>JARIHR010000005.1:0-1414915 GCA_029281495.1 Mycena filopes | reverse complement strand
CTCTTGGCACCGGGCGAGGTCGCGGTCTCCAAGGCCTACCACGCCAACGCCGAGCGCCTCATCAACGAGAAGCTCCAGCGCGACTCGTTCCACTTCAACAACCGGCAGCAGAAGCGCATGGCGAAGGCTGAGGGTGTTGTTAACACTCAGTCCAACGCGGCGAAGGATCTCTTCGCGCTTCGCAAGCGCAAGGCCGCGGCGCTCGAGGGCGGCGCCGCCACGCCCGCGTCGGAGGGCTCTCGCGCTTCGACTCCCACCATTCCTGCTTCCCACCCCGCCAAGAAGCTGCGCACTCCCGCCGCTGCCGGCAAGTCTGCTACCGCCGAGTCGTCGGGCGACTCGGCTGAGGGCTCTTCTTCGTCGGGGATGCAGGTTGACAACGTGTAGACCACCGGCTCGGTGGCCTGGAGGGCGGATGTAGCGGTACGCTCCCACTACTCATTTTTCCCACGGTTCAAACGCACTCCAATTCTATTGCACTGCCGTCTCCCGCCTAAATCCTTTACCTACTATACAATTAGCTCCACTATTCCATTCTCAGCTTACTTATCCGTTCCTGTGACCTCATGTTTTACCTCCCCCTGCTCCTGTGTATTTACCTATAAAAACCCGCGATGCACGTAGTTAGTTCTTCGGTCAAATCTATCGCTATCCCACTTACCCGCTCGTTGGATCGACCACCCAACTCCCTCTCGTGTGCCGGAACCTCTTGCCGACTACTTAGCCGACTCGCCGTACGCTCGCCGAGTACCTAGCCGACACTCTCCGTCACACAAATTCGCCTAAGGCCACCGCGGCGCGCTCTCGATCTTGACATCGACGGTACCTTCGTCCTGGGCAGCAGAGGTATGACTCGCTTGTTCTACTCCTCGACATCCCTGGCTAATCCCACCTGATTTCCGCAGGATTGCACTTCGCGCGTGCCACTCAACGTTTTAACACCAGCCCAGACCAGCCATCTCGCGCTCCAGCCGCGATCTAGGCTCTCATCCGTTGCAATTCGCGCTGCCACTGTAAACGAGCACGACAGGGTCGATGGGCTCATTTCGGGAGAGACGTGAATCGAGGGCGACACGTCTCGTCGGCTCCTGTGCGTCTGCCCGCCTTTCCTCGGTTTTCCGCGCTGACTTGCTTTCCAGCCCGAAATTCTCTGTCCCGACCTTGAAGTCGGAGGCTTTACTTTTGTCTGCAATGGTGTGTGTCCCCTCATTCGCGTCCTGTTCTTGGCTCACAATGAATGCAGAGATATGCAGAACGTGATGAAACATCTACTTCCTGGAGTGAAACGGCTGCGTCCGCGTTATCGCCCTGCGGATGACGATGATGCTCTTGCTTTCGACGTTAGACTGCGAATAGTACTGAAGCCAGTGAGTTCCTTCGACAAAGCTCGAGACGCAGTCCTGACCATCTTGATTAGCTCTCTACATATGAGGGCCTGTGTGTTATCTACTCTGGCCAAGAGCGTCGCAGAACGAAACGCTCTCCTAGTCCACAAGTTTAGCTTGGACGGCGAACACACCAAGGAGATCGACGATTCAGTTTCAAGACCCGGAAACCGACGGTATTCGGTTGAGGAGATGACGACGCTGACTGACCTGCGTACATCCTCCTACTCTCCCCAAAGGCAAAACCCATCATCTCCGACAGTTTCTCTTCTGCCCGACGTCGACGTAGCCGTCTCGGGGGGAATAACACATCGATCTCAGCGGCCAATCTCCGTGACCTCGAAAAGCTGGGGGCCCTACACCTTTGTGCTCCGATACATCTTCCGGATGCTGCAGCGCTCGGCGAACGCAGACGATGGGAACGAGGTCAAGGATCAGCTCCTCGTTCTGCGTCCATGGTACGCGTTTATCTTTTCCCTCTTTTCTTCGTCGCCGGTGATTGATAACCCGATGCAGCCTTGTCGCCTGGACGTCTCCACGATCACTTCGAGTATTTTGTGAGTTGGATAGTCCCGCTTGTTTCAATTCCTCATCTCAGTAGCGAGCAGATCGGACTCGATCGCGAGCCACTCCACCGCTATCCCGTACGAACGTCACGACGGTGATTCAGCTTGCCCTTGTGCCCAACTCGATGTCGCGAGGTCGGGAGGCTCGAGAGGAGCGAAAGTGCTGTGAAGTGGAAAGGACAGCACGCTCGAGGGTAACACCGAGGTCGGTAGGCCGAGGTACGCCGTCTTCCTGGCATTCTTTCTGTTGCTGCGCCTACTAACCTTCGAACTAAGTGCGCCCGTGCGTTCACGTCGAGCTTGTTCAGCGTGAGCTGCTACACACGCAGGGGACGGAGATCGTCGCTGAGCTCTTGCTGCGCGTGCGCAGGCCCCGCGTGGGCGCCTCGGATCGTTGTCGATTTCCACTGGCGCGGTATTCGCTTGGCTGGCGGAACTGGTATGTACGCATAATGCTGATTTTTCGTACTTGAGCTAACGACTGAGAGACGATAGGTACGACTTCGGGGTTTCATCCCGCCTATCTTGGAGAATCTTGCTACCGCCTCGAGGCCAGCAGCGTCGCGTGCCAGCTCGTCCCAGTCGCTGATGCCGGTACGTGCACTATTCTCCGCTTTGCCCCAGGTGGTTCTGCTGACTTCCGGCGCAGATCCTACGCATCCCGCCATCACGGTGCGCTTCACGCGGGGAGGACGTTTGCGAGGGCAGCAACCCGAGGCGCCGACATCTTCCGCGGTCGACACACTTTCCATGCTGTTGACCCAGTCTGTCCGCGCTTCGATGTAGCATTATTTGTTCGCAGTGGAATTCAATCATCGTCAATACCCCGTTCGAAATACCGCGATATCCTGCGTCCTTGTGCGTCCTCTAAGGTTTTCAAAGCTTCCGCTTTCACTGGGCCGCGACGCGTCAAGGAACTGTCCAACTGCACGATGCTTCTGCGCGAATGGAATGACAGTTCCGCGCTCCAGAGGACTGAGGACCTTGCAGTCAATTGTTCTCCGTGAAATGTAATCAATTCTTGAAATCCATGAACCGTAGTCTGTCTGTGTATAGTACATGTTGTATGCGTGCAATATTCCTGCGGCTAATCTGGTCCGTAAAAAGTTCTGTCCGTTTCTGCAGTAGTGATGAAAGGAAGCGTAAGAGTAGAATGTAGGTGACGAATAGGAATAGGTGTGTCTGGTTGATCTCTGCATATAAGATTCGGGTCAATGAACGAAGCCTAGAGCGGGAATCGCACTTATTTAACGTCCACCCCTCGACTTTTTTCCCCCTCTGCTCCGCTTCGAGGCTTTCTGCGCCTCCTCCTTTTTTTGTCTCGCGTCGGCCTTCTCCATGCACTTCAGCCAGCGCGCTTGCTCGCGCGCGCGCTCTTCGCTCTTCTTGCGTTGAGACTCCTCCTCCTCAGTTCGGACGTCCAACAGGTACGACTGGAGGTCCGCCTCGATGGAGAGCCATTCTTTCACACGAAGGTTAGTCAGGCAGTTTAGCAGAAGCACCACAAGAGTCAAGACCCACCGTCGTCTGTGAGTTCAAATCCCTGATTGACAAGCGGATGTGCGTCGAGAATGGCGCCAAGGAGTTGGACGACGTCCCCCCAGCCCAACCAAAGCAAACTGGCGCGAATGCTATCGGAATAGTTAGAGTAGTACCCCATCAACTGTAGGTGGAAGGAACGCACAGCGAAGTGCGACGACGGACAATCGACCTCTCCCAAACCCTGCAGTCCCGTGCATGCTACTAAAACATAAGGGGAAAGTTTCTGAAGGTTGAGACGACAAATGCCTACCATACGCGCGATGCTCATCGCCTGTCTCCGCGCCGCGAGAAATGCCCTCCTCTGCGTCACGGTGTCGGGGATTTGCTGCAGAGCCGCCATGAAGGACACGAGATCCGCAGAACGGTAAGCCGCACCGTCAGCTAGTAAAATAGTTCTTGGTTGGTGCAAGACTAAGATTTGAAAGAAGAGGACGACGAACGGGAGGTTGGGGGCCGAGTGGGGACGACGTCGTGAACCTTGACGACCTCACCAAAGAGGCTGAGGGATTTAGAGTCATCGTACTTGATGATACTGCGGGCACCGCCGTCGCCGTTAGTCTAACATAAACTAGTAGCGCTACAAGCCACACACTGTCGAGGTAGACACATCGCACAAAGGCGCAAACGCAAGTCCCAGTCCGCGTTGGCGTTGCGTTCGGAACAGCCCTATTCCTTGCCGTTAGCGATGCAGATACTACTCGGGCGAAAGAAGGAAACGCACTGCACATCGAGGGGAACACGCAAGGGTGAGGTACGCCTTGGGTGAGAAGCTTTCTGGGCATGGCGGGAGGCCCGGGACGCCTTTCAGCGCGACCATCCAAATATGAGGACTATCTAGACGGCTGCCAATGAGAGCTGAGGTCGAGCAGAGGCTAAGCAAGTCCAGGGGAGCGGCGTGGCCTGAAATCTACAAATAGTCAGCACAGGCGATTTTGAGGCGGCCGAGGTCGTCCGAGTCGAGACATACCTCTGCAAACATTTCCGGCGGGAGATCACTTATCGTGCGCGGGGATCCGGGGAGAGTAAAAGAAACAGCGAGGGCATAGGGCGAAGTGAACGCGTATCGCATTGTGGAGAGAGAAACAACTGGGGATGGTGGTGGTTTTTGGGAGAGCGGTCGCGGTCTGGCCGCCGGGATCAGCGAGAACCCTCATGGCAACATCATACACAAAGCTGAATTTTCGAATTCTGTAAACTCGGAGAGTGCCAGTGTGCGCGCAAAATCCAGACAGCGATACAATCGAATTGAACGTGCGGGCGAGCGAAATAAGTAGAGGAAAAGTAGAGGAACACAATTGCATATTAAGGTGCGCTTGGTGGGTGGTCCCAGGCCCGAGCGTCGCGACAAGACGGCACCAGGAGATGCTAAACCTCGCTCGGGAACTATCTACGTATCTACGATGCTTCCCCCGACTACCAATGTTCTGACTCTGAAGGCAGAGTTAGTATCAGAAGGAATGAGAGGAAGAAAGCCGCACCATCATGATCGAAGGGGCGATTGAGCTGAGGGTGTGGCCAGTTGGTGGAGGTGCTGACCTGGTCAGTACGGACACAACCCCAGACTCCAGCTCGGGCCGACTCGGCGATATGTTCTAGACGACGTCTTCGACCCGTTACGCGGCATGCAGAGCTGTACCCCGTCGGCAATCTCGGTCTACGAAGCGCTGCCCGAAGACAACCAAAGCCCCCGCGCGAACCCGGCAGTTCTTTATCTTGATGGAACAACCCAGGACGAGTGTCTGCCACCACCATGTTTCCAGGCTGTGAGGCCGGAGCAACGGCGTGCTGCCTGCAGTCTTCCGAATTCGCGGCGGGGGGCTCCGTTCTAGTACACATACAACCGCTCGGGGGCGCTGGTGGGACGCATTCGCCGCCAGTCGTTCCCAGTCGGTGTACCTAAAAGCAATGAGCGGAGTAAGCGATGTATAGTTAACCCACTTACCTTGGTTCCTACGAAGGAAGAGGAAGTTTCAGCGATGTGGGTATTTCGAGTGAGGAAGGGCATACCGCAGAGGTGCTCTGGTCAGCGTCGACGGCGATGGCGATGAGCTTCTGCTGACAAGACACAGAGAGAGGGAGCGTCAGTGAAGAACCAGCAATGGCGAGATGAGTCGCGTACCGAGGACCGGGAAGAAGAAGGGCGGGCGTGGAATCGAGCGGGGATGGTGGTGGTCAAGAGGAAAGAGGTGTTCGAGCGGCTGCTGACCAAGGAGCTGGCGATCGAATTGAACTCATTCCGAGATGCCCGAAGGCGACGTTGAAATATAACCAACAACAAATGAACCCGCTTTGGTTGCGGAAGGGAGGAGAGAATATCTAGTTTATGGGGAAGAAATGTAGCATTCCTTCGCGGAAGTTTACGGGTCTTCGTCGAGACGCTTGTAGCAGTACACATTGGCGTCAAATGTTGATATCGTCTTGCGATGAGGGGATGAGAGAAAAGTGGTCTGAGCAGGAAGCAGGGGGCTCAAGAACAGGGATGGGTTGAACCGTTAATTGTGACATTGAATATGAGGGTGCGACCAGGATCATTTCCACGATCGAGGAGGCGAACGAAAAGTTGTGAATACGGGTAGATGAACAGGCTTGGGGCCCCTGGGTCGACGGCCAGCAGCTGGCGGCAGAACCGCGAATTGCGTCAGTTTTTATCGGATTCAGCAGCCATTGAGTCAAGAGAGGACCGAGAATCCGCCGTCGGTGAACGGAAAATCCCAAAGAAGATATCGAAACAATATTTTCCAAAGTACGGCTTGAGCAAATCGCAAAGCACCGTCGCGGTCCAATATTTGCCTTGGATAAACGGCGTTGAGCTTGGAGTGTTTCCGCACCTGGCAAGGTTTTGCTGATCCACATCAAGGCTTCCTCGACTCCGACTTCCACCACCGCTGGCCTTACGGAGATTCCAGAACGGCCAAGAACAAGAGATCCAGCGCAAGTCCATGCACCCATTGCAGTCTTGAAGAAACAAGCACCAGACGCTGGCGGCGAAGCCGATCACGACAGCTTGGAGATTTTGACGAGATTTCCCAGAGATTTTCAAGCTCTTGCCAGTGAAGAATTCCGCAAGACGTTTCGACAACCTTTTCTAGTTCCACCGGAAACCCGGTCAAGTCTTGAGGAAAGCTGGCCGCGATGTATCGACCTCGACGCCGAAGGAGAACGTGTGGAAGTCGTCTAAGCGACCGCCAACGTCACCGCTCCCGCCGACGGCCATCAGCGCGCTATCTTTCACCACATCTATCGTGAGCTATCCCGCCCAAGCCTTTGCTGCAACTCCCTTCTATCCTGGATTTGTCGGCTCACGCCGAACCAGTGGAGGAGCTAGCAAAGATGCGACAGGACTCGGAGCCAGTCTCTGACTCCTCTGCGTCCACCGAACTCTGCCTTTCTTCATAGATAGCTTGCGGGTTCGCACTTTTTTTTCCTCATCAGTTCTCAAGCTCAATCTTCTTCCCAGCTCAATCGGTCCTCTCTCTACTCAGCTTGACCGCAGGACAACGACACGGGATTGCAGAACTGCAGGTGAGACTTGTCTGCATGCATTCAATCCGATTCACTTAGATTTGGGATAGATGAGCGGTGATATCTTCGCATTCTCGCGGTGGGCGGAATCCTGAGCGGGTGAGCACCTTGCCTTTCTCTTGCTGACCTTGCTGAGCTGCTGCGCAGAGACGTGGTCCGACGCTGAAGAACGGGGAGACGCACCTTCATCGCCCTAAATCTTTGACTCTGTCCGCTGTCGACCTCAGGACACCCCGAGGAAAGCACGCACTATGACCGTGTCCTCGTCCTTGTAACCACCACGCACGCCCCAAATTGCCTGATCGCGGTGAAGAAGACGTTAAGATTGAGTCGGGTGCGTTGATAACACCCACCTCTGGCCCTCTTGAAGCTGATGTAGCACATCGCGTTCAGATACCGAAAGGAAGACACATCCTCCTCGCTATGGCGTCTTCCCATACGCACCACGACCGTCCTCCGCGATGTCTCGAGATCCAGCGAGAGCAGTGAGAGCTGGGACGTTACGAGGTACGTTAGTTAATCTTCACCTACCTTCTAGCTTTCGTGACGTGTCCACCCCAGATATTCCCCCGATGGATGACAATACCGCGGTCGCCCAGCTAGCGCTCATTAGTGCTGATGTTGGTGGCCAGTCGGAGCGCGGAATCGGTGTCGTTGGAGGGCGAGGAGGAGTCATCGACTGCAGTGCAGCCTGCGAGCCAGCGTTGGGTGCTTTCGACCCGATTTCCGACTCGTTGTCGCGATACAGTGGGGCAGACGAACGCGCGGTACGCACCATAACTATTACCCAAGTAAAGGCTCATTCGTGTCGTCAGAATCCGTCTTGCTTTCAAGTGCGGGATCCAGGGTGGTGTTTGGCACGGGGGATAGATGTCAGGTAGCCATTGTCGTCCCTTTCCGGGTAGCTGCTGACTCGATCTGTGCCACCAGAGTATTATCGCGTGAGTCGGTGTAGTTTCGAGACGGGACGGAGCGCTATGAAAGTTGTCAAGCTGACCGATGCCACCAGAGCGCTATCGCGCTGAGCCTACCGTTGGTCGTGAAGAGGAGCTCGAGGAGGAGGGAGTCGTACGCCACCGAAGAGGAGCTGACCGGTGAAGACCATCGCACCTGCTCCACCACCATTGCTGATGGTGTACTATGTCGCCCGTTAGGATATGTCGCTTCCCTCTGCGCCGGCCTTCGAGAGCGTCAAGTGCCCGGGCCCAAGCCGTCGATGTGGAGGAGGAAAGGAGGAAGAGGACGAGGATCTGAAACACCATCAAATCCATCTAATCGTCCGCGTACAGTCGGACACCACTGCCAATACGAACTCGATACGACCACTCGATGTTTCCCTTCACGGAGGAACAGAAGATGACTGTGGACTATGCGACTACCTCGTTTTAGCTCAAATCTGGGCGGCACAAGGCCAGTCTCATCCGACTTGGTAGCCAGCTTCGATCCACGGCGTCTCATTCGGGGCGCCTTGGTCGGGCTACCTTCCTGGGAGTTCCTGCGCGGTGGTGCACCATCCCACTCCCTACCTCGGCAGAGTCAACTTTCTCCACATCGGCGGCCGCACCGCACGCATCCAAAATCGGGGTCGAAGATTTTGGGACCCATTTAGATGCAACTCGCGCGAGCGCAAGGACGTGCCTGTTGTGGAATCAACGACATTCCGCAAGCTCCAGCCCGGTGCGATTGAGCGGATGGCATTCTGCAGGAGCAGCAAGGGGTTCCAGGGTGCGTGTCTGCGGTTGTCCTCGTCTCCGATTTGATTTAACCTCGTCCTCCAGGCCACTCAACCTCGGACGACCCGTGTCCGGAGACGAAAAATGCCCGCTTTATTTTACCCTCAAATAACGAACAAGGCCAACAACCTTCGCATCAGCCACCACAACCTCGCATTGTACACAGGCACTACACCACGGACGGGATGCTCCTCGTCGGCGCTGGCGACAATATTATCCCCTCCTCCTCCCCCGCCACCTTCCTCGGCTCTGTCTCCACCACGACGACCACAACGAACAGGCCGCACAAGACGTGTCTGCATCATCGTCCGCCGCACTCTCGCACATCTTCTTTAGTGGTCTTCGAGCTTCACTGGGCTCTTCATTCGTGCGTCGCAGTGAAACGTGTGGAATCGATCGCTAACTATCTCCATCCCTTCTCTAGCCTCCATCCTCGCCAGGAAGTCCTCGTCTACGCTGTTTACCCCAACCCGTGCCGTGCTCGTCACCGCCAAGTCAGCGCCGACCAACATCCCGAGGCACTTGGTCCCTCCCGCTGCACGCACCCGTTCTTCGAGGATCTTCCCGTGGCATGAAGTGCATCTCGTCCGCGTTGCCGGATGTGTAGGCCATCTCTACGACACGCCGGTGGGCGAGAACGATGCCTGGATTTCCGGAGGCCAGCCACAGCGCCTCCAGATCGCCGTGCGCTCGTAATCCTGGAACGATGCACCTCAGGCCGTCGTGCTACGTTTGTGAAAAATGCGATTACTATGATATCCCTTTCCAGTTACATTTGTGCTTCAATCATTTACATTGATCTCCCTCCGCTATCGTTCCTGTAGTATGTACAATCCACACCCAATAATATCCCCTATTTTGCACTGACGAGTTTGCGGCGGGAAGATGTGCGAACAACGCCTTGCAAGGGCGTGAGTGAATCTGCTGCAGGGCAGAAGACAGTAGGACTTACCGCCCTTCGGGGGAGGAACCGCATGCGGCTGGTGGCCTGGCGGAGGAGCTGCACGTCTGCGCGACGCTCTCCCTGATGCGAGAGGCAAAATGAACGATGGAGCCTTGCGAAGAAAGGTAAAAGAACGCACGAGACACGGCAGGGTCCTCGTCTTCGGGGACCTTCCTTTTCAAGCTTTGACTCCGAGTAATGCGGAGGTCTGGATTGAAGGTCGGTCGAACTTACAGTTGGGTGAGCAGAAGGTACGTACAGCCAGCGTTGCGGATGGACGGGGCGATGGCCGGTTCGTCAGGCTCTGCAGCAACAGAATTAAAATGTGTCGAGCGAAGTCGCCGGTAAGACTGCACGCACTGGAAACACTGGCAGAGCCTGGGAGGGGATAAGAGGTGAGCTCGACGCGTAGCGGGAGGAAACGAATAAAATATAAGCTTACCTTCCGCGGCCTCACGTCCACCAGTCGTGGCCCGCGCGTCCCGCCCAAACGCCTCAATGGCAACTATTGGCGTCCGTCAGCGAATAAATTGGAAGGGGAAGAACGCTTAGTACTCTTTGCGGCATCGATTGCGGCCCTCTGCTCGCGGATGGTGGTGGTGAGCAGCAAGATGTTGATCTCAACCTTCGCAAGTTTGGCGTGGACTGCAGCGGTGTTGACGGCGATACTGGCGGCCTCCTCCTCAAGGTGTTGGAAGTCGTCGGCGACGAGCTCCTCAACAGCCATGGTGGGAGAGAGAAGGATACGCAAACTCAAACATACAATTCGGCGCGATCACAGTCCTGCTATAATTGCAGCAAGTTCCACTCGACGCGCGCTAGTACAGAATATTACAAGTAAAGGAAATGAAAGTACAGCAGGCCAGTAAACAGAAAGTCCGTCCGTCGCCTTGGGCCACGGCCTACATCTCCCACTCCCGATCTCGCTGGCCTCAGGGATCGTATCCTTGTGGCCACTCCCACCGTGCAATTTGGACGGCCCAGCGACGGCGTTGATGGTCCCATTACGCAGCGGCTGCATGGACGGACGGGAAACGGAAATGTAGTCCTTGAGAATCGGTTTAGAGACTTCAAGAAGAGCTGCTGGCGCCGTAGGTCTTGATTTCGCGGTCGCACCCCGCGACGATTCCCAGCGTTCATACGCCTCGTCGCCCATCACCCTCCGTAATTCGCCGACAGCTGCTTCCAATTCGCGCGCCTGAGTGCCAGCGATTTCTTGGAGAGCGAGCTCTTCTTGTTCTTTGTCTTGGAATCTCTTCCTCAACAGCGCGTAATCTGCTTTCGCCGTCGAATTGCGCGCTTCAAAGCTAGTATACTCCGTGCAGAGCTTGGTATTGGACTCTTCTACGGAGCGTTTGCTCACGTCGCGCTGGAGGAGGAGTTCACGGTAACGCGGGATCGAGTCTACACTGGCATGAGTATCCTGTTGGGTATCGTAGTGAGTCGTGAGGAAATACATGGCGAGCCACCACCGCGACACGATGGTCATCGCGACTGCTTACCTCGGGGGCAACGGCAGGCCCTTTACCGTGGGCGAGAGTTCGAGGCTTGCTGATGAGGGATTTTTTGAAGGGATTCATTGTGGTGAACGCTTGACGGTGGTGAAGGTAAGAAGCAAGCAGATAATGATGCCATCACAACTCAACCAGCGCCTTCCAAGTCCGCAATTTGTCTCACTTAAATACTGTCAGCCACCGAGGAGGGGCCAGACGCTCCTTGCTCTTGACTCCCATGTCCTTCCGTATTTTTCTTCCCCTTCACCCATCCGCCACGAACAAGACTTTCCTTTAACCGCTCTTGAGCACTCGACGACTCGCTCAAGGTCAGTCTTCCTTCGTTGCGGCTTGAGGGCTTCACTAACACTCTCCTCAGCTCGCCGCATGCGTCGTTTGTCGTTTATTCCACCCATTTCATCTCTCCTCGTACACTTCTGACACATTAACAGAACCTCGATGGACTTCGACGACCGACACCGCACAGGACAACCATGAACGGCCCAACTCGAGCCCCCTCCGAGCCTCTGACTCCGCCGGTGACTGAATGGGGGGTGCACTCGGCCGCTACAGGTGTACGTCTCATGGCTCTCCGCCCCGGGGCGCGGCCTCGGCCGCAAACTAGGGCGGTTGTGAGATCACGATGTCCGTCCACCTGGGCCCAGTGCATTGCACATCCCCCATTTGGCTCGGCGAGAATTCCTCAGCCAATGTCCGCGCCGTTATGAGGGGTGTCCGTATCATGTCTACTCCTCCACCAAGGACTCAGCGGAGGTTTTATTGGGAGGCTCTTGAACCTTCTGCAACCGAGCAGTGCAGTTCGCCGCAAGGCGGAGAGGGTCGACACCCATGATCCTAACGGAAGTGATTGGTTAGACCGCAGGCCAGGGAGCTTGGACCTTTGCCTACCGACTGACCCTTTCGACAACGCGACGGGTTGGAGTAGCGGGGCTGGGCGAGATTTTTGTGTGGGGCCGTGGATTTTCATGTGTCGAAATTCTTGTGGTTGGAGAGTTCCCGGGGGATGGTGCGCTCCCTTGCCGTGGGCCCCGGGCTTAATGCAGACGCAAGTCTGCTAACCAAGCGCGCACCGAAGTAGGATAGTTTTTGTATTGTTATTGAGAATCGACTCCCATTGCACTAAACGGTTCCCTTAATGCAATTGCGTATACACCGAACAGGCACGCACGAGAGATTTCAGAAATGGCTAAATACATCCATCGGGTATGCTGGGGATGAGGCAAGCAGAGGAGCGTGGATACAAGATAACTCGACACAAAGACGCGAAGAGTAGTCGTCCGCCAGCGAGGTCTATGACATCCTCCGGTCTAGACCCGCTGGATCGGGCTGTCGTCCCAATCTGCCGCGCAATACCCTCCCCGACTGCCGCCCGCCTGCTTCACCCAGTGGTACCTGCACGCTTGATTCTCGTCTTCCTCCACCGCGGAATGGGTAGCTCGTACTGAACGGCATGAACGAGTTTGCGAGGCGGATGCCGCGCGAGGGCACATGTGTGTCGTGCTGCCCAGCGAGCGGTGTAATGTCCCAAACGCCGTCATGAGAAGCAGGCGGGCGACACCTCGACGGTAACGACGAAGTGCGGTGTGGTTTCGTTTTGGTGGAGACGGCGGTGGCAGGGGAGGAGGAGGGGGAGGAGGGGAGGATGTGGTGGCGAGAGCTGACCAGGACCATCCCATTGTGGTTTAGGGTCCTCGCGTACGATGCGAGGTCGTTTTGGCTGATGCAGAGGTTGTTGGCCACAGTCGGTATTTGAAGACTAGAGAAGCGAGCATTTTCTGGTTCCGGGAATGGTTCGTCCAGGCGTTGGGTAGTCTGGAGGGGAGGAGGAGGTTGAATTATCTCCAATACGAGGATGGACGCAGACACGCACGCTGGAACGCGACGGAATGCAAATAACCCTCCATCTGCGCATCCACCCTTGATGGCTTCAGCAAGACTCGCGAGAACAGAAACGCGGCGCACGGATTACGACCCACATCCTCTTCAGTATCAGGACGTTGGAGGGCTACATGATGCAGCGGTCAGCTCCCCATCTAGAGCCTTGTCCCAGCGACTGACGGTCTCCCAACTGACATCGACCATCCGCAAGGTCTTGACACACCAACGTCGACGAGAGCAAGCTTCATACGAGTTCTAGCGTCATCGTTATGCGAGATGATAAGCCGGACGCAGTTTATTTTCGCTCCAAGAGGTCTGTGGTGCGTGGAATGAGATCGCTGGTCCAGGAACCAGTGTCTACATCGTTCGTGAGCAAAGCCAGGCGAGCAACGATAGACATACAATTGGAGACGACTGCAAAGGGCTCGTCATTGAGTGTAAAGGAGAATTTCGGACTGGAAAGCAGCGACTCAGCGCGGAAAAGAGAGAAAGGATGGGAAGCAGACGTACCGGATTAAACCATTCTCACAAGGTAGCGCCATCGATCCCATCGTGCTCGTTTGCGGTGTTGAAAATCAACCCGGGAGTCTACATCGTAGCCGCTAGGAGGCCGGGCGGTTGGAACGAGTGGCGGGCAGCATGCGATTCTAAAAAATTCAAGTGAGGTCAAATCAAGAGAGCGGAGCGCGAGAGGATAAATCTGGCCGTACCTAGGTCACAGATACGCTCGGCGCCTGCGATCTAGAGGACGGAGAAGTTCTGGATTCGAGGCTACTTGAGAATAATGCCGGTGCATGTATTTCGTGCTTTGTGAAGGTTTATGAGGCCGCAGATGGTTTTGCATCAAGGTTTGCTTTATACCCTCATCCCAAAGCCTCGTTGAATTCAACACTCCAAAGCTCTCCAGAATCGAAGAAGAAGGCGCTCACAGATGCCGGTGAGTCGGTGACGACCTCGACTGGAACGGGCACTGGTAGCCAAGCTTGCTACTCGACGTTTCATTCCGACGACTTGAAAACTACTTCCGAATTGCTGGCTGGGGCCTCGATGGGTGGAAGCTTGAGGGAATCCAGGACCAGGACGCACGTCGACGTCGAGAGCAGAGAACCGGCGCTATCACCTCGCGCCTAAGCGCGCCAATCGGGACCCACGGCCATCATCACCATCGCGTCGTTCTCACCATCCGCGACGGGCGTTATTCCGCGCCCAAGTTCAGAGCCCTCCTGGGGTATGTGCGACTTCGCTTGACAAAACCACCATTTTACTTGAACCTTGTCTCCTTGCGCAGGAGAAAATCTTGGCCCGTCAACGAGAGCAGGATGTCAATACCTAAAATGTGATCCACTGCTGGCCGTCTCGAGCATTGGGAAAGAGGGCTGTTTGGCCGCGAAAGAAGAGCTTTCACGTAGGCGGGCTGGGCATATCTTCGAGGTACGCGCTTTGGCTTTGATGCAGACATTCACTCATGCTGAAGCTCTCAGAGGACGCCTCTCGCTTCTGCCATCTCACGAAATTTCCCACCTACCTGTGCAACATGCACACGAACGCCAAAGGTCCTGTGTACTACAAAATTCATGAACCGTCTCGCATGCTCTCGCTGCCGGCTCATGTCTTGCGACCGGTCAGTGACCATTTTCTTCCTCTCATGCTATGTACTCAGGGTCGATGCTTCATAGCTCACGCCAAAATGAAAACGTCGTCACCTTCGAGGGAGCGTGGGGACCGAAGTATGAGTGTCTTCATGCGCAGCTCATGTTGGTGCACTTAATCTATCTGGATTAGATGGCGCTATTCACGGCCGTGGCGGGCGGAATGATGCGAGAGTGAGTAGCTCAGCTCGTCATCGGCCGTCTTGCTGCTCTTGCTGATCTCACGCATGGAGGTGTGCGGGTTTCTAGCTGCCGCGGTCTCTGAGAAAGACGCAAAACACACCTTTGTTCTCATCCACCGCCCTCGCCCCAAGCTTCAGCTGCTTCACTGCCAGTCCACCATTGGGACATGCACCCACCATGACTGGGTCCCTGCGCGCCGTCGTGGCCACCGTATGCCTGCTGGCAGAGTATAAGAAGGTCCGCCGTACGTTGAAGGATCTTACCTTGTACATACCTCCCTGACGTGGCACCACAGACAATTCTCCCGACGTGGACGCATCTGCTGATTTCGCCGCCCTTTCTAACCTATTCCGACCTTCATCGCATCCGACGCATCGTGAAGACGATAAGACGCACCTTCGTCGCCGTGGCACAATCCAGGCAAGATCCCAAGCCCGACCCTTCATTGCCTCGAGAAGAGAAGGAGACAAGACGCACCATCTCCGTTTCACCGCAAGCCCCGTGCGATCCATGGTAGTTGGACGTGCCAGTCTGGTCGATGTACGTAGTATCCTCCAGCACCGGGACTTTCGCTGACGTGGCGCCGAAGATATTCCATCCTCCAAGTGAGGGATAGCGGCGCTTGTGTGAATGGGGAAGCGTGGTCGGAGCGCAGAGCATGCGCAGCTCGAGCGAACGAAGGCAGGTCTTCATCGAGAGCCGAGACCGTTTGCGCCCAGAGCTTACACACACTTCAAGTTCGCCCCTAGGCTATGATGTCCTCCATGCCGGGGCCAGGACGGCTCGTTTGAGTCGTGGTGAAGATGATGGAGAAGATTACGAGGTATGTGGGGCTCTCGTCGTCTGGTAGATGCTGAGGGTACCCGGGTAGCGGCTCCTAGAGGGCGAAGAACCCGTTACAGTGTGGCGGTACGTTGCCCGTTCTGGCGCATACAGTCGATGCTGACGGACGCCACTCAGATACTGCGGCTGATGGTGGTCAGCAGGGTGAGCTGGAAGACGGTCAGGATCGATGCGGATGCCATGGAGATTCAAGGAAGCTCGAGGAGGAGTGTGAGGCCATCTCGTACCTGATGCCGCCGATTGGACTGCTGATACATGCCACCGTCTAGCATGCCACGACTAGCCTGGTTGTAATACCAGGCTTGCGGAAGCGTCGAGCCCTCGAGGCTCGTCGAGGAGGATAGGAGGAAGAGGGATGTGAAACGCCATCAAACAACCCGCATTGGTTCCGTGTGGGCGCTGCCGGTCGGACGTCCGGATGCCCGCCGTGACGAGGGTACTTATGCAGCACTTGCTCAGCACAACACGAGGTGCGTAAATTAGCTGGGCTGGTCTGAAGTCTGACTGAAGATATTTCGTCCAGAAAATGTCACCCACGGCGGCGGGATCCATCTTCAGAGGGAAGAATAGCCGGGCAAAAGAAACATTATCCTGTCCTTTCTAGTTTGCCAATATATGATACTGTTCCGTATCCGTACGCGCGCCGTATCCGTACTAGTACACTGGTTGAGGGATTCAAGGTTTTCACCGCTATTTACGGTGAAAACTGTGGAAAATTTTTCAGCCATTTTCCGCCAGGAAAGTCAGTGAAAAATTCAAACTTTTTTCAGCCTCATTTTGGGTGGGATCTGGAGTGAAAAACTTGAAACAAAATTTAGAAAATTCCATCCACTTATACCACCTTGTGTTCACATAGTTCTTCACAAATTTTGCAGGTTAAAATGCACTGAAGACTTCAAATCTTTTCCACCACTGTTGACGGCTGGAACCAAGATGAGAAACTTGAAACCAATTTTATAAGTTTTCTTGCTAACTTAACGCGGCAAATTCACGGCAATTCTAAGCAATATCTCAGTGAAAAGATGAGTGAAAGATTCAAATCTTTTTCACCAGTATGTCAAGTGGAATCCGAGGTGAAAAACTTGAAACAAAATTCTTAAGTTTTTATGCCACCTTCTTAGCATGAATTTCAGCACAATTTTCAGGTGTAAATGGTGGTGAAAAATACAAAACCTTTACACAGGAATTTTGAGCGGAGAACAGGTTATAACATGTCTGAAAAAATCAGTAGAAAAGGTGGTGAAAAACTTGAAAGCTAGTTTGCATTTATTCTGCTGTTTTTTAGCTGTTTTTCCAGCATCAGGTGTGGTGAAAAATTTGAAATCCGCAGCTTCAAGTTTCACACAAGAAAGCTTACCCTGTATTCACAGGAGGAAATGGGTGAAAAACTCAAGATCTGGCCCAATGACCTGTTGATACAGCCATTTGTCGTACTGCGATTGGGAAGTCGGAAACATCCTGGGAGGGCTCCTGAACTCAGTAGTGAACAATGAAAAGGAACACCACCGGAGGGTTAACATTGGAGCAGGGTGAGTGGGTCCAAGGCACCGGCAGGCTGCAGGGAGCGGCACAGGATGCGCGTGGAGGTCGTGTCAAGAATCCATGGCGGCTACTATGACCAGACATGCCTTCGGCCCAAGCCGTGCTACTGAGGACCGGTCCCGCTGGTCCAACATAGAGAATGAGTCCCAGACAGGAAGAAAAGGGTAGGGGAAATTAGTTGGGTGATCATGAAGAGATGCAGTGGGTGGTGTAATCTTCACGAAGAGACAATTATATCTCTCTTTTGAGTGATGGTAAGCAGTCCTCGGAGGTCAGGTCATTCAATTCTGACACATTCAGTGGTGCCAGTTAACACTTGGCAGTCATTTACTAGCCAATTGGAGCTAAGCATGTTTGTAACAAGTGTGATAATAATCAAGGCGGATGAGCGCTGTACCCGCCACACGAGGGGTGGTGCATCAGGAAAATCCGAAGTCTCCATATAGCCTAAGAAAGACCACGAAAGACAAGGAAGACCTCATAGCAATGGCCCGTCTATATAGAAAGGTGGGGGGTCGTTTTTAGTTTCATAGACCACCGTAGAACAGCCGCGTCTATGAGAGCTGCGTAGACAGATAGCGGCCATAGGCCTTGCTAGTTCTCATAATGGTCCGAAAGCTCGCAAAAGTTATAAAACCAAATATTCATTACCAAATATTCATTCGCAGCCAGAATGTATTACATGTTGGGAAACACTAAGTATAACAGTACTGCCAGAGTAACCACCCCGTCGCAAACACAAACCCCGACACCACCCGCGTACATGCCAACTGAGAGCCCAGCCGAGTCAGCTCAGCAACGAAACCAACGCGAGGAGACAGTGCACGCACATTGATTCGAAGTTGCAGTTGAGGTGGCACCGGAGGGCGACGCGAAACGCCGTTGCTCTAGCGCCAACTTGAGAACAATGCAAAGTTTTGAGGGCTTGCATGGTTGAGGTGTTGGATGGGCTTGGCGATTGAAGGAGATACAAGATTGAGGAGGGAGACAGAGATTGAGGGTGTCAAGACACATTTGCGTGGATGGAGCTCTTGGCGCCATTGCGGCAGTGTGTTTGAGTAAGCGGGGATTTGGGGCAGAGCTTGAAGGCCGTGTGGAGTCCGGAGAGGAAGGACTGAGGGGAGCCTGAGGGTGACAAGGTCCGCAGGCACGGGTGGGGCGGCAGTGATTCTTCCTGCAGGAATTTGGGCGCAGGCGAGGAGTGAGGTAGGTGTAGGTCGTCTTGCGTCGATTGGCAACAAGGTCCGACGGCACCAGGGTAGTGTTGCCGGGGTTCGGTTAGGTTCGGTTTTTTCCGAAATATCCCGAACCTCGAACCTAACCGCCACCGAACCCCAGGTTCGGTTCGTCTAGGTTCGGTTCAGGTTCAGGAGGGGTTCGAACCTGAATGAACCTGTAAATTTCCACGTGCACTTGGAGGTTGCGGAAATATTCTAGAAGATGCTATTCACCTGTGTAGTCCATGGAATGGTCTCCAAGAACACTCAAGACTGGTGTTACTGCCAAAATTAAGCATTCTGCCAGTCCATCAACATCCCAACTTACCTGCAGCAGCATTCGGGTCGCCCGAAGAGGTCCATAGCCATCGTAGTCCTGAGCCATCCTTATAGGGCTATTGTGGACCAAGTCTGGGGTGAGAGTGAGTGAGTTTTGCAGGAGAAAATCCCCCAAAAATACCTCTAAAACTGCCTTTATTTGCCCCCCAAGGCTTCAGGTTCGAACCGGTTCGCACCGGTGCGCACAGGTTCAGCAAAAAACCAGAATCTCCGAACCTCGAACCTGACTTGAGGTTCGGTTCGGGTTCGGTTCAGGTTCGGCGGAGGTTCAGAACCTAACCGCGGCAACACTACACCAGGGGGCGGGCAAAGAGGCAGTGTCGTCGCTGGTGGTCGTGGGGGGAGAAGAAAGGTGGGATCAAACGAAATGGCGACACGATTGAACGCGTGGAATCCTTGATGCGCACGGACCATGATCGGAGTTTGAAACACTTCTCCATCTTTCGCTCCGACTTGGACCGACCAACTGTTCTCAGCGCCCCCGATGAGTGCCGTTGATGTCCATTCTATATGGAACCCATTGGTTGGTACCCCAAGTCTCTACACTGATGCAATGGTCGACTTCTTCTCGGCGCAACCAAAGACAAATATTAATGTGCATGTTTACTCAGTTCAAATTCACGATCAATACTTACCGCAGGGGAAGCCAGTCTACATTTTATGTTGGGCTCCACTGTACAAGTTGAACCCTGAATGTTGCACAAAAATATCCTCTGGCAATCTATGTGGGTACGGCCACTAAGCCGATGGCACCCATAGACTGCGGAAGTTGGCCCAGAAAATGCATAATCCCTCGTAGACCTGCATAGCCCAATGTAATGGAGCCTGTCGATGTAAAGCTCATGAAAGACCGCGATAGACCACCCACCGTACCGGGGCTCCCACTTCATAGCATTCCGGATTTTACTGATCAATGAAGTGCTCAGAACGCTGTGCGAGGTCAATTTGCATCATAAATACACTTCGGGCCACAGATCCACCGAGAGCTCATCCACACGGAAAATAGAAACGGCCCCAGAGGGATGAAAACAGCCAAATTCACCGCGGATGTGGTCGGGAGAGTGCTGTACTCCGCACGAAGGCGCGGCAACGTGGTCAGGACAATGCGCGAGGTCAATTTGGATCATCAATACACTTCAGGCCACTGGACCAGCTATGCTGGTCGCGGTCTAGGAGGTAAGGCGCGGCAACGTGTTCAGGACAATGCGCGAGGTGAATTTGCATCATAAATACACTTCAGGCCACAGATCCACCCAGAGCTCATCCACACGGAAAATAGAAACGGCTCCAGAGGGATGAAAACAGGCAATTTCACCGCGGATGTGGTCGGGAGAGTGCTGCACTCCGCACGAAGGGGCGGCAACGTGTTCAGGACAATGCGCGAGGTCAATTTGCATCATAAAGACACTTCAGGCCACAGATCCGCTGAGAACTCATCCACACGGAAAATAGAAACGGCTCCAGAGGGATGAAAACAGCCAATTTCACCGCGGATGTGGTCGGGAGAGCGCTGTACTCCGCACGAAGGCGTGGCAACGTGTTCAGGACAATGTGCGAGGTCAATTTGCTCCCTCAATACACTTCGGGCCACAGATCCACCGAGAGCTCATCCACACGGAAAATAGAAACGGCTCCAGAGGGATAAAAACAGCCAATTTCACCGCGGATGTGGTCGGGAGAGTGCTGTACTCCGCACGAAGGCGCGGCAACGTGTTCAGGACAATGTGCGAGGTCAATTTGCATCATAAAGACACTTCAGGCCACAGATCCACCGAGAGCTCATCCACACGGAAAATAGAAACGGCTCCAGAGGGATGAAAACAGCCAATTTCACCGCGGATGTGGTCGGGAGAGCGCTGTACTCTGCACGAAGGCGTGGCAACGTGTTCAGGACAATGTGCGAGGTCAATTTGCTCCCTCAATACACTTCGGGCCACAGATCCACCGAGAGCTCATCCACACGGAAAATAGAAACGGCTCCAGAGGGATAAAAACAGCCAATTTCACCGCGGATGTGGTCGGGAGAGTGCTGTACTCCGCACGAAGGCGCGGCAACGTGTTCAGGACAATGTGCGAGGTCAATTTGCATCATAAAGACACTTCAGGCCACAGATCCACCGAGAGCTCATCCACACGGAAAATAGAAACGGCTCCAGAGGGATGAAAACAGCCAAATTCACCGCGGATGTGGTCGGGAGAGCGCTGTACTCCGCACGAAGGCGCGGCAACGTGTTCAGGACAATGCACGAGGTCAATTTGCATCATAAATACACTTCAGGCCACAGATCCACCCGAGAGCTCATCCACACGGAAAATAGAAACGGCTCCAGAGGGATGAAAACAGCCAAATTC
The DNA here is from genome assembly GCA_029281495.1 of Mycena filopes. NCBI lineage: Eukaryota > Fungi > Basidiomycota > Agaricomycetes > Agaricales > Mycenaceae > Mycena > Mycena filopes. The sequence goes on along the minus strand of JARIHR010000005.1, from coordinate 1,393,707 downwards.
ACCGCGGATGTGGTCGGGAGAGCGCTGTACTCCGCACGAAGGGGCGGCAACGTGTTCAGGACAATGCGCGAGGTCAATTTGCATCATAAATACACTTCAGGCCACAGATCCACCGAGAGCTCATCCACATGGAAAATAGAAACGGCTCCAGAGGGATGAAAACAGCCAATTTCACCGCGGATGTGGTCGGGAGAGTGCTGTACTCTGCACGAAGGGGCGGCAACGTGTTCAGGACAATGCGCGAGGTCAATTTGCATCATAAATACACTTCAGGCCACAGATCCGCCGAGAGCTCATCCACAGAGAAAATAGAAACCAGCCAGAACGGCCGCTTTTGCACGAGTTCAAAGCAGATGTGGTCGGGAGAGCGCTGTACTCGGGACGAAGGGGCGGCAACGTGTTCAGGACAATGTGCGAGGTCAATTTGCATCATAAAGACACTTCAGGCCACAGATCCACCGAGAGCTCATCCACACGGAAAATAGAAACGGCTCCAGAGGGATGAAAACAGCCAATTTCACCGCGGATGTGGTCGGGAGAGCGCTGTACTCCGCACGAAGGCGCGGCAACGTGTTCAGGACAATGTGCGAGGTCAATTTGCTCCCTCAATACACTTCGGGCCACAGATCCACCGAGAGCTCATCCACACGGAAAATAGAAACGGCTCCAGAGGGATAAAAACAGCCAATTTCACCGCGGATGTGGTCGGGAGAGTGCTGTACTCCGCACGAAGGCGCGGCAACGTGTTCAGGACAATGTGCGAGGTCAATTTGCATCATAAAGACACTTCAGGCCACAGATCCACCGAGAGCTCATCCACATGGAAAATAGAAACGGCTCCAGAGGGATGAAAACAGCCAATTTCACCGCGGATGTGGTCGGGAGAGTGCTGTACTCTGCACGAAGGGGCGGCAACGTGTTCAGGACAATGCGCGAGGTCAATTTGCATCATAAATACACTTCAGGCCACAGATCCGCCGAGAGCTCATCCACAGAGAAAATAGAAACCAGCCAGAACGGCCGCTTTTGCACGAGTTCAAAGCAGATGTGGTCGGGAGAGCGCTGTACTCGGGACGAAGGGGCGGCAACGTGTTCAGGACAATGTGCGAGGTCAATTTGCATCATAAAGACACTTCAGGCCACAGATCCACCGAGAGCTCATCCACACGGAAAATAGAAACGGCTCCAGAGGGATGAAAACAGCCAAATTCACCGCGGATGTGGTCGGGAGAGCGCTGTACTCCGCACGAAGGGGCGGGCAACGTGTTCAGGACAATGCGCGAGGTCAATTTGCATCATAAATACACTTCAGGCCACAGATCCGCCGAGAGCTCATCCACCGAGAAAATAGAAACCAGCCAGAACGGCCGCTTTTGCACGAGTTCAAAGCAGATGTGGTCGGGAGAGCGCTGTACTCGGGACGAAGGCGCGGCAACGTGTTCAGGACAATGTGCGAGGTCAATTTGCATCATAAAGACACTTCAGGCCACAGATCCACCGAGAGCTCATCCACACGGAAAATAGAAACGGCTCCAGAGGGATGAAAACAGCCAATTTCACCGCGGATGTGGTCGGGAGAGCGCTGTACTCCGCACGAAGGGGCGGCAACGTGTTCAGGACAATGCGCGAGGTCAATCTGCATCATAAATACACTTCAGGCCACAGATCCACCGAGAGCTCATCCACACGGAAAATAGAAACGGCTCCAGAGGGATGAAAACAGCCAATTTCACCGCGGATGTGGTCGGGAGAGCGCTGTACTCTGCACGAAGGCGCGGCAACGTGTTCAGGACAATGTGCGAGGTCAATTTGCTCCCTTAATACACTTCGGGCCACAGATCCACCGAGAGCTCATCCACACGGAAAATAGAAACGGCTCCAGAGGGATGAAAACAGCCAATTTCACCGCGGATGTCGTCGGGAGAGCACTGTACTCCGCACGAAGGGGCGGCAACGTGTTCAGGACAATGCGCGAGGTCAATTTGCATCATAAAGACACTTCAGGCCACAGATCCGCCGAGAGCTCATCCACACGGAAAATAGAAAGCAGCCAGAACGGCCGCTTTTGCACGAGTTCAAAGCAGATGTCGTCGGGAGAGCGCTGTACTCGGGACGAAGGCGCGGCAACGTGTTCAGGACAATGCGCGAGGTCAATTTGCATCATAAAGACACCTCAGGCCACAGATCCACCAAGAGCTCATCCACACGGAAAATAGAAACGGCTCCAGAGGGATAAAAACAGCCAATTTCACCGCGGATGTGGGCAGGAGAGCGCTGTACTCCGCACGAAGGCGCGGCAACGTGTTCAGGACAATGTGCGAGGTCAATCTGCATCATAAATACACTTCAGGCCACAGATCCACCGAGAGCTCATCCACACGGAAAATAGAAACGGCTCCAGAGGGATGAAAACAGCCAATTTCACCGCGGATGTGGTCTGGAGAGCGCTGTACTCCGCACGAAGGCGCGGCAACGTGTTCAGGACAATGTGCGAGGTCAATTTGCTCCCTCAATACACTTCGGGCCACAGATCCACCGAGAGCTCATCCACACGGAAAATAGAAACGGCTCCAGAGGGATGAAAACAGCCAATTTCACCGCGGATGTGGTCGGGAGAGTGCTGTACTCCGCACGAAGGGGCGGCAACGTGTTCAGGACAATGCGCGAGGTCAATTTGCATCATAAATACACTTCAGGCCACAGATCCACCGAGAGCTCATCCACAGAGAAAATAGAAACCAGCCAGAACGGCCGCTTTTGCACGAGTTCAAAGCAGATGTGGTCGGGAGAGCACTGTACTCGGACGAAGGCGCGGCAACGTCTTCAGGACAATGTGCGAGGTCAATTTGCATCATAAATACACTTCAGGCCACAGATCCACCAAGAGCTCATCCACACGGAAAATAGAAACGGCTCCAGAGGGATAAAAACAGCCAATTTCACCGCGGATGTGGTCGGGAGAGCGCTGTACTCCGCACGAAGGCGCGGCAACGTGTTCAGGACAATGTGCGAGGTCAATCTGCATCATAAATACACTTCAGGCCACAGATCCACCGAGAGCTCATCCACACGGAAAATAGAAACGGCTCCAGAGGGATGAAAACAGCCAATTTCACCGCGGATGTGGTCGGGAGAGCGCTGTACTCCGCACGAAGGCGCGGCAACGTGTTCAGGACAATGTGCGAGGTCAATTTGCTCCCTCAATACACTTCGGGCCACAGATCCACCGAGAGCTCATCCACACGGAAAATAGAAACGGCTCCAGAGGGATGAAAACAGCCAATTTCACCGCGGATGTCGTCGGGAGAGCACTGTACTCCGCACGAAGGGGCGGCAACGTGTTCAGGACAATGCGCGAGGTCAATTTGCATCATAAAGACACTTCAGGCCACAGATCCGCCGAGAGCTCATCCACACGGAAAATAGAAAGCAGCCAGAACGGCCGCTTTGCACGAGTTCAAAGCAGATGTCGTCGGGAGAGCGCTGTACTCGGGACGAAGGGGCGGCAACGTGTTCAGGACAATGTGCGAGGTCAATTTGCATCATAAATACACCTCAGGCCACAGATCCACCGAGAGCTCATCCACAGAGAAAATAGAAACCAGCCAGAACGGCCGCTTTTGCACGAGTTCAAAGCGGATGTGGTCGGGAGAGCACTGTACTCCGCACGAAGGCGCGACAATGAAGCATTGTACTCACTACCGGTGTGTGTAGATGTCAGGAAAGAAGGATCCGCCACCAAGCAGCATGCAAGTCTTCAGACCAGTTTCTTGGGTCCATCTGGATTGTGACCACCACTCAGCTTGATCGAGCCGAGGGCATGTCTGGTCATAGTAGCCGCCATGGATCCTTGACACGACCTCCACGCGCATCCTGTGCCACTCCCTGCAACCTGCCGGTGCCTTGGACCCGCTCACCCTGCTCCAATGTTAACTCTCCGGTGGTGTTCCTTTTCATTGTTCACTACTGAGTTCAGGAGCCCTCCCAGGATGTTTCCGACTTCCCAATCGCAGTACGACAAATGGCTGTATCAATAGGTTATTGGGCCAGATCTTGAGTTTTTTCACCCATTTCCTCCTGTGAATACAGGGTAAGCTTTCTTGTGTAAACTTGAAGCTGCGGATTTCAAATTTTTCACCACACCTGATGCTGGAAAAACAGCTGAAAAACAGCAGAATAAATGCAAACTAGCTTTCAAGTTTTTCACCACCTTTTCTACTGATTTTTTCAGACATGTTATAACCTGTTCTCCGCTCAAAATTCCTGTGTAAAAGGTTTTGTATTTTTCACCACCATTTACACCTGAAAATTGTGCTGAAATTCATGCTAAGAAGGTGGCATAAAAACTTAAGAATTTTGTTTCAAGTTTTTCACCTCGGATTCCACTTGACATACTGGTGAAAAAGATTTGAATCTTTCACTCATCTTTTCACTGAGATATTGCTTAGAATTGCCGTGAATTTGCCGCGTTAAGTTAGCAAGAAAACTTATAAAGTTGGTTTCAAGTTTCTCATCTTGGTTCCAGCCGTCAACAGTGGTGGAAAAGGATTTGAAGTCTTCAGTGCATTTTAACCTGCAAAATTTGTGAAGAACTATGTGAACACAAGGTGGTATAAGTGGATGGAATTTTCTAAATTTTGTTTCAAGTTTTTCACTCCAGATCCCTGCCCAAAATGAGGCTGAAAAAAGTTTGAATTTTTCACTGACTTTCCTGGCGGAAAATGGCTGAAAAATTTTCCACAGTTTTCACCGTAAATAGCGGTGAAAACCTTGAATCCCTCAACCAGTGGTACGGATACGTGACTGTTATGTTAACTGCTCTTTCAACGATCTCGCTCGGTAGAATGCAAAAAGAGGGGCTTATTCCTGTGTATCGATATCCTTTGTACAAGTCTCTAAGTAAGATAACCGTACAGTCGAGTAAGGGTCTATAGTACATAGTACCAACAATGCGTGTGTAGCGAACCCGAATAGATAAATAGGTATAAGTAGGGTGTGTGTGCGAGAGACGCTGTGGTGTGGTGGATATAAATCATATGATTCAGGACGTTTCCCGTCGTTCGATCACTGGGCGGCGGGCGCGGTCGTCGGGGGGTAGAGGAGTTGGTCAATTCGCATTGGCCATGCAAAGACCGGAGGAGGGAAGGAGGGAGCAGCTAGAAAATCGAGTAAGAAGCTGCACCGATGGAAGGGGTGGAAGGGGTGAACGTCGATACCTGGACACGGTAAACGAATGTTACCGTCGGTGGGACGGTTGCGGGTGGAGGACGGGACTGGGACATAAAGTCAGCATTTAAATACACGGTAAACGATGTATACATACCAGCGACGCGGGGGCCTTTTCTGGCCTGTTGGCGCTTGATCTTCTTGCCCTTCTACGAGGTCGTCAGATGGGCGCATGAAATCATGGAACAGAAGCACCCACCTGGTGGTTGGTGGCCAGATTTGTTTGGTCTGTTCCAGTCGCTGAGTGGATGATTTCATCTTGGAGGGGGAGGGGATGAACTCACCGCGTAGGACTGACTCCTCCACAAGACTGGCCGGTACTGTGGTCCGAATCAGAGACCTTACAAGCCGAGTGCGAAGTCGGAAGGTTGTACCTTTTCGTTTCCTCGCCGGTTGTGGGCCGCCGGGAGCTTTGACCTCTGCGTGCGTGGTGGGGTACTTGGGTTTGATGAGGTGAGCATTGGGATCGCTGCATGATAATCAGCAGGAGCAGACGCGCGGTATGGAAGGGGCACTCACAGCGCGGTTATTGCAGCTTTGGCGAGGTCGCCAAATGCATCCGACAAGAATAACCCCATGTTCATCGGCCCATTGGTCTGCGCTGAGATGCAGACTGCGAGGTAGATCGCAAACGCCTCCGCCACCTCCGCTGGCCCCTCCATACCGACAAATGGGCAGGGCGCGACGTTTTCATAGTCGCCCGTCGCCAAAAGAAATCGTGCGATCGTCGTCGGCGAGATGAGGCTCGTGACCAAGAGCTATTGGCATCGGGAAGCGGTCAAGGCCAGATCCCGAGGGCGGAGAAAGATGAGCGTACCGCTTTGTGGGGCGAGTTTGGCCCGGCGAGAGTGTCGACGAGGTTTTCGAGGGCCGTCCGTAGAATTTTGTTGCCGAAAGCGGTATACAGGACAGGAAACGCGGCGGCGTCGAGCCACGCCGCTGCCGAAGCGCTCACGCGTTGGAGGCGGTGCCCGTGGACGCAAAAGGAACGGCGATCCATGGCGGACAGGATGAAGTCCTGGACCCTCGAAGGGCTAATCACTGACATGGTCGTTGCGGTTCAAGCAAGATCGGGTTTTGATGGGGCTTGTGTTGTGCCCAATGAGGCAATAACTGATTAACGGCGCGACTGTGGCGGTTTTTTTTGCACAGAGTGCTCAGATAAATACAGAGAACAGCAGCAACAATAATCAGTTTTGATATTTAGGCCTGGATGGGCGGCGAAAGTCAGAATATGGAGGTCCGATGACCGTTAGAACTCGCCACACGACTTTTGAGATGGTCAACGAGCGGGTTCGCCACGTTGACAGCCGAGGCTGGAGGTGCGGGGGCGCTGAAGACAAGAAGGATCAGCACCTGACATCCCAGGCAAGGAGGGAAAACTCAGAACGCACTGGATTTTCTGCATCTCGTCCGTGATGATATTCAACAGCGGCTTTAGGCATTTGTCCAACCACAAGCCCAGCTGCCGCTGATCCCTGAGTTCGTTCAGTCGAACTGCACTAGTCAGCGCACATAACCCGCTCGGCGGCACGCTGATCATGGCCTCCATCTCCGTGACCAGGGCAGTCGATAGATCCTGACAACGGAAGTAAATCTCCCAGTCGTTGGATGTCGGCAGGACACATACCGTTAGAATTTCGGGTGTTCCCAATCCACACCGAACCAGCGGACCGATTAAATGGTGCTGAAAATAAAGCTCCAAATTTCTTCGCCCATCCTCCTGACGCGCCAAGAAATCGCTGTCAGTTGGGAGGGGGATGCTGAGAGCGATGGAAGGGGGGGCGAAAGGAGGCGTGTGCGAAATCCATTCGCGGGCAGCGACGAGGATCTGGTTGACGTGTTGGGCGGACATGAAAGTTGCGATAAGGGCACGGTGGAAGGTCACGTCACGGACTCACGGCGGCGAGGCCTTGCATGCCTGCTAATACGTAGGTTTCCCCATGAAGCAGCTGGTTTGCTGCTCCAGGAGTATTGGGCTTTTGAGTAGGAAGTCGCGTTCATACGTAGCGCAAACGATCCTTGAAGAAAAACATCCGGTGTGGAGAGAATGCTCTCAGAGCAGGTCCAGGCTGAGCACAATCTATTGAGGAGCACGTCCGAGGTACGCCGAAAACCGAACCTCCGCTACGTGAGATTGCATGGAGGCGCGCTCAGCTTGAAATAACCCGAGGAGACAGTGGATGCACGGTTTGAATTCAAATAACAAGGGACAACGATAATAAATAGACCCAGTAGTTGCCCGGGAGAGCTGGTATGGCCACGTCCAGAGTAAATTTTGTGCCCAAGTACTTGTGCAAACTTTGAGAGATTGTGACGTGAAGGCGTGAGAATTACGGTCAAACACGGACATGTGATGCGACGCGAACCTTCGTTCGCCACTCGCGTCGATTGGATGAAGTGCCTGTCCCCAACCTGCGACCGCACCGCACTTTGTATACCGATTCTTTGCCCAATTTCAGTCCTTTCACTTGAACCCGCAACAGAGGTCTCCTTGGAGTTTTCACTGCTGTCGCTCAACCACAAGTGATCCACGAAATCGACTCCGGGCTCCTCTTGAACGAGGCTCGAATATGCTCACAATAAAACACTGCCTCCATGAGTATGCGTGTTTGTTCCAGGCAAACACAATCACCTTAAAATCCGGTCACAGAGGCTGACTGTGACTTCAGTTCCTGCATCCTACTCCCATGTCGTCGTTCATCCCCAACTTTCCACAAGTCGTATTCCACAAACACTGTACTTGTGTTCGCTAACCCATCTCAGGCTACTACAACCTGTTTCTTCTACATTCCCACCTGGTGAAGAGTGGACGACTCGTCGACTTCACTCACAACGGAATTGGCCATCGGGTACCTCTAAAGGAAGAGCACTGGCGATTGGATCTGGTGTGGCTTCCTCCAGGCGATCTCAAGAGAGCCCAGGAGTGTTTGATCCCACCGTATCGCACCTTTCGCGCGAGTGCACTCGCTCCCAGCTTCCTAGGCCGAGATTCGCTTGTTCGTATCTGAGACGCCGCTCGAGAACGATTGGTGTCCTACGATCGGGTGAGATGATCCTTCGACGAGACCCGTGCCATGTCCGATCCACCGCCACATCGATTCGCGCACGCCGGGGTGGAACGAGGGAGGAGTTGTCGTGGTGGATTTCATATGTTGCTCCGTTCTCTTGTCGTTGAAGAGGATCTCTGGGATGGGTGGATCTGCCCTCGCGCGTGCCTTGCCGTGGCCCCAGAGCTTGAGACTTCGGTCGACCAAGCGCGCGAAATAACCATTGCATGTCGATTCTGCACAGTTGCTCGCACTCGTATTACATTTCTGAATAACAATGCATCCCCATATCATGTGCAGTTCGACAGATGTCTCTACGTGTTTCTAGACATGTCCCAGCCAACACGGAGACGGCGCGAGGTCGCTGAAAGATTAATCCACAAAGGTGCTGCAGCCGTCGGAGCCGCGTCCAAACCCGGGATCGCTTGACCGGAAGGGCGGAAGGCGGCAGATGGTCGTTTTTCCAACTGCTCCAGCACTGCGCACGAACTCCAAGGAAGGCAGCCCGACGGCGGCGCCTCGAATGAGACGCCTTGAATCAAGGCTCGCTACCATGGAGCGCCGCAGTGAGGGTGGTTCGCATCGAATTTATGGAGGATGGATACGGGAGAGGGAGCTAATCAAGATCAGGGATCGTGTTCACGGCATTCACTGCGACGTACGAGGCAATAGGTGGTGCGCGCGCCTATATCGAATGGAGCGCGAAAACTCGTGTGGCTCAGTGTCCTTGTAACGATTCCTGGGAGATGAGGCTAGCATGCGCAGCGGAGAGGAGACGACACACCAGTGTTTCCGTATATTCCACGATGCCCGCTGGGGACAAGGCAGGGTGTCTGCCCGCTCTCTTGAAGCTCACAATCTTTGCGATCTTTGAGGCGGCGCAGGCTCAACGCATACGCGCGGACGTCCATGAGATTTTCATCCGAGATGTATGGTCAACTTGGTCGCGATCGAGGCTGCTATACGATCGAGTGGGGTTATGTTCTGGACCACTCCTGAGTTTCCGCCTCAGACGTCAAACCCAGATCGGGCAATTATTCTCGGCAGCCCTTCGGCACCATCATTTCGATCAACCGGTCAGCCGCCTTTGCTTTTGGCCTCCCCCCGACCTCCCAGCCAGTAACTGTTGTCTGAGGGCCTATCTCATGCCTCACTCTCTCGGATGATATACCGGTACCCGGGCAGCAAGAGATGTTGGGCAAAACTCAGGTCCGCCGATCATCGACTCGGATCACTCGATCACTCGTTGGACGCGCGCGTTGGATGCGTCGCGCGACTCGGGCAAATTATCCTTCGGTTTATGAGTGGTGTGAAGCCCCACACCACCTTCCTTTAATTTTTGTAGGCATTCTGAAAGCAGTCGGCTAAGGTTTCTGAAGTTTGAACTTGGTTCACCTTGTATTAAATTATCCTGTCTCACTAATGCTACTGAGATACATTGTTGTTCCCCCAATGCTATCAATCAATGGGAGTTTTCGCTACCTGCAACGGGCACTAACACTTGCTTCATCGACGTTGGACTTACAATTCTCGCAACGGAAGGTATTTATAGCGTGCCGAACTGACTTGCCGAGAATAATTGCCCGATCTGGTTTGAGGTCTGAGGCGGAAACTAAGAAAGTGTTCTGGACCAATCAACCGCAAGGCTCGGAAAACTCACGCGACGTGTGGGCTTTGAAACTTTACCGTGGTCGTACGTACGTACCAAAAGCGGCGCTGGCATCGAGGAATAAGTCGCAGTAAACGGGAGGAATAGAGAGATAAGCGCACACACGTCATCCGAACGCGATCTTGGTCCTTCTGGCGTTGCATGGATCGCTAAACATCCAGAATTGACGATGGAGCAAGAAGGTGCGTTCGAGGCCGCAATGGCGGACGAGAAAACGCCGTTGGCACAGGCTAACGGTAGCAGGTCAGTGGCGAAGAGAAATGGAAGATAATGTACCCACCTCCCGAATGACCTCATCCATTCCAGTGCCAGCTTGCGCCGAGGCTGTCCCGGGCGAGATAATCTTCCTTGCGCGTGAGGTGCATCCGAATCGGTTAATACTTTCGACTCGAACCTCGGGGTGTACCTGATGCGCGGCCAGTGTCGAGGAAGTCGGCAGCGCCACCTCATTGGACTTGAGCCGGGTGGTCCGCGTACAAATTTCGAGGAAGGCAGTCCAAAGAATGAGCCACCGCACATCGAGACTGGCTAGCACGGAGTAGTAGAACATCGTATTTTGCGTCGAATTCGTGTTGGATGGAGGCTGGAGAATGGAGTGTGAGAGCAGCCATTGATTGTTTGGGAACTGCGACGCACGGATACTCGTCTTGGAGCTGACAGTCGAGTAGGTATCGAAGGAGGATGCGCGAGAGAGCGACACATGCGGGAGGAGGTGCGCCTTGTCCACCGGCGAGAGCCAAGCTCTGGGCATCGCGTCAGGAATATGGACCAGTGTATCGGTCGCGCAGCGCGAGCTACCTCTTTCGTGTATCGTCGGAACCAGAGGAACTGTGAATTTCATGAGAATTCTTCAAGATGCTATGTGGAGAGAAGAGTTAAGAAAGAGGAAGCAGAAGACTTTTACTCACCGTCCTGGAGCGCTCTCAGCTCGTTCTTTAGGGAGGAGCAAGTCGTGTCCATCTTTCGAGGTTGCGCTAGGGAGTCGAATATTGGAGGCCGACGCTCTCTGCTCGGAGGCCTTGGACTGCTTGCGGAACGTGCATGACGGTCAGAGAGAAGCGGCGATGATGGCCGTCGGTTGAGCGCCCGCCGTCGCTTGGTAGCGTGAGACAGCGCCTATGCTCGAGCTCAATCTTGACCTCGACCAAACCTCGACCTCTGACCTGCTTTCTCTCTTCTTGGACGCAGGACCGATAGACACCAGGAAGCGCCTCCAGTCGTCCAAGAGAACATCAAGAAACCTGCCGGTCTCTTCTCCTAGACGCAATCCCCTTCCAAAATCCAAGTCGTCAAGTGACTCGAGTCCAGCAGTACTCGGTTTTCCAAGAATTTGGGGACTCCTGGTTCTTGTTTTACGTCCAGGGACCTCCTCGACGTTGTGGATGAAGCAAATACCAAGGGAAAAGTGATGTGCGAGAGGAACGATGGCGACGCGCTCTTTCGCCTGTCTTCGTGGAGTTCTTGCAGCATGAATACGTAGGAATGTGCTCAATGGTGGGTTTGAATCCATTCTATCCCGCGCCCATGTCATCTATATTCGTGAAGCCAGGTGTGCACTCGACGTTTGGACCTCCGTCAATGTCCCGTCGACCATATACGCGCCGTGAGGCCCTCGTGCACCTTCATAGCACCATGGACGGAGAACCACTCGGTCTTGGGCTTGAGACTAGAATTTCCCTATTCACCATCTTCAATTTCTACAGTGGTCTCGTCATGTGTCGGCCTCGTTTGCCTCGTCAAGTAGAATGGCCCAGTGTGAGTTTTTCGTTTCGCTCGACAAAATTAGAGATCTTCTCAACCTGGTCGTAGATTCTTTTGCTTTCTTACTGCGTAGTCTCGATCATCGCTGCATTCCGCGCCTGGAATACCGGAGTCCTCCTCGCGTCTCGTCGCTGATCTCCCTGCGGCTTTTTCGAAGAACGACGAGACGAGAGGCCGCAGCAGGCCCGCCGACCGCGCCAATGCGGAGGAGGGGATCTGGATGGAAGCGGACGAAATATTATTGGTGCGGTCAACTTTATGATCCTTCTGCCGCCGCGATAATTAATCCACCTGCAGGGGCGTCGACGACATCGGCACCAATCGCCCTCGCGGCTTACCTCCGCCCGCCGTCATCTGCGGGAAAACGAGTACAAGATCGCAAGAGCATATTGTGCAACGACGGCCTGCACGACCCCGCAGAAGGATCCCCCAGCTTTCAACGAGGATGTAGATTGGGTCTTTGGGGACGAAGGTTGGGGAGGACATGAGGAGGTCTCGGACAGGGTGCCACAAAAGGCATTTTTTTGGATACTTTTTCCGAGAACAATTATCGAGTACTCCCAGAGACAGTGAAGCCAGCAACTGTTCTCGACATTCGGTACATCTATACCGCGAATTAGAATACCAAATCGTCCGTAATCTAAACAAATCTAGGTGAACCAGTTACTATAGGGTCATAAGAACGTATGTAAAGTTAAGAGTCTTAAGGGCATTATGTATCGTATTGCGGCGGTGGTACCGTCCGTGCTCCTCATAAATTTCATAAATCCAATTGTGTTAGGGTAACGTGGTGGTCTCTGTGGGGACGCCGTCGTTGTTTGAAGGAACGGAGGTAGGCCCTGGGGCCGGGACAGGCGGGAAGGAGCGAAAGGCTTGACTGAGCGAGGGCGGGAGGGAGACGACCCTGGGTCTCTCGCGCGGAGCAGCTAAATCACGGCAATGATGATGAGTACTCAGTATGGCTCTATATTTCAAAAGAAAACATACCAACGGCGATACGAGGAATACTCGTTACTCTCCGTCTCGCCTCATAGTCTGAACCATCTTCAGCCCGAGTCGCGCGTCTGGTCGGAGCTGAAGAGCCTGCTGAAGAAGCTGTGAGCGACGGAATGCGGGCTCCGAGTAACGGAATGTACCAAGGGGCCGGGCGGTGGCATGGAGTGGAAGGAGAATGGGAGGGGCGCGGGGGGCGCGGGGCGCCGCCTTGGCAGCTGGCTTGGTGGACGCGGCCTCGGAGGTGGCGGGATTTGCGGTCAAGCCTGCGGGAAGATGTGAATACCAGACGAGGACTAGTATAAGCAGTAATCCGGCCTACCCTCTAGCGAGGCGGTCAGAGCCCTGGGCCCTTTGCGCTTCGGGCTGCTTGGAACGATGTCGGATCGGGAGGCGGCGGTGGTGAAGACCTTGGGCGACGGCCGTCTTGGACGTGGCGGTGTTCTGGGCAGCTCAAGGGGAACCTTGTTGGCGGTCGTGCGGGCGGTGCCGGCTACACATCAATTCTCGTGAGCAAGAAGGGTCTAGTAATGCAGAGAAAGCGGACTCACCCGATGCTATAATCCTTTCCCCCCCACCCGCCGACGTTCCTTCCGAGGGGGACGAGCGGGCGTCGCCGTTGACTGCAGAGAAAGAGTGAGTTATGATATGGGGAATGAACGGACACCGAACGTACTAGATTCGGGGAAAAGTACAGCGGCCGTCGCCGTGCTCGTCTTGACTGGAGACGGGGGCAGCCTTCTTGGCAGGGGTTCTGCATGGAAAGATAAGTTTCCGCAAGTCGTTGTAGATTCCCTATGTACCTTGTACGGGCCCGAGGACTATCGCAGAAAATGGTTAGCATCGATCCTGTCGAACGAGATCAAGGGGATACATACCTCGCCTTCTTTTCATCAAGGGCTGCCCTTCTCCTCCTGTAGGGCGCTGGGCACTGGTAACAAGATTAAGAGTCGGGACTCAAATTGGAAGGCTGAGGAAAATACCGGTAGATCATGTACGCTTCATGCATCACCTCGATCGTTGGGTCCAGGAGTGACACCAGCGCCCTTTCAGCGGCATGCAACCGCTCTTCCCCTGGGGCCGCCCGATATGCCCCAAGCACATAATGCCGAAGCGCTGCTGCTGGATGAGGAGCAGCGTGCGCGTTCAACCCAGCGAATGCGGCGCCCGGCTGGTCTTGGTATATACCCAGGCGGAACGCATGGTCAAGTAGCGCCTGGTCCCCAGCAAGCGCGTCGACAATGTCCTTCAAAGAGCCGTTCATTAACACCGGTCGAAGTATGGGCAAAGGACTAACCTCTTCATCTTCTACCGACTCGAACGGTTCACTCCGACGCGACTCGAGCCTGCGCAGTAAAAGAAGACGGACGAGAGCCTTGGCGGTGGTGACGTCGGACCAGCCAATGTTGCTGTTGGAGGTGGCAATCTCGTTACAAGCCACGGGGTAGACCCCGTCCGTCATCACCTCCGCCTCGCGTACAGCGTGCAGGAAGTCCCGGAGTCCGCTGGTGGCCCGCAAGATCATCAAATCCAGTGCAGCACGTCGGGCTGGAACGTCCAACTTGCTCAGCGCCGTCTCTCGATAAGCAGGACGGGTGGGCCTGCAAGGTGAAGCGTCGAATGAATTGTTGCACCAGATATATTGAGCTCCGAAAAGACTCACGCAAGGGAGGAGACCAAGCGGGGACGCTGCAGCTATAGAACCTTTTAGATGAGGCTGGAGAGGAATACGGAATATGGTCATACCCCGCCACAGTGCGCCGCTAGCCGTTTCAAGACGGCGCGGATGTTGTCCGCCATTGGCACCTCCAATGCGGCAAGGACTAGGCCGGGCGTTTCCCTGATCCCAATGTCAACAAAGCCCTTCAAAGGCAGGTAAAACGACGCCCACCGTAGAGTCGTCTCCGCGGCCAAGCGTATAGACTCCAGCGACGAGCTAAACACGTCCGCCAAGGAGACATATGCTTCCCTGCAACAGCCCTGCCGGTGTGAAAGCAGCCCAAAGCGCGGTAAGACATCGGCGGAAACGAGTCGTTGCTGGAACGCTTTGAGGAATCCCTAGACAAATGTCAGTGAGCGCACTGTGGCACAGAAAGGTGTTCTGTCTCACTCGCTCGAGGCGACAAACGGCAGGGTACCGCCAGGTAGGAACCTCTGTCCGTATCAACTCGAGCAAGGTGAAGCTGGTGAGCCGGGACCCGTGATACGCGAGATACCGAACCAATCCCGCCCCGGCGTTGCTGAGGACAGCGCCATCTGCTTTGCTCGGCGGTGGCCAAGTCAATTCCGCCTTGAGGGTGAATTCGAGGGCGGCAGCGAAAGGTGTGGGTAGCCCGGGGTCCTTGGGCATGACTTACGATACCAGCGAGGACGGGGGCGGCGCGCGAGGAGAGGGTGATGGCGGGAAGGAAGCCTGCTTTCCTATTCGGGATCCCAACCTCAACCACTCGGCGTGAAGATGTTCGTACAAGACCATTCGAACACACCCGCTGCGGAACTGTGCGCGCGCTTTCTCTACCACCGGTCCACGAGTATTCTGTTTGAGTTGTATTTGAGTCCCGACTTGCAATATCAGGGAAAGTTTCCTTCCGCCATTACATGTCAAGTCAAGTAGGGGAAAAAAACGAAATCCCGCGTCTGTGCGGGCGTGGTGCATTGCAGTGTACAACCTCACTGCAGCAGAAGGCGCATTACCAGTAGCTTCGGTAATCCGACGCCCTATCGGAGATGTGCAACGCCTAGTCCCAGACCACGATCGACCGTCCTCTGTAGGGATCGAACGCAAGCTCGTTGCTTTTGGTCAAACATCGGTATTAACCGTTCAGCCAACAGACCGATGGAATTTAAAAGGCCAGGATAACCTGGAGGCGATCCTGCGGTAGGTTTGCGCAACAAGAACTGTAAGGCAGGTGGTTAAAGCAATTGTGAATGGAACCCAAGGCGCTCACAACATCTCGTCTGCGACACTCGCGCACACACGCAGCTTTTTTTGCTACCTCGAGAAATCTGTTGAAGAGAACCCAACCTGCGGAAGAGATCATCAAGGAATGATTCAAAGATTGACATCGAGGTCTTGCCGAAATTGCAGTGGAGGAGAGCAACGCAAGTGAGTCGAGTTCTCGCCACCCCAGGTGAAACCAGATGAAAGCAAAAGTCGACAGGATTTTTCATTCCATGCAATGGGAGGCGCCGAAACTTTTGCAGGAATTTAGCCAACACAACATCAGACGATCAAACTCGGATGCACTTGCAAGCACTCACAAAGTCTTGAGCTTGGCTCCTATGGCCTGATTCTTCCTGGGTTGAAGATACGGGTAACTTTGCTTGCTGGTTCAGTCAAGGTCACAGAATGCTCCCCACCATGCACGTATTACATTGTAATCAAAGTCTGACAATTCCCTATGCAAGTTACAACGACGAAGAAAGAAAAATACGCCCGAACGACCAAGAAGACCTACTTCTTCGCGAACAATACTCCCACCGCGGCCAGCGCTGCACGATTCTCGTGATAGTCACCAATCCCGTAACCCCTAAACCAGACAGAAATCGGTGCGAAAATTGGATAAATCCAGGCAATCATCGCCTCGAGCGACATGGTTCCGGACATGAGGACGGCGCCGAGGTAAACCTGGAAAGCCTTGGCCGGAAAATGCGCAGGGACGGTCTTCGCCTCGTGGAAAACGCCGGCGTAAACCAGAATACTCGCGAGCGCGCGGTCGGAGAGCAGGGCGGAGAGGACAAGCTGAAGTGCAGCAGTCAATTAGCAAAGGCGGATCGCGATGCATGACAGACTGGTCTCACCTCTTGCGTCAACGGCGCTGGAAATCCCATTGCATACACGCTTCTGGATACTGCCGCCGCCAACGCGTACTTGCCGACAAGGAGCAACCCTTCACACTTTGCGGGGTCGTCGATGGGGATGGACTGCCACTTGGAGGCGGAAATTTGCGGAACCTTCACGTAGAAATGCTCTGCACGCAACTCGCCCGGCGGTGAGAGAATAAGTTTGTCAATCCCCATGCTCAACTCCCACTCCAAGGTGTTAGGGTACACGCCCTGCGACTTCGGAATGGTCAGGGGGACGGCTACGAGACCTAATCAGCTAATGAACAAGCTGAGGATGTAATTTCCCTTACGTTTGCCAATGGGCGGCTTTGCCTTGAACAAGGTGCTAGGCCGGCCCCATCTTAGAACCGGGGGCATTCCAGGTGATTCAGAGGCCGAGGCCGCACCCGACAGAGCTGCTAGATCTGCGGCAACGCTGGCCCTCGGTTTTTTAGGTCGGTCTTTGAACGGGTTATACTTCTTGAAAACATCGAGGATCAAGCGAACCCACCTTGTTTCTCCTTTCGAGCGCGACGTATTTTTCTCTCCACATACGCGGCCTGGGCTTTCATCTCCGTGTGCGATTTCGGCTCCTCGTCAACCGTCTTTGCACGTTTGTTTCCTGTGGAACATAAGCCTGTTTAGCGACGCAGGAGACCTGGGGATATACCACGTACGATGAGCATCGTCTTCATTGACCGGATTCTTATGTTGCTTCCCGACGGCGATAATCTTGGCTACAAAGAGCGTCAGTCGCGTTTGAGGCGCAATGGCAGATGGGACAGACCGGCCGAAGGACCACATCTGTTTTGCAATGGTTAACAAGCTCAAGCTAGATAATTGACTTGACTGACTTGAACTTGAGCAGCTCCTCGCGTGCCTGGATACCGAATGAGTAAATTGAACCTTGATATTGGAATGTAGGAAATAGGAAACCTACGATACCGAGGGAGGACCGTCGCAGATTTTCCAGGAGAAATCTGGGAGTGTTATGGAAGCCCTCGGAAGTAGGAACTGAGAGGGAAAGGCCGCTGTGAAGCCCGTCAGGATGAACTCTCGCCGATAACGATAATGGATATTTACTCGGTCGCCGGGACGTCTAGATTCTTCCCATTAATTTCGCTGAGGACCTCTTGGCGCAGAATCAAGAGCTCGCATGCCTCGCGAATGTCACCATAAACGCCAGCGAGGATTGCATTCACGATAGTTTGATATTTGGCTTCTTGGTGGTGATTTAAGGAAGGGGAAAACAAGGCGTAAAGGGTGGCGAGAAGCTGCGATCCTGGCGAGGAGGTTCCGTGGGGTGCAATCTGTATATGCCGTGCGAGTTTATCGAAGCTTGAATCTGCAGTGCAGGCACCGAGCATGCCCTAAAAAGCGGTCATGAGCAGCGCCGGTCGCGAGATTCAGTATCGACGTACGAGAAGGTAAGGTCTTTTATGGTATCGCGGTGGTACGACACCCAAGAGCCCGACGAGAACAGCGAGAGTAAACTGGGAGCTTGCTTGGATTATGTCGTCGGGCATCATGTAGTCGGACATCGTGAGTTGTGCATTGGCAGCCGCGATAGATTTGGAAACGTCTTCGGGCAAAATAGCAGCTCCAGCGTTGAGTCTCGCGATCGCCGACTCCGCCGTTGCGCGCAGGTGGTGTAGAACTGGAAGGTACATGGCGGGCGTGAACGAATGAGAAAGAAATATGAGCGTCGGAAGGGGGTGGCGCAAGGTGGCGCAGCGGAGAATCGAAATGGTGGCAAGAGACAGAAGGCGTGCGCTGTCGATCTTCTACACATCACCAATGCTACTTCCCTCATTCCCCGCACGCATCAGTCCCTGGACGTAGACCAAGAATCAGAAGTCCCCAGCGTTTTGAGGAAACGAGCAGTGGAGGCAGACTGCCCGGCAGTGCTGGAAGACTTTGACGATTTTCAGGTGAAGAGGCCAGCAAGGTTTCTTCAAGTTCTTGACATCACCTTGAACGATTCAAAGTGTACCTTCCAGTCAAGCTCGAGTCCTGAGCCGCCTTTGGGGAGAAGTCTCGAGGGAGCGGCGTGGAAGCTGTGTGGACCGTCATAAGCGCTGTCGACCTCTGCTAAGCGACGGCGGGCGCTCATCGACCCCGACGGCCATCATTGTCGCTTCTCTCTTGCCGCCATCCACGTTCTGCAAGCAGTCGAAGCTCTCCAGTCTGAGCCGCAGGTGGAGGTTGGTGAACGACACGCGGACTCCAGTGCGTGCGCCTGACTCCTCCCTCAAAAGCCAGCTGCTAAACGCCATTGTAGGTTCGGATCCTCGCGAACGAGCTCCCTGGAAATCCTTACAGGATGGTGAGCAACCCTTCACCTTTCTTTCCTTCACATACTGACTCTCCGTCCCAGGCGTTTGCGACTTGAAAACTTGTGCGTTGGACAGCTTTCACGACGATCCTCATGCTCAGTACTTCCGACATGTCAATCTACAGTTTCTTAGAGTGGCTCTGGTCAACAGCCCGCGAAAGAGGTGCTTTGTGTCGTGCGGCGGATACACTAGTCGGCGCTTGCTCCTGCTCCTGTCGAGTTCAGTCGCTGGACAGCGCGTTTGTCAGGAGCCACGCTCTCGCACCTTCTCCTTCGGCGCCTACTGGCCGGGATATATTCGTGCGTGAATCCCATAAATCTATTCCTGACGTTATTTTGACCCTGTGTCTAGGTTCCATCTCACACGACTCTGGCGCGAACGACACGAACCTCACCCTCACACTGCGGTGCTCCATGCAAGCGAGCTCCAACCCGAGGCGGCTCATTCGAGGCGCCGTCGTCGGGCTGCCTTCCTTGGAGTTCGTGCGCAGTGCTGGAACACCCGGTTCTGCCTTCTGCAAGGCCGGGTAGCATTCTGCAGCGACAGCCCAGAGGGGTTGGCTTTAAAACCCAGCGTTGCGTGTTTGCAGTTATCCTTCTATTCAATCTGACCTCGTCCTTCAGACCAAGCCCCGAAACGAATCCCCCGCCGTCTTGTGGCCTCAACAACGACCCCGGACAACATTCTCTTCTTCATCAAACCCCACGACCTCGCCTCGTACATCAAAGCTCATCACACCACGCGCGGCATGGTCCTCGTTAGCGCTGTCTGGCGACCACATTCTCCTCTCCTCCTCCTGCACCCCCGCCGCCTTCTTCTTCACCAAGACGAAGCCCACATTTTCGGCTTGGAGGTCCGCCTGCGCAACGACGACCTCAGGACTGCGCACATCGTTGTTGTCGTCGAAGCGTCGTCCGCCTGCTTCTCATCCGCGGGGCGGGCGACAGAAGTCCTTTCCCGAACTCGTTCAGCACGAGCTACGTGTTGCGTGCACACGGGCCTGTGGTTATTTACCTCGTCAAGAAGAGGGTGATGAACCTGGGCGATCTCAAGCTTTTGACGGAAGGACTCGGAAGTGGACGAGCGTGGAGGTGGTGGAGCGCACGAAGAGAGTCGACCCAAGGCGGGCTTGCTCTGGTGCAGTGGTCTGGGAGGATATCGGGCCGCAGATGAGGACCAAAGCCTGAGGCAGCAGGCGGTGCGGACAACTCTATCCTCCTTCGCGTTATTCGCATTACTTTACTTTCGCTTTTCTCTCACGATTCTTCTTTACAAAGAAAACGAAAACTTCCTATACGCGCCCAGCATAGCACTTAAGAATGATACATTTACCTTACTTTATTTTCTCGAGCACACCCCACTGGCAAGCGCGAACTGGTCAGCGGCCAGCAGGATCTCGAACTAGACCCGCAAAAGATTGTTGATCATTCGCGTCTTTCTTCCTGCCACCCCATCGCTCTCAAATGTGCTCCTCTACGTGGTTTGCGCGCGGGTGCAACGAAATGCCCTGCATCTGCTCGCAGGGGACCCAGCACATACTTATGTATACTGCTCCCTTCTGCCACAGCTTCAAGATCGCTGTTGCCACCGCTCCGCGTCCGCCGTCATATCCAAGGATTGCTGACCGTGGGTTTGTTTGTTTCTGGTCCAAATTCCACGATACCGACTAAACTTGGTCATTCTGGTGTGAAAGACTCGCGTCGCGGGGATACTGTACGGGGATTTGCGAGCGCGTCGTTGGTATGTTCCTCAGAATCCCGACGCGTCTATTGTCTGCTTGCGGGCATGACCTTCTATTTCCATCTTGTTACTTGCCACCACCGCTACTCGAGAACTCAAAGCTGGCATTCTGCAGCGGGTGGTGATATAACAAGGATTATCCTCCAAATCTTCCCTTATCCATGCTCCTCCACTTGATACTTGCTCGATACTGACTACACGTCCAAAGGATCCAGAGTCGAAGTTTATGTTCTCAAGCACAGAATCTGTGGCGATTTGAACGCCCATGGGAAGGCTACCGAGTGCCACTGGCATGATCTTCCTCGGCTGTATCTCGACGACTGGGAAGCCCGAAACCGTTACAGTGGCGCGTTAATGAATCCGGCACACGTTAGGTATGTCTTCATCGAGTCGACGGAGGCCAGAGCTAACGCACAGTTCGACGAGAGGGTTGTTCAATCCGACTTGAATCCCATATACAGCACCGTCCTCATTCCAGTTCCAAGGCTAGATCTACTAGCGCGTATTGCCAAGCTTCTGTGCGTCGGGGCAGATTGTCTCTAGTGGGCCCAGCAATCTCAGGTAGGCCAGGTCATTGCTTCCCTCTTTTCGTTGAAGGGTTTACCGACGTATATGGGTCCGGTTTTGGTTTTGCATGCCTCGAGGTAGGGCATACTACTCTCCTGTCCTCTGAACGCTGATATATGCCATCGCTCAGAATTTCGAGGTCTTCTGAACGCCTCAGCGGTAACGTCGAGAGCTTGCAATCATTAGTATGCGTTAGGTGTACTTAAACCATCATTCTTGTCGGGCGGGACCCTTTTCCTGACTAGTAGCTGCTACTACCCCCTCGAGTTAGCTCCCCGGCAACACCAATCTTCCGACTTGACGTTATTTCCGGGTCGCGGAGAAACAAAGAATAACTTGGTGAGTTTCGCTCGTTGGCCCAGCTGCTTCTTCACTGTGTGACGACTTTTTCCAAGAGCATTGCCCAATGTGGAATCGTTTGACGTGCGGATTGGCTTGACGTTGAGAACCTAGGCCCGTGCGGCGCTTCGTACTTGTCGTGTCCTTCCATATTTCCGAATAAATTGAATTCCTTCGAGATGATTAGACGTCCAAGGCTGCATCGCAGAACATTACCTTACAATTTATTTTGTCGCGAGGCTCAGCGCTCAGGTGTGGCAAAAACGTCGGTCGCAGGGAGGTAAATAAATAATGTAGACAAAGTTCATACAATCTCCACTACTTGGCGTGCGTTTGGTGAGCAAGCTTGCGCTTGCCGAAGCCCGGGGCCCAACGACAAGGGAGCAGCCTTCCCCCGGGGACTCTTCAACCAACATTTCGGCACCCTCGACATCACACAAAAATCTCGCCCAACTCCACTGCTCCTCCCCGTCGAATCGTTCGAATCCAATTGTCGGAAGACTCAGACGGTGGGCTCCCAGTCCGAACACCCTAGCCCGCGGTCTAGCCAATCATTTCCGGTCAAGGATCATGGGTGTCGACTACCCTCTCCGCAAAAAAGCGAACCACGGACTCGGCCGTGGAAGGTGCAAATGTCCCCCAGAAACCTCCGCTGAGTCTTTGGCGTGCGTGGAGCAGATATGATACAGACACCTCCCATAACGCCGCGCTCCTCAGCTCAGAGTATTCCACGGTGAACATGGCGAGATGAACACCTACTGGTCCAAACGGGAGGAGGGTGCAACCGTGCAAATGCACTGCACAGAGCACCGACATCACAAGCATGGTCTCCCCAGTTCGAGAGTAGTCGCCGGGGAGCCAAGTTGTGAGCGATACATCTGCCAAGTGCGCTCCCGACTGGTACCCAGCGGATCTGAAGTTCAGAGGGGGCTTGGGTCGGGCCGCTCATTCTTTACCATGGTGTTAGATTGTCGGTTGGCGAGGTGGATTGCAATGCCGATAAAGTCCTGTGGTGGACCTGTAGAGCGGGTTAGTAAATCTGAACCCTTTCAAGCAGCGAGAAAACCATAGGAGTGACGGTCTGCTCACGAAAGAGACGGTCAGGAAGGCGTGGTAGAAGGTATGGGGGACAACTGACCGTAAACTCGAAGCTTAAGCACAGCCATGGTGGAAGGCGGCGGTTGGGGCCGGGCGGGGGCTTGGAGCGACATGGAAGTCAAGAGAAACCCCAGCTGGACGGAACCTGTGCATTGTTACCAAAACATACGCATACTGTCTCGCCTCTTGCTTTTCAGAATATTCATTTCATACCGTTCCGAACGGCCTTATTTACGAGGTCCACCCTGCTCTACAGAATCTGTGACCATTCTTCGGTAGCTTGAAATATCTTCCTGAAATCAAGCCTTGCCCCATGTGCCTCCAAGATTCAGACTCTGTCCTCGATCACGACCAGACTCGACGAAGCAGGCACTGGTCCTGGAAAGAAACACTAGACCAAGTAACTGTGAGCTTTCCAGAACTATTTATTCCTCACTATGCCAAGGGAGTCAACTCAAACGGCATCAGATTTCTTTGAGTCGAGGTTCAAGAGTCGAAACCGTCCCTGAACGAACGGTTAGCTGTTGAATCTGAGGGAGCTGAATGAGTCGCGGGTGCCGGAGATTCTTGCTGAAAATAAGTGAGTTGCAGGAGCCAACCGAAAGAACCAGTGAAGAGCTACATGAACCGGAAGCCAACTGGAGAAATGGAGTGAAAAATGCGAATAGCTCTAACAGCGGGATGAGTACCATTGAACTGATCGGCGTGGGGAGATAATAGGCAATGAGGAATACAGCCCATTCCCCGCCAGATGTAGGAGTTTGTAGGCTTGAAGCTGATGCAGGAGGAAAGACGCGATGGTGATTTAAGATTTACAAGGCAGAACCCGGCCCCTCTGGTGGCAATATCGCGGTTCGATACTGTCCTAACAGTCCGTCCAAAGAATCTTGATACCCAGTAAATCACAGCTCTCCCGCCGATCGCAACCCCCAAATAAGATTTGGTCAAAGTTTTGAAATCTCAACTTCAACATGCCGTCCGGCGAAATTGAACATGCCGTCCTGCACTGGTTGGGAGATTCAATTTCTTCACCACAATTTCTGCTGAAAAATGTTGTTTGTTTTCCATCAAATTTTCACTGTAAAACCCCTGGAAAAGTCAAAATATTTTCACTCCTTTTCCAGCAAAAGGTGAAAAACTCGAAAGAAAGGTGGAAAATGGTGAAAAAGTTTTGAGTTTTCCACCCACTTTTCCAGTGGAAAATCTCTGAAAAACAAACGACATTTTTCACAGAAAATAGTGGTGAAAATTTTGAATCTCCCAACCAGTGCTGGGGAACAATATCGAAGCTGTCCGAGTGATGTTCGGTCACCCCGAATTGATGCCACTTCCAGCTAGTTTTTTCTGTGCGTCGGGCGAGTCAAAAGAGAAGAAATATCCGTTGATCGTATAGTAACGACTATGTAGCGCGAGAGTATCCAAACATTCTGGGTTCGAACAATATTAATCGTGTCGACCATTAATCCGAGTTCGTGGATGGAATTTGAAGTGCCTGAGGTCGGGGATGGTGTGAGCGAAGCAATTGCATCGAGGAAACTGGACGTACGAATAGTTTACTCGCGTATCTCATCGTGTTGCGAACATCCGTGGCGAAGAAACCCCAGGTCTTCGACGTAAGTCACCTCGGCATAACTTTATCGCCAAGTAAACTATCCAGCACTAGCCCAAACAGAGTTGCGTCCTGGAACTATTGTAACTTGTAAGCAGAGGGTTTTGGCGATGAAATTGACTCACGCGTAATGAAACGGCTTTGCTGTCGACAAGTCGCTGACGGCAACGTCGGAAACTGCACCCACCAGATTTTAGTCTACACTTTGAATGAAGACCGAGAAACGCAACAGGACCGCGGCCAAGTTCTTTGATCAAGGCATATTCGGGCCCTGGGTCGCGCCCTTGATACACCGTCAAGAGCTTCACCAGCTGGACGAACAGTGTACCGCTTCGGGCGGCCTAACAGCGAGCTCAAGACGCGTGGAACTCAGCGAGATCGAGCACACTATCGGGCACGGGCGTGCAGTGCTCGTGCTCACATCGCGGGGAAGGTGCAGGTCGCAGCGTTCGTGTTCATGGTGGCGGAGGGCGAGTTCATGCCGGATGAAGAGACCGGTATCATCCTCCTCTCGACGGCGTACGCGGACGAGGCCGCCGTACGCTGTGATGGGGCTACGGCCGTCCATGCTCTACTAGTAGGTTGCTAGCATCTCATCCTAGGCCGCGGCAAGGTCGACGCTGCGCTGCTCGCGAAGCTGGGGAAGAACGCGCTGCCCGACATCAAGGCGTATACCGACACGGCACACGCCATAGAGATTTATGCGTCACACTAATGGAGGCGCAGCTTTGGCGGACATCCTCATCGTCAACATCGCAAAGATCGGTGCCACGACGTCGTTCATCGATTTTCGATTCGGCGGAGACTCCAGAGCAAGTGCTATGGCCGAGGAGTATCGTCGGGGACGTGCTCGCGAGCCGACTTTGCGGGACATGGCGGGTAACGCGAAAGCATTGGTGTGGGGGCCGTGGCGGTGGCGAAGGCTTGTGTATGTGCCAGCGGACGTTGTGTACCGGCTAGCGGGACGCGCGACGGAGGATGTGGACGCCGTTCTCGTCGCTGGCCCACGTTCCTCGAGGTTTGGCGATGGCCGGAAAGGTTTTGCTACTTCAAACAACGCACGCGCGAGCTGCCCGAGAATTTCGACATCCAGCGCTAGATCGAGGCGACCGCGAAGCTGACGCGCAGGAATAGCATGAGGACGACACCGGGAAGTGGCTGCAGGTCGTCTTAAAGTCGCCGGCAGGATGGGCAGGTGAATGTTGTGGATGAGGCGGAAATGAAGGTGCTGGTGCAGGAGGAATGTGGGAAGGGCGAGCCATGGGCCTGAGACCACGCGGTCAAGCTCGCCGACGGGCCCACTTCCTCCTCTATCGGGTTAGCCACGCCTCCAACAATGCGGCGTCGCTCTGCATCCTGGACGACGATTTCGTCTCCACCGCCCTGTCCCGGCCTTCAACGCCTTCATCGAGTACACCGAAAGCCTCTCGTACTGGCACAGGATCCTAAACCTGCTCCTCCTTGGACTATCCCCATGCCACGACGTCCAGCCCCCCGCCTGAAACACCATCGGTCTCGTGGACATCGACAACAGCGTCGAGGTCGGGCCCCAGCACGGCGTCACCGTTCCTGTCATTTTCCAGAGAACGCGCCTGCCGGGCAGCGACATTGCGTGGGACAGCCTTGTCACCTCCCCGTCGAGGACGCGCAGGGCATGAGCGGTGCGTATGTGTGACATCCCCCCCCTTCCGCATCTCGGACCCCATGCGCTTCGAGGAAAATACGCAGCTGGGCACTAAAGGACACGCGATCGATCTTCTGTGAGCTTGGGATGTCGAAGCGGCAGGAGATGAGGTGGGGCTTGGGGACGGAGGCATTCAAGGGGGAGAGTGGGTCCGTCGTGCGTGCATCGCGACCGCATCTGCGGGAAGGCGGAGATTGAGGGAGTCGACGAGCAGCTGCGCAATCGGCGCAGAAGGTCGGCAGTGAGGGCGTCAAGGTAATGAAAGTATCGCACTGGTTCGTAAAGCGCATAGTAGATTGGAGGCTTCGAACGACACTCTTTTTCATCGCTATGAACATATATTACTTACTGCAAAAAGAAGGCATGAGCAATCACTCGAGAATAGTCAAGGGCAGACGTACCTCCTCCCAAGAAGTTTCGAAATCCGGTTATCCCTCCAGTCAAGCACCATAGTTCTTCCCACCGGGGCCCAAGACGGAGTTGAGGCAGAAAGCGGTCGAGTGAGAAAGCGGTGGTAAGACGGCTTCATTTGTCCTTGTTTCATCTGGATCCCTACAGCCTCTCTCTCTTTCCTTTTCCGATGGTCGTTTCCGAAACCAGAGCCTCCCAGCTTTCACTGGCCGTTGCCACTTAACAATTCAACTGGCTGCCTCGTCAGAGCCGGGAGTACACTTTCCCGGGCAACCTAAATAGAAATCTCCACGCAGCGCTCGCCGGCCTTCAGCAACCTGGAGCGGGATGTCCCGTGAGCACTGAAGATTAACCAGCTTTAACAAAGCTCCGTGCTTCACCAAACAGCCTGTGCTCCCTATCGGTACTAACCGCAGTTTACCTTCAAAAAGCGCGGGAATCATGCGCCTCGATTCTCACCCGACAGTCGTCCGCTCAGGGGGTGCTTTTTGTTCTGACCTGCATATTTGGGTGAGATGCGGCACATGTTCTGCATCGACGGTACGTCCTCGCCCACTTCCGCTCTCTTCCAAGCTGATGTTTTCTAGTCCTTGTCCCTCCGAGAAAATCGTCCGAAGTTTTCTACGCATACGATAATGAGCGACGCGATCTCGGGACGCGGTAAAGGTGCTTCCTGTCACCTACTCTTTCCACATCTGCTCCACACACTCCCCTGGGCGCAGGCTAATTCTTGCTTCCGGCTTGGATATTGGAGCTGCCGCGCGGGTGTCGGCCGACGAATTGCGTTGCATATCCGAGCCCCATTTTTTCCCGCACCACTTCGCACGAGCGAGGACGGTGAAGTGGCCGAGCGCTAGACGCTGCATGGAATGATATCTTCTGCAGTTTCCATCACAGCATATGTGTGACTCCAATGGTACGCCTCAAACCCTCATCCTTCCACTTCATGACGAGCTATCTCGTAGATGTTGTGTTTTCTTGCAAGTTCTCTGCGTGTGGAGCGTATACGCAGATAGGTAAGCGCGTCTCGTTTGACCGAGCAGGTGATTTTCCCTTGTAAAATTTCGACAGGATACCCTCCGTCTTCTTCGCCACCATTGGCGTGACGCTAAACAAGCTTCCGATGCATGCTCAATACCAGCGGTGCTCGCGGGCGTACCATCGTCAAATCCTCTACGTCCTTGCGCGCTCTAGAGCTCTCCCAGACCAATACTTGAGGTGCGGTGAAAATCCTCAAATATCCGGCGTCCATATGTTCATTCGGCGACGTATAGCTTTCCCTTGATGCTCTTCGGCGCTGGTCTTCTTGGTGCTACCGGAAGTACCAATACCTTCCCCACTACAAGGCCTTGGAGATTGCGAACACCTTGGTCCCGGTTTGTCGTCGATCTGCTTCTTTCTTTACTCTCCAACTAATCTACGGGCCTTACTTCCCTATACATATTCCTATGTACTGTGGATCGGAGCCGTGTAATGTATGGATGCTTGGAATGAAATACACCAAGTTGAACCAACTTCTATAATATCTCACCGTCTTCCGCAAGGTCTTCCGAGTGCAAACGCTAAATGCAAAACTATTAAACGCCAGGAGGTTCCAGAAAGGAAATATCGCGGTCAGCTGACGAAAACGGTCAAGATGCCTCACTCTTCATTCTTTTTCTGCCACTCGCTCTTCATTGGTTTTTGCGCTCAATCTGTAGAGTTATTGCCCGAATCGCGCTTCATACATTACCAGGCTACGGTAGGCCCGGTACTTTTACCCTTTGGTGTCCGCTCCGGTGAGTCGCCCCTCCTCTTGCCCTCCTCGGACGAGCGTCCTCCCTCCCTAATGAGAGAGCTCAATCGTGCCAGGCGCGAGGGAAAATAACGGGAGGATGCTAGTACGGTCCGTTGTAGTGGCGTACTTTAAGTTTGTTTATTGACCAGCAATCACGCCACGTCGACAGGCCCCTTCCTCCAACATCCAATTTTGCCCCTACCATGTGGCTAGCCCTCCTCCTCCTCCTCTTTGGCGCACCGCTCGGTGTATGGCTTTCCTGGCGTCGTAACTCTCGTGTCCCAGGCCGTTTTAATTGGGAAGCCGACCCAGGTCGCGATACTGACCAGGAGTGGGCCAGTTTTGGAGACTTCCTGACCAGACATGGCCTAGCCCTCCATGGGACACCAGGATACCGACATGCCCCCCGGCCACCTGGACAAACTGCCTCCGACCCCTTTCATCCCAAGGATACCGAAAATTTCATCGCTCTAGCTGCGCCCACATACTATCGGCGCCGATGGTGGAATCCTGTACGCTGCCGATCTATCTTTCGTGTCCTGCCAGTCTCACAATCAATGTAGCCGGATCCCTTTGTTCGTTTGGCTGTCGATCACCTCGGTCGTGAAGTTATGATCAAGGTGGTTCCGACTAGCTCATCTGAAGCGACAATCATCGGATGCTTGTCCTCGCGTCCCCTCCGTGACCACCCTGGAAATCACACCATCCCTGTGGTGTCTATTCAAGCACATGACACGACTTTCCTTGTCCAGGCTTGTTGGGGCATTGAGCTCGAGGTGACCAAAAAGTCCTCGTGCAGTTTGTCCTTTTGGGCGGGAACAATGCTTCACCAGCTTCTGGAGGGTTTGACGTTCATGCATGAGCATGGCATCATCCACGGTGTGAGTCCTCTCCGCCGGATGCAAGGTCCCACATTCAATAATGTTGTTAGGATATTCACCGCGGAAATATTGTCCACAACTTTGAAGACGCACGCACAGTTCATGATCCTTGTCCAGTGTTTGAAGCGTTTAGAAGAGGCCCAAATTACCGTCTCGCATTCATCGACTTCGGATGGTCTGTTGAATTTCGCGGTGATGAACCTCATCTCATTACCTGTCCGGGACCGAGTTCTTCCGGTGGTGCGCCTAATTCCGATGATAGTTTCCCCCCAGAGATGGCGGCTGGTCTCCCTTTCGACCCCTTCCCCGCCGATGTCTTCTGATTGGGTAAACTTTTCTTAAAATGCAATGCGCCCCCATCCGTGAGTGTACAGTTTACATCCTTATGATTTTTACGAATTCCGTCCAGATCCCAGCTTCCTATCAAGGTCTCATCGACGACATGACCAATGTGATCCCTGCTGCTCGCCCTACTGCCGCAGTTGCTTTTGAGCGACTCAAAGCCTTGAACCGTCAGGAGGGTGGGAATTGGCCATAGAGGTACAACCACAGCCCAGTCATCCCCAAAGCAAAGTTTCGACACCGTCAAAAGTCACTTCTCGAACCAAGTCTCGAACGCTATTCAGTTCTGTCCACGTATGTACCAAGTTTTCTTCGCATATCCTATCCATTCAACACCTCTTGCCTATATTGCTACCCTTTCTTGCCTATCCCCCCCACATACTGGTCCTGTTGTTCTTCTATAGGAATTTACCTGCCTCCACTCCCTCCTGCGCCTGGCAGAAGAAAAACCCTAGGAGTCTGGAGGGTATATCAGTTGCAGCGGGCCGGGCAGTGAGCTATGGCTCATGTTCCGTTAGGATCTTCTAATTTACAAATTACCTCAAAAGCTGTCAAAACTTGTTGTCGAAATCGGGGAACGCAAAATTGCCTTTTGTGTCAGCGAGCGGTTGTTTGTTGAACTTTGTTCATGTTCACCTGTACCTTGCCACGCCTTTCGCCCGTTCACCTTGGAACATCCACGCACCGTGACATTCTCAAAACTGTGTCTTCATCTCGGTCCTCTCGGTGACAACACCATTCTACCACAGCGTCGAATTCCATCTCGCCGCCCGACTACTACCGCAGATTCCTCATTGTCCGTCGAAACCAGTCCGACTCCGCCTCGACTCAATCAGCATCTACATCCATTGAAGTGCTCCCCGCGTGCTCCGTCGCGCCCCTGATGTTATCGAAAAATGTAGCGGCAATTTTTTGTATTCGGACATTCAATATCCAGTTAGACATGCCGCCCAGTAGAAATGTTTTAGCGCATATGCTTACAGTTCAAACCTAGATCCATTTGCAGTTACTCGTAGTACATCTTCAGCTGTGGCTCTGTATTCAAACCGCAGAGTTTCTGACATTCGTGCATGGGAATATATGAGAGAATTCGAAAGGACAGGATGACGATTCTCTTCGTGCCTCTGCTGAAGCTGCTGTACTCCCGCCGCGGAGAGCGACATCTTCTGAAGAAAATAAGCTAAGCCAGACTCCGGACCGCCCAGCTAATTTACGCACCTCATGTTGTGCTGAGCTGAGAATCTCAGCTCAGCCTGAAACGTAAGTAACTCGTGACGGTGGGCATTCGGGCGTCCGACAACCGGCAGCGCCCACACGGAACCGATGCGGGTTGTTTGATGGCGTTTCACATCTCTTCATCCCTCTTCCTCCTATCCTCCTCGACGAGAGCTTGGCGCTTGCGCAATCCTGGTGTTACTCCCCCAGCCGTGGTATGCTGTGGTAGCAGTCAAGTCGGCGGCAACAGGTACGAGATGGCCTCACACTCCGCTCGAGCTTCCTTGAATGTTCACACCCGCATCGATCCTGACCGTCCTCCAGCTCATCCTGCTGACCAGCGCAAGCCGCAGCGCGATGTTACTCTGGGTGGCATCCGTCAGTATCGATTCCATCCGCCAGAACGAGCAACGTACCGCCGCACTGTAACGGGTTCTTGGCCTCCAGGAGAGCGCTACTACCCGGGTAACGGTCAGCATCTACCGGACGACGAGAGCCCCACGTACCTCGTAATCTTCTCCGTCTTCACCACGACTCAAACGAGCCCCGACTTGGAGGAAATCATAACCTATGTGGCGAAGTGTGCGTCAGCTCTGAGCGCAAAGTGGGCTCGGGCCTTGATGAAGACCTGTCTTGCCGCCCTCGAGTTGCGCAATGCTCTGCCCTCCGACCGCGCTTCCCCATTCACACAAGCGCCGCTATCCCTCACTTGGAGGATGGAATATCTACGGCGCCGCGTCAGCGAGAGTCCCAGTCCCGGTGCGTGGACAATCTACGTACATCGACTAAACTGGCACGTCCAACTACCATGGATCGCACGGGGCTTGCGGTGAAACGGAGATGGTGTGTCCGGCGAGGAAGGTGCGTCTTTTCTCCTTCTCTTCTCCAGGCAATGAAGGTCGGGCTTGGAATCTTGCCTGGGATGTGCCACGGCGACAAAGGTGCGTTATCGTCTTCTCGATGCGTCGGATGCGATGAAGGTCGGAATATGCTCGGGGGGGTTAGAAAGGGGGGCGAAATCAGTCCACGTCGGGAGAATCGTCTGTGGTGCCACGTCAGGGGGGTATGTACAAGGGAAGATTCTTCAACGTACCACGGACCTTCTTATACTCTGCCAGCAGGCATGTGTTGGCCACGACGGCGCGCAGGAATCCGGTCATGGTGGGTGCATCTCCCAACGGTGGACTGGCAGTGGAGCAGCTGAAGGTTGGGGCGAGGGCGGTGGATCAGAACAAAGGTGTGTTTTGCGTCTTCTTCAGCGACCGCGGCAGCTAGAACCCGCACACCTCCATGCGTGAGATCAGCAAGAGCAGCAAGACGGCCGATGCCGAGCTGAACTACTCACTCTCGCATCATTCCGCCCGCTGCAACTGTGAATAGCGCCATTTAATCCAGATGTAAGTACACTGAGCTGCGCAGGAAGGAAACGACTCACGCGTACTTCGGCCCCACGCTCACCCGAAGGTGACGACGGTTTCATCGGCGTGAGCTACGAAGCATCGACCATGAGTCGCATGAGAGGAAGAAAATGCCAGTCACTGACCGGTCGCAACAATGAGCCGGCAGCGAGAGCATGCGAGACGGTTCATATTGTAGCCTTTGGCGTTCGTATGCGTGTTGTAAAGCAGGACCAAGGTAGGCCGGGAAATCTATGAGATGGTAGAGACGAGACGTGTCCTCGAGGACCAGAGTTCGCGGTATCGTGCTAGAACTTCAGGATGAGCGCGTACCTCGGACACATCCCTATCTTTCGCCGCCAAACAGGCCTCTCCCAATGAGTTTGAGACTAGCTGAAACCGGCAGTCGATGGATTGTTAAAAACGCGGAGCCGCGATGGGCTCCATCGATTGAAGACGCCGCAGTTGCATCCGGTCGGTGGCCTGCTTGAGACTACTTAGCCCTCGGTACAGTACCGGTACTGATCTCCTGCTCGCGGTCGACGC
Source organism: Mycena filopes (assembly GCA_029281495.1). Classification (NCBI taxonomy): domain Eukaryota; kingdom Fungi; phylum Basidiomycota; class Agaricomycetes; order Agaricales; family Mycenaceae; genus Mycena; species Mycena filopes. Next base: position 1,361,241 of record JARIHR010000005.1, on the reverse strand, counting down.
GCCAAGGTTTTCTCCTGCGCAAGGAGACAAGGTCACAGCGAGAGGATGGTTTTGCGGAGTGAAGCTGCCTATACCCCAGGAGCGCTCTAAACTTGGGCCCGGATAACGCGCGTCGCAGACGGTGAGAACGATTGGGATTGCGTTGATGGCCGTGCGCCCCGATTGGCGCGCTTACGCGCGGGGTGATAACGCCGGTTCTCTGCTCTCGACGTCGACGTTCTGGATTCCCCTCAAGTTCCACCCGTCGAGCACTCATCGATGCGGAACCAGTCTTTTCAAGCCGACGAAATGGGACCTCGAGCAGCTTGGCCGTGCCCGTTCCACAGACCATTCGAGGTCGTCACCAGCATCTTGGACCGTTTTCTTCTCCGATTCTGGACAACTCTGGGGTGTTGGAATGAGATTTTGGGCTGAGGGTACGAAGGAAGCCTTGATGCAAATCATCTGCGGCCTCATAAACCTTAACATGCACGAAAGACATTCACCGGCATTATTTTCAAGTCCTGTTCATGCAATATGCTCTCTGCCGCCATGGGCATCCAAACTCCACTGTCCTCTAGATCGCAAGCGCCGAGCGTACCTCTGGCCTTCGGAGAAAGGTACGGCCAGATTCTTCTCGCCCTTCGCTCTCTTTTGATACCGCACTTGAAATTTTGTAGAATTGCACGCTGCCCGCCACTCATTCCTGCCACCTGGCTTCCAAGCGCCTACGACGTAGATTTCAGCACCACAAACGAGCGTCGTTGGGACTGATTTGTGAGAAGGGTCGAAGCCGGTATGTCTGTTTCCCACTCTGTCTCTCTTTTTCGCGCTGAATCGCTGCTTTCCAGTCCAAAATCCTCTTTTACATTCACTGCCGAGCCCTTTGCAGTTGTCTCCGATCGTATGTCCATCGTTGCTCGCGCGTCTTTGCTCACGAAAGATGCAGATACGTTCCTGGACCAGCGATCTCATTCCACGCACTGGCACCACAGACTTTCTGAAGCGAAACAACTGCGTCCGGCTTATCATCCCGTGGACACTGACGGTGCTGGAATCCGTGGGGCTTGCTTTCGTCGACATTGGCGGGGCGAGACTTTGCAATTTGAAAATTGGGAAAACTTATACTCGTTCTTGCTGAACGGTGCTTCACGAGAGACAGTGAGTTGCTGGGGCAAGGCTCTAGAAGGGGGGGCATCATGTAGTTCCCCGACGTCGACGACTCGGATGTCTGTGTGCTTCCTTCTTTGCCGACATGTTCTTGCAGTCGCTGATACTCAAGTCGATATAGGATGCTTTCCACCAACTCCGCCCTGTTGATCACAGTCGCTTCAACAACGGAAGCAGGAAGAGACGATACCGAAGGATGCCGTGTGGACCTGCGTGCGCTCTTTTCACGCTCCCCGCAGATATAAAAACTTACTTATCACCCCTGGTAGCTCCTCGTCTTCGACATCGACTCTCAGCCGCCAATACCCGTGACCTCGAGCAGCTGGGGGCCTTATCGCCACTACGCTGAGCCCCGAGACTGCAGCACTTGCCCAACGCAGACGATAGGAGAGGATAGAGAATGCATCAAGCACATCGTCCTAGGCTTGCGCGCATGGTGCATACGGGTACGGTCTTTTCTTCTTTCGTTGACTGTGGCTTATACTCTGATTCAGCGTGGTTCCTACCTCTTTCCTATGCCTTAATGGAACCCTGCAAGCCCAATACCCGTGAGCTTTTAACGTGCTAGCGCCGATCTCGATTCCTGAGAATATTATAGAAATATTAGTGGACTGTGGAGCGTCTCCCCTCATCTCTCTCCTTTGCCGAAACAAACCACGGGAAGTAAAGGGTGGGTTAGATCGCCTTGACGAACCCCAGATCGAGTGTGGCGGTGTGGGGCGGCGGCGCACTGGAACTGCAATGCGGGGGCTATTCGGGAGATGTCCCAATCCAAGGTATGGTATCTATTCCGACCCTTTTCTTGTGTATCATGGAGACTGTTTTTCTACAATTACTGTCCATGTACAAATCGACAATGTCTAATAAATGCATTCACTCGCTCGTGTGTTTCAGCCTGCGGGAGCTCGAGCGCACTGGAACGAAAATGTGTCACCATTAACCGTCGTAAAAAGGATGAATTCCTCACCAATGCGCTTGGGGGCGGCTGCAGCGGAACGTTCGAGCGCTGCCGTCGACGGCACAGGAGCGATCCGGCGCGATATCTTGCCTGGGAAAGAAAGTGAGCCTCGGCGTATCGGAAGCAGGGATTCAGAAAGACAACGTACGTGCAGGTAGCGCGTTCTCGTCCTCCACGGGCGGCGCCTTGCGTTTGTGTAGGTTGGTGAGGGTGGCGCTGCGAGTGATGCGTGGCTCTGTCATATCGAAGGGTCAGGCTGGAATTGTAGGAGGAATGTAACGGCTTTACCTGGTGCGGAGGCGGCGGACGGACGCTTCTTAGGCGCTGCGATCTGGTGAGTCCTAAGCGGGACGGCGACAAGGGTCCAAGATACCTGGTTTTGTCGGCCGAGTGGTCGATGCCCCTGCGCTGGAAGAGGAGGCCGCACTTCCAGCAGCGAGATCTAGGGAAAAGTGTGTGTTGGTGTAAATCTTCACTCGAGACAAATGGAGTACCTTGCGTCTGGCCCCCGTTTTGCGAACGGACACCGACCCCGAAAGCGTCCAGGTACGCTGCGAGGCAATATATATTAGCTGGCGAGACAAGTTGGAAACAAGGAAAGATCTTGCTGTTGACGGCTTCGATTTCGGCCAGTCGCCACTTCACGCGCGTCTCGACGATCTGCATGCGCGCAACACCTTCAGCACGCCTTGCGCGAGCAGCGGCGAGGCGCTCCTTGAGCTCCGCAAGCTTTCTTTCCGCGAGCTGGAAATCGGCGAGAGTGAGCTGCGACATGATGGTCGAGGTCAAGTTGTGGGCAAACTTTCGCACACATTGGCGCGGATAAATAATGTAATGGATATATCTATGGAAGAGCGCTATACAACGGCCTCCCTCACATCCCCCCCATTCCAATTTCACTCGGCTCCGGCGCAACCTGGTCCTGCCCTCCCCCGCCGCGCATCTTGGGCTCGGCGCGTAGACCGAGGGGCGCCTCCATCTGGACGCGACCGTGGCGTAAGGGTTGTGCGGGCGGTCGTTTGACGGTCAGGAGGTCCTTGAGGAACTCGCCCGACAGGCCTTGAAGAGGCGGTGGGAGGGTTGGCTTGATCTTGAGGGTATGGCCGCGCGACGCGTACCAGCGGTCGAATTCCTCGTCGCCCATGCGCGCCTTCGCCGTCGCCTCGAGGCCGGCCAACGCCGCTTCCATTGCGACATCTCGGGCGTCGAGGTCTGCCTCAGCAGCCGCTTGGTCGGTCAGCAGTTGCATCTCCTGCTCGTGCGCGACCTGGATGCTGGCAATCTCCGCTTCGATCTCGGAATAGTGCGTCACCAGCTTGAAATTGCTTCTTCGACGACCTGAAGACCAGCGGCTCGCGCAGCGAGGGTGGAGACATAAGGCGGTTCGCGGTCTGCGGGCGTGAATATCTGTATCATTGGCGGGGTCAATAGGGTTCGACGGTGAATCGAGAAAGCCGAGCTCACGTTATTGTTGCTGGCGGGCTGCCGAGCTTTGGTCGCAATTTTCGCACGTAGAGCGTTCATGACGAAAAGTGGCGAGTCGGGTTCAAGTGGTGGTATGGAAAGAGCTGCGATCGGGGATTGTTCGAGTTTGTCGTTGAGCGCGATAGCCAAACACAAGCTCCCTTTCTGGTCTCACATCCTCTTGCTCCCGACGCCCATGTTGGCTGGGCTTCGCCTTCCCTGAGTGTGCCCAGCCTGAGTCCAATGGTCAGTCTCTCTCCCATTATACTCATGCAGACGACTCTCACCGGCTCGCCGCTCGCCGACAGTTCTTCGACGTATTCATTCGTCGCTCCTCGTTTTTTTGCACCAGTCGTCCCACTCCTTCGACAACTAACATCCCTTTGCAGATCACCTCGACACCTAACCAACACGGACGGGAATGATGCGGCGTCGATCCGAGCCCCCTCCAAGCCTCTGACTCCTCCGGGTACCAAGCGGGAGTGCGTTCGACGGACAGCCCGCTCATGGCTTTACCCCCCTGGGGACCTAGCGAGCGAACTAGGGGGCGCGGGATCGTGAGGTCGGTCTGTCCGTGCGGGGCGTACTTGCACACCCTCCCGCTTGGACCGGTGCGACTCTGCTCAGCCAAAGAGCCTTGCGGTATGGGAGGCGTCCGCATCGTTTCCAGTCTTCACCAAGGCCGCAGCGGAGGTTTTACTGGGGGACTCTTGAATCTTCTGCAACCGAGCAGTGCAGTCCGCCTCACGGCGGAGAGGGTCGACAGCCATGATCCTAACGGAAATGATTGGTTAGGCCGCGGAGTAGGGAGTTCGGACTGGCGCCTACCGACTCGGTCTTCCGACAACGCGACGGGTTGGAGTAGTGGGTTGGGCGAGTTCTTCTTGTGTTGTGGTTGCGGGTCTTTTGTGTGTCGATTCCATGTGGCTGAAGAGATCCCGGGGGATGGCTGCTCCCTTGTCGTGGGCCCCGGGCTTCGGTGAACGCAAGTTCACTCACCAAACGCACGCCAGTCTATAGTTGCTACTGTTGTATCATCGAATTCACCTGCTGTATTGCATTAATTGGTGCCGTTGGCAATCAAGCCTATATGAACGCACATGCCTACTCGTCTGTGTGTGGTTGGCGCGTACCGCGAAGTCTAGTTTCCCAACCGCAAGAGAACGACGAACAAGTACTAGATTCAAGATGTAGATAAAACACGCGTCAGGAAGAACAAGGCTCACAAATGGAAGAGAACACGGTGAGCTATATCGCAGTTCTGAAGTCACGCAAGAAAAAGCGAGAAGTTCCCCGGTCTCGGGGAGAGCTTCCGCCGATTCCACCGAAATCCTGCCGATTCGAAAGTGATTCTCCGATATACACGTGAGCGAGCAAAATGCGCTCCACACGGCTTGCGTTTTTCCAGCGCTGCCCGCTAAACAATCCCCTCGCCGAACTGTCGACCAGCGCACCAGGCGTCTCGCCGCAATCGCAGCGCGCAACGACGAGGTCTTGAGAACGCGGGGCCCCGGTACAATGCCGATCGGAATTGTTTCGCCTCATGCGAGTCGAGCGCGAAAACTCGGGCATGGATACGAAACAGTGCCTGGAAGACAAGATCAGCAGGCGCAGCAGAGAGCAGAGCCGACGCACCGGTGTTTCTGTATACTCCACGATGCTCCCCGCTGGGCACAGACAGTCTGTCTGCTCGCTCCCTTGAGGCTCACGATCTTCGCGATCTTTGAGGCGTTGCAGGCTCGACGCATACGCGCGAACGTTCATGAGGTTTCGTACGATAAACTGGGTCGCGATCGAGCCTGATATGTCGGTTGGTGTCGCAAGGCTCGAAAAAACTCACGCGACATGTGAGAGCCTCGGAACTTCATCGTAGTCGTCGGTAGCATGGGCGGCGCTGGCATCGAGAGATAAGGCGCAGTAAACAGGAGAAAAAGAGAGAGATAAACGCACGACACGCCATCCAAGCCCGTAAACTATCCTTGTCCTTCCCAGCGTTACATGTAGTGTGGGACGTCCGGACGTTGTTCGAGGATGGCCGAGGAAACGCCAGTGGCACGGACTAACGATATCAGGTCAGTGGCGAAGAGAAAGAGGAGACGATGTACCCTCGCGAATGACTCCGTTCATTTCGGTACCAGCCTGCGCCGCTGGTCCCGTGCGAGAAAATCGTCCTTGCGCTCGCGCGAGGTTCAGAATAGGTGTCGACGTTTTCGACCCCGATCTCGAGTACGTGCTGGATCCGCAGACGGCGTCAAGGAAGTCGGTAGCGCGGCCTGATTGGACTTGCAGAAGGCGGGACTGCGTACGAGTTCCAAGGAAGGCAGCCCGACGACAACGCCTCGAATGAGACGCCGGGGATCGAGACTGGCTACCATGGAGCACCGCGGTGGGATGGGGAGGCTCACGTCTTTGGAGGATGGAAGCTGGAGAAGGGATGGAGATGGTCAGCGATCGATTCCACAGGTTTTATTGCGACGCACGAATGATCCAAGAGCCGTGGCAGTGAAGCATCGAAGACTATCGAAGATGTATACGAGAGTGTGGCGCACGACGAGCATTTTGTCCAGCCTGGCGCCGGGTTCTCTTCATCGCGTCAGCAGCGACAACAAAACGGAGAGCAGTGGTACATACATCGCGCGGCGCAGTCCTCTGACTGAGCTTGGGGCGGCTCGAGGAAACCGGACACCGGACGATGAGCTTTCTAGAATGAGACCGAGCGTCAGCAAGAAAAAGTAAAAGTCCCACCACGCGATGATAAGCCACCATCGGCTGTGGAAAAATTAGGATCCTTGGAGTGAACGAAAGTACATAGGAGACTCGCTCACCATCCCGGAGGGACTTCCAGAGAGCCTGTTTGTGACAGAAAAGAGAATCATGAGCCCGCAACGTTGGCCTAGAATGCCAGCCAGCAACGCGCTTCTTGGAGGAGCAGTCTGCCGTCGACACTCCGCCTAACAAAAGCCCATGCTCCCTGCTGCGGCGAGTCGGCGACTGCCAGTGCTTGCGCAATATGTACGGCGGTTGACGGTGGTGAGAGAGTTTGAGAAGCGGTGCTGATGGCCGTCGGCGATGAGCGCCGTCGCCTAACCGTGACGCCGCAGGCTTACGTCGACATCGACGTGCACAGCGAGCTCTCTCAAAACCTCTCGGCCAGAGGTGCCTAAGAAGTCACTCCAGTCGTCAAGAAACCTGCCAGCCTCTTTACCTGGAAATCCCCAAATTCAAGTCGTCGACTCACGGTTCAAGGGCTCGTCTCAAGTGTTTCAAGATTCCGGGGGCTTCTCAAGTTCTCATTCCTGTTTCACGGCCAGGGACGTCCACGGCGCCATTGATGCGCGAGAATGTTCATGAGCTATAGCCTATCGCTGCCAGATGCCGAGCGGCGAGTGGGACAGGCGCTGAAGCGCAAATTGGGTCTCCGAGTTGTCGATGAATGAATCTTGAATGAATCACTCCTGTGAAAGGCTTGCTAGAGCTCGGATGAATGCCTGAGGATTTCATGGGGATTGCCTGAGGTGTGTGTTGCGTCTGACCTCTTACCGATGCATACTAACAGATTCGCACCGTGTCGTCAGTAGCCTTCATCTCGAATCAATTCAAAACGGGATAACCTGGCGCCGAGGTCGAGCGGATCCCGTATCGCCGAAGTCGAGCGGAGCGAGCTCTGAGGCGACGGACCGTTTCTGAGCGGATCCTCGATGAAGGGATGGAGTTCAGTGATGACCGTGCGTTATCTACGGCCCTCCAAACGCGGACCTGTATGTCTTCTACGATATTCTCCTACACGAGAGTACGAAGCTCGATGCTCATGATATGTGAGAAGGTTTTTTGAAACAGCATCGTTCAGTCCAGTTGTCTGCTCGCAGTCGTCTCAAATTCGCTGGTCTGCAGGCGGCCGGACATTCGAACTATCTATCGCTGTGCGCTGGTCCAGATGCTTCGTCCTTCAGTATCTCTGATATTGAAGTCGTCTGCAGCGCTTGCGCAAAATTGACGCGGAAGTAGGGCCTCTTCAGGATCCTCTTTCATCCCTTCAGCTTGACCTCCGCCGTCAGAGACGAGACGAGAAGAAAAGAGGCTCTGCGATCCCATGCGCGCACTGGGACCTCGCTCGATCCGAAGGTATGAATGTTCCAGCATTTGCTTTCCCTGTACATCTTTCCATCTGACTGGCGGTGTTCAGCAGTCCATCTCAAGGTACATATCCCCTCGACTGCTCCCCAGTTTCGCGTGAATCGTCAAATTATCTGACTCGCATCCAGCTCTCTGGATACCGACAAAACCATCCTTGCTCTCGCATGGTAGACGGATCCGGAGGGGTTGTGTTTGGCGCGCTTCACGAAGGAAATACAAGGAGCGGGATGCGGGACGGCGAGTTGCCCGAGAACGTTTTGCGCTCTTCCAGGTTACGGACGATAATACGCGAGCTGCAGCAGAGGTGCGCCTTCCTCAGTCTTTGGTTCCGCGCTGACTGACTGCGTCCCGGTTCCAGCCTTGCTCCACGCTGACATGCGCCTCCTCCTTCTCCGTCCTCTTGTGTTAATCCGCCTGGCCTCGTTGAGCGCGACTGTGTTAGTTGGCCATCGATGGCGTCTGACCATGGCGAGCGTGACGAGTATGGCAGAAACCGGTCGATATGGGGTGAAAGCAAACAGATATTGTGCGTCGTTCTCATTCAGGCGCAACGATTCACCATCCCGATAGTTTCGTGTCTCTGGGAGGCTCGGCGCCCCACATCCAAGCGCTCCAGTTCCAAGTCTCGCTCCTTTATCTCATCCATTTACTCGCCCAACCACCAGTTCCGAGTCGTCGATGTCTATATCTAATACTTCCTTCGTCGTCTGGCGCGTGAGTCCCCATCCTACTGAGGGTTTCGCTCCGTCTGACGGCGTCTTTAGCGAAGGCATTAGTGAGGGCGGGTAGATCCTGAGCTGGTGACACTGCGCGTCCTCCTGCCTCGAGGTCGACGATTTCCACGAGCGCGTGGGCGCCGTGGACGGGTGTAGACGAAAAGGCGGTCATTGCCCGGTACCGTTATTACATTCTGAATGCACGTATATCCAAATGTCTTTTCAAAACTGCGTGCCTTTTTCGAATCATATTACATCTAAGTACGAGTACTCTCGTCCGTGTTGTATAATATGAATAACCGTTACACGTAACCCGACCCAATCTCGCTCTCGCCGACCTTGTCCTCCGCGACCCCCGTTGCCCAGCGGCGCCGGGAGCTTTGGCTGCTCCTCGTCTTCTCCGAGAGAAGCGAGCCAGGCGTTCATGGCGTCAACGCCGATTATAGTTTCGATTTCGCCGAGCACTTCCGTGATCTCCTTCTCTTTTGCAGCGATTCCGCGTTCGCTCTGGACCTGGCGAGCTTTCAGTGTCTGGATGTCGGAGTCGGTGGCGGCCAGAAGGGTGTTGAGGTCGTCTATGTATTTTTGCAGTTTCTCGTCCTCAATGCCGAGCAGAGTGTTGAGCTTTGCGATGTTGTTTTTCGCGTCGGCAATGATAGCTTGCTGACGGTCGCGCTCGTCAAGCAGGGAGAGTGCGTTGGAACCGACTGAATTTTGGGCTAGGGTCAGTTCCAGAAAGTCATTCGGAGGCAAGGCGCGAGCTCACGGGATCCCGAAGCCATAGAAGGTTTGCAGAAAGATATGAAGAATATTGGCGGATGTGGTTCAAGGTCAAGGCGTGAACTGATCGATCTTCAAGTTTCATCGGACTTTGCCGCACCGTTAGTTCCACTCCTCCATGCCAGCCATTTCAACCTCCTTCTTACTTCCTCCCACCACAACCGCTATCTCCTCGACTGAAACCTTAAACGGCCTGGACAGTCTACCAGAACGAACCAGCAGCAGTTCTGGAAACGCGTGGCAGAAGTCACCACTCGATTCCACGACAAAAATCACAACTGGACGGGTGGGGAAGAGCTTTCACAATGGAACGCAGAGAATCGAGAGGCGAGTAGAAAATACCGTCGAACATAATCAGCGCTGACCTGCGATCCTCCCATTCCTGCGTTTCATCAATCGCACATAATCCACCAACTCCCTCAACACACCGCCGTACAGCCCTGCCGGAAATGTACTGTTAGCAAGAACAAGAGAGTCTGCATTGTGGACGCCGACCATCCAGCTTGCCGTCCATGTAGGATCAACAAAGTCAGCTGCGACCGGAAGACCCGATTCATATTCGACATGACGAAGGACCAGTTCTTCACGACATATTCCGACTTTCTGGCTGTATTCCAGACGCGCAAGGGAGAGACAGACCGCTTCCGGAGGCAAGAGCATAAGTTCAGGAGGAAGCAGAGCAAGCAAATCGGTCAGACCTATATCTTTTGAAGTAAAAAAAAATCGGCTAACCCAGCTTCTTTCGTACCCCGGCAGATGTTGAGGAGGACATCGCACATTTGAGAGCCAATCTAAGGGAGTTACGAGCGCTGTCCGCACAGACAAACTCGATGAACATCGGTGAGAATATATCTCCGCATCCGAGTAAAAAATGGTACTCAACGGACGCGAATATATTGTCAGAAGTATTCGCTAGATTGGGCGAGAGAGTGAAAGCATCTACAGACGATCTCCGAAGTATACTTTGTATACTGCGTGGGCAGGGATTAGATACAGCGGAACGAATACTCGAGCGAGTAGTGTACTCTCTGGACCGCGCTGCGGAAGGACTCAATTCTTGTCTTCGCGCTTATTCAATAATAACACACCCTGAGGGTGATTGAACCGCCGGAGCACGAGAGCATAAGCATGATGTTCAATTAAGACACTGTAAGCATAGACACGAAGCTGGCACTGAATAGAAATTTGAACATTGAAGAACTGCGACTCTACCGATGCAGAACTCACACGCTCTTGGAACGAAGAACAGGTGTACCACAAACGATGGCCCACAGAATGCAACCTAGATTTGGCACTTTCTCTCCCGCGCTGTTGAGCGACGCCTGATAGATATGACCAACGACAACGAAAGAATGAGGGGTTTGAACAGAATAAGTATGCAGGAAACAACGAGACATGGGTAATTATTATCGTCCACCTTGCTTCCGCCTTTAGATGTGGGCATTGTACGGCTTCACGATGAGCGGTAACCCCGAGCCCTCCTCCAAAACTCCACCAAGGCTGGGCCTCTGCAATATCCCAGAAATCACCGGCTTGATTGCATCCCTCGGAACAGCCGGCGCGAACTCGAACGCGCGGATGAGTGTGAAGAGGAGGCACTTCAACCTAAATATCATTTTGATGAGCCAGAAACCAAGTAACGGCGAGGAGTACTAGTACGTACTCGGTGATCGAAAAACGGAAGCCGATGCAGTTGTGGGGACCGGCGAAGAAGGTCATTAGGTTTCCCCAGACACCAGGGATGGCGGTGGCGCGTTCGGGAATATTTTCCCAACGTTCGGGCCTTCACCGAGCGACAATGAAGGATGAAAGAAGTCAAATGAATGAAACACGCACTTGAACTCATACGCATCCTCGCCCCAGATCTCCTTATCGGTATTGACGGCCAGGATGGGCACATGGATCATTTGGCCTCTCGAGATCCTGGGGAGATGTCAGTTGAATTTATGAGCTCGTCGCTGAATGAAACGTACGGCAGACTCTCGTGCACGTTTCCCAGCCGATCGACATACGGCTTCGACAGCGGCAATATATCGTCCTCCATCGCCATGCGCTGCGTGAAAACCGCGGGCGAGTGCACCCGCATCACTTCGCGCACGACGGATTCGAGGTACAGCAGCGAGTTGAGTTCATCCATAGTTGGGTTGTCCGTGGATAGTGTGAGGAGCTCCTCCCGGAGTTTCTGCTGGACGCGTTGGTCGTGCGACAGCGCGTGGAGGGCCCAGGCGGCCGACGAGCTGGTCGTCTCGTGCCCCGCGAGGAAGAACGTGGGGATCTCTGTAGGAGAATAAGTAAGTTGAAGGTTAGCCGTGGCCTCGTTCAGAAAGGCATGAATGCGAAAAAAAAAAACGCTCACGCGCGATGACCTCGGCGTCGTTGAGCCCCTGTCCCCCGGGAAGATTCGTGGCCAAGTTCGCCTTGACAATAAGAGAGAGGAGGTCCCGCCCGCCTCGAACATTTTTCTCCCCGTCGGAGTCGCTGAGCATATTAGCCTTGCTCTCCGCCACGATCTGGCCCCCGACGGCACTCAGCTTCTGGCGCGCATTGGCCGCAGCCCTCCACCCCGGTACAGGCTACATCCCGCATCAGCCCTCGAGGTTGGGGGCTTAAATAAATAGACACGACGTACCACGAGTCTCAAAATAGGGACCATCGCCTGCGAGCGGCGCAACCGCGCAAGCCGGTTCGCCTGGGGCGAATGAAACAGCGCGGTGAATACGCTATTGAGCTCGTTGGGCTTGTGCTCCGGCTCGAGTCCGTGGAATTGGTAGTTGAAACCTGCCAGCCGCGATTTTGTGTTAGCTCTTGTCGTTCGACACCCGACATCTTTGTGCACATACCTGCTTGGCCGATTACGTCCAGGGTCATGCGCCGTAACCAGGAGAGGACCTCGATGCGACCGCCGTTCTTCTCGTCGGTCGCCAGATGGGCCCAGATATCGCGGAGCTGCGTCCAGGTTTGTCATTACGCGGATCCAGTTTGCTCAATTCGCACTCGAACTTGAACACACCTGAATCGATTTCTCAACGAACACTTCTGTGAGCGCCCGGATTTGCGCGACGCCGAAGGCGGGGTTCTAGTAATAAACTCGACGTTTGGTATGAAGAGGTTCTTTTTGTGACTTACCAGGATCTTCCTCTGTTCAACGTTGTTGATTAGCTGAACTTGGGAGGCAGGGAGGAAGGGAACTTACATGACGTTTGTGTTCGCTGGTTTCAACACCAAGCAGCCCTAGCGATGTGGCTGCTGAACGGTGTTTTGAACATCACAGTTGAAGTAGACGAACCTTTCCCGAAGAGGCTGCGACTGTTGACAAGGGCCGCGGGGGCCTTCTGATACCGCGCGCCATTGTTTACAACGTGGGTAACCGCCTTCAAGTCGGAGGCATGCAACTCGCTGACCTGACCACCGACGGAGTCAGTCAGTATGTAATTGTGGTTGAACGAAGAAAAAATTGGATTGAATTGAAGGGGTGAATGTACGCACACTAAAAAGGCCTTTGAACCGGAAAACAGAACCAAACTCGTCCCGCCACGCCTGCATCACGGCGGGGTTGTCCTGCATCTGCTTAACGTTGCCGACGAAGATGGACGGGCTTGGGGGGCCAGCGACAAAGCGGAGAGGGGAGGTGAGGTTGCGGTAGAGCACCTGGCCAGCGTGGTAGAGGATATAGAAAAGGATCGTCCCCACGACGGGGACGAGGGCTTGGAGGAGTGTATTTGTCGTTAACATAGCAAGGAATTGTGGGATGAGTGGGTACATACCTGGATGCGCCGTTATATACACGGTAGGTGGGGAAGCTCACACGCCACAGAGGAAGATTTTTGCGTGCCCCTCGGAATCGTTCCGCTACAAAGCTGACTTTGTTGTCTGAACTCGAGAGTCAGCACAATTCTATGCTTCTCTTCCCCCCATGCGAAGTCCCAGCTGACATGCACAGAAGCCACAAATCGGATATGTACCGACAGACTCGGACAGACTCGGACTCGGTGGGTTCTATCTTTATTTTTAGCGACGAGCCTGGCTTCGATAACATCCACCAGTTAACTGACTATTTTCCGCGGCTTTTTCAAGAGCCCGGTGCACTCGGAGCGAAGCCAAACGCTGGCCGTATAGTTGGAGTCGATACTTCCTCGACGCACCGAATCCGCGCTCCGATTGGTCACTACACGCTGATCACCGACATCATCCCACTGTGCGACCGCCGTATCTCAAATGTAATTCAGCGAGGGGATATCTAGGGTGGACACGTCACGAAAGCTAGGAGGTAGGTGAATATCAACTAACGTACCTCGTAACGTCCAGCTCTCACTGCTCTCGCTGGATCTAGAGACATCGCGAAGGAGGGTCGTGGTGCGTATGGGAAGACGCCATACAGCGAGGAGGATGTGTCTTCCTTTCGGTACTAGAACGCGATGTGCTACATCAGCTTCAAAAGGGCCAGAGGTGGGTGTTATTAACGTACCCGACTGAATCCTAACCTCTGCTGCACAGTGATGAGGCAATTGGGGCCTGTGCGGTGTTCGCGACGACGGGGACACGATCATAGTGGGTGCTTTTCTCGAGGTGCGCTGACGTTGACGGCGGGGGTGGACAAAGTCGAAGCTCCAAGGCGATGGAGGTACGTCTCCCCGTCTTCCCCAACCATCACAGCATGGGGGGGCATGTCTCTGCGCCGCAGCTCAGCAAGGTCAGCAAGAGAGAGCCAAGGTGCTCACTTGCTTAGGATTCCGCCCACCGCGAGAATGCGAAGATATCAAGCTCATCTATCCCAGATTTTAAGTGAATCGGTTGGACGCATGAGAGAGCAGACAAGCCTGACCTGCAGTTCCGCAATTCATGTGTCGTTGTCCTACAGTTGAGCTGAGCAGAGAGAAGACCGACTGAGCTGGAAAGAAGATCGAGCTTGGGAACTCATGAGGAAAGAAAAGATGCGAACGCGCAAACTAGCTATAAAGAAAGGTAGAGTTGTAGGGTGGAAGTAGAAGAGTCAGAGACGGGCTCACGAGCGCATATTTTGGAGACACCGACGCATCTTGGTTCCTCCAATGGCCCAGTGAAGCTCCAAGACCACTAAAGAAGATGTGCGAGAGTGCGACGGACGATGACGCAGACGCGTCTTGTGCGGCCTGTTCGTTGTGGTCGTCGTGGTGGAGACGGAGCCGAGGAAGGATGATATTGTCGCCAGCACTGACGGGGACCATCCCGTCCGTGGTGTAGTGCCTTTCGTGTGCATACGATGCGAGGTCGTGGTGGCATCCTGGCTGCTCCCGCAGAATGCCATCCGCTCCGCTCGAGCTTGGGAATGTGTCGAGCCCGACAGGCAAGTCCTTGCGCTCGAAGCCACATGGCACATCCAATTCGGTACTCAGAGTCTCAACCCCGATCGTGAAGGCAGCCCGACGAAGGCGCCCCGAGTGAGACGCCGTGGATCGCACTGGCTACCACGAAGTGGGATGAGGCTGGCGTCGTGCCCCCCGGATTTGTGCTGTTAACGAGCTACTCGCGTGGTCCACAGTTATCTTCGGTTCCTCCGTGAAGTGGAATAGCGAGTGGTCGTATTGGAGTGTCCGACCGAGTTAGAGTGCACGCGGACGGTTTAGATGGATTGATGGTGTTTCAGATTCTCGTCCTCTTCCTCCTTTCCTCCTCCCCGTCGACGCGAGCCCTTGACGTTCTCGACGGACGGCGCAGATGGAAGCCCCGATATCCTAACGGGCGACATAGTACATCATCAGCAATGGTGGTGGAGCAGGTGCGATGATGGTCTTCACCAGTCAGCTCCTCTTCGGTGGCGTACGACTCCCTCCTCGGGTAGGCTCAGCGCGATAGGGCTCTGGTGGCATCGGTCAGCTTGACTACTTTCACAGCGGTCCGTCTCGAAACTACACCGACTCACGCGATAATACTGGTGGCACAGATCGAATCAGCAGCTACCCGGAAGGGACGACAATGGCTACCTCACATCTATCCCCTATGCCAAACACCGGCCTTGGAGCCTGCTCTCGAAAGCTATACGGATTCTGACGACACGGATGAGCCTTTCCTTGGAAAGGGATGTCAATAGTTACGGTGCGTACCGCGCGTTCGTCTGTCCCACCCGTATCGCGACAACGAGTCGGAACTCGGATCGAAAGCACCCAACGCTGGCTTGCAGGCTACAGTCGATGGCTCCTTGTTCTCCAACCACACCGATTCCGCGCTCCGACCGGCCTCCAACATCAGCACCAACGAGCGCAAGCGGGGCGACGGCGGTATTGTCATCCATCGGGGTGATATCTGGGGTGGACACGTCACGAAAGCTAGAAGGTGGGTGAAGATTGACTAACGTACCTCGTAACGTCCAGTTCTCACTCCTCTCTCTAGATCTCGAGACATCGCGGAAGACTGTCGTGGTGCGTATGGGAAGACGTCATACAGCGAGGAAGATGTGTCTTCCTTCAAAATCCTGTGGGATTTTGCGCGCGATCTGCATTGGGACGTCAGCTTCAACAAGAGCCAGACGTGCGTGCTATCAACGTACCCAACTCAATTCTAACCTCTGCTGCACAGTGATGGGGCAATTTGGGGCCTGTGCGGTGGTCGCGATGACGGGGAGACAATCATAATAGTGGGTGTTTTCCTCGAAGTGCGCTGACGTTGACGGCGGGGGTGGTCAGAGTCGGAGCTCTAAGGCGAAGAAGGTACGTTTCCCCGTCTTCTTGAGCCGTTGCAGCATCGGGGCCACGTCTCTGCGCAGCAGCTCAGCAACGTCAGCAAGAGAGAGCCAAGGTGCTCACCCGTTCAGGGTTCCGCCCACCGCGAGAATGCGATTCACCGCTCATCTATCCCAAATCTAAGTGAATCGGATTGAATGCATGAGGGAACAGACAAGTCTCACCTGCAGTTCTGCAATCCCGTGTCGTTGTCCTGCGGTCAAGCTGAGTAGAGAGAGGACCGATTGAGCTGGGAAGAAGATTGAGCTTGAGAACTGATGAGAAAAAAAGTGCGAACCCGCAAGCTATCTATGAAGAAAGACAGAGTTCGGTGGACGCAGAGGAGTCAGAGACTGGCTCCGAGTCCTGTCGCATCTTTGCTCGCTCCTCCAATGGTTCGGCGTGAGCCGACAAATCCAGGATCTGCTGAAGTAGCCTATTGTAGAGAAAGGCAGAGAAAGGTACAAGTGAGTTGCAGCAAAGGCCGGGGCGGGCTCGATAGCTCACGATAGATGTGGTGAAAGATAGCGCGGTGATGGCCGTCGGCGGGAGCAGTGACAGGCGGTGACGTTGGCGGTCGCTTAGACGACTCCGACACGTCCTCCTTCGGCGTCGAACAGCGTCGAGCCTATGGCGGCCAGTTCTTCCCCTAGACCAGTTGGGTTTTTTTGCGCCCAGAACAGAGTAACGAGGAAGTCTTGCGGGATTCTTCAAGAGGAAAATGTCGCGAAAACTTTCAAGCCGTCGCGAATACCGCGACTCGCGATGGTATTCACCGCCAGCGTCTGGTGCTCGTCTCAGTCGTCTCTTCAAGACGGGCTACATGCACTTGCTCTAGATTTCCTTGTTCTTTGCCGTTCTGGAATCTCCGTGAGGCCAGCGGTGGTGGAAGTCGGAGAGCAAGCCTTGATGTGGATCAGCAAACCTTGCCAGGTGCGGAAACTCAGAAATGTTCCAAGCTCAACGCCGTTTGTCCGAGGCAAACACTGGACCGCGACGGTGCTTTGCGATTTGCTCAAGCCGTACCTTGGAAATATTGTTTCGATATTTTCTTTGTGCTTTGGTATTTTCCCTTCAGCGACGGCGGATTCGGGTCCTCTCTCGACCCAATGGCTGCTGGATCCGATAAAGAACTGAAGAAACTTGTCGTTCTGCCGGCAGCTGCTGACCGTCGACCCAGAGGCCCCAAAGTTCGACGCTTGTTCATCTATCTGTATCCTAAACTTTTCGTTCGCCTCCTCGTTCGTGGAAATGATCCTGGTCCATATGCGAGGTCCCAATCAACGGTTCAACCCGTCTTTTTCCTTGAACCCTCTGCTTACTGTTGGCAGCCCAGGCCATCTTTCTCTCTGCCCTCTTCGCAAGACGATATCCATTTGACCCGTATTTCGGGAACACATGTATCCCGCTATGGAATTTACAAGTTTCGACGAAGAGCCGTAAAGGAATGCTACATTCCCCCCTCGACAAAAACAATCTTCTCTCTATCCTTCCGCACCCAAAGCGCGTTCACTAACGTTCATTTGTTGCTGGGAATATTTCAACATCGGCTTCGGGCATCTCGGGAATGGCTTCAGTTCGATCGCGACCTCCTTGGTCAGCGTCAGCCGCTCGCGGAGGCTGACCAGCCACTCGGACGTCTCTTTCCTCTTGACCACCACCATCCCCGCTCGCTTCTGCGCCGTTTCTTCCTTATGGCTGTAATAGTGTTTCATAATTATTTTGTAACACACCTTGAGACATTTTCACACCTTTCAGCAAGAAAATCCACACCCTTCCGTCCAAAGTGCACACCCCCAAAAGCACCCGAAACTAAATTCACCTCCCTCACCAAGCCAAAAAAGATTCACACCCACTTGGTCAATGAAAGTTTCACAGGTTGGAATGTTTTGATTTATTACACACCTCTTTCCTGACCTTTGGTTTTTTTCACACCCATGATCATTTGCAGAAAAACCAACACACCTCCGCTCAACGGGGGCTGTGCCCGGATCATCAGTTTTGGCGCTCGGCCGCACCGGCCCGCACGGCTGCGACTCGATCTATCGCTCATGAACCAAGGTCTCGCTCTCTGCCCTCATGAATTGGTTGCACACAATGTGATATCCATTGCCGAAGCCCCCCGATTGCCACCCCAACTAACCTAGGGCTCTTAGCAGACTTGTTTCACTCAGAATATCAAATGATGTGATGTGATCCCTGATCCGGACCACGACGGCACGGATGTTCAGCGGTGTCTTTTACCACCAGCGCCGGCTAGGTGTCAAAGGAATGAAAGGGCAAGGTGTGTCATTTTCCATGTGGATGCAAAGGGGTGTAGGAAAACGGATGCAATCTCACCAGTGAATTTTTTAATTTGGTCTGTGCCACCTGTGAAAATTTCCCCAGATTCGAGGTAGTGACCTTTCATTTGGACCCATCCAGGGGTGCAAATTTCTTGCAACCTGTGTATTTTTCTCCAGAAACTTGGCGTAATTATGAAACACTATTACTCCCATACTTCCTCCTTGTTCACGGTATGCTACGCGACTCATCTCGCCATTGGTGGTTCTTTACTCACGCTCGCTCTCTCTCTCTCTCTCTCATCAGCCGGACCTCATCGCCATCGCCGTCGACGCTGACCAGAACACCACTGTGGTATGCCCTTCCTGACTCAAAATACCCACATCGTTAACATCCCCTCTTCCCTTCGTAGCAATCAAGGTAAGTGGGTTAACCATACATCGCTTACTCCGCTCATTGCTTTTAGGTACACCGACTGGGAACGACTGGCGGCGAATGCGTCCCACCAGCGCCCCCGAGCGGTTGTATGTGTACTAGAACGGAGCCCCCCGCCGCGAATTCGGAAGACTGCAGGCAGCACGCCGTTGCTCCGGCTTCACGGCCTGGAAACATGGTGGTGGCAGACACTTGTCCTGGGTTGTTACATCAAGATAAAGAACTGCCGGGCTCGCGCGGGGGCTTTGGTTGTTTTCGGGCAGCGCTTCGTAGACCGAGATTGTCGACGGGGTACAGCTCTGCATGCCGCGTAACGGGTCGAAGACGTCGATTAGAACATATCGCCGAGTCGGCCCGAGCTGGAGTCTGGGGTTGTGTCCGTACCGACCAGGTCTGCACCTCCACCAACTCGCCACACCCTCCGCTCAATCGCCTCTTCGATGGTGCGTCTTTCTTCCTCTCATTCCTTCTGATACTGACTCTGCCTTCAGAGTCAGAATATTAGTAGTCGGGGGACGCATCGTAGATAGGTAGATAGTTCCCGAGCGAGGTTTAGCATCTCCTGGTGCCGTCTTGTCGCGACGCTCGGGCCTGGGACCACCCACCAAGCGCACCTTAATATGCAATTGCATTTTTCTACTCTATATCTTATTCCGTCCGCCCGCTCGTTCACTGTGTTCAGGAATGATTCGGTTGTGCTGTTGTCAGAATTTATGCATTTGCGCGCGCACACTGGCACTACTCCACTTTCTTAGTTTCCACCACTCTCTTTGTATCAACCTGGATTCAATTACATTGCAAACAAACAATGCTACATCGGCCTCGTGTCGTTGCTAGCGCCGGCGACGTCCTCCATGCGTGAGGTGGAGGACGTGATGCAGTCGCTGCCGCCGTGGGCTGGCTCCACGATTTGTCCACACGTAGGCATCTGCGCCGGGAGAGAGCAGAACGACTTGGGGAGAGCGGAGATGAAAGTCTGAAGTGTATCTATTATCCCTCAGTCGTTAGCTGAAGTACGGAAGATCAGCATTATGGACGTACCAGTTCCCCCGACAAGCAGGTACCGGGCACCGCCAGTTAAACAGGCAACTGCGTCGACTCGGCCGATGCCGCGCGCGCAGCACAAGCTCAGCGATAATTTCCGTCCCCTGCGTGTGTATGGAACTTGCGCTGAACGGCTCAACTGGACTACTCCTGTCCGAGAACGCGCACGAAGAAATGCTGCCCGCCGCCCTCGATAAGCCCGCGTACTGAATTTTCAGATCAGCAGGCGCAGCAGAAAGGACGCCATGAAAACGACGTACCTTGGCCTATCAACCTCGGTGTTACCCTCGAACAGCGGCCGTTTGACTCCATAGTACACCCCGCACCTCTTGACCGCGACAGCAACATCCGGGGGTAGTATTGGAGCGAAAAGGTGTAGCCGACCCAGCTTTTCGAGGTCACGGAGATTGGCCGCTGAGATCGATGCATTGCCTCTCGAGATGGCTACGTCGACGTCGGGCAAGAAGAGAAACTGTCGGAGATGATCAGTTTTGGTCTCTGCGGAGAGTAGAGGACGTACGCAGGTTCCTCAATTCAGATCGCCCTGACCCCGTCGATGTCCTTGAAACTGAGGTTGTCGATCTTGGTGCGTTTGCCGTCCAAGCTAGACTTGTAGGAGAGCGTGTCGTTCTGCGATGCTCTTGGCCAGAGTAGGCAACACACAGGCCCCGCATATGTAGAGAGCTAGCCAATATGGTCAGCACTGCGTCTCGAGATTTGTCGAAGGAACGCACTGGGTTCGGTACCATCCGTAGTCCCGACCCTCTAACGTAGAAAGCAAGCTTCGCGACGATCCCAGCATCATCGACGACAACGCGAACACGACTATTTCGCTCCAGAAAGTAGGCGGCGGGTGTGTGGAATGAGATCGACGTTCTAGCCCAAGCTCTGCAGCTGTATGCATTGTGAGCCAAGAACAGGACGCGAATGACGCGACACACACCATTGCAGACGACAGCAAAAAGTCCGGCTTCAAGGCCGCGACAGAGAACCTGGGGCTGGAAAGCAAGTCAGCGCGGACAGAGAGGAAAGATGGGTAGACGCACAGGACTCGACGAGACGCGTTCCCGATCCAGGGCTCTCCCAAAATCAGCTCATCGACCCTGTCGTGCTCATTTGCGGTGGTAGCGCGAATTGCGACGCATGGGAGCCTAGGTCGCGGCTGGGGTTCGGAGGTGTTTGGTTGTAGCAACGAGTGGCGCCCGCGAGGAGCGATCCTGCGGAAATTCAAGTGGAATCAGCCAGGGATGTCGACGAGAAGAGCAAGTGAGCCACACTCGAGGTCGAGATCGAGAGCGCGCCGCGGTGGCTTGTGCGGAAGTTTTGGCAGTCGGAGCGGTGGCATACTCGGAGAGCACGATTTTCACAGAGTCGCTAGTAGAAGACGCCCTACGACTCTGTGGAGAGTGATTCATAAGAAGAGACACAGACAAGACTGGGGTGGGCACGATACCTCAGCCACCGGACGAGAGAAACTCAAAAATTCGAGCGAACTATGGGCCAGCTGCAAATAAGTATTCAAGGTGGCGGTCATGCAACGAAGTCAGAGTCGCTACACACCGAGACCTTGAGGAGGCTTGAGGAGGATTGGACGGGATGGGAGTTGGCGAAGGACCGCTGTCGGCTATGTCGCCGACGGGGAGGCGTGGTAACCGCGTCCAGCCGGCCATCTCACGCCGCCACCGTCTCTCTTCTCGCGTTCATCGCCCGTCGACCCAGCCTCATCGACTTCCGCGCCCCAGAGGTCCTGGATGTCAGAATCACGAAACCTCGCTAATTCCAGACGACAAGAACCAGACATGGACGGAGAGCTTTAGTGAAGCAATCTGAGGAAGTGCGGTGGATCGCCAGTCACTTTTGTCTTTGGTTGACAGCATATTTTGGCCCAACTAGACTTGGACGTTTCAAGATTCTTGGATTGCCTCGAGCCTTTCTAGTCGGGTGAGTCAAAGAAGTTTCACCCGAATTGGATGCCGCTACGCTCTTGACCAAGTTAGGAAGGTTTACGTCTGAGGAGCGCGGACTTGAATTCGTTTGGCTCTCAGAGTAATTGGTGGACTCCAGGAGCGGTGCTGGGTGCTGCTGAGCTTCAACCGGATTTTCGAAAATTCGATCGACGGCTGCCGCGGTCGTCCCCCACAGCGGGGCCTGGTCTGACGCGTCTTGCCTACGGTCGGCGGGAGAAATTCGGAGGAATTCACCAAGAATGAAGTGTAAGGTCTGCATCTCTTGTTCTCGTTCTATATGATCGTGTTCTCGGCTCAATTGACGGCAGAAATACATTATAGACTCGAAGACTATCGACAAGCTTTTAACGCGCACTTGGTAAGAGGATATTGCACCCTCCGCAAGCCTGAGAGCGAACGACAACGCGGCGCGAGGACAGCTAGCCCTTCCTCAGGAACCTCTTCAACCACAGGACTGCAGCACAACAAAAGAATCCTCGAACACGCCCTTCCTCCCCGACCCTCTACAATCCACCCCGCCGAAATCGAGTCGAGTTGGCGACGGATCCGAACGTGGTACGCGTTGTCGCCGTCGTAAAGTCCCTCAGCAGCTAGCCGGACACCGTCGAGTCCACACTGACGTCTCAGGTCTTTGACAACCTCTGCCTAGGGAATACCGTATAGCGGCGCACACAGAGCGAGGCGTCCCATGATCCACACCGCCAGGTTCGCCACGAAAGCTAACCCAACGATCAGTCATGGGGACCTCGCAAAGTCCCCGCTTTCCCTCCTGGTAATCGATGGCCAGTAGCTGCTGAGGAACGGTGGCGGAGCGTCCAGTCTTCACCAAGGATCGTGACGAGTGTTTCTACAGATTGGAATCAGCGACGGCGGCAGTGACGATAAGCAAGTCTACGTACCTTGGCCACTAGAAGGGAATACAAGGGAGGCAGAAGCGTAAGGGTCATTCAGAACAGAGAGAATGGGAAACTAACCAAACACCGTTGCAAAGAATAGATGGTGGCCGTTGAAGGACAAGCCGGGTTTGAAGTGGCTGACAGACCCAGCGCAAATAAATAGGCAGTCCGCCCGATCAAGTGAGACTTCGCCAAAAAGAGTACAGAAAATCGCGGTCACGAGATGTGGAAATGTCGTCGCGTATACATTGAGATATAGGTTGTACAAGTTGCGTCAGGAACAAAAAATGAAATCTATCTACGGGGCTCTCTAGAGTAATGGAGATATAGTTTGTACTGAGGATGTCGAGCCTGAAGCAATTGCAGGTAGGTAGGTAGGTAGTATTACACATAGTTGCCTGAAAGGAAAAACGACCGCGTCAGTTCAAATTCATCGAAAGTCAATCGAAGATTAAAGTACATACCGGTCCTTTTATAGGGTCCCGGAGGAGTTTCCGTTCGCGCCGCGCGTCGACACGTTTTTGTCGACGTATCTACACAGGAGAAAATGAGTGATGATACGGGCCAGTGCAGGAGACCAGCTTACCGCGCATGAGCCGGGGGAGGAGGGGATCAGGACGGCGAGGGTCGTTGCTGGTGCGGCGCTCGGAGCGGTAGTCGAGGGGGCTGTCGTAGTTGACGGAGATGCAAGCGCAGTGGCGGGTAAAGACACCGGGGCCTGGACTCGGTTTGCAAACGTGAGCGGGGGCTGAGCGGGCGACAAAGTTGACGAGGGTGACTGGGGCGTCGCCGGGGTGAGCAAAGTCGGTGGTGTAGCCGGTGCTTTGGCGTTGCTTTTGTCTGTAAGCCGTTAAGCGTTAAGCGTTGGGCGAGATCGAGTCATTTGGGGCGTACCTGCAAGCGGCGTCCTGACGTTGACGGGACGTTTGATTGCTGTAGCAAAGTATTACTATCGCACGAGGAGACTCGGAGAAAAGGAATTGCGCACTCTTTTTGCGGCTTGCGGTTTCGCCTTTGACTTTCCTCGTGACAATCCGTTTCTTGGTCTCCCCAAAGGCACTAATGGACATTAGGTACAGGACTCATGATAGCCGAAGGAAAAACCGACTGGGGGCGAATCCCTGTAAGGGCAATCTTGGCTAGCCCGTCGAAAAGTCGCATGCCCCACGGTTTGAAGCGGAAATAGCCCAAGTCGTCGGAATCGGCTTGAAAGATGAGAGCTCCCACATAGATGCGGAAGGCTTTGTCGATTGCGAGGGCCGGTCCGGGAATGTGGCGGGGGCACTTGGAGCCTTTGCAATCATCATGGTCCCCGAAGAGCTTGAAGAAATCGTCCAATGTTTCCGCAGACGTGATTGCCTCAGCGACCGCCTGGAATGAATCAGTGGCGGGAATGGAGGAAAAGCAGAATGGCGCACCTCAAACTCAGCCTCCGTCGCGGGAAGACTCGCCCGGATGTCGCCGAATATCAGCCGATGCAAGGCGTGCAGGCCCTTGCCCTCCAACGCTTGCAAATCCTGGCCGGGCTGTAGATGAGATGGCTTGACCGGGGTCCAGAAGCCGGCGGGCAGTGTCGTCAGCGTCCAGGCGTTGGCTTTGAATTTTTTGAGTGCCATTTCGCGCGTCAGTTCCAGTCGTGCGTCTTCTCGCATCGTTTTGGCAAGGAGCACATGTTGCGTAGTGACAATAGAGTTTGCCATGTGGCTTGAGTTTGTACCGGGGTGGGGAGATGAGGGGCAGGAAGCAGGTGTGAGATTGGGAATGAGCCGAAGTTGAGGTTCAAGCTGTTGGCGATTTTCGAGATTGGGTGTGAGGGAGCGGCGTGGGCGTGGGGAGGAAGCAAATTGGGCGAGCGTGGACGAAAGAGACGCTGGTGGTGGAAGAGTGATACTTAGTTTGGTTCGCAAACACGACCCTCATGCATGATCATTTATGCCGCCCAAATAGGAATAAATTCCGCTTTGATTCATGGGCACGTAGACTGGTACATGTAGTAGCGAGATGGAATGTACTGCGTGAATATCGCGGGAAACATCCACCCCCTCCGGAATTATGTCCTCGCTCAAACCACCGCAAAAACGATCCAGTCAGATGCGGTGAGAGGAGAGAAGAGCGATATAGACATGGGAATCTGTTGCTGAAATGACTGAGGTTGAGGACAGAGCGAGATTGCAGTGCGAAGGCGCCGAAGGGCCTCAAACACCCACTGCAGACCTCCAAGGAGCACGGGGATGTATGTATGGGGGCGTCCACCTCGCAGAGCCAGCAACTGCTGGGTTGGTAAATCAGTGTGGGTAACGAGAACGAATATGGCGCAACCATATATTCCGTCAAACACGCGGCCCTGCTTGCTTGAAGCTGCTCGAAGTATGCTCTTTGACTTGCCATCGCCCATTCTCTTTGGTCCCACACTGGTGAGTTGCCATCGATTGCTGACCCGGTCGTGCCCGATGGCTCGTTCACGATCTGGGATGAACGGTACTTTTGTGAATCCTCGGAGAGTACGGGAGGAGTCGAAGCTGCGTCGATTCGCGCGACGTAGGGAACACCGAGACAGATCTACAACTTTATTTGAAAAGGACGGAGGTCGCCGAGCTTTGTGAGACTCACGATTCATGATGCCTTCTGCCCGTCCACGAATATGAAAATCCTTGGACCATGCCTTTTGGGTATCACCCGAACGAGGAGTGGCGCCCTTCCGGACTACCCAGCATTGGAGGGCCTGGCGTCTTGGGTTCCACGGCGGGGCGAGGGAGAAGTGCTGGATGCAACGCGATCAGATAGGTAGAACGGATACACCGTGACAAGGACATACGATCTTTGACCATCATCACCAATTTTCGGACGACCCGAGCAGGAACGCTATCCACGAGACACTACCTGCTCCTGTTTTGCTTCAGGGCACACAGGAAGAGGCACACCACCACTGGCCGACGATGTTCGCCGACAATGGTGGGCGACAATCGATCGATCGCTAGCTATGCAACGAGGTCGACAAGATCGCGCGACACGTCTGAGGACGAAAGATTCTCAAGGGTCTGTATAGTGCGTGCTTCAGCGTCCGGGATCGGGAATGACGAAGGATAGCCCACCAATGGAGTAGAAGCAGAGTAGAAGCAGCTAAGAAGATAGCCTGGTTGCGAGACTGGATCTTACAGAAAGGTGAGGCTGGTCGAATACGGCTATCCTTCGTTTGTCGTACGTTTTGGAACGCGGCCGAAGATGCGTTTGCGGCGGGCCAAATGGCGGGGAAAGCTGAAGAGCTGTCGGGGCAGCTCCAACATCGCGCCGTTGTGCAGGGATTTGTCGATGCCGAGTGAGCTCAGTGAGCGCATCCCGGCCGTGGAGGACCGGGGAAGCGCCGTCGGAAGCGGACGTCGGTGCGCACGGGGGCAGGCGGTGCATCGACGTGCATCGACGGGCCGGAGAGCTCGTGTCATGGTGGGAGTAGTCGGGTGCTGGACGCGCTGGGACCCCGCGGGTAGGAGCTCAGCGCTTAGCTGCATCTGAGATGGCCAGGGGCAGCTGTGGTGCCGCACTATCGAATGCGACTTGGACTGGCCCGGGGGCGGCAGAGGCAGCGATACCGGTTGAGCGAATTTGAGTCGTTTCCTTCTCGGGGAGGGAAATCAATATGCGGGTCTCGATATGAGTAGATGTTAGGTACCCGACGCCGATATCCTCCAGCACGGAGCGTGCCAACGGACAGCGGAGGCAAGGGGACTCCGGTTTCGAAAGCGTCGAAAGTTTCACGAGATGGGCATTGGGGGGAAGCGTAAGGCCGAAATCTGGGATTTCAAAGGTCTGTATAGGACAAGTTCATCAGCGTCTGGCGTTCAGAGACGGAGAGTAGTCACATACCGTGGATCATCACTAGCAGCACGTAAACCCCTGCGTTGGAGAGATCTCTCGCTAGTCGTGCGCGATGCCACCTCACGATATCGATGTAAATCTTGCGGACGTATGGCTCACTTGGACCCGGAGCTCAGCACACCAGGCTCCAGCTGATGGACGTCCAGCACCTCTCTTCCCTTCCTCCCAACTTCCTCCTCCTCCGGCCTGTTCTATCTCTGCATCTCTCCCAATTTCGAGAAAATGACACGGAAAAAAGTCCTGGTCACTGGAGTCAGAAGTTCTTGCGTGTTGAAGCAGCATAGGTGCACAAGGGAGGATGCGGAGGAGAAGGATCAGCGAAGATCTTGCGAGGATTCGAGTGGACTGTGAAAATAGCGAGGAGTGTGTCAAGACGGTGTAGTCACATATGAGCAAACAACCGCTTGCGTCCAGGAAAGGCGATTTTCTGTGCCGTAATTTACAGTCGTCGCGCAATTGTAAGTTGTAACCAGTGCTAACTGCATCCTTACAGGGCACTGGGAACGGGGCCCGAAGTGTGAATTATCAAGTTTATTCGAGGACGACGAGGAAATAGAGCGAGTTGCGACATCGATACATGTACATACAGCGCGTTTGGTCGGCGGATTCACAGGAACCCGCCTTAAGCCCAGGGCCGACGTCAGCGGAGCGCATAGTCCCCCGGGATCTCTTCAACGACAGATAAACAAACAACAAAAATCCGCTGCACCACACTTCATCCCCAACCCCACTACTCCTTCCCGACGACCTCGTATCGATTTGGCGGGGGATTAGAGCTTGTCTGCGGTGTCTATCGCCGTCGTCGCCAAAGCATCTGGGATACCAATCACCCCGGGCAGCGTCTTAGCATCTGCTACATGGCACAGAGCTCGGCCGACATAGAGAGCACGAGGAAGACTAACACTGAGTCCCGCTAGTTCATCTACACTCTGTTACGAGGCGAGAACCGCAGGCCCATGCGCGTCAAAGTCGGCGTTTTATCCCGTTCCAGTAGCTGACCAGCCCATGAGCCGCAGGTGGAGGGGATGGGTCGCCAAGTCGTCACCAGTTGTCGTCCGTCCAAGTCAGAGAGCCTCGAGCGCGGGTCGATTTGGCGGGGGATTAGGACTTGTCTGCAGTATTCTTCACGCTGTCGTCGCTGAACCATACGAGAAACCAGTGGTCGTTCGGAACAGCGTCTTCGCTCGCTGGGAGCTCAGCCTTGGGAGACGTTTGATGACGCGGCGCCAACGGAAAGTGACATAGAATCCAGCAGGTCCCGAGTCTCACTTGAGATGATCGTCGAGTCCGCGAGCCCGTATGCGTCCCCGCCAGTAGCCAGCGCTCTCCCTTCAGGTACCTGACCAGCTCAATGGTCCAACTGGACACGGAGGAGTCGCCAAGCCAGCACCAGCGTCCGAGTCATCCAAAAAGTCCCCGGTCGACGAGGTTAATGTCGAGGGCGGGGTAGATGTCAAGAGTATCTGACAAGTCGTCAGCGCTGGGAAGCAGTAGATCAATAGAGACTCGCACCTGAAGAGTAGGAGCAATGACCTGAATGAGCGAACAGCAAGTTGAGGAGAGTTTGGGGCGACTCACCGCAAAACGTTCTTCGAGGACCTTGGAAGAGTATCAGTGAATTGGGTAGAGGATGAATTAGAAGATATACCTCGCTGGCGAAGAAACGGGGGAAGTGGGAGAGATGGTCGTGGTACCGGAACAAGATGGATTCCGCACCGCCACAACTTATATACCCTCCGTGTTTGGCCAGAACAAATCAATATCGGTTTCTCATCTGGAGGCGGTATGCAGAGCTCAGTGAGTATGAATCTGAGCGAAATTACCTCGGACATGACGAACTGCGAATTTTGCTCTAAGAAACCTTTCTCCTTAATTTCCGTCATTAAGCGGCACAAGAGTCACCATTACTGCGACTGTGGATGACTCTGTACCACGCAAACTGCATGTACCATCGTATCTTTGAAGTTGGCGCGTTCTTGCTCGACTCAATCTTCGTCAACTGACCGCGATATTTCCTTTCCTGGACGGAAGCGCATTGGAGTAGGTAAAAAAACCCGCCGAATTGGGAGCCGCTACGCCCTCGGCCGAGTTAGGAAGGTGTTTACGTCCCAAGAACGAGTTCACGCGCAAGACAGCCTCTAATTCGTCCAGCTGCTTCGTGAACTGCAGGATGAACTCGCGAAAATTCGATTTACAACTCGGTCCGACGCGTCTTGCTTCCGGTTGGCGCGATGAATTCGAATAAATTCATTAACAATGAACCAACAGGTCTGCATCTCTCGATATGGGTTTCTAAGATCGCGTTGTCGAATCAATAGACCAGAAGGATACATCATAGGATTCACAGCAACTCGAAGACTATCTACAAACTGTAAAGGGCACTTGGTAAATGAACGCTCATTAACATGGAGGTATATATGCAGACTAGCTATGTTTGTGCAACACATCATAAACCTCGGTGGCTGTTGGCCGAATGGCGGGTGTCTCGGAGAGACAACGCGAAACAAGGGCGGAGAACCACACCGGCACACCAGTGTCCACGGGAAAGACAAGTGGGCGTGGAGCAGGCGCGTTGACATCGGACGCAATCGCCCAGATAACAATTCCGAGAGCGAAGAGGTCTGCGGCAGCGCTCCTGGTCTTCTCTGGCGCCTGGTAATCCTGAGTGAAGCGTTCCGTGGGGCTGTAGTCAATGAGGCGACAATGTCCGTCCGGGCAGAGGACAATGTTTTCGAGCTTCAGATCTCCCCATGACGAAGTATGCGTGTGAAGCCATGAGAGCGCAGCGGCGACGTCCATACACCACGCCGCCTTGAGATCCCACGTCAACGGAGATGCACGCGTCGCGCCGAGGACGCGTTCGAGGGACGACGCTGGCGCAAAGGGCATGAGCAGGCCTTGGAAGTGGCCTGCGCCGTTGATGACCGTGTGAACCGGACGCAGAACAAAGTCGGAGTGGGGCAGAGACGCCATGAAGCGGGCATCTTCCAAAAGCTCTGCGGCGTAGTACCTTGTGGTCTTAAACAGAAGCTGTTCGCTCGAGGCACCAATACTGACCAGATGGAGGCGAACATCCGAGACCGGCGAGATGGTGAAGGTGCGATACAGCTCTTGGACGGACACGGCAGGGAAAGGGGCCGAGCCTGGAATAGGCGTGTCGGGAAGGAGGTCGGCCCTCGTAGCATCGAAGATGTCGAAGCCGCCGCCGGGGAGCGTTCGAAATCGGCAGCGGATCAGATCTCCGGGGGCAGGCTGGAGGTAGTCCGCGATGTCTTTGAGCAGCATCAACGGCAGCGACGCCCAAGTGGCGATGGACGTGTTTTCGGGACAGTCCGCAACGTCCTGGTTGAACTCGTAGGAGAGGCAGATGGCGGCACCAGTACCGACGGCATGAGGCTGCTCCCCAACGAGGAAAGCGACGGAGGCGGAGTTGACGGAAACACGGAATAATTCGTCGGAGATGACTTGCTCAGACACTGGAGTCCATGGCCAAGTACCAATGGCAGGCCTGGACAGGGCTGGGCGAGCCGGTGAGCGCTGGCTTGCGACACGGAGAAGGCTTACCCAAAGCAAAAGCCTCGGTATCTTTGCGGAAGACGGAGAGCTGCGGGGCGCACATGGAGGCGGGAAGCAACGGAGGTTGAAACTTTGTTAGCATCAAAGCGTCAACAAGCAGAATCTGTTCGACCGTAAGGACGAAACATCGCTACTCGATTCGAAATTTCCAGGCGGCGAGTCGAACATCATGAACGGGAAAGAACGAGTGAATATTGCGAATTAATAATTAAACGTATTAGTGAACGCCTAGGCAGCGAGTAGAATTTCCTCCAGATATGTCGCGATCACGCCCTCGCGCCCCAACAACCCCCTCCAACACCTCGACACCGTCCCAACCGACCCCTCAAACTTGCGCAGCGCAAAGCGCACACTCCACCCCTCCGTGCGCGCGAGGTAGCACGCCATCAAGGCGAGCCCCTCGCGCGCGAGCTGTCCGCGCGAGGCCATCAGCAGGACGCGGCGCCGTGCGGCCGGCGCAAATGGATGCGGGCGCAAGAACGAGAGCAGCGTGTCGATGTGGCGCACCTGCAGCCCGAGGGGCGGCGCGGCCGGGAGCAGCGCGAGCGGGTCGTCGGAGAGGAAGTACGCGAGCTCGGGGAGGCTCACGGCGCGCCCCGAAGAGGCGGCGAGGAAGGCCTGCGTGGCGACGAGGTCCGCGCGCGAGAAGGGGCGGACGGGGCTGTGGAGCTCGTCGGTGAGGGCTTTGGCGAGGATGAGCGAGCGCTCGGAGGTGGTGGACGTGGGTGAGGGCGGTGGCGGGCCCGCGATCGCACGGCGGCGGCGGCTCTTTTTGACAGCGGAGGGAGTCGGTAGCGACGAGGTGAATTGAATGTCACGATGGGATTCGCGGATGGGGTCAGGGAGCGTTGTGGGCCATGGTGACGGGATGGGGAGGTACATGATGTGGAGGCCGGTCTCGGGCAGGAACTGTACATCGCTGGGAACGGGGGGACTCGCCTCCGCATGACTGAGTCGAACGACGTGGGTGAAGGCTGTCATGAGCGCGAAGGTGGAATCGTCGTCGTATGCGATGAAGACGTTGGGTCCCACATTCTGGAGCACTCCGCACTCCTCTGCGGCGTCATCGGAGCTCGTTGCAGAGGAGGAGTCGTAGTCGAGACTCGGGACCCCGAGAGCGTCCGGGATGTACTCGGGAACCGGCTTGCGCCGAATTTTGAACTTTGGTGGAACCGGCGGAGGCACCTCGGCAGTGGGAGTGGTGTCGTTGTAGTACTCGTCAATGGGAGATGTGCATCGAGAAAACATGGGGGAGATGGACTTGTCGTCGGAAGTGGACGAGAGAGTGCCAGGACTAGAGGAGCGCGAGCTCTGGCCGTCGGAGCTTCCATCCGACCCCGACCCCGAGCGGAGGCTGCTTCTCGAAAGACAGCGCCGCAGACGGGCCAAGCGAGATGGCTTCCGGTTCAACGACCGCGAGACCGTCGAGGAAAGGGGTGATCCATTCTCCTTGTAGTCTGTGTAACGCGGAAGATTGCAGATGCCCTCTCCGCGATGCATCATTGGGCTAGCAGGGGCATCGCAGGGAGCCAACTTTGAGAATTTGTTCGACTGGTTGAAGGTCGGTGTGGAGCAAGTAAGACGGATACTGAGAGCGGCTCTCCGCCTCTCATCCTCGCTCGTCGGATCCATGTCAGAGTCCGAGTCATAGGCTGGGTAGTCGGTCGCGGATTTAAAGATATGAGCAGAGGTGGCGGTGGCCGTGGATGAAGAACGAGGGATGGGGATCCTGGACGGGCGCAGGCGGGGGGCCATTAGTGGGGAATCGAGAGTGTCTGAGATTGCGCTTGGAATGCCTCCGCTTTATATCGTGGGGCCATGATCGCGCGGAAGACGAGCGGAAGATGGTGTGAGACCAGTGCAGCTCCAGTCCATGGGAGATTGCAAGACAGGGATGTCTAGCTTGAGCTGGCTCGGGCGATGCCGATGGATGCGGCGGATCGTTCACGTCGCGCGTGCGTTCTTGCTCCTCTTTGCGCTCTCTCTGGTACCTGTCGTTTGAGTCTGCCGGCGTCCTCCGTTGCCTTTCCGCTGTCTTGGCGTCCCAGGCGCCTGGGGGGGCGTATTTCCAGCCATTTGCGAACGACCGTTTTCCACTAGGTGCATTCTTCCGAGTCAGAAGACGTCCTGGTAACAAAAATGCGAGTCTCACACAGATGCGATATAGATTCTTCTCCAATCCAATACTCTCTCTACGAATGGCCATGGATCCCTCTGGCGAGCGACGTCTGTTTCATGAGTGTTTGGAAGGGACCTGAAATTTTCTGCGTGAAGTTGGCGTGAAGGGCTAGAGAAGGCTGTGGCACCGTGAGAGCATTCCGGCATCCATCATTTCGGCCATCCCGCCTTGATCCCGCCGCTTTGCACCCTTATAGCCTGAAAAAAGGTGCAAGTATAGAGGAGCAGTGGAGTTAGAGCTTTGGTTCACACCAACTTGGATAAATTGGCGGTCTCTCTTCTCATGGACGTGGGCAGCCATCCGGATAAAGAGGGCGCTGCGGAATTTTCGGCGTTGCAAACCTACCCTATCGACAGCATGGACCAGTCTTCGTACAAGGACCACGTTACTCCACGGGGGATGAATTATCGCTACTACTACAAGGCATCGACCCCTGGGAAACCCACCGTGGTATTTCTACACGGCTTCCCTTCCAATGCGTTCGAGTGCTGGCGCCATCAGGTCGATTTCTTTGTGACGAAAGGCTATGGCGTCCTTGCCCCCGAGCTTCTTGGATACGGCGGAACAGACAAACCCACGGACGTCGCGTGCTATGCCAAAAGTCTCATGGCCGCCGACATTATCTCCATCCTGGACAAGGAAGCCATCCAGAGCAAAATCTACGCTATCGGTCATGACTGGTCGGTTTTATTTCGCCCCAAAGTACAAGTTATAGTCTTACTCGACAACTCTTTTGCAGGGGATGCGCTTTGACCTCAGCGCTAGGCCATTTTTACCCGTCTCGATTCGCTGGATTCGCCTTCCTCGCCGCCGGGTACATTAAACCCAGTCCGGACTTTGAGCTCGAGGCGTTCTACGCCGGGTGGGCCGCCCTCGCCGGATACGAAGGGTTTGGGTACTGGCGGTACGTGGTATCGTTTTGCAATATACTTGGCCTCTGGCTGAGCCCACCGTATAGCTTCTTTCACGAGGATGGGGCAGACAAGATCATCGCAGAGCACGTACGTAGCTATTCGTTTCTTATTCAATACGCTCAGATATTTGATCCTTCAGATCGATGCGTTCATGAGCATTTTGTATCCCCAGGAGCCAAAGACCTGGCTCACCGACATGGCCCCTCTCGACAAACTGAAAGAGTGGGTTCTCAGCGATAAAGTCACCCCACCGCCTTCCTACCTCACTCAAGCGGCAAGTTTATCTATCTTCGTTTTCGAGCCGTTTAACCAATTCCCGACAGGACTTTGATCGACAAAAGGCCGAATTGCTGAAGGGTGGGTTGGCCGGCCCGTTGTGCTGGTACAGGGAGTACGCCACTGGCTTGGTGGCAGAGGACTATAAACGTTAGTGATTTCTATGATTTTCTTGGCCCCAACACCAACGATTTCAACCAGTCGTGCCGAAGGAGAATTATATTATTCAGCAGCCCGTTTTCTTCGCTGCGGCCCATGAGGACTACATCTGCGTCCCGAAGCTCGCGCTCCTCAGCATGAAGGACTTGTGCCCAAACTTCACTGTCAAGGACTACCAGACTGGTCATGTAAGTAGGAGGCATCCTTAATGCCAAGCAACACCGCTAACTTGGGGTTACTAGTGGGTGCAGCTCGCGGCGGCAGACGAACTTGATGGGGATTTGCTCAAGTGGGTCGAGAGTACTAGCTCCTAACACCAAGTCAAACACAATGTATGAAACCAAGATTGAACCTGTTTCAAGTGGCACGTCGGCATCGTTCTTAACCCGGCTGTACCGTGGCCCAGAGGGGTGCTTCTCCTCCCATGCCTACCTCAATTCTACGCAAAGGTACATGGGGTTACATATCGGTCGACTGCCCGAGGCTGAGGAACACCGGCGTAGACCGGCGTAATTGAACTAGTAATGTTTGGAACCCCGGCTTTGGCTTGGCTTCGTCTGACTTGCCCTCAGAGGGAAGCCGTCCGCAAACCACAGTTCTGGTGGCTTGTCTTGGTCAAGTCGGGGCTTTGCCGTCTTGGTTTTTGACTTGTAACCAAGCCATTATTTGAACATTACCAAAACACTACTCAATTGAACCGCGACGGAACCGCGACGTCTCCCACGACGGACAACTTGCCGTCCGTCTTCCAACGTTTGATTTGCAGGCCGCCAGGCGCTAACTTACCATGACTGCAGAGAGCCGAATCTCTCGACTGCTGAGTCCGAGTCCAGAGTGAACACGCCGTTTGAATGTTTATGGAGTCAGTTCTCTCTCGGGCAGAACATCCCCGGTCTTCTGACAAGACTTGTTCGTAGTCCGGTGAATCGCCGGGGGCTTGGTCATTTAGCTCCGGATCCGCTTGGTGATTCAGTTTCGGGCACAAAAGGGGAGCTGCACTGGCAGAGCGTCCCACCTCTCAAATCCCCACATCATGAACCAATCTTCGTATAAGGACCATGTTACTCCGCGCGGGATAAAATATCACTACTACTACAGCGCAGCAACGAGCGGAAAGTCCACACTCTTATTCTCGCACGGCTTCCCTTCCAACGCCTTCGACTCTTGGCGCCACCAGGTCGTTTTCTTCGTGAAGCAAGGCTACGGCGTCCTCGCGCCTGATCTTCTTGGCTACGGCGGCACAGACAAGCCCACGGACGTCGCGTCCTACGCCAAAAGTCTCATGGCCGCCGATATTATCTCCATCTTGGACGAAGAAAAGATTCACAACGAAATCTACGCTATCGGTCACGACTGGTCAGTTGTGTTTAATTCTTAATGAAGCACCAATGACTCTTTACAGGGGATCCGGTTTAACTTCGGGGCTAGCCACCTTCTACCCCTCTCGTTTCGCTGGATTCGCCTTTCTCGCAGTTGGGTACCTCCAGCCCAACCCGGAATTCAAGATTGAAGCATTCTATGCCGGGGCTGCCGCCATCGCCGGCTACGAGTGTTTCGGGTACTGGCGGTGCGTGCAATGCTACCACATATGATTGTGCCTTACCCTTTTGAAAGCTTCTTCGAAGAGGATGGGGCTGACAAGATTATTGCGCACCATGCAAGTCAACATCTTTCCCCCCGAACACGCGTACCAATTTTCTTTTTGCAGATGGATGCGTTCCTGAGCATTTTGTTCCCCGAGAAGTCAAGGACCTGGCTCACCGATGTGGCCCCCATCGGCAAATTGGAGGAGTGGGTCGTCAGCGACAGGGTCACCCCACCCCCGTCGTATCTCACCCAAGCTGCAAGTGGATTATCTTCGTTCTTGACCGGCCTTTGAACTCTAGACAGGACCTTGACCGTCTGAAGGCCGAATTTTTGCGAGATGGCCTAGGGGGAGCGTTGTGCTGGTACAAGCAGTACACCACCGGTATGGTGGGAGAGGACGATAAACGTCAGCGATACCTCGTTTCATTTCGACCGAGCATTAACCATTTCCACCAGTCGTGCCGAAAGAGAATTATATAATTCAGCAGCCTGTTTTCTTCGGCGCCGCTCAAGAGGACTACGTCTCTACCCCCGAAGTCGCTCTCGTCGGGATGCAGCATGTTTGTCCCAACCTCACTGTCAGGACCTATCAGACTGGTCATGTATGTGGCTCACCCTCTGGGGGGGGGGGGGGGGGATATATTATACTCTGTGTAATGTTCACCGCTAACTATGTGCTATGTAGTGGATATCGCTTGCCGCGCCGGACAAACTTAATGAGGACTTGTTGGAGTGGATTACGAGCACTCATCTGTAGCACCAGATTGGCGTAGTTCAAACACAATGAATTGAATAGAATTTGAACACGGTTTTTCAACACGGCATTGTCGGCATCTTTTCTGAACCCCGCTCGGGAATTCGGTTTCCGCCCGGCTGGCCCTCGGCATGCGCCAACATCTACTGGCGGATGTTCGGGCGCATACGGTCAGGATGTAGAGAGAACTCGCTTCCATTTCTTCCGCCATACCTACCTCGATGCCGCGCAAAAGTAGGTTACATGTTCGGTCGACCGTCCGCGACTTATGAACACCGGCGTTATTCAACCGCCGCAACGTCTCCCGCGACGGACAACTTGCCGTCGGTCTTCCGATCTTTGCTTTTCAGGCCGCAGCCAATTAATTATGCATGGCTCGGCAGAGTGCAGCGTCGACTCTCGGCAGGTGAGATTATCGTGCAGTTTTGGACCTTGGTGCAGTTAGTGATCTGGACCCACACTCGTCTTCCGCAAGTTTTTTCTCAGGCAGAACACTCCTGGTCTTCTGACATGGTTGTATGGACCGGTGGATTGCCGAGGGGCTTGGTCATTCAGTCTTGGGCACATCCCACGTCCCAAACCCCCACACCATGGACCAATCCTCGTACAAGGACCATGTTACCCCGCGCGAGATGAACTACCACTACTACTACAGTGCAGCCACGGTCGGGAAACCCACCCTCATATTCATACACGGCTTCCCTTCCAACGCGCTCGAGTGTTGGCGCCACCAGGTCGTTTTCTTTGTAAAGCAAGGCTACGGTGTCCTCGCGCCCGATCTTCTTGGCTACGGCGGTACAGACAAACCGACGGACGTCGCCTGCTACGCCAAAAGTCTCATGGCGGCCGACATCATCTCTATCTTGGATAAGGAAAATATCCAGGGCAAAATCTACGCTATCGGGCACGACTGGTGGGTTTTGTGCAATTCCAATGGAAGCCACGAGTGACTCTTTTGCAGGGGATGCGCGTTAACCTCGGGGCTAGCCACCTTTTACCCGTCTCGTTTCGCTGGATTCGCTTTTCTCGCACTCGGGTACCTCCAACCCAACCCGGAATTCGAGATCGAAGCGTTCTATGCTGGGTTCGCCGCGATCGCTGGCCACGACTGCTTCGGGTACTGGCAGTGCGTCGACTTTCCGCGCGTTGTATTATCATCTCTTACCCTCTGTGCAGCTTCTTTAAAGAGGATGGGGCCGACAAAGTCATCGCAGACCACGCAAGTCAATGTCCTTTCCCTGAATAAACGCAATAATTTTGTTGTTCAGATCGATGCTTTCATGAGCATTTTGTATCCCCAGGAAGCAAAGAGCTGGCTCACCGACATGGCCCCCCGCGACAAGTTGAAGGAGTGGGTTGTCAGCGACAGAGTCACTCCTCCGCCCTCGTATCTCACCCAGGCCGTAAGTTTCATTTCATTTATTTCGTCTCTGGAACACTGTTGACCAATTTCCGACACTGGCAGGACTTTGACCGACAGAAAGCCGAATTGTTGAAGGGCGGTTTGGCCGGCCCGTTGTGCTGGTACAAGCAATATGCCACCGGTGTGGTCGTAGAGGACGATAAACGTCAGTGATATCTTCCACCTTTTGGCCGAGCACCAACCTCCATTTCACCCAGTCGTCCCGAAGGAGAACCATGTAATCAAGCAGCCCGTGTTCTTCGCCGCCACCCACGAAGACTACATCTGTGTCCCCAAGGTCGCTCTCGTCAGCATGAAGGATGTGTGTCCCAACTTCACCGTCAGGGATTATCAGACCGATCATGTATGCATTTCACATCTTTTTGAACATTGAATATTGCTAAATTGGACTTGCTAGTGGGTGCAGCTTGCCGCTCCGGACAAACTTAACAAGGACTTGTTGGAGTGGGTTGAGAGTCTTTGAGCTGTAGCGCTCGCAATACCAAGTTGAATTTCCACAGACTCGCTGAATTGAAAGGGCTGTTGAAATGAGGAAGCGGGGAGGGCGAGATTATAAGAAGAGGAGGTAGGATTGCAATAGCACTGTGGGTGAAGAGACTTGCTTTAGAGCAATCAGATGCTCTAGCAGGTAACTACTACAGGCTTATATACTACTGAGAGATGTAACTAGAATATTCTACGTGTATCTACTTCAACGTTCGGGGTTACTAATCTAATCGGCCATCAGCCCGAAGGCCGAGCTGCCAATATTACAACACTCTCCCTCAGCGAGGCGAGCAGGAACAGTACATCAAATGAGAATCGGAAAAATATGTTGCTCACAACTTGCCATGTACTTGACGGTTCCAGACAGCGTGCGTCAGGCTCCGTTGCCCTGCACCGAACTGCCATAACTGCCGCGGCACGCTAAAGTCGCTACATCGTGATTGCTCCCATGGCTAACGAGATTCAGACTTGGAGGACAGGCAGCACAGCCCTACACCAGAGGTCCTATCGTGACGTCCATGCTAAATCACGACCTCGTGACTGCTCCCCTGGCTCGGCAGGCTAAATCACGGAAATCGGTGGATGGGAATGTGGATTTGCACATCAATAGTGCGGGGTGCCGAGAACGGCGGGAGTCGAGCCGGTGGAGGGGCGGACGGCGTCGAGTGGATCACGGGCTAAATGCTCCGTGGACGGGCAAACTCGGGCGATGTGGCCGATGCCCTTGCAGTGCCGACAGATCGCGTGTTTCCATGATGGTCGGGGCATCGTTGGATCTGCGATGGCGGTACGCGCCTGATCGGAGTTGCGCGTGTGGGGTAGCGCGGGAGAAGGCGGCGCTGAATGAGGTTCGCTCTGCTGGTGCTGGCAAACACGAGCAATATGTCCAATGCCTTTGCAGCGGTGGCATTTGGCATTTTTCCACGCGGGACGTGTGAACGACGTGCGAGGTTCACTGGAGTCCGGTGATGCGCAGGGTGTGGGTGCCGGATGGGAATGGTCAACCACTGGACGATGGCGGAATTTCTCGGGCTCGAGGTGAAGCACAAGAGCGGAGAAATGCTCGACAGACTGAGCGACAGCATCATTGTGTCGGGATGGATAATGCTCTCCCTGGAACTGAGAGTGCTCTCCCTTGAATTGAGAATGCTGATTTTGTCGAGGGACAAGAAGGGGTGAGGGATGCGCCATAACGAATGCGGTGGGATGCGCCCGTGCGTCGGGTGATCGGTGACGAGAACCGAGATCTGATTGTGTTGAAATGAGGAAGCGGGGAGGGCGAGATTATAAGAAGAGGAGGTAGGATTGCAATAGCACTGTGGGTGAAGAGACTTGCTTTAGAGCAATCAGATGCTCTAGCAGGTAACTACTACAGGCTTATATACTACTGAGAGATGTAACTAGAATATTCTACGTGTATCTACTTCAACGTTCGGGGTTACTAATCTAATCGGCCATCAGCCCGAAGGCCGAGCTGCCAATATTACAACAAGGGCCTTTTTTGAACACGGCATCGGCGACTTCTTCATTCACTTTCTTGAAGTTCAGGATGTTCCTCTACAACCCAAGGCAGAGCCGCCAAAAGACCACTGAGCTGGCATGGAAGTAATCCAACGATTTGTTCTGCCGACCACGGACACTTGATCTTGGCCGCAACTTGTCCTCCCACAAAAATAATGTAGCGCCGAAGCACGGTCGATCGATTGATTCATACTGAGGAAGGTGCTACAAAATCATGAACATGAACTATTAAACAAAGTCCGGTTAAACTATATAACCAAAATGGGGTAGAATAAAAATAAGGGGTGTTCAAGCTTTACTTGTCGTTGTTACTTTACTCTCTTCATCGCTGGCGGCTGGGGGAGCGCGAATGCGGGCGGGAGCCGGGCTCGTGGGGGTCGTAGTACGGACCATGTGTCAGGCCGTGCGTGAGGGGCCCGTCCTCCCCAGCGGCGGCGGCGTGGTGCGCCTCCTCGTCCTCGTACTGGCTCAGTTTCGACGGCGCGACGAACAGCGGGTCCCCGCTGACGCTGATGCTCGTGTACAGCTGCTTGTGGCGGCTCACGCGGTTGGCGGCGCGGCGTTTGCGGAAGTACAGGACGCCCAGGACGATCAGGCCGAGGACGAGTGTGCCGTTGATGGCGATGAGGGCGATGAGCGCGGTGGAGGGCTTGCTGCTGCCGCCGGAGCTAGAGTCCGAGAGCGCGGCGGCGGCGATGTCGCCTGCGGCGTGGTAGCCTGCGGGATAGCCTGAGGGAGAGCCTGCGGGATAGCCCGAGGCGGTGGCGTTCCCAGATGCCAGCGCGAGGGCCTGGAAAGCCGCGAAGTTGTTGGGGCCCGTCTCGACCGCGTTGATGGAGAACACCATGCCCATGTCAGCGCAGTGCCTGGGAGGTCCCTGTTGGCCACAATAGCCCCAAATCGGCTTCGTCTAATGAATGGAATGAGTGATGGTCGGATGCGAGGGCAGAAGGAAACGTACATCGTTGACGGTGATGGTGAACGTGGGGAAGTCTGTAACGTTGGGCGCGACGAACATGCTGGAGGAATACAGGTTAGCAGAGTCAGATTCGGATGAGGCAAACGGGACGTACAAGCCAGACTTGAAGCCGACCTCGCCCGTGGTGGAGGTCTCCGCAAGCGCCTCACAGGGGTGCAGGAACGAGGACTGTGTCACAGTGTGATTCTTGGGATGGAATTCACTGGGGCGCCGTCAGCACTGGGATTTAACTTTGAAGAAAACATGCATACAAAGTGACGGTGTCGCCGACGGCAGCGGAGATGTTTGAGGGCGTGTAGGTCAGGCCGTTAGCGCCAACTTTGATGATGTGGTTGAGCGGCGAAGCAGGGTAGGTGGGCGCGGGCATGCCGGCGTAGCTGGAGTAGACGGTCGTCCAGGTCGAGGAGCCGTGGGTCATCGTCGCCGTGGCCTTGGTGTACGAGGTGGTCTGGGTGTACGTCTGCATGTACGAGCTGTAGCCCGGATCGCCCGAGTAGACGGTGGGCCCGCCGGCGTCGCCAGCCATGGCACTGTGGTATGAGGTGTACGCGGCCGAAGTGGTGCTGGGGCCGTTGTCCCCGTACGGCGCGGATGAGGCCTCAACAGTGCCATAGGTGTACGTGTACGCGTCTCCGGTGCCAGTGGGGAAGGCGTTCCCGGAGACGCGTGACTGGTGCTGGAGGGTCGGCTGCGAGGGCCGCGAGAGGCCGCAGCGCTTGAGGCACGCATCGGTTCCGATGGCAACGTTGTCCGGGATCTGGGCCTCGAGACCCTTCACCACCTCGACACCAAGATCACCGAGGGTGGCGCCGACAATGTCCGGGGGCAGGCCGAGGACTGGTGGAGTGTTGGCTTAGAGGGGCATAAAGGGAAGGAAAGATGGACGTACACCGCTGCGCGATCTGCAAGACGCCGGGGTCTTCACTGTTGAAGCTTGACACGAACAGAATTGGGTCTAAAGTGGTTGGTGAATACGACGCAAGTATACTGAGACAAGAAACATACCACACCCGTCGTTGATCTGGAAGTGAATGGATCCCACGGGGAAGATGGTCATCGAGCCAGGGGGCAACTCCGTCATGATGAAACGGGACGTGTTCTCCGTGATCATCCCCGTGCGGATTGTGCCGTTGACGCTGAACTGCATCTCCGTCGCCCGGGGGTGGGTGTGCGGGGTGTTCATGGAGCAGGGCTCGAGCAGGCCCGCCGCCATGGCGGAGTTGGTGCCGATGACGGCGGGGAAGGTCGCGGCGTTGGCGGTGATGACTGGTAAGACGATGAGTTGAGTGCGGGCAACGTACGGAAGGAGCGACGACGTACTCTTTCCTCCCTTTCCTACTGTCGCCGCGGCGGCGGGGTCGAAAAAGTCAAAGGCAAACTGGAGGAATGTGAGTATTGTTTAAGACGGCGTGGGATGAGAATACACACCTGATCATCGGTGTTCAGGAGAGCGATACGGTCGGTGGCAAGGGGTGCAAGACGGAGCTTCCCGACGAGCGCGGCCTCAGCGGCTTTCTTATCGGCTGCAGCGTCGGCAGAGACATGTGGGAAGGCTGCTAGTGCTGCGAGAGCGAGCGCCACGAGCGACGCGGAGTTGGGGAACATGAGCAAGAGACAAAAAGGGGGGTAAAGAAGAAGTAAAGAAAAGAGGTGGTGAAGAAGGTGAATAAAAAGGACGAAGATCGGCGGCGTCTCTTATAGCGCGCCGCCAGAATGCTGGATCGGGTTGTTCGGCGCATAGCCCGGAAGTATCGTATGGGTTGAGTAAACCCCGAGCGAATGAGAAGCACAGGTCGGGAACGCCGGGGAGGACGCCGCCATTTATCCGCATTCAGCGCCATCATACCCGAAAATGAGGCGGTGGGCGTTGAATTATCGGGCGGAGTACGAGTACCAGGACAGCATGAAGGCGGGTCAGATAGAGGTGGAAAATGAGCGGAGTCCCGAGTTTCACAGCCCTGAGATCGGTAAACACAGGAAGTTATACTGTTATTTGCCAGTGATTGCTTGGAGGCCGGGAGCGGTCTCTTCAGGGTCACGGCGACAAGAGTTTACCGGCTTAGTTGACTGCAGAAGGCCGTAAGAATGAGCAGAGACACGCAGAGACCTCCCGCGAACGTCCAGAGTTGGGCGCCATGAGTGTCAGGAACAAGCGCCAGAGTGACGGCACATCAAGGAGATTCGCGGAAAATGATGGGCAATCATCTTGCCTCAACCTTGCCTCTGACCTCCACGACGAAACCAAGAATCCTTTCCTCCGCCTGCTCGCGAAAACCGGTACCTTGTTCCTA
This sequence comes from Mycena filopes, assembly GCA_029281495.1. Taxonomy (NCBI): domain Eukaryota; kingdom Fungi; phylum Basidiomycota; class Agaricomycetes; order Agaricales; family Mycenaceae; genus Mycena; species Mycena filopes. Next base: position 1,318,702 of record JARIHR010000005.1, on the reverse strand, counting down.
CTACCCCGAGTCCCGCCAATTTGCTCTGTCGAGAGTCAAGATCGCCGTTCTGCCTGTGGACCCTGAACGAAGTCGGGTTGTCTGGGCCCTCGTTCGACCGTGCCAGGGACCGAAGCACTCGTCTTCGTGGAGTGGCCCTGGATGGGACGGTGACGACGGTCTTGTCGAATTTAATGAGCGATGGAGAAGACTGTCGAGATGCATTCTGCTTTCCTGCGTCATCAGGCTGGAGTCTCTCAGCACTCGTGAACGATTGGTTCTATGCCGGAGGACATTTTGCATTTGGTACTGTACCTGGTGCCCTCGAGAAATTCGTGGCAACCGAACCCTCGCTCTGGCTTTCGATCCACCCATCTGCTCATATTCCAAGCCGGATCTCGTCGTTCTGTAACCAATCTACGTTCATATGGATGATCACACCGCATACCGCACCTTGACCTCCTCCAACCACTCCTCGACCGTGCTGAATCGCGCCCCGAGCGCCACGAGCGCGGGGTTCGGGATCGGGGTGGTGTAATACCCCTCGTACTCGGCAATCCACTCCCACTATGCGGCAATTGCAGTCAGTTGGTCAAGTGACGATGAATCGAAGGAGAATAAGGGAGGACGCACCATCTCGTCTAGGGAGACGATGCCCGAGGGCGGACCTTGGGTTATGGTGAGCTCTCCGTCGAGGACTGCGGTGGACTCGTTAACATTGCGCGATAAGGAAAAGGAGAGGAGAAGCAGACGACGCACCGGCGCGCATCTTTTCCCCGAGCTCGGCAAACGTCGTCTTGACGCTCACGAGCGGGTACTCCTTGCCGTTGACATCCTTCGTCGGGTCTGGGTAAGCGGCGAGCAGCGCGAGGACGGCGGCGGGGAGATCGCGCGCGATCCAGGCGAATTGCGCCACGGTGTTCGTGGCGAAGGGGGCTGAGAAGGTGAAGCCGGACCCGGTGTCGTTTTTCTTGAGCATGTGGTGGCTGCGGGGAGGTCAGTCTAAACTGAGAGCACTACTGGGTCGGATTGACGTACTTCCAGGCGTTCTCGAGAAAGATGGGGAGGAAGATGGATGCGTGGGGGAGGCCGGAGGTGGCGAGGTAGGTTCCCACTTCTACTTTTTCTGTACGCACGCCATTAAATATGTTTACAGGATGCATGACGAGTAGGCGCACCGTTGTAAAAGTCACAGTTGGGGTATTTACCGTTGCTGATCGTTTTCATGTCGGGGCAGGTCCTTTGTGCGCAATTATGGGTCTGCATGATGGAGAGGAACAGAACGGAACGTACGCCCAAATGAGGAACTTGACGCCGACCTCCTTCGCGGCGTCAATGATGTTGCGGCCTTGGGTCACCTCGTCCTGACCCGCGACTTTGGTGAGGTTCGGGACCGTCATCTGCAGTTACTTAATCTTCAACATCTCGCTAGTCTGGAGTGGAAATGTTGCAGGAGGCGTACCGCAAAAACCGCCTCGCTCCCCGCCAACGCGCGCACGAGCGACGCCTTGTCGAGCGAGTCCCCTTGCACGACTTGAACCCCGCGCGCCGCAAGCTTCTGCGCCCCCGCGGACTTGGGATCGCGCACCAGTGCGCGCGGGGCGAAAATACCGTCTTTGAGCAGGCCGTCGATCACGGCTCCCCCTGCGTTCGCGAAGTTCAGAATCCATTGTGAAAGAGGACTGAACTGGAGGTAGTACCTTGAACGCCAGTCGCGCCAAAGACCGAAACGACGCGTGTGGAGGTTGGTGCAGGCATTGGATGGATGGAAGGAATCAGTTGAATGGTAGGTTATATATTTTCTTCGCGACCTTTATAGGGACTTTCAAGTTGAATTGGTAATGAGACTTCAACCTTACTAAAGCCAGAGCGAAGTCGGTTACACGGACTGAGCCGGATAAATAAGGCTCCATTTGGATGGTGGTCAGTTATTGTGATGCGAGACATGATCTACTTCCTTTTCGGGATGGAAACCCCGCTTCCTGAAAATTCCTGTGGTCACCAGGACACTGAGGGCTTCGCGATTAACCCTTTGCCATACAATCGTCACGACACACCGACAGTACGCGGGTAGATCGGAGTGTTTTTCCGGTCAGCTAATGTTGCAGTGTGGTTCATTAGCCACCTTTGTGTATTCTTCACTCCGAACTCTAGATTTCTCCTGAGCTCACTGGCAGCCAAGAATTAGTCTCTCCAATACAGCCGCTATAAACGGTTGAGCTCCTCACTAGTTTATAGCCGACTCGAGTAGCATACAGCCAGAGCATCAACGCGATCTCGGGAAGACCGGATATTTGACCCGCAAGAGATGTTTGGTGCATGAATTAGGGCCATACGCCAGTGGATCCTCGCCGTAGGACGGAAACTACCTTCAAACATACTACATGGAAACAAAATGGAACACCGCGAGTCGAGCTTTGGCCATAGGGGGCCCTCGCGAAGGGCGGAAATTTACCAGCATTCAAACAGAATGGAACACCGTCCCGTCGAAGCTCAAGAATTCAACGCGACGGACCATAAAAGAACGGCCCTGCCCGTCACGGCAGCGGGTGACCTCGGTGTTCGATTGCATGATATGAAATTTGGTCGTCTGGGTCTGGCTCGACATTCTGCCAGTACAACACAGCGAGGCACGAGTGCCCGTGTTGTAGCGTCTGTCTAAGAGAGACTATTCTGCCAGTGAGTTATGCAGCATTTGATGTACTGGTCTCCTCCTCCTCCTCCTGGTGGTCGGGGGAATTGATCCCTGGAAGTATTAGGGAACTCCTGCCGTACTCCAAAATCATTTTTGCTGGAGGTCAGCGCCGGCCTGTAGACTCGTCATTCATGTCGCGGACCTAACAAGTATGATATACGAATAACCAGCAGGTTGCAGATCATAGTAGCCTTCTACGCACGCAGCCTTGGCCCAAAATTCCGGTGCATGTCCATCACCAGAGCTTCCGCCTTGCCCGCAGAGGAATAGCGGGAAGAACGACTCTGTAGTGTAGACGGACCGGGAAACGAGTATGTAGACCGCAGCGGCGGGAACTTCAACCTGAAACGGAGTCTGGAAGCCGTTGACAAGACAATGAAGCCCGCGCAGTGCAAGTGCGTCCCCGCCGGCCGCGAAACGGCGACTCCCTGTCCAAAGTAGTTGTTTGAGCAGCATTCGCGGATACCAATAGCTTCGCACATATGTATACGTGGGCAATAATTTTCGGACGCAACCAGTTGTCACCAGAAGTTGGAACCCATACACAGGCCGGCAGAAGAGACAGACTGCCAGAGGACGGTGGACCGGGGAAACGAGCGCCGATAGGTCCGCAGAGGACTTGCTGTGACTGACAGCAAGCCCAGGCTAGCCGCCGTCGTGGATGAAACAAAATGGAAGCTGATTCCAAGGTGATTGGCTCTCTTGTATTTACATACATAATGTTTTCAAAAAAAATGTTTGAAGGTCAAACTCATATCTCCACACATCATGCCTCAAACATTTTGAAAACACTTCTACTACATGGCAGTGTAGTCGGAGGAGGAGGAGGAGGAGGAGGAGGAGGAGAGAGTCTTCTACAACCCCACAACCTCTGCATTGGCGGGCGACACAGTAACAGTCCACTCCAACGAAAGGCTGATCTTGCCCTGCGCAGGCACGGCACACATCCAACTCACCCGCCGGTCGACCTCCTCCCCGCCGTCCCAACACGCCACGATCCCCGAGCCCACTTTCACCGTCGCATCCACCTTGGGGAGCACAGCAGCCTTCAAGTTGACCGTATCGTCCTTGAGGGCAAGCGCAGGCTGCAGGAGCTTGACCTTGATCTGCGCGTTCCGCGAGCTCGGGATCTGGTCGATGATTTTGAGCTGCTCGACGGCGACGCTCTTGGTGTTGTGAATGGTGATGCGCTGCGTGAAGACGTGCGTCGCGCTCTTCTTGTAGAAGCCGGACTGTGAAAGCTTCTTGGTAAAGGGGGGGTAGGTGATACGGATGGACGGGTCGAGGCTAATAGGAGGTCAGCATTGTATGGACTGCCTCACGAAAGACGCACCCGAGGGGACAGTCAAAACTCTCCTGCGGGCTCACAGTCGGTACTGCGGAGCGCGCGATGAAGCTTCCGTCGACATACACGTTGGCGGTACCGCTCAGCAGCGTGTACTCGGACGCGTTAGTGATGTGCGCCTATATTCAATATATCAGTATGCACGAAGCGATAAATGCACAGCGCGCACAGTCAAATGTGTCTTTGTTTCGCGTTTCGGGACGGCCACCCACGACATCGCAGCCTGCGGCTGCAACTCCACGATGGTGAAGTTGTGTGCAGCGTCGTCGCAGGGGATCGACACCAGACCGGGGACACGAAAGGTCGCGTTCACGTTGCCTGTTGATGTCACGGGGGCGTCTACACCTTTCATCGGGTTCGGCGCGATATCAGCTCTGGGGGGGCTGCGGCTGCGGCTGCGGCGGCTTCGGCTGCTACGGGAGCGGGAGCGGGACCTGGAATGTCTCAACGAAGTTAGGTACACCATGGCCATTTGAGGTTGGGAAATGATAATCGGCGTCGATATCTCCCGATATATATCGAGATTCCATGGGGAGAGTGTTGGGACTCCGAGCCCAAATGTCGGGGTCGACGTCTCCAGACGTAAATCCACATTATCCCAAGACTTGCCAGCGATTCAGCGATCAAACGAGCCTGGACGCGATCGAGTTACACACCTCCCCTGTGTTTTGCTGCACGGACGCCTTGTATAGTATCGTCACTGGGGACTGTTTGTCGTCCATGTTCACGCGAATATCGTAAAATGCCGTCCAAGAGGCATAAGGCACGGCTAAAACGAGTGAGAACGGCGACGGCCCCCAAGTGAGAACGAATCCGCACCATAGATTAACGCGATTTCAACGTCCCCACCCTTTGGTGCGAAAATTCCCACCGCTACTTTATTGCGCAGCCACGTCTGCTCGAGCGGGACTGCAAGCTGGGCGCGCTCGGTTTGGATTTCGGCCTGGAGGAGTTTTAGCTCGCGCGTGAGCTCGGCCTTCCGCGCGTCGAGCCGTGCGCCGGCGGCCTCAGACTGCTGGAGAACCCCCTCGAGCTGTGATACCGCGAGATGTTGCATGGTGAGTGAGTCCAGATATTGCTTGACTGCCGACAGGCCCTGCTGGCACCGCGCTAGGGCATCCTTTTTGTCTTCCTCCGCGACCAGAAGCTCCTCGAGTCTGGGTGACGACTTGGAGACGTGCATCTCCGCCATGGACAGCGTCACATCGTGGATTGTCGCCTCACCGCGGCCCTCGACCCTGTGCGCATGAACGCATGGTAAGTCACCGACCTCAGAGGACGATGTACTATGCACGCACTTGAGTGATTCGGCCTCGAGGACATTGGGCAGACCCGAGATATTTACCTGGCTTTGGCCCGTCTGGACTGGAAACTTGAAGAGACGCGTAACCTCGGCACGAGTCGAGTACAAGCTGACGGTGATGATACTGCTGTCCGCAGTGGATTGGAGGTCGATGCTCGTGGGCTCGAACGTAGGCGGCTTTTCGGTGGGCATTGAATTTGGGCGAGAGCAAGAACAAGAACAAGAACAAGAACAAGAACAAGAACAAGAAGCGCAGCAAGAACAAGAAGCGCAGCAAGAACAAGAAGCGCAGCCCGCACGTGGAGATGAGCGTTTACAAGAATGCCGTTTCTCTTTAAGCGCGCCATTGAATCCTGGGGTGATACATATGCGGGAGCGGTGTTCCTAAACCAAGAGGAGAAGGAGAAGGAGAAGGATTGAGTAGTGTGCTGCGCGTGTAATCCTACGCCGTGAGTTGCTGAGCTGGGTTGAGGCCATTGAGAGCCATTGAGGGCATGTCGTGGTCAAGATCAAGCAACTATTCCCAATGACGAGTTGCAGTCCGGGCTCCGGCAACCCCAAAGCCGACGACACTGTGCCCTTTTTTTGGTACAGAAAAAAAAACCCAATCCCCAGCTCCATGCAAGTGTATACATTTTCTAAGCAGTAGCTATCTTCGAGCTACATGCATCGTGTCCGTCCGTCTATAAGTCTGTACAAAAAGAATAAGATACATTGACATTTATGTGCAGTAGGAAAAAGGCTCTGTCTAAGTACGTATCTAGATGGCTTCCGGTGTGTGTGTATGTATGTAGCCCGATAAGTAAGATATGCCCGAGGTAGTAGTAAGTACATAGGTCTATGTGAGGACGAAGGATGAGAGGGAGATGAGACAGGTCTACTGTAGTTGCTGGAGGGGAGGAAGACGATGGGCGGCGAAGGGGGGGTGGGGAGGAAGGGAAGGCGAAGCTGGCGATGATGTGCGGGATGGATGCCACGGGAGGACGACGAGGGCGAGAAAGGAGAATCACGGCGAACGACGCTCACGGCGCAGGCAGCGAGTCATCACCCTCCCCACCACCACCCCGCTCGTCCTCTTCACCACCATCCTGCCCACCCCCACCACCCTCGTCCTCACCCAAAGCCACCTCGGGCCCTTCCCCGCCCCGAACACCCTCCAAATAATCCATCCCCGCCCGGCTCAACAAGCCGCGCCACGCGTCCCTTAGTCCCAGTCTCAGTCCCCCTTCCCCACCTCCCTCTCCGCCCCCGTCCACGGCCTCGTCTTCGTCTTCCTCGTCGTCGGAAGCAGAGGACGACGGAGACGAAACAGACGACGGAGGCCCAGCGGGGGCCGTAGCAGCAGATGCATCGCGCCAAGGCTTGGGCTGCGGCAGGTCGTGCCACCCCATCACCAGCCGGTGCACCGCGCCGTCCGCCCCCCTTCCTCCTTCTTTCTCGTTGTCGGCTACTCCTGGCGCCGCGGGCGGGTCACACTTGTCCGTGTCGACCCCAAGCGCAAGCGCAAGCACGAGGAGGACCCCCACGCCGAATGCCTCGCGCGCACAGTCGCGCGGGGCGCACACCAGCACCCTTGCCCTCTCCTTCCGCACCTCCTCCTTCCCCGTCGCGTTCAGCTTGTCTAGCGATGAGGCAGCAAGCGCAAACGCCCCCGCCGCCCTCAGCTGCGTGTGCGTCAGGCCCGGCACGCCCGTGTCGCGCTCCACAGCCGCCGGGGGGACGCCGAGGCGCAGCGTCGTAGGGCAGGTGTCGTCCTCTTTGGCCTCTTCGTGAATGCTGGCCTCCACGCCGGTGGATATGGATATGGATATGCGCACCACGGCGTCGAACCCCTCTTCCTCTCGCCCTTCCTCCTCCTCCGCGTCGGAGAACGCCAGCACCACTCCCGAACTGACTCCAGGCAACGCCTGCACACACCGCCTCCGCGCACGCGCCTGGGCCGGCGTCAGCGGTTTCGGCCTGCGCTTCACACGGCGCACGTGTCCCAGCACGGTCGGCAGGCGCGGGAGGCGGATGGGCACGAAGGCGCCCCGGACGGAGGCGCACGACGCCGTCGGCGCGCTCGATTCCGATTCCGACTCCGACTCGACGACGACCTTCTTCTTCGGCTGCTTCGTATTCGTATTCCGCCTGTTTTGATTTTGGGGGGTTTTCTGCAGATTCGTCGCGGGTGGGGGGGCGTACACCCGCCCCCCGGGCCCAGGTCGGGCCCGGCGCGGGAGATTGGAAATGTGGGGCCCCAGGGCGCCCTTGGGGGCTGGTCCGCGCTGGGTGTGGGCGTGGCCGTACCGCAGGTCGTTTAGGTCGAGGTGCAGATTTGGGTGGAGGCGGACGGCTGGGTGGGGGTGCGACTGGGGGAGGGGCGCGGGGGTCATGACGAGGGTGGAAGAGCAGAGCGACGAGCTTGAGGCGGGGAGGGGGGAGTCCATCCGTGCACTGGTCGGTGGAGCGAGAAGAGAGATAGCAAGCAAGGAAAGCGAGCCGAGGTGGAGGCGGTCAGTTAAGCTCCCGTGCGGTGAACAGACAGCGTTGGATTAGTGCAACTCCAGCGCCGTGTCGTCGTGGTCGTGGTGCAAGGTAGGAACACCTGAATTCCGTGATCGTCGTCGTCAGAATAGGAGTCGTTATGCAGTCTCAGTCTGGATTCCTGTGCCCGCTCGTTCGCCGCGATAGTAGGGAGAAAGATAGAAGGACGATGGAGCGAAAGAAAGAAGGGTGGCAAATAACGAAAGGACCTCGTTCGTCGTCATTTGTGAGGCTACGATAAAGCGCCTAAGCGCTGTTTCGGAGCTCGGCGCGGGAACCGAGTGTCGGGGAACGGCGATCTCCTCGATGCAGGTGGATAGTCGCACGGCGTTGGGCGGACGTGAATGCAGACGAAGTAGTAATGGGAAAGGACGGGTGGGATATTAGGAGGAATTAAGAACGCAATGCGCGGTGGGAGGCGTGCAGAGCACAACACACATATGGGAGATCGAGGCGGAGTGGAGCAGAGTGGACACGCAAGGACCAGTGGATAATCAGAATCAACGAAAACGCGCAACGGAAAGCAGTCGGCCCAGCACATCGATATTCGTTTGACTGAGGCAGCATGCGCTGGAGGAACGCAGAGGCATCATTTGGGGACGGTCGTGTCATGCGCCCTCCCAGCACAAGCCTGAGGTCCCGGTGAAGGCGGGTGGGGCAGAGCAAGAGGTACGGGGACGGGTACCGCCGACAACTGTCGGAGACGATGTGTATGTAGCAGGCAGGATCTAATCAAGCACACAACGCGGAATGGGTCAAAACAAAAGAGTTCCCGAAAATCCATGAGGGCTCGTTGCAATCAGAGCGAGCCCGCCTGCCTCAAAGCCTCCAATCAATATCATACGATTCAACAAACGCAAAACCACTCACTCATCGACGCCCTACCCCTCCGACCGGTCCCCCTCCCCCAACACATCCTGCAGCAACACATACAAAACCCCATCACAAAGCGCATGCGCCTTCTCCACCGTCGGCCCAAACCTCGTCGCCCCCGCCAACCTCAAAAGCGCCCCCCTCGCCGGCTCCAGCGCGCGTATCAGCCGCACCAGCGCCTCCCCATTCGCCTGCCCGTGCCCGCGCGGCATCTTCCCGCTCCGGACCCACTCTTCCAATCCCGTATTCCCGGCGGGTGCATGAAGCGGTACGGGGACAGGCGTAGTTAATACGGCGCGCCCGACCCCGCCCGGGCCAGTGGCGTCCCCCACCGCGCGCAAGAGCCGCAGGACCGCCCCATACGCCGGCGCGCGCGCCATCCACGTCCCCACGTCCACGTTCGCGCTCGCATTCGCATTCGGATTTTGGCTCTGCTGTTGCTGCTGTGGTAGAGGAGGGACCCCGGCGCGCAACAGCCCCGCGACGTACCCGAGCACGCGCGACAGCCTGAGCAGCGCGGGCAGCGCCGCGTCCATCTCTGTCTCTCTGTCCCCCTCCCTCTCATCCTCCCGTGGATCCTCGGGGACAGCAAGCAGCAGCATCCCCCCGGGCATCTGCGGTGACGGCCGCGGCGTCGCCATCGGCGCCGGGGGCGGCGCCAAAAAGTATACGAGCGCGTTCAACGGGCCCAGGAGCGGCTTGTCCGTCTCCCGCCCCTGCGCCTGCCCTCCCGCCGCAGAATACGCGTGCGCGCGGTCAAACGCGACGAGCGCGGCCACCGCCCCCAGTGCGCGTACGGGGGCGCAATGCGTCGCCGCACTCCCGAAGGCGAGAGAGGAGGGGGAGAGCGCGGCCCCGCAACCGCGGCAGGACACGCCCCCGCACCCAGGTACGGGACAGCGCGCGTGCAGCGCTGCCAGGAGCGTCTGCGGTATCGGGGGCGGGCCGGTGCCGGTGCTGATATTGAAGGTGGTGGTGGTGGGGTCGGCGTTGGTCGGCGGCGGGAACGCAATCTGTGGTAGGTATGTACATTAGGATGATGACGCGAAGTAGACAGAGACAAAGAACGGAACGTACCCCACACCACGTATCCCGCCCAACACCCGGGATGAGCGCCCCGCACCCCGGGCGCGCACACCGCGTCGGCGCACCGAGCAGCGCGTGCAGCCGCGCGAGGGCCGTGCGCTCCGGCTCCGGTTCCGCTGCGGAACGAGAAGAGCTGGCTGTGGAGAGGCGCGACGATGAAGAGCGCACCGACCCCGCGCGCGAAGACGCAGACGCAGACGCAGACGCCGCCCTGCGCAGCTCGCCCACCGCGGCGCTCAGGGGCGCGTGGCGCGCCGTGTGTGTTAGGGACGCGAGGAGGCTCTGCCGCGATGTGGCGGATCGGATGGAGGTTGCGGACCGCCCTGACGCGGACGAACAGACGGAGTGCAGGGAGGGGGTGCGGGCGGAGCGGACGCTGGGGGTGCGGAGGTAGAAGTCGGGGTCGACGTCGAGGGGGGAGAGCGGGCGGCTGGGGGTCGGGGTCGTGTTTGTGCGGGAGGAGCGGTGTGAGTGGTGCGATGAGGAGGAGGAATGGGAGGAATGATGTGAGAGTGCCGGCGTCGGCGCGTGGTAGCTCCAGTGCGAGCGCACGCTGGAGGTGGACGGCGTGGGGGAGGGGGAGCGCACGACGAGTGGTGGCCCACTTGCCATTGTACTCGCCCTTGTACTGTGGGTGGCGACACTGCGCGCAGACGGAGGGCCGTGGCGGGTGGCGGCGGCATCGGCGAGGACCTGCGACTGCACAGATGCGACGCGCGCAAGGAGCTCGCCCGCTGCGTGCCTCGGGGTCGGGGTGGGGCCGGCGCCTGTGCTGAAGCGCACTGCGCGCGGGGTGGCGCTGTACGTCGACGAGGAGCTAGAGGGGAGGGGGACGCGGGTGGCGCTGTGTGCGGGGGTGGGAACGGGGGAATGGCCGGGGTAGGCGGGCGAGGGCGTGTGCAGCCTGGGGCCACCGCCGCCACCGTAACTGTAGTTTGAGTTGGCGCTGGAGGCGTAGCTATACACCGACCCCGCCCTGCTGCTGCCCGAGCCCGTGTCCGAGCTCGAGCGCGAGTGGTGGGAGCCCACAAAGGTGGATGTGGCGTTGGATGGGGCGTACGACATGGCGCGCGAGTGCTTGCTCGCTGAGATGGCGCGCGCCATCTGCGGATCCGAGCGCGAGTCGGACAGCGCGGGCTCGCCGTACATCGCCGCCGCTGTGTATTCTGCTTCGATTCCTCGTCGGCCGAGGACGCGGGAGGAGTGGGAGTATGTTGAGGACATATTCAGAGTTTTGTGGCCATTAATTTATATTGTACAGGAAGCCGTGGAACAGCCGGGTTGGTTGTGTGGGTTTCAGTCAGTACAACAGTTGGCTTTGTGGTTTGACGAGTACAGGTTAAAGTTTCGCAGAGGTTGTGGAAGGAAGGAAGATGTGGAGACAAGCGCGCGACAGATCACAGAATTTTAGAAGTCCGCCGTTTTTAAAACTCCGCCGTTTTTTGGAACTCCGCCGTTTTTGCAACTCCGACGTCCTTGTCTTTTATTCTCTACGCCCTTGTTCTCGTTCCTGTGGCACGTTCCGCTCGCGCGAGAAACTGCTTGTGGTCGCAATCAGCGCCGACGGCAGTGCGTCAAACTTCACTGCTTCAGTGTTGGTTTCTACCCGTTCAATTGGTTCGATGTTGATTCCATCTTCGCTGTCGCCACTGATACTGCGGGTCTCTGGGTTTCGGCAGTGCTGAGACCAAGGAGTGCGCTCACAAGTGGTAGTGTCCTTCCAAAGCCCGACGGCCTTCCCACGTAATTCATAAAGGCCTTCCTTGGACGTCGGACCATCAACGTATGTATGAATCACTGACTAGGAGACCTCTGGCAGGGAAAAAGATTCCTCAACATTTTCTCTGGATTCCTCCCTGAAAAACAGACGTGAGCACTCCAACGAGGCCAACAAGAAGGATTTATAATAAGCGCCGTTGAATGATAGCAGAATCGGCCTATTTTCAACGTTCCGGGACTCCCGACGGCACTTTCAGGCATCCATAATCGTTTCGCACAGCAACTCCCTCAGACCTATCCCGCCAAAACCCTCAACACTTACGATCCTATGCTAGGTCTATCCGACAGGCGTCGCCGTTTTGCGGCTGGGACGCACTTGCACAGCAGCGCGGGACGGAGTTGATTGCCCTAACGGCGGGTTCAAGACTCCGTTTTGTTACAAGTTCGCGGGAAGGCTGTTCCGTCGTCTATGTAAGTACTCGTTACCCGGGGTCTAGATTTATTGGTCTTCAGCTCTTCTTCCTCTGTATGATCCTGATGGAGCCAGTCCCGTCGGGCATGCCCTGGAATATTGCCAAAACGTTCGGTCGTCGTCTAGTAAAAAGAAGCTGAGTTTCATTTCGCCGGTTTCGCTGCTCCGTCAGAGTCCGTCTCTCTATGCCCCCGGGCCTCGGAACTGTCAAGATACATTATCATACAAGAATACCACAACTCCCAGTCACCGACACTGGAGGACCTCCGATAATCTCGGATGGTAAGTATTATCAAGTTGCTGACCCGATGCTCTACATCCTACGCCTCTTATATACCTCGGCGCAGATATAGTTCGAAATTCGAATGACCACTCCACCAATATATAATGGTTCTCCTTGACCGTTGGCACTCATGCCAGTTGCAAACCTTCCAACGGTATCCAATGTTCACTCACTGGCGAACTTGCCCGATGATTTTCCCTGACGTCAGCGTCCTTTTTCTTCGCCGCTGTCAATCGGTTCCCTAAACGGAAGTAGATCAACTATCGCATCAGTGGCGGTGGGTTTTCGTCAGCATCAGCTCAGTCAGCTTTCCTTCGGATGAGAATATGTGTCAATGGAGTAACGCAAACCGGATAAGTACTATCCGTTTGGTCCGCCGAGATGCAACCCTGGGCTGCTGGCCGCGTAACCTCTGGCTGACTGATTCACACTCCCAAGACCACCGGTGGGTATATAAAGGTCCCGTCGATTGCCTTGTAAGTCTGCATTCTCTCCCTCTCAAAGTCTCAAACTCCAACTCTAAATCATATTACAACAATGAGCCAGCGCATCGTTGCGGTTTTCGGTGCAACTGGGCTTCAAGGTGCCGTCCCAAATCTCAACCAAACCATTTTTGCTGACTTTATACAACAAATCCAGGTTCGTCCGTGGTAGACGCACTACTCAAGGACGGAACCTTCACCCCCCGCGCCATTTCACGCGACCCCAACTCGGCCGCGTCCCAGAAGCTCAAAGCGCGCGGAGTGCAAGTTGTTCGCGGGAGCTCGCTCGACAAGGCGTCGCTCGTCGGCGCGCTGAAGGGGTGCGAGGCCGTTTTCGCGGTGAGGCTTCCCCAATATTTAAAATTCCTCGCGACTGAACCATTCATTGGCAGGTGACCGTGCTGAATTACGGTCACGTCGAGGGGCAGGACGAGCTGACCCAAGGACGGAACATGGTCGACGTCGCCAAGGAAGTCGGGGTCAAGTTCCTCATCTGGACGTACGTCGACATCGAGCGATCTGAGCCCGTGTTTATTTATCGGAGATCTAAATTCACGCATAGGTCCCTGCCCGACATGAAGACGATCACTAACGGCAAATACCAGAATTGCACCCACTATGACGGTGAGTCGGTTACCGAGCCCGATGATGATCGGTATGTATATTGAACGGATGTTATTCCCGCAGACAAAGCCGCTGTGCAAGAATACCTCAAATCCTCGGGGCTCCCCCACGCGAGCCTCCTCCTCCCCGCCTTCCTCGAGAACTTCTGGAGGTGCGTCCTCCAAATCAATCTCACTTCCGCCTTCGCGACTAACGAACGACCCGCCACAGCTACGACATCCTGAAAAAGACAGACAAGGGGTACACCTTCGCGCTCCCGCTCGCCCCTCACGCGAAGCTGCAGTGCTCATGGATCGGGCGGGACGTCCCCGCCGCCGCGCTCGCGCTGCTCAACAGCTACACCGACGCGTCCAAGGGCGTGAACGGCAAGGCCTACCCGGTGGTGAACGGCAAGATCACGTATGCCGAGCTCGCGGCGAAGATGAGTGCTGGTGCGTCTCCCTCCGTCCCTCCTGTATTCTGGATGGTACAGTCGCTGATTGCGGATAGTCCTGGGCGTGGAGGTGACCTACACCGAGTCTCCGCCGATGGGGATTAAGGAGATGGATGAGATGGTGCGTTTTGGACCAAATTCCCGCCGGAAAACCAATGTTTGAACTGAACGTGAACGAACAGTGGGCGTTCGTCGGGGAGTACGAGGGCTACTACAGTACCCCGATCCCGAATCCCGAGCTGGTGGCGCTGGGGATGAAGTTCAGCACGGTGGACGAGTTCGTGGATGTTGAGGTGAAGGCGCGGTATGGGCACTAAATTTTCCAAGGAGCGTAGGACTGTCCTGGGTTGAATTGAATTGTACACACAAAGTTCTTGCATCATTTTGCTTTAATCTCCACGGTTAGAGGTAGATTTGCCATGGGGTCGCGGACTCGATAACTTGGCAAACCAACTCGTGTGGTTAAATGGCGTGACTTGGATGATCAGACATGCCGAGTCGGAGTTTGCACTCGGATCAAGCGAGTTGTTCAAAATGCGTTCCCACGGTTGAATTTTGGACGTTCAACTTCATATCTTGGGTTGGAAGAGAGTGCATGATCCGAGATTGGTCCTGAATGTTTACATTTGCCGGGAATAGCGGTGAACAGCGTCCTGGTGTTCTCACGTTCGATCATTGAATTGTCCACAAAAGCACCAGAAGGGTTCATATTTGGCTGAACCATCGTCAAGGGCCTTCCGGCCGGACGACGGAATTTCTTCTAATATTCCATCTGAAGTTATTCTAGATCCGAGACGAAGATATTGGATTGTGGTGGCCCATATATTTTTCGGACCCCAAACTCCGGCCTTCGAGTGCGACTCCATCGATGCGGGAGTAAAATATCTAAGTCTGCTCACGAGTAAGCTTCACAGGCAATCACCTGCAGAATAAAAGTGCTTTCAAACGCCTCACGTTTCACTTCGAAATCTGCACAAGTCGTTTGGTAAACGATACTTTGCGTAATCAAACTCCTAAGCCTCAAATGAAGAAGTAGATCAAGTATCGCATCATTGCCAATATTGACCTCGCTGCTCGGAGGGGCTTCCGCCTCCTGAGAACTAAGAACTTCAAGTCTGAGAGGCTGACTCAAGGGAAGTATCTAAGCATCAGAATGGGTGGTATTTATCCGCCGGTTAAACTTTGCATCTTATTCCTTATTAGGGTTGTCATGTTGACGCGGTTGGCGGCAGATAAATCTATAAAACGCCGTCTTCTGCCAACAAAAATTCACCTTGTCCCACATACAATCTTGATTTCAATGACCACCTCCGCACGCATCGTTTCGGTCTTTGGGGCCACGGGACTTCAAGGTACGATCCATACGCTATCGTCTGCCAGCATGTCCTGAAATTCTTCATCCAGGATCGGCCGTGATAGATGGCCTGCTCAAGGACGGCACCTTCACCCCTCGCGCCATTTCACGCGATCCCAACTCTCCCGCGTCCCAGAAGCTCACGGCGCGTGGGGTGCAAGTCGTTCGTGGGGACTCTCTTGACAAGGCGTCGCTCGTCAACGCGTTGGAAGGGAGCGAGGCGGTTTTCGCCGTAAGTCTCACTGAATATTCGTTCCATAGTGGGGCTCCTCGATTGATCCAACACCGTGCCTTGTAGATGACTGTGCCAAACTTCACCGGGGTCGAGGCGCACGGCGAGGTGACCCAGGGACGGAACATAGTCGACGCGGCAAAAGAAGTCGGCGTCAAGTTCTTCATCTGGTCGTACGTCGGTTCCATTCTTTCTGATCTTGCAGCGACGATCTGAATCTATGGCTTCACGCGCTCCAAGGTCCCTCCCCGACATGAAGAAAGCAACCAACGGAAAATATCAGAAGTGCTCCATCTACGACGGTGAGTTGATTGAGGCCCGGTCATCTGCTCAAGGATAATGTAATACATCTTCCGCAGATAAAGCAGCGGTGCAGGAATACCTCAAGTCCTCCGGTCTCCACCACGCATCCATCCTTCTCCCCGGCTTCCTCGAGAACTTTTGGATGTACGTAGCTCAACGTTAATCACAACGCCGCTTCCGTACTCACCACGAGCATTGAGCGCAGCTACGACTTGCTCAAGAAGACGGACAAGGGCTACACATTTGCCGTCCCCATTTCATCCACGGTGCCGGTGCAACTCGCGTGGATCGGGCGGGACGTTCCCGCCGCCGCGCTCGCCTTGCTCAAGAACTACCCCGACGCCTCGAAAGATATCAACGCCAAGGAGTACCCAGTCGTGAACGCGAAGATGCCCTACTCTGAGCTCACGAAGAAGATCGCTGCCGGTGCGTCTCCCTGCCGTTCGTTCTAAATGAATTTCCTCCTAACGTCCGCGTGTAGCGCTGGGCGTGGAGGTGACCTGCACCGAAGCTCCGCCGTCCGGGATGCCTGCTATGGACGAGATGGTGAGTATCTCACCGTGGCCGAGAAAACTTAACATGCAAATGAACTTAACAGTGGGCATTCCTCGCCGAGTACGAAGGGTACTACAGCACCCCGATTCCGAATCCCGAGCTGGTGGCGCTGGAGATGAAGTTTAGTACGGTGGACGAGTTCGTGGAGGTTGAGGTGAAAGCGCGGTATGGGCAGTAGATTTTCCAAGGAACGTAGGACTGTGCCGAGTTGAATTGAATTGTACACGAAGCTTTTTCTATTTCCGTTGGATCCTATGCAGATGTCCTAGGAGATTTGCGGAGTGCCGCTCACAGCTGCCCCGTCTGCTGGCTGGAACATGGCCCACCTGAGAGTGGCGGAGTTCAACTCTGGGTTGAACCGATCAGTCATGCCGAGGCGTGACATTCGGATCAAATGGCTTGTTCAAAACACGTTCCCACGGTTGAATTCAAAAACTTCGTACAATGCAGCACCTTCGCTTCGCTGCGTCAGGTCGTCTGGGAAAGTCTCGTATCTGTCCTCCATCGAAGTGTACAATGCCTCAACACATTCATTCTCAACCTAAGTACAATCGACGGTGATTGTAATTTGAACAGCAACCCAGGAGATACTGTACAACCGTTGGAACCGAGCGGGATGTTACATACACGGACAGTCGACCCAGAATATTGAATCGAGGGTCGACCCAGGCTCGTTTCTCGCAAGAAAACTGACAATGAACAAGATGGCAGACCTTCCCTGTGAGACGAGGGTCATTATCGGGTGCTACTACTACGAAGCGGACGCACCTGGACACGACCGACTCATTCGCGCTCAATTATATCCACCAGGAATCCCGTCGCTACGGCCTCGGCCAGACGCCCTTCATCGGCCACGGAAAATCTGCTTCCACCCAGAGCCAACTTTAAAGACCTCATCGCCGCGAATGGGTTCGAATTCGAGTTCCCATCCTGACGAAAGCCAGCATTGCGCGCAAGGGACTCGACCATGTCCGCGACTACCGCCCCGTCCAAGTCGTCGGTGATCGCCTCGATCGTGAGGTTCTGCAGGCCGGATAGGGTGAGGGGCGGAGAGGAGCCGGCAATGTGGACGAAGGCGCGGAAGAAGGGGTCAGAGAGGCCGGTGCGCGACAAGTGGAGCGTGTCCAGTGATGGTAGCTGGCGGAGCAGCCGGATGATATCGTCGGAGTCGAGAGGCGACACGGAACTGAGCGTGAGGGAGTTCAACTTGAACTGGGACCGGGAGATGAATTGCGAGAGCACGTCGGCTGAGCAATGGACGTCGCTGATGCTCAGAGTCTGTAATTCGGGCATGGAAAAGGGGGAAATGAATGGCGCCCACGGACACTGGCTGCCGTAGAACTTGAGCGAGATGGAGGGTGCAGGGTGGGGAAGGATGTTCGAAATCCACGGGCTGTATGTGGTGGAAATGGCATGTGGCTAGCTGTGTGCAACGGAGTAATATGTCGCGCGCAGCCAGGGTGTCGAGAGGCATAGTGAGGTCCAGGCGGGTCAACTGTGACCATGGGAATGGCGAGTCGGCCATGTTCGAGGAGAAATGGGGACTGTGGACCCTGAGAGTCCGAAGGTTGGGCGCATTCTGACAGATACTGAGAACGTCAAGTAGGGTTTCATCCGCTCCGATGACGGATTGGACCCAAAGAGACTTCAAGATGGGAAATGGTATCCTCTGTGCGCTGAGCGTGTCGCTGGAGAGAAGATAGAGATGCAGCTTTTGCAGCCTCGGGTGGAACTCGAACATTGGCGCCAAAGGCTGCCCAGTATCCCCTGGGCATACGATCAGTTCCATAGTAACGGGGAGGGTGCCGGACCGACGAAAAAGCAGTCGAAGAACGGGCAGCATCTGTTCCGTGGCGAGGGCATCATCGAAAAAACAGAGGTGGTCCCACAGCCGCGGGGTATTCTGCGAGACCTCGCGCCAGAGGGAAGATACCTGTCCGAGCAGGAGCGGGGGTGCGCGAACATTGGTGATGCGGCGGTCATCCGCATACAGGTTCATGTGGCAGCACCATTGGAAGATTTCACTGAGTATCTCGGGGGGAACGCGGTGGATTGGAGAAAGTATGCGGCCCAAGGCAGTCAATGAGTCGATGCGACGCTGTTTTTGGAATCTCAACTCGGAAAGGACGAGGGAGACTTTGAGAATGGTGTTTTCCAGTTGAGAAAGCTCCTGTCGGTCGCGCTCAAGCAAGTTTTGGAAGTGCTGTATCTGCGCATCGGTCGGAGGAGTGTGTCGAGCCATCGGACTTTCACTCGACTTTCACCCTGAGAAATGGTCAGATGGATGCAGAACCACACGAAGAGCAGCACCGACGAGTTGCACCACGGCCTTTCTTGCTAAAAGGCGAAGGAGAGAGCGAATGAGCCCGCTAGACGGAATGGTACGAGAGAAGTCCGATTGACGGCATCAGTACTCGGGCCCGAGACTTTTGTCGACAGGTGAGGTTGACTTCAGATATTCCACCTGAAGTTATTCTAGGTCATCCTACATGAGTAGATTGCATTTTGCTGGCCCACATATCTTTGGGACCGAAAACTCTGGCCTTCTAGTCCGACACCCACTGCTGCGGCAAATATCTAATTCTCTGCTCACGAGCAAAGTTCAGAGGCAAGCGCTTGCAGGATAAGAGTGCTTTCAAATGTATTCCCTTCAAGATTTCCACCGCACAAGTCGTTCAGTTTGGTACAGTCACAATCCAAAGAAGTCAACCTCCCAAGCCCAAAAGTAGATCAAGTATCGCACCATTGACAATATAATGAATTGAATATTGACCTCGCTGCTCGGAAGGCCTTCCGCCTGCTGAGGACTAAGCACTTCAATTCTGAGAAGCCGAGTCAAGGGAAGTACCTAAGCATCGAAACGGGTGGTATTTGTCCGGCGGTTAAACTCCGCATTTTATTCCTTATTAGGTTTGTCATGTTGACGCGGTTGGCGGCAGATAAATCTATAAAACACTGTCTTCTGCCCACAAGAATTCACCTTCTCCCGCATACAATCCTGTCTTCAATGACCACCTCCGCACGCATCGTTTCGGTCTTTGGGGCCACGGGACTTCAAGGCACGATCCATACGCTATCGTCTGCCAACATGTCCTGAAGTTCTATATTCAGGATCAGCCGTGATAGAGCGCCTACGCTGTCCGCGCCCTCGAACTGCCGGAGTTTTAAACAACAAAAGTGCCCAAGCAGCGACTTGAACTCGGATCAAACTCGGCATGTTCGAAATACCTTCCCACGGTTGAATCCCAAGTTCAAATTCTTACTTCGAGTGAAAACTGGAGATTATGGAAGAGAAAATGCATGCGTATTATTTTGTATGTACGTATTCATGAAAATCATTTGATCTACCACCCATCCTGCAACGCGGCCACTGTCTCGTCCATTTCAAGAACAGAGAAGTGGCCAGCATTCACCTCGACGACTTTTGCGGCAGGGAAACACGCACGGCAGCCCAGGTCAGCCCAACCAGGCGAAGTGATCTCAGGAACCATGCCCTTCGTCGCCACCACCACTGTAACCGGCGCCTTCACCTCCGACATCCACCGCTCCATGCGAGGCTTGAGCCCCAAGTTCTCGTCGCCACCGCTCTCCGACTGGAGAAGATCCAAGGCAAACCGCACGATCATGGTGTTCATCTTGACGAAGACTTCATGGTACGCACGAATGTGGTCAAGGACAGGTAAACCGGCGAAGGCCTTTGCGAGTTCGGCCAGAATTGCCTGTCGAGATGGCGTCGGATCGCGCTGATATATCCCACTGAGCTTTTCGAACGACTGCGCCAAGAACACCGCACTCGGGGCCCGCATGCTCGCCGTTTCCTCGTCAATCTCGAAGATCTCTGGGACCGCGTAGAGCGTGGGGAAGTGATCAAGGGCGACTAGCTGCGCCACCTCGTCCCCGTTCCGTTCGAAGAGAAGGGCGAGGTGGAACATGACAATACTACCGCCGGAGAATCCCGCGAGACGATACGGCCCGACCGGGCGCAGCGCCTTAATCGCCTCGAAATAAAAGGCCGCCATCTCCGGGAGGGACTCCAGTGGCGTCTCCGGCGTCGTTTGGATCGCCCACAGGGGAGAGGTGAAGCGCTCCTGGAGAGGATACAACGCCGCTATGTTGCCGCTCGTCTCATGTATCACGATCAACGGATTCCCCTCGCCTTCGACCAACTGCACCACCGTTTGCCCCGATTGGTTCAGTTCCGACCAGTCGAAGCGCCCTTTCGAGTTGGCGTCCGAATCCGGTGTCTGAGTCTCCGCGGTTTCAATTCGCTGGTTCAGGTCGGCGAGGCGCATGTCGCCCAGCAACTGAACTTGCGTGATGTTCAAGTAGGGCCGGAGCATGAACGAGAGGCGGCCCGCAGAGAGGGAGTCCAGCCCGTAGGACGTGAGTGGGACCTCGGGGGAGAATTCGGCGGGGTCGATGTCGAGGACCTGGATGACCATTTGGCGCACCGACTGTACCGCAGAGGAGCGGCGGGTTTCTGCGAGGTCCTCCGTGGTCTCGATCTCGCGTGCCTTCAGGAAGTGCGCATACATCGGGGAGCTGCCCAGCTGACGCTCGAGCACCTCCCAGTCAATCGCAGGGAGGTACATCGAGTCCGTGGCGCCATGCTTCAACGCAATAATAGCGTCTTCCAGACATTCGAACAATTCTATAACGTACACAAATATTTAGCGGAGTGAAGTGGAAATCGGAACTGAAAGAACTGACGCTGAGACGTAATGCCCCACGATGACCATTTCTTTACGCGAGGATCCTGCGATAGGTTCTCTTGATTTGTCACGAAATTACTGTCCAGAATCGCCGGCGCAATGATCGAAAAGGCGTTTGGATATCCGGCGATGAGAGCCTCGAGGGCAGTGTTTGCGCTGGAAACAAAAGTATAAGTTTGAGAATTATTCAGGGGAAGGACGAACGAACCCTGAATAGTTGGTCTGTCCTGGACTCCCGAATAAGGCGGTGACCGAGGAAAGAACGAGAAGGAAATCCAAGGAATCGATGGCCACGGCCGTCTGCAATGCTCGGAAGGCGTCGATCTTGCCTGCAAACGGCACATAGAAAGTCTCGTCCGTGTGCGATGTGAAGGTACGATTAGAGAGGGTCATCGCGACAAGCATGCAACCCCCAAGAGGAATGGAGATGGATTTGACGAGGTTCGAGGTCGCTGAAGGTGATGCGGCGTCACACTCCTCCAAACGAAGAGTAAGGTCAGGAAGCGCTCGGACGTGTGCGAGAAGTCGGATGGCAGGGGTGTTTTTGGCCCGAACCAGAGACGCCTCACCGGACCGCGAGGTCAAAATGATGTGACGCGCGCCGTGCTGCAACCAAACCGTTAGAATCTCGGTGAGGAATGCCGTGAACGAGACGAACCTGATACATCCATAATGCCAAACGAAGACCCAACGAGCCGATACCCCCGATGAGCAGATAGGCCTTGGTGGCGCTGAAGAGCGGTAATTGAACCGGAGTTTTGGCGAGGAGCGCTTGCGACACAAGATCCTCCGGTCGCAAGGACGACACTGGAAGATTTGAGCGAGCGTGGAGATCTAACCCCGCCATCTGTGCGAGGGAGTCCCCGACTATCCACGGATTCCTCCGGATCTCCGCGCTCGTGGAAGGAGCATTCCACCACCCAGCCAAGGCGGTGGCGCTCATCTGACTTTGAAGGACCTGCTGGTCGTCGGGCGACGCGAAACCGGAGAAGATATAATCGCTCTGCGCAATGGCCTTGGGCGGCACGTCTCTCGGTTGCGCACTGGTCGTCTCGGGGACCACCCCCAGTGCCAAAAGAATCGCGATGATCCACTGGCCCATGGGCTCATCGGCATGGGTAACGAGGAAGCGACGTCCGCGCAATCGGGCGGGATTTCGAATGGAATCTGGTCCGAGCGCGAGCGCCAAAACAACGAGAGGCACCGCACTCGCGGCATGCAAGTGGTTCGAGTTTGGATCCGAAATGATCTGACCCTCGTGAACGAGAGCGTAGTTGGAGACGTGTTCGGTGTCCACAACGCCCAAGACCAGATCGCCGTTCGACCAGGACGTCGACCCTGCGTCCCCGATACGCCCAATGAACCCCTTCAATCCTCCAACGGCGGGGAATAGGTCCGTGATGCGAACTTGTACATGATTAGCGGGCACCGACGGCAGCGGGGTTTGCTGGATGGCGTCGGATGTAAGCAGCCAGTGGTCGTCGAAATTGAGCTCGCCCTTGGTGGCAATCAAGGGACACTCGACAATCCGGGGAACATGGATGTACCCGTGCGCGTCGATGAGGACCTCGCAATCGGTATCCAGACGTCCCGAGAGATCGCCTATGATCGACTGGCGGGCGTCTGGGGTCCAGACCGGGTCGAATAGGACGAGATAGACCGCGCACGAGTTGATTTCTCTCCTCAGGGCGCGTGAGAATCCCACGGCCGACCCGCCGTCCGGGCCCGACACCGCGCTGATCCAAAGAGAATCCACCTTGCCCGAGTCGCATTCGCGGACGACCTGTTGATGATGGAGGGCGTCCTCGAGCGTGAAAATGACGATCGTGGGGAGAGTACTGGGAGCGGCGGAATTCCACGGCAAGCGGTTCAAAGACGATTTCTGCGCTTCCAGAGTGAAAGAGTCGGCATCGCTGGCAGCATCCGGATACAGCTCCGCGCGAGCGAAAGACCCCTCCAACGCCTCGCTGCGCCAGAATGGGCCCTGTTTGAGGTCGACCTCCGAGTCCTGTGAGTGCGACTGGCTGAAGATCAAGTATCCTCCGGGTTGCAATAAACGACTGGTGATCGTCATGAACGCCGAAGACTCCTGCAGGTGCGACGCGATGTCAAAGGCGAGGATTATATCGAACGCGTCGTCGACCAAGCCCTGTGCTTCGGGATCGGAATTTGGATCGAAGCGGATTCTGCGAAGGTGGTCCGATGGGGCATAGGATTCGTTGGTGGCGCCCTCCTCCTTGAGGGTGCCGACAGTGAAGTCAACGGAGACGGATGAGGGCGGAGTAATCTGCTTTCGAACTGCGTCTTCGAAGGATGAACAGCCTGAAACTCTTTCAACACACAATATCATCGACTGTAAATAGACATACCGGCATGGATGAGAAGCACGCGAACGAGGCGTTTTTTATCCTGCTCGACAACCGCATCGAAAACGTCTCTCAAGACAGCGGTACACGTCTGTAATGAGGTGCCCATAGTGTCCTATTCGATGGTTAGCTTTACACACATTCAGAGCTGAGCGACGTACCAATTCAGAGCGACGACGCTGTTGGCTACTCTTAGCTTGATATACGAGCTTGTAGCGCTTTTCGGATCGGACATGGGGATATATCGAATGGACGGAAAGACGAAGTCCCGTGAGCGTGCAAATCCCGAGCCCCTCCCCGTCCGTCACGCATAAGTCCCAAGTCAAGAATTCTGGCGAAATGTTAGTCGATGGTGCGGCACGGTAGACATGCGTTACTCACCAGGATCCCACTGGCGTATTTTGGCGTAGGCGTAGATTATTTCAGGTAATTGTCTTCCCTTGAATGACGCGTGCAGGGTGACTGATTCGACGGAGGACGGCAGATAATAGACAGAGGTATCGGCATTTCGGGTGAATATGGGATGGACCAACGCATTGATGCACGAGTCGAGGATGACGGGGTGAAGATGGTATTTCCCCTCTCTTTAAATAGGTGAGGCGAAGTCGGTATGACGTGAATTGGAGACGCACCTGGGAAGATCGTCGTCGGACCCTTTAATCGTGATCAACCCTTCCGTGCTTGAAATAAAGCAAGAAGTAACGCGTTGAAATGCCTTGCCGTACTGGGCGAAATATGACATCCTTTTATAAAACCCTTGTGCGTGATAATGAGGAGGGAACGCTGAATTATATATTGAACCTTACCTGCGATATCCAGCATCTCGCACCGGTCCCGGATGGCGGCGAGATCAAGTTGTGGGGCCCTGTGAGAAGGTGCCGTCGGAGACATAAACCCTTGAGCGTGAAGACGAGGAGGGTTTCGCTGCCGGACGATCCGTCAGTCAGATTTGGGCAACATGACGATGAGGTGAGTTAAACTGACCGCAGCATCATCGGAACCAGATGCAGGGCTCGAATGCACCTTCCATGAATGCTCCGACTGAGAGACTTGTACGTGAAGCAAGCGGTCGGGCAAAAGCTGCATGAACTTCTCGAAAGTCACATTCCACAGATATCTAGCGTCGAATTCAAATGCCTGGATCGAAAATTAACAAACCGCAGGTAAAGACGGCGATTACTCACCATTTCGAGATATCCAGCCGCCGGCATGATTGGCTCGTTCATGATGACATGCTGCGCTAGTCCCGGGTGGGTCTGAGCGTTCAACTTGAGATTATACCCGTTCAGCGGTCCGTTCCGCTTCGTGCCATGACGAGTGACAGACGAGTCCGGTTGGAAGGAAACATGTTTGCGCGCGAAGGGATAGGCGGGAGTCGAGGTCTTGATGCCAGAGGTAGTCTTTGAATCGACCAGCGGCGCGAAGTTGACACAATTGTGGCCGTTCACAACGAGCTCACCAACGGCCGACAAAATGATGGCGAGTTCGTGGAATGGGCCCGGGGTCTTCGTGCGTCGCATGGGAGCGAGGACGGAAAGGGAGGTGTCGAAGCTCGCGATATAGCTGGCGAGTACAGGGTGGGGGCTGATTTCGATGAATGTGGCCTTGGGGTTGTCGCGGAGCAAGGCCTCCATCGCTCGCGAGAACTGAACGGGCATACGAGTGTTGGACCAGAAGTATGCGGCGTCGAATGAGCCCTCCACCAGTGCACCCGTGCATGTGGAGTAGGTACGGACACGGGGAGTGTGATTTCCGTCAGATGCGCCGAAGATCGACCCCAAGCTCTTCTGGTACTCCTCTTTGGTCGCCTCAAGGAGACTCGAGTGGAAGGGGACCTTGGTGCGCAGTTTACGCGCCAAGAACCCGCGATCGTTGGACAGCGCCACCACTTGATCGATGAGGTCCACCGTGCCCGACAGCGTCACGGAGTTGGCGGCGTTGAAGCACGCAATCTCCAAAGTACCGCCGGAGGATTCCGGACGCGTCTTCAAGACCTCGTTGATCAGACCCTCGGCGACGGTGGAATCACAGTCAACAGCGGCCATGGTCCCCGCACCCTCGACAGCAGACATCGCAACGCCTCGGGCGATGGCAAGACGCATCGCCATCGCCTGTGATGCCGCCCCGCACGCATAAAGCGCTGGCGTCTCCCCAGCAGAGTGGCCGATCACCGCATCGGGACGGATTCCGAACGCAGCGAGGAGGTCGCAAAGCGCCATCTGCAACATCGCGAGCGCGGGAAGGGTGACGGCGACGGGCCAGATGTCGGGTAGGCTCGGGGCAGTGGGATGGTGCGCAAAGAGGCCCGTCCCACGGACCAAGGACGTGCCAGTGACCTCTGTGTACACCTGGTCCATGCGTTCAATGCTTTCGCGGAACGCCGGATACTGTTTGTAAAGCTGGCGCCCCACTGTGGAAATAAAATTAGCAGATGAGATGACGTTGATGGAGGAATCGGCGTACTGTCGAAGTATTGAGGGCCTTGACCAGAAAACACGAAGACGATCGAAGGTTTCTTCCGCAGTGAAAGTCGCGGAGCGGGGAATTTAATCGCGGTAGTCTGCTGCGGAATGTACAGGGCCGCAGACCGCCAATTCATCTGACGCGCGCGGCGACCGTAGGTGGCGGACAAGTCCGATAGGGCGCGCGGGGTTGAGTCCGACAAGATCAAACCGGCCAACGCGTCACCAACAGCTGCAGCGCTCCGCGGAGTGAGACCACCCGCAACGAAGAGGACGGGAACCTCTTGGTCGCGGCTTATAGGGTCGAAGGTGGGTGGACCCTCCAGCACAACGTGTCCGTTCGAACCCCCGATTCCAGAGCTCGACATCGATATCAGGCCCTTGCCGGTGGGGTGCCGCGGGTTCAAAGGCGTAGGTTCAACGGGAGCCTTTAACCTGTACTCGTCCCAGTGAATGGCGGGGTTTGGGACTTTGAGGTTCGCAGTAGGTGGGATAATCCCCGAGGTGAGGATGGAGCAGACTTTGGACAAGGACGCGATGAAGGAGACGATTTCGAGATGCCTGAGAAGAAGAGAAGTGTTAGTATTGATTTCGCTGGTAGGTGTCAGGGGCAATGAACGAACCCGACGTTGCCCTTCACACTCCCGACGCGTAACTCTCCGTCTCTTTGGAACTCTACGCCGGCCCAGTTGGCCTCTGTTGGGTCTCCCGCAGCGGTTCCTGTAATGGCCGATAAGCCCGAGCCGATGAATAACATCAAACTCGAATCAACATACCGGTCGCATGCAACTCGATGTAGTCGACCTCACTGGGATGGCGCCCAGTCCCAGCGTAAGCGCGGCGCATGGCGTCGACTTGCGATTCAGCCACGGGCGCACTGACGGGGCCTGCAGCGCCAGTTGAGTTCACGCCGGTGCCCAGAACCTGGTCCGCGTTAGAGTTCGGCGACCATGAGCAGAAGTGGAACAGCAGACGTACCGTGGCGTATATATAATCGCCGTCGCGAATGGCTGCATCTAATGGCTTGAGAATAACCGCACCAACACCCTCCCCGCGGCCGAATCTGATGGACAATCAGCGGCTGAATTATAACAGAATGCGAACACGCACCCGTCAGCGGATATATCAAAGGGCTTGCATTGACCATCTGGGGACAACACGCCTCCCTGGCTGTACTGTATGAAATCTAAAAGTCTGCGGGGAAATGAGACCGGAAAGGGAAAGGAACGGATGGAAGGACGCGCCTAAAGTTCAACTGACACCCTCCCACGACCGCCGACTCGCAGTCTCCCGCGCGGAGTGCCTGTACGGCGAGATGCAGCGCTGTCAAGGTTGAGCTGCACGCGGTATCGACCGGAATCGAAGGGCCCAATAAATCTAAGTGGTACGAAACCTATAATGGGCCCGGTAAATTTAGATGGTACGACAGCTTGTTGGGAACCTACCTTGTTGGCGACCATGTACGGATTGCCCGCGAACGAGCCACGCGGCTCGTACACATCCTGCATGCAATAGCCATGTCAATAAAATTATTCAACCAGTAGGAAGGCAAGACGTACCGCGGGTGCGACACTAATAGTATCCAGCGCGATTGCGGAAATATAACACCCCACGTTTCGCCCCCGGTAGTCGATCCCACTGTCCAGAAACGCAAGGAAGCTGGTCTCGATCAGCTTCCGAGTGGCAAGGGCCATTGCTCTCGCGTCCTTCGGTGTGATTCCGAACTCAGTGGGGTCGAAGAGCGCGGGCTCCTTGAGGAAGCAACCCGTTCTCGTGATGACCTGACCGAGGTTCGGTCCATGGTAACTGTTGTGTCGGTGATCAGCGGCAGTATGGATGGAATTCAACGATGACTCACGAGTCGACATCGAACTTGCGGTCCGTCGGGAATTCCTCGTAGGCTTGCTTCTTCTTCAAGAGGAAGTCAAAAAACATCTCATGATTGAGGTTGGTTTCGGCGGTCGCGCCGCTGGGCATGTCGACGGCGATCCCGACCTGAATAATACGGTGAGCTAGAGTTTGGGCTCATGTGGGAAAGTATGTCACGGACGATTGCAATGGGCATCAGAGGAGACGCAGAGGAAGTCATGTTGGGCGTCTCGAGGTCCAGAAGTGTTCGTAACACGATTGGATTAAGGCACTTGGTTTTAAACAGGACGACTGCGCGGGTGGCGGTTGTTTGGGATCAATCTTGAAGATGCTATTTAAGCCCGGTTGGGTGCTGGTCCAGCGCGGTAATTGAAAAGGGTTGAAACGGAACTGCCGGTTGTGGACTTCCTTGGCCAACGTAGGATTCTAAGGAGAGAGTTTTTCAGTGATGTAACCGGTGTGCCAAATTCGTATCGTACCTCGGATCATTGCGAAAGAGCGCAGGTAGGACGGAGCTCAGTGTTGTGACCACAATCATGCGGCCGGCGGCCGCAGACTGAGCTCCTCCACAGTCGCTTTAGCTGTGATCAATAGTGGCATGGCCGGAGGATTAGACGAAGGCCAAAGATCATTAACCGTTGAATGCGTCGCTGGAAAATCGCTCCGATAGCTCCGGTAACGGCTATAGTGACCTATTCAAGTCATTTCAATGAGAGCGGGCAGATCACCGTTCCTTACGGGTGATATCTTTGCAACTGAATAAAGGCCTAGAAAATGCACATGGATAGGAGGAGCCGACGCTGGAGGTTATAATCAACGGTATGTAACATCAGATACACGGGACGCACTGTGTCCGGCCCTCGAGGAGGACATACATGCCCGGATAGTTATATTGCTCTTCGGGATGTCGAAACCACTTGTGATGGCGAGACGCGAGAGGCCGAAGAAGACGGATGAGAGTCCAATAGAAGCGGCGGAGTCCACCGCCATTGACCGCATGAAGAAAGCGACTACTAGAGAAAAACCGGTCAAGATACACAAAACCGCTAGCAGCCCGTTAGATGCGGGACAACTGCAGCCTCCCTCACCCACCAAAAGTCCGTAGAAAGTTGAGGTATTGAAAGCCGGAGATAAGCCGAGACCAAAGCGTCCTGGGAGTAGCATCCGGAGCGTGAAAGTCGGACTGGAGTGAGGATCGCAAGAGGATCGTCGCTGTGCGGGAACAGGATGTGACATCGTGAGGGCATCAAATTGATTACCCCATTGAGCATTTCCTCCTGTACACACCGAATTCAACGCTGCATCGAACACGCCGACTGTATTTTTTCCCTGGGTTTCCAGCACCTGGGTGGAAAACACCACTGGCAGCCAACGGATATGCGTGTTCTCCGGGGGGCCGTAAGGCTGTTCAACCTTTCAAGCGAATTAGACATCCCGCCTCGACTTCTATTCCTATTCCTACTATCTCTGGCGCAATATAGATCTTGCCCGTGCCAATTCCGAGAAACCCCCACCGTATGGCATAAGGATCCGGATCCCCTCCTTGCAACCGGAAGATCATATGTTTATACATACTGCGAGAACCTATCGCGAGGGAGGCTGCCGTCTTCAATTTCGACCGAACTTCAAACCATAGCTTGGTCCAGGCAAGGAAACTGGGAACCTCTGCTACGCCGACGAGCATCCTGAACGTCCCTGCGCCTTGGGAAACTCAACTGCCTAGATGCCCTGTCAACGTTTCGTAGTCTAACTGGCGCTTCAGGTTGGCACCTCAATCTGACAGCCTCGAGTACGCGACCTCACCTGATTGACAGTCTTTGAATGAGTAACCACTCACTAACTCAATAGCCCGGCTACTTTTCGTGTTGTGGGCTGCGTGATTGCTCCTCGCTCCCCTAATTTTATTTTATCTCACTCCGTCGCTGATGCGACGGAAAACGCACGTCACTTACCACGGCCGCTAGGTAGTTGATCCACTCCGCCAACGCCCACCGCGCATGCTGACGCGCACAATCCGCTATGGACCACAACACGGAAGTTGAAAATCACCCCCATCCAGGGACAGCCGGTTCTACGGCGCGAGATATACTGCGATGTGATCCTGGTTTTGGATATGCAGCCGGTTTTCGAGCGGTTGATCCCGCAACCAATGTGGATTGTAAATGCAATGCGGATTCCAGCAAAGTCTGATGGACGTCCTAGCCACGGCTGGGCCTCGTTGTGAATTTGCGCCTATGTTGAGGTCCCACATGATTTCCAGGCGTCGAACCACCATCCGCGTCTCCCAGACATATTTAGGCGCCGATGTTGAACATTGACAGGCACAGAAATAATGAATTCGAGTCTGCTGTGTCCTTCTACCGGTACAATGACCAGCTCAACCTCTCCACTGTGAACATTAACTCACTCACTGAGCACATCCTACTACCTGGTTAAAGATTCGGGTGTGAGGAAATTCACCCAGCCGCATTGGGCATCACTGGCGCGGTGTCTCCGCAGTTGTTTAAATTCCGCCGCACGCTCCGGCCTGAAGGCAACCTTCGACGGCACCGCGGCAAAACAGCCAACATCTCCACGATATAAACGCAAAGAAGATAGTTGTTTAAAATGTCCAAACAACGTATCGACTGACTACAGGAAGCACGCAGGCCGCTACGGTCCATCCGAATTCCTGGAGACTAATATGAAAGATGAGGTAATGTGTACTACTACTTCTTCAACCATTTAGTAATACTTGCTCGCCTGCGGCCACGCTGACGCGCTAACACCGCTGGGGAACGCGTTCCCGGAGACGCGGGGTTGGCGCTGAGTGGTGGGCTGGCTCTTGCGCGTGATGCCGCACCGCTTGAGGCACGCGTCCGTGCCCAGGGCCACGCTGTCGGGGATCTGCGAAGCATCGATTAAATGCCGAATAATAATGGCAGTTGAACTCACCATAGCGTCGACGCCGTACACCTCCTCAACGCCGATGTCGCCGAGGGTGGCGCCCACGATGTCGGGGGGGAGACCAGTGACTGCATATATTGTGGTGAGCGATTTGGTTGTGGTACTGGAAGTGTACTAAGACTTACAGCGCTGCGCGATCTGCAAGGCACCAGGGTCTTCACTGTTGAATCCCGAGACGAACAGGGCAGGAGCTATTCCAATAATTCGGCCGTCAGTCGCATAACGCGAACGCAACAAGTTCACGTACTGCACCCTTCATTCATCTGGAAATGCACGGATCCCTGGGGAAAGATGGTCATTCCTCCGGGGGAGAGATCCGTCATAACAAAGCGCGCGTTGTTCTCCGTGATCATGCCTGTACGGATTGTGGTGCCGTTCACGTTGAACTGGATCTCCGTCGCGCGGGGGTGAGTGTGAGGCGTGTTCAAGCCGCAGGGCTCAAGGATGCCGATCGCTGTGAGCATTGTGTTAATACAGCAACGATAGACCTTGAATTGAAGGAAGGGAAACCCACCCATGGCGGCGCCGTTGCCCACGACGGCGGGGAAGTTCCCGGCGTTGGCGGTGATGACCTTCCCGCCCGCTCCGGTGGTTGCCTTGAGTGCGGGATCGAAGAAGTTGAAGACAAACTAGTTGCGAACCGGGTTACTTTTGTGTGCGGAGTAACTGATACTAAGAAAGAAATTACCTGCGAGTCATTGGGCAGGAGCGCTACACGATCGACTGCCGTCGCAGCGTCCCTCAGGTCACCAACGATGTCGCTGGGGGCGGCAGGGGCGGCGAAGGCTGAGCCGAAGAGGGTGGAAGTCAGGAGCAGCGTAGTGAACGTGAGGGAAAGCATTGTTGTCGTAGTAGCACAAAAGGGGGGAAGAAGAATAAAAGGTGACTGGTGAGAGCCGGGAGAAGGGTGAAGATAAGAATGAGAACGGTGGGCACGGTCGATTTATATCGGTTCACCAGGCTCGGGGGCCCACGGCGAGTTGGGCGGGGTCTCGCAGGGGTCGGGTTTCATGGCGGACGTCGGGCATCTCGCACAAAAAACCACGTAACACAGCCCGATTTCCCTTTCGCGGATAACGCGCAAATCAGTATTCGAGAAGTCGAGAAAGTCGGTGCAGCGGAGAGGCCTAGTCGGGAGGAATGCTGTGCACCACCGACGCCGATTAGCCCATGTTGCGGCATGATTTGAATATTCTTCTTCGGCATTTGGGACGAGGAAAAGGTCAGGAGGAATGCTGTGGACTACCGACGCCGATTAGCCCAAGTTGCGGCATGATTTGAATGTCCTTCTTCGGCATTTGGGACGAGGAAAAGAGAAACGGCGCGGGGACTAATGTTGGAAGCGATGCGCCACCCGACCGACGGCGAAAGACCGTGGCATCCCGTTGTTGCTATTCGCAATGCACGGAGCCGGAGGAGGGTCTTCAGTTGAGATATCACAGGCCAGGTAGCGGTGCCTAATCCAGTGCTGACGCGGCGGAGTCCAGCGACGTCGAAGGTAATGGACAAGCCATGCAGATGAGGCCAAAGAGGTTTTGATGCAGCGGAGCGGTGTCTTGAGGTGCTACGGCGTTCCAAATATTCGAGTCCCTCCGAGGTACTTATCGTCCTTTCTTCGGGGGTGCGGCAGCATGTGGGCCAGAGAAGGATCGTCAGAGCGAATTGAGAGCAGCAGAGGATGGCCAGTTGGGCGTCATGAGAGTCAGGAGCAAGGAGTGACAGCGTGGGACTGGCTTCCAACTCCGACTGCGTCCACCTTTATTTGAGCTCAGCCACTTTTAGATGCCAAATATAATGGCGGTGTTTAATGCAATCATCCTCGCCATGCGATCCGCCTGGAAAAGTATTTTGAGGCTCACAGCGGGAAGTCACTGTCACTGATGCGATACTTGATGTACTTCCATTTTGGGACGCCCATGGCAGAGGTGGGTTTTCTTTCGATCCGTCGGTTTCTGTGGGAAAAGGTACGTTCACACCAGTACTTTGCTCTATGCCAGTCCGAGGAGCCGGCAGTCACCAACAGAACACCGTTCAGACCAAGTTGCGAGCCACACCAGGAAGATTGGGGCGGAACGTTGTCGTTACGTATACATGCGCAATTTCGAGACATATTTTAATCAGCCCAGAGGTAGTAGCGACCACATTGAGGTGATCTTCAGTATGTGAACCATCCGCTCGGTTTGTCAATGCAGCCGCACTATTTTCGACAGCCTCGTAGGCTCGGAGTCTTGCGCCATCCTTGCGACACACGTGCAAAACAATACTGAGTAATCGAGCCCCACATCCCGCCGCGTTTCGTCTAGGCTCCACCACCTACGCAACTTGCGGCGCACCCGTAGATGTTGAAATTTCCGAATCACGCAAATCAAACTAGCGCCTTCAATCTTCCTTGTTCACGGAGCACCCGAGAAGACGTGGTGCGGCCGCTGGCTAGGCGAAGAAGCAACGGGATTTCGTACCGCGAGATAAGTCAATTGCTTCGCGGACTCGCAGCTAGTAACCGCTCTGTTAGCGGTTAAGCAATCTGCCCATATTCAACCATCGGTTGATCCGGACGAGGGCGGAGGCAGGTGTCAAGCAAAGATTGTGGTGACGATCTCTACACACCACCCCGGTCCATATTGGGTCCATATATAGTTTTCCCCGGAAGCGCATGCAGCGGTTTCTCACTTGACTGAACCGCAACTCAATTGCCGTATGCATCAGTAACGGGTTGATTTTTCAGTAGATTCATGTTCACTCGATTTGAATTTTGGTCAAGCGGCGTACCGAACATAGACGCAGTTGCGTTTAAAGGATGGTTCGCTTCGTAAATATCATTCCACGCCCCGACGTGCCTCTTCGAACTTCGAGTATTACACCCAGCCTCCCCCTTCGCCATGTCCATAGTACGCTCCTTTTCACCAAAGCGTCAGAAGGAAAAGACTGAGGACCAGTTTAGTCCACCTCCACAAATATCCTGGTCATTGGCGGCGGTCCTTCAGGTGCCTATGCCGCGTCCGCGCTCGCACGGGGTGAGATTCCTTTCGATTTGGGGAAATATTGAGCTGAACTCACACACAGAGGGGTACAACGTGACGCTCTTCGAAAAGGATCACTTCCCGCGCTACCACATTGGCGAGAGCCTGCTCCCCTCCTCTCGGTCCTTCCTGCGCTTCATCGGCGGCGAGGAAAAGGTGGCCAAACACGGGTTCACGGCCAAAGTGTGTTGACCATGGTGGCGGGCAGCCGCATGTAAATTGACCTCGTTGATTGTAGGTTGGCGCTGCTGTGAAGCTCACCCAACACAAACTCGAAGGATGTCAGTGAGCCTGCGTTCGAAGAATTACGATGACACTGAATGACACTCACTAGACACCGACTTCATCACACCCGATCCCAACAGGGCGGCCTGGAACGTCGTGCGTACCATCTTTTCCACCGAGTGATATCGGCTCATTGGGTAAGTACAGGTCCGCTCCGAGTTCGACGAGATTCTCCTCAGGCACGCCGCGTCGTGTGGCGCAGCGGTCCACGAGGGCATTGCGGTCACCGGCATCAAATTTTCCCCCTCCGACGCGGCGCGTCCGGTCGCAGCGGAGTGGAAATCCGACAAGGGCGAGACGGGCGAGATCCGGTTCGACTGGCTCGTCGACGGCTCGGGTCGCAGTGGTATCATGTCCACAAAGTACCTGAAAAACCGCAGGTTCAATGATACGCTGAAAAACATCGCGTACTGGGCGTACTGGAAGGTCTGGTTCGATTTAAATATTGTGCAGTGCATACTGAACTGACGCGCGGTCTGCAAAGGGCGCAGGAACTTATATGCCGGGGACGAAGCGCGAGAACGCGCCGTGGTTCGAGGCACTGCTAGGTGGGTCCTTCCTCAGTATACTCGCGTATCAACTGTAGCGCTTACCTGGTACTCAACAGATGAATCTGGCTGGGTTTGGTTCATCCCGCTCCACAACGGGACGGTCTCCATCGGCATTGTGCTGAATGAGGAGAGCAGCCGGGCCAAGAAGACGAAGTTTACGGGCCCGGATGCCGCCAAGGAGTACTACCTCAACGAGTTGAACCGTGCTCCCGGCGCCATCAAGCTCCGCGGCAACGCCACGCTTGCCAGTGAGGTCAAGTCGGCGGGAGATTATAGTTATTCCGCGCCTGCCTACGCTGGGCCGGGTTTCCGCATCGTTGGAGACGCTGGCGCATTCGTAAGTGGTTCGGGACTGAATTCTGTTTGAATATTGACCGTGGATAACGCCAGATCGACCCATTCTTCTCCTCCGGTGTGCACCTTGCGTTTGCGGGGGCGCTGTCTGCCGCGGCCACGATCGCTGCGTCGATACGCGGGCAGGTCACTGAGAAGGAGGCAATTCAATTCCACAGCGAAAAGACTGGGACATCATACACTAGGTACGCACCTGCAGCCACGAACTTGCCGGGTCCCTCATGCGGTGCACAGATTCTTGGTCGTCGTCCTCAGCGTCTACCGCCAAATTAACGCGCAAGGCGCACCCGTGCTGTCCGATGTTGACGAGGACAACTTTGACCGTGCCTTCGATTTCCTTCGCCCGAGTACGTTGCTCCAATTAGTGCCTCTTCACCTGCTGAAAAAGGTGTTCAGTTATCCAGGGTACCGTCGATACCGCAGGCGGTGTGACGGAAGAAACCGTGCAGGCGACGATGGAGTTCTGCGGCCACGTTCTGGACCCGACGCCGGCGGAGATGCAGACCGCCGTCGCAGAGCGCGTGGACGCCGAGCTCATAGCGCCCCACGGCGCCATTAAAAGCACGGCTGAGGTCGCGGAGATCGCGGGTTCGGATGCCGAGGCGAAACAGGTCCTGTTGAACGTCAACGCGCGGAAGGCAATTCACCGGCTCTACGATTGGGAGGGGAACTTCCAAGGCGAGAACTTGAGTGGGCTGGCTGTCGTTCTAGAGCACAAGAACTTGGGGTTGCGGAGAGTTGCGCCGTCCGCGATGTGATTTTTTCTACCGGTTGCACATAGAACATTAGGCCTTTGTTCGTCATCTTTAGAACGCACATTTCTGCGCCGGAGGATGCCTGAGTGACTGTTCTTGAAAAAAAACACGACATGAAGGGAAGAGACAGACCGCAATCTCGGACCTTCGGCTATCATCGGCCGATATACGCGTTTTTCAACCCAAGTGTGCAAACACTTCGGACGTTTCATAATTTAAGACATGGACGATACAAATTATGGGTCTACCCTATGGTATGCAGGTCTACAGACCCTTGGCTAACGTAACCGTACCGTCGTCCTCATTCGTTGAAAGATAAACCGACTTCAAGAAGGTCCCCCCGAATATCATGGTCGTATGGTTGTAAACGCCAATCCCGGACTGGCACTGTCCCGAAGTCCGGCCGCCAGAGGAGAAAGTGAGGTCTCTAGGGTCGATGGTGAACTCCTTGCCTCCGAACGTGAGCGCAACGCTGGCGTTCGTGTTGCACGGTACAAGCCACTGGGTTCCTTTTGAATTCAGGACGGCGTTGGGGATGTGGGCATGGAGAGCCTGGGCGTCCAATGCCGACGCAAGGAGGAGGGTCGTGCCGGTGTCCATGAGCCCGACCTTGCTTTTGACGTTGACTTCAACCCCGTTGACGCTGATGGAGTCCAACTTGACTGACCACGAAGAGCGGCTGGTGATGTTGAGCTTGACGAGCGTGTTGGTATCGAGCTTGGTTTCATCCACAGCACTGTTAGTTGGATACTCTTAGGTTAAAAATGGAATCGAGGAGAAATTGCATACCCGAAGGTAATTTCGCCGTTGATAATACCGTCCCCGGTCCGAGGAAGTCGATATGAGGTGATGGCGCTGGAGATGTATCTCGCCTGGACTAAACTCTGCACCGGCGTGGGGGTACGCTGATCGCTCCCCGCTTTGGGCGATAGTCCCATCAACCCGTCGGCTGTCTTGTCGTCCGAGAATTTCGAACTGATGGTGTTTGCGACGCCGAAGGTGTGGTTTTCCAACGTCATGCCCGCCAGGACGACAGTGTCTCTGATTATATCGCCCGCAGCGGCACCAGTGCCGTATGTGACGCTCCAAGGCTTGTGGATGTTAACAAAGGTCGAAGAACTATCCTCACTCAAGGATAACGGATTGCCCTAAGGAGTGTTTATGAGTTTACAGAATTCGGTTTTTGAATCAGGGGAATCCTACGCAGGAATCGCCGTTCGACGTGCATTTGTCCGATTTGACCCAGAAATCTCCTGGAGTTGATAAATAAATTATTTACCGGAGCGACCTGTTTGTGTTTTACTTACCAGACCCCGAGTCCATGATAATTTGAAAAGGACGACTAGGTGTTCCGACGGAAACAGTAGCAACAAATAGCATATCATCAGGTCTACAAACGAGGTCAGAGAAGACGATGTGTAGTATAAACACCACCCTACTCGTCGTTGAGTTGTTCTGAATCATGAGCCAGATCTAGAGCTCGGGGGTTGTTGGCCGGTCTGCGATAGCGTGAAGAGGACGCATTAATTGAAGTGAACAAGCGCACTCAACGTAAAGATCCGCTGCCCGACGCTCCATGGCTTCACGAAGTTGCGCGTCGGTAGGTCCCGGGATGCCCAGGACATGCGCCATGCGGCGCTCTGCGCGGTCAATGTGCTGCTGGTGACGCTAAGTATCCAAGACGTCAGCAGTGCGCAGACACACACAAAGGAGCACACCTCTCACCAGTTCAACGGGAAGCTTCGAGTCCCGTTGTATGCACCGTAGAGGGAGGGTTATCATTCCACTTGATTTGGTGGGGTCCTTGACAGGTCCAGCATGCGAAACCGCGAATGTAACAGTGGCCAGGAGGGCAAAAAAGGGTACTGAAGCTTGAAGGTACATGGTACTGAGCGAGCGGGGAAGAGGGCCCTTTTATACAAGAAGAGGCCTCAAAATTGTGGCCACAAGAAAACCGACCAGCGGGCAATTCGGCCTCATTCCATGGCCACAACGGAATGGCCTTCTCGGTTCTCCTCGGGATATAGGTGGATCATTTCTGTGCTGAATGCCATGACGGATTGGTAGAATCCATGTTCCTTCCAAAGTTAGATATCTGGAGTTCGTGGTGAGAGTCTGAAGCAAGCTGTTTGCCGCCACAGAATACGTAAGTAAATGATGCGCTCGGCCTCTACTAAGGCTCTAGACTACCCGACTGCCGAATCGATCTTCTTCAGTTCTCTTCCCGCCTCTTCCCGCGCCTGAGTCGGACTCGGCGGGCACACGACGCCGGGAAGGAGGACGGACTCGAAACAAAAGCTCACTGCACCACGGCGCGGATGGTCGGCCGCGTTGCCCAGCAAGCCCGGCGAACTTGGAAATCCCCGTGGCATGAGGGTAGGTACAAACGTTGAATGAGCCCCCTCAGCAGTATTATTTCAGAGAGCTCTTCAAGCTCTTGGATTTCTCGCACCATGCTGATTTAAGTTTACCTCTTCAAAACTCCAGGTCCTCTCCCGAGAACCCCGATCGCAATGCGCGGACAAGGGTCCCCGTAGGCTCTTGGGGGTTAGTGGCCACACTGTTTGGAACACTAATTACCAACAGAATGCTGTACGCTCGAGTATAAAATGGACTCTGCTCTAACGCACATGTTCCCCGCAATCATCTTCGAACTCAAGCACAAATTAGAAACATGCAACATTCGACGTCCTTCTCTATCCTTCTGGCTGCTATATCCCTTGCCCTCCCGTCGTATGCCGGGCTTCTCCGGGGACCAAGCGGGATGATTACGCTTCCGATGCGGCATGTACAAAGGAATCCGCACCTTCCTCTTGAACTGGTAAGCTCTCAACTTCACTGCATGATTCCCCGCAAGCATACCATACAACCAGCGTCACCAACGAGAAATCATTCGAGCCGAGCGACTCATGGCTCGTGCTGCTGGGCGACCAGGCCCATCAGACGCGCAGCTTCTTGAAACCCTGGAGCGACGAATGGTGGATTCTGGAAAGCGGTCGCCATCCGACTATCCCTTTGGTTCTGGTGCGATGGAAAATGACGAGTGAGCTCAGTCCTGTCATATTATTCGAGGATCCCACGTAACACCTGATGGCAGGACGTCCGACCAGCTCGCCCAGTTTTCGTCTAGGGTTCGCCCCTCGGAGTGAGTCTCGTCGCTTTTTTTCTATGAGTCGCTCATTGCCCTGCGTACTTCGAACAGTGAGATTGATGCGTCTTTTGTGACTACCGTGCAATTGGGCACACCTCCGCGGGACTTTGTTATAGTTTTGGATTCCGGCTCTGGTGGGCAATGAGATGCTTTCGGTACGCAGCCAGTACTGATGACAATGACAATCGCAGCGGACTTCTGGGTTGGATCGGACGTGTGCAAATCAGGCGGAGGGAACTGTGTAAGTCTCGACCACGCCGATAGCATCTGGCAGCTGAACTGTTCATACAGGGTAATCACACGACTCTGAGTAATGATAGTTCCACAACGTTCATCAACAGTCACACACCCTGGTCAATTGTGTATGGCGCGGGTTTCGCTAAGGGCGAGGTCGTTCAGGATACCCTCGTCTTAGCCAATATGGTGCTCAATAACTATACCTTCGGGATCGCACATGCTATCGACGAAGACACCTCTGAACAGCCCATCGATGGCTTGATGGGACTCGGACGCGCAGGTCTGACGAAGCAACGGATACCGAACCAGGACTTGGGACCGCCTACACCCGTGCGAGCATTGGTTAACGGGAGGTACATCAAGGCAGCAATCACATCCTACCGGCTCCCCCGGTCCAGTGACGACATGGACAATGGGGAGATTACCTTCGGGTCAGTTGTATTCAACAACCACGACCATCGCGTTGACTGACTCCCGTATTACTCAGGGGCCTCGATCCGACCAAGTTCGACCCTACCACCCTCGTCACGATGAAAGGCAGAGACGACGGGGTTTTCCTAGTACCTGTGGATGGCGTCAGTGTTAACGGCGACGACGCGGGCGTTGAAAGCACCCTGGCTGTCATGGACACGGGAACCACGCCGCTCGTTGTCCCCCAGAATGTCTCCGATTCCATCCACACGCGGATTCCCGGGCATGAGCTGCAACCCTCCGGCAAATACAACATCCTGTGCAACACGACTGCGACCGTCGCGCTCAAATTCGGTGGGAGGGACTTTCCTATCAACGTCAAGGATCTTGTCCGAGTCGTTGATGGACAGACTGCGGGACAGTGCCTGTCTGGGATTGAGGGCTTCAATGACACCACATTCTTGGTGCGTAAAGTTGAACTTCAGCAGCGACTCTATGTTCATTCAAACCTAACAGGTTGGAGGGACATTCTTGAAGTCAGTGTATTACTCGACCAACGACGACGATAACACAGTCAGTCTAGCCCAGTTAGTTTGAGGACCCAGTTGTTCTTCTCCGTATCCCATATTTATTTCATATCCTGTATCTCTTCAAGCCAAGCGTTCAATATCTTGTTTTGGCTGTCTGTGTTCGCAAGGCGGGGGTGAACGAACATTAAGGGGGAGTTTTCCAGCGTGCCTTGGTCTTTCTGAACAAGATAGTGAACAAAAAGGGACAAATATTCAACCCATAGGGCATCGCGCGAGGGAGCCGTGTCCGACAAGATTGGAGGACGGTCTCTGTTCGACGTTGAGCCTGGAGCTTGGCCAAAACTGCGCGTGGATAAGTATTTCTGGCGAGTGCCGTGTCGGCATTGCACATTTATTTGAGCTCCGCTGTCGGAGTTTCAGGCGGCGTAGCCGACGGCTGTGCGCGTCACATCAATGATCAAACCGCTGCTTTGCCTCTTTCGTTCCCCTTCGTCCTGGGCCTGTGAACCCTGCGCGAGGTCAAAGCGCTAAGTCGAACCGACTACCACCCTGTACCTGAATGGAACGCCCTGCCGCAGGATGTCAAAGAAAATGGTGGGCGGCGCACTAGAGACAAGACTTCCTTTCCCAAGTCTTGCCCGTTCCTCGGTGCCATCGGTTGGAGGAGACAGCGTGGAAATCCGTTCTGTAGATGGTAGGCTCAAGCTCCATCGCTTTGTCTCCCAGAGTCTGATCAATGACTGTCTCAGACGTCGCTTTGTCGGTTAACCGTTGTCCCCGCTTTGACCCTCAGCCCTATATAAGGCAGCCATCGCAACTCTCACCAGGCACTACCGCGACATCTATCAAACCTCCCAGCCTTTGTCAACACTCCAAGACCACCATACGTGCTTCAAGGTCGGTCTTCGCGACTTTGTTAACCGTCTCAACGGCCCTGATATCTTATCGTCAGGTATGAACCGACGCCGAAGCCCGCCAGCACCAGACTTGCCGTCCGCACGCCACTGGGCCGACTCCTCTGAACGCGCTCAAGAAACCATCGAACGACACGTAGAAGCGCATGAGCAACACCGTCTCCAACAACTCGGTGGAGGCCACCATTTCGTCCCGCCACTCCTCGACCTCGTCGGGGATCGGTTATCCATAGGCGACCCCGACACCATTCGCGAAACGTTAGCGCACTTGCCACCCGTGTTCCTGCAAAATAATCTCTGGAAGTGGCACCGGATGCCGTACACGCTTCTGCGACAAACCGTCTTGCGCCTCCTGTATAATGGCGCCGCGGAGGGCGTTGAATGGGACCAGTCAACCTCTACTGATTTGCATAACAACATTGACGAATGGTATGTTGGGCGCCGCCAAATTGTACCCTCTAATGAACTAACAGACGTTTCCTCCACAGGATACTTGCCAACGAGAAGTGCCTTCGGAATGCGGATCCCCTCCAATGGCAGCATGGCCTCGTAAATCTAGACGACGCCGAGCACGCATTTCCGAACTACACCTTGACAAGATTGGAACGGACCATCACTCGGCCGCGAAACTTGCCAGGCTTCCACATTCTGTCCTTCGCCAGCGCGCCACGCATTACCATTCGACCCTCCACCGCCGCCTTCAAGAAACATTTCGACCGCATGTCGGATAGGCTCCTGCGTAATTTGGACTGGAGCAACCTCATCGTCGCGGGTGGCATTGTTCTCGGCGCGCTCTTATGCGACAACAAAAACCACTGGGAGTCCTCCGACATCGACATCTACATCCATGGGCTCGCACCGCTGGAGGCCAACAAAAAGATCCGGCACATCTTCGACACGTTCGTGGCAAACCTGCCCCCTGGAACACGCACCTTTGCCGTTCGTAACTCCAAGACCATCACCTTCTACGCGAAGTACCCTCTTCGGCGGGTTCAGATCGTGCTCAAACTCCTCCGTTCTCCGAGGGAGGTGCTGCTCAATTTCGATCTCGACACTTGTGCGATGGGTTGGGATGGATTTGACCTTTGGATGC
The DNA here is from genome assembly GCA_029281495.1 of Mycena filopes. NCBI lineage: Eukaryota > Fungi > Basidiomycota > Agaricomycetes > Agaricales > Mycenaceae > Mycena > Mycena filopes. The sequence goes on along the minus strand of JARIHR010000005.1, from coordinate 1,276,782 downwards.
TTCCTCGCGCGGCGCGGGCCCTTGAGAGTGCGCACCCGTCTCCCTTTCTTGCTGATAATTACTTAGTTTACCCTCATCAGCGGGGACGAACGTCTTCACAATGAGTCTCATCCACGGACATTACCTCTCCGAACGTCGGGCTAGCCAACCGCAACGGTACCCTCTTTCTCACTTTCTGTGAACTCAGTTTGACCGTCTCCTTTTGCAGAGTCTTTAAATATGCGAGCCGGGTTCGTTCTGCGCTTCCGTCTGTATTAATACTATTCTAACCTCCACCCTGCAGGGTTACGGCCTCCGCTTCCTCCCGTCATACGTTTCGTCTCTGACGAAAGTGATAAGCCCCTCTGGTGGCGAACGCCTCGACCTAGCAGTCCTGGCGGAACAGACTCGCCGTTGGACGCAGAAATGGGTTGAGGGAACCTACAACTACCCAAATCAGGCCCTTTCGCCGCTGATGTTGCCGGGCTACAGTTTATCTGGGTTCTGCATGCTCATGCGGCCGGTGAGCCTTTGGGAGATGGGACAGGTTGGGGATCTTACGTGTGTTTTTATTTGAGCCTTCGACTTCGAGTAGCTGACAGGGGCACAGTCTCTTGGATATGTGGTCGAGAAATTCTCCGTATGAGGACGCCGTGAGTTGTTCGATCTTACTTTTCCTCATCCACAGCTCTGACTGCCGTCTTCAGCCTGCGAAGTCTCCAGATCCCGAGTAAGGCGGTTCTCAATTCGCATGTATCCCTGGTATACTAACGACCGCATCCTAGATTCCCATGGACCCTCGAGTTCACGATCACGGACTTCCTCACCCACATCCACAGCTGCAACGCGCGGGAGGTGCGAAGCTGGCTGCGCGATTCCCTGGAGGATCCCGGCAATGCGCACATCATCGTCAGCCGTTTGGAGGCGCACGGCGTCCGCTTCAGGTACGAGATCTGTGACGCCGTCCGGCGCATGGCCGGTGCGCCCACCCTGGAGCTCCTCCTGCACCCGCAGCACGACATCTGTCTACCTGTTCTCCTCCCGTGCGGCTTCGCCGTCTATGCGAACGACCTGGTCAGTCGCGCGCAGGCGGACGCGGGGCTGCGGGAGACGAAGCTGCTCGAGCCGGCGGTGCCGCAGCGTAACTATTTCAGTGCTCCCGGCGATGAGAGGGAGGGGTTGTTCATATGGCGGATTACGCCCGAGCTTATGTGGCAGCAGGTTGACCGGCGCATCGACGAGTATGTGTTCGATCCTGTCGAGATTTTATTTCAGTTACTCACCTCTTAGCAGGGTATTCGAGGTTTTGTATTCGTTCCGGCGGGTGAATGCGGATTTGCCGGACGAGCAGGTGCAGGCTCAGAGGTTCAGTGACGAGGTCTCGCGACGCGAGACCCGGAGAACCGAGGGGGAAGAATATGAGTCGTTTGCGCGATGGGTGGGTAAACGACCGTTGGATGTCAGACATCCCGCAGATAATGAGACGCTCTGAACTCACATGTGGATTTTTTCTTTCGTGGGAGATGCTTTCCATCGGCAAAATTGATGCCCCGTTGCACGATGGTTCAAGTTGAAAAGGAAATATATTTATTCAGAAATTACAGAATTTGGCTCCCTGGAAATACTTTAGACATGCTATACAGAGGTTTCCTCAGCAGATTTCACCAGCATCGGTGAGAGGCAAGAAGAACGTTGAACGACGAATCGGGTCAGCTTTTACGGCAGTACGGCGGCATTGTTCGGCACCTCTTCGCTTTGCCACACACCACCATGAACCCCAGCGTATGGAATTTTGAACACAAAAGCCCTGTCCTGGTGCCCAAATATGTGTTGGAGCGCGAGGGGGCACTCCACCTCATGTCAAACGATGTCCATCGCCATCGCCAGGCACTGTTCTTCGCGCGGAGACTCGACCGTCGAGATCGTGCGATATGCCGCATTGCACATGTTCACGGATGGCCAGTAGCAGCCATAGCGCAAATCTTCAACGTCGACCCCAATACCGTCAAGGCTGCCCTCGAAAATAAACCTGGGGCCAGACCGGAAGATCGCTCGTACTTTTACGATTACGACGCGTTACCCGCCGACGATCCTAGGCGGGACTATGAATGGGCCGGAGTTGATTTCAAGAATTTCCCCAGCATTCGGGTCCGTCCCGTTGTTTTTGCGTGATACGAGGCTCAATCAGGCTTCAGCTGAAGGCTTCACCTCAAGCTCCATCCTCTGCATTACGTGCAGGGACGGACCCTCCGGCCAGCGACTCGGACGCGTCGTTGGAAGAACGCGGTGCGATTGAGCCCACCCCCTGTTCTCCCGCAGGGATGGATTCCCTGCCGAGCGACTTGGACGCGTCGTTGGAAGAACGCGCTGCGAGCTCACTCACCCCTTGTTCTCCCGCAAGGATGGATTCGCCGGTGACCGACTTGGCCGCGTCGTTGGAAGAACATAGTACACCAAGTACTAGCGTCTCTCCATCTGACGAACGATGTTCACTCGGCTCTGAGCCGGCGTTAAAGGCTAGTGTACGCTATCTCGCACTCCATTCAACCTCGATATCTAATGTCTTGCACTAGCCGGAACCAAGCCTAGTAACGCCCACAGTCACCCAGATTCCACCCGCGCCTCAGGGCGGCCCTCAAGAGCCTCTCGCCGCATTTCTGCGGGACGTAATGCGCACCGACCTCACGCACCACTTTGAACTGCTGAAAGAGCGCGGCTTCAACGACATGGCGCTGCTCCGCACCATGGCGTATTGGTGGGATGACCAGCACCTGCGCAGTATGCTGCGTTCCCTGCTCACTGGGACGGAGAAGGAGCTCAAAGGGAGGGTGGGGTTGACCGCCGTGGAGTTGTGTGCACTCGAAGACGGGATTCGACGGTTGAAGGGAGGTGTTGGCGGAGAGGGACCGCAAATTTAATGCATGAACCTCTTGGAAGCCATGTGCTAATGGCAAACGGACTGAATCGCAATCTTATTTTGGCAATTTACCGAGTTGCTGGTAAGAAATTGTAGGTCTAGAACATTATTCGGGACGCAGGGTTGTAATTTTGGATATACAGCATGGAAAGCCGCCTTGACTAGTACTTCTCGAAGACCCAACTTTATATTGCAACTCTCCGTCTTCAATCGCAAGTTTGGACACAACGATATGATTGTACACAGATTTCTTCTTTCTACAACAAATACAGGATAACGATAGCAATAAGATTACCTACCAGGCCGTCGACTAATCGATCCTGAACCCCGACTGGAAGAGCACCACACAAATCACACACATCTCGAGCAATCCCTCCTCGATGGCCGCGAGCGAGATTTGAAGCGTCACCACGTCCTCCTCCTTGAAGATCCGGGCGAGGAGCTGCGGGACGTCGGCGGTCGAATTCGCTCTTGGGTCCCACTCGTACAACTGCGCAAAGGAAGGAAGGCGTCAGGGATTGTTGAGGAGAAGGAGGAGGAGGAGGAGGAACTCACACAGATGGAAAGATTCCGCGGGACCCACACGTAGGCCTGTCCGTGGGCGTACATGACCCGGTAACTGTATAAGGCTTGAGTCCAGGGTTGAACGACGAAGATGCAGGTGGACTCTAACCTCGCATCCTGAGAAACCCCCAGCCAGGCTGACACGGCCTGCTTCTCGAAGCTCAGCTTCTTGTCGTACAGCTCCACAAACGCGCCCCCGCCGTTGGGAACCCACTGCACCGAGGCGACGTCGCGGCCCGTGTTCGTCCTGAACACGGTGTGGCCCGGGAGGTAGTCCGCGCGCGTGACGACGTGGAAGTAGGGGCAGATGTCTGGGCCTACGACCGCGCAGTTGAGGATGCCGTTGGAAGTAGTGTGTCCGGTGGGCTTGCGACCGGCGAGGAATTCGAGGGCAAGGACCTCGTTGTACGCATGCGCAGAAGGGGGGCGCCGGAGGCGGAGAGGAGGTGGAGGGGTGCAGCGTATGGGCCGGAGGGAGGGGAGTTTGATGGCCACAGGGATTCCCATTCTTGCAGCTCGTAGGATATATTGATAGTGAGGGAGACGCAGGAGCGATTCTAGCGGCTTTTTGACCTCTGAGGCGTTGCCCGTACTTATAGCGCGGCGGTCCTCGGTCGAGGCGGCCTCTGGATGAACCTGAGATGCAATAGTGGAGCCCGTTGCCTTTCGGGGCGAATACCGGGTAGAGAGGCGGGGAATGGCAATTCAAACAGATTTGCGTCCAACATCACGGGGGCGCTGGACCAGTTCCCGAGCGCAATTCAGATACTCTGCTGGCATGGTAAATGCGGTTGGATGTTGACGAGTGTTGACGAGGAGGAAGTGGGAAGTCAATGGCAATGCAGATATCCTGACGACTGGCAGGTTGGACGGTGTGTCGTGGCGGAGCCTAGAAGCAATTCGTCGACCGTGGGGCAGCGGTGGGAGAGAGCGCACACCTACAAACAAGACGCGGGTTGTTTCCGCCAGATACCCACCAGACGACGTGCTATGTACCAGCTAAACGCTTGAACTCTGCTCAGGGTGGCTGCCTGACGGCGTACCCACCGGGCGTCCTGAGACTGATGTCGTCCGTGTATCCCGACACCGCGGCGGAGAGGAGTCACAGGGCTCAGAGGGAGCCAGATTTGGAACTTTGGAATGATATATCAGCGATGGAAGTTCTTGAGCTCGAACACCGTGTTCCGCTAACGGGACTCGATACCATGACGAACTGAGGCGCTGGTGAAGATTGAATGTGAGGTGGTGCCGCAGGCCACAGGTTAAGTGTCCTTTGATTTGGAGAAATCCAAGCCCAGTGGTGTGTGGTATATCTCGCTTGAATACTTCGAAGTCCACCGGTCGTGGTGGTTCGGGTTGTGTAAGTACTTGGTTGGATTCCGCCTCCGATCAAAAACTCAGGAATGTTGAAAACGGCAACTCGGCATCGCACAGATCACCCGCGGTCAACACGGCCGATTTTCGCGTCGGACTTCAGGTATGTGAGCGACGGTTTTCTTTGTGGATTGTCGGGTTGCTCGAGTCACAGCCCCGTCTATAGGTTTAGATTTTTTTTTACTTATTGGAGTTTCAGCTGTATGTAGGGCTAGTCTCTTTTTACAATTGCTCTGCAAAAAAAAAATCTCGTACCTCGAATGTTGTAGGCTAGGGCACACACCTTTGTCTTCTCAATCTCAGTTGCTTTGCGTCGAATCGTACCTCTGCCTCGCTCTCCGGCTTTCAACTTGTTCAAATTCTGGGCAACCCCGCGCCCCGGCTTATTGCTGAGTACCCTGCTTTGCTTCTTTACCCTGTGTCCCATCACCCCTCGCATTCGCCTTTCTCCCGGTCTATTTCCACGCTCAATGAATCAACGACACGGCATCCGAGGCTGGTCCACCGTTGAACCAGGCTATCCCAGCGTATCAGTTCTATCATAATCCGCAATCCAGACTATTGTCTAGTAGCAACGCGTTTGGCGGCGGCTCCCCTGTTTGGTTTCCGCTGCAGCTCCCGTTCACCGAAACTTCAAAGTTAACGATGGTCGAACTCAAGTCGTACTTAGATTCGGTTCCGTAGGACGGCGCTCAAAGTCGCCGGGGCGATCTCTCACGCTTCAAGTTACTGAACAAAGTGTTGGACAACAAATGCCCCATGCAGACTATGAGCCCAGCTATACACGCTACTGGACGGCGAGACGATACATACAAGATACATATAGCACAAGAGTCGATACTGCCAAGAAAACCAGATGTCCGAATAGTAACCTACGACTCAAAAGTTAGATCGACCCGGTCAACCGAATGTCCCTGCTCGACGCCCCTACAAACACCTCGAACGTTCCCCCTGGCCGAACCCACGACTGGCTCGGCGTATCCCAGATACTACACCAACGAATGAATCCACCAAAATTGCACAACAACAACAACAACAAAACGCACCTCATCTCCCGCGCCCCAACACTCATGACGACCTGCTGACTCTCCCCGGGCGCAAGCAGCACGTCCTCGAAGCCGCGCAGCACGCGTGGTGGTTCGCCCGCGGCAGGCGGGTAGCCTAGATACAGCTGCGCAATCTCCGTCCCCGCCACCGCGCCGCTGTTGCGCAACGTGAACGAAACGACAAGTGTCGAGCCGGAGCTCCTGATGGCGAGATCGGAGTACGCGAACGAGGTGTAGGAGAGTCCGAAGCCGTACTCGAAGCGCGGGGTGAGTCCGTGCGCATCCATGTACCGGTAATCGAGCAGGAGCCGTTCGGTGTAGTTAACCTGGGGGGTATTGAAGAGAGCAGACGGAAAGGTTGAATGAGATATACGTACGACAGGAAATCCGAGCGGGAAGCCAGGGTCCGTCACAATGGTAGTTCCGTACGAGGTTTCATCCTGTTCGCCGTCAGCCAACCCCGCAGACCAACCTCAAGACGAATTTGAAGAACGCGCGAATACGCACGTCGGCGATGCTAAACGGAAGTCGGCCGCTCGGGTTAACCGTCCCCAGCAGCACATCCACCAGCCCAGGCCCCGTTTGCTCCCCGGGGACCCCCGCATAAATGATAGCGCTGATGTTTGGGTGCGTCGTCCACGGCATGTGTACGGGGCCCACAGAGTGCACGACCACGATCGTGTTGTTGCAGGCCGCCGCGACATTCTGAACCTGGAGTAATTTCGTCCGGAAGTCAAATCAGCAAACTCCGCATACTTATGAAGAAGGAAACGCACAAGTGTGCTTCCGTCGAACCACAGCTCGAGGTCGTTCCGATCGCCCTCATTTCCGTCAACGCTTTGGTAAAGGCCGAGCTCCCCGCTCATACTACAACAAATTACGCTTAGCAAAAGACAAAGAGGGCACGAAGTAGGCCAAGTAGGGGACGTACGCGTTAACTAAAACAATAGCCACATCCGCCCCCTTGGCGGCCTTCGGCCCCGCGGTGAGGTCGTTCGTCAACGACGTCGCAACAACCGCGCCGGCCGCAGTGAAGGTCGAGTTCAGCGCCGTAATCGGCGGTACCGTGAATAGCAGCGAGTTCGACCCCGAGCCCCAGCTAAACAACCACATATTAGCGCGTTAACATGATCAGAAGCCGCAGAGATACGATACACACCCAATCGTGACAGTCCCATCATTGCACTCGTTCGAGTCCCCGCAGTTCAAGTTCGGGATGAGCGCGTCCTGCCCGACGATGGCAACGCGTTTCGCGCGGAGGCCGGGCGTGCTGAGCGGGAGTGCATTTGCAGCGTTCTTGAGCAGCACGGCGGACGCACCGGCGATTTCGCGGGCGAGGGCCGTGTGCGCAGAGGAGCGCACATCGACGTTGAGGTTGAGTGTGCCGGAGCCATCGGAGTGCTAGGCACAAAACGCGTGAGTAATTGATCCACTGGATTCGGGTTGGAAGGAAAAGAGGGGTACCTGCGCGTCGAAGTTCACGGCGGGGTAGCCCTGCGGAGGAGGTAAGTCCGGAGCGCAGGATGGGCATCTCCACGAGAGGACGCACAGTGTCCTGGCCCAGGCGGTACCACGCCGCGAGGATGCGGGAGACCATCTGGTTGAGGCGCTGATATAATGAATCTCGTCAGGCAAGCCGCGCATGGAAGCTCGGACGTATGCATACCGCGAGGGGCACAGAGCCCGAGTTGACATCGGACGTCAGGCTGCCGATGCCCAGGACGCCGTTGAACACCCCACCACCTGCCCTATGGTGTCAGAAATTCGAGAGATAAGGGTTATATATATATAAGTACGACATACCAATGAGGATGTAGTCCCCCGGCTGCTCCATGTCGAGTCCCGCATTTGCGTTGTCTGAGGCCGAGTCGTGCGTGGCGCCCCAATCGCTCACCACGAAACCTACCATTAGATGGATAAATAATTCGATGAATTTGGATCGCAAAAGTTCGGAGAAGGATTCGAGAAGACGCACCCTGGAAGCCATCCCGGCGAAGGAGGCCATTCGGGCCGATGAGGTTAGCGTTATGACACGCAGACGTCCCGTTGAACTGGTTGTACGAGCACATCACCGAGGATACATTTGCCTGCCAGATGTATTATTCAAGTAAGTAAATCAGAAAAGCATTGCAGAAGCGCACCTCGATACTCCGCAAGAACGGATAATAATACATCTCATGGAGGGTTCTATCGTCAACCTCGGCGATGAGGCCGTACCGCCAGTGCTCCTGGTTGTTGACGATGAAGTGTTTGGCGCAGGCCATTACCCCGACGCTCTGGATGCCGGTGATGGTCTCGAAGGCGCCTTCGCCCGTGAGGTACGGGTCGGGCCCGAAGCTGCGTACGGGGCGGGCAGGTCAGCTGAGGACGCAACCGCGCGCGACGGCGAGTACCTTTCCCACCCACGTCCGGCCTTGGGATTCCGCATCTAAGATAAGAGGTGAGAATAGATGTCGACGAGCAAAGTAATACTCCGCACGAGATCCATCGCAGGGCCCAGGAGCACGCTGACCGACGACGACGTTCAGAATCCTGCGGAACTGTGGAGAGCAGAGCGCGACTTACTTTATGCCCTTCCCGCGGAACTCTTCCGCGAGCGCAACCCCCCGCGCGCGCATGAGCCTGCGGCTGAAGGTAGAGGCGGCGGCGATGCCTGGGGGGAAACCCGAGACGCCCTTCGTGGGGCGCACGCCGGCTGGGCCGTCGTTGAGGCAAAAGCCGGGGATACCCAGACGCGCGACGGGGTTGACGTTTCCAACGCAGCGCGAGCTGAATTGTCCGACACCGGTCACCAGTCCAACCTTCTCCGCCAGAGTGAGCTGCGCGACTGTGGCGTTGGCGAGCGCGTAGGCTTCCGTCCACGATCCTGCGCGATCGTTAGCGTCGATAATCATCACCAAATTGGGAAAAAAAAGATAATGCCAGGTGAGGTTCGCGAGTTGCCACAATTATGATGCTCAACTCACACGCGCTCGCAACCGCGTACAATCATCAAATAATTATTGCATCATGCCCGCGATCCACTCACAATCGTTGCATGGACATCGTCTGAGCTCACAATAATTGTGGGTGTTCGCAAGCCCTTTTCTGACCACGCAACTCTTGCCTACTCCCAGTAGGTAGCCTAGCGGGTAAACATTGATCTTTATTCTACGGCGATTCTGAGAGGGAAATATTACTATCGTCGAAGCCCTTCCGCTCTTTTCGGGTGGCGAAACGGAGAAACATTTCTTTTTTCTTGTGCGGAAAACTCTGTGAAGTGCTTCAAACTCCGATGATGGGTCCGTGCGCATCAAGGACGCGTTTCGTTTTGACACGAGTTTGACAGCTGAGGGAAATATTACTATCGTCGAAGCCCTTCCGCTCTTTTCGGGTGGCGAAACGGAGAAACATTTCTTTTTTCTTGTGCGGAAAACTCTGTGAAGTGCTTCAAACTCCGATGATGGGTCCGTGCGCATCAAGGACGCGTTTCGTTTTGACACGAGTTTGACAGCTGGTTTGATCCCACCTTTTTCTCTTCCCACCACGACGCAGCAATCCCTCTCTGCGCGCCTCGCTCTACCGTCCTCCACCGGAGTTGACCCGCCTACAAATGACTCAAACCCATAGACTATCGGCCGCAACAGTCTCCTCCTGGAAGTCACCCCGCCACAGCAAGCCTTCGACGGCTGTCGAACGCAACGAACGCCTCAACTCTTCAATCCAAACTGACCATCCTCGTCAAGCAATTCCCGAACACAGTCTGCTGCATCTCCATGATCCATACCTCAAGCCGGGCAAGTCCTCTCAACACGCCAAACTTCAAACCATCGCCTGTGTCTTCTCATCAAGTCGAGTCCTTCAAGCGGACACCCAAGTTTTCGAGGTCGTGCCGTCCCCAGGTCTCGCTTTGCTGGCGAGGTCCCTCCCCCCCGCGCTCCCCTCCCCCGCTCCCCCTCTCCCTTGATCCAGGCATGTGGCCTCAGAGTCAGACGCCCATGTTCACCCATTTCCACTCGCGCGTTTCTCCCTCCCTCCCTCCTTTTACCACGAGCACTAATGTCGTGCCCTTAGCGGCCCCTTCGCTCCCGAGTATCGTCGGCTGCTCTACGCGCTCCCCTAGCCCGTCCGTGGGCTAAATGGGAAGGGTGGCCGATCCGTTATTTTCGTTCGAGTAATCGTCGAGTTTGTCTGTTGTAGTGCCCAATATGACCACCTTCTATCATTTTGTGTGCTGGGACCCATCTGCGGGATATTGAATACGACCACCGTCATAACCTGTAAGAAATGTCGGATGGGCATGTATGCCTTTCTATGCGCTTGCGACACCCACGAGATCCACAATGAATTGTGAGGACCGTGAGTCCCACACATGCAGAGTTTCGGTTTTGAGGATTGTGAGGATTGTGGCGATCACAATCGCATATAAGCCCTCGCGCACAATTTCCGAATTTGGTGATGATTGAGGAGGGCTGTGTGTCGCACGCAGGGTGAAAGTGGCATTTGTCTGGGCACGGCTGCTCGCTGTGAGCGCGAGCAGGGAGACGAGAACGAAGAGCCGCATGAAAAAAATTGAGAGTGCCAGGCTGCCAGCGAGTAGTCTTGAGTTTACCGCGGGGCGGAACCCTGGTACCCACCCTTATTACGTAAAGCTGACATAAAGTGCGGAGTTTTAACTTCCCTTTTCCTACTACGGAGGTTCCAAGCCCCCAAAAATTATGTGAACCCTTCAGGTCGTTCCTCAAGTGCATTCAGAGCATACATGGACCTTCAGAACTATCTAAATGCATTCAATATGGGGCGAGAAACAACCCACTGATTTGTCATCTGCCGGTTGATCGAACTCGGCATTGTTGTTCTGCGGCCTCGCACAAAATTGTGAGCCCAGGAGTCAACGAGTTCAATTCATGGACTATGAATCTCTCTGACTACGGGCAGAAAACACGTCTCAGAACTCGGGGCAAAAAGGTGAATTTTCATACGGGTGGGTACCGATCGGCGAGGCGCGGAAGCTGACAGACTACAACAATTGAGGTACGAGATTTTTTTGTTGTAGAGTCTGTTTAGAAGAGACTAGCCAGCGAGATGGAATGTCAGAAAGAAGAGTTGGCGGGATGTAATGTTGAGCCTCGGTTAAGTACAGCTCCGGCCCGTTAGCGCGCAAGCGGGAATCAACCAAGTTTCAAACGGCGACGTGTTGAAGGAATGCTGTTGAATCTCACCGGGGACATGGAAAACGCGTCAAGTGCTTGAGCTGGAAGAGGAAAAGACGCGGAATCGAGCCGTGGGAATTATACTGCCACCGGCAATCTGAGTCGCCGGAGCGGCGGCCGGAGTTCAACTTTTCAACCAAGCTCAGGTTCAAGACCTGCCCTTTGACAATTACCACCAGCACAGTTCTTTGACGTCTAAACACATGGTGAGTTCTGGCCATTGCGGCAAGACGGCTGTACTATCTGCTCGGAACTTGAACAAGGGGAACGCCGTTGTTTCCATTTAAGTTCCGCTGATAGATATTATCAGCGGCGTACCATACTAGTACAACATCTCCCCAGGACGCCCGTGGATACATGATTAGCCGTGCCCACCACTAATCCCAGTCGTTTCTTCTTACTTATCTTGGTATTTGCTCCAGAGCAAGTTAGTCGGAATCTCTACAGGCACCGACCCACCCCCAACGGTATATATAGCTTTTGAATGGACTCGAACATCATGCGACTAGAAAAGGGGCACCGCCCGTGGTCGAGAATAGTGCCTGTAGATGTCTAGCTCAGCAGTTCAATCGGCAGGAGATTCCGGGCCAGTGCGGCATCGCCAGTGATATCTCAATTGCGTTCCCTGGCCAAAAATTCTGTTGCATTGTGAGTCCCCGTTACCCCGCCAGCCGATGGATCTCAGTGGTCGCGTCGCAGCTCCACTTGGATGCCGACCAACGTCGGCCAACGGAGCATTGGCCACCATGGAAATGATTGTGCCTATTGAGCTGCCGCTTAGAGAACAATCGAGTCGTTCTCCAGTGAGTTAGCACGTGTCCGCAGTTACAAACTCACGGATTCCGTGTAGTACAAATTTGGTTGCATACGACGGGATACATAGTCTGTAAATAGGACTCTACAGTCAAGGCAAGGGTTCATAACCTGAGGCTAAGCTTCCACCTTCTGGGATGGCATCGAGCCATCACTCCCATCCACCCCCCACTTCTCATCCGTATCCGCGTGGAGCGACATATGCTTCATCACCAGGCTCACAAGCAGCCCGAGCGCGCCGATCCCAATCATGACCTGCCACATTACCCCCAACGCACTCCCAAATGCCTGCCGGGTTTCCTCCGCCACGTCGTCGGGGAGGGTGGGGATCAACGGAATAACGGCGTATGCGATCTGTGTGCCTTGCGGGAACATGCCGTCGAAACTCTTCGGCAAGTTTCGGGCGAGACGGTTCTGGAGGACGGTCGCTCCGATCGTCACTCCCCACACCTTGTGAGACGTTCAGTGTCAGTAAAACTATCGACGGAGATGGTTGATTCGACTCACCTGGCCGAAGGCGCGAGTGAAGATGAAGAACGCCAACGCATGGGCATTCTCAGAAATCGGGAGCGGAGCTAGGACGGGGAAGTATGTCGCAGTGGTAAGAATGCCGATACCAACACCCATCAGCGCTTCGAAACCCAGCGCGCGGCTCCGACTGCTGTCCGCCTGCAGCGTGCTCAGCAGACCGGCGGAAATCATGACGAAGCACCAGGAAAGCCACAACTGGGGGCGGTAGTGCTTCGTACGGGAGATGGTGAGCCCGGCGACGATGTTACTTGGGGCGATCACGAAGCCGAGACCGAAGACGTCAACCCCGGAGGCGGTGGGTGAGGCCCCTTTGCAGGCCTGGAAGTAGACGGGCATGTAGTCTGCGGGTGCGAATTATTTAGATGAAAACGAGGGGGGAATGAAGGCATTTACAGATGGACGCAATCATCACGACCGACGCAATGAAAGTTTGGATATATCTAACCCAACCGAATTAGCTTGACGTTGATACCATTTAATCGAAGTCTCACCCGCTAAGGCCGGTAGCAGTCGACATCAGAGAGTAGGGTACCTGTGGCAATTGATTCAACGCTTTGGAGGGAACGAGGGCGGATAACCACATACGATGGGGTACTTGGCGAATGTAATTTCGTAAAGTAGGAAAACGCCTAGGCCGACGACGCCCAGACACAACGGAACCAAGACTCGCTAAGTCGCGTTAATGAAGTTGCTATTATGGACAATCTCGTACGCACAGGCGAAGACCAGGGGTACTGGATCCCACCCCAGGTAAGGGCGATGATGACAGCACTAGATGAGGCAATGACGAGGAAGTTGCCGCTGAGCAGGGATCAGGAACGGCAAGAAAACGATGGGCGGAATACGACATACATCCAGTCCATGCGACCGAGCTTCTCCCGAATCGTCCCAGGGGGAGTTTTGAGGCGGAGGAAGAGGACCACCAAGACCGCAGCGGCTCCAGAAGTAAAGATATTCAAGTCTTGGCCACATGTAAGTCAACCGACAGGAGGATATGAGGGCAACGTACAGAATAACCACCGCCATGCGCGGTGGTCCGCCAGAACACCGCCTAGAACAGGTCCGATAAAAGACGCAATAGCCCAAGCACTGGGAAGGTAAGGGATCGAGTGACTCCACGTATAAAGGTGCGACTTACAGGCCTATCAATCCATTGAAAGTCCCTCTATCACGGAGTGGCACCATGTCAGAAAGGACAATTTGCGTCAACGATGTGAGGCCACCGGCCCCGAGTCCTTGTACCGCTATAATTCTGGTCAGAACTTGGCTGGGCCGCGACAAATATTACTGCGTACTTCGACCGGCGATAAGAAAGTTCATGGTGGGCGCAGCCCCACATAGAACGCTTCCGAGCGCAAAACAAAACAGAGCACCCAGCATGACGACGCGACGACCGAAGACCTGCAAGGCATAAGTCAAGGCGAGGCATGAGAATTGATCCAGACCGACCTCGGCCACTCCCCCGCTCATCGGAAGAAACGAAGTCGAGGATAGGGCATACGCAGAGCCGACCCAGACGAATTGTGTTCCATGCAGCTCCTCGGTAATGACGGGGAGGGCCGTTGACACAGCGGTCTATTCACAATTAGGTTCATGCGTGGCCACAAGGAAAGGGAGTAGCGCACCAGATCGAGAGCAGAGGTGAAAGCGGAGACCATGATAGCGGCGAAGACGCCCCAGAATTTGAAGTCTCGCTTCATGCTTTGGCTCGGGTCCTTGTCGTGCTTGTCCGTCATTTCGATAGAGGGGGCGCTGGGTTGGAGAGGAACCAGAGAGTCCTGCTGATAAGAGACTGAGGTCCGCGTTTGGGCGCGCAGAGGAATCAGAGGGTCCTGCTGGTAAGACATCGAGGCCGGAGTTTGGGATAAGTGGGGCGGACGGCCAGACTAATATTGTATCTTGAATCCCATGGGAGCAATTTCCATCGCGGGTGATCGCGGGGCAGTAAGCCCCTGCGACAGATTGGAGCTGCATTCATCCGAGTGGTTCCATGATATCGAGCCCACAAACCAGACTAAGGGAAAATCAACCAGCGGGGAAGATGGAACGAGAATGACAACAAGAAGACAAAGTGTCACCCCAAATGTGGCTCTGTTTGCATCGCCGGCCACAGCCTCGGGTAGATTTATTCCCACGGGACGGCAACTTGGGGCGAGTTCAAGCATTCCATCTGACACTCTGTGTATAGGGTACGATGTCTTCGCCCGACTCGAACGGTCGTTTACATGAGGCTGACATGCACCAGATTTAATTTTTGTTCGACTTGCCAGAGTTCAAGTTCTCAACCAAGCCGGATGATCTCAGTTCAAGAATCATTTGCGGCGTCGACTAGCCCCTGGGGCTCGTCCGGATGTTGCGCTCCGACGAGACGAACAGGCTAACCAAGCTGCCCACGCATCTGACCCGCCTTCATTATTCAACGCGTGGAATAGATGTTGCTGGCGATCACCGATCATCGACCGCAGGGTCGTGCAAGGCGTACCCTGGAGCAGGTTATACAACGCCGTTGATGAAGGGTCGCCGGTTTCAGCGGGGACAGCCAGCGCCAGCGCCCATTCCTCAAATATTCGGGAGGTCCATAAACCTCGTTCCTTTATTTTCCTTCAATCCGCCCCGTGCACCATGCTCGCGCTGTACTATGTGGGTCCAAAAACGTGGAGTGACGACGAAGGCCCCAACAATCAAGAGAAGCAGTACAGCGAGAGCGCACTTGGCTCCCTTTGTACATTTCTCAGGCAGGTCGCGTCCAAGTTATACCGCCTGCATCTCATGGGTCTTTAGGGTTCAGTGGAGCGACTTGTGGAGGGGAGACGAACTTCTCGTTCCCTCCCCCGTGTACTCGCAAGCATCTGAAGTTTGCTTGCTCCCCGAGCTGCGGGATGCCATTCTCGATCATCTACACGACGACCTTGCCACCCTCACCCAGACGGCCCTGGTGTGCCGGTCCTGGGTAGGCACTTCTCAGTCCCTGCTGTTCCGCAGCATCACCCTCTGCCCGCCGAGCAGCCGCACGCTCATACGGTCCTTGTCTTACCCTCATTTGGCCCGCTTGGTCCGCTCCTTGACAATCCACTTCTCAACCCCCACCTTGAAATCAATCCCGCTCACGCTCGATTTTCCTCGTTTGCTTGCGCTGGAGATCTCGGGCACCCCACCGTCGGACGCCATCCCCTTTGTTCAGGCTGTAGCGGCCAATCCAAACCTGCAAAAGATCACATTGTTCGGCCCCATCCTTAACGCCTCGTTCTTGGATACCATCTTCCTGAAACGTTCGCTGGACGTGGGTACACTAGTGTTGCGGCTGGCCGCATCTTTGCACCCACACGACCGGATGCTGGAATCTGCGTACGAAGACAACCAACGGCTGGGCCACCCATCGAATCGCCTCTATATGGAACACCTCTACATTCCAGACACACCCGACGGTGTGGTTGAGGGTCTCCTGGGAGATGGGTGTCGGATGACACTCGAGCGGCTCAAAACGTTGAGTTTCACACTCACGGACGATCACTCGGCGCTGGTCAACATTCTTTTCGCCGCCAAAAGCTCCATAGCCACTCTCGATATCGTTGGCTCCTGGCGTAAGTCCCGCCTCCAAATCTATGCACACTGGAGCTTAACACTGGAGACCCCCTCAGCTTTTTGCGGTCACCCAAAACCATTCACACTTCCACGCCTCCCGCAGTTGCGCTCCGTGGTGGTCCACGGAACTGTTTGCGCTATGGAAACGTTCCACGTCTTGATTTCCGCCGTCTGCTCTGCTAGTCGCCTCGACACTATCGTGTTCAAGTGGGGTCGCTCAGTTATAAATAACGCGTCAGATTTGCAGCGATGCTGGAATGCGGTGGAGGCTGTTCGTGCCGCTCATCCTCGGATACCGGTGCACATCGAGGTTCCTGAGTCCTGCAGATCTGTCAAGGTACAGGAAATCAGGGAGCACGTCGCGTCCTTTCATTCGAGAGCGACGGTTGTTGTAGTGATTATAACGCCGTAGTTCTCCTCCAATAAATTTAGTTCACATCTTGCATAGAATTATTCGACTGCTCCAGGTGGTAAAGTGGTGCACATGTGTCTGGCGTTGACGTCGTGTGTGCCCTTCGGCGTCTGCCTCCCTCCAAAGCCTTCAACCAGCAGCAAGCTTTTCGTACAACTGAGATGATGGGATTTCTCCGAACAGCTGAATGATAGTTTCAGTCCCTGGAAACCTGCGTGCAGACACCGCTCTGAAACCCGCTTCACCACGGCGCTTTCCAGATACCAAGACCACCAGTTATGCAGGCGGGATTCATCCTCAAGCAGCAAACCATGATACATCAATGATGCAAAATGGTCTTGTGCAAGAGACAGATCCTCCCGCATAACCAGCGGTCCAGGCATCTGGAAAGGACAGCAGCGAAGTTGGGGTGCACACAACACAGCATCGTTTGGGCGGCCTTTTATAAGAGTTCCGCGGGAGCAGTTTCGGCGGAAATACCATCCCTCCGGTTTCTAGAAAGGGGGATATCTGACACGAGGCGTCTTTTAAATCATCTGTGGGCGACTTTCGGGCCTTTGGGCGCCATTTTTTTTCAACCTGTCACTTCTCCATTCAGTAATGCCGCTGCAATCCCTCGGATCTCGCGGCCCGCATCAGGCCAGCTGTCAAAAGTCTCCACTCCATTCCATCTTTGCTTCTCTCACGTCGGACGGGACCCACAGTGCACTGCTTGGTTCTGCTAACCATTGCTTGGACCGAGTTCAGGAGATGTCTTGCACGTTTAGGCTAGGGTACTCTCTGAACAATCGCCCCAAAATTCCAACTCGAAACTCGAAAGTCGTTGCTCTCGCACTCAATATCTTCAAAGCCACTCGAGAAATGGATGTGGGCCCCGGCGCCAGTATCCAACAGTTCCGTGGACTTCTGACTCCAAAAATCAACCAGATCCTCGGGAAGAATGTGATCTCGCGTTTCTTTGAAAATAGGCTCCGGCGATGCGGCCAGACACCGTTATCTAGGAGTCTAAGTATACCCAATCCCTCCGAAAAATCTCGGCAGGTCGCGCTTCAGGTGAAAGATCCGTCGATGGTTGAACAAAGACGGATCTTTTGTTGTTTGACATCAGTAACCTGCATGGGGTGTATCCCATCTGGGACGAGTTCCCTCCACGATATAATAATTGAACCGGACCATATTTCCACTTAGTGCGTTCCAAGTACCTCCAGCTCCATGGCCACGATCTCTGCTTCACTTTTGGACCATGGGCTCAACGGTAGGGCGCATCGCAATGCCAGTGCCACACCGTTTATTGACCACGCCTCTCAGCCCTCTCTGTGCCCGTCCTTCCCGTGGCCTCCATATTGGCGACTCGATACATGTCTGGTGGGAAAGGAGATACTCGCCAGACCTCAAGACTAACAAACCTTCAGCCGTCTCTGTCGCTGTGCTGTTCTACGACCACGTTGATACCATTGCCCTGGAGGTCGAACGGATCTGGTGGAATCGCGCAGCTGGAACCGGGAATCGTATCGGTTTCCTCATTAACCGATATCTTACCGAGGCCATGGTGATCTATGTGGCATACAGCAAGTTCTTTCCCCCCGTTCGCTCGCACGCACTTACCTTGTTCATTGTCCAGTGCTAAGCGGCGGGAGTAAAGGTTTGACAGACGAGGTGCGCTCCTTTTCCCTCTCTGGAATAAACTCTGACCGTTTGCCCAGGAGTAAGACCTGCTTCGAATCTAGGCGTCCGCCGACTAACACTACCTTAGTTGCCGAATTTTTATCTGGCTGTTCGCCATCGCCTCCACCGTGTTTGTGGCGGTTTCTCACTGTTCGTATTTGTGTGTTTTTTCCTCTTGGACTCTCTTTATTCAACGAGTTCAACAGTTATCATTATGGCCCGACTCTACACGCTTTGGGATAGACGGCCCATCATCAAGTGGATCCTTATGGGTTCCTTCGGAGTTGCGATATCGATTTCAATGTCATTCTCCATCCTGTCGGCCCACCAAGTTCAACGTCCGTCACCTCTCCCTTGATCGACGACCTCCTGACGTTCCTCCTGCTGCAGCCTTTTTGAAATACAGCAATATCATTCATATGTGCACGTTTGACAAAAAGCCTTGGGCACTCCCGTTCATGCTCGGTGCTTTGGTATGCTGTTCCATCATCGTTGCCTATTGAAATACCCACACCCCGGTAGACGTTGTTCGATTTTTTCATCATCGTAATGACCTTTGTCAACGCCTTCCACCGGCCGTACCAGAGACAGGCCGAAGTCATGACTGCCCTGCAACGCGATGGTGCCTTGATGTTCATGGTAGGAGAGACCATTTTCTTTTTTCTTCTGAAGCTCATTCGATGTCTCAGGGCCTGTTCGGCGAGTGACCCTCGCTCTCAGCTCGTATCTCCTTTCCTTATTTTACCGCCAGCTCTCCGTTTCATCAGTCTTATGATGGCCATCTTTGGAGACGTACGTCCTTGCGTCTCCCTCTCGACACGCCCTAACCGTATCTTCACCTCAGCCGTCTAACTGCTTCGTAACTCTGTCGTGCGTCAAGCACCCCTTCCATCCATGTCGCCTGACTTAACGCGAAACAGTTTCGTGTGGACCATGTGCTCCGTCGTCAACTCCCGGGTCCAGCTGCGCGTTGAGGGACTCCGATTCGTTCGCTTTACTGTACAGCCAGGAGAGGATGAGGATGATTACGAGATGCACTCTTGGAAGCCATAGACGACCCTTGGATATTTACTTTCGTGTTTATATGTATAGCATATAGTAAAATGACAATCGCCACCTAGTACGAGGTGGTGATTGTTATGTGTTACGTGTATCTGGTATAGGTGTACATATGCTGTATTTCAGGACCTTTAGCACAGGTGGTAGGTATTAGAATCGGAACAAGAAATACTATCCTCTTGCTCTCGAGGCCTCTGTGCAAAGCAAGGTGCAAAGCGATTTTTTGCCATCAGAAACGTTCAAGTTCACGAATTAGGGGCCAATGACAGACGTGAGAAATTGGTCTGATGCGCAACTCTGACCACAACCACCACGACTTGACGAAGACCGTCTCAACTGGATTGAAGCTCTAGATCTCTCTGGGTCAACTGCGTCCTGAGACGTCTTTCTGGAAATGAGCGGACCTAGAATCTGTGACTTCGACGGTACCAACGGCGTCTCAGCTGGCCACGTCGACGTCGACTGGATCCCAAGTGCTGGAGCTTGCTAGCGGAACACGGTGTTCGAGCTCGAGAGCTTCCATTCTTGATATATCATTCCAAAACTTCAAGCGGGGCTCTCCTACCGACGGGGTCGGGCTGCGCGGACGTATAGGTGTAGGACACCGGTGGGTACGTCGTCAGGCACCCCGCGCAGAGCCCCAGTACTTTCGCTGTTACTTAGTGCGTCGCTCGGTGGGTGTCTCCTGCAGTCCTGCGGAAAATCCCTCCCTTTCTTACAAGTAAGTTTTCGCTGTCTGCACCGGACCAAGTTTGACGATATACTTTCCCGGAAGGTACATTCAGCGTCGCGTCATCCTTATCTCGGGAAATTGGACACAGCCTGTCGTCAGGATGGTGTCGGCCTATGCATTGACTCGCTTGCCCCTCGTCAACACTCGTCAACATTCCCCGTACTTCACATGCCACCAGAATATCTGAATTGTGCCGGGCGGGTCTGCGGGGTCGACGGGTCTGCGGGGTCGAGCCCCAACTGATGCTGGCCACAAATCTGTTTGGATTGTGATTCCCCGCCCCCGGTACTCGCTCCGAAAGCCAACGGGCCCCTCCGTTATCGCGTCTCAGCCTCTTCCAGAGGCCGCCACAACAAATACCAGGTTGCAATATAAGTGCGTGGAGCGCTCTCTGGATGAGAACGCCGTCAGAAATCGCAGCGTGCCACATTTTCCTCACTTTCCCTCAACACCTACCTCCTACTTCCTGCTAAGATGGGAATTCCTGTGGCCATCAAGTTGCCCGCCCTCCGGCCCATACACTGCACGCCTCCGCCCCCGCGCCGCCGCCGCCCCTCCCCCCACGCATACAACGAAGTCCTCGCCCTCGAATTCCTCGCCAGCCGCAAGCCGACGGGAAAGAGCAACGCCAACGGCATCCTCAATTGCGCGGTCGTAGGCCCCGACATCTGCCCCTACTTCCACGTCGTCACGCGCGCAGACTACCTCCCAGGCCACACCGTGTTCAGGACGAACACGGGCCGCGACGTCGCGTCGGTCCAGTGGGTTCCGAACGGCGGGGGCGCCTTTGTGGAGCTGTACGATAAGAAGCTGAGCCTGGAGAAGCAGGCAGTGTCGGCGTGGTTGGGGGTTTCTCGTGATGCAAGGTCAGAGCTCACTTGCGTCTTCACCGGCGAAACTGGTCATCTAATGGGCCCCACAGCTACCGGATGATGTACGCCCACGGACAGGCCTACGTGTGGGTCCCGCGTAACCTTTCCATCTGTGTGCGTCCTTCCTCTTTTTTTTTTTGCTCGCGACCAACAATCCCTTACGCCTGCTTTCGTGCAGCTGTACGAATGGGATCCCAGAACGAATTCCGCCGCCGACGTCCCACAGCTTCTCGCCCGGATATTCAAGGAAGAGGACGTGGTGACGCTGCAGATATCACTCGCGGCGATTGAGGAGGGCTTGCTGGAGATGTGTGTTATCTGTGTGGTGCTCTTTCAGTCGGGGTGCAGGATCGATTGATTGATCAGGAGTTCGTTGGTTGACTCCCGGTAGGCGTTTTTATTATTATTATTGTCGATCTGGATGGTCGTCCTTGTAGGTTAGATATGTAGTTGTAGATGTAGTACAGGACGAAGCTTGTGTTGTACACTGGTGTAATTGGATTGCAACTTTGAGGAGAAAGAGCCTGTTCGGACTGCTATGTACTAAGCTGGGGCTCGACCTCACTCAGATAATTACTACTTAGTGCCGACGCGTCTCGAGCCACTCTCGACTCTAATCCGTTCACGCTTCGCTTCACCATTGATTGGGAAAGTCCAGCTCAAAGGAACTTTCGCGCAATCACACAGTACCGTCGAGTTACAGAAGCGACTTGAAGTCCACAGCACTACTTTACCACCGCTCCACATCCAAACAGAGTATATCCGCCATCACTTGAACCCCCCAGCTAACCACCCATTCACCGCATAAAACCCATAAATCTTGTTCGGCTCCGGAATCACCTTGATGCTCCCCCGCGGATTTTTCACAGGCCCCAGGGCGGGGAGGAGCGTTGCGCCGGCCGTGCGCAGCAGGGCGGCTTCGGCTTCCGCCTCTTCGCGGTTGTACGCCTATAGGTACACATATCCCTCATCAACATACGAAAAAAAAAGAAGAAGACGAAGAGGAGGAGAAAGGGGAGGCGACACGCACGGTGAAGACAGACGGGACCTTGCGCTCGAGGAGGACCTTGAAGGTCGGAGGCCAGGAATGCGTGGATTCCTGAGAGGCGCCGGAGTTGAAGGCGATGGCGAGGTCGGGGCGCTCGTATTTGGAGCCTTTGTTTTTGAGGTAGCCGTGGTATGTGCTACGGGAGACCAATTTAAATGAGGTTTAAGTATTCAAACAAACAGGGAACGCACTCGGTGACGTGCTCGTGCACGCGTTTGCGGCCGAGGTTGGTGCAGTCTCTGCAATAAGTTTCGGTGAGATTGGTTAGGCAGTGGGCGGGAAGCATGGGGGGAAACGTACGGGCAGGTTTCGAGGGGGATGATGCGGGGGATGTGGCCGGTTTGCATCTCGGGGCCGCAGAGCAGGATCTGAGGATACCAAGTAAGGGTGTGAGCGTGTGGTAGAGGATGCTCGTGGGTTCCCACCTTCAGTGTTTTTACTTCCGGCAATCGGTGGAGGATCTCTTCGAAGAGCGGCGCGGCGGTAACCTCTTGCATCGTCGCGCCAAGAATCTATGTACGACTTGGTGGTTAGAATTGAGGCAAGATAAAGGGAAGGACACCGACGTGGATATCGAGCGTGTGTTTCTTCGTCCACGCATCGTCACCACCATTGAGTTTCTCCAGCGCGTATAGTATCGACATGGGCATGCTCAGATGCTCGGAGGCGGCCCGCACCCACGGCGCCATGGGGCGCTCCGCAGGTACCCCGATGGACCTTCGCATCTCGTCTCCAAACTCGCCCTCCCACGACATCCCGGCCACCGACACCCACGATGGCTTAAGGCGCTCAGGCGCCCACCGGAACTCGCCCGATACGTCATGCGCCCCCGCCATCACCTCCGCGAACTTGATGTCCGCGCGCACCTCCCTGTTCATGTCGCAGTGTGAGAGCCCGTCGTGCGCGTCTTCGCACGGGCCGTGGTGGAGCGCGCACGCCGCTTCCCAGTGGGCCGGGGAGCAGCAGAAGCTGAGGTCGCACCGCGGGCAGGGGATGAGTTGCTGCTTGGGTTGCTCGGAAGTCGTGCCGTTCTTGGTGGCCTCCATGCGGATGAGCTGGTCCGTGCGTGTGCAGACCATGCAACGGGGCTCCCAGCCGATGAGGTTGCGCTCCAGTACGTTGGGTAGTCTGTCGGCGCTTGATTAGGCAGGGCACGAGGCAATGCCAGAGGACACATACCGTCCAAGAGAACGTTCACAGAATCTGAGTATGTTGGAACCGTGGGCTTCCGTCATGTTGTGAAGCACGTTCAAGTCAGTGGTAGGTTCACTCGGAAGGGAGAAAAACGAGGTCGCAAGCGCCATGGGATTGTTTTTCTCGATACTGCTAAGAGCTTTGCAGATCGGTTTATGGTTTCGCCAATCAGCCTAGAGGAAGGGGGTGAGACTGCGCAGAGGATTTAACGCGTTCGCGACGACCTTTTGGCACTCTGTGATTATCCTCGTCAGGGCCAGGTCAGGAACGAAACTGCGCACGCCACTCGACTTACCTGGGCTGCAGTAGGAGATCCTGCGGCATCCACTGCATCTAGAGAGACGTATATCTTCCTCCTTGAAGCATTTGTAGCAGGCCAGACCCAATCGCGCAGGCAAAGGGGGAACTCTTTCTCGCTGCATGATGGTTTAGGCCAAGACGTTTCAAACTCCGACTCCGACTCCAAAAAAGGCAATTTAGGGCAGTGCCGAATATCACTGCTTCCTTCTGACCACAGCAAACCGAGGAAGCTCTGAGACTTATAAGCGCTGGACTCGACAGCCCTGCACTCCTTTGTCTGTTGCTTTGCCTAACTGGTGCCAGGAACTTGGAGCACTCCAACGCTGTCTCGATCGTAATCCGCAGTACAGCACGAGCTTCACTGCGCACTAAGCGCGTGCCACATAAAAGGCGCCGCAGTCTCCGCAGACGCCCACTTTTCCCTCTTCTCTCCCACCATGATCATCGCAGTCGACTCCGACATCAAAAGCATCCAGCAGCTCGACATCGTTGTCAATCGCGCTACCGTTGCAGTACGCCGCTCTCCATTTCTTCCTCCTTGCCTTCAATCCAGCCCAACAACTCAATGAATGCTTAGGATGATCCACCACCTGCGTACACCACCGATTCCAAAGCGCCTTCCGAAACACCACCAGCGTCTGGCTCTGGCGTTGAACCTCTGCCGCAGGCCCTAACCGTCCCAAACACCGTTAAACCCACTAACTTCCTCTCCTTGAGCCGCGGGAACCAGTCTATCAAGGGCATCTATGTCATCGACCCACGTATCAAAATCCCGCAGTCCCTCCTCCCGCCGTTGGCAGCGGACGAAACGGAGAGCACGCGCCGCAACGCCTTCCTTCACACGAGCAACGGGAGCATCGACGTAGCACTCTTCGTCGTCGGGGATGGGGACCACAAGCAAAAGGTGAACATGCTGGTCAAGTCCTCGAACGGGTACATTGTGGCTAAGTTGGTACGGCTGTCCATCCTAACCATCATCTCCGTGGCGTTACTTACCTACTTCCGGTCCAGCACACTGCCGCCAGCGCCGCGCGCCCGCCAGTGAAGCTCCGCGCGCAGTCGTCGAATGGGAGCGTCACAATCCACCTCCCCCGCTCGTTCCGCGGACCCGTCACGCTCCGCACCTCCAACGGCTCCACACGCCTCTCCGACGCCGTCGCTGCCGCACTCACGACCTTCACCGAGGCCAAGGGTACGCGCCGCTGCTTCATCGGAGATTTTAGCGACTGGACGGACACGGACGCGGGGTCGGGGTGGGCGGGCGACGAGTTGGAGGTGGAGACGTCGAATGGAAGAAACTATATGAAGTTTGTTTAATCAATTTGTGTCTAGACAGAAAATCAGGTTCGAGCAATGTTTAGATTAATCAGTGGGCCTGATAAACGGGCAGCATGCCGAGGCACCCGCACAAATTTGACACAAGAACCTGTTTAAACACTGTTCATTCAGCTTGTTTGAACAGTGTTTAAACCCTATTCAAACAGTGTTTAACCCTGATCATCTAGAGCGATAAAAACTGGGTTGCTGTGGGATTTGAACCATGCACTTCAAGTGCGTAGTCCGTGGCTGAGGACTCAGCATTAACCACTCAGCCAACTGAGCGCATGGGAAGCCATAATTTTTGATGCCATATCATGGAAATTCTATAGTTCTGTAGTGACTCGTGAGATGTAGTTCCAGACACGGATTGCCCTGTGTTGCCCCCTCACTCCATGTGGTGTACAGAGACAGGTATGATGCACTCAGCCACGCAGATATTATTCCCTGACCAGGGATTCTGACAGGTCCAATGGATACAGATGATATGGTTCAATCTCAATGCAAGCTTCACAAGTTACAATAGCACTTAGGTGCTACCTGGCTCAGACAAAGAAAACACTATTCATCTGCCTGTGCAGTGAAGCCGGATCTCAATCGCTTTCAAGAGTAGGCTGAACATGAGCAGACGGGGACTTCAAACTCATAGGATCACAATTGGAGAACTTACATGCCCCACTCAGTTTATGACGTCCCACCACAGTGTAAGTCATTTAGACCGGAGTCTTCAATGATCAGGTCATCTTCTGGATGACAACATAGGCTCTTGATGTGTTAAAATGGAAAGTTGGGGCCAAATGGGACAGGTAAAACACTTTGGGAAGCGGGCGTGATATCTGTTGGTGCATTTAGCCAGAAAACATGCCCCGCTTGGGTCAGTGGTAATGGTCCAAGCCATGTATTTCTGGCAAACCTATTGGACTTGGGTTCGACCCTCCTTGCTGCCTCCCTTTTGCTCGTGCTGCGTCCCTGTTCAATCACCGTTGCATCCAGATTAATCTGAACATTACTCGAACCTGATTTTCTGTCTAGACACGAATTGATTAAACAAACTTCATATGGTTACTGCGAATGGGGGGATTAGGCTGCTGTATGAGGATGGTGGGGGGGAGAGCAACGAGGGGAAGGGGAAGAACACTGGCAAGGGGTCGTCGCTACTGGGGCGCTTGTTCGGGCTGTGAGGTGTGGAGGGTGTGTTGTATGATATCTTTTGTGGGATCTAATGTATATGCCAGCTTCGTCCCAGTCTCAACACGATAATTACCGCTACGAAGCTCCGGCCGTAAGAACAGCACCAATTTACGAAGTCCACCGCGTCTTTGTCAACTTCTCCTCTCAAGCGCACGAGCAAGTTGAAAAATTGCCAGCCCTTGTTAACCCATGCCATGTGTTGGGAGTATGGTATGTACCGCAGCGAAAAACATAGGTCAAGAAAACTCGCGATCCCTCGTGAAATTATCGCCGAAGTGGAACGCACGCAGCCCACCCCATTCCATCTGGCGTTGAAATCGTCGTCAGCGTCCAATTGCCTGCCTCTGGAACAGCCAGGCACTCACCCCGCCGACAGAATTTATACCACTCGAAACGTTGAAACTGGATTCCGAGTCCAGGACCACAAATCGACGATACTCCCGCCTCAGCGCCGGCTGGACTTGCATTCGGCGCATGTCGCCCACGATGATGTCCTGCGCAAGAGTCGTCCAGCTACTCGACGGCAGCCCGAGCGAATCAACATCGTCGTTGAAGGCCTTTAAGCAGCGGTCGAGCACGTCCTCGGTTGTTTGCGGCACCCACTGTCGTGTCGCATCCGACTGATGGGTAAAGTCCTCGTCGAAGGGGGCCTGCATGAGGGCGACCTGTCCGCGGATGATTGCCTCGAAAATTTCGTTCAAGCTGGACGGAATGGCTCCACTGCACGGCAAAGTCAACTGCAAATATTCAGAAAAATTGTAATATCCTCACGTGTAGTTGGGTGTATCGTCCGCGCAGGTCTGAGCGAGGTGGACGGCGATACCGAGGACTTGCGGAAGGAGATAGCAGGTCCACAGCGGATGGGCATGAATGTCCCGGATGATCCTTAGGACGCCGAAAGCGTCGCCGGCCAGTGCCTCTGGCGTGAACGTTACGACGCCGCCTACAAAACCAGGTCGATTTCGCAACATCGACGGAATTCTGGGCATACCGAGTAGATATACGTCGCGGTGTCCCCAGAGAACGGGAGGTACCAACTCATGTGTCCCGTAAAGGCAGAATCGAACCTCGGCGCGACGCCGGCGGTGGGCCAGGTGGGCAAGATTGTGGATGTTGCCCAGAGCAGCGACGTGAATGAACACGATGTTGGCGGATGGATTGTTCACGGGAACGACCCCGAATCTAGACTCGCGTAGGACCGCCAGTAGGTGCCGCGTATCCTGGTCCTCACGAAGGTCACCGTTTCCTGAATTGAACAACACGGTCGACGAGTGGGAAGATATAAATTCGCGAACTTCTGTCGGCAGTTGAAGGACAGAAAGGGCGACGTGGTATGCGGGCTGCTCGCGGATAGAGCGCCGCCATTCCACTGGTGAGAGTACTGCCCGTTCCACCCGGCGGTTCAGAAGAGGGAGAAAATTCTTATCTGGTGCTTTCTTTGGGGGAAGAGGCTCGTCAGCTTTGAACAAAAGGGCCACGACCAAGCAAGTCCCTCGGCACATGGTGGGCGAAGCCCCAAGACGCTTCAGGAAGGACCGTGAAGTCGGTGGAATGAACAGTAGAACCCCGAGTGGTTCTCTGTCCCACAAAGCGGGCATCAGGAATGCCTATGAGGGTTTTAGATATACGATATAATTCAGGATTACCGTCTACCCACTTGATCCCTTCCCGACAAGTACTTAATCAACGTAGAGAGAGATTCTTCATCGGGGCCCTTCGCGCTGAGGCGCGCGAACTGATGCACGGGCTTCCACTTCCAGCTCGGAAGCACCATCTCCAGATCGGCCGTATCGTACAACTGCCGGAGAAGTTCGAGATGTTTCATGGTAGACATTATGAAGGACGCAATTCGCGGGGCCGTCGCCTCAGTGGCATCCGTGAGGGTGACTTCCCTGCAAACGACTTTGTGGCCCCTTGAGACGGAAAGAGTCTTCAACCCGCCCTTCCAGGCCCATTTGTTGCTACATAGGAAAAAAGTCAATAGTTGTGAAGGTATTCGGGAGATGTGACCCACGGGGACGGGGGACGAAAGAAGGTCGAAGCAAGTTGCGAGGGCCTGTAATTAGGCAGACGTTTATGGTCACCCGTTATCGGACTCGTAGGCTTGGCAAGTCTCGGGAAAATTAGATGAGCTCAGACGGCTCCATG
The DNA here is from genome assembly GCA_029281495.1 of Mycena filopes. NCBI lineage: Eukaryota > Fungi > Basidiomycota > Agaricomycetes > Agaricales > Mycenaceae > Mycena > Mycena filopes. Next base: position 1,248,845 of record JARIHR010000005.1, on the reverse strand, counting down.
AAACCAGGATAAATACTCACTGTACGCTGCTGAGGAACTGGTCAACATCCATCGCGCTGGCCTCCTCATCGCATGGTTCGTCCATGTCCAGTGCCATGAAGTCCTCTACTGCGATAAGCCGACAGCGGTGTCGGATAGTAAGACTTGTTCTCACCTCTCATGTTCCAATTTCCGGTTCTTTCAGGCTCCCTGTATCCTGTACTGCACAATCCGTCCCTGTGCGGCGTCGCGTCACTGTCGTTGGACTCATTAAACTGTCTCGCGTACAAGGGAAACCGGGCGGCGGTGGAGAATACTTACTTCGCATGCCGACTCTCACGGGAGTTGGAGAACGGCGGAATACCGTGAACCCTGTTTGAGGCCGTGTCTTCGTAGCGAGGCATGGATAAAACACCGTCGGTGTGAGAGATGCAGAACAGCGCCACATGTCGGCATGGCGGAAATCGGCGGTTATTCCCACGGGACGGCGACTTGAGCATCTGACACTCTGTGTGCATTATAAAATGCCCTCTATCGCGGAGTATGTATGCCCCTCGAAACCGGGCTCTTACATGAGGTTGGTCTGATGATCTGCCAGAATTCACAATTTGCGAAAATTCAACCAAGCCTAATGCTATTTGTCGAGAGCCTAGGTCGCGTGCGGAAACCGCGCGCCGTGAAAATCGCACTTGAGTCACTTGACGCGTCCTCATCAAGCCCTCATTATCTAGGATGTGAAAGACCGATGCCAGTCGCGATCGCCGATCATCGACCGCAGGGTCCCCGTAGGGCGTACCCTGAAGCAAGTCGTACAACGCCGCTGATGCAGGGTCGCCGGTTTCAGAGGGGGACAGCCAGCGCCAGCGCCCATTCCTCAAATAATCCCGAGGTCCACAAACCTCGTTCATTTTCCTTCCTTCAATCCTCTCTTAGTGCACGATGCTCGCGCTGTACTATGTGGGTCCAAAAACGTGGCGTCTCGACGAAGGTCCCAAAGATCAAGAGAAGCAGTACAGCGAGAACGCAGTTGCCTCCCTTTGTACATTTCTCAGGCAGGTCGCGACCAAGTCATGCCGCTTGAGTTTCATGGTTTTTTAGCCTTCAGTGGAGTAACTTGTGGTGGGGAGACGGACTCGTTCCCTCCCCCGTGTATTCCCAAGCATCTGAAGTTTGCTTACTCCCCGAGCTGCGGGATGCTATTCTCGATCATCTACACGACGACCTTGCTACGCTCACTCAGACGGCCCTGGTCTGCCGGTCCTGGGTAGGGATATCCCAGTCCCTGCTGTTCTGCCGCATCACCCTCTGCCCGCCGAGCAGCCGCACGCTCATACGGTCTTTATCCTACCCTCATTTGGCCCGCTTGGTCCGCTCCTTAACAATCCACTTCTCGACACCCACGTTAAAATCAGCCACAGTCACCCTGTTACACCTTCCGCGTTTGCTTGCGCTGGAGATTTCGGGCACGCCACCGGCGGACGCCATCCCCTTTGTTCAGGCTGTAGCGGCAAATCCAAACCTGCAAAAGATCACATTGTTCAGCCCCATCCTGAACGCCTCGTTCTTGGATACTATCTTCCGGCGGCGTTGGTTGGATGTGGGCACACTCGTGTTGCGGCTGGCCGCATCTTCGCACCCACGCGACCGGATCCTAGATCCTGCCTATTACGATGAACAACAAGGATTGGGCCACCCATCGAATCGCCTTTATATAGAGCACCTCTGCATTCCAGACACACCCGACGGTGTGGTTGAGGGTCTCCTGGAAGATAGGTGTCGGGTGACACTCGCGCGGCTCAAAACGCTGAGCTTCACACTCACGGACGATCACTCGGGGCTAGTCAGCATTCTTTTCCCCGCCAAAAGCTCCATAACCACTCTCGATATCGTTGGCTCCTGGCGTAAGTCTCACCTCCAAATCCATCTACACTGGAGCTTAACAGAGACAACTGCAGCTTTTTGCGGCCCCCCGAAAGCATTCACACTTCCAGGCCTCCCGCGGTTGCGGTCCGTGGTGGTTCACGGAAGTGTTTGCGCCTCAGAAACGCTCCGCGGCTTTGTTTCCGCCGTCTGCTCTGCAAGTCGCCTCGAAACTATCGTGTTTGAGTGGGGTCGCTCAGCCATAAATAACACGTCAGATTTACAGCGATGCTGGAAGGCTGTGGGCACCGTTCTCGCAGCCCACCCTTGCATACCGGTGCAGATTGAGGTTTCCGAGGCCTGCGGATATTCCAAGGCGCAGGAAATCAGGGGGTATTTTGCGTCGTTCCATTCGAGAGCGACGGTTGTGTAGTGTAGTTCTTCTCCAATAGATCTACTTCATATCTTGCGCACAGAGTCCCTCAAAAGATATCCAACCGACGAGTTCCTTACTTGAGATGGATAAGTAGCTTATCTTGATGGACGGATCCATGATCCATTGGAGGCGCTGGAAGTGAAGGTTGAACCGTGGGAACGATCACGGGCATCTCGGTGTAGTTGAACCATTCGTTCCCTCGTCCATTGCTGGGAATCCGGAAGGGTTCGAGACCCCACTTTAAGTTCATGGCTCAGTCTTGGCTCATCACGTCCTTCTCACGGAGTGAAACTTGATCAGTTTCGACTCCTACATGGGATGGAGTCAGAAGAACAAAGCTATAATTGTCGCCACTGGTAATCCAAGCTGCATACCGAGGCTACTACGGCCCGCCATGGAAACATTACACGGCTTTGAATGACAACCAGCGCGCGTCACCGCTGAGTTGAGGAACGCGTTTTTGTCCCACAAACCCAGTCGCCCAATTACCCTAATCCTCCTCCCCAAAAATCTCCACCAACCTCTTCCACAGCGCCTCTCGATTCCCTGCCTCAGCAGCCCACCTCCCGAGGGGCTTGGGGTTCAATTTGCTGTCGAAGTAGCGGTCCTTGGACGGGGGGGCGAGGAGGATCTGCGGGGGCGACGTTAGTTGCGGTATAGAACAAGTGAGAAGGAAAACGAAGCATGGGTGAGGATGTAAGGAGGAGGGGAAGGCACAAACAGAGACAGGCAGAGTGGCATACTGCTCCGGTGTGCGGCTGGTGACCGGTGAAGCGCTGTCCCATCCAGACGGCGTATTTCATGATGCCGGGGAATTTGTTCACGTCGAAGTGCTCGGTGGAGACCAGGCCTGGGGAGAGGTGGTAGTACCGATAGCTCGGGTAGCGGATGTTCAGCTCCTGCATGCAATTCGGTCAGCGATCAGAATTATCGAGAATTCAACCCCACCTCATGAAATGCGTCCAGCACACTGCTGTCCCTTTTCGACTGCCTCAAGAATAGGGCGGTTTTGCTGATCCCAGTCGAAAGAGTGCCAGAGAGCGAGAGGTCCTCGACGGAGAGGTCGTCGAGTGACTCGCCCGTAGCGGCGATGGACATGACGGCTGCACCCGGGGCGAGCGCGCCGCGTTTGGTGAGGAGGTAGGCGAGTGCGAACCGAGAGATGGCTTGGATAGCGAAGGGCGTGTCGTAGCTGACGACAAAAAAATGAAACGATACTCAGGTTCGGAATCGTAAGCGTGGGGTAGAACGCGTACCCGTCCGAGTTTTCGTTCACAGTGCCGGTTGGGAGTCCTTTCTGGCACATCACCTGCGCAGCACGGCGAGTGAGTCCCGCAATAGAAGGCCAGGACCGTACCACATACCAAATAGTCTATTCCAGCCACCCCTCCAGAAATCTGCAGCGCCTCCACCGTCGCCAACATCCCCTTCTTGTCCCTAGTCAGAGTCCTTCAGCCCCTTTCCATTCCAGCCCAAGAGACAGCGGAGCCGAACTCACGACAAATCCCCCTTGACGAGCTCAACCTCAAGGGCACTGTCCTTTGGTGCAAGCTCGCGCAGGTCCTCCAGTACCTTCTCCGCGCGCGCCTCGTCGCGCCCGAAGATGATTATACGAGTGCAAGTTCCGAGTTTGGCGAGGCAGCGCGCGATGGCGGCGCCGATGCCGAGCGTCCCGCCGATAATGACGGCGGTCTTGCGGTGCTCAACGAGGGATGGGGAGCTTGCCATGGTGGAGGAGACGAGAGAGTTAAACTCGCGAGTTTCACGAGATCAACGACGGAGGCCGATCGGCCGAACGCTGACGCGCCGGAAAGACGGCTGACGAGCGTGAGCGAAGTAAGCACCGTCGCAGTTTGAAATTTTCGCACTCCGATCGGCCCTCTCCCGTCTGCCCGAAATGTTCTTCGTTCAAAAACTTCGACACTGTTCGTCAGGGCACAGGATTTCGGACTGTCGTCAATCGCCATAAGCGCTGCAAGTTTTCAACCTTCAGCTCCCCATGAACTGAGTTCAACCTAAACCAGCGGGTTCAAAAAGTTCGTCTATCCAGTCTATTCTATCTAGGCGTACTCGACTTCATTTCCGGTCAACGCCTTCCAATCCATTCCACACGAGTCCGAACCCGCGTATCGACGAGCAAGTCAGTGCGGACCGCGTCCAGCTCAGCGAGCAGACCACTGGGGACGGGAAACCAGGTATACACTACGAGGTTCTCGAGGGCGGGGCAGGCACCGGCGCGCAGGGCGGGGAGGATGGCGTGGAGCGTCGGAGCCAGGGCGTAGTGTTCGATCGTCAAGACCCGCAGCTCGTGAAGATTGCTGAGGTCGAGGGGAGGGGAGGGGTCAGGTGGGTCTGCGATATTTGTGAGATCGCTCGTTTCAGGAACGAAAGAGACATAAGAAACGACGTGCCGCTACTGTCGAGTGTTAACGAGCGGATGGCGCGCGCGGCAGGGCTGGCGAGATATCGAGCAGCGGCGGCCCACTGGTAGGGGAGCCTGAGGTCTCGCAGAATGATGGTGGAGAGCTGGGTGGGGACGGGGTCCAGCGTGAGGATCCACTCGGCGAAGATGGGGTTCGAGATGACCAGGGTGTGGAGGCGCGGGGGGAGGGAACCCGACGGCGCCAGGGCAGTGGTGGATCTAGCGGAGCCGCCGATGGAGAGCATTTCGAGGAGGGGGAAGGCGCAGACGTGGGCGACGAGCGTCTCCATGGGCGTGTTCATGTGCAGGTGCAGCGTGAGGGAGACGAGGGAGGCGGCGAAGACGGGGCGGTGCGTGGGCTCGTAGGTGGGGCAGGTGATCTGCAGCGCGCGGGGGCGGATTCCGGAGCGCCCGAGGTCGGTGAGGAGTTTGTGGACGGAGGTCATGCCCCAGGTGCGCTTCGAGAGGACGACGCTGGTGACGTAGGGGATCACCGTCGAGTGGGGGTTGTCGATTATCTTGAAGAACTCGGTGACCGAGTTTGGCTCGGGCGCCCAGTCGGCGGAGAGGTCGAGTGAGGAGAAGAGAAGGTGTCTGCTCCTGGGAAGCCACTGTCTGCAGACGAGACTGCAGGCACCGAGGGCGGACCGGTGCAGAAAAGAAGATGCGTCTATAATACATTCCACCAGTTCGATTGGGAGAGGCATAATTCTGTCGGATTGGAGGGAGCGCAGGGGATTGGGGGTTGGCGATAACGATAAGGAAGTGACATTCGGCATAAGCTTGCCAATCGAGTGACCACCTAAGAAATCAGCGAACGACCTTCGATGGGCTGATACGATGGACCTGGTGACATACGCACCTACCCAGGCGAGCCCACAGAAAAGGAGGCAGTGGGGAGGCTCCGGAGTATGTTGTTCTTCAGGGATATGGTGAGGCCACAGAAATTTGACCGACTTCGTTAACGTGGGTGGAAGGAAGAGTTTTGGAGGGGGAAAGGGGCGTTTGAGAACTTCAGGAGTGAGACAGCAAAAGGCACCGATCAAGTTGGAGCAGAGACGGCAGAGTAAAAAAATCCTGGTGGACTTCGAGGCAATTCTTGTGAGTACTCGGCCCAGACCAGCACGCAGCGAACCAGACGCAGTATCCGAGCGGCGCGTAAACCAAGCGTAAACCACAGGCAATTTTGAGAGAGCAACCAGATCCTAAGATGATCTACCCCAATGCAGGATGCTTCTGGTCGTCGCCCCGAGTGCTTGTGGTCAGCGATGGACACAATAACAAAAGTGGCATGGGTGTTGGTGAAGGGAGCGACCGGCCGGATAAGTTGCCGGTTCGCGAGGTGACTCGTATTTGACAAATTTGATTGCCGGTACTGGCTGGCTGCTAAGTTCAACCACCCCAGATGCGCATCCACAACACTCAATCGCTGGCTTTACATGTGCCCTCGTCAGGAAATTCCAGGGAAGAATTCCTCCAGGGCCCAGGTGAGCTTGAGCTTTCGACGTTCGGGACTCACCGATTAGGCACTTTGCCGACCAGCTCGGAAGGCGAACCGGACGTGTCTGTGTCTCCGCTGAAATGATACACAATTCCGCCGACTCCGTCGCACCACTATACTCTTGGGGGCTCAACCGAAGAAGTTGCTGCGATTGTAAGCAGAGGATGACACTCCGCTCAGTCAGCGCGTCCACTGGCAATTTATGCTTAGTGGACCTGCCAGTGTTCGTTCGGCGGGCCACAAAGTATAAAAGGTCCGCTGCTCTTTCGAGACCCTCACCATTCATTCACAAACTCAAATGCGTACTACTCCTTCCACCCTCCTGCTCAGCACATTGACCCTCCTCGGGTACGCTCTCTGCACGAGCGCGTCGCCTGCCGCCGTCTCGAATGCATCCCTCACGACATGCACCCCGCACCCAGCCTCGCCCCTCGAGCAGCAGGCGATATTCGAGAAATACGTGGACTTGGTCTGGGTAAAAAGGTCTTTATCCTCATCATCATCCTCCCCCTTCCCATACTATTTCCTAATATCACGCCAGGACACCCATCCCAGCCTTCGTCTACGTCGCCGCCAACGAGATCCAGCACAACCCCAACCTCCTCGACGGCGCCGCCGCCTCCGTCCCGATCTTCAACGCGCTCTTCGGTAACACCAGCGTCGGCGTGCAGATAATGCACCAGGCGTTCGCGGCCCCGTTTGGGTGGGTGCATTGGCGCTTGGACGGATTCTACCCGGCCCCGGCTGCGGCGCTGGATGTGTATCGGTTCGAGGGAGGGTGTATTGCTGAGCATTGGGATGTGATACAGCAGGTGCCGGCGGACGCGATCAGTTCGCATCCGTTGTTTTAGCGGGGGTAAATTGGCAGTGGTTGGGCTTGGTTTAGAATCCGTTGACACCCCCATCGTCTTGGAAAATTGTGACCGCCGCTTGTTATTTGAGGAATAAATATCCCAGTTCTTGAAGTGTTCAATATCCGCGAATTTGAGATTTTCTGACCTACATGTAGCAGAGTCCAGTAAGCTGAGGAAACTGCAGTTCTTCACTGCCAACTGCAAGCAAGGCCTCTCGCACTGCCTGATTGGTGTCGGCCTTTATCGGAAAGAACCCAAGTTCTACAGCAGGGCACCAACACCAGGTTGCAAATAGGGGTAGAGGCTGTGCCCGGCGATCAACCTGTCACTGTCAGGTGATCGCGACGCGGGTCTTCGGGCTTTCGTTTCTGCCACTAAGTACGACCCTACATACGTTCCCTCAAGTTATCTCGTAGAGCATCCTCCAAGCTGCCAGATCATTTCTAGCCGGCTCAAGATCTGTACGAAGTCACCGAGTCGCGGACAAGCAGAATCCTCTCCTGAAGCTTCTGGTCCTAGCGACGAACCACTACCAGTACCGCCAGGCTTGGTATCTCTCCTGCTGGCAGGCACCGCTATAAGCACGACATGTCTTGCCTGCACGCCATCCGTAAGAAATACAAGCCTCTTGGTGAGCATTACCAGGGGGATCACTGCATTCACGGACGATGTTAACTTTTCAACTAGGCACGTTATCAAAAAATTCTATGGGAGAAATCTCCCCAAAAGTCACGGTCCAAAACAATTCAAGTATCTACAATCCAGTTACGAACCACTTCGGGCCCACTACCAATTCCACCTCCACTAAAACAACGGATGAGGATTGATCGCATCCGTCGGGACCTGCTGCGTGACATCCCAATGCTCGACAACACACCCGCCGTCGAAGCGGTACAGCTCCACCACCGCCGCGGGCGTCGAATAAACCCCGTCCAAGCGCCAGTGAACCCAACCGAATGGCGCCACGAACGCCTGGTGGAGGACCTCGATGCCGTGGCTGCTGTTGGTGAGGAGCGCGTTGACGATGGGGAAGGCGGCGGCGGTGCCGTCGAGGACGAAGGGGTCGTGCTGGATCTCGTTGGGTGCGATGTACGCGAAGGCTGGGATGGGGGTCCTGGCGTTGAAGTTGTAAGTATGGATGGAAGGGGATGGAATGAGGATCAAATAGATTATTTACCTCTTGACGAAAAGCAAGTCCGCGTATATGTTCCAGATCTCCTGCTGCTCCTGAGGGGTGGCCGGGTGCGGCTTGCACGTCGTGAAGGACGTGTTCGACCCGGAGGAGGGCGACGCGCTCGCGGAGGAGAGTGACCCGATGAGGGTCAAGGCACTGAGGAGGGTGGTGAAAGTAGTACGCATTTGAAGGTAACTGATGAGTTGATGATTCAGAGAGTGAAGCAGTCGTTCGTTTTATAGTAGTTACTACCGTGCTCTAGGTGCACAGAATTGTAAGCTCAAACTTTGCACCTGGATGCCAGTGCTCCACTCGAACCGCGAGCGGGGACATGGATAAACGGCCTAGGACGCAGAATTGTAAGCTCACGCCGGCCTGCCACTGCCCCACTGGACTCGGACTCGAGCCGCGCGTCGCATAGAGGGGGCGGGGACATGGATAAACGGCCTAGGACGCGCTGACTGAGGGTCATCCTGTTTGTTCGCGGTGAAAATGCTTACAACGCAGCAATTTATTCGGTAACACGGTTAAGCTTCCGTGAATAGCCTGGTCGCCGCGACGGGGTCGGAGAATACGCGACGCCATTGGGACATATTATCATATATGTGAGTAGAGCAGGCGCTTACACAGACGTTGTTCGCTAGCTCTCGGTCAACTTCCGTCGGGAAAATGGCTAGGTGTCAAATACCGGTTCGTCACCTCGGATTTACAGCTTGTTTACAGCGCTTTCTTGGAGGTCTGGGTTGAAAAAAAAGCGACCGTGAATCTGTCTAAGGAGACATCTTCAGTGGATCGTTTTTTCTTGTACCAGGGGTTTAGATGCTCCATCTTGGCGCGCGTCGGAGCACAGTCAGGCAAAGCTGAAAAGTTGAATGAAGTTCGAAAAGGCTGTGCTCGGCGATATCAATCGTACACGTGATCGCGACGCGCGTCCCGGTGCCGGGCGTACTTGCTCCTTCCACCTTCACTCCCTCTGTGCACCCCATGTCCGAGACGGCGTCGCCAGTCATCTCGTCAACAACCTCCCGAACCTATGTCCACCTCACCCTAGCGAGCCCAGCCCAAGATCTGTGGCGAGACGTCGACTCGCGAACGGACAGAACCAGGTCTCTGAATCCCCTGGTGAACCAAATCCCTGCATTCAAGTCTCTGGCTCTACTTAGCTATCTCAACCACCGCCCCCTCTTGCAATCTCTCCAAGTTGTTGGCAGACACCGCTGTAACACGATGTCGTTCAGCGCACGTCATCCGTCCTCCAGAGTCATGGGCGCTCGAGGTCGACGTTCAACGTCGACGCATATCGCATATAACTGACAGTTGCTCGGGCTTTCACTGCGCCGTCCGTCTCTAGCCCTCCGTTTCTGTTCCTTTGCACCCTCCGCTCCTTGGCCGACACGACCATGCTGCACTCCACCGCTCTTTCGCCATGGATCACACTCCTTGTCCTCGTCCTTATAATAGAATACCCCACCCTGACTGCGGGCCAGGCGAACCGCACCCTGGACGACTTCTCTCCGCAAATAACCTACACACCCGCCAGCGCCGTGACGCACCTCGACACGACGGGGTTCGACCGGACGAAACTGTACAATGGCACAATTGGCGTTATGAACTCCTCGTCGACGACCGAGGGGGTTAATATGACTATGCACTTCACCGGTGAGCGGCTTCCATTGCTTTAGCCTGCATACTTACACGCATACTTACTGCCAACTGTATTAATATTACTTTTATTAGGCACGGCAGTATGGCTCTTCCTAGCCCAGCCCTCGACGACAGACGGCTTCGGCACGGCGTTCACGGTGTTCCTGGACGGCGCGCAGGTGGACGACGTCGGCGAGGGCTCCGTCCCGGGCGACGCCGCGTACGCCGACCTGGGCTACTCGAACACGAAGCTCCCCCCCGGCCCGCATTCGCTCGTGATGGCCAGTGACCCAGGGCTCCCGCTGTATTTTGATTATGGGGTGTTTACGTTCGTCATCTGAAGTTGCATTGTAATGAGGTGCACGGTTTGCTAACCGAACGAATGGACGCAGGTCGAACAACCCGGACCCAGAGACGTCGATTCCGCCCGTGCTGCCCTCCTCTTCAACGGCTGTATCCTCCTCCCCTGCGTCGAGGATTACTGGCGACCCTGCGTCGGCGTCGCAGTCCGGCGTCGTCCCCAAGAAGACTGGCACGTCTCATGTCGCGGCAATTGCTGGCGCCGCAGCGGGAGCCGCCGTCCTCATTGGCGCGGTGATAGTACTCTTCCTGCTATGCCGCCGCCGGCGCCGTCAACGACCGATAATTAAATCATCATCATACCAGCATCATGTGAATGGCGGCGAGCCGCAGGCGGTGTGGCGACCCCCGGGCTCTCCGTCCGAATATGGTCCAGCGTCGGTCATGGTGGATTCAGTACCGCACACAGCACCATCGCCATCTCCATCTCGATTCGAACCCCAATCACAATATCCCGCGTCGCGAGCACAACGCCAGGCGGTTGAATACGGGTATCCACCGCAGCAGCAGTCCCCGGTCCTATATACGCCCACTGAAGATACGGGTGATGTACGCCGCATGCTGGCGGAGCAGCGTGCCATCGAGGCCGAGTACGCGCGCCCGACGGCTTGGACTGTGGATGAGAAGGCCCCAGTCGGTGCTCGGACCCACAACGGTGGCGCGAGGACAGATGTAGAGAACATAGCGACGGAGATGGCTGCCCTGCGGGCGCAGGTGGCGCGTCTGGAGGGTGCGCGTGGTGCTGGCCATGGTGCCGGCGGGGAACAGGTTGAACTTCCTCCACCCGCCTATGTATGATTGATGTTTTCTATAGTTGACTCGAATCGATGATTGAGTGCGAACTTCGGCGTCTCTTCTGCTCAGGTGGAGCTGTTGTGAAACACCGGGGTTCGGGTGAATTATGCGTCCGGTTTCAACTTTGCGTACGAGTTCAACTTAGCTTGTCAGATAATTCCTGGAAAATTCGGAATAGTGGGAAAGACAGTGAGTACCTGGGCGAGCCTGAAATGCCTTGATCCACAAAGCTGACGTTTTGCCCCGGCCGCACACAAGGTTTCCCGCCTTCTGTAAACGCCAAACCGGTACTTGGCTTCGAAGGTACCTCCCGATCAATATTGATGGCCATCAAAACGATGGGCGCTCTCTTCCAGACCCTTGTCACTCGTCAGTCTCGTTGAGCTCGTCTACAAGTCTCTGTAGCCTGGTTTATTGCTCAGCGCTCAACTCGCAGGTCCTTTGGAATGGCTGCAGCATAACACGGTCAAAATATAAACCCTGGCTGGTCGGGTGTTCAAATGCGCCCACTCGAGGAATCTATCATCTCTACACAGACAGATCCGAGAACCTCGCGCACCCTGTTCGTCTGTCGTCGGATGCAGCGGTGTCCCGCGTTGTTGCACGTTGCACTGGCTGATTCATTAATCCAATCCACAGACGCCGACGCGTTTATCCCAACTGCCGTACTTAGGTGCTACCGCTTTTTTTCTCCAAAGTAGACTCTATCCATTCTGACGCCTCTGCAGGTGAATTGAAGTACAGGAAATAGCAAGTGCACGTCGTGGAAGCTCAAGAAGACCCCGAATGAGCGCCCAGGATCTCCACTGTGATGGACAGTGTAACCAGGAGTGGGCGAGCCGCCCATGTCTCCCCGCGACTCAATCATGCCGGCACTAGCCTCGAGGTATTGTTGGATTGACTCCGACTTTCTCGCGCGCGCCCGTCGTTCCCACCCTCCTTCTTTCCTTTCCCTCCTCCCACCACATGTCCACCATCTTCCCCAAACGCGGGCGGCGCGACAACAACGAGTCCTTCGTCGACCTCGATGCCCCGCCACCCATCACCGAGAAGCGCCACCACTCCCCGTTCTCCTATCTGCGCATCCGGAAGCGCTCCACCGAGGGCACGAAGAATTCGAAGACCTCGCCCCCGAAGGACATTGTCGTGCGCCGCTATAATTCTGCTGATTCCGTCAACGTGTTGGCCGACGACGAACTCATGAAGCCGCTCCCGCCCGTTCCCCCGCTCTTGAATCACAACCGCGGCTACTCGGACCCCCAGCTTATTTACGGCGCGCAGGTGTACCCCCAGTCGGCGCCGCGCGCGCCCGGCTCCGACTCGTCGAATGACTCGACAATATTTTGTACGCAGCACATCCCTCTTCATGTCTGATCAATGGAATAATTCATTTTCACAGTCCCGACGCCGTCAACCCAACCTGCGAAGTTCCCCACGCAATGGGACGCCCCGTCGGTCGATAACCTCCTCCCTACGGCGCACGCCATCCTGCCCGTCCCCTCGCCCACCATGATGGCAGCGGCCGCTGTGATTAGTTCCGCCCAGGCGCACGACCACTCCAACTCGAAGGCGATGATTCCCGCGGGGCACAACCTCATCGCGACAGTGGAGATGGACAAAGAGAAGGTGGCTGCCACGGTCGGTAGGTGGTCGTTTTGAAATTTTAACTTTTAGTAAACCGCTCCGGGCTCTAACGGAAATTTGGCAGGACCACTCATCACGATGGGGATGCAGAACCTGACCAAGGCGCAGACGGTCGTGGATGATGTCGTCGCCAGTGCGTTTCTCTTCATCATCATCTTCTTCGTCTACAATCCTGACTCGGAACACACGTAGGCGAGGCGTGGAGCGTGGCGAAGGAGAACGTGACGGCGGTCCTAGCGCCCGCGAAGGATATCGTCGTGATTTTAGATTCGATCACAAAGTACATCCCCGCGCTCATGGTCGCCGAATCGGTCTTCTCGGTGCGTCTCCAGGATACTTACTTACCTCACGTCTTGTGTCCCTTATTATTATTCTTTGTGGCGCAGGTTATCATCAAGCACGAGCTCGAGCGGCATGAGAATGACCGGAATATCGTGAGTTCAAGTATATACCCATCTTACTACTGGCTGGTTTGCTTACAGCGGGTAGCTGGTCGTGTACCACACCATGGTGAGCTCACTCTCCTTTTGGATAACGCGTTACGGGCGACATGGAGCTCACACGATATCCAGACGATATTTTGGTTCACCCTCTGTGACCTGCAAGCCATCTTCCGTGCCGATCGGGAACACATCAAAGACAGCTTGGATAATTTCTTCCAGACGGTAAGCCACTCCCTCCCGTCGGCGCTTCTACTAACAACCGAATGTCTCTTCTCAGGTCAGTCAGACGATGCAAGATTTCGGTAACTTCCGGGAGTCAGTAGTACCATCGCTGAGGAATATCCAGTCAAACTAATTGTCCTTCGAATTCGCAGAGTATACTACCGACACGGGCACTTCGGTTAGTACGAGTCACCCTCCCCTTCAATCAAGTTTCATTCATTCAAATTAAAACTCAACCAACCTACGTAACGCAGCACGCACCCTCCGCTCCTCCGAATACCGCAAAAAGCTCACCTCCTTCGCCCAAGCCTTCACCGACCACAAAGCCTCCCTGCAGTTCCTCCTCACCGAGAGCTCCGCGCTGCAGATGAACGACATGAGCGCCAGCGTGAACAACGTCTCGGCGAAGTTGGATGAGGTGACGAAGAAGCTGGATGCAGCGATGAAGTTTGTGGGGAGGCAGACGGCGTTTGAGGTGGATGTGGCGAGGCGGGTAGAGGAGGGTGGGGGGGAGGGGGCGTTAATGGTTTGTTTTTGTTTCTTCGGGCGCGAGAGGGAAGTGCGGTGCTGAAGAAGAATGTAGGATCCGAGGTTTCTGAATGAGCTTGCGAAGAGCGCGTTTGGGGTACAGGGCGGCCTTTCGTCGCAGGTCCACGCGAGCTTGCGGCAGGGGCTCGACGAGGCGCTCACGGCTAATATGTGCGTATCCATCCGCTTTTGTTCCTTTTAAGACCGCGACTCACTTATTTTCCGCAGGCCGATGTTCACGCTGAAGGTGGAGGCCGCGCAGAAGGAGATATCCGACGCGGTTGAACGTTCGACGGAAACGCTCTTGCATCAGGTGAGTTTATCCTTGGATTCCTTTGTTCCAGAGCCTCGGTAACTTATTCGGACGTTGCGCCGGCAGTTGAACTCGGGCCCGTATGAACTGATCAAAGACGAGGATATCAAGGCGGTTTGGCAGAGTACGTGCAGTCTTTTTGTTTTTGTATTCCCTGCCGACATGCTAACCAACATTCGCGTCACAGGCATGGTACGATCATCCTTCCGGTTCAAGTTGCTTTTTTTCTAAACTGTAGCAGAACTGGCGTATCAGTTGCAAGGCGCGGCACTTCGTGGATGGTAATGCTTCATTTGGCATATCATCTTCAACTTCGCTGACAACCTTCCAGCGGTACACAATCACTTTGCGCAACAATTCGGCGAGCACCGGCATAAAGGCGGCGAGGTTCACCCCCAGCAGTGGACGCTCAACATCCTCAGCCAAGTGATATGTACGCGCCTACCTACCAGCATTAGAGTCGGCTCCCTTCTAACTCGTATTAGACTATCCCAGCATCTCCGATGCCATCGACGACGATGGGAGTGGGTACATCTCTGTCCATGAGGTGAACCACTTTTTCAAGTCACGGCCGAAGGAGTGGTCCGCGGTGGAGTGGCTTTCTTTGTGAGTCTCGCTACCACTGTTGCGTTCGCCATTAATCAACCTATGTTTTCCGTTAGCTGGGCGGCGGGGTGGAAGCAGAATGCGCTCGCGTGAGTTTCGTTATTAAAATTGCTCATATAGACGTCGACTAACTGGACTCAAAGTTACAAGACGCGTTGTAAGGCACTATTCTCCGAGCTGGAGGCCTCTGCTCGGACGGTGCTCCCGCAGAACCGGCGGCACGTAAAATCGTACATCAAAACCAGCGGCTTGTCCGAACTCTGGCTCGTCGTCAACTCCCTCGCGAGCGACGGGATGGCACACCGTGCCACGCATCAGTTGGCGGAGACGGAACCGTTGGGTGTGCTGAGGGCGGAGATCATGCAGAAGGAGACGGCGCATATCCGGTCACGATTGGAGCGAATTCAGTATCAGCTCGAGAGCCCTGAGACTGTAGGTTATATTTCGCATTCAACGACTGATGTGATTAAACTGGTTCATCACAGGTGCTCGCCGCCCTAGGCACGCATCGCTTGGAAGGAGTGAGTGTTGATATCTCCATCTAATTGCAGTCGCTAACGATTTATCAACCACCAAGTTCATCCTCTGCTTCCTCGAGTTGATTCTCGAACGCCATCGGCAGGTCATCGACGCCGCGAACACTCTCGTCATCGGCGAGCGCGAATTCGACACCATGACGTTCAGCCTGCAGAATCTCGTTGCGGCGTTTGGCACGCGATACCACACACTGAGCGAGAGTTGGAAGCAGCAACGGCTCGACACGGCGGGACTTATGCGGTACTTTGCGGGGGGGATATTCCACGAGTGGAATGAGATATTCCAAGATGTACGTGCACGTTTGTCCTTCTCCAACACTACTAGTGATTGACCGCCGCAGCATCCGACGGCACATACCGAGCCGCCTGAGACGCCGAAGCCTTCATCACCTCGCGCTGTAGCGCGGCCGCCACGGGAGAAAGCATCGCCACGGCCAGAGGACATCCTCCTCTTCCCATTGCCCCCGCAACCGAGTCCGACCAGTCAAACCTGTGACGACCCAGGTAGCCCGCCCGCAAGGCTGACAGTGAGTTCCCCGTACCTCTTTTTACTACCGGTCTCAACACCGACACAGACGCTGCCTCTGCCCCATGGACCCCGCCGCAATGGCGTGAGTTTCGCCTCTCCATAATTTCGTCGGGGTTCTAATAATTCCGGTCCAGCACGGTCACCGCCAAACCCCGTCGTCAACCTCGGTGGACTACTTTTATCACTTCGATTTCGAACCCCGCCCGTCAGACTATCCGGGTCGTGGAGATGACCCCGCGAGTATCTCGGGCGTTTACTCCAAGGTTAGTTAATGGCAATCGCCCCCTTCCTTCCCTGTGTCGCTGACCGCGCGCTGTAGACGAAAAAGCCAAAGCTCGAAGATCGAATTACATCGCTCGAAACTGAGCTTTCGGACATCAAAGGCATGCTCTCCCAGTTGCTTCTATTATCCACGCCGACAGCAAAATAATCCACCTTCAAAACAATTCGTTCACATTCGTTCAAATCTACCCACACACGGAGACACCCTCATTCAGGCATCGCATTGTACCTCGATATATTTGTACGCTACGACCATATCGCTGTAATCAACCCAAATAATACTTGGTGTAATTATTGTATACCGCGGTTCGGTTAGATTGAACTTCAAGGCCGTGCGCATTAGTCTCTGCGAATTATAAAAGCGCAGTCGGTGGCAATGTGCAGCCGGGGCTTGCTCCCGTCCAGTGTTCATTCGCTTAGTGACTGGTATTGCACCAAGATATTTGTATGCTACGACCACATTTTTGTAGACAATACTGCTGTAATTATTGCACGTCGCGGCTGGGTTAGATTGAACGTTCTCACTTGAAAGCGGTACGCGTAGTTATAACTGTCTGTTCACAACACCAAAGCAACCCCAAATGCAGTTGCAAGGAACGTGAAGCCGATGCTTGCCCCCGTGGCGAGCGCACTGCTCGGCGGCTTCGACGGCGAGGGTCCTCCTCCCCCAGAGGCGCCAGAGCCCGTCGCGGAACCCGCAGGCGGTGCGGTGGGGGTGACGCTGATGCTCGGGTTGTAGTATGAAGCGCCGGGCGCCAAGCTGGGTGCACCAGTGGCGGAGGCCCCGATGCCTACGAACGCGCCCTCGGCTTCCTATATTTGCCAGTGTAAGTATGTGATTGAGAACATCAAAAAACTTGAACTGACCCCGACGGTCGAAACGGCGGAGGCCGATGCCTTGAAGGCCGAGAGGTTGCCTTGACCGAGGTTGATGACACCGCTCATCCCTGTTAGATGTAAGGTATGAGAAACAGAAGCCATGTTTGACAAGGATGCGGTCTCACCATTCTTGCAGTGGAGAATCGGCTCAAGCTGTTTGCAGTAGAACCAGATGGCTAGAGTGGGGTCAATATTGGTGAGGGGTAGGATGGCGAGCTCTCCGCGCACGTTTTGTGTCGTCCGTGATTGTCAAGTTCCATACAGGCGCGGGGCCGCTCGAGTTGAAGAAGACCCAGCCAGAGTCGAAACCTCCGGCAAGGGGCTCGCACGGCGTAGCCAGTGAGCTCTGAGTCACTGTGTGGTTGCCCGGACTTTCACAATATATAGAGCATGTGTAGGGCTCAAGTGGGAGTTGCTCACATTCCGCTGAACTCAAACGACACGATCGTGCCGATTGAGGCGTTTATATTGTTCGGGGTATAGAGGGTTCCGGGGTTGCCCCCGACTTTGACGGTCACCACCTGCTGAGCAGAGACCACACCGAGGGAAGCAAGAGCAAGGAGAGCAGATGCGGCGCGCATTGTTGGATGAGGGGATGAGGGGATATTGCCGTGGCAGCCTGGGCCTTCTTTATACGGGGGAGCGCAGAGGTGATTGTTTCAAGGGTCGCGGCGCTGTATTAGCGCAACTGCCGCACGTCCGAGCGTTTTTAGATTTCTCATAAAGTCATAGTCATCCGATGCTTATACGGACGGCGTCCCAAATTGAGTTGTAATAATCTGACAAGCATTTACTTGCTGGCGCGATGGTCAAAGACGAGCGGCGGTTGGCAGTTGAGCCTCGGGAGCCCTGCTTTTGTGACGGCGCCAACCGGACGTTCAGCATTGAAAAATTAAATTACCGTGTGAGCTTACCGTTACACTGGTTGAACCACTGAACATGAGCACCATCGACCAATGTGCTATCCAAAGGTCCACCGCAAGTTACAGTGGCCCCTTAACAGCTGAGCAGTAGGAGCTCACCAAAGAGTTTCCCCAGCGCGGCAGAAGCTGCTCGAGGTTTTAGGCCGGCTTTCATGGCACCCCGCATTACAGATCAATCACCCGTCCGCAGTCGTTCTTAACCCAAACGTTTGAAGGGATTACGGGACGAGAACAGTAAGCAATTGACGTACTCCGACGTACCCGATGGACGACGGCCTCGGTGATACGATTCTCACCACTCCCGATGGTTCGCATTGAATCTTGGCGGCATTTGGGCGGAGTTAACGAACTATTAAATCGCTGAGCGCAAAAAGGAGGACGATGTATTCCCGGGTATCCTTCAGTATCTGGATGCTGAGCTCCATTGCTCGTACTTCAACGCGGCCTCAGCGACATCGATACGCCATCAGCTCCACATCGGCAAGTGCGGGCAGGTGCGGCAAAAACGAATATCACGCCATTAAATTTCTTCTCGTACATATCCCTGTGTCCAGTTGTAAGAAGTGTCCACGGTTCCGCACGTAGGTAAAACTCACCTCCGGTAAGTAAATAATCGCACATGCAAGTTGCAGAGCACCAAACGCGGAACAGTCGTGACTCAGTCGGTTGTTCAACCTTTCCCAGCCTTTCTGGAGAAAAAGCTCTTGCTCCGGGATACAGCGATTTTCTCTGCGGGTCGTAAAATCTGTCCAAACCGTAAGCGTTAACTCTGACAGGAGAAGAGCAAAAGCAAACTTGAACACGACTTACCTGGAAGGAACATACGAGTTCCTCGTCGACAGACATCATCGCAGCCGCATTGTCGAACTCGCCGCAATAATTCGGCGCAGAGAACAAGGTCACCAACCGCCGCTTGGCGAAGAACTCGAAACCATCCTCCACGACCTGTCGCATGCATCGCATTAGCCAACCTCCTGCGAATAATTTCAACGAGCAACTAACCTGATGTCCCCGGCAGATCAAGTCGAGGTCGTGTTTCTGGATGAACTTGGTCACGATGTCGACGCCGAACGTGAACCCCGCCCCGCGGTCGTTTTCCGCCCAGCCGGTGACGTACGCGTCGGGGTCGCTCCAGAGGATGTCCGAGAGCATACCGCCGTCGGGGATCTCCGTGGGGCGCGCGATGCGCCGGATCTGGTCCATGGACTGCAGCTCGGGACTGAGCCCACCGTGCATCGTGAATATGCGCTCGCCGATGATGGCAGCAACCGGGAAGCAGTTGAAGCAGTCCGCAAAGGTCTTCCAGAGCTTTATGTTGTACCGCCGCTTGCCTTTTGAACGTGTTATATTAAATAAAGAATGAAACGCTTCGGTATTGAAGGGAAATACACACACTCGTCGTAGAACCCATATATCCTGTTGACGGACGAGGACTCGTGGTTGCCGCGCAAGAGGAAGAAGTTTTCGGGGTATTTGATTTTGTATGCAAGGAGGAGACATATCGTCTCCAGCGACTGTTTCCCTCGGTCGACATAATCACCGAGGAAGAGATAGTTCGCGTCCGGAGGGAAACCGCCATATTCGAACAGGCGCAGGAGGTCGGAGTATTGGCCGTGGATATCCCCTACGTGCGAGTTTCATTCAATCCGCCAGTTCACCTGCAACCAACGATATGGAGTACGCACCGCACACCTTTATCGGGGCTTCGAGCTCCAGCAGGATGGGCTGGGTTATCATGATCTCTCGCGCGTTCGCACAGAGATACTGAATTTCGTATTCCTGGAGTTTTACCGTCTTGCCGGGGCGGTTCCCTCTCACTGGGGTAAGCAAGCGCATCAGGGGCAATTCCATTCGGTAAAGGGGCAGCTACACACCTTCAAGCAGTCGGTCAATGACTGAGTCGAGGTCTATCTCAATCTTCGTAACACCCATTCTAAGTCTGTCGAATAAATATCCCAGAGGTCAGGTATATTCGCTGCGGTTTCAAGTAGTCGACGCACTTCGTAGCACCCTACACGATTCGCTTGAAGGAGTAGAGTCCTTGAGTCGGACGAGGGATGGTGGTGGGCAAGATGAAGCTGTTAGACGGCTAATTCAGTTATGACTCGACCCCTCAGTGTACACATCACAGTCGCTTAAACGGCCCGACGCTCGGGGAGCTCCCGCGACCACAAGTACCTGCCCGATAACATTAATAAGTGCCCGGAGGAATCGAAGGCGGTCCTGAGAGTCGTACTCACCGTAGTAGTAGTGGCACGGTGGCACCCGCATACTGGGGTATGAATAGAACCTAATAGAAGTTATAGAATCAGGAAAACGGCGGAAACGGACGATGCGAAGGAGTTCCGATAGGCTACCAGGGAATCAAGCTGCTTCGTAGGAGAGAGGCTTGAACTGCCAGAGGGGGATTTGAGGGTTTTTGCAAGCCATTTGCCACCCGAAGCAATGGGTACTTATGTGGAGCTTAGGAAGGCAGTTCGCTGGGCGGGTAAACCAGCTTTGACTGCCGCGGGGTTGAACGTTGGGAGCAGATGCTAGCAGAGGACATCGTTGCGTTTTTTTTTTTTGGTGGAGGTGAGAGTTGGGTGAGAGTCACAGGAGCGGTAAGACCATCAACCTTTGATCCGCCGGCGATGTCATTGAATGCCGATTTTGCCGTTATTCCGAAATGAAGTGTTCGCTATTCACCTCACCTTCGAGCCCATATGGCGCCTTCAACTCATCGGTCGCGTCGTTTATTTCTCCCCATGTTTCCCGTTCTTCTTCAACGGTTTCTTCAGAAATACAAAAATCTGACGTCGGAATCAGACGAATTTGGCGGACGAGGTACACCTTCAACCTCCCGTAGCCTTCTTCGCCAGGCCTCGAGCATGCGATTTCGCCCAATGCATGGACCGTTCAATTCTAACTCGACTCTGAACCGGTCACGAGACCAGAGTTCGCGCCGCAAAGGCCGTCAACAGAGGGCAACAACGCGTATGTAGTGCTATTTCTTTCTTCCATCTGTATGCGATTTAGAGATTCTCCACTGCTTTTGGTTCAATCACACACGACATTCACTGCGCTGGAGTCAGCAGAATTCAAAAATAAGAAGAAAAGACATACCACAGCATCGAAAGATGCATTCTCATGTTAGCACTGGTCCAACTCAAATGGAGGCAGATCAAACAGCCTGGCCATTGATCAAACGGGAGACGGTCAGCAGCGGGAGCAAGTCAAAAGATGGTCGACCACTGAACTGTCAATGAAAATCCAAATACACCTGGGTGCGAAGTTGGATGGTATTTAGAATTAAATGAGGATGGGATGAGTTCTTTTGTCAATGGCCTATCATGAAGTCAAAACCGTTCGTGGATAGATAGATGCGGTTTTACTTGACGACGTCGTTCGTTGGTGGTCTCGGTAAGGACTCACGCATAGGTTCAATGATTGCTTGACGACGTCGTTGGTCCGTGCTCATACAGTACATAGGTTCGATGATTGTTGGTTGAATTAGCACAGGTTCAGGGTTGGACGGGGGTCGCATGTGCAATGCTTCCTTGCGTGCCTGCATTGGAATATAGGTGCAGCGATTCGGACAGGCCGGTGTTGGCGGCGTCCACAGTTCTACCGTGCCGCGAAATGGTTTTGGATGTTTCGAAATCGGCATATTTCGAACTTTCGACGGCCGTCGTGCAGGGAAACATCAACAGCATCTTTGTTGGAGGCAGGGTATAGCAGGGTACAGCGGGTATATGTATGGCTTGATCACGATGGGGAAATTCCCTCCCTAAGAATGATGAGTAATGGGCAAAACAGGCAGCAGCGCACGACTCACAGCAGTCTCCGCAAACGACGCAGCGCGCGTTTCACACGTTTCTGCACGATGCTATTGAGCACGGAAGGATTGAATCGTGAACAAACAAAGACGCACTTGAATCTTGCGTCGCCACGCCGCCGCCAGCCTCCGCTCTCGGTCTCGCTCGCGCTCCCGCTCCTCAGACGGGCGCGGCTCGTAGGGGACGAACGCGGACCTGCGCACGGGCGGCTCCCCCTTGGTCGTCCCAGTGCGTTTGGGCCGCGGGGTCGGTATCGCCATCGGGGTCGGTCGCACTGGCTGCGACGCCGGTACCGCAACAACCGAATCATCGTCGACCCAGGCATTAAACTGTCGGCCATAAGGATGCGCTACTGGACGCGAGGGGAGCAGCCGGCGCTGCGAGTCCCGGCGCGCCCGTGGCTGGTCGTCTTCCGCAGAGAAGTGACTGTGGCTGGGTTCCGTGGACCAGACGGTGGACTCGGGGTTGTATGGGTGCGAAAGGGGGAGGGAGTCGACGGATTGGATCTGGATTGATTAGGGGTCAGTGAGGAACGACAGGATACTGCGCAAGGTGGAAACGCACGGGCATGAAGCTCTGCATCTTGCTGTAGGGTCCGGTGTTGTGGTGGGCATCGACGGGGGTGTATGGATACTGGAGGATTGAGGTGAGACCAACGGCGGCGGCGCTGCGGCGATAAGACCGCACCTCGTTAGCGTAGATGTAGCCCGCCGCGCCGCTGTACGGATGATTCATTGCGATTGCCAGACAAGTCCACAGTGCCTACAGCGCTGGGATAGCAGTGGGCGGTCAAGAAGGGCAGCCGTGTGAAGGCGACAAGCCTGACGTGGCTAGTGGGGACATCAAGGAGAATCGCCGGGATGTAATGAATGGCGGCGGAACACAGAAGAAGATGTTGGCCTTGATGCTGTTGATATTCAAGCCAGACGAGCAGGAGCGGGCGAGACTGGACAGGGTGTCGCTGTGGGAGTTGGCAAGGAGCTCGTCGTTTGGTCTGCGTTTGGCCCAAGTTTGGCCGCTGCGGCGTCGGTGATTTCGGTAAAAGCCGGTGTCACGTCACATCGTGACTTCGTCACAAGTTGAACTCGAAATTGAACCTGCAAAGATTGCAAGGGCCCTCGACACGCAGTTTTCATCGAGGCAGTCAGGTATTCTTGGATTGGTTTGGTCTCGCCGAAACCTCTGGCCAACGCAGGTACTTGGTATCCTAAACAAATCCTGAACGCCCCGGCCCCCGCCTGCCAATCCAGAATCAAGAGGCCGAACTATGAATCTCGACGACAAGCTAGCAAGCGAGAGTTCGTCTTTATTTACAACCACGAATATTTACAACCACAAATTCTAATTGAAAGCTACAAACAATCGGACATGTTTAATGCGGCAGACCTCAAGCTACCCCGGGCAACTGCAACGCGTTCTGTCGAAGTAGCGCAACAAACTTCAGACAACCTTGACCCTGTGCTCTGCTTCCAGATCGCCTCAGATCAAGCGTGTCACCAGAAGTCGTCCAAAAATGCATCCGCGGCAGTTGAACCAAAGTTCAACACGTTCACATTCCCGATAAGTACTAGGAAGATTCTATGGGGTCATGGAAAGCAGAAGTTTCTGCGCTCTGCATCACTGATATGTTCCTGCCGGTGCGTGAGATTCGGTCGCTTCACTTACACTTTCTGTTGTCACCAACCAACGCACCCGGTCTCGCACCAGGGTTCAAGTGAATTCAACATGAACGCTATGGTATGCACACCAGTTCGACCAAGACAGGAACGTCAAAAGGCGGAGGAGATGCGTCCGCGACGTCTCGACAAAATATGCTTGAATGACGCACCCCACAATCGAAGCACTAGCCCTGAAAGGCTACTTGAGCGTGACCGCGGCAAGATTATCGAAGCGTCTTTCCATTCGCCCGATGGAAACCTTCCCGATTCAGCATCCTCCGTGCAAGAAGTCGTCCACACGTTCAAACACACTATTCAACGGCCCTACGTGTGTATATAACACTCGACGCCTACAGCGACTTCAGTCTCCCCTTTCACTCTCGCGCAACATGGACACCCCCGGAATGCCCTCCATGGCCTCGACCTACGGCGCCTGGTTCACTTCTTTATTCCTCGAAACCATGTAAGCCCCGTGTCCCAATATCGCGGTGTACTGACCGGACCTCCGACCCCAGCCTCTACGGAATCGGCATCCTCCAAACTTTCCTTTACTTCCAGTGGTCGAGCAAAGATAGTTGGTCAATCAAAACTCCTGTGAGTCTCCTCGCGGCGTCTTTGTGTGCGACTCATTCAATCGAATCAGGTCCTTATCGTCCTGTTCGTGCTCCACGCTGATGTTCAAATGAAACCCTCACCGAGCTGCCCTCAGTTTCCTGGAAACAACGCAAATCCTTTTCTTCTTCCGCTCCTCGTACTTCCGCTTCGTTCAATCCTTCGGGGTCCTTCTGGGCGACTTGATTTGGTGCGTCACTTCCAATGTTGGTCTCTATGGTCCACGATTGATTCAAGCTTTTAATTCAGGTCCGACTCGGTGCGTCCGTGGCTCTTTACAAGACACTCGAAGTCCAAGACTCATCCATCCATCCCCAGCTGCAACTCCTCGCCAACGTGAGTACCCTTGAATCCGATGCTGTCGCCCGCATTAATGGATGGATGGAATGCGCAGTATCTTTCAGCTTTTACCGTCCAGCTGTAAGTATTTCGTCTCCGTTGCAATAACACCAACCGACTAGATACCCCTCCAGCTACTTCGCCACCAGGATTTATCGTTGTGCGTACCCTACACACTCAGTCGTCGTATCCCCACCAACTGGAAGTCCCATAGTAACCCACACGCGCATCCGGGTCTTCAAATACTCCGTGGTCGGAATTTACATCGTCGTACGTCGGAATGTTCTCACGGTTCAACCTCTCCTTAGTACGCGCACAGGTTCTCCTGGCCATCACGCAGATGGGCAAGTAGCAGAGTATCGCCTTGAACGTCCGGCTGAGCGTTTGCGCTGTATAGCTGCCGGGCTAACCCAGACGATCCTGACGTGCGTATCTACCTTCACCCAATTGCCTCCCACTCTGATCAACTTCCTCTTCTGCAGCTACAAGTTGCGCTCCTACGCAAAACTGGAGCAAACCAAGGTATCCGCGCCATCCCCACTCGCACCCAAGAACCCCTTGAAAAACATTCCTAGGCCATCACAACTCTCCAAACCGCCGCCTCCCTCGCGTGCGACGTCGTCATCACGCTCTACCTCTGCTTCTTCTTCGCGAAGAGCAAGAGCGGCCTTCCACGGTGCGCTTCCTCCTATTTATTCCTTTTCGATGCTTATAGATGCACAACAGGACCGAGAGACTCCTAAACTCGCTCATGATCAACGCCGTCAACCGCGGGATGCTGACCGCCATCTCCTCCGCGCTCACCATGATCCTCGTGCGTCGCGTCGTTCCCAGTTCCCTTGTATTCCAATTGATAAATACTTCAACGCACAGTTCCTCGTCTCCCCCCATACCCTATGGTTCTTTCTCTCCATCGCGCCGAACAGCAAATGTAATTATAATCAATTTATCTATTACTTTCGTTCATATTTACTCACCGCACCCCTCCCCAGTGTACATGAACAGCATGCTCGCAACGTGGGTATCTGTCTCCCCCCTCCCCGCCCCGAATGGACCGCGCACTGACGGAGATGATGATGATGCCCAGGCTCAACATGCGCGACTACATGGGGCGCAAGATCCCCACCGGCTACTCCGTCGACCTCGGGAGCGTCCCCGCGACCGCGGGCCAGGCCGTCTCTGCCGTCGAGTTCGTGCACCCCGTCACCGTAGGCACCGTCGTGCGTCTCCCTTCCCTTCCCTCTTCTCATTTTTTCCCCATTTATTCCATGATTGATGATTCTCGGGGACGCACTTAGGACTCGCAGGACACGCGCGGGACCAGCACCACCAAGCTCACCGAATCCGACGTCACCTCGACGGATACCCTCCCCACCACGCCTACCACGCCGAAGTTGTGAGATCAGACAGACGGCGGAAAGAAAACCGGGGGAAGCATATGCGAACGACGAATCTACTACATACGACCTACTACCTACTATCCTCCGAACACCTTCGTTCTCTTATACATATATCACTAGGCAGCGGTATAAATCCTTACGCACTCGAATAACATGTACTATATCCTGGATGTACCGCTATGAATGCTCGGGTTGAATGCCACATTTGTGGTCCCTTCGTATGTGAACTTCGTGGTTTAGTTGCCTTAAGTAAACTACGAGTAAAGCACCTCAACAAAACGGCTAATTTGTGGGTCTGACCGAGGCCGCCAGAGGCTCGCAGGAAAGAGTCCGAGCTGCAAATTGAACCACAACCAACAAGATCAACAAAAGCCCCACTTCGTTTCATAATAGAAAAACATCAAGCACCCTCGGCCAACCTCTTCTCAACCTTCACCATAACATCCTTCCAGATCCTCGGCGTCATAGCCAGCGCCCCACTCCGCCTCATCTCCATAATCCTCACCACAGGATACTCCAACCCCTCCGCCTTCCCCTCAATCACATCCCGCTCCCGCGTCCAGCTAAACAACGCCCCATCCGTCGTCTCCTCAAACGGATTAATCTCGATGAGCGTGCTACGCCAGGCTCCCCCATCCACCGCCGGAGGAATGACTCCGAAATCCAGCACACAGTCGGTGAAGCCCTTGCCCGAGAGGATCGGCCACAGGGAGCGAAACGCTTCGAGGATGGCGGTGGTGGCGGATCGGAGCTGCGCCTCGTCGTTCAGGCGCGGGGAATGCAGCTGGTAGGCGTATTGTGAGATGGCCGTCATACGACCGCCGGAGACGAAGGTCCGGAATTCCTGGGGCGGGGAATTAGCTCTGCGAATCGCGAGTGAGCATACAACTTTACCATGTCTATCGGGACGGCCTCCCATTCTCGGAGGACGACGTTCTGGTCCCAGCTCTCTGGGTGCCTCAGCGCCAACGTCATATCCTGCGCCAGAGAATGGATATCAGAGCTGTGTCGTAGATCCCAGCGCCCACTCACCTGCCAAACCCGCTCACTCAACACCAGCGCCCGCACAACCGCAGCCGCGTCCGAAAACCGCAGCGCAGCACCCTCCGCCGCACAAAGGATCCACAGCTTCCCCTCGTCGTCCACGTCACCCGGTGCCGCACGCACAGCCCGCTCATAATACGCCTCAAACACGCCCGACCGCGCCGCAGCGTCCTTCGGGGATCTGGAGCTCAGTTTCATGAAGCACCCCGCCTCACTACTGGCACCCAGTTCGTCTATGGCGCGATGGATCGACGGGCCGAGGGACTCGAGCAAGACCGCCTCCAAGGGATCCAGCGGGGGCGACGTCTTCCCCGTCGCCACGTAGGCCGCAGCAGCTGCTGCGACGACATCCGCAGCCGCCGCATGGTCCAGTTTCTCGTACGCACGCAGGAGGAGGGATCCGTGCTCCAGTGTGAGGGGTACCATGAGCGTCTTGGGCGTATAGTCGGCCAGTATTGCGCCCCAGTTCTCGATGTTGGCCTGTAGGACGATTGCGTCGTATTTATCTGAGATTTCCAGCGTTCCTGCGTGGGATGGATGAATTTCTGTATTGCACGTCAAAGGCCGTCGTACCGCTCAGGATGGGAACGCTGGCATCGTGTTGAATCTGGACCTTCCGCAAGGGTCGTCGGGCGCGTATACTGTCCAGTAAAGACATCGAGCTCAGAGTGTTGTGGTGGAAGGAGACAGGAGGCAGTTGTGATAGACATCTCAATTCAGTTCCAATTGAACCTTTTGAACGGCAGAGTCACAAATTCAACAACAAATCCTAGGCTACACGAACGTATCTACGTATGGACAATTATTACTACAATATCTACAATATCTACATTACCCTCCACCCAAGTATGTATGTATGTACAAGCCCAAATTCGTTCGCATCTAGGCAAAACGCAACACCGGAAGGCGCATCACATTCTGCGGTCCCAAAAACACCCTCGTCGACGCCCCTGGGCCACCAGACGCCAGCTTGAGAGCTACGTTATTATTCGCGTGCGGGTTCGTGTTCGTGTTCATGTTCTTCATATTCGTGTTCGCATTCATCTTCGTCTCCATAGTCGTGGTCGTCGTATCCTTCGTGAGTGCCGCCGCCTCGGCCACCAAATCATCCACAGGACTATCGCACCGCCGCCGCAGCCTCACGGGCGCCGTACTCGCCCGCGCATGCGCACTGGCCCACGTCTGCGTGCGCGCCGCAGCATTATCCGCAGTCGTCGTCGCAGTCGTAGACATAACCGGACTCGCAATCTGCTGCTGCGCCGGCGGAGGCGCCGGCAACGGGCGCGCAGGGAGCGCCGCCGACACCTGCACCAACGAGCTCGCGGGCCTCGGCGCCGTACCAGTCCTCTGCGCACCAATCTTCATCTTCCCCTTCCCGCTCACGAGCACCGGCGGCGCAGGCGGGCCAAAATTCGGCCGTGGTCGCGCAGCCACGCTATTCACCCTCCGCACCCCCAAATTCTCCTCCGGCAACCGACGGAACGCCTGCGCCTCCCTCTTCCCCGGCCCCGGCACCGCGCCGCCCAAATTCCCGCCCACGTTGAACTGATTCGGGAACCCCGCCATCGGCTGCTGGGGTTGTTGTTGCGGTGCGGCGGGCTGGTGTTGCGGTAGGACGGGTGGCACGCGCTGGTGTTGTAGAGCGGGCTGGTGTTGCCGCGGCAGGACCCGTTGCTGCTGCTGTTGCGCCAGAACGCGCTGCTGCTCCTGCTGCATCCTCAACGCCGCAAGCCCGTCAAACAGCGCCGCCACATTCGGGTGCAAAGCCCCGTTCCCGTTCCCGTTCCCGCGCTGCTGCTGCTGCTGCTGGTTCTGATACGCAGTATGGTTGTAGTTGTGGTATTGCTCGAACGGCTGCGACTGCGGCTGCTGCGACGCATAGGGCGCATACAACGGGTCCGGCCGCGCCGCTGCGCCAAACGTAAGAAGACTGTGGATATTCGCAGCGAGCGGGTGCGGGAGCGTGTTCGGAATCCCCTGAGGTTGATGTTGCTGCGGTTGCTGGTGGTGGTAGCCCTGCTGCTGTTGTTGTTGAATCGGGTGTTGGTCGTGGCGATGTCCCGCAGCAGACGCAAGATACGCCGGCGGCGCCCGCGCCCGGGGGTTCCCCGTCAGCAGTCCATGTACATGCGCGGCCAGGAGATTCGGGTTGTTGTTGTTGTCGGGGATCGTCGAGGCGAAGGGAAGCCCACCCCCGCCCGAGTTGGGAAGTTGGAATTGTTCCTTCCCGCGATAGCTGAGCAGCGTCGCCTGCGCGATCGACATCCGCCCGGGTTCCTCGTCACGGATGGCCGCCTCTGTTCGCTGCAAATACAGATAAAGTAAGTAAATAATACGATAGAGGACAACGCAGAGTCAGAAAATTCAACGCATCACAAACGAGAATGGATGGAGGAAAAAATGAAAGAAGAAAGTGCAACCGAACGCACCCTCAACTCCCTCTGGTCGAGCGTATCCGCAATCCTCAAATAAACCCGGCTCTCGACGTCGTCCCACCCGCGCACTTTCTTCCCGTTCAGACGTAGGATGACGTCCTCGGCCGCGGCGCGCGAGTCCATCCTTCAGGGGGTGCTGTGAGTTAAGGAATGGATCAGGAAAAGGGACGCTGTTACGCACCTCATGAACGCAATCATAGTAGGCGACTCGGGCAATTTACTGCGGATAAAACGCGTGCTCTGAATTATATGCGGATAGACGAGTGCAATCAAGGTCTGGCGAAGGAAGAGTATCAGCGACGATCATATGTGTAGAAGGAAATAAAGAGAACGAACATTCTTGTCGGCGCTCAGAGGCAGCCTTCAGTGAGCGGCGTCAGAACGAGGTGAATAATGATAATGGGATGCGCACCCCTCGATATACACATTCGTGCTCTTCCCGTCCGCCAGCTGCGCCATCTTCAACTTGAAGGCCGCCGAGCTGCCAGGCGACAGCAGACTCTCGCGATCCGAGCTGGCGAGCGAGGAGGACGACGACCGGGCGGGAAGGCTAGGCTCGTTCGGGGAGCACACGATTCGAGGCGGCTTGTTAACCTACACGATTCCCTTCAGCCGTTTGTTGGAGCGGGATAATGAGTGGAACGCACCTTGGAAAAAGAGGGATGGAGATCGCTGCGCTTCAAGGCCATGATGCATTTCTCTGCCGCGACGAGCTCTTTGAATCTACGCGCTGATGAGTTCAGCAGTGGACCAGGAGTTGGGAAGACAACGCACAGAACGAAGCCATATCCGGACGGGGTTTGCGTGTTCGTGCGCGTGAAGGTGCGGACGCTGACCACCTCGCCGAACGGGGCCGTGATAGCGAGCAGCTGCTCGTCGCTGAAATTGGGCGGCAGCCCGTTGATGTAGACATTCGGGGTCTTCTCCCACTCGGAGTCTTTGGCAGATGAGGATGACGCAAGGTGAGGTCGAGGTCGCTGTGGCTGCGGCGCGTCCCTGGGGCGATTTGAGGCGAATTCGGGGCTCTTTGGCGCTATCGGTGCGGAGCGGGTGGGAGACGCAGAGAGAGGTTCTGAAGGAGTGAGGATGATTGAGATATCGCCTGGGAGGAATGAGCCAGAAGAACGATGGAGGAAATTTTGTGTACTTGCCTGAGGAAAATGAGATGAGATTGGGTGCCGAATCGGATGTTGCGCAGAGGATGGGGCTGCTCAGAGCAGAGTGATATTGGGATGTACTTGAGACCATGGATTCCGACGGCGGGAGACCAAGGAACTCAGTCTGTCCGTCGGTGAGTCTCGCCGCGGATCTTGGGCTCGCTAGAGGTGATCCGGACATGGCTTCGGAGGGGGGATGGATGGCGAGATATTTGGCGGGGGCGCGGGGAGGAAATTAGGTGTACAGAAGGTGTTACAGTGGAAGGAAGAAACAAGACGGACGAGGAGGAAGAAAAGGGACGCGGTCACATGACCACCTGTCGACTGATATCCCCGCGCCTCTTTTCAGTCTCCGCCCAAACTCCGCCATGCCGAAGTGTAGCAGTGATCCGCATCTTTCTGTTTTTCCCCACACCCCGACGGCGATTTGTTCATGCCACGCTACGAAGCCATAGACTACAGAAGCCGCGACAATCCGTCTAACTCCCGCGAAAGTGGTTGTAGGAGGTAAGCCGTCCGGTTTCCCTTGAACGCGAAAAAAGAATGAGTGGAACCACAGCAATCCGACGCCGGAGAGTCATGGTTGGGACAACGCAGAATCCTCGGACCGTGACTATGGGCGTGCGGGAGACTGGGATATGGAAGGTGAGGACCAGTCTCACTATCCGACAGCGCTGTCCGTTTATCCAGTAGAGGACTTCATGGACATGGAAGAACCATGGGCTGAGGAGGCCGACCAGTTCCTCAGAAGCATACTGTGGGTACTTATCCTGGTTTTATGGAGCCATCTGAGCTGATCTAATCTTTCCGAGACCTCCCAAACCTGCAGTAACGGTTAATCATAAACGTCTCTCGGAATTCAGGCCCTCGCGGCTTGCTTCGACCTTCTTTGGTCCCCCGTCCCCGTTGGTCACATCTCCCGAATACCTTCACAACTACTGACTTTTTTCCTATGTAGCAACAAATGGGCCTGGAAGGGCGGCTTGAAGACTCTTTCCGTCTCAGGGGGCCTCGAAGTCGTTTGCAGACAAGTCACCCTCACGGACGCCACCGAGGCAGCGGCCCCACGAATCGTGTCCTTCATCATGTCTACCATGAAGCATCTCGAACTTCTCCGGCAGTTGTACGATACAGCCGATCTGGAGATGGTGCTTCCGAGCTGGAAGTGGAAGCCCGTGCATCAGTTCGCGCGCCTCAGCGCGGAGGGCCCCGATGAAGAATCTCTCTCTACGTTGATTAAGTACTTGTCGAGAAGGGATCAAGTGGGTAGACGGTAATCCTGGCTTGGATTATATATCTAAAACCCTCATAGGCATTCCTGATGCCCGCTTTGTGGGACGGAGAACCACTCGGGGTTCTAATGTTTATTCCACCGACTTCAAGGTCCTTCTTGAAGCGTCTTGGAGCTCCGCCCACTATGTGCCGAGGGACTTGCTTGATCGTGGCCCTATTGTTCAACGCCGACGAGCCTCTTCTCCCGAAGAAAGCACCAGATAAGAATTTCCTCCCTCTTCTGAACCGCCGGGTGGAACGGACAGTACTCTCACCAGTGGAATGGCGGCGCTCTATCCGCGAGCGGCCCGCATATCACGCCGCCCTTTCTGTCCTCCAACTGCCGACAGAGGTTCGCGAATTTATATCTTCCCACTCGTCGACCGTGTGGTTCAATTCAGGAAACGGCGACCTTCGTGAGGACCAGGATACGCGGCACCTCCTGGCGGTCCTACGCGGGTCTAAATTTGGTCTCGTCCCGTTGGATAATTCATCCGCCGACATCGTGTTCATTCATGTCGCCGCCCTGGGTAACATCCACAATCTTCCTCACCTGGCCCACCGCCGCCGCCGCGCTGAGGTTCGGTTTTGCCTTTACGGGACACATGAGTCGATACCGCTGGTTCATTGGGGACATCGCGAGATATATTTACTCGGTATGTTCAGAATTACTTAGATATTGACCGACTGACCTGGTTTTGTAGGCGGCATCGTCACTTTCACACCCGAAGCACTCGCGAGCGACGCTTTCGGCGTCCTGAAAACCATCCGGGACATTCACGCCCATCCGCTGTGGACCTGCTATCTCCTTCCACAAGTCCTCGGTATCGCCGTCCAACTCGCTCGAACCTGCGCGGATGATACGCCCAACTACACGTGAGGATATTGCCATTTTTGCTGAATCCTTGCAGTTGACTCTGAGCCGTGCAGTGGAGCCATTCCATCCAACTTGTACGAAATCTTCGAAGCAATTATCCGCGGACAGGTCGCCCTCCTTCAGGCCCCATCCGACGACGAATTTACCCAGCAGTCAGATGCGACACGGCAGTGGGTGGTTGACTTTGGGGTCCTCCGGCCGCAAACAACCGAGGACGTGCTCGATCGTTGCTTGAAGGCCTTCGACAACGATATCGACTCGCTCGGGCTCCCGTCGAGCAGCTGGACTCGCCTCGCGCAGGACATCATCGTGGGCGACATGCGTCGAATGCAAGTCCAGCCGGCGCTGATGCGCGAGTATCGCCGATTCGTGGTCCTGGACTCGGAATCCAGTTTCAACGTTTCGAGTGGTATCAATGCTGTCGGTGGGGTAAGTGACTGCCTGTTACAGATCCAGGAAGTCGTACGCTAATGGTGACTTCGATGCCAGATTGAATGGGGTGGGCTGCGTTCGTTCCACTTCGGCGATAATTTCAAGAGGGATCGCGAGTTTTCTTGACCTATGTTTCCTAGTACAATGAATAGAATAACTACGCGTGAGCGCTCGTTGCGTTGGCCGCCTAGGTTCGACGTAGATCAAGTCTGGTTGATGTCCAAGTCAGTTGAATGTACGCAAGGGTAAATGGATGAACCCATGTTACCTGGAAAACAATACGCACAATTTCGGGTTCTGAGGTTCGGCAGGCCGTCTTGAAGCTCGTCGATCCAAATCTAATACCGATATCGAGGTTAGTAGAACGTCTTGAAGTCCCTCGGTTCGAAATCTAACCCAAGGTCAATACAGTTAGTGATAGATGAAGGCTGAGACGTACCTTGCTGAACTAGCGCATAGATTTGGCGTCGAGGTTCAACGTCTCGTTCTCCCGAGCCCAAGCACGGCGTCTTGAAGGCCCTCGGGTCAGAATTAGCACAAGGTAAGTATAAATAGTTGAAAAAAAAGCCGGGTCGTACCTCGTTGAATTCGAACATAGGTTTGGTGTTGAGGTCTTCAAGGAGGGATTCGGCACGACGCGTTCATGTTCATTCACCTAAGCCTAAGTCAAGGTGAGCATCGAGGGTATATCAAGAACGAAACTAAGCCCGGACGTACCTGGTTTAATCGATCCCCGTTGAGACCTCGGTGGTGTGGTTGAAAGCACGAAGGTGATCGCTAAAGGACCTAATCAGCTCAATGAACGACGTTCAAAAAATCAAGGCTACGTACCTTGAACCGTGGATCAACGACTCGGATCTCGTCCTCCAGTGCGCGTTGAGGTCCCAATAACGTCTTGAAGTCCCTCGGTTCGAAAGCTAACCCACGGTCAGTACAGATAGCAACAGACAAAGCCTGAGACGTACCTTGTTGGACTGGAGCATAGGTTTGGTGTCGAGGTTCAAGGCTTTGTTCTCCCAAGCGTAAGCACGACGTCTTGAAGCTCTTCGGTTCAAAAATCTAAGCCCCAGGTAAGTATAGATAGCCGAAATCCAGTTTGAGACGTACCTGCAAGTTGTACAACCCAAGCATAGTTTCGGTGTTGAGTCAAGATGGACTTCAGCGCGACGCCTTCATGTTCATTCACCTAAGCCCAAGTCAAGGTGAGCATCAAGGGTATATCAAGGACGAAACTAAGCCCTGACGTACCTCGTTCAATCGATCCCCGTTGAGACCTCGGTGGTGTGGTTGAAAGCACGAAGGTGATCGCTAAAGGACCTAATCAGCTCAATGAACGACGTTCAAAAAATCAAGGCTATGTACCTTGGGCCGTGGATCGATCACTGGGATCTTGTCCTCCACCGCAGGTCGAAATCCTAATAGGAGTCGCGAAAGAATCTGTAGATCGATCCAGTCAGTGAAACTATAGGTCAAGTCAATTGTAAACCAACGCACCTCAAGTTCGAGGATACTACCGCCATTTGAAGGCTCGGTGTGAGTCGCGCCAGTAATCTGCGAAGCAAGTGAGTGGAATTCAATAAAGAGCTTCAAATGAGCGCACCTGGGCCCTACTCCCGAGTTCAAGGTATTGAACAAGCCGATTTTGCGAGTGCCTGTCAAACCAAGTCAGTAAAATGAACTATAGATAAACGAGGTAAGTCTCGACGCACCTGAACCCCCTGCCCTTCAACTTTGAAGCCGAGAGTCCAACGATGACGATTTCGAGCTTATGAGCGTTGAAATCAAAGGTGAATCTATCGTTGAAAATTAGCCGGTTCTGTGAGTAAGTTGAACCAAGACTCGCCGCGGTCACAGAATTTGGCGAGGTGAGTATGCGAGCCAGTCAGCCTCTATGGGGTGGGGGAAAATCGTTAGTTAAGGGTGGAAATGAATAGAAAAATCAGGACGCACCAGTTTGAGCGGTGGATCCCCCAAACTCAATAAACCGCGTGGGTTCCAAAAAAGGTCGTGTAAGCGCCGAGTGTCCGGGCAGAGGCGGGGCCGGCGGGATCGTGGGGGCGCGCGGCGGCATCGAGGAACAGTCTCAGAAGTCCTTGAAACGAGGTAAGCACGGTGGAAATAGTGGTCGCAATAAATTCGCACCAAAAGGTACCAACCACCACCACTCCAAATCCAACCAAGCGCACGCCGCCGGGGGTAGTGGGAACGTCGGGGAAGCGGGTGCGGGCGCCTTGGATCGAGTTGAGTCCGAGTTGGGCGAGATGGTGAGTTTGCGGGTGAGTGGCGCGGCGCGGTTCGAGTGCGCAACCATCGTCGGGAGCGTCGGCGTCGGCGTCGGACGGGATGGTGGTCGGGAAGTCCTGTAAAAAGGTCAGCAAGTCCAGGAGGGAGGAGGGAGGTGCGTACCGAGTCGTATGTTGCCTTCGTTGGATTTGATGCGAGTTCGACGGCGGCGACAATGAGCGCGAGGTCGGTGGCAACGGGGCGGGTGGGCACAGGCGGTCTGAAGCAGGAGGTTAGTGAGAGAAGTGAATGAAAGATGTGAAAATACCCGGAGTTGGGTCCTCACCGTCGAGGTCGTCGGCGCCGTCGCTGGCGATGAGCGAGGCAGTCGGGGCGGCCAGAGGGAGGTGGTAGGAGGTTTTAGAAGTCGGTGGAGGCGGTAGTGGAGCGGGTGGGAGGCTGAGATTGAGGTGGGCGGAAGTGGGCAGTTGGGGGAATTGCAAGTGCGGTCGCCCCGTATTTATACCAGTCCAACTGCATGCTGTGCTGAGTTGAGAATCAACAAACGCGTCGGACGCGTCGCTCACGTGCGGGTTCAACACGCAAACGATATATAAACGGCTGGACTCACCTTTCCAACACTTTCCTTCCCCCCACCATCCCACCACTGCCCACCGCCCAACCTCGGGATCTCCCCGCCTGTTCAACATCCCGCCACCGCCCGACCCTCATGCCCGCCTCATCGTACGCTGCTGGCGTCGTCGTCGTCGTCGTCGTCGAGCTCGTCGTTGCCGGTATTCGCCAACCTCAACGCCTCAACGTTGACTGAGTTCAACATGGGGGCGTGACCATGTTGAACTTGATGCCGCCGCCGCCGCCGCATGCCCGCCATCGTAGTCGATGTCGTCGACGCCGTTCAGGTCGTCTGCTACTTTGGTACTGGTAAGTCTACATTCTGGCCAGCCTTGCATTCGAAACCACTCACCGTCCCTCGACAGGACCGTGGGATTGATCTCGAACTTGCTGATCTCGCCGCCGCCGACGATGATCAAGCAAGTTTCCTCGACTGCGACGCTTCTACATGCGGTGGGGGTCGTTCGAATCGTCGAGGGCGGCGCTTCCGCGTGCTGGGGGTCTCCAGGTTGGGCGCTGACGCGAGATTCTAGGGAAGTCGAATTTTGGGCCGATGGATTTTTCTTTTGATGCTCTATTTCGTAGCTTTCGTAGAGGAGCTTCTGGTCGTAGGAGACTCTCCGGGTAGTCATTAGTCGAGTCTCGCGCTCGCAGCGTGCAGCTGGGCAAATTTCCCCGGATTCAGAGGCATGCCTTTGAATAAAAGCAATAAATATGCGAAAATCACGAAATAAACTACGGGGATCACTTACCATCGAATCAAACGGTGTTCTACGTCGAAGTCCATTCCCCAGAGCGCTTGGGCGCGGGCCAAGAACGTTGCAGTGGGGATTTGTGGGTTTCCCAGGTGTGAAGGAGAGGGAAAAAAGAGGGCTAGACAGCGTGTTTCCACGGTGCCCAGCCCATCTCCGAGGCATCAAGGAACGCGGAATCGAGCCGATTTGCGGGAGGTAACACAGCCAATGTCGGAAATTGGCAACGCCATCCAGAACTTGAAAGTGCTGGGATTTCAAGCAGGAGTGTCTGGGACCCAAGGAGCCAGTCAGAGGTAACAAGGTAAGCAAGTGTTGAGGGTTTCTCCTCCAGGAAGGCCTTGGATGGATCGAGGGCCAGTCGAGCTAAATTTTGGCGCGCGGAGATGAGCGTTCGGGAAGAGACCCGATTCGGATCGAACTCCGACAGTGACGGCAACTTCCCACGGTTGACTTGCACTTGCCAACCGCTCTTGCGTCGACGCCAATTGGACACTCGGTGGTAATTTGGATATGAACAGGTGAGCAATCTAGTTCAAGATGGTCTTGCCTGTGAAATCTCAGACTCTGAATCATGGCAACAGCAGGAAACTCGAAGTTGAACCAACCACCTGGCGGGATCCGACGAAAATTCGACGCGGCGTGGATCCGTCTTGCAAGGCCTTCGCATTTCAATCGCGGAGGTAGTACCACTCAAGCCAACGACTTCTGTTTCTCATGGGGCAGTTCTCCAACTGTTAAACTCTCGCCGGTTGTATTTGAATCTTTGCTGCTTGGTTTTGAACCTTTGGCCCTTGCGGGTGGTGAGCACTTTTCTTTGACTCAAAGTGTGCTTATCTGCAAATCTACAGTATCAAAGCCTCGTTGGAACGTGGTTCGTCCTGACCCTCGACTCGATTGCGCCGAGTTTCAAGACTCCAACTCTCGGTTTTTGGATTTCAACCAAGCAAGAAGCATCGTGAATCCATCTTGTGTTTTGAATGCTCTTCCTGAAAGACCTTCGCATTTTAATTATGCACTAATCCTCCCCAGATCAGCTGCTTCTCTTCTTGATGGTGATACTTTCCAATTTCAAACTCTCGCAGGTTGAATTTGAACCCTCGCTGATTGGTTTTCAACCGTTGAACTTGACGGATGGTGAGCAGTTTTCTTTGACTCAATTCGAGTTGATCTGCGAATTTTCAACATTAGGGGCTCATTTGGAACCCAATACAACTTGGCCTCGACTCGATCCTGCCTGGTTTCAGGAATCCAACTCCCGGTCTTAGATCGCAACCAGACACAAAATTGGGACTCCAACAGAGGCCGCAACTCTTCCTTGTGCAAAACCTCACCACTCAGAAACCATGCTCAACGGTATGCATGCCTCCGTATGCGATTTTCTCAACGCGGGGTGAATTTAAACCTTGTTTAGCTACAGATCTCTTCAGATAGGCATCGTGGCGGTCTCAATCGAATGGTGGAAGAACGGATTGCATTGTAACGACTACCGAGGAGGCTACAACACTACTGAGAACGCTACTACGACAGGGCCTGAACATTCCTCTCTGAAAGCTATACTACGATGCGGCGGAGTTTACGATTTCAATGTGAACTTAAGGCGGTGTCACTCCTGAAACTTAACTCAAGTTAGCGAACGTGAAAGCTTGATAGATGGATGCACGCGGTGATATTGAGATCGGTCGGCGGTGATTGAGGCGACTGCTGGCGACGGTGAGGATAGAGGCAGATGTCTCATCGGCGAGTACTGGGATGAGTCGTATGCTACAGGCACGGAGTCTACAAGTTCCAGCCTAGATATGGAAACATTCTCGGTGGGAACGAGGTATAGAATGGAGAAGGCACGACGAAGTGAAAACCCGAAGACTCGAGCGGTTCTGCAAGGGCAGCGGGTGAGTCACTCAGAGAATCTGCCGTAGAGCGAGACGCGCCTTGACGACCAATCATGGGTGAGGGTCGCGACTGGAGGGGTTAGAGTGAGGCAAACCAGCTGCACATGAACCGAGGCAGTGAATATGTTAGACTCTCGGAGAGCATTCATGGGAGGTGCGTGTGGCACACACCTTCAAGTCCACGACCCTCATTACCCCGCATCTAATCCTCGGTGGCGACATAGTATGTCGAAGTTGAACTTGGCTCGAGCTGACGTCGACGTGCTTTTAAAGTTGAGAGGAAGCGTAGTGCACGTAGTGGAAGAAGGGTTCACCTTGAGCTTGACAACCCTCTTCAGACCTATACCCCTCGATGGCGACGAACCAGTCTCGACGAATGTGGTAGTTGAAGAGGTTGAACGTGGCTTGAGTCAATGATAATTTCGGCCCAGCGGGACTCGGAGGAGGAGGAAAGGTCTGGCGGAGGGTCAGCATGAGGGGGAAAAGTGGGTGGCTTGAATCAAAGCCCAGCGGTATTTATCCGGACGCGTCGAGTTGGCGATGTTTGGTTGGATTCAACAAAGTCACGTATGTTGAAATTCAACCAAACATCGCCAACTCGACGCGTCCACATAAATACCCCTGGACTTTGATTCGAACCACTCTTCCCTTCCCCCCACCATGTCCTTATGAACCTCCGCTGTGTTGGCTGTACCTCGACGCCACACCAACCTCTCCTTCGTCACCTCTCCTCCTCTCCCTCCTCGTCGCCGCCTTCGACTCCACCGCCGCCGCCATCGTCCTCGACATCATTTCCTACTGCTCGCCATCGCGTTCACTCGACGGCCTGCCTTCAACGCCACTTGCCTCCGACTCATTCGCATCGCCGCCGTCGCCGACACGTCGCGCCCCAAGTTGACTTCCAGTTGTCCGTGGCGGGTGGCAAGTATTCCTGGGC
The DNA here is from genome assembly GCA_029281495.1 of Mycena filopes. Lineage (NCBI taxonomy): Eukaryota > Fungi > Basidiomycota > Agaricomycetes > Agaricales > Mycenaceae > Mycena > Mycena filopes. Next base: position 1,209,434 of record JARIHR010000005.1, on the reverse strand, counting down.
AGCTATCATCCTCTTTGCCCTTGCTAATCATTCACCAGCTCCTCAACAAGCTCGCTCATTGGGAGCGCGTCACTGGGTTCATTTTTGGGGGGGAATCGACGGGGGACCTTACGCGTCGCGTCTTAAAGGTGTGTCCGTCGGCGTGTCTGCTGCCTCCACAACTCTCACACATACCACAGCGACTCAATTGCTTCAACTTCACGTCCACCTGGGGGTCAGCGACGCGTCGTATCGCGCTCAAAGGCTTTAGTTGAATTTTTAGCCACGGTATGTTCTATTTTCGTAGCCTTGGATCTATTTTCTCATAATACTTAAGAAGTCACCGTCGACATAGTATATCCCCCACGCATACCTCAGCGCGCGTCGCGCGCGTTCACAACCCATTCTCAACACCGCGTCGGACATTTTGGTTGGACATCCGAATCATCGACACGTCGCGATGTTGAATTGTTCAACTCATCTAGGGCAGATGGTGAACATTACTGGGCATATTCTCATCCTCTCTTACCTCGCTAATCATCCCCTAGCTCCTCAACAAGCTCGCTCATCGGGGGCACGTCACCGAGTTGTATTTTTGGAAGTGTAACGTGTCGGGGAGTCAAGGTGTGTTCGTTGACGCGTCTATTGCCTGCCGAGCCCTCACACTTGCCACCGCAGCAATATCTTCCAGCCTACCATCCACCTGCGCATCAACGACGCGTCGTGTTGCGCTCAAAAGCTTTGCTTGAATTTTTGGAGCTGGGTCCCGGTACGTTCGCATGTCATAGCATTGTGTCTACACCTCTCAAGTATAATCTTCCAGAAGTCATCCTCGATCGTCCACGCATACCTTGACACGCGTCGCGCGCGTTCAAGCTCATTCTCAGCCTTGCATCGGACCTTTGTGTTGGATCTTGAACATTCCGCTGGGCTTATGGTATGTCCGTTAGTATGTTCACCGTAGACTCTCGCTGACGAAGGGGTAGCATCGAGGTTCAACCTCGCGCTATCAATCACCGCGTGGCGACGCGTCGGAGGTTCCGTTTTCCCACGAGACCAGGTACGTCGCTGACACGTGCAGATTCGATGGTTCGGAATACTGACCAAGTTCATTTAGCGGTGCGCAAACCTCAAGCACTTCTGCTGGCGTGTTGTGGGCTTTCAAGTTACCCGCGCTCGGTGTTCGAGGTCAGTCAGCAGCTGCTCATTGCTGGGACTATATTCTGACTGCATTCAACTCAGAATCCTCAAAATTTCCTTCGCTGCGCGGCCGTTGATACGTACACGACCTTAACCTCAACCTCAACCTCAACTGCCGCGAGATCCTTCAAATTTTTCTTCCGCTGCGCGGCGTTGCTGGGCAAGGCATACGTCGATCTCAACCTGGGCCAAGTACAACCTACCGCGAGATCATTCGAATTTTTCTTGCGCTGCGCGGTGTCGCTGGGTAAGGCATACGTCCATTGTTTGAGCTTCTACTACTGAGGCTTTACTTTAGACTCCCTGGCGAACAACTTATCCTGATTTTTTCTTCCGCTTCGCGGCGCCTTCCTGTCGAGGCATGGACGAAACCCAAATCAAAGGTTCAAAATTCCTTCGCTGAGCGGCCGTCGACCATACGGTGGATTTCGTTCAAATATTTCTATCCAGTGCGGGGCGCCAGTGAGTCGTACATCCATTCTATGAGTCTTCATTGAGCTTCTACTTCAGATCCTTCGATATCCTGTTGGGGAGCAAGTCATGAAAATTTTCTTGCGCTGCGCGGCGTTGATAGTGAGTCGCATGTTCAATCTATGGCAGTCTGTCTGCTCACCTTCCTACCCTAGATTCCCCGATTTTTTCTTCGCTGCGCGGCCATCTGTGTAGCTCAACCCAACTTCAACTTGCGTGGATTGATGTAAAATTTTCTTGCGCTGCGCGGCGTTGATGGATGGATGGGTGAGTGAGTTGCATGTTCAAGCTATAAATTTCTGCTTACCTTCCAACCGCAGATTCCGCTGTGTGGCCGCCGAATACCTCAATCCTCCGAGTTCAACTTGAGGCCTACCGTGGATTCCTCCAATTTTTTCTTCCGCTGCGCGGCGCTGATGGGTGAGTCGCGTGTTCATTCGATGATTTTCTGCTCCCCTTACTAGCCCAGGTCCCTGGGATTTTCTTCGCTGCGCAGCGGTGGATTTCCATCAAGATATCATCGACTCATGCAAACGGCGCGGACGGGTGAGTGGCATGTTCATTCAATGACTTTCTACTGAGATCGTACCCCAGATTACTCGAGATGTTCTTCGCTGCACGGCCGTCTGTGTACCTCAACTCATCAACACACCATCGGCTCATTCAAAAGATCCCTTCCGCTGCGCAGCGCGGACAGGCGAGTCGCATGATCAATCTATAGGTTTTGGCTGAACTTCCAACCCGGATTCCTCCCAGTGAAACCCACGACATACCTCCGACTTGTAGCCCATTGGACTTGCCAACGACGCGAAATCCCGCCGTTTGACGCGCCTCGACGCGTCAATTTCCCGTAAATACGCGTAAAATGTAATAAATACCTTGTCCCCGGGAAAAGGGCATCCTGGGGCCCTCAAAATCGTGAAAATTTCCCGTGATATCCCGCTGGCCAGCCAAATATTTGCATGGTCTGTGCGCGGGCGCTGGAGTATAAGTTCAGACGACTTGGGCGACGGAGGAGACTTGGCGACGGACGACTTAGCGAGAGGAGGACGGGGCGAGAACTTGGGCGCACGTGGTGTGGGGCTGTGTTCCAGTGTGGGGCGTTGAGTCGAGTGTCGAGTCGAGCTGAGTAGTAACGAGTCGAGTGTCGTCGTCGAGTGAGTCGTCATTGAGTGGTGGTCGAGTTCAAGTTGATTGGGAACCCAGGACAGACGAGCTTGCGAGTCGACCTGGGTGGGAGGCAAGGAAGTGGGAGCGAGCCCGGACTTACTTATGGTTGGAATTTATGGTTGAATTATGCGTCGGTTATTTGGATCACGGCCGATACACTGCCACCTGTCATCGGCTCTGCTCTCCGCCTCGACCTCGTCCGCCTACCACACCTCTTCCTGGCCTCTTCCGTGCTCCTTGCGTGCCGTTGCACGCGTCTTTTTTCTTCCTTTCTGTTCACTACCGGTCGGAGATCCATTTGGACAGTTTCCATCGCAGTCTGCACTACCTTTTGATTCCGGGACAAGTCCTTTGTCTGGGCCTTTTTCCTCGATAGACTCTGTGCCTCTGACACCTCGACACTCGCTGGATGACCTCAAGTCGTTCAAGTTCTCAGTTTACCGCGCTATTTAGCCAACAGGTGAGTCTTGCACGATGATCTTTCGCCCCGTATCTTGTCATTTTCATTTTCTTTTTCCTCTTGATTCCTTTCATGATCTCGACCATGTCCGTATCCCCGCCCGAAGCGCTCCAACGTTCGCGAATGGCTTCGGGCTCGCCATGGAACAGAATATGGCTCCTGCACCCGGTTCTTCGGGTCACGCTCGCGCGCTCTGTGTGCGGGTTCCGATAGTCAGCCAATTTCTGGTTTTGCTAGTCTATTTCCCTCGTTTTCCCACTATTTCTTTGCTCTATCTATGTCCACATGCATGTTTTTGGGGTCCCATGGTCTCAGAACCATGTTGGAGCTCCGGGGCTTTCCCGGGGGACAATTTCACAACGCTACCTATGCCTGTAGCCAGAAAGGCACCGCCTTGTTGAGCCACCGGGTATTCGCATTGTCTTCGAAGGCATCAGCGTCCATCGAGACCATGCCCTTGCGCTTCCGTGCGTGTGCATGCAATTTTTCGTGCTGCTTGCTCAGCACTCTACTCAAACCGCATCTATGCTGCGAGTGCCTCCACTCTCCCTCTACACAAGTCTCACATCACTCTCCCTCCGCTCGGACAATTTGTGGCCACGTCGACATCTTCATTCCCATTTCTTATAATCTTCTTCGACGCCTTCTTTTGTATCAGTAGGGCGGGCCGTGGATGCGTCCTCGGGTCAGGCATGATCTTGCGAGGGTGCATCCAGGCGACACCAAGCCGTGCCTGCACGAGTTTTGGCTGCCAATTTGTTTTGTTAGCTCCGCCTCTGAATCTATCCCTTCCTTTCCTCGTATTCCACCCTATTCCTTCCATTTATTCTGCCCGCCATCTTCAAGCTTCCTTCGTTCGTATTGTATGTCTTTTGTGGTTTTCTCTTGAATACTCTATACTCTCCGTGCCCCATTGTTATCCATGTCGGTTTCTTTCAGCAGTTCGCAAGCTCTCCCTTTCTCTCGCACACAAAGGTGCCCTTGCACTCGATGATGTGAATTGAGGCTCTGACCTCTTGTGCCGTGCTCGTGCCCACTTCCGGGACTGCATCATACCGCCCGCGGTGTTCTCGATCCTCGCGCGATGCCCCTCTGCGGCGCATTCAGATGAGCGTGAATATCGAGTCTTCGGCCTTGTTCATACCTCGTATGTCGATTGCGGTCCTCACGCGATGGTCTTTTGCGCCAGGGCACCATCCAGATACCGCGCGCGTCGATTTTGATCCTCGCGCGATGGTCCTGCTTCGTCCAGCGCGGCCTGTGTTCTTTCTTGGTGTGATGACACTCCGTTTCATGCGCGGCGGCGTCCTACGCCCCCCTCATTCAGTGGCGCCGATGCGGAGCCTTCAGCCCTTCAGGTCCTGCCCCTGCATGTACCTTGGCACGCGTCGATTTAATCTTCGCGTGATGGCCCTGTCCATACGCGACGGCGTCCTCCTCCTGCGTGACGACGCCCTGTTCCATGCGCGGCGGCGCCCTACGCCCTCCTCATTCAGTGGCGCGAATGCGGAGGCCTCAGCCCTTCTGGTCCTGCTCCTGCATGCCTCCAGACATGGCGCACGTCGACCCTATTCTTCGTGCGATGGCCATTCCATACGCGACGGCGTCCTCCTCCTGCGTGACGACGCCCTGCTTCATGTCTCCAGATACCTTGGCGCGCGTCGATCTCAATCCTCGCGCGATGGTCCTATTCCATACGCGACAGCGTCTTTTCCTGCGTGACAACGCCCTGTTTCATGCGCGGCGGCGCCCTACGCCCTCCTCATTCAGTGGCGCGAATGCGGAGGCCTCAGCCCTTCTGGTCCTGCTCCTGCATGCCTCCAGTCATGGCGCACGTCGACGTGCGATGGCCCTATTCCATACGCGACGGCGTCCTGGTCCTGCGTGACGACGCCCTGTTCCATACGCGACGGCGTCCTCCTCCTGCGTGACGACGCCCTGTTCCATGCGCGGCGGCGCCCTACGCCCTCCTCATTCAGTGGCGCGAATGCGGAGGCCTCAGCCCTTCTGGTCCTGCTCCTGCATGCCTCCAGACATGGCGCACGTCGACCCTATTCTTCGTGCGATGGCCATTCCATACGCGACGGCGTCCTCCTCCTGCGTGACGACGCCCTGCTTCATGTCTCCAGATACCTTGGCGCGCGTCGATCTCAATCCTCGCGCGATGGTCCTATTCCATACGCGACGGCGTCTTTTCCTGCGTGACGACGCACTGTTCCATGCGCGGCGGCGTCCCACGCCCTCCTCATTCAGTGGCGCGAATGTGGAGGCCTCAGCCCTTCTGGTCCTGCTTCTCCATGCCTCGGCACGCGTCGATTTTAATCTTCATGCGACGCCCCTGTTCCATACGCGACGGCGTCCCCTCCTGCGTGACGACGCCCTGTTTCATGCACTTCGCTGCCTTGGTTCATACCCACAGTGTTCTATGCTCTTTCACCGTGCGATGTGGTTCTACCTTTTGCCGTGACGGTGTGCGGTTCGTTTGTCTTGGTTCATATTCGACATATCCGGCGTAGCCGCTCCGACAGACCGACATTCGTGACCTCGTTTCCTTATCCGATGCACTTTGCCTGATCCTCGTGGGTCTCGGACGGCGGTGTCCTGTCCAGCTAGGGCGCGACAGTGTTCTTTTGCTTCAAGCTAACCCTGCTCATGCAGTCTTCCAGAACTACTGATCTTGTTTTTTGCCTCGACGCCTCAGCGCCCCTGGCATTCCTTGACCCGAATTTTGCCGCGGCCGTGATCTGTGCCCTTCCTTCGGCGTCGCGGATTGATGGTGCTTTCGCATATTGCCAGTCTCCTTTTCCCTTTGCATAACTCTTCTCTCCTTCCCCTTCATTCCTCATTTCAATCTGTTTCTTCTCGGTCCATCTATTTTGATCCACATTCTTATCGTTCGAATTTTCTACCCATCATTCCTCGCTGTGCTCTCATGGGCTGCGCACATTTGCGCCAATACTTTGGTGTGGATATGCCCTCGATTTTCCCTGGATCTCTGTTTTCGGCTTCTTTTGGGTTGATTACCACTTCCTTCTTGGTTCGTATGGTTTGATCCAGGCACTCAGCAAAGAGTCTTGATCGCCATATACCATCTATCTTGTTCACGATCTCTGTCCGCCGCTTCACCTTCGCACAATTTGCCATTGCCCGGAGTTTGATACTCACTGCGTCCTGGGCCTCCAGAATGTCAGTGCGGGGTCGGACGTACCAAGCGCAACGCACCGTTGCCAGCCAGAGTTGCGGGTTTTAATGATAGAGCCTTGATAGGCAGACGGTGTGTTCACCCGGTCTTATTCACCCTTTCTCTTTATCTGCACTCGGCTTTCCTGTCCTTCTTCAACTTGGCCTTTTTCGCCGCAATTTTACACCTGCCGCACGTTCTCATTTGGAGTTCATTGCCGTTCGTGAAAATTTGGTTGTAATTCTACCTGCCAGATAGCCGTTGTGCTGCCTCCCGAGCTCCTTTCGATAGATTTGGTGCAGGGAAAGTGCTTCTCATTGTTCGTTCGCAGACTGAACGGGCCTTCCCGCACCCTGTTGTTCGCTCTGTTCACTGTTAGTTTGCGGCCGCATCCCCTTTTTGTTCCGGCTTCCTCAATGCCCTCCATTCTTCTACCTCATTCAGCACCGGTGAATTTTATCGGTGTCCTTCGCGGATCGATGTGGAGCCGAGTCGGGCTACTTCATTGTACCCTCTGTATGATTCTCTCCCCACTTTCGTTTGTCTGGGTTCAAATTCCATCCATTCTGTTCACTTCCTAGCTACCGTCGCTCCACTCTTTGGGGGACCTTGGGCCCGTTTCACTCTCTCGCCCTCGCACGAGCCTACGGCTCTTTGAGCTCCGCTCCGTTGGGTTGCTCTTGGGTCTCCTTCCTCACGGACCCTCGGTGGCCGCTGCGTACAGGATTGGCCGTGCCCGCGTTCCGTTTCGACACGGACCTCACCACTACATGGTGCGGCGTGTCGGCCGGGACGGCCGACCCACACACACACCCCAAACACCCATATTTCCTCCACCTCTCACTTCCGCTCGCGCAAAGCGCGGGATGGTGCGAAGCACCATTCTTCCTCTCTCCTCATCAGTCCATGGCGTAGCGACCACCTACCTAGCCAAGATATTTTTAGACCAATCAACTCTTGTCTTGCCACGACAACGGAGACTCTTTCCGTCTCAGGGGGCCTCGAAGTCGTTTGCAGACAAGTCACCCTCACGGACGCCACCGAGGCAGCGGCCCCACGAATCGCGTCCTTCATAATGTCTACCATGAAGCATCTCGAACTTCTCCGGCAGTTGTACGATACGGCCGATCTGGAGATGGTGCTTCCGAGCTGGAAGTGGAAGCCCGTGCATCAGTTCGCGCGCCTCAGCGCGGAGGGCCCCGATGAAGAATCTCTCTCTACGTTGATTAAGTACTTGTCGAGAAGGGATCAAGTGGGTAGACGGTAATCCTGGCTTGGATTATATATCTAAAACCCTCATAGGCATTCCTGATGCCCGCTTTGTGGGACGGAGAACCACTCGGGGTTCTAATGTTTATTCCACCGACTTCAAGGTCCTTCTTGAAGCGTCTTGGAGCTCCGCCCACTATGTGCCGAGGGACTTGCTTGATCGTGGCCCTATTGTTCAACGCCGACGAGCCTCTTCTCCCGAAGAAAGCACCAGATAAGAATTTCCTCCCTCTTCTGAACCGCCGGGTGGAACGGACAGTACTCTCACCAGTGGAATGGCGGCGCTCTATCCGCGAGCGGCCCGCATATCACGCCGCCCTTTCTGTCCTCCAACTGCCGACAGAGGTTCGCGAATTTATATCTTCCCACTCGTCGACCGTGTGGTTCAATTCAGGAAACGGCGACCTTCGTGAGGACCAGGATACGCGGCACCTCCTGGCGGTCCTACGCGGGTCTAAATTTGGTCTCGTCCCGTTGGATAATTCATCCGCCGACATCGTGTTCATTCATGTCGCCGCCCTGGGTAACATCCACAATCTTCCTCACCTGGCCCACCGCCGCCGCCGCGCTGAGGTTCGGTTTTGCCTTTACGGGACACATGAGTCGATACCGCTGGTTCATTGGGGACATCGCGAGATATATTTACTCGGTATGTTCAGAATTACTTAGATATTGACCGACTGACCTGGTTTTGTAGGCGGCATCGTCACTTTCACACCCGAAGCACTCGCGAGCGACGCTTTCGGCGTCCTAAGGATCATTCGGGACATTCATGCCCATCCGCTGTGGACCTGCTATCTCCTTCCACAAGTCCTCGGTATCGCCGTCCAACTCGCTCGAACCTGCGCGGATGATACGCCCAACTACACGTGAGGATATTGCCATTTTTGCTGAATCCTTGCAGTTGACTCTGAGCCGTGCAGTGGAGCCATTCCATCCAACTTGTACGAAATCTTCGAAGCAATTATCCGCGGACAGGTCGCCCTCCTTCAGGCCCCATCCGACGACGAATTTACCCAGCAGTCAGATGCGACACGGCAGTGGGTGGTTGACTTTGGGGTCCTCCGGCCGCAAACAACCGAGGACGTGCTCGATCGTTGCTTGAAGGCCTTCGACAACGATATCGACTCGCTCGGGCTCCCGTCGAGCAGCTGGACTCGCCTCGCGCAGGACATCATCGTGGGCGACATGCGTCGAATGCAAGTCCAGCCGGCGCTGATGTGCGAGTATCGCCGATTCGTGGTCCTGGACTCGGAATCCAGTTTCAACGTTTCGAGTGGTATCAATTCTGTCGGCGGGGTGAGTGCCTGGTTGGTCCAGGGTCAGGGAATTGGGCGCTGACGACGACCAGATTGAATGGGGTGGGCTGCGTTCGTTCCACTTCGGCGATAATTTCAAGAGGGATCGCGAGTTTTCTTGACCTATGTTTCCTAGTACAATGAATAGAATAACTACGCGTGAGCGCTCGTTGCGTTGGCCGCCTAGGTTCGACGTAGATCAAGTCTGGTTGATGTCCAAGTCAGTTGAATGTACGCAAGGGTAAATGGATGAACGCATCTGACCTGGAAAACAATATGCACAATTTTGGGTTCTGAGGTTCGGCAGGCCGTCTTGAAGCTCGTCGATCCAAACCTAATACCGATACCGAGGTTAGTAGAACGTCTTGAAGTCCCTCGGTTCGAAATCTAACCCAAGGTCGATACAGTTAGTGATAGATGAAGGCTGAGACGTACCTTGCTGAACTAGCGCATAGATTTGGCGTCGAGGTTCAACGTCTCATTCTCCCAAACCCAAACACAGCATCTTGAAGGCCCTCGGGTCAGAGTTAGCACAAGGTAAGTATAAATAGTTGAAAAAAAAGCTGAGTCGTACCTTGTTGAATTCGAACATAGGTTTGGTGTTGAGGTCTTCAAGGAGGGATTCGTCACGACGCGTTCATGTTCATTGGCCTAAGCCCAAAGCAAGGTGAGCATCGAGGGTATATCAAGAACCAAACTAAGCCCTGACATACCTGGTTCAATCGATCCGCGTTAGGACCTCGGTGGTTGAAAGCAAGAAAGTGATCGCTAAAGGACCTGATCAGCTCAATGAACGACGTCTAACAATCAAGCCTACATACCTTGGGATGTGGATTAACGACTCAGATCTCGTCCTCCATTGCGCGTTGAGGTCCCAATAACGTCTTGAAGTCCCTCGGTTCGAAAGCTAACCCACGGATAGCGAGAGACAAAGCCTGAGACGTACCTTGTTGGACTGAAGCATAGGTTTGGTATCAAGGTTCAAGGCTTTGTTCTCCCAAGCATAAGCACGACGTCTTGAAGCTCGTCGGTTCAAGAATCTAAGCCCAACATAAGTATAGATAACTGAAATCCAGTTTGAGACGTACCTGCAAGTTGTACAACCCAAGCATAGTTTCGGTGTTGAGTCAAGATGGACTTCAGCGCGACGCCTTTATGTTCATTCACCTAAGCCCAAGTCAAGGTGAGTGAGTATCGAGGGTATATCAAGAACGAAACTAAGCCCTGACGTACCTGGTTCAATCGATCCCCGTTGAGACCTCGGCGGCGTGGTTGAAAGCACGAAGGTAATCGCTACAGGACCCAATCAGCTCGATGAACGACGTTCAAAAAATCAAGGCTACGTACCTTGGGCCGTGGATCGATCACTGGGATCTCGTCCTCCACCGCAGGTCGAAATCCTAATAGGATTCGCGAAAGAATCTGTAGATCGATCCAGTCAGTGAAACTATAGGTCAAGTCAATTGCAAACCAATGCACCTCAAGTTCGAGGATACTACCGCCATTTGAAGGCCCGGTGTGAGTCGCGCCAGTAATCTGCGAAGCAAGTGAGTAGAATCAAATAAAGAGCTTCAAACGAGCGCACCTGGGCCCTACTCCCGAGTCCAAGGTATTGAACAAGCCGATTTTGCGAGCGCCTGTCAAACCAAGTCAGTAAAATGAACTATAGATGGACGAGGTAAGTCTCGACGCACCTGAACCCCCTGCCCTTCGACTTTGAAGCCGAGAGTCCAACGATGACGGTTTCGAGCTTATACGCATTGAAATCAAAGGTCAAGAATCTATCGTTGAAAATCAGACCGTTCGTAGGCCAAGCTGAACCAAAGTCACAGAATTCGGTGTGGTGAGTACGCGAGCCAGTTAGCCTCTATGGGGGGGTACACTCGTTAGTTGAGGGTAAAAATGGGTAGAAAAATTAGGACGCACCAGTTTGCGTGGTGGATCCCCCCCAACTCAATAAAACCGTGTGGGTGTCAAAAAAGGTCGTGCAAGCGTCGAGTGTCCGGGAAGAGGCGGGGCCGGCGGGATTGTAGCAGGGCGTGTGGCAGCGTCGAGAAACAGTCACAGGAGGCCTAAAAACGAGGTAAGCACCGCGGAAATAGTGGTCGCAATGAATTCGCACCACAATTGTCCCAACCACCACCACTCCAAATCCAACCAAGCGCACGCCGTCGGGGGTAGTGGGAACATCGGGAAGCGGGTGTGGGTGCGTCGAATCAACTCGCATGCGAGTTGGGCGAGATGGTTGAGTTTGCGAGTGAGTGGCGCGGCGCAGTTCGAATGCTCAGCCAGCGTCGGGAGCGGGTGGGATGGTGGTTGGGAAGTCCTGTCAACGGTTCAGTAAGCCAAAGAGGGAGGAAGGAGGTGCGTACCGAGTTGTATGTCGCCTTGGTCGGATTTGATGCGAGCTCGACGTCGGCGGCGATGTCGGTGGCAACAGCGCGGGTGGGCGCAGACGGTCTAAAGAAGGTCGTTAGTACAAGAAGCTGAAGGAAAAAGTGCAAGATTACCTTGAGTTGCGCCTTCGTTGGCGAGCTCGTCGGCGCCGTCGCTGGCGATGAGCGAGGCAGTCGGGGTGGCCAGAGGGAGGTGGTAGGAGGTGGTTGAAGTCGCTGGAGGTAGTAGAGGAGCTGGTGGGAGGCTGAGACTGAGGTGGGGGGAAGTGGGTGGTTGAGGGAATTGCAAGTGCGGTCGCCTCGTATTTATACCGGGGCAACCGCATGCTGTGCTGAGTTCAGAATCAACAAACGCGTCGGACGCGTCGCTCACGTGCGGTTTCAACACGAAAACGATATATAAACGGCTGGACTCACTTTGCCAACACTTTCCTTTCCCCCACCATCCCACCACTGCCCACCACCCAACCTCGGGATCTCCCCGCCTGTTCAACATCCCGCCGCCGCCCGACCCTCATGCCCGCCTCATCGTACGCTGCTGGCGTCGTCTCCGTCGTCGTCGAGCTCGTCGTTGCGGGTATTCGCCAACCTCAACGCTTCAACGTTGGCTGAGTTCAACATGGGGGCGTGAGCATGTTGAACTTGATGCCGCCGCCGCCGCCGCATCCCCGCCGCCGTTGCCGGTGTCGTCGACGTCGTCCAGGTTGTCTTCCACCTGGCTACTGGTAAGCCTCCATTTCAGCCAGCCTTGTATTCGAAACCACTCAACATCCTTGACAGGACCGTGGGATCAATGTCGAACCTGCTGATCTCGCCGCCGCCGACGACGATCAAGCAAGTGTACTCGACTGCGACGCTTCTACATGCTGTGGGGGTCGTTCGACTCGTCGAGGGCGGCGCTTCCGCGTGCTGGTGGTCTCCAGGTCGGGGGCTGATGCGAGATTCTGGGGAAGTGGAATTTTGGGCCGCCGGGTTTTTCTTTTGGTGCTCTATTCCGTAGCTTTCGTAGAGGAGGTCCGATCGTAGTAGACGCCCCGAGTAGTCAGTAGTCGAGTCTTGCGCTCGCAGTGTGCAGCTGGGCGAATTCCCCGGAGTCAGACCTTTGAATAAAAACGAATAAATATGCGAAAATCACGAAATAAAATACGGGGATCGCTTACCGTCGATTCAAACGTCATTACCCATCGATATACATTCCCCAGAACGGTTGGACGCAGGCCAAGGACGTCGTAGTCGAAATTTGTAGGTTTTCCAGGTGTGAAGGAGAGGGAAAAAAAGGAGGGCTAGACAACGTGTTTCCACGGTGCCCAACCCATCTCCGAGGCATCAAGGAACTCGGAATTGAGCCGATTGGCGGGAGGTAACGCGGCCAATGTCGGAAATTGGCAACGTCATCCAGAACTTGAAAATGCTTGAATTTCAAGCAGCAGTCTCTGGGACCCAAGGAGCCAGCCAGGTGAGACCAAGTAAGCAGTTGCTGGGGATTTCTCCTCCAGGAAGGCCTTGGATGGATCGAGGGCCAGTCGTTGGCCAGTCGAGCTAAATTTTGGCGCGCGGAGATGAGTGTTCGGGAAGAGACCCGATTCGGATCGAACTCCGACAGTGACGGCAGCTTCCCACGGTTGCCTTGCACTTGACCGCTCTTGCGTCGACGCCAATTGGACGCTCGATGGTGGTTTGGAGATGATAATTATAAGGTGAGCAATCTGGTTCAACAAGGTCTTACCTGTAAAATCTCAGACTCTGAATCATGGCAACAGCAGGAAACTCGAACTTGGACCAACCACCTGGCGGAATCCGGCGAAAATTCGACGCAGCGTGAATCCGTCTTGCAAGGCCTTCGCATTTCAATCGGGGAGTAGTCCCACTCAAGCCAGCGACTTTTGTTTCTCATGGTGACATCTTCCAACTCTTAAACTCTCGCCGGTTGTATTTGAATCTTTGCTGCTTGGTTTTGAACTGTGGAACTTGACAGGAGGTGATCAGTTTTCTTTTACTCAAATCGAGTTGATTTCCTTTCAGTAACAGAAGCTCGTTTGGAACCCAATCCAACTTGGGCCTCTACTCGATCCCCCCTGCTTGCAAGAACTCACCTCGCGGTTCTAGACTTCAATCAAACTCGGACTTGGACCAAGCACGAAGCATCTTGTATTTTGAATACTGTGCCTGAAAAGCCCTTCTTCTTTCAATCGTGTGCTAATAGTCCCTTGACCAGCTTGTTCTGTTTATGATGCTGACATCTTCCAATTCTGAAACTCTCGCAGGTTGAAATTGAACCGGTTTTAAACCGTTGAACTTAACAGGCGATGAACAGTTCCCTATGATTCAACCTGCATATTCTCACTACTAGAGGCTTATTGGAACTCAACCCAACTCGGCGTTGACTCTATCCCGCCTGGTTTCAAAAATCTAACTCTCGGTCTCAGACTCCCGGTTTCCAGATTTTGTCCAGACGCAAAATTGCAACGGAGGCTGCAACTCTTCGTTGGGAAAACCTCACCACTCAGAAACCATGCTCAACCAACGCGGGGTGAATTTGAACCTCGTTTACGCTACAGATCTCTTCAGATAGGCATCGTGGCGGTCTCAATCGAATGGTGGAAGAATGAATTGCATTGTAACGACTACCGAGAAGGCTACAACACGGGCTGCAACTACTGAGAACACTACTACAACAGGGCCTGAACGTCCCTCTCTGAAAGCTACACTACGATGCGACGGAGTTTACGATCTCAATGTGAACTTAAGGCGGTGTTCCTGAAACTTAACTTAAGTTAGCGAATGTCAAAGCTGATGGATGGATGCACGCGGTGATATTGAGATCGGTCGGCGGTGATTAAGGCGACTGCTGGCGACGGCGAGGAGGCAGACGTTTCATCGGCGAGTACTGGGACGAGTCGTAGGAGACCTGGTACAGGCAAAGAGTCTACAAGTTCCAGCGCTAGATATGGAAGCATTATTGGTGGGAGCGAGGTGTAGAATGGAGAAGGTACGACGAAGGAGAACCCGAAGACTCGAGCGGTTCTGAAAGGGCAGCGGGCGAGTCACTCAGAGAATCTGCTGTAGAGCGAGACACACCTTGACGACCAATCATGGGCGAGAGTCGCGACTGGAGGGGTTAGAGTAAGGCAAACCAGCCGCACACGAACCGAGGCAGTAGATATGTCAGAGAGAATACATGGGATGTGCGTGTGGCACACACCTTCAAGTCCACGACCCTCATTACACTCTCTCTCGACGGATGTTGAAGAAGTTGAATGAGATTGAACACTGGATGATAATTGAGGCGCAGTGGGAGGAGGAGAGGTCTGGCGGAGGGTCAGCATGAGGGGAGGAAGTGGGTGGTAGAAACTACGGTTGTGCCGTATTTATGCGGACGCGTGAGGGTGCACCTGTTTGGTTCGATTCAACAAAGTCACGTATGTTGAATCGAACCAAACAGGTGCAGCCTCACGCGTCCGCATAAATACCGCTGGGGTTTGATTCAAACCACTCTTCCCTTCCCCTCACCATGTCTTTATGACCCTCCACTGTGTGGGCTTTGCCTCGGCACCACACCAACCTTTCCTTCGTCACCTCACCTCCTCTCCCTCCTCGTCGCTGGACTCGACTCCACCGTTGCCGCCGTTGTCCTCAACATCATTTGCTGCTGCTCGCCATCGCGTTCACTCGACGGCTCAACGGCCTGCCTTGAACGCCACTTACCTCCGACTCATTCGCATCGCCGACCTCGCCGACACGTCGCAGGTTCTGATGGTTCAAGTTGACTTCAAGTTGTCCATAGCGGGTGGCAAGTATTCCTGGGCACGCTATCATCCTCTTTGCCTTTGCTAATCATCCACCAGCTCCTCAACAAGCTCGCTCATTGGGAGCACGTCACTGGGTTCATTTTTCTTGGGGGGCATCGACGGGGGACCTCACGCGTCGCGTCTTGAAGGTGTGTCCGTCGGCGTGTCTGCTGCCTCCGCAACTCTCACACATACCACAGCGCCGCAATTCCTTCAACTTAATGTCCACCTGGGGGTCAGTGACACGTCGCATCACGCTCAAAGGCTTTGTTTGAATTTTTAGCCACGGTATGTTCTATTTTCGTAGCCTTGGAGCTATTTCTCATGCTGTCCAAGAAGTTCACCGTCGACATCGTATATCCCCTACGCATACCTCAGCGCGCGTTCACAACTCATTCTCAACACCGCGTCGGACATTTTGGTTGGACATCCGAGTCATCGACACGTCGCGGTGTTGAATGGTTCAACTCATCTAGGGTAGATGGTGAACATTACTGGGCATGTTCTCATCCTCTCTTACCTCGCTAATCATCCCCCAGCTCCTCAACAAGGTCGCTCATCGGGGGCACGTCACCGAGTTGGATTTTTGGGTTGAGTTGAAGTGTAACGCGTCGGGGAGTCAAGGTGTGTTCGTTGACGCGTCTATTGCCTGCCGAGCCCTCACACTTACCACAGCAGCGTCATTCATCAACCAGGCTAACATCCTTCGATTTTTCAACTCAAATCTGCCGTCCAGACATTATCTCACGCGTCAAGGACACGTAGCGCTGGGTGAATCCAATGTGTCACGCAACGTGTTGAAGGTGTGTTCTTACTCATCCAATACGTGAGCTTTGTTGACGAGGGCCTTCAAGACTCGTACCTTATCAGCACACACATATACCCTGGGGACGCGCTGAACTTTTATGTTCGATGAGTGGGCAGTGGTTCAAGGTGCGCTGAATCTTTGATTCATGGCGTTATCCTCGGCTTACGATGAGCCTCAGTTCTTGGATGGATACACGGCCGCACTGTGGCTCAAGACGCGTTCAACGTCTCAGTCGCGACCATTGGCCCTTCACCGACGCGCCATCGAAGTATTCGCTGACGTCTTGGAGTTTCTGCGCTCGCCCTGGTACGTCCATGTTGATGCTCATCTGGTCCATGTCCTTCATCCCTTCTAGTCGTCAACGGCGCGTCACACGCACTCTCATACACCACAATGCACGCGCTGTAGCTGTTCAAAAATCTAATTCAAAATTCTGCCGTCCCGCAAACTCAGCTTTCTACCATCTCCGTAAGCCAGCGACCAATCCACAGTGTGCATTCCTCCTGCTCATCTCAAGTCAGATTCCTCAACATTTTCTCCCGCTGCGCGGCCGTCGATGCATACGTACCCACCCTCATTGATCTGGGCCAAGTACAACCTAAACCTACCGCCGAATCCTTGAAATTCTTCGTCCGCGGCACGGACCAAACCCACCGGCAAGTGAAAGGTTCAAAGCTTCCTTCGCTCAACGGCGGTCGACCCAACTTGCATCAACATACCGTGGATCTCCGATTCGAATTCCTTCCCCTGCGGGGCGCCAGTGAGTCGTACATGCATTCTATGAGTCTTCATTGAGCTTCTACTTCAGATCCTTCGACATCCTGTTGGGGAGCAAGTCCTGAAAATTTTCTTGCGCTGCGCGGCGTTGATGGATGGATGGGTGAGTGGTATGTTCAATCTGGGAGTTTGCTCACATTGCTGCACCAGATTCCCCGAGTACCCCAAGCTGACTTGAAGTTGAACACCTACCGTGGATTCCTTCAAAAGTTTCTTTCGCTGCGCGGCGCTGATGGTGAGTCGTATGTTCAGGCAATAAGTTTTTGCTGCTCACCTTCCTACCCCAGATCCAGATTCCCCAAATTTGTCGTCGCTGCGCGGCGGTCGGTCCCTCAACCCATCAACCATAAAAAAAATCTACCGCTGCGCGGCGCTGATGGATGAGTCGGTGAGTCGCATTGCATTGTTCATTCAATGAGTTTCTGCTGAGTTCTAACCATATATCCATTGGTGTTCGCTCCCCTGCCACGCACCAGGACTCGAACCAGCAACTCACCTCAAAAGCTTGAAATTTTTCTTCCGCTGCGCGGCGCCGACTTGAATTCCGTGTGTCCCATTCAACTTGTGTCCCCTTCAAACTTGCTGAAACCCACTCCAGAGCAGCCTACCCTGCGTTTGACGCGTCGAAATGCGTCAGGACGCGTTAATTGCCTGTAAATACGTGTAAAATCGATTATATACCATATACGCCCCAAGTCCCGGGAAAATGGCATCCTGAGGGCCCAAAAATCGCCAAAACTTCTCGTGATATCCCGGTGGACAGCCAAATATTTGCAGGGTCCGTGCGCGGGCGCTGGAGTATAAGTTCAGACGACTTGGGCGACGGAGGAGACTTGGCGACGGACGACTTAGCGAGAGGAGGACGAGCGAGGTGTTTAGGCGCACGTGGTGTGGGGCTGTGTTCCAGTGTGGGGTGTTGGGTCGAGTGTTGAGTGAGTTGAATGAGTCGAGCTGAGTAACGAGTTGAGTAACGAGTCGAGTCGTCGAGTGGTGGTCGAGTTCAAGTTGATCAAGATATTTTTAGATCAATCAACTCTTGTCTTGCCACGACAACGCGTACGGCGCGGACGGGTTGAAGACTCTTTCCGTCTCAGGGGGCCTCGAAGTCGTTTGCAGACAAGTCACCCTCACGGACGCCACCGAGGCAGCGGCCCCACGAATCGCGTCCTTCATAATGTCTACCATGAAGCATCTCGAACTTCTCCGGCAGTTGTACGATACGGCCGATCTGGAGATGGTGCTTCCGAGCTGGAAGTGGAAGCCCGTGCATCAGTTCGCGCGCCTCAGCGTGGAGGGCCCCGATGAAGAATCTCTCTCTACGTTGATTAAGTACTTGTCGAGAAGGGATCAAGTGGGTAGACGGTAATCCTGGCTTGGATTATATATCTAAAACCCTCATAGGCATTCCTGATGCCCGCTTTGTGGGACGGAGAACCACTCGGGGTTCTAATGTTCATTCCACCGACTTCACAGTCCTTCTTGAAGCGTATTGGAGCTCTGCCCGCTATGTGCCGAGGGACTTGCTTGGTCGTGGCCCTTTTGTTAGCTGACGAACCTCTTCCCCCAAAGAAAGCACCAGATAAGAATTTTCTCCCTCTTCTGAACCGCCGGGTGGAACGGGCAGTACTCTCACTAGTGAAATGGCGGCGCTCTATCCGCGAGCAGCCCGCATATCACGTCGCCCTTTCTGTCCTCCAACTGCCGACAGAGGTTCGCGAATTCATATCTTCCCGCGCATCGACCGTGTGGTTCAATTCGGGAAACGGTGACCTTCGTGAGGACCAGGATACGCGCCATCTCCTCGCTGTGCTGCGCCAGTCTAGATTCGGTCTCGTCCCGTTGAATAATCCATCCGCCGACATCGTGTTCATTCACGTCGCTGCCCTGGGCAACATCCACAATCTTCCTCACTTGGCCCACCGCCGCCGCCGCCCCGAGGTTCGGTTTTGCCTTTACGGGACACATGAGTCGATACCGCTGGTTCATTGGGGACATCGCGAGATATATTTACTCGGTATGTTCAGAATTACTTAGATATTGACCGACTGACCTGGTTTTGTAGGCGGCATCGTCACTTTCACACCCGAAGCACTCGCGAGCGACGCTTTCGGCGTCCTAAGGATCATTCGGGACATTCATGCCCATCCGCTGTGGACCTGCTATCTCCTTCCACAAGTCCTCGGTATCGCCGTCCAACTCGCTCGAACCTGCGCGGATGATACGCCCAACTACACGTGAGGATATTGCCATTTTTGCTGAATCCTTGCAGTTGACTCTGAGCCGTGCAGTGGAGCCATTCCATCCAACTTGTACGAAATCTTCGAAGCAATTATCCGCGGACAGGTCGCCCTCCTTCAGGCCCCATCCGACGACGAATTTACCCAGCAGTCAGATGCGACACGGCAGTGGGTGGTTGACTTTGGGGTCCTCCGGCCGCAAACAACCGAGGACGTGCTCGATCGTTGCTTGAAGGCCTTCGACAACGATATCGACTCGCTCGGGCTCCCGTCGAGCAGCTGGACTCGCCTCGCGCAGGACATCATCGTGGGCGACATGCGTCGAATGCAAGTCCAGCCGGCGCTGATGTGCGAGTATCGCCGATTCGTGGTCCTGGACTCGGAATCCAGTTTCAACGTTTCGAGTGGTATCAATTCTGTCGGCGGGGTGAGTGCCTGGTTGGTCCAGGGTCAGGGAATTGGGCGCTGACGACGACCAGATTGAATGGGGTGGGCTGCGTTCGTTCCACTTCGGCGATAATTTCAAGAGGGATCGCGAGTTTTCTTGACCTATGTTTCCTAGTACAATGAATAGAATAACTACGCGTGAGCGCTCGTTGCGTTGGCCGCCTAGGTTCGACGTAGATCAAGTCTGGTTGATGTCCAAGTCAGTTGAATGTACGCAAGGGTAAATGGATGAACGCATCTGACCTGGAAAACAATATGCACAATTTTGGGTTCTGAGGTTCGGCAGGCCGTCTTGAAGCTCGTCGATCCAAACCTAATACCGATACCGAGGTTAGTAGAACGTCTTGAAGTCCCTCGGTTCGAAATCTAACCCAAGGTCGATACAGTTAGTGATAGATGAAGGCTGAGACGTACCTTGCTGAACTAGCGCATAGATTTGGCGTCGAGGTTCAACGTCTCATTCTCCCAAACCCAAACACAGCATCTTGAAGGCCCTCGGGTCAGAGTTAGCACAAGGTAAGTATAAATAGTTGAAAAAAAAGCTGAGTCGTACCTTGTTGAATTCGAACATAGGTTTGGTGTTGAGGTCTTCAAGGAGGGATTCGTCACGACGCGTTCATGTTCATTGGCCTAAGCCCAAAGCAAGGTGAGCATCGAGGGTATATCAAGAACCAAACTAAGCCCTGACATACCTGGTTCAATCGATCCGCGTTAGGACCTCGGTGGTTGAAAGCAAGAAAGTGATCGCTAAAGGACCTGATCAGCTCAATGAACGACGTCTAACAATCAAGCCTACATACCTTGGGATGTGGATTAACGACTCAGATCTCGTCCTCCATTGCGCGTTGAGGTCCCAATAACGTCTTGAAGTCCCTCGGTTCGAAAGCTAACCCACGGATAGCGAGAGACAAAGCCTGAGACGTACCTTGTTGGACTGAAGCATAGGTTTGGTATCAAGGTTCAAGGCTTTGTTCTCCCAAGCATAAGCACGACGTCTTGAAGCTCGTCGGTTCAAGAATCTAAGCCCAACATAAGTATAGATAACTGAAATCCAGTTTGAGACGTACCTGCAAGTTGTACAACCCAAGCATAGTTTCGGTGTTGAGTCAAGATGGACTTCAGCGCGACGCCTTTATGTTCATTCACCTAAGCCCAAGTCAAGGTGAGTGAGTATCGAGGGTATATCAAGAACGAAACTAAGCCCTGACGTACCTGGTTCAATCGATCCCCGTTGAGACCTCGGCGGCGTGGTTGAAAGCACGAAGGTAATCGCTACAGGACCCAATCAGCTCGATGAACGACGTTCAAAAAATCAAGGCTACGTACCTTGGGCCGTGGATCGATCACTGGGATCTCGTCCTCCACCGCAGGTCGAAATCCTAATAGGATTCGCGAAAGAATCTGTAGATCGATCCAGTCAGTGAAACTATAGGTCAAGTCAATTGCAAACCAATGCACCTCAAGTTCGAGGATACTACCGCCATTTGAAGGCCCGGTGTGAGTCGCGCCAGTAATCTGCGAAGCAAGTGAGTAGAATCAAATAAAGAGCTTCAAACGAGCGCACCTGGGCCCTACTCCCGAGTCCAAGGTATTGAACAAGCCGATTTTGCGAGCGCCTGTCAAACCAAGTCAGTAAAATGAACTATAGATGGACGAGGTAAGTCTCGACGCACCTGAACCCCCTGCCCTTCGACTTTGAAGCCGAGAGTCCAACGATGACGGTTTCGAGCTTATACGCATTGAAATCAAAGGTCAAGAATCTATCGTTGAAAATCAGACCGTTCGTAGGCCAAGCTGAACCAAAGTCACAGAATTCGGTGTGGTGAGTACGCGAGCCAGTTAGCCTCTATGGGGGGGTACACTCGTTAGTTGAGGGTAAAAATGGGTAGAAAAATTAGGACGCACCAGTTTGCGTGGTGGATCCCCCCCAACTCAATAAAACCGTGTGGGTGTCAAAAAAGGTCGTGCAAGCGTCGAGTGTCCGGGAAGAGGCGGGGCCGGCGGGATTGTAGCAGGGCGTGTGGCAGCGTCGAGAAACAGTCACAGGAGGCCTAAAAACGAGGTAAGCACCGCGGAAATAGTGGTCGCAATGAATTCGCACCACAATTGTCCCAACCACCACCACTCCAAATCCAACCAAGCGCACGCCGTCGGGGGTAGTGGGAACATCGGGAAGCGGGTGTGGGTGCGTCGAATCAACTCGCATGCGAGTTGGGCGAGATGGTTGAGTTTGCGAGTGAGTGGCGCGGCGCAGTTCGAATGCTCAGCCAGCGTCGGGAGCGGGTGGGATGGTGGTTGGGAAGTCCTGTCAACGGTTCAGTAAGCCAAAGAGGGAGGAAGGAGGTGCGTACCGAGTTGTATGTCGCCTTGGTCGGATTTGATGCGAGCTCGACGTCGGCGGCGATGTCGGTGGCAACAGCGCGGGTGGGCGCAGACGGTCTAAAGAAGGTCGTTAGTACAAGAAGCTGAAGGAAAAAGTGCAAGATTACCT
This sequence comes from Mycena filopes, assembly GCA_029281495.1. Classification (NCBI taxonomy): domain Eukaryota; kingdom Fungi; phylum Basidiomycota; class Agaricomycetes; order Agaricales; family Mycenaceae; genus Mycena; species Mycena filopes. Next base: position 1,187,462 of record JARIHR010000005.1, on the reverse strand, counting down.
TGAGTTGCGCCTTCGTTGGCGAGCTCGTCGGCGCCGTCGCTGGCGATGAGCGAGGCAGTCGGGGTGGCCAGAGGGAGGTGGTAGGAGGTGGTTGAAGTCGCTGGAGGTAGTAGAGGAGCTGGTGGGAGGCTGAGACTGAGGTGGGGGGAAGTGGGTGGTTGAGGGAATTGCAAGTGCGGTCGCCTCGTATTTATACCGGGGCAACCGCATGCTGTGCTGAGTTCAGAATCAACAAACGCGTCGGACGCGTCGCTCACGTGCGGTTTCAACACGAAAACGATATATAAACGGCTGGACTCACTTTGCCAACACTTTCCTTTCCCCCACCATCCCACCACTGCCCACCACCCAACCTCGGGATCTCCCCGCCTGTTCAACATCCCGCCGCCGCCCGACCCTCATGCCCGCCTCATCGTACGCTGCTGGCGTCGTCTCCGTCGTCGTCGAGCTCGTCGTTGCGGGTATTCGCCAACCTCAACGCTTCAACGTTGGCTGAGTTCAACATGGGGGCGTGAGCATGTTGAACTTGATGCCGCCGCCGCCGCCGCATCCCCGCCGCCGTTGCCGGTGTCGTCGACGTCGTCCAGGTTGTCTTCCACCTGGCTACTGGTAAGCCTCCATTTCAGCCAGCCTTGTATTCGAAACCACTCAACATCCTTGACAGGACCGTGGGATCAATGTCGAACCTGCTGATCTCGCCGCCGCCGACGACGATCAAGCAAGTGTACTCGACTGCGACGCTTCTACATGCTGTGGGGGTCGTTCGACTCGTCGAGGGCGGCGCTTCCGCGTGCTGGTGGTCTCCAGGTCGGGGGCTGATGCGAGATTCTGGGGAAGTGGAATTTTGGGCCGCCGGGTTTTTCTTTTGGTGCTCTATTCCGTAGCTTTCGTAGAGGAGGTCCGATCGTAGTAGACGCCCCGAGTAGTCAGTAGTCGAGTCTTGCGCTCGCAGTGTGCAGCTGGGCGAATTCCCCGGAGTCAGACCTTTGAATAAAAACGAATAAATATGCGAAAATCACGAAATAAAATACGGGGATCGCTTACCGTCGATTCAAACGTCATTACCCATCGATATACATTCCCCAGAACGGTTGGACGCAGGCCAAGGACGTCGTAGTCGAAATTTGTAGGTTTTCCAGGTGTGAAGGAGAGGGAAAAAAGGAGGGCTAGACAACGTGTTTCCACGGTGCCCAACCCATCTCCGAGGCATCAAGGAACTCGGAATTGAGCCGATTGGCGGGAGGTAACGCGGCCAATGTCGGAAATTGGCAACGTCATCCAGAACTTGAAAATGCTTGAATTTCAAGCAGCAGTCTCTGGGACCCAAGGAGCCAGCCAGGTGAGACCAAGTAAGCAGTTGCTGGGGATTTCTCCTCCAGGAAGGCCTTGGATGGATCGAGGGCCAGTCGTTGGCCAGTCGAGCTAAATTTTGGCGCGCGGAGATGAGTGTTCGGGAAGAGACCCGATTCGGATCGAACTCCGACAGTGACGGCAGCTTCCCACGGTTGCCTTGCACTTGACCGCTCTTGCGTCGACGCCAATTGGACGCTCGATGGTGGTTTGGAGATGATAATTATAAGGTGAGCAATCTGGTTCAACAAGGTCTTACCTGTAAAATCTCAGACTCTGAATCATGGCAACAGCAGGAAACTCGAACTTGGACCAACCACCTGGCGGAATCCGGCGAAAATTCGACGCAGCGTGAATCCGTCTTGCAAGGCCTTCGCATTTCAATCGGGGAGTAGTCCCACTCAAGCCAGCGACTTTTGTTTCTCATGGTGACATCTTCCAACTCTTAAACTCTCGCCGGTTGTATTTGAATCTTTGCTGCTTGGTTTTGAACTGTGGAACTTGACAGGAGGTGATCAGTTTTCTTTTACTCAAATCGAGTTGATTTCCTTTCAGTAACAGAAGCTCGTTTGGAACCCAATCCAACTTGGGCCTCTACTCGATCCCCCCTGCTTGCAAGAACTCACCTCGCGGTTCTAGACTTCAATCAAACTCGGACTTGGACCAAGCACGAAGCATCTTGTATTTTGAATACTGTGCCTGAAAAGCCCTTCTTCTTTCAATCGTGTGCTAATAGTCCCTTGACCAGCTTGTTCTGTTTATGATGCTGACATCTTCCAATTCTGAAACTCTCGCAGGTTGAAATTGAACCGGTTTTAAACCGTTGAACTTAACAGGCGATGAACAGTTCCCTATGATTCAACCTGCATATTCTCACTACTAGAGGCTTATTGGAACTCAACCCAACTCGGCGTTGACTCTATCCCGCCTGGTTTCAAAAATCTAACTCTCGGTCTCAGACTCCCGGTTTCCAGATTTTGTCCAGACGCAAAATTGCAACGGAGGCTGCAACTCTTCGTTGGGAAAACCTCACCACTCAGAAACCATGCTCAACCAACGCGGGGTGAATTTGAACCTCGTTTACGCTACAGATCTCTTCAGATAGGCATCGTGGCGGTCTCAATCGAATGGTGGAAGAATGAATTGCATTGTAACGACTACCGAGAAGGCTACAACACGGGCTGCAACTACTGAGAACACTACTACAACAGGGCCTGAACGTCCCTCTCTGAAAGCTACACTACGATGCGACGGAGTTTACGATCTCAATGTGAACTTAAGGCGGTGTTCCTGAAACTTAACTTAAGTTAGCGAATGTCAAAGCTGATGGATGGATGCACGCGGTGATATTGAGATCGGTCGGCGGTGATTAAGGCGACTGCTGGCGACGGCGAGGAGGCAGACGTTTCATCGGCGAGTACTGGGACGAGTCGTAGGAGACCTGGTACAGGCAAAGAGTCTACAAGTTCCAGCGCTAGATATGGAAGCATTATTGGTGGGAGCGAGGTGTAGAATGGAGAAGGTACGACGAAGGAGAACCCGAAGACTCGAGCGGTTCTGAAAGGGCAGCGGGCGAGTCACTCAGAGAATCTGCTGTAGAGCGAGACACACCTTGACGACCAATCATGGGCGAGAGTCGCGACTGGAGGGGTTAGAGTAAGGCAAACCAGCCGCACACGAACCGAGGCAGTAGATATGTCAGAGAGAATACATGGGATGTGCGTGTGGCACACACCTTCAAGTCCACGACCCTCATTACACTCTCTCTCGACGGATGTTGAAGAAGTTGAATGAGATTGAACACTGGATGATAATTGAGGCGCAGTGGGAGGAGGAGAGGTCTGGCGGAGGGTCAGCATGAGGGGAGGAAGTGGGTGGTAGAAACTACGGTTGTGCCGTATTTATGCGGACGCGTGAGGGTGCACCTGTTTGGTTCGATTCAACAAAGTCACGTATGTTGAATCGAACCAAACAGGTGCAGCCTCACGCGTCCGCATAAATACCGCTGGGGTTTGATTCAAACCACTCTTCCCTTCCCCTCACCATGTCTTTATGACCCTCCACTGTGTGGGCTTTGCCTCGGCACCACACCAACCTTTCCTTCGTCACCTCACCTCCTCTCCCTCCTCGTCGCTGGACTCGACTCCACCGTTGCCGCCGTTGTCCTCAACATCATTTGCTGCTGCTCGCCATCGCGTTCACTCGACGGCTCAACGGCCTGCCTTGAACGCCACTTACCTCCGACTCATTCGCATCGCCGACCTCGCCGACACGTCGCAGGTTCTGATGGTTCAAGTTGACTTCAAGTTGTCCATAGCGGGTGGCAAGTATTCCTGGGCACGCTATCATCCTCTTTGCCTTTGCTAATCATCCACCAGCTCCTCAACAAGCTCGCTCATTGGGAGCACGTCACTGGGTTCATTTTTCTTGGGGGGCATCGACGGGGGACCTCACGCGTCGCGTCTTGAAGGTGTGTCCGTCGGCGTGTCTGCTGCCTCCGCAACTCTCACACATACCACAGCGCCGCAATTCCTTCAACTTAATGTCCACCTGGGGGTCAGTGACACGTCGCATCACGCTCAAAGGCTTTGTTTGAATTTTTAGCCACGGTATGTTCTATTTTCGTAGCCTTGGAGCTATTTCTCATGCTGTCCAAGAAGTTCACCGTCGACATCGTATATCCCCTACGCATACCTCAGCGCGCGTTCACAACTCATTCTCAACACCGCGTCGGACATTTTGGTTGGACATCCGAGTCATCGACACGTCGCGGTGTTGAATGGTTCAACTCATCTAGGGTAGATGGTGAACATTACTGGGCATGTTCTCATCCTCTCTTACCTCGCTAATCATCCCCCAGCTCCTCAACAAGGTCGCTCATCGGGGGCACGTCACCGAGTTGGATTTTTGGGTTGAGTTGAAGTGTAACGCGTCGGGGAGTCAAGGTGTGTTCGTTGACGCGTCTATTGCCTGCCGAGCCCTCACACTTACCACAGCAGCGTCATTCATCAACCAGGCTAACATCCTTCGATTTTTCAACTCAAATCTGCCGTCCAGACATTATCTCACGCGTCAAGGACACGTAGCGCTGGGTGAATCCAATGTGTCACGCAACGTGTTGAAGGTGTGTTCTTACTCATCCAATACGTGAGCTTTGTTGACGAGGGCCTTCAAGACTCGTACCTTATCAGCACACACATATACCCTGGGGACGCGCTGAACTTTTATGTTCGATGAGTGGGCAGTGGTTCAAGGTGCGCTGAATCTTTGATTCATGGCGTTATCCTCGGCTTACGATGAGCCTCAGTTCTTGGATGGATACACGGCCGCACTGTGGCTCAAGACGCGTTCAACGTCTCAGTCGCGACCATTGGCCCTTCACCGACGCGCCATCGAAGTATTCGCTGACGTCTTGGAGTTTCTGCGCTCGCCCTGGTACGTCCATGTTGATGCTCATCTGGTCCATGTCCTTCATCCCTTCTAGTCGTCAACGGCGCGTCACACGCACTCTCATACACCACAATGCACGCGCTGTAGCTGTTCAAAAATCTAATTCAAAATTCTGCCGTCCCGCAAACTCAGCTTTCTACCATCTCCGTAAGCCAGCGACCAATCCACAGTGTGCATTCCTCCTGCTCATCTCAAGTCAGATTCCTCAACATTTTCTCCCGCTGCGCGGCCGTCGATGCATACGTACCCACCCTCATTGATCTGGGCCAAGTACAACCTAAACCTACCGCCGAATCCTTGAAATTCTTCGTCCGCGGCACGGACCAAACCCACCGGCAAGTGAAAGGTTCAAAGCTTCCTTCGCTCAACGGCGGTCGACCCAACTTGCATCAACATACCGTGGATCTCCGATTCGAATTCCTTCCCCTGCGGGGCGCCAGTGAGTCGTACATGCATTCTATGAGTCTTCATTGAGCTTCTACTTCAGATCCTTCGACATCCTGTTGGGGAGCAAGTCCTGAAAATTTTCTTGCGCTGCGCGGCGTTGATGGATGGATGGGTGAGTGGTATGTTCAATCTGGGAGTTTGCTCACATTGCTGCACCAGATTCCCCGAGTACCCCAAGCTGACTTGAAGTTGAACACCTACCGTGGATTCCTTCAAAAGTTTCTTTCGCTGCGCGGCGCTGATGGTGAGTCGTATGTTCAGGCAATAAGTTTTTGCTGCTCACCTTCCTACCCCAGATCCAGATTCCCCAAATTTGTCGTCGCTGCGCGGCGGTCGGTCCCTCAACCCATCAACCATAAAAAAAATCTACCGCTGCGCGGCGCTGATGGATGAGTCGGTGAGTCGCATTGCATTGTTCATTCAATGAGTTTCTGCTGAGTTCTAACCATATATCCATTGGTGTTCGCTCCCCTGCCACGCACCAGGACTCGAACCAGCAACTCACCTCAAAAGCTTGAAATTTTTCTTCCGCTGCGCGGCGCCGACTTGAATTCCGTGTGTCCCATTCAACTTGTGTCCCCTTCAAACTTGCTGAAACCCACTCCAGAGCAGCCTACCCTGCGTTTGACGCGTCGAAATGCGTCAGGACGCGTTAATTGCCTGTAAATACGTGTAAAATCGATTATATACCATATACGCCCCAAGTCCCGGGAAAATGGCATCCTGAGGGCCCAAAAATCGCCAAAACTTCTCGTGATATCCCGGTGGACAGCCAAATATTTGCAGGGTCCGTGCGCGGGCGCTGGAGTATAAGTTCAGACGACTTGGGCGACGGAGGAGACTTGGCGACGGACGACTTAGCGAGAGGAGGACGAGCGAGGTGTTTAGGCGCACGTGGTGTGGGGCTGTGTTCCAGTGTGGGGTGTTGGGTCGAGTGTTGAGTGAGTTGAATGAGTCGAGCTGAGTAACGAGTTGAGTAACGAGTCGAGTCGTCGAGTGGTGGTCGAGTTCAAGTTGATCAAGATATTTTTAGATCAATCAACTCTTGTCTTGCCACGACAACGCGTACGGCGCGGACGGGTTGAAGACTCTTTCCGTCTCAGGGGGCCTCGAAGTCGTTTGCAGACAAGTCACCCTCACGGACGCCACCGAGGCAGCGGCCCCACGAATCACGTCCTTCATAATGTCTACCATGAAGCATCTCGAACTTCTCCGGCAGTTGTACGATACGGCCGATCTGGAGATGGTGCTTATATATCTAAAACCCTCATAGGCATTCCTGATGCCCGCTTTGTGGGACGGAGAACCACTCGGGGTTCTAATGTTCATTCCACCGACTTCACAGTCCTTCTTGAAGCGTATTGGAGCTCTGCCCGCTATGTGCCGAGGGACTTGCTTGGTCGTGGCCCTTTTGTTAGCTGACGAACCTCTTCCCCCAAAGAAAGCACCAGATAAGAATTTTCTCCCTCTTCTGAACCGCCGGGTGGAACGGGCAGTACTCTCACTAGTGAAATGGCGGCGCTCTATCCGCGAGCAGCCCGCATATCACGTCGCCCTTTCTGTCCTCCAACTGCCGACAGAGGTTCGCGAATTCATATCTTCCCGCGCATCGACCGTGTGGTTCAATTCGGGAAACGGTGACCTTCGTGAGGACCAGGATACGCGCCATCTCCTCGCTGTGCTGCGCGGGTCTAAATTTGGTCTCGTCCCGTTGGATAATTCATCCGCCGACATCGTGTTCATTCATGTCGCCGCCCTGGGTAACATCCACAATCTTCCTCACCTGGCCCACCGCCGCCGCCGCGCTGAGGTTCGGTTTTGCCTTTACGGGACACATGAGTCGATACCGCTGGTTCATTGGGGACATCGCGAGATATATTTACTCGGTATGTTCAGAATTACTTAGATATTGACCGACTGACCTGGTTTTGTAGGCGGCATCGTCACTTTCACACCCGAAGCACTCGCGAGCGACGCTTTCGGCGTCCTAAGGATCATTCGGGACATTCATGCCCATCCGCTGTGGACCTGCTATCTCCTTCCACAAGTCCTCGGTATCGCCGTCCAACTCGCTCGAACCTGCGCGGATGATACGCCCAACTACACGTGAGGATATTGCCATTTTTGCTGAATCCTTGCAGTTGACTCTGAGCCGTGCAGTGGAGCCATTCCATCCAACTTGTACGAAATCTTCGAAGCAATTATCCGCGGACAGGTCGCCCTCCTTCAGGCCCCATCCGACGACGAATTTACCCAGCAGTCAGATGCGACACGGCAGTGGGTGGTTGACTTTGGGGTCCTCCGGCCGCAAACAACCGAGGACGTGCTCGATCGTTGCTTGAAGGCCTTCGACAACGATATCGACTCGCTCGGGCTCCCGTCGAGCAGCTGGACTCGCCTCGCGCAGGACATCATCGTGGGCGACATGCGTCGAATGCAAGTCCAGCCGGCGCTGATGTGCGAGTATCGCCGATTCGTGGTCCTGGACTCGGAATCCAGTTTCAACGTTTCGAGTGGTATCAATTCTGTCGGCGGGGTGAGTGCCTGGTTGGTCCAGGGTCAGGGAATTGGGCGCTGACGACGACCAGATTGAATGGGGTGGGCTGCGTTCGTTCCACTTCGGCGATAATTTCAAGAGGGATCGCGAGTTTTCTTGACCTATGTTTCCTAGTACAATGAATAGAATAACTACGCGTGAGCGCTCGTTGCGTTGGCCGCCTAGGTTCGACGTAGATCAAGTCTGGTTGATGTCCAAGTCAGTTGAATGTACGCAAGGGTAAATGGATGAACGCATCTGACCTGGAAAACAATATGCACAATTTTGGGTTCTGAGGTTCGGCAGGCCGTCTTGAAGCTCGTCGATCCAAACCTAATACCGATACCGAGGTTAGTAGAACGTCTTGAAGTCCCTCGGTTCGAAATCTAACCCAAGGTCGATACAGTTAGTGATAGATGAAGGCTGAGACGTACCTTGCTGAACTAGCGCATAGATTTGGCGTCGAGGTTCAACGTCTCATTCTCCCAAACCCAAACACAGCATCTTGAAGGCCCTCGGGTCAGAGTTAGCACAAGGTAAGTATAAATAGTTGAAAAAAAAGCTGAGTCGTACCTTGTTGAATTCGAACATAGGTTTGGTGTTGAGGTCTTCAAGGAGGGATTCGTCACGACGCGTTCATGTTCATTGGCCTAAGCCCAAAGCAAGGTGAGCATCGAGGGTATATCAAGAACCAAACTAAGCCCTGACATACCTGGTTCAATCGATCCGCGTTAGGACCTCGGTGGTTGAAAGCAAGAAAGTGATCGCTAAAGGACCTGATCAGCTCAATGAACGACGTCTAACAATCAAGCCTACATACCTTGGGATGTGGATTAACGACTCAGATCTCGTCCTCCATTGCGCGTTGAGGTCCCAATAACGTCTTGAAGTCCCTCGGTTCGAAAGCTAACCCACGGATAGCGAGAGACAAAGCCTGAGACGTACCTTGTTGGACTGAAGCATAGGTTTGGTATCAAGGTTCAAGGCTTTGTTCTCCCAAGCATAAGCACGACGTCTTGAAGCTCGTCGGTTCAAGAATCTAAGCCCAACATAAGTATAGATAACTGAAATCCAGTTTGAGACGTACCTGCAAGTTGTACAACCCAAGCATAGTTTCGGTGTTGAGTCAAGATGGACTTCAGCGCGACGCCTTTATGTTCATTCACCTAAGCCCAAGTCAAGGTGAGTGAGTATCGAGGGTATATCAAGAACGAAACTAAGCCCTGACGTACCTGGTTCAATCGATCCCCGTTGAGACCTCGGCGGCGTGGTTGAAAGCACGAAGGTAATCGCTACAGGACCCAATCAGCTCGATGAACGACGTTCAAAAAATCAAGGCTACGTACCTTGGGCCGTGGATCGATCACTGGGATCTCGTCCTCCACCGCAGGTCGAAATCCTAATAGGATTCGCGAAAGAATCTGTAGATCGATCCAGTCAGTGAAACTATAGGTCAAGTCAATTGCAAACCAATGCACCTCAAGTTCGAGGATACTACCGCCATTTGAAGGCCCGGTGTGAGTCGCGCCAGTAATCTGCGAAGCAAGTGAGTAGAATCAAATAAAGAGCTTCAAACGAGCGCACCTGGGCCCTACTCCCGAGTCCAAGGTATTGAACAAGCCGATTTTGCGAGCGCCTGTCAAACCAAGTCAGTAAAATGAACTATAGATGGACGAGGTAAGTCTCGACGCACCTGAACCCCCTGCCCTTCGACTTTGAAGCCGAGAGTCCAACGATGACGGTTTCGAGCTTATACGCATTGAAATCAAAGGTCAAGAATCTATCGTTGAAAATCAGACCGTTCGTAGGCCAAGCTGAACCAAAGTCACAGAATTCGGTGTGGTGAGTACGCGAGCCAGTTAGCCTCTATGGGGGGGTACACTCGTTAGTTGAGGGTAAAAATGGGTAGAAAAATTAGGACGCACCAGTTTGCGTGGTGGATCCCCCCCAACTCAATAAAACCGTGTGGGTGTCAAAAAAGGTCGTGCAAGCGTCGAGTGTCCGGGAAGAGGCGGGGCCGGCGGGATTGTAGCAGGGCGTGTGGCAGCGTCGAGAAACAGTCACAGGAGGCCTAAAAACGAGGTAAGCACCGCGGAAATAGTGGTCGCAATGAATTCGCACCACAATTGTCCCAACCACCACCACTCCAAATCCAACCAAGCGCACGCCGTCGGGGGTAGTGGGAACATCGGGAAGCGGGTGTGGGTGCGTCGAATCAACTCGCATGCGAGTTGGGCGAGATGGTTGAGTTTGCGAGTGAGTGGCGCGGCGCAGTTCGAATGCTCAGCCAGCGTCGGGAGCGGGTGGGATGGTGGTTGGGAAGTCCTGTCAACGGTTCAGTAAGCCAAAGAGGGAGGAAGGAGGTGCGTACCGAGTTGTATGTCGCCTTGGTCGGATTTGATGCGAGCTCGACGTCGGCGGCGATGTCGGTGGCAACAGCGCGGGTGGGCGCAGACGGTCTAAAGAAGGTCGTTAGTACAAGAAGCTGAAGGAAAAAGTGCAAGATTACCTTGAGTTGCGCCTTCGTTGGCGAGCTCGTCGGCGCCGTCGCTGGCGATGAGCGAGGCAGTCGGGGTGGCCAGAGGGAGGTGGTAGGAGGTGGTTGAAGTCGCTGGAGGTAGTAGAGGAGCTGGTGGGAGGCTGAGACTGAGGTGGGGGGAAGTGGGTGGTTGAGGGAATTGCAAGTGCGGTCGCCTCGTATTTATACCGGGGCAACCGCATGCTGTGCTGAGTTCAGAATCAACAAACGCGTCGGACGCGTCGCTCACGTGCGGTTTCAACACGAAAACGATATATAAACGGCTGGACTCACTTTGCCAACACTTTCCTTTCCCCCACCATCCCACCACTGCCCACCACCCAACCTCGGGATCTCCCCGCCTGTTCAACATCCCGCCGCCGCCCGACCCTCATGCCCGCCTCATCGTACGCTGCTGGCGTCGTCTCCGTCGTCGTCGAGCTCGTCGTTGCGGGTATTCGCCAACCTCAACGCTTCAACGTTGGCTGAGTTCAACATGGGGGCGTGAGCATGTTGAACTTGATGCCGCCGCCGCCGCCGCATCCCCGCCGCCGTTGCCGGTGTCGTCGACGTCGTCCAGGTTGTCTTCCACCTGGCTACTGGTAAGCCTCCATTTCAGCCAGCCTTGTATTCGAAACCACTCAACATCCTTGACAGGACCGTGGGATCAATGTCGAACCTGCTGATCTCGCCGCCGCCGACGACGATCAAGCAAGTGTACTCGACTGCGACGCTTCTACATGCTGTGGGGGTCGTTCGACTCGTCGAGGGCGGCGCTTCCGCGTGCTGGTGGTCTCCAGGTCGGGGGCTGATGCGAGATTCTGGGGAAGTGGAATTTTGGGCCGCCGGGTTTTTCTTTTGGTGCTCTATTCCGTAGCTTTCGTAGAGGAGGTCCGATCGTAGTAGACGCCCCGAGTAGTCAGTAGTCGAGTCTTGCGCTCGCAGTGTGCAGCTGGGCGAATTCCCCGGAGTCAGACCTTTGAATAAAAACGAATAAATATGCGAAAATCACGAAATAAAATACGGGGATCGCTTACCGTCGATTCAAACGTCATTACCCATCGATATACATTCCCCAGAACGGTTGGACGCAGGCCAAGGACGTCGTAGTCGAAATTTGTAGGTTTTCCAGGTGTGAAGGAGAGGGAAAAAAAGGAGGGCTAGACAACGTGTTTCCACGGTGCCCAACCCATCTCCGAGGCATCAAGGAACTCGGAATTGAGCCGATTGGCGGGAGGTAACGCGGCCAATGTCGGAAATTGGCAACGTCATCCAGAACTTGAAAATGCTTGAATTTCAAGCAGCAGTCTCTGGGACCCAAGGAGCCAGCCAGGTGAGACCAAGTAAGCAGTTGCTGGGGATTTCTCCTCCAGGAAGGCCTTGGATGGATCGAGGGCCAGTCGTTGGCCAGTCGAGCTAAATTTTGGCGCGCGGAGATGAGTGTTCGGGAAGAGACCCGATTCGGATCGAACTCCGACAGTGACGGCAGCTTCCCACGGTTGCCTTGCACTTGACCGCTCTTGCGTCGACGCCAATTGGACGCTCGATGGTGGTTTGGAGATGATAATTATAAGGTGAGCAATCTGGTTCAACAAGGTCTTACCTGTAAAATCTCAGACTCTGAATCATGGCAACAGCAGGAAACTCGAACTTGGACCAACCACCTGGCGGAATCCGGCGAAAATTCGACGCAGCGTGAATCCGTCTTGCAAGGCCTTCGCATTTCAATCGGGGAGTAGTCCCACTCAAGCCAGCGACTTTTGTTTCTCATGGTGACATCTTCCAACTCTTAAACTCTCGCCGGTTGTATTTGAATCTTTGCTGCTTGGTTTTGAACTGTGGAACTTGACAGGAGGTGATCAGTTTTCTTTTACTCAAATCGAGTTGATTTCCTTTCAGTAACAGAAGCTCGTTTGGAACCCAATCCAACTTGGGCCTCTACTCGATCCCCCCTGCTTGCAAGAACTCACCTCGCGGTTCTAGACTTCAATCAAACTCGGACTTGGACCAAGCACGAAGCATCTTGTATTTTGAATACTGTGCCTGAAAAGCCCTTCTTCTTTCAATCGTGTGCTAATAGTCCCTTGACCAGCTTGTTCTGTTTATGATGCTGACATCTTCCAATTCTGAAACTCTCGCAGGTTGAAATTGAACCGGTTTTAAACCGTTGAACTTAACAGGCGATGAACAGTTCCCTATGATTCAACCTGCATATTCTCACTACTAGAGGCTTATTGGAACTCAACCCAACTCGGCGTTGACTCTATCCCGCCTGGTTTCAAAAATCTAACTCTCGGTCTCAGACTCCCGGTTTCCAGATTTTGTCCAGACGCAAAATTGCAACGGAGGCTGCAACTCTTCGTTGGGAAAACCTCACCACTCAGAAACCATGCTCAACCAACGCGGGGTGAATTTGAACCTCGTTTACGCTACAGATCTCTTCAGATAGGCATCGTGGCGGTCTCAATCGAATGGTGGAAGAATGAATTGCATTGTAACGACTACCGAGAAGGCTACAACACGGGCTGCAACTACTGAGAACACTACTACAACAGGGCCTGAACGTCCCTCTCTGAAAGCTACACTACGATGCGACGGAGTTTACGATCTCAATGTGAACTTAAGGCGGTGTTCCTGAAACTTAACTTAAGTTAGCGAATGTCAAAGCTGATGGATGGATGCACGCGGTGATATTGAGATCGGTCGGCGGTGATTAAGGCGACTGCTGGCGACGGCGAGGAGGCAGACGTTTCATCGGCGAGTACTGGGACGAGTCGTAGGAGACCTGGTACAGGCAAAGAGTCTACAAGTTCCAGCGCTAGATATGGAAGCATTATTGGTGGGAGCGAGGTGTAGAATGGAGAAGGTACGACGAAGGAGAACCCGAAGACTCGAGCGGTTCTGAAAGGGCAGCGGGCGAGTCACTCAGAGAATCTGCTGTAGAGCGAGACACACCTTGACGACCAATCATGGGCGAGAGTCGCGACTGGAGGGGTTAGAGTAAGGCAAACCAGCCGCACACGAACCGAGGCAGTAGATATGTCAGAGAGAATACATGGGATGTGCGTGTGGCACACACCTTCAAGTCCACGACCCTCATTACACTCTCTCTCGACGGATGTTGAAGAAGTTGAATGAGATTGAACACTGGATGATAATTGAGGCGCAGTGGGAGGAGGAGAGGTCTGGCGGAGGGTCAGCATGAGGGGAGGAAGTGGGTGGTAGAAACTACGGTTGTGCCGTATTTATGCGGACGCGTGAGGGTGCACCTGTTTGGTTCGATTCAACAAAGTCACGTATGTTGAATCGAACCAAACAGGTGCAGCCTCACGCGTCCGCATAAATACCGCTGGGGTTTGATTCAAACCACTCTTCCCTTCCCCTCACCATGTCTTTATGACCCTCCACTGTGTGGGCTTTGCCTCGGCACCACACCAACCTTTCCTTCGTCACCTCACCTCCTCTCCCTCCTCGTCGCTGGACTCGACTCCACCGTTGCCGCCGTTGTCCTCAACATCATTTGCTGCTGCTCGCCATCGCGTTCACTCGACGGCTCAACGGCCTGCCTTGAACGCCACTTACCTCCGACTCATTCGCATCGCCGACCTCGCCGACACGTCGCAGGTTCTGATGGTTCAAGTTGACTTCAAGTTGTCCATAGCGGGTGGCAAGTATTCCTGGGCACGCTATCATCCTCTTTGCCTTTGCTAATCATCCACCAGCTCCTCAACAAGCTCGCTCATTGGGAGCACGTCACTGGGTTCATTTTTCTTGGGGGGCATCGACGGGGGACCTCACGCGTCGCGTCTTGAAGGTGTGTCCGTCGGCGTGTCTGCTGCCTCCGCAACTCTCACACATACCACAGCGCCGCAATTCCTTCAACTTAATGTCCACCTGGGGGTCAGTGACACGTCGCATCACGCTCAAAGGCTTTGTTTGAATTTTTAGCCACGGTATGTTCTATTTTCGTAGCCTTGGAGCTATTTCTCATGCTGTCCAAGAAGTTCACCGTCGACATCGTATATCCCCTACGCATACCTCAGCGCGCGTTCACAACTCATTCTCAACACCGCGTCGGACATTTTGGTTGGACATCCGAGTCATCGACACGTCGCGGTGTTGAATGGTTCAACTCATCTAGGGTAGATGGTGAACATTACTGGGCATGTTCTCATCCTCTCTTACCTCGCTAATCATCCCCCAGCTCCTCAACAAGGTCGCTCATCGGGGGCACGTCACCGAGTTGGATTTTTGGGTTGAGTTGAAGTGTAACGCGTCGGGGAGTCAAGGTGTGTTCGTTGACGCGTCTATTGCCTGCCGAGCCCTCACACTTACCACAGCAGCGTCATTCATCAACCAGGCTAACATCCTTCGATTTTTCAACTCAAATCTGCCGTCCAGACATTATCTCACGCGTCAAGGACACGTAGCGCTGGGTGAATCCAATGTGTCACGCAACGTGTTGAAGGTGTGTTCTTACTCATCCAATACGTGAGCTTTGTTGACGAGGGCCTTCAAGACTCGTACCTTATCAGCACACACATATACCCTGGGGACGCGCTGAACTTTTATGTTCGATGAGTGGGCAGTGGTTCAAGGTGCGCTGAATCTTTGATTCATGGCGTTATCCTCGGCTTACGATGAGCCTCAGTTCTTGGATGGATACACGGCCGCACTGTGGCTCAAGACGCGTTCAACGTCTCAGTCGCGACCATTGGCCCTTCACCGACGCGCCATCGAAGTATTCGCTGACGTCTTGGAGTTTCTGCGCTCGCCCTGGTACGTCCATGTTGATGCTCATCTGGTCCATGTCCTTCATCCCTTCTAGTCGTCAACGGCGCGTCACACGCACTCTCATACACCACAATGCACGCGCTGTAGCTGTTCAAAAATCTAATTCAAAATTCTGCCGTCCCGCAAACTCAGCTTTCTACCATCTCCGTAAGCCAGCGACCAATCCACAGTGTGCATTCCTCCTGCTCATCTCAAGTCAGATTCCTCAACATTTTCTCCCGCTGCGCGGCCGTCGATGCATACGTACCCACCCTCATTGATCTGGGCCAAGTACAACCTAAACCTACCGCCGAATCCTTGAAATTCTTCGTCCGCGGCACGGACCAAACCCACCGGCAAGTGAAAGGTTCAAAGCTTCCTTCGCTCAACGGCGGTCGACCCAACTTGCATCAACATACCGTGGATCTCCGATTCGAATTCCTTCCCCTGCGGGGCGCCAGTGAGTCGTACATGCATTCTATGAGTCTTCATTGAGCTTCTACTTCAGATCCTTCGACATCCTGTTGGGGAGCAAGTCCTGAAAATTTTCTTGCGCTGCGCGGCGTTGATGGATGGATGGGTGAGTGGTATGTTCAATCTGGGAGTTTGCTCACATTGCTGCACCAGATTCCCCGAGTACCCCAAGCTGACTTGAAGTTGAACACCTACCGTGGATTCCTTCAAAAGTTTCTTTCGCTGCGCGGCGCTGATGGTGAGTCGTATGTTCAGGCAATAAGTTTTTGCTGCTCACCTTCCTACCCCAGATCCAGATTCCCCAAATTTGTCGTCGCTGCGCGGCGGTCGGTCCCTCAACCCATCAACCATAAAAAAAATCTACCGCTGCGCGGCGCTGATGGATGAGTCGGTGAGTCGCATTGCATTGTTCATTCAATGAGTTTCTGCTGAGTTCTAACCATATATCCATTGGTGTTCGCTCCCCTGCCACGCACCAGGACTCGAACCAGCAACTCACCTCAAAAGCTTGAAATTTTTCTTCCGCTGCGCGGCGCCGACTTGAATTCCGTGTGTCCCATTCAACTTGTGTCCCCTTCAAACTTGCTGAAACCCACTCCAGAGCAGCCTACCCTGCGTTTGACGCGTCGAAATGCGTCAGGACGCGTTAATTGCCTGTAAATACGTGTAAAATCGATTATATACCATATACGCCCCAAGTCCCGGGAAAATGGCATCCTGAGGGCCCAAAAATCGCCAAAACTTCTCGTGATATCCCGGTGGACAGCCAAATATTTGCAGGGTCCGTGCGCGGGCGCTGGAGTATAAGTTCAGACGACTTGGGCGACGGAGGAGACTTGGCGACGGACGACTTAGCGAGAGGAGGACGAGCGAGGTGTTTAGGCGCACGTGGTGTGGGGCTGTGTTCCAGTGTGGGGTGTTGGGTCGAGTGTTGAGTGAGTTGAATGAGTCGAGCTGAGTAACGAGTTGAGTAACGAGTCGAGTCGTCGAGTGGTGGTCGAGTTCAAGTTGATCAAGATATTTTTAGATCAATCAACTCTTGTCTTGCCACGACAACGCGTACGGCGCGGACGGGTTGAAGACTCTTTCCGTCTCAGGGGGCCTCGAAGTCGTTTGCAGACAAGTCACCCTCACGGACGCCACCGAGGCAGCGGCCCCACGAATCGCGTCCTTCATAATGTCTACCATGAAGCATCTCGAACTTCTCCGGCAGTTGTACGATACGGCCGATCTGGAGATGGTGCTTCCGAGGTGGAAGTGGAAGCCCGTGCATCAGTTCGCGCGCCTCAGCGTGGAGGGCCCCGATGAAGAATCTCTCTCTACGTTGATTAAGTACTTGTCGAGAAGGGATCAAGTGGGTAGACGGTAATCCTGGCTTGGATTATATATCTAAAACCCTCATAGGCATTCCTGATGCCCGCTTTGTGGGACGGAGAACCACTCGGGGTTCTAATGTTCATTCCACCGACTTCACAGTCCTTCTTGAAGCGTATTGGAGCTCTGCCCGCTATGTGCCGAGGGACTTGCTTGGTCGTGGCCCTTTTGTTAGCTGACGAACCTCTTCCCCCAAAGAAAGCACCAGATAAGAATTTTCTCCCTCTTCTGAACCGCCGGGTGGAACGGGCAGTACTCTCACTAGTGAAATGGCGGCGCTCTATCCGCGAGCAGCCCGCATATCACGTCGCCCTTTCTGTCCTCCAACTGCCGACAGAGGTTCGCGAATTCATATCTTCCCGCGCATCGACCGTGTGGTTCAATTCGGGAAACGGTGACCTTCGTGAGGACCAGGATACGCGCCATCTCCTCGCTGTGCTGCGCCAGTCTAGATTCGGTCTCGTCCCGTTGAATAATCCATCCGCCGACATCGTGTTCATTCACGTCGCTGCCCTGGGCAACATCCACAATCTTCCTCACTTGGCCCACCGCCGCCGCCGCCCCGAGGTTCGGTTTTGCCTTTACGGGACACATGAGTCGATACCGCTGGTTCATTGGGGACATCGCGAGATATATTTACTCGGTATGTTCAGAATTACTTAGATATTGACCGACTGACCTGGTTTTGTAGGCGGCATCGTCACTTTCACACCCGAAGCACTCGCGAGCGACGCTTTCGGCGTCCTAAGGATCATTCGGGACATTCATGCCCATCCGCTGTGGACCTGCTATCTCCTTCCACAAGTCCTCGGTATCGCCGTCCAACTCGCTCGAACCTGCGCGGATGATACGCCCAACTACACGTGAGGATATTGCCATTTTTGCTGAATCCTTGCAGTTGACTCTGAGCCGTGCAGTGGAGCCATTCCATCCAACTTGTACGAAATCTTCGAAGCAATTATCAGTGGACAGGTCGCGCTCATGCATGCCCCCTCCGACGACGACTTAACCCAGCAGTCGGATGCGACGCGGCAGTGGGTGGTTGACTTTGGGGTCCTCCGGCCGCAAACAACCGGGGACGTGCTCGACCGCTGCTTAAAGGCCTTCAACAACGTTGTTGATTCGCTCGGGCTCCCGCCAAGTAGCTGGACTACTCTTGCTCAGGACATCATCGTGGGCGACATGCGGCGAATGCAAGTGCAGCCGGCGCTGATGTGCGAGTATCGCCGATTCGTGGTCCTGGACTCGGAATCCAGTTTCAACGTTTCGAGTGGTATAGATTCTGTCGGCGGGGTGAGTGCCTGGCTGTTTCAGAGTCAGGAAATTGGGCGCTGACAACGACCAGATTGAATGGGGTGGGCTGCGTGCGTTCCACTTCGGCGATAATTTCACGAGGGATTGCGATTAACCTATATTTCCTAGTACAATGAATAGTATAACTACACGCGTGAGCGTTGGTATCCTGTGGGCTTGAAGTGCGTTGGCTGTCTAGGTTTGAGATGGATCAAGTCTGTGTGATGTCCAAGTCAGTTGAATGTACGCAAGGGTAAATGGATGAACATATGTTACCTGGAAAGCAATAGGCATAATTTCGGGTTCTGAGGTTCGGCAGGCCGTCTTGAAGCTCGTCGATCCAATCTAATACCGATATCGAGGCTAGGAGAACATCTTGAAGTCGCTCGGTTCGAAGGCTAACCCACGGTCAGTACAGATACCGAGAGACAAAGCCTGGGACGTACCTTGTTGGATTGAATCATAGGTTTGGTGTCGAGGTTCTAGGCTTTGTTCTCCCAAGCGTAAGCACGACGTCTTGAAGCTCGTCGGTTCAAAAATCTAAGCCTAAGGTAAGTATAGATAGCTGAGATCCAGTTTGAGACGTACCTTGTTCAAGTCAACATAGTTTTGGTGTTGAGGCCTGGACTGCAGCGCGACGCGTTCATGTTCATTGGCCTAAAGCCAAACCAAGGTGAGCATCGAGGGTATATCAAGAACCAAACTAAGCCCTGACGTACCTGGTTCAATCGATCCGCGTTAGGACCTCGGTGGTTGAAAGCAAGAAAGTGATCGCTAAAGGACCTAATCAGCTCAATGAACGACGTCTAACAATCAAGCCTACATACCTTGGGATGTGGATTAACGACTCGGTTCTCGTCCTCCAGCGCGTTGAGGTCCCAATAGGATTCATAGAGAAAATCTGTCGATAAATCCAGTCAGTCGAGCTACGGGTCACTTAAGTCAAACCAACGCACCTTGCATTTCGAGGGTAAGATCGTCATTTGAAGGCTTGGTGTGAGTCGCGCCAGTAATCTGCGAAGCGAGTCAGTAAAATTAAGTCAAGGGCTTCGAACGAACGCACCTATACCCCAGTTGGAGTCCCATTTCAAGGCGGTGAACAACTTGAAGTCAGTCTTGCAAGGGCTTGCCAAGTCAAGTCAGTAAAGGTGAACCATCGATGGACAAGGTAAGTTTCGACGCACCTAAACCCCTCGTTCTCCAGCGTTGAAACCCAGGATCCGACTGTGGTAATTTCGAGCTTTTGCGAGTTGAAATCGAAGTCCAAGAATCTATCGTTGAAAATGAGACCGTTCGTAGGCCAAGCTGAACCAAGGCTTACCGTGGTCACAGACTTCGGCGTGGTGAATACCGCGACCGACTTCAGATGCCTCGAAGCATCTATGGGGTCAGAAAGTGGTTAGCTGAGACTGAAAATGAATAGAAAAATTAGGACGCACCAGTTCGCGCGGTGGATCCCGACTCAATAAACCGTGTAAGCGCCGAGTGTCCGGGCAGAGGCGGGGCCGGCGAGATCGTGGCAGAGCGCGCGGCAGCGTCGAGGAACAGTCTCAGGAGTCCTAAACACGAGGTAAGCACGGTGGAAATGGCGCGAGCAATAAATCGCACCAGGGTCAACAAAATCAACACCACTCCAAATCCAACCCAACCAAGCGCAGACCGTCGGTAGGAGCGCGGACGTCGGGGAAGCGGGTGCGGGCGCCTTGGATCGAGTTGAGTCCGAGGTGGGCGAGATGGTGAGTTTGCGAGTGAGTGGCGCGACGCGGTTCGAGTGCGCAACCATCGTCGGGAGCGTCGGCGTCGGACGGGATGGTGGTCGGGAAGTCCTGTGAAAAGGTCAGCAAGTCCAGGAGGGAGGTGCGTACCGAGTCGTATGTCGCCTTCGTTGGATTTGATGCAAGTTCGACGGCGGCGACAATGAGCGCGAGGTCGGTGGCAACGGGGCGGGTGGGCACAGGCGGTCTGAAGCAGGAGGTTAGTGAGAGAAGGGAATGAAAGATGTGAAAATACCCGGAGTTGGGTCCTCACCGTAGAGGTCGTCGGCGCCGTCGCTGGCGATGAGCGAGGCAGTCGGGGTGGCCAGAGGGAGGTGGTAGGAGGTGGTTGAAGTCGCTGGAGGTAGTAGAGGAGCCGGTGGGAAGCTGAGACTGAGGTGCGGAAGTGGGCGGTTGGGGTAATTACAAGTGCGGTCGCCCCGTATTTATACCGGTTCAAACGCATGCTGTGCTGAGTTGAGAATCAACAAACGCGTCGGACGCGTCGCTCACGTGCGGGTTCAACACGCAGACGATATATAAACGGTCGGACTCACCTCTCCAACGCTTTCCTTTCCCCCACTATCCCACCACTGCCCACCACCCAACCTCGGGATCTCCCCGCCTGTTCAACATCCCGCCACCGCCCGACCCTCATGCCAGCCTCATCGTACGCTGCTGGCGCCATCGTCGTCGTCGTCGAGCTCGTCGTCGCCGGGGTTCGCCGACCTCAACGCTTCAACGCTGGTTGGGTCATGCCCCCATGTTGAACTTGATGCCGCCGCCGCCGCATCCCCGCCGCCGTTGCCGGTGTCGTCGACGTCGTCCAGGTCGTCTTCCACCTGGCTACTGGTAAGCCTCCATTTCAGCCGGCCTTTTATTCGAAACCACTCACCATCCTCGACAGGACCGTGGGATTAATCTCGAACTTGCTGATCTCGCCGCCGCCGACGATGATCAAGCAAGTTTCCTCGACTGCGACGCTTCTACATGCTGTGGGGGTCGTTCGACTCGTCGAGGACGGCGCTTCCATGTGCCGGTGGTCACCAGGTCGGGCGCTGATGCGAGATTCTAGGGAAGTCGAATTTTGGGCCGCCAAATTTTTCTTTTGATGCTCTATTTCGTAGCTTTCGTAGCGGAGATACGGGTCGTAGTAGACTCCCCGAGTAGTCAGTAGTCGAGTCTTGCGCTCGACGGGTGCAGCTGGCCGAATTTTCCCGGAGTCAGAGGCATCCCTTTGAATAAAACGAATAAAAATGCGAAAATCACGAAATAAAATACGGCGATTACTTACCATCGATTCAAACGTCGTTCTCCGTCGAAACACATTCCCAAGAGCGCTTGGGCGCAGGCCAAGGACGTCGCAGTCGAGGTTTGTGGGTTTCCCAGGTGTGAAGGAGAGGGGAAAAAAGAGGGCTAGACAGCGTGTTTCCACGGTGCCTAGTCCATCTCCGAGGCATCAAGAAACGCGGAATCGAGCCGATTTGCGGGAGGTAACGCGGCCAATGTCGGAAATTGGCAACGTCATCCAGAACTTGAAAGTGCTGGGATTTCAAGCAGAAGCCTCTGGGTCCAAGGAGCCAGCCAGAGTGAGTGTAGCAAGCAGCTGGTAAGAATTCCTTCTCCACAGGGCCCCAGGTGGATCGAGCGCAGTCGAGCGCCCAGTCGAGCTAAATTCTGGCGCGCGGAGATGAGCGTTCGGGAAGAGACCCGATTCGGATCGAACTCCGACAGTGACGGCAGCTTCCCACGGTTGACTTGCACTTGACCGCTCTTGCGTCGACGCCAATTGGACACTCGGTGGTGGTTTGGATATGAACAGGTGAGCAATCTAGTTCAAGATGGTCTTACCTGTAAAATCTCAGACTCTGAATCATGCCAACAGCAGGAAACTCAAACTTGAACCAACCACCTGGCGGAATCCGACGAAAATTCGACGCAGCGTGGATCCGTCTTGCAAGGCCTTCGCATTTCAATCACGTCACGGAGTAGTCCCACTCAAGCCAGCAACTTCTGTTTCTCATGGGGCAGTTCTCCAACTCTTCAACCCTCGCAGGTTGAACTTGAACCTTCGCTGCCTTGTTTTGAACTTTTGGTTATTGCAGGTGGTGAGCACTTTTCTTTGACTCAAAGCGTGCTTATCTGCAAATCCTCAGTATCAGAGCCTCGTTAGAACGTGGTTCGTCTTGACCCTCGACCCGATTCCGCCGGGTTTTGAGAACCCAACTCTCGATTTGAATTTCACCCAAGCACGAAACATGGCGAGTCCATCTTGTATGTTAAATACTCTGCCTGAACAGCCTTCTCCTTTGAATTGTGTACTAATACTCCTTGACCAGCTGCTTCCGTGTATCATGCTGACCTCTTCCAACTCTGCAACTCTCGCAGGTTGAATTTCAACCGGTTTTAAACCGTTGAACTTGACAGGCGATGAGCAGTTCCCTCCCTCTGATTCAACCTGCACATTCCCACGACCAGAGCACTGAAACTCAATTCAACTTGGCCTCGACTCGATTCCCCCTGGTTTCAAGAATCCAACTCACGGTTTCAAATTTCACCCAGACGCAAAATTGGGATTCCAATGGAGGCCGCAATTCTTCATAACCTCGCTGCTCCAAAACCTTGCCATGAATGGCTGCGTAAGTTCAAGGTAACCGTTCATTTTTTTTAATGCGTGGCGAATTGTAACCTTGATTGATACTTCGAGGGATCCGCATCGCTTACGCGACAGGTTTCGGATAGGTATTGTGGCGCTCCAAATTCAAGATAACTGCTTTGCATTACAGGAACTACCAGAACATGGCCTGCACAATTGACTCTACAAGAAAAACCTATGTGATTCGGAAAACTACAGTACGGTACAGAGCAACTTAAGCACTCAAGCGAACATGAGTCTCAATGCGAATTCAATGCGGTTTTCCTGAAACCTAGCGAAACTCAAAAGCTTGAGCACTCAAGCGAACACGAGTGTTAATGCGGTGTTCCCGAAACGTTAGCGACAAAGCTTGACGGATAGATGCACACTTTGATGTTGAAAATGGTCGGCCGTAATTGAGGCGACTGCTGACGACGGCGAGGAGGCAGATGTTTCATCGACGAGTACTGGGATGAGTCGTAGGAGAACTGGTACAGGCACGGAGTCTATAGATATGGAAACATTTTTGGTGGGAACGAGGTGTAGAATGGAGAAGGCACAACGAAGTGAGAGCCCGAAGACTCGAGCAGTTCTGCAAGGGCAGCGGGTGAGTCACTCAGAGAATCTGCCGTAGAGCGAGAAACGCACCTTGACGACCAACCATGGGTGAGGGTCGTGTACCACAACCTCCCGTAAGCCAGCGACCAACTCACGGTGTGTGTTCCTGCTCATCTCCATCTCAAGTCAGATTCCTCGAAAATTTCTTCTGCTGCGCCGCCGTCGATACATACGCACTCAACCTACCGCGGAATCCTTCGAATTTTTCGTCCGCTGCGCGGCGTCGCTAGGGAAGGCATACGTCCATTGTTTGATGTTTGAGCTTCTACTGAGGCTCTACTTTAAATTCCCTGGCCGCGCCTTCCTGTCGCGGCACGCAAGCCGAAGGTTCAAAGCTTCTTCCTTCACGGAGTGGCCGTCGACCCAACCCAACTTCAACTTCAACATCAACATACCATGGACTCGATCCCCTGCGCGGCGCATAAAGGTGAGTTATACATGGCGGGCATGATATTCTATAGCTTACCTCGTACCTCAGATTCTCCTCGGCCACTCCGAGAATTTTAATCCGCTGCGCAGGTGAGTTGCATGTTGAATTTATAGGAGTCTGTCTGCTCACCTTCCTACCCTAGATTCCCCGAAATTCTCTTCACTGCGCGGCGGTTGGTCCACGGCCCATTCAAAATTTTCTTCCGCTGCGCGGCGCTGATGGTGAGTCGCAGGTCATCCTACATATGAGTTTATACTGAGCTCGTACCCCAGATTTCTCGAATTGTTCTTCGCTGCGGCCGTTGAATACCTTAAGCCAAATTCAACTTGCACACCTACCGTGGATTGATTCAAAATCTTCTTGCGCTGCGCGGCGCCTTCAACACTGAGTCCCACGGCGAGAGCAGTACAAATCCAGGAGCAATTCCCAATTTTCTCGCTGCACAGCCGTTCAGTCACCTCGACCCAACATCGACCTGAACATCAACATACCTTGGATCAGTTGGTGTGGAAAGTTCTCTTCCGGCACATAAGGGTGAGTTATACATCCAGTGCATGGGTCTCCAGGACTTACTTACCTATCTCAGAATCCAGATTACTGGGGTTTCTCGGCGGCAACCTCAGAAATTTTCTTCCGCTGCGCGGCGTTGATAGTGAGTCGCAGGTCATCCTATGAGTTTC
This sequence comes from Mycena filopes, assembly GCA_029281495.1. Lineage (NCBI taxonomy): Eukaryota > Fungi > Basidiomycota > Agaricomycetes > Agaricales > Mycenaceae > Mycena > Mycena filopes. The sequence continues at coordinate 1,163,130 of JARIHR010000005.1, read as the reverse complement.
TGCTGCTCACCTTCCCACCCTAGATTCTCCATTTTTTTCTCCGCTGCGCGGCCGTTGGTCCACCTCAATCCATCAACATACCATCGACCCACTCGGCGCGCTGATGGGTGAGTCGCATGTCCATACAATAAGTTTATACTGACTTCCAACCCCAGATCCCTCGAATTTCTCTTGGCTGCGCGGCAGGGGAGTGCATCAGGACTCGAACCAGCAACTCACCTCAAAAGCTTGAATTTTTTTCTTCCGCTGCGCGGCGCCGACTTGAACTCCGTGCGTCCCATTCAACTTGTAACCCATTCAAACTCGCTGAAACCCACTCCAGAGTAGCCTACCCTCCGTTTGACGCGTCGAAATGCGTCAAGACGCGTCAATTTCCCGTAAATACGCGTTAAATGTAATAAATATCTTGTCCCGGGAAAAAGGCATTCTGAGGGCCCCAAAATCCCCAAAAATCTCTCGTGATATCCCGCTGTACAGCCAAATATTTGCAGGGTCCGTGCGCGGGCGCTGGAGTATAAGTTCAGACGACTTGGGCGACGGAGGAGACTTGGCGACGGACGACTTAGCGAGAGGAGGACGAGCGAGGTGTTTAGGCGCACGTGGTGTGGGGCTGTGTTCCAGTGTGGGGTGTTGGGTCGAGTGTTGAGTGAGTTGAATGAGTCGAGCTGAGTAACGAGTTGAGTAACGAGTCGAGTCGTCGAGTGGTGGTCGAGTTCAAGTTGATCAAGATATTTTTAGATCAATCAACTCTTGTCTTGCCACGACAACGCGTACGGCGCGGACGGGTTGAAGACTCTTTCCGTCTCAGGGGGCCTCGAAGTCGTTTGCAGACAAGTCACCCTCACGGACGCCACCGAGGCAGCGGCCCCACGAATCGCGTCCTTCATAATGTCTACCATGAAGCATCTCGAACTTCTCCGGCAGTTGTACGATACGGCCGATCTGGAGATGGTGCTTCCGAGGTGGAAGTGGAAGCCCGTGCATCAGTTCGCGCGCCTCAGCGTGGAGGGCCCCGATGAAGAATCTCTCTCTACGTTGATTAAGTACTTGTCGAGAAGGGATCAAGTGGGTAGACGGTAATCCTGGCTTGGATTATATATCTAAAACCCTCATAGGCATTCCTGATGCCCGCTTTGTGGGACGGAGAACCACTCGGGGTTCTAATGTTCATTCCACCGACTTCACAGTCCTTCTTGAAGCGTATTGGAGCTCTGCCCGCTATGTGCCGAGGGACTTGCTTGGTCGTGGCCCTTTTGTTAGCTGACGAACCTCTTCCCCCAAAGAAAGCACCAGATAAAGATTTCCTCCCCCTTCTCAGTCGCAGGCTGGAGCGGGCAGTACTCTCAGCAGTGGAATGGCGGCGCTCTATCCGCGAGCAGCCCGCATACCACCTCGCCCTTTCTGTCCTCCAACTGCCGACAGAAGTTCGCGAATTTATATCTTCCCACTCGTCGACCGTGTGGTTCAATTCAGGAAACGGCGACCTTCGTGAGGACCAGGATACGCGGCACCTCTTGGCTGTGCTTCGCGAGTCCAGAGTTGGTTCCGTCCCGTTGAATAATCCATCCGCCGACATCGTGTTCATTCACGTCGCTGCTCTGGGTAACATTCACAATCTGCCGCACCTGGGGCACCGCCGGCGTCGCGTCGAGGTTCGGTTCTGTCTTTATGGGGCACATGAGTCGATACCTCCCGCTCTCTGGAGACACCGCGAGATATATCTACTCGGTATGCCCATAATCTTGTGGATAATGAGAAGTTAACCTGGTTTTGTAGGCGGCGTCGTGACTTTCACACCCGAAGCACTCGCGAGCGACGCTTTCGGCGTTCTGAAAACCATCCGGGACATTCACGCCCATCCGCTGTGGACCTGCTATCTCCTTCCACAAGTCCTCGGTATTGCCATCCACCTCGCTCAGACCTGCGCGGATGATACGCCCAACTACACGTGAGAATCCTCTTACAATTTGTGTTAAATAATTGCAGTTGACTTTGAGCCGTGCAGCGGAGCCATTCCGTCCAACTTATACGAAATCTTCGAAGCAATCATCTGCGGAAAGGTCGCACTCCTTCAGGCCCCATTCGACCGCGAATTTACCCAGCAGTCGGATGCGACACGGCAGTGGGTGGTTGACTTTGGGGTCCTCCGGCCGCAAACAACCGACGACGTGCTCGACCGTTGCTTGAAGGCCTTCACCGACGATGTAAACTCGCTTGGGCTCTCCCCGAGCAGCTGGATTATTCTCGCGCAGGACATCATCGTGGGCGACATGCGGCGAATGCAAGTCCAGCCGGCGCTGATGCGCGAGTATCGCCGATTCGTGGTCTTGGACTCGGAGTCGAGTTTCAACGTTTCGAGTGGGATAAACGCTGTCGGTGGGGTGAGTGCCTGGCTGTTCCAGAGGCAGGGAATTGGGCGCTGACAACGACTTCAATGCTAGATTGAATGGGGTGGGCTGCGAGCGTTCCACTTCGGCGATAATTTCAAGAGGGATCGCGAGTTTTCTTGACCTATGTTCTCTTCTGCGTCAAATTGTATAGCTACACGCGTGAGCGCTGGGCTACCCTGGTCAAATATTGCGCGCAATCTCTTTCACCTTGAACTTGTGTCAGATCGGACGCCGACCCGATTAATCCGACGCCTCGTTTTTCTCGCCAGTCACCTTGTGACAAGCAGCCACCACTTCGATCGCCCCATTTTTCTGTCCGCATCTCAGCAATACTCATGTCAGCTCTCCAAAGGCGGCAGGGGCAATCACGCCTTCCTAACGGCCGCACTGAGGAAGAAACCTTGCAAAAAACACCCCGTCCGAACAAGCACACCGATCGCGTTGCTTGGAATGCCCACTTCGAGCGCGATATCCTCACGAAATTTCCCCCAAATGCAAGGACGTTCCGAGCGATGGCCAGTGAACCCGCCACCGTCAAGTATCTCATGAGAACCGCGGATGTAGCGGAACTCACGATCTACATCGCGGACACGACGAAGGCGCTCATGGAGGCAGAGGGATTACTTATTGCAGTTGCTATCGAAAACTTGGTGTATGGGGACTTCGAGGCGAGATGGAAGGAACTGGATCTGCTACGGCGACGGGAGCTGGCGTTGGAGGGACTCTATCGCGGCTCTATCACTGTCCCGCGCGATAATAGTCGGCTCATATGCCCCGAGTTGACCATTGACGGCCTCCTCGGTGACGGAGAGTTCAATCTGATAAAACTGGTGAGCCCGTCCCTCTTCTTACTTCTACCAGTCTGATGCTAAAAGTCACACAAGTTGAAACGAATCATAGAGCACGATCCGACTGGAAACCGTCGCGTGAAGGAAGTCTTCCTCTTTACGCACCCTTTTGTGGAACAAGAGTATGCATACACTGCAGAAACGCCCGACGTCGTCAAAGCGCATTTGCGCCAGTCGCTTATTCTACGCAACTTTTGCATCGTAGAGACTATCAAGGGCGTCGTCGAGGCATATGTGCGCTCCTTCAATCATCTTTCGCAATATCACTAATCGTGGCTGGGTAGAACGACTATCCAATGAATCCGCCGATCCCTCTGGTGACTAAAGCACCCATTCGTACCGAAGAGCGAGCCCGAACGATACGATACATCAAAAAAATGGACAAAAAGGACCCAGTCGATCAATCTCAGTGCAAAGAAACCGCAGCGATATCAGCTAGGGCGTGCCACACCTGTCTCTCCAAAACCAGCTGCAGTGACCTCAAGCGGTGCGCCCGCTGCCAGATGGTATGGTACTGCTCTAGGTAATCTATCACTCCATAACTTGATACTATCACATTTCTCATACTTCATTCAGCGATTGTCAAAAGAAGGATTGGCCAGAGCACAAGAAGGCCTGCGGTCAGGAGCACTTCGATCTGGAAGCGCTTGCACCTGCTCCCCGAGGTCCCGATGAATTCATCGGATGTCCAATTACTGCTCCGGGTTTCATTCGCACTCCGGCACTTTGGCGTCAAATCTCGTATCTCAGCGAATCTGACTCTCAGCTTTCGGATTATCATGTACGCCTTCAAAAGATCGATGTTGCCTGCCCGTCTAATCAATGAATGCCCGCCCAGTTCGACGCGCAACCCGGTCACACCGATTCGCTTATAGTTGAACATCCTCCTGGTGGTAGGTCACCGTTCATCCGTACGTAGGCTCCAAAAATTTAAACCGTGCCTCAGCCAGAATCGTCTTCCTCGTCGCCCGCCGCCGTGCCACCCATGGCCTCCGGGTCCCTTCCCGACATCTACATGATGCTCCAAATTCTTGAATTCGAGGAGGACATCGGCGTCCGGAGTTTCGGCCGTGACCGACTTCGCACCCAGTTTGAGCGCGAGTACCAGGTTGACCTGACGCCTCAGGGCAAGGCGGCTCTGGGAAAGTATACACCGCCGACGCCGGAGGAACGGAAGGAGGAGCGGGAGTTCCTCTTGAGGCGCTGACGCATCCGCATTTCACGCGAGCGAAATCAGACATTCGAGAGTTGATGAGGGGTTAGGTGGTTTGTTTGATCCATGTCCAGAATCGTGCGCTGTTGATTCTATGTTGAAGTCGTGTCTTGAAACTCATCATCTTGTCACCTTCGTTGAAAAATATTCCATATTCTTGATTCTCTTTCCGACAATAACCGAAGGCTGAACCAATTTTCCCTGCCGACGTCGATGTTGAAATGCGAAATGGCTTCCGTGACAAAACGTTCCTCGAATAGAAACAACAGCACATTTTACAGGAGATCCTGAAAATAATGGCAATCACTTTTCTTTTTTTTGCCGGATCCCAAAAAGGAAATCTGTCTCGTTTCGTCTCGCCTGCACTCGCGACGCTGTTTCCGACATCGTACAGTGTACTATGGGCATCTGAAACGTTGTTATAGACTAGGGAAGCTCCGAGAAGCGTATTTTGTGTATTCTATGTATCAGAATCAAACTAAAAGGTCAGACGAAGCGTAGAACAGAGCGCGCAAACAAGCGCACAACACACAACAGACTCGATTATACGGGACGCTCTTCAAGCGCGAGGACTGAAAGGAAGGGAAGCTGGGGGAGGGAACAGACACGCGCGGGGGAAAATTGACAGCACAACCAAAGAGTGCGTCGGAGCAGGACATCGTCGCGGCCTTCGCGCAAGTCGGCAAAAGGGCCGCTCCCCGCTGACAGCCCTCAGTGGTGTCTACCCGATAGCGCCATGGCACTGGTGTACCCGTTGGGCGCGGGCTACATCGGCGCACAGGAGGACGGCTGTGAGTGCGGCAAACCATGGGTCGTCTCGGCGTAAATGGCAGCCTTGCTGAAGTCGGCTGTGGAGCGCGAGAACGTCGGCGTATTCACAGGTGGCGACGCGGGCCCGTTGGCCGCAAAGCAGGACGCCAGCGCGCCCATCGCAATGTCGACCCATCCGACGACGGCTCGTGGCGGGCGGCCTCGTGCATGGGCGGGTGAGCGTGCTGCTCACTCCGCTGCCGGCGCACCGGGATATCGAACGAGGACGAGCGCGGCAGCCCCTCAGGTGCTGCGCGATGGACAGAACGAGCTTGGGCAGGACGTTCGCGCCAAGCGTGGGCGTGAGCTTGGCCATCTTCCTGCGCTAGTCGACGACGAAGATCGGACTGACAGATGACGAGGCGGGCGAGGTGTTGGAAGCTAGACACTAGTTTAGATACAGTATCTCACTGCGACATAGAATACGCGAGTTATATTCACCTAGACACTAGTTTAGATACAGTACTATCAAGCAATGTCAATGTCTAGTTGAATTATAGCAAAGAGACGACTTACTCTCACTGCGACATAGAATACGCGAGTGAGAGCAAGCCAGCGCGTCGATCGGCACATGATGGGATGCTGACCAATCGACGCGGTCACGCCGTAGGGCGCGTTGCCCCGCATACTGCGTCCAACACACCCCCGCAATGCGCACTGCGGCGTGATCCAGACACCCCCTCACGCCAGAACATCACCTTTACCCCCACCCCCCAAATCCACACCCCCCACACCAAGACCTGCGCGGTGGCGGACGAAGTCGGCGGCCGCGAGAGGTTTAGTGAGCGTGTCGGCGACGTTGTCGTGAGAGTTGACGCGGGGCAGGAAGATCTTGCCCTTCTCGACGCAATCGCGGATGTGGTGATATCTCATGTCAATGTGTTTCGCCCGCTGATGGAAAGATTGGTCGCCGGCGAGGATTGCGGCGGCGTCGTTGTCGCAGAGGATGGGGGTTGCGGATACGATGGGAACTCCCATGCCTCGAAGGAGCATGCGCAACCAGCAGGCCTCCTTCCCAGCCTCCGAAGCGCCAATGTACTCCGACTCGGTAGAGGATGTGGCGACGGTTTTCTGTTTTCGCGACGCCCAAGATATGGATCCGGAGCCCAGAGCGAACGTGTACCCCATGATGGACTTGCGTTTGTCGGGGTCGTTTGCGTAGTCTGCGTCCGTGTGACCGATGAGAGAGATGGGACAGTCTCCGCCAAGAGTGAGTTGATAGTCTCGCGTGAGCTTGAGATAGCGTACAACGCGGATGGCGGCGTGCCAGTGAACGGCAGTATAGCAATCAAGGAATGTAGCAAGTTTGCTTACTGCGAAAGCGATGTCGGGCCGCGTAACGTTTGCAACGTAACTGAGGCATCCGATTAGGGCGCGGTAAGGTGTGCTCGCGAGGCGTTCCGTATCCTCGCGAGAAAGAGGTGTGTCGTCGGCGGTCGGACGGCGAAGGTTGTTCTTGGACTCCATCGGTGTGATAGCTGGATGGGCGTTCTGCTGGTGGAATTGGCTGATGATTCTGTCAATAAGCGACGTTTGCGAGAGTTGTATGGTGCGACGTTCGGGGTCGCGAACGATGCGGACGCCGAGGCAGTAGTGGACATCCCCGAGATCGGAGATAGTCCACTTCGAACGCAGCTGGCCTTTGAATGCATCATTGGCGGCGCGGTTCGAGGCAGCGCACAGCATGTCATCGACATGGACCGCTACGACGTTCATACTCCCGTCCGGCCCCTTGCGGACGTATACACACCACTCACACATCAGCCGCTTGAATCCCCATTCAATCATGGCCTTGTGCATGGTGCGGTTCCATGCCCGTCCCGCCTGCTTCAGACCGTAGAGCGACTTCACGATCTTCCACAGCCATGATTCCTTCCCCTTCACCTCGAAGTGCTTCGGCTGCCGCGAGTATTGAAATTCATCTGGCGGCAGGTCGGCATTTAGGAACGCGGTCTTCACATCCACTTGCTGGAGATCCCACCCCCGAGCGGCGGCAATGTGGAGGATGGCGCGGAAGGATTCGAGGCGTGCAGTGGGCGAGGTTGTTGTCGTGTAATCAAGACCATAGATTTGGCGATAACCTCTAATGCAGTAGCGGACTTTGTTCCGCGCGACCGCGCCAGAAGCGTCTCGCTTGCGGACGTACACAGGTTTAACATCAAGAATAGTTTTATTGAGCGGGACGTCGCCGGGCGGGATGAGATGATATACACCCATTTCGCGGAGGGATGCGAGTTCCTCGTGAGTTCCCTCGACCCATTTCGCTGCGTCGGGACATGACATGGCTTCAGCGTAGGTGCGAGGGTCATCGGGGTATTCGACGTCGATGGGGTTTTCGGCGAGGTAGGAATTTAGTTGGCCCCACAAGGCTGCTTCCTCCGGATCGTCGTCTTCCGGAGTGTCAGCAATGGTGTCGGCGATATCGTTCAAGATTTCCATCTCGCCATCGTCGTCGCTATCTTCCCCAGCAGCGTTGGCGGCGCGCGGGTTGCGTTGACGATTCGAGCGACGGAGGATGGGGACGGGTTCGGGTGCGGGTCCTGCGGGGACAGGTACGGTGCGCACAGTGTTGTCGGTGGTGGGGGGGGCGGACGTCGACATCTTGGGGTCTTCGCCGGTCTGGTCGTCAGGGACAACGGCAGGAGTCGAGCTAGTCGCTCCTGCGGGCTGGCTCCCCTCGACGGCGGGAGGCGCGGGCGACTGCGTCGCGGCGCGTTCCGCGAGCCGAGTTGCGGACCAGACTACCTTCGCCACTTGTCCGGCTTCAATGAAGCGGACGTTGATGGAGTTATAGATTTTGCCCGTGCTACGTTCCCAGCACCTGTAGGATTTGGCTTTGGGCTGGTAGCCGATGAGGACACACTCGACAGAGCGCCCGAACGCCTTGGGGTTGTTTCCTTCAATGAGGACGAAAGCACGGCAGCCAATTTCACGTAGGTGGGCGAGGTTGGGCTTGCGCAACTCGAAGCACTCGTGAGGGGTTTTGCCGCCTTGGGATTTGGACGGGGTTCTGGCGTGAAGATACGCCGCGGTGACACAAAACTCGTCCCACATATTTGGTGGTGCACCGCAGTGTATGCGCATTGCTCGCGCCTTCGAGTGTATCGACAGGTGAAAGCGCTCCCCCTTCCCGTTTTGCTGTGACGTGTGAGGCGCGGTGTACTTCTGCTCGATGCCTCGCTCGGCGCACCAACGGTCGAACTCGTTGGAGCGAAGCTCGCCGTTGTCGATGTTGTAGCAGAGGACCGGTAGGCCGGTCTTGTTCACGACGGCGCGCTCCCACGCCATAAGATGAGATAAAGCGTCATCTTTATTTCGGACAGGAATACACCATCCTCTCGATGTGCAGTCGTCAATGATATCGAGTGTGTAATGATTTTTGCTCCTCGATTCCACTTTGATCAACCCACTCAAATCAACGTGCACCTGCGCCAACCTCTCCGTCGATTTGGGACCTTCGCGGATTTTCGGAATTCGAGTGCGTATCTGCTTTCCGAAGATGCAGGAGTCACAAATGGGGGCATCGGAGGAGGGATCGAGTTCCATACCGTCGGCATGGCCGTTTTGGTACAGGTCGGCAACTGATTGGTGGTTGGCGTGGCCAAGACAGAGGTGCCAACTGCGCAAGTCGCGGGTGGAGGCGGAGGCGATGGTTGGGATGACAAGGCTGCAGTGGATTTCGTAGAGACGGCGGGTCGGATGGACCAGGCCGGTGCAGATGGTCTCGTTGTCAAGATTGGTGATCCAGAGTTTGGTGGAATCGAAGTGGAAGGTGTAATCGTAGGACTTGCAAAGGGAGACAACGGAGATGAGGCGTAAAGAAGCGCCAGGGACGTAGAGCGCTCGCTGGAGCGTAAATTTGTCTGTCAAGATGAAGCCAATTCCGACGGCGGATATCGAGCTGCCTTGGAATCCCTTGATGGGTCGGGGCTCGATCATGCGCAGCGAAACGAAATCGTTTCGGAACGGCGATATGTGGACTGTTGCGCCCGAGTCGCCAAACCACGGCGAGTCGGGGTCGAGCGCCGCCGTCACACTAGCAACAGTGGGAGTTACCCATTCCTCCCAGTTGGTTTGTGCGGCGGGCGTCGAGTACTCGTTCCAGTCTATGGACACGACCCAGCTCTCGTATCCGAGGTCGTAATCATAGTCGTCGGGATTCGGAAGAGAGTCCGTGAGGAGGCTGGAAGGAGCTGTGGAAGGAAAACTGGTGTGTGCAGCGTTCGCGGATGGAGTAGTCTCGTTGCGCTTCATAGGCATGATCTTGAAGTCTTCGCCTTGGAGGGTAACATATGCCTCCCCGGCGTCGTTCTTCTTGATGTGGTTGTTCGCCTTTGGTACTGACGACGACGACGACGTTTCCTTCCCCTTCCCCGCAGCTTTGTCCGCCCTCCATTTCTTGTTTGCCTCCGGCACTGTCTTCCCCGCCATACCCCCTCCCGTGAATGTACAATAGGGCCAAGTGTGCGTCGAGGCGGTCGGGCAGGATGGGGTGGAGCAGATCTGTTTACCCGTCCGCTGCGCCAAGTACGCTGTATCGCCCGACCTGGAGGCATCCGTGTCTGGGATCTGGAGATGGATGTCGATGAGGGCAGCCTTGAGGGACTGTACGCTCAGGTCTCGTTGCGTCAGCATCGACACGACGAAGGCGTTGTGGTTGGGAGTGAGGGCGGCGAGCATGGCGGCGAGTAGGAACGAGTCGGAGTCAACTGGACCAGCGGCCCAGATGGATTTGTTGAGATCCTCCATCCTTGTCGTTGTGGTGGAGAAGGTGGAAGGTTCGTGACCGTAAACGCAAGCCACGAGTTTCTTCATCGCGCGAATCTGGCCTCTCGGGCCACTGCGTTCGTGCCGGAGGCGGAGAACCTCGTACATGTCTGCAGCTGTTGTACAGCCCTCGAGGGCTGCGCGTTCTGTTACCGCGCAACAAGTCGTGATGAACGCGCGGACGACGGCGTCGGAGTCGAGCCAGGAGCGGTGATGACCCGGCAACATGTCGAACGAGGGGCAGGGGTTGTCGGAATGTGACAGAAAACGTACTGCGCCCGGCTGTAGTCCCAAGCTGGACTTCACCTTCGTTGCCCACGCCGTCCAGTTACCCTTTTCCAGCGCCAATTTATCCTCCTCGGTCCAGTCCGAGACAGATAGCGAGAACGGTCTCGGTACGGGTCCGTATTGCGCTAGGTGGCCCGACACGGAGCTCGCCATACCATTTGGCATGTACGGCGGTGCGTGTGTGTGGTATTGGGGAGCCATCGACGCGTTGGAGGAGAAGTGGGAGGGTGTGTGGTAGGGGTAGGGCTGCGCGCCGTGTGGGTTATGCATCGGCGCGTAGTGGACGTGCTGATGCTGCTGCTGCTGCTGGGAAAAATTGGGCGGCGGCAGCGGTGGCAGTGGTGCGGAGAAGAATGGTGGTTGGGGCTGTTGATGATACCCTTGCGGCTGGTACTGCTGCGGATGCGTTAACGGCACCGGTTGGTGTATTGGAGGGTCAGGGCGCCTCGGGCGCTGCGTTGGTGCTGCAGGCACGGTCTGCGAACGAGGAGGCTGGACTGGTGTTGTGGTCATTGGGTGGGCCGCGTGCTGCTGAGGAGCGTGTGCGGCAGCATGATGCTGTTGACCACCCCACACCGAGTGCGAGTAGAAGGGATTGTTCGGCGAAGGAGCTCGGAAGAAAGCCATCTTTCGGCGAGGCGCAAGATTGGAGAAGAAAAAAGAGTTGTTTCGCGCTCTGCGCGGATTGGAAGAGCGGCTCGCGGGGTATAGACCTGTCGTAGGTGTCTAGGATCCAATGCTCGTGTCGTCAACACGAGCTATTGGCCCATAACCTGTTGGAAGCTAGACACTAGTTTAGATACAGTATCTCACTGCGACATAGAATACGCGAGTTATATTCACCTAGACACTAGTTTAGATACAGTACTATCAAGCAATGTCAATGTCTAGTTGAATTATAGCAAAGAGACGACTTACTCTCACTGCGACATAGAATACGCGAGTGAGAGCAAGCCAGCGCGTCGATCGGCACATGATGGGATGCTGACCAATCGACGCGGTCACGCCGTAGGGCGCGTTGCCCCGCATACTGCGTCCAACACGAGGTGGGGTAGATGAGGAGCCGGCGGACAGGGGAGGGGCCTGCAGACATACAGCATGCGCCGTTTGAGTTGGGGCGCAGTGCGGGAGGACTTAGACACGCACCCTGAATTGCGAACCCCTCAACGTGTCTCCCTCCTCCTTGCGAGTGTTCCCGGTTGCGGCGGCGGTAAACCAGACATGGTGGGGCCGGTGTGCGTAGAACAAGCGCCGCGAGGTTGGGCGACCTGGGCAAGAACTTGAAGAAGAGAATCTTCGGCGTCTGTGAGTGCGACGTGTCAGCGGTTTTGGAGCTCTTCAACACGGAGGCAGCTTCTTGGACCCTTCGAATGGCTGCATTCCAGTGGTGTAGGTATACGGGGAAGTAAAAGAGGCCATGCAACGGAGGAAGAAGAAGGAAGGGGTGATTTCCTTTTTGGGAACCGGACCAAAAAAAAATCGGTGATTGTCATTATTTTCAGGAAACCCTATGCTGTTCAACTTGGTGATTTAATCACACAGGTATATATTTCAAGACCCATCCAAGTATTATTTTTTGTTGCTTCGTTCACGAAATATATTCCGTTTCAACTCAAGTTCAACAAGAATATTTATTTTTTGTGCAGACGAAGTCGGCCGGAAACGGGGGTAACAGCGGAACGAATCCTCCCAAAGACGTCATTGAGCGCGGTCTTCGGAGCCCCGATGCCCCGCCGCTCGTAGTCGGGGTTGTGAGCGACGCAGAACACGACAGCAAGTTGAACTGTTTGGCGATATTGTGCGGAGCCGTTGATTACTCAGCAGCGCTCGCCACTGCTCTTCCCGCATCCTCGCCACATCCACCTCCCCCTTCCTCCCCAACCCGAGCTCTCAACGTCGTGGGTCTCCCAACTACCCACCACACCTCTGCAAGGCTCACGACACCCGGTTGGCTGCCCCCCCTTGGAGTACACGCAAGGCCCGCCAAAACAGCATAGCGGGCCCTCCTTCCACCTCGCTCGTGCGTTTGGCGGCACAGCCACGGGTGCAGAAGGTTGACACGTGCAGACAGCGCCCTAGGACACTGTTCTATCTCTGGTGCGTCTTGAACCCCACATGCACTCATTTTTTAACCTTTGCTTTTTATTTTTTGCCTTCAGCTGACTGCGCCTGCCTACGCAGACCCCCAACGAACTCACGCAGACGTCGATATCGACGTCCTCGAGGTGCTCGACCCCCTGCCTACCCACCGCGCAGACGTCCGTCGCCCTCCACACCCTCAACGTGCTCGACCTCCGTGTACCCACTGCGCCGCCTTCCATGGCCGTGGGGATCTCGACTCAAAGTGCAACGCGGTCGACGCCTATACGTACCCACCGGCGCCGCGCTCGTTGCGTGTAGATTCTGTCAAGACAGTGGTGCGCAATCTATCCATCATCAATTCCATTTACTCAAAAACCTCGGAAACACCTTCATGCGCACATTCAGCGTTTTCGTCGGTGTCGGTGTCAACCACACCATCCGCTGTACCTCGGCGCCTACCTTCTCGACGCGCTTGATGGCTTCCGCATCGTATCGCTCGCCGCCGACGCCGTGACTCCTGTGAAGAAAGGTACAAAAATATGTTTTTCACCCGCGGTGAGTCCCCCGCCTTTCCAAACCCCCTCAAAGGCTCAAATCTTCCTCAGGCCGATGGCCTAGCATCCCCCCCTGCTCCGCGCGACCTCGAACTCGTCGGCGCCGTCGTCGATGGCATCAAACGACCCGAATCTCTCATGGGAAGCTATGTAAAGTCAGGTTTTTTCATACCAGTGAGTCCCCCGCTGCTCCAAACGTCCCCACAGGCTCAAATCTTTCTCAGGTCGATGACCTAGCATCTCCCCCTGCTCCCCGCAGCCTCGAACTCGCCGGCGTCGTCGTCGATGGCATCAAACCCACGGATTCTTCGGGGTTCCGTTCCGCGATGTAACACTGGTGCGCAACAGCTTTCTCTTCCTTTTCCACATACCATCGCTCACCTGATGATGCAGCACATGGACCTCGGACGCTCGTTATCGCTCGGTGTGGGTGTGTGAAGGACATTCGAGTCGTAGTCGTAGACCTCGGTTACATGTTTAGTAGCCTACGTCGCTTTTCCGTGTCCCTCGGGGACAAGAAAACTGCACGTAGGCTATTCAACTAGTAGCCGCCAATGAGCACAGCTTTTATCGTACCCACAACCTGCGTGCACGTCCAACCCATCTCGCTTACTATCGCATGTCTCGACGCGCAACCGTAGAAGAGGTCGATGATGAACGAGACCGCTTCACTCCTTTTCCTCTAGCCGATGGAAACTCTGAGCCCTTTCTCCACATACTGGACTTGCTTCCTGGTCCATGTGCATATCCGCCTGGCTATTCTCTTGCTGGGTATCTTCCGAATCCCACAAACGGCAGTGTGTAATCAAATGCAACTTTCGCCGACCCCAAGCTCATTCTTCTTTAGCAGTGAAGGCTCTACCGATTGTCAAGCTCTATGGTCGCCCCGATAACCTGCTTCCCGAGAAACCGGACCTCATGTCTGAACAGTTCAAGTGGGATGAAGCTTCGGTCTCACAAGCGCCCCACCCCTCGCTGGTGCTTGAACCCGCCCCCGCTATCACACCGCCTCCCGGCTACTACTACCCTCTTGCTGCGACATATACTTTGACCCCCGACGTTGACCGACGATTCGCGCGAGGGTGTGCGTATGTTACCCTCTTCTCATCTGCAAACAAGGGCATTCTACAGTCCAAGCTACTGCGTACCAAGACACCGCCCAATGTGATCCCTCGCATCCACGAAAGCAGGATAGTTGTCGACCCTATCGCGGGGATGATTCGCATGCCGGGCAGCGTCCCCTTTGTTCAGCATACCAAGGAGCACCCGGACGAGGTCGTCACAATGGCCTGCGCTCACACCCTCGGTTCGATTCGAGAGGCATACCCCGACATCGCAGACCGTGTTGATGGTCTTGCTGCCGACCTGCGCGATGCCACCTTCGGCTGTTCTGCGCAGGAGGGCCGCCCCGCGATGCAGCCCATCTACTCCATGGCCGGGCTCAAGCGAAACGCGCGCTCTGTTAATGAAAGCGCTCTGCCTCCCGGTTCTTACGATGGCTCGTACAATCTTGCGTCCAGCAAAGGAGAAGGCGAAGGTGCTGGTGTTGCGATGCCAGCCGTCCAAGCGTCGACTCCGGAGGCTGCACAACGTATCAGTCTCGTACTTCGCTTGCTTCATGCGATTCAGCGACTCGTGCTTCCGCGCTCGATTACCAAGTTCGAGCACAATGTCACCGAGGCTCACTCTGAGCTGAACAATGTCGTCTCCTTTGGTGGCCTCGACCCCGGCTCCACCAGCTGCCAGATGAATGTCTCGTCTGGTGGTTACGACCTCGCCCACTTCATAGGTGCTCACCAAGGGTCCTGGCACACTGATATCGGTGATGACTGGACGAGGTGGACCATGGTAACGATGGTCTTGAAACTGCCTGAAGGTGCGCTTCCATCCACCCCTCTGCCTTTGAAGCTCACAAGCCGTAGGGAGTGACCCTGGCGCATTCTGCCTTGCACGCTGCGGACTTTACGTTCGCGAGGCGGACACCTGGATAGTCTTTCTCGTTTTCCGGGGGAATGATCTCCACTCCGGGTTCGCCCCCACAACACCTCCCATTCCCATGGCGGATGTCGACACTGCTCTTGCAGCGGCAGGTCCCAATCGCGTTGTCTATGTTTCTTACCCTAGCCGTATCTCGACCACCCGCGTCGGCTCCATGTCTATGACCCCACCGACGGGCTTTGGAAACTTTGGGACAATGACTCTAGCGAAGACGGAGCAGCGCCATTACAGCGACCGATCCAGCAATCAGGTCTTTGGCAGTACCTTCTCGAAGGCGAACCGTCTCGCCCGCGAGGCGGGCATGAGCTTTCTTAACAGTCTCAAGCATTCTGGGATAAATCTTGGGCAGTCGCTTACTGAGCTGCTCGGCGTCATGACCTATCAAGATGAGGAAGGGGAGACTCAACAGATAGAGCCACCCCCGTTCGATATCAAGCACCAAGCGTCACAGATGAGCCGTTGGTGGCGGTTCTATGAGTGGCATCGAGAACTCTGCGCGACATATGCCATCCGGATGACGAAGAGCGAGTACAAAAAAGCCCAAGCAGCTCTTGCATCGGGGGAATCTCTTGATTCTTCCAAGGCACCACATGCCCAGCTCCAAGAAGTTCCCGCTACTGTTGTTGGGCAGCCTGAAGGGGTCCGTCCGTCCGACGACTCGACCCCCGAACATGTGGTAGATACAATCGTTGAAAGGAGAGTCATCGATGGAAAGGTACGGATATGCTTCCTTGAACCGCGATACTTTCCACTGACGCAAACCCTACTAGCTAACGTGGTTCGTTAAGCTTGATGGAAAAGACGAAGTAACACCGGTTGGACAGGGGGAGTCGTGGTACGTGAAATCAACTCCTCATTGAAGACGACAAGTAACAAGGTTATGCATTAGGATTCATCACGTCCGGAACGAGCCCAAATTCGCTCAGTTCATCGCAAGGTCTCATACCAGCGGCGAGAACCCCATAAACCTACATACCGTCATCTCTGAGCCTGAGGATAGTCCCATGATAGACGCGCCTGCTGTACCTCTACCGCATTCTGAGGCGCCCAGAGAACAGACCCCTATGGCTGCACCAGCGGTTGCTGGGACATGCATTCCAACTCGTATCTTGCGCTCTCGTCCTGGCGAACGAGAAGGCAATCCAGCCGACGACGATGATGATTTGGACGATGGCGAGTACTATATCAAAGAAATAGTTGATATGCGGACAGACGGGGTGAGTGCTACCAAACGAAGGCTTGGACAATTGAGCTAATTCATGACAGACGGAGCCTACGTGGCGCGTTCGTTGGGAGGGTTATACAGAAGAGCATGATGTATGGATGACACAGATCGAGTTGAGGTACGCTTCGCCAGTGAACACAGCACTGCCAATATTGATAGAAGCTTGCTTTTGAATAGCGGTGCACAAGAGGTGCTTGCAGATTACAACGACAAGCACAATATTGTGTGCCCGCCACTAATTGTGATGTCACCACGCGGTTCCTCACCAACACCTTCTGTCGAATCAGACTATATTCCTCCCATCGAAACACATCTCGGTTCTAAGCGAGCCCATCTGTCAGATTCCGACGAGGCTCAGCCTGACGAGGGTGGTGGAAACCAGCTTGAAGACGAAGTGGACGAGCTTGAAGACGAAGAATCAGTCATCTGTTTGCAAGCAGATAAGCTGGCCGATCTCGAGAAACTCTTCGATTCTGAGTTCCGGGAGCTGGAGCACGAAGCGCTGGCAGCCACGGAGGAAAATCTCAAGCGAAACAAGCAATACTTCACTCCAGTGGCGTCTAGTGCTATCGTCGAAGCACTTGTCTCTCAAAATGAGCTTCAGACCCAGTTCAATGACTACATGTCCTTCGTCCCTAAATTGTCTATGCATGCACCTAGCTGGACTCAGCATAGCGCCGTTCTCTCCCTTGGGCGGGTCGTACAGGCGACAGGTGTCCTTCCGGACCTTGTTACGAATGAGATCAAGACCTTGATTCTGGATCGGTCTCTTCGTTGGGAGATTGCGCGCTCCCACCTTCTGCTTTATTCCTGGTATCAAAGCACCGGACCCCGGCTCGCCCAGATGTTGTTTGACCTGCACCGAAGCGGCTACCACACACCTCAAGGAGGGTTTCCGGCAGTCTATAAAGTCCATCCTACATTCGCTGCCCTCGTCCACCACATTGTCTTATATGTTACCGCTCAGGCGGAGAACAAGCGCGAGGCTGTCAAGGCCAAACGTCGGAAGACTACTACTGCAGCCCCACGTCACCATCCTATCGCATTGATACCCCATCCCCAATGTCCCATGCCAATTCCACCCACCGATATACGTTCTCTCCCGTTCGACCTCTATGGTCTCCGAGATTCCCCTCCGAAAAAAACTACGTCTAAACCCAAGCGCATCCCCCTCTCCCTTCCCCGCGAGAAGCTGTCTTTAAAGAACATCGACGACATCTACAGGTGCAGTGTCACTATGCTGCAGGAAATATGGTCGACAGAATTAATTCTGCCTCCTGTCGCATCACTGGACAAGTCTTGTTCTGCCACAGCTCGCTTGAAACCGGAGGAGCTAGCTAGGCTTAAATCGAAAGTGATTGCTCGCGGGGCTGTTCTCCGGTGTATTGTTGATGCTTGCGGTGGAGACGAGTCCCTTCTCGCATCCTCCGACATCGAGGCAATCATCAGTGCTCCATCCAAGATCTTTGCGTCCCGTATTACAAAGGAGGCGCGTTTCTCTGCTGCCGTTCTCAAGGACTCTCAGAAAACCCTCGCTCCTCTCGCCGACTGGCTTGCAGTGAGACTGAGTGAGCAGCCAAATATCCTGCAGTTTGCAGCCTCCAGCGCACGTATAGTACATCGAGGACTGCTGGAGCTTCACTATGGTGTTACTCTCAACGACGAGCATTACCTCAACCCCGATCTCCTGTACGATGAAGCAGAGGAAGCTCCATTCGTTGCCCCTCAGGCCCGGCGTCATATAGCTCAGAAGGCAAACACCTACTATGCCGCTCCCACTCTCGACTCTCTTCTCCCCAATGTTAATGCACCTCACTTTGGTGCCATTGGGCTTATCCTGCGGGAGAGGTGCAATGAGCTTCGTGGTTTTGGTGCGGCCAATCATATCCTCCACAATGTCCTGCAGGGGAAGCATCCTACCCAGGGCCGCGTTCAGTTTGACCGTGACCAGACTGATCCTGCGCGACAGTTCTCGGAATACGCCACCCTCCTTGCTGAGGCCTTACCTGTGTTCAAGCTGACGGACCGCTTAGGACTCTCTCGACTGCTAGCGTACATGGGTACTGGCCAAGGAGGCAGAACCTCGCAGTTTGTCAAAACGGGGTGGAACCCGGACCTCGGGCAGTATCCTATGGCCTTTGACAGTCTTGCGGCCTGCATCTCGCACTTTGAAAATGCGGAGATGAACAACCTCACCGTTCTCACCGACAACCGAGCAGTACCCGGCTCCCGTGCAGCTCGCCTCCCTGGGTACAAGCAGACCTACAATGCGTGCATCTGGGGTCAGGCAAGCAATCATCTCTTGCTCCTGCCGACCTTTGGTAAAGGCGAAAGCAAGCGCAAGTACACATTTCCGGAGAAGTTTGCACCCTACTTCTCTGAGGCTGTTCAGGACAAGTGGTGCGCTTGGTTGGGTGGACTCCTGGATCGGGACCCTTCAACATATACCGGTCCAAAGAAGACATGGGCCGACGCTCTGAGATTCATTTTGGACTTGGGCGTTCTTGGTTTCCAGACCGGTCTCACCCCACTGCAGCTTGCTAATAATCTCGTCTTCCTCGGAATCTGCGAGCCACCGGAAGCCATGGAGGTTGGTGACTGGGTCGCCCACAACAAGAGTCTCGGCGCCTACAATGGCCTTGTCCACCTCGGATTCTCTATGACCGGGTACACATCCATCGTCTCTGCATACATGGTGGTGTACAGCCATCTGGACACCTACCTCTGTGCCGACGACAAGCAACGTCTTGGCTTTGGGGCACTGTTTGTCGAGCATGTCCTATGCAAGGTCGGGCGGTGGGAGGGTCGTCTTCGCCTCCAGAAGCATGATTTCATGCTAATGGCCAAACAAGCTCGGATAGAGCAGGACGGCATCTGGGTGAAAGGTGCCAACTGCACAGACCTCCGTGCATTTCCGATCCCTCTTCAAGCAGATCGCACTGCTATTCAAGGGACTATTGATTTCTGCATGGTGAGATCCAAAACTTGCTTCCCTTATCATCCCGTCTCATCCACCTTCTAGTCTAGCATGTAGTGGTTCGAATCCGATACCCAGTCCGAGTCGTTTTCTGTTGTATTGTAATGTAACTAGTTCTTGGGAGTCGAGCCGATTGTTCCGGTTAGAAGTGTGTATTAAGCAATGGTGGATACGACAGGAAGGGCGTAATCCAGATGAAAAGTGTACGCAGTACGGTAGGAAAGTGCAGAGAGTAAATTATAATAAGTAAATTAAATGGGAAACTATAAGACCAAGGTAAAGGACCTAGAAAAACTTGGGAATGGGCTTGGGACCGGCTCCGTAGCAGTACTCCTCGACAGGATCAGAGAACGCGGGGTCAATGGCAAGCTGGTAGGCTTGAGGGGTAGGTGTGGTTACAATCGGAGCACGCATGAAAGAGGGAATGTCAGGCGATGGGGAACGCGACGTCCCACCAGTCAAGTCAATTGGCTCTGTGGCGGAAGCTTCAAGACGAGAGGGGCCCGCAGTAGCGTTGGTGCTGTGAGAGGGGCCCACAGTAGCATTGGTGCTGTGAGATGGTCCCGCGACCGCGTTGGAAGGTCCTGAAGAGTTTGAGACTACGTTCAGCTAGGAAGTTGTATATAACTCACGGGAGATTTCCTGGGCAATGGAGTCGGTGAAGATGAACGGAAGAGTTGATTCATCGTCTGCGTTGCTCTGGCGAGTCACTAAGACCCAAACAGATGAGTAGCTGTGTGTTCTCATAGACCATCACATACCACGTCGCTGGCGCTTCCTTGCTGTGCCCTCGTCTGCAAAAAGATCCTCAATGAGCTCCTCGCTATCTTCGAGAGCAATGCTGCTCAAGCGCTTGCGGCTCTTGTTCTTTGGCTTGGGTTTAGGCCGCTTGGACGCATCTAAGTGCAGTGAGTAATCAAGACGCAAGATAGTGCTGGCACTACTCACCTTGACCGTCATCAGAACCAGAGTCTGTGTGCCCTGGCTGGACCGTGAACGCAGCAGCGAGGCTTGTTACCCAAGCAAGCCTTTCACTTTGGGGAATCGGCACACGCGACGCTAGAGACAGATGTAATGAGATGACATTGTCTTTGCAGTAGAAAGACTTTACAGAGGAAGATCAAGCGCTCCCCGACATTACTGTGTTTGCCACGGTGTGTGAAGAAGTCCTCGCCGTTCGGATTGAGGACCTGGACAACCTCGAGACGCTGCCTGACTCGGCTCAGGAGGACGAATGGAGGTGCGTCCACCGTTAGGCCAGTCGGAGTAGTGAAGGTCGTTGGCCCGATGTTCTCGAAGTAAGCCATTGGGCCGCCCAGGTGCTCAGAGAGGAGGTCGATGATGTCCTCATGAGTTGCGGTCGATGAGATAAGAATTTCTTTACGTATGGCAAGACCGAGGTTGACGAGTATTTGGACCGCGGCTGGACTTGGAATTGTGTCGTCAACTGGCTGCAACGCTCGCTCATGCTACCGCTTCTTGTTAGCCCTCAACAGTGAACACAGCAAGTCAAGAAACTTACATTGGGGCCCAAGCCGTCTGCTAGGATGACTAAACCGTCAATGGTGAACGAGCCCGACGAAGGAGGCTCAATCTTCTCAGCGGGCTTTGGTTTTTTGGATGAGCGCTTGCTGGCAGGCTTGGTTTCCCGCTGCTACATGTCATCAAGTCTAGTGAAGAGAGGCGGAAGGCTGATTGTCCGTACCTTGCCAATTTTCAAGACGATCTTGGGTCGCATTCCATCCAGTGACTCGCGCTTTGCCTGGCTCATCTTGGACAACCCATTCCCGTCTGCCTCATGCTCAGCCTTGACTTTGGCCAGGATTGAGGAGACGGTCTCGGACGCCTCTGGATGGTGTTTTTTCAAATGCAGACAGAGTCGGCATAACTTTGGCTGGGTGATCTTGGCAGCAAAGGACTCGCAATCACACTCGTCTCCGTCCGAGTCCTCAGCTTGGCATGGACGCCTACCAGCAGACATTTTTCGAAGGACGAAGAGAGAGAGAGGAAGAACACAAGGGTGACCAAAGGTTTTGTCACAATTTATACTCCCAAAAGGACCGGACATCATCACGCCTGGCTAGTTCTAGTCCATAGCCGATATCAAGTACCCCAAGGCTGTAGTCAAGCCAGAAATTCGCGTTAGATGTGCAATATTTATTATTTTAAAAGCATCTAATCCGACTCCGACTGTGATTGCGACTCCGACTCCGACTCCAAGCTTTCAAGCATATATGTAAGCTCATCCAGTGTTGCAAGAGCCCTTCCCCACAGCTCCGCACGAGCGCGCCAGAGCACATCTGGCAATGCCACCCGGAGCTCTTTGCTTCCCTTGCGTCCGGACTTGAGGATTTCAAATGCAGGATAGGCTCCGTTCTCCCACTCGTCGGGGAGCAGCCCATACCCAGCGGGCACGACGAGGAGCCTATGTGCTTCAGCAAGTGCGGCATCGAAAATGGGGAGCGTGTCTTCTGAAATGGATTATTATGCTTGGGGACTGGAACCGGCGCATGGTGGAAGTGGTGCGAGTTTGCTGCGTCAATACCTTCGATCATGTCTTCCCAGCCCTCCTCGTCGAGATCGATGCGGTCGTCAAACGTGGTGGGCACATCCTCATCATCCAGCTGACCTGCCCCTGTCTCGCCTGGAGCTCGACGCATTACAGCGCCATGGGTGCCATATAGCTCAGCAATGACGTCCGGGTGGACACCAACACAGTCGTCCAGGTATACACCGTTCTCAAGTTGCCCGAGGAGGAACATGTCCTACGGAAGCGCGCGTCAGCTATCACCGTGTGTGCCAGTGTGCATTCTGCTCACATTTGGGCTCTGATCATGTCCTGCACCGGATATTGGGTGGGCATTCCACTGTACTTGGAACTCGGCACAGTCACGATTGATATCATCAAGAAAGAGTCGGTGAAGGAGCCACAGATGGTTGGCGTTGGTGCGGTCAAGCCGGTGGAGGGCCTCCAAACGGTAGAAGAACGCGCGCCATCGGCGAGCAAATTGGGACCCTACTTCGACCCAAAGGCGCTCAATCCGAGTGTTGTGCGTAGATCTGCATAATGTTTGAGGTCGCTACCAGAGCAAGGGATGCAGAACTTACGAGCCCCAGATGAACGAAGCTCGATTCAAGCCGCGCTTCAAAATCATATAAATGGAGACTGCCTTATTCTCGGCGCCGCGGTCTCCACGCACGCGCGAGGGAAGTCCATATTCATTGACTGCGTCGAGAAACACACTGAGGACTGTTGGTGCTCTGTTGTTGGTGCTAGTGCGGAGGCCAGTAACCTGCAGAAAGGTGCGTTTAATAAGTAGTATTTGAAAGGTGCACTAGTCTGACCGTTCGGGAGTAGCCATCAACAAATCCGTGGATCACAAAACCCCACAAAATGAGTTTGTGGTGGCCATCCACATGCCAAAGAGCATTTGGGCGGGATACCTTGTAGGTTCTACGGCGTACGGTCTTCCGTTGGCGTAGACTGCGGCCAAGACCATCGACTCGCCGAATGGAGGCAAAGACACGGCGCTTTTGGACCTTGAGTCCGTGTTGCCGCAAAAACCCAATCAGGTATCGAATGCCCGAGTCTGGTTTTGCTGTCCGGAAGCCCTTGACCAGGTCATCGAGATCAGATCTACGGAGAGCGGTGAAGGCAGCTGAGACGCCAGCCTCCTTGAGACGCTTGGACAGGGTGTGGCGGTCAATTTTGAGCGCGCGGGCAAGTGTCGAGATTGATATTCCCCGACTGCCCGAGATCGCCTCTTGCAGGAAATCCAAGTCGATTTCCTTTCGGGGGCGGCCACGTTTGCCCAGTTGGGGAGCAGAGACAGGATTAATATGGCCAACAGTAGAGTCCTCTCTGGTGAGCGATGTTAAAACTGCGCTGGATAGGAAGGAGCAGCTGAATCCCTACCGTGCAGATGACGACTGACTGGCTGACAGGAGCTGCACAACGAGTTCGGAAGAAAGCTGCGCGCAGCGATGGATCCAAGGTACGGGGAACCCCTCTTGGTGCGCGTGGATTTCCATCTCTGCCAGCAGCGGTATAACATCTCCAGTCAGCGCCTCGGCGTGGTATCGGAGTCGAGTGGAATCTGCTTCCTGCGCACGAACGTGAATTGCCAAATTAAATGTGGTTGAAATAATCTGGTAGGCATGTTCAATGTTGGCAGACCAAGGAAGTCCCTCGGCGGGGGCTGGAAGGGCAGGGAATGACATGGCGGAGGAGGTAAGCAAAGAGCGATCATTTTGATGCGAAAATTTTCCAAGTGCAGCTTGATCTCGTACTTCACCAAAAATGTCTGCAGATGCAGCGCGTCCTGCATACACTCGTCACTCCACATACTGGGAGGAAGAGACCCGGACCTATGTCTACGCTGTGAGTCTTGAGGCATTTATTCTTTTTTTTACATGAGGCCTCATCCCTCCTCAGGTCGAGAAGACCCTCTACCATTTCCCACTTGCTGTCCTCACCAGGATGTCGCCGCCTCTCACAGCAATATTTGGGATCCCACCGTCTCAGCCAGGTGTTACTGAGACCGGTCAGCAGTTGCCTAGGGAGGGAACTGAAGAAAACCCGATTGTGATCCCTAGTATCAGTGTCGGGCAGATGGACGACTTTCTGGCGTTCTTTTTCAAATCGTATGTGTATCCACTGCTTCAGAGCTATAAACCGGTGCTGACACCAGCGGGCAAGGACACTGTTACCCCCCGAGAAAGTCTGGCCCGAGCGCACTGAGCAGATTGGCTTCAATCTCCTGACTGTTGGAGGGCTCTGGGACATCGAAGAGGCTCAGGAGTATGGCAAAGGACTGCTCGAGTCGTTGCCGTTGTCCCTGTCTCGCAAGCTGCGGTACGCTCGTATGTTCAGAATCAGCGAGTGGGTTCCAGATCTGGTCAAGAAGATGATTCCGCTTGCTGGGACCTTCTCTTCGGCGGACGCTTTGGAGATCGGCCCAACCCACTTGCAGATCTTCTACAGCGCCAAGACCATGATCGACGAGGAGCGGCTTAAAATTGCGTTCACTCCACCCAAGTTGACCCCAGTCGACCACCTGGGCTACGGAGACTGTTGGGACCACAAGAGCTGTGAGCGGGTGTGGAGGGAGAGTTGGTGGCCACTGGTCGGGCGGAAGGTTCTTCACCCCGCTAGGCCGATGGCGCTTGACGCGATTGCTGGACACCTGAGCAAGCTCTCCCTTCCGGGGATGACCCAGAAGTGTCATGAAGATGCTGTTATCAAGTGGACCATGAACACCTGGGAGTACGACGGGATTCTGGAAGGAGCCATCGAGGGCGTTCTCGCTTTCCATCGGTAACAGTGTCGCTTAGTTCAAAGTCAGGTGTACCTACCAATATTTACCCACCCACTCACCTACCTACCTACCGTACCTTCTGTTCCTCGCTCTGTTCGTACCAGTATGAATAATCGAGACTTGGGTTCGGATGACCGATTGATGGTCCAGACTTGGGTTCGGATGACCCGCATTGATGGTCCAGACCACCGGCCCGCTACACCGAAAGATGAGGCTTCACCTGAAATATATTTTGCCCGAATCGGAGTCAAGAAATATTTTCTTGACGTAGAAAAAAAAAAAACTTGTAGTCAAAATAAATATATTTGGACACGTTCGAAGATATATACTTGGTATGATTAAATCACCAACTTGAACAGCATAAAACCCTGTAAGCATCTAACTACTACGGACCACTTTGGGACCACTACCAATTCCTCGCCACTAAAACAATGCATGCGGATTAATCGCATCCGCCGGCACCTCTTGGGTAATATCCCAATGCTCAAGAATACACCCCCCCTCGAACCGATACAAATCCAGTAGGGCGGCGGGGGCCGGGTAAAACCCGTCCAAGCGCCAATGCACCCACCCGAACGGCGCCGCGAACGCCTGGTGGAGGACCTCCACACCGAGGCTACTGTTCCCGATAATCGAGTTGACGACCGGGAAGGATGTGGCGGCGCCGTCCAGGGTGTAGGGGTTGTGCTGGATTTGGTTGGCGGGGATGTAGGCGTAGGCAGCAACCGGGGCCCTGCATTAGAATACTGTCAGTACGAATAGGTGGGCGGTTCAACATGGGAATGGCAAGACCTTTTGACGTATAGCAACTCAGCGTATTTCTCAAATATCGCCTGTTGCTCTCGAGGGGAGGCAGGGTGCGGTGCGCAGGGCGTGAAGGACACGTTTGACGCGACGGTCGTGCAGAAAGCTGACCCGACGAGGGTTAATGTGCTGAGCAGGCTGGCAGAAGTAGCGCGCATTTGAGGCGGAGTGATTGGTGAACTTTGTAGCAAAGCAGTCCCTCGTTTTATACCGTACTGTGGTACGCCGCCGAGAAATGGTCCGTAACCAATGGTTGGCCTAGGACGCGCTGACTGAGCGCAGAGTTACGGTCATCTTGTAACGGTGAACATGTTTACAAACACCGCCGCCGCTTTAGTTCGGATAATTCCGTCAACATGGTCCTGCGAAGGGCTCGGAGACGCGAGGCCATTGGGCGTGCGAACGGTCGGGCTGTGGGCGGCGCTGACGCAGGCACTCTTTCGCAAATACCCGGTGTCGGTAAACTTCCTAATTGGTTACTGTTCGCACTTACGACTTTTTCTTTCCTAGCCGGGTGAAATAATAGAAATTAACTGCGGGGCTCTGCAAGGCCTCTTATGTGGGCACGCCCTCAGTGAGCAGTGCGACTCGGACGCTTGTGTCGCTTATGATTGAGACATTTTGAGTTCAACAAGCGAAGAACGGGACTGATGTTGAAGCCTGGCGGCGAGAGACTGTGTACAATGCTCCAAGTACGGGCACAAGAAGTTGGGTGAATCAAGTGATAAAGGAGCGCAGGGCTGTTGAGTCCGTAGGAGCTTGCCTTACTGACGTTTGAGAAGGAATGGCACTGCCACATCTTCTGGGGTCGGAGTTTGAAATTGCCTTCCTTCCCAAACCATCATGGAGCGAGAAAGAGTTCCTCCTTTGCCTGCGCGATTGGGTCTGGCCTGCCACAAATGCTTCAAAGAAGGAGATGGCCTTCTCTCTAGATGCGGCGGATGCCGCAGGATCTCCTACTGCAGTCCAGGTACGTCGCCGATTGACATGCGCAGTTTTGTTCCTGATCAGGATAATCACAGAGTGCCAGAAGGTAGCTGTAGACGCGTTCTACCATCTGCGCAATCTCACCCTCTTTCCCCTAGGCTGATTGGAGAAACCATAAACCGATTTGCAAGGCCCTTAGCATTATCGAGAAAAGAAATCTCACGGCGCACGCGCTCGTATTTCTCACTTCCAAGTGAACCTACCACTGACCTGAACGTGCTTCACAACATTACGAAAGCTCACGCGTCGACTCTGCTCACATACTGTCAACTTTGCTTTGGACGGTATGTGTCGTCTGGATAGGCGAGTCCTGCCTGATTCAAAGCCCAAAGACCACCTGACGTATTCGAGCGCAACCTCATCCGTTGGGAGCCCCGCTGCATGGTCTGCACCCGCACGGACCAGCTCATCCGCATGGAGGCCGCTACCAAGAACGGCGGCACGACATCACCCGACAAGCCCACGAAGCAGCTCATCCCCTGCCCGCGGTGCGAGCTCAGTTTCTGCTGCTCCCCAGCCCATTGGGAAGTAGCGCGCGCCTTCCATGACGGCCCGTGCGAGGACGCGCACGATGGGCTCTCACACTGCGACATGAACAGGGAGGTGCGCGCAGACATTCAGTTCGAGGAGGCGATTGCGCCCGCGCTGGAGGTGGCGGGGGCGTTTCTGTTTGCGCCCCAGCGCCTCAACGCGTCGTGGGTGTCGTTGGCGGGGATGTCGTGGGAGGGCGAGCTGCGGGACGAGATGCGGCGGTTCATCGGGCCATTGCCTGCGGAGCCCCCAATGTCGCCGTGGGTGAACGCCGCCTCTGAACTTCTGAGCATGCCCATGTCGATACTGTATGCGCTTGAGAAACTCAATGATGACGTGTCCTTTTGGTCCTCCTTTCTGAAAAGGGATGTGTATACGTATAGGCGTACAACCGCGAAGAGGCGGAAGGCGAGGCTGCCCTGCTGCGCAAGGCCGGCGCCACGCTGCTCCCCACCATGGGGCCGGTCAAGAATCCGTGGGGGAGTATCAAGGTGATGCCGGAGCCGGACAAGATTTATGGGTTTTGTGCCGTGAATGGGTGGTTGGCTGGGGGTTTCAAGTGAATGCTGCGTAGCTTAAGAGGTGCTGTACTGTACGATTATAGAACTATCTTGTGCGCTGGTAAAGAATCCAAGTCGCTCCATATTGACTCCACACTGAAGCGTATCATTTGCGAACGCTCAAAATCTTATAATAAATTCAACCATGTGAAGTCTAAATGCGCTGGAGTGGAGACAACATGAGACTCTTCGGCTATAGGTGAAGATTTCTTCAAGAACAGCGTCGAGTTGGGGTGAGTGAGCCCACATCTTGCCCTGACACGTTATTCGCGCAGCGGACTGAACCCGGATGCTTTGATGAAACCTTCTCACGGTTCAAATCCTAGGAAGGTAAGCGTTTTATCTCTTGTTTATAGGACCTCTCTCAGATAAATCAGTCCCCCCCAATATGCTTATGGTAATTTTCCTAGTCCCGAACGTCTTCATCTGCCCTCCAAAGGTACGTGATGTTTACTTGATTCTCGACACGGTACCAACTTGGCCTTCTTTCCACCCAGAACCTTGACCTTTGTCCCATTCGCCCCATGCAGCCCGACTAAAAGAGCACCACGGAGGTAACCGAGATATTGTATGGCCTGGACAGGCACTAACTACAACATAAAATCTCAGTTCGGGACGCTGAGGCTGGTTGATTTTATCGGAACAAAACGTATTCGGACTCGGAACAAATCGCGATACCGGCCGCGGAGCCGTCGTTAGCCGAATCAGTCAACTTAATGACTGCCTCCTTCTTCCTCTGGACAGTCCAAAACGTGGTTGACATAGTACTGACGCTGCTGGTTCTTGTCTCGCCCAGTGAATCCCGAAATCTCTTACCTTTGGATGGAACCGAGCACAGGGCGGGAGCGGGATCCAAACCAGTCTAATGAACAGGCAAGGGAATCGTTTGAATAGTGGTTCATCAGTCTGAAGGATTTATTCTCAAGGCTCCGCATTACCCGGGCCTAGCCTTGCCGTGCCTGGGGGCGTTATCCGACCAGCCAGAGGAATTAAGAATTATTATAGCTTGTACCTTCAATCGGCCTTTTCTCGGTGTCGTGTTGTCCCTGGGTTTCAAGACACCTCTTCTCCCCGGGTCGCATTTACTCTGCGTAACCAACTAGCAACATCTTCATCGTCCAACGCCCAACGTCACCTACCCGGTGTCCGCACAATGGAGGCCATCCACCCCGTTTGGAAGTTGACTATAAATGTCGACCCTTGAAACGCCGAAAGCAGTAGTAGGATCCGGCTACCGCACCATTACCCACCTAGTGCAAACGGGGACCATCCGGCCTTGGTAATGGTGAAACATTCTCTGCGGCGCCGCCCCCGCGCGGCATTTTGAAGAAACAGCGACGGAGTATAAAGTACCTCTCCTATGGAAGAACCACTCGCCTGCTTTTCAACATTACGATGAAGGTGGCCATCATCTCCGCTGCACTTGCTACTACTGCCCTCGCCTTCTCGGCGCCGGTGTACGACTATGTCGTCGTTGGAGGCGGAACTGCGTACGTTGTCGTGAATCTTGAAGTCTCTGCCTGTTCTGAATTGATTATCTCTGCAGCGGTCTAACTGTCGCCAGTCGTCTCACTGAGGATTCCCGAGTCACTGTTGCGGTGCTTGAAGCAGGATTCAACGCAGAGGCTTTGCCAGAGGTCAGTCGTGCCCATCCCATCTTCCCTCGCAAACGCTGACAAAGGTGGCAGGTTTTTGTCCCTGGTCTCATTGGCACGGGTATCGCCTTCACGACACTGAATTGGGTAGCTATTACTACATTCTCCACTTCAAGGCCAGTTGATGTTTAACAGCATAACCCAAATTCAACAGGCGTATGCAACTGTTCCGCAGGAGCACCTCGGCGGTCGGAACTTGACCGTTAACGCTGGAAAGGCGCTCGGGGGGAGCACCATAATCAACAGCATGATATTCGTGCGGTTCCTTACTCCAATATCTAAGCGAGTGGATTCTGATTTTCCCTTTCCTTTTTTTTGCAGCCCCGAGCAGAGAAAGAGCAGTACGATGCTTGGGGTCAGCTCAACAACGACAACAGCTGGACCTGGTCAGAACTGCTCCCGTTCTTCAAGAAGTCCGAGCTCTTCACCCCGCCGAATGCCTTCCAGACAGCGAGTGGGGTGCGCTTCCTGTCCTCCGTCCACGGCTTCACGGGGCGAGTGAAAGTCGGTTTCCCGAATTACTTCTTCGCACAATCCGCATTATGGCGCAAGGCAGCCGAAAGTCTCGGTTTTCCTGCCTCGCCCGACCTATCCAACGGAGACCCACACGCAGTCGGAATCGCGCCGAATTCGCTCGATGCAGCGAATAATACCCGGTATGTATTCCTCTCGATCTGCCTTGTATCTTGTTTGCCGTGCGCTTACTGGCGATCCAGATGCTCGGCCGCGTGTGCCTACTATACCCCGTTCGCGAGCCGACCCAATCTGGTGGTCATCACTAATGCGACGGTCTCCCGAATTTTATGGGCAAAGCAGGGGTCCGGGAAGCTGACTGCGAACGGTGTTGAGTATATTGTGAATAATCAAACCAAGACTGTCGGGCTGTCCAAGGAGGTCATCGTATCCGCGGGAACCATTGGGAGCCCGAAGGTCCTCGAGCTCTCCGGAATCGGGAACTCAACGTACGTTATAATATGAGTAACCACATCTCCGACCCAGTTGACATGCGTCCTAGGATCTTGAAGGCTGCGGGTGTGACGCCGGTGTTGAACCTCCCCACTGTTGGAGAGAACTTTGCGGGTGTGCCCTTTTTACTCGATGATAATCTGACTTTGTTAACCCGTTGACGACCCAGATCATGTCCACAGTTGGGCGAACGCCTTCACCAATATCAGGTATGGATCTCTATATCTCGCCAGGGCGTCGCATCCACTCATAGCGCATTCACCTTAGCCTTACCAAGGATGCGCTCCTGCTCAATCCCACCTTCGCGGCCGAGCAGCAAGCGCTGTGGTTCAAGAATCGCACAGGTGAACGATTTCTCTTCCGCTCAAACCTTGTAGCTGAGTGTAGATGAAAGGATTATACTCCGCTGCTCCCCGCTCCCTCGGCATTGCCGCACCATCCGACATATTCTCCCCCGCACAATTGAAGAGTCTCATCGCACATGCAGAGGCGAACCTCACCTATTTCGCCACGCAGTTTTCGAACGGCAACCCCGCACTCGCCAAAGGAATCGCCGCACAGCACAGTATCTCACTCGCCTTGTACAAGAGAAACAAGGAGTTGCCTTTGGAAATGAATACCGGTAAGAGTGTTTCGGGCTAGCACGGACTGAATTTATCACTCACTTGGGAATGATTGATAGAGCCGGGCTACTCCGGTCCCACCGCATTCAGCGCCCGGCCTGCTCGAAATTACACCGCGATCAACTCCGTGTTGTATGCCCCGCTCTCGCGCGGCAGAACACACATCGTTTCATCTAACCCACTTGTGCCGCCCGCCGTCGACCCCGCCTACTGGGCCCACCCCATCGACGTGGCCGCGCAGGTCGGGGGGATCAAGCTCGCGCGCAAGATGCTTGTGGCGCCGCCTCTGAACAGCATTTACGCGGGAGAGTTCGAGCCTGGCGCGGACAAGCAGACCGACGCGGAGATTGAGGCGTGGCTCCGCACTGTTGTGGCGAGCGATAATCACGAAGTGGGGTCGCTGTCGATGATGCCGCAGAGCCTGGGTGGGGTGGTTGACACGTCGTTGAAGGTGTATGGAACGGCCAATGTGCGGGTGGCTGGTGAGTTGGTTCCTTGAATGCTATATTCAGTGTTAACATGTCATGCTCAAGATGCCTCTATCATTCCGATTCCCGTGAGCGCCCATCTAGTGCGTAGCCGCGTTGTTCAAAATCTATCACAACACACTGATTTATCTGCGCAGTCTTCGACGGTTTACATGATTGGAGAGCGGGTACGTCTTTCTTCCCGAATATGTTCAGCGGAGCTCAGAACAACTTCCCAGGCGGCCGATATAATCCGTTCTGCTTGAGAATAGTAATTTATTTCCGTCAATCCTTTTACGATGTTCCACCTAATACTTACTTCTACTTGTATCTGTACATGGTTTTAATACTCCAGATGTCGATAATATTTTATGGCTCCTACCAAAGCAAAGCTCTGCCGAATCCGTCTAAGAATGAAAGCCACCTTTAAATCCCCATGCGGAACAATGCCATTGTCCGCTTCACGGTCACGTTACCGCGTCTTGACAAACCTTGACGCGCGCCTTAAAGCTCCCGCACACCTCTTAGCCTTCTGCCACCATCCACACTTCCTCACCAAACTCTCTCGAATCCACTGCGCCTCTGAGAACGCATATCCCCCACCTCTGGCAGTACTTGCCATTGTTCTCTGCTCAGTCGGAACCCTGTCTCACTCACTCACACCACACCCTCGTCGAAACGACGAACGAGAATCATCCACTTCGTAGAGATCCTCGCTCGACGTAATGTCCGCACCCGCCCACCGCGCCAAGGAAAACATACAGCAGCAGCAGGGTCCCGCCCTACACACAATGCCACCCGCCAGGACCAAAAAGAATCGCCATGCCCCCGAAACACTCTGGGAGGCGCAGCAGAGCCCGCTCAGCGCCACGCAGCCGTGCGTCCCCGTTCGCCTGGAGCGCGCTGTACGTCCACCCACTCGCTTGCCACGGGCGACAAATTCATTTATTCATTTTATCGTCCATTTAGAGCAACCCCACCGAGCGCCTATCATCGGACGCCCTGTACGCGTCTCTGCTGGAGTTCAAATTCCCCGCTAAGCAGGAGTACAAGGAATACACTCCGCAAGTATTCGGCGACGTCGAATCGGGGTGCGACGACGGAGTGGCACCGCGCAGTCCGGAGCCGCAGTCGTCTGAGGGTTCAGCTGAGGGGGTATACCAGGTGCGTCCGCCTTCATGCTTGATGACCCGAATCCGACCTCACTTCATTTATCCATCAGGCCTCTGACGATGGTGCCCTGGCAGGACATGGCACGCCCATCCTCGCAGGCTACGACTTCGCCGGCCGCCCCGTCTGGGCGACCCAGCTCTACACCACCGAACCGCAGCCGCGGCCGCTCCCGGCGCCGTACCTCCCCTGCACCGCTTGCGGCTTCTTCGAGTGCCCCAACATCGACGGCGAATACGACTCGTGCCCCTACGCGACGGTGTACGAGGTCGGCGGGCATACCCAGTACGACGCGTCGGCGGGGTATGGGTACGAGCACCTCCCGCGCAGCGCGAATCCCCGCGGCTGGACGTTCGAGAATACGGGCGGGTGCCGGCTGTATGGGCTCGGCCTGAAGAGCCTGGCGCCGCCGGAGTCTGAAGAACTGGGAGAGATATAATCGTGTGGCAAATGAAGGGAAATGAAAGAACCGATGTACTTATGAACACCGAGTGTATATATTGTAACTGTAATCCGGGTTAAATTTTTCATATGTGATGCTTGCTTGTATTCTCACCTTGAGTTAACCTAGTCGGCTCCGCCGTTCACCATACGCTTTCAGGCTGGGGACAAAATGTTAGCGTGCTCTCTAGAGCGAAGACCGCAAGGAGAACGGTACAAGGTGGATTCCTCGAATCTTGAACTGAGTGAAATCGAACTACGCTGGAACCAAATCATATTCAACCAACCCGCGAGCCGTCAAAGAACATAAACCGCGCACCATCCCCGCGAGCTGAGCCAAATTAGGATACTGTGATCTTTCGCGATATCACCACGCCTCGTGCCAAATGACGGCGGGCAACACACCCTGCAGGCAGTGCTGACTAAACACACACGCAGGCAGGCTCCCGCCTCATGTTCACCAGGGACGATATCCATCGCGCTGCACGCAGGCCCCATCCCCCACGCCCATGTCCCTATCTTCTGCTACCACTACCACCACTACTTCAATCACTACGACCCTCAGCCTCCTCTCCATGACTCTCGCTATCGGGTACATCACCAAGGCGTTCCGGCGCGCAAAGCACGCACAGAAACGACAGGCACAAGCAGAGGCAGACCTTCTCGTGCTCCGAAAGGCAATCGAGGGGAAGGACGCGGAGATGGCTGCGCTGCGGCGATCTATGGACGCCGCGAAGGAGGACGCGCGGAATACCACAGCCAGCGAGGTCGAAGCGCTGCAGGCGCGGCTCCGGGACGCCGAGCGCGAGTTGGCGGAATCAGGCGAGGGGAGGAGGGCGTTGGAGGCAGAGGTGGAAGCGCGCGAGGAACGCGCGCGGGAGTTGATCGCGGAGAAATCGCGGGTGGAGGCAGAGCGCGCGGAGGCGCTGGAGCAGCTCGCGAGCAGGGAGGGGGAGCTGGAGGACGCGCGACGGGGGCTGCCGCAGGAGGACCGCCTGACGGACCAGGCGGTGCTCGTGCTGGTGCAGGCCCTGAACACGGAGATCAAGGAGACCGCCACGTTTCTTGCGGACGCGTTCGAGTTTGAGGAGAAGAAGCACGAGGAGGGGGTGAGGGAGGAGGACTCGGAGGAGATGGCGGAGGTGCACGAGCGAGCGACGGAGATTCTGGGGCATGAGCTGGTGGAGGTCCTGCGCACGACGGATCATCACAGCGACCCCGCGCTCGTCCGGCTCGCGTTCCAGGCGGGCATGATTGAGTACGCGCGTTGGATGAGCGGGTCCTGGTTCTTCGAGGATCCCGAGGACGAGCAGCTGCTGGCGGACATCTACCAGCGCGTCCGCGCCGCGCAGGACCAGGGTGTCGCCGGCCGGTGGCGGGCCCTCACGCACGCACACGTCCAGGAGCTCATCCACGGCGAGCCAGAGCTCGGCGACTACTTTGTCGACGCGTTCGTCAACGTGTTGCTCACGGCTGGATTCAAGAGCAGCTCGGCGGCGCTGCACGAGCTCGTCGGGCAGCGCTTCGCGGATCGTATCGCTGCACTGGTACGCCTGGCGCTCGGGCTCAACAAGGCGATTGGCGCGGAGGTGACGGCGTGCGAGCTCAAAGCGCTGTCGGCAGCGCCTGGGGCGTCGTTCGACGCCGAGACGATGGTAGACATTGTAGATGGCGCGGCGCAGCCTGGCGAGGCGGTTCTGTGCACATGCGAGCTCGGCCTGTCAAGAGCGGACAAGGTGGATGGCGTATGGACGAAGACAGTTCTTATGCGGCCTAAGGTCGTCCTCCCATCGGGCTTGGAGGAATTGCTGGCGCAGGGCGACAGTACACTGACTAAAACCAAGGCATGAACGCAGATACTTAGAAAGGATGGACGATTTTTACCCTATATACGTGCTGGCGCATAGTTGTGGCTAGATTATTGAATAGCATACATCCTCTACATAGATGCAGAATTTGTGCAGAATCCAGACGTTGGCGATTCCGTTTTCTTCCGTCCTTTTGAGTGCTTGACAGAGTTCCCCGATTTAGTTAAAGGTCTTTTGGATCACAGGGAGTGAGGCGGATTTGAGAAAGTTTAGGGAGGGGTCACGGCCTGGAAGTCAAGTACAGTGGCCCGCCATGGTCGAGAGAGAAGACCAGAAAACCGGAGAGCTGTCAATGAACGGATCAACACCGGATCAACTGTAATATTGACCCGTCGGCGGTTGCAATCACCTCGCTCCATTACCTTTCCCATCTTCTGTCGGTCCTCTGTCTTCCTACCTACCTACCTACCTCCTGGGACGACTGTGATTCCTCCGGTGCCTCAGTTCGTCTATTCGTGTACTTCGTATGATAAATTCTCATACAGTGTATAGGATCGACAGTGCCCTCATCCCACTTTATCAAGTGGAACCGGACGTGGTCAGAAATAACTGCAACATGCAATGCAAAACCCTTCAACACAAAACTCAGGAACCTCCCAGCCTCGCTCTAATTACCCGCAGAGGTCAAGCAGAGGTCGACGTTCATCATGTTCAGATCAGTTTTGGTTGAGATCTACCAGCGATCTGCGACCGTATATATTCCTGGGACGGCCGAGCTACTGGCTGGTCAAGGAACTGGTGTCCACCCTCTTTCTCGTCCCTTTCTTTTCTTCTTTACCTCGGCGGGGCAACTTCCTTGGGCTGTTTTCACTATTCGGGATCTTCCGTTTCCATCCAATCATCTCACCTTCGCGGAGATCGTCCCGGGCAAGCGTCGCCGAGTCTGTCAAACAAAACTGTCACCAAAACTTCCCATCGCCTGCAAATAGCCTGTGGCAAGCCGTTGGATCCGGTTGCTGCTCTCCCAGGTCCCCCCTCCTTTCCTTTCACCTCCGCTCTTTTTGGATTCTTTTCAACCCCGGTCCCCAGTGGACGCGATGGGGCGCACCACTTTCTTTCTTTCGCGGCTGGACCTTGTGCTCGTTTTGGGGAGCCTGGTGACGAGCAGCTACGCCAAATATGTCCCGCTATTACAGCCGGTCAGCTTTTTTTGGTGGGCAGGCAGGCACGGTTTCCTGACGCCTTCTCAGGGCTTCTTCTTCGATTATAACATCCAGGGGCAGCCTGTTCCGATTCCGATAACTGGTGCGAGGCTTTCAGTTCGTTCAGCCCAACGACGGGAATTAACCGAATCTTATCCTTCCAGAGCAGTGCGAGACGATTCATCTCAAGTGGGGTCGAGGTGCGTGTCCCTGCACGCTAAAATATGCCGGAGATTAATTTGTGAGACTCAGAGGGAGCGATTGGGTGCGTTACACAAGTTACTTCCAGTGCGGAACGTAATTAACCGGCCTTCAATACTTTATAGACCAAACCCCGTCGCGCCATACTCACTCCTGGTGTATACTTCGTGCGCAGCTGTGCTTTACCCATGAAACTGGACGGCTAACACCGACAATAGCACATTTATCACGCCGTTCTCCATCGCCGCCGGAAATGCGCAGTCACTCTCATTCGTATGCACTTGCCTCCCAAATCTCCCAGATCCTTCATTCATTCCTTCGTTCGCATCTAGGATTGGGACGTGCCATTCGCCCCGGGGACCCAGGTT
This sequence comes from Mycena filopes, assembly GCA_029281495.1. Taxonomy (NCBI): domain Eukaryota; kingdom Fungi; phylum Basidiomycota; class Agaricomycetes; order Agaricales; family Mycenaceae; genus Mycena; species Mycena filopes. The sequence continues at coordinate 1,126,877 of JARIHR010000005.1, read as the reverse complement.
TGTCCGCGCCTCTGCCCATTCAGTCATATGCTAATTAATCGAACTCTCTCTCCTCTTCCAGTATCAAATCTGCATGGTCAGTCGGTGTTAACCTGCAACCTCATACCTTCGAATCCTTAAAATGGCTTTTTTTACCCAAAGTGGGACAAGAACGGCGTTCCGGGAGGATGCCAGGCGATGTACACCGTGGTGCAAAACTCCACCGTCGCGAATCCGAGGTACGCCTCATCCCATCTCTCCTTATCTCTACATGTAGCGTTTCTCAACCAGCTACGCAGCTGCCAGAACGTCACCTTCCCGACCCTGCTCGACGTGGAAGCGACGGTACCCGGCGGCGGGCCCATGTCGCAGTTTGGATTTGTCGATCAGGTACGACAACTCCGCCTTTCTTTCTCTGCTCACAAGTTGAAACTGATGACAACGAAACCCAGTGCACGGACCTATTCATCCGACCCAAGTCCGGCAAACCGCCATTCACGCTGACGGTAGCGCCCGCCCTCCACCCGCCGTACAACATCACCTCCAACTCGATGGACCCCATCGACTGGACCGTATCGCTCGTACGCACCACCGTCTTCTTATGTTCGACGCCGACGTATCACTGATACGTGTGCGCGATACATACAGTCTTGGGCCTTCCCTTTCTTCCTGTCGCTAGTGAGCTCTGATGGGCAGATGTGGTCCAACGGCCCGCTGCATGCGGGCGGGTTCGGGTCCAGTGACTGCTGTGAGCGCACGTATTCTCTGTTGTTTCCAACACAAAATAACCAACATGTAATTCCTCCCAGTGGCGCCGGGTACCATGTACGTTTTCCCCTTCATTTTCACTTTAGCCAACCAATCGTTCGGACTTCGCAGCCCGCACTCCAAAGCACAAGCCATCGCAGCAGGCGCAGCCATCGGCGCCGCCGCCGCAGCCGCCCTCCTCGGTGCCCTGGGCGCCTTCCTCTACCTCCGCCTCCGCCCCGCCCCACCCCCGCCGCCCGACGTCTTCGACACGAAGCGCATTGACCCCTTCCGCCTCGACGCAGCCGACCGTGACGCCCTCCGCATCGACACGACTCGCTACCCCGCGGCGCACCACCACTACCAGCCGCAGACCGCCGACCCGCTCTCCTGGACGGCCCTCTCCGACGCGCGCCATCGATCTCAGCTTCAAACACAAACGACAACACGCGCCTCGATGATCCGCTCGCCCCAAACCGCTTTGGTGCGCTCGCCGCAAACAGCCCTGACCCTGCAAAGCCCGCGCAGCCGCACGACGTATGTGCTGCACCACGACGCGGGGCAGGCGCCCGTCACGCTGATCACGGACGCGGAGGAGGTCGTGGAGCTCCCGCCACGGTACCGCACTGGGGTCTCAGAGCCCGGAGTTTTGGCCTCCGTGCGCGAGAAGCCGGAGCCGCCGTTGCCGCCTGAGGCGGCGGGCTCTTCTGCGCTGCCTTGATTCTGTTTATTATTACTTTCGGGTTGGAGGGTATATGTACTATGGTGTTGCCCAGTGCACACCAGAGGGATTGGACCATTTGTTGTAATACTTTAGGATTGAATGCGGAAGATTTAGGATACATACAACATCTATCTACCTGTGAAACAAGGAAGGTATCTATGAGGTAGAGAGCAGGCCCGCCGAGTTGAATCGCAGCGCGGGCATCTTGGCCGATCGTTGAGAATCGCATCTACCAAATCCGCGTCTCCAGCAACAAGTCGCTGTTGCCCTCCAGCCCAATGCACGCCTTAAGGAAGGTCTCGAGCGCGTTGCGCTGGCGGTTCAGGCTGTTCACCACTTCCGCGCCTGAACGTACATATATGAGTTACTCGTGGATGGCAGCAGAGGGTAAGTGAGGGAGGCGTACCTGGCTTGACGAGTGGCGCCTTGAGCATGTAGGAGAGGAGGGAGAGCACGGGGTAGAGCGGGGCGAATTTGGTTTCGGCGGCGCCCGACTCGATCTTGCGGTACTTGACGCGGGTGAGCAGCTCCGTGAGGATGGCGAGGTCCAGGATTAGTGGAGTAGCCAGCAAGGAGTCCTAGGTCGAGCCGGATTAGAACAAGAAATTACCGGATAAAATTATCCGTACCTCGCACTCATTGAAAATGTTAATCGTAGACCGACCACCGCAGAAAATCTCAGAGTAGTACTCGTCGATGGCGCGCTTCGAATCTCCTACCGCAGGAACGTACTTGATCACCACCTGCCATGTAAAATCGTGAGAACGCCAGTTGAACCATTTAAAAGAAGCAAGTCCCCACAATATGATCAGGATGCTCGCCCTTGCCCACAGCAACGCCCTTCGGCCCAACCTCGGGCGCCTTGTAGAGCAGCCGATTCGCATCCACCATATCATCCACCACACTGCTCTTACTAATCTCCTTGCTCTTGAACTGCGGCTCCGCCGACAAATTATGCCCGTCGTTGTTCCCGAGGTGGTTGTACGACGCGATCGAGAGCGGTTTGATCCCCGCGTTGACGAGGAACTCGGCGAGCACGCTCTTAAGCTTCGTCTGCCCCGACTTAAGGTCGTCTCCGCCGATGAAGGACCGGTGGCGCTCCGCGAGCTCGATCACACCGGGCACGAAGGTGTTTTGCGGCGCGCCGTTGACGAACGGCTCGCCCTCGAGGATGGCGGCGACGGCGAACAGGGTGGAGGGGGAGACCTCCGGGTGCGAGGCGTCAATCGCCGCGAGGAGGTTGTCCGCGGTGTCGTTCACGCCCACGATGATGTCGCTGTAGCGCTCCGTGTTCGCCGTCCAGAAGATCACACAGCGGTCGAGCGCATTGTCCGCGCGGAACTTGCGGATATCGGCGCGGATGTGCGCGAGGTGCGCGGCCTTGTCCGTTCCCGGGATCACGTTGTCCGCGCGCGCCTCCTGGTTGGCGGCGATGAAGTCGGGGTAGTAGATGGAGGGGAGGGGTTTGCCGAGCAGAGCGATGTGTGGTGCGACCTGGCGTTGCAGGTCCCAGTCCAACACGCGCGAGCGCTCCATCGCCTTGTCCATCGGCAGGCCGGAGATGTCCCACCCGCCGAGGACGAGGTCGTTGGGGTGGACCATGGGGAGGATGTCCGAGATGGGGACGTGCACGTCCTTGCCGGTGCCGGCCTCGGTCCCGATGCGCACGGTGGACGCGCGGAGGACTGAGCCGATGTAGTTGGGCTGCTGTACCCCGGACTTGGTGTGCCAGACGATGTTGTGGCGGTTGGCGAGGATGGTCGCACATAGGGTGCTTCCGTTGTTACCGCCGAAACCAATCATCATCAGCCTGTGGAACGAACGGTCAGTACTGTGTCAAGGAGGGTTGAACAACAAGTTCTTACCCGGTCTTTCCAACCGAACGCTTGGTTTGGAATTCGTATGATTGGACGGTGGGAGTAACGCTGAACTGCCCATTGGAGACGTCCACGGTGGAGCCGCGGTTATGGTAGGTCGCTGTGATATGCTCCTCGGTATAGCGGGTATTATTGGACTGAAAAGGTACGTATGCTTAGTTAAATAGACTGTGAATTTATGAACAGGAACTCGCCTGCACGAGGATAGCGTTGGGACGGCGCATCGACGTCGGGTGGACGGTCAAGATGGACTCGAGCTCCGAGTCGGGAGTGTTGAAACGGGAAGATGGAGTAGGGGCCATTTGTGTAGTGGGTGTGGTGTGTTTAGAGAAGAGTAATGCTCGCGGCAGAGTGCTCGGAAGAGTGTGAGTTATGTGAGCTGCAAAGTCGGTTCGAGTACATGCACTGGAGCAAGGAACTGAGGAATGTAGTTGTCCTCGCCCGACCTTTATACCTCTCGCGGAAGATATTATTACACGCTGCTAAAAGCATGTTCAAAAAGATGTCTCACGAATGGGCAATTTCCGACCTGTCTGAACCATACGCCGAACTCGTGCAATTGAAAAGGCGACATCGAGGGGCCTTCTTATCTTCGCGGCGGTTTGAGTTCTGATTTACGAAAGGCGGAGAACCCTAAACGATGTTGACCGGGGATTGTCGACCACGAATGTCACAGGTAACCCGCGCTATGAGGATAATGAGACGCCGTCGCTCGGATAAGATTTGAATTCACCGTCGGGGCCTGAGAAACTGTTCGAACCAGGGCGTGCGTGTTTCGCTGCTCTCGAACGAAGACTGCGGTGGGTCTGGAGATAATGAACGAGATTCGGATTGACCGTGCTGACAGACCTGAGAAAGTATCCGACCGAGGTAAACGTTCGATATCATCCAGAGACATGCCGCCTGAACGCGTCCGACTCCAAGTAGATGTCCTGAGAAACGAAGTCAATAGCAGAGCGTGAAGTATGGAAAAAGCGAAGATAATGAGCCCAGAACGATAAGATTCGGAGTGCCCGTGCTGACAGACCTTCGACCCAAGTCATTATCGAGAGACACGCCGCCTCAATGCGTCCGACTCGGAGTAGCTTTAGTAATCTTTACGCGATGCCGCCGCGCCTACGGAAAATCTCTTGTCAACCCAGCGGTCCCTATCAGGATACGGAGGTTAGTCATGGTAAACCCAGTCAAGCTTGGTATGGCCGATCGGCGGAAGATATCTCGTCCACCTATCCCGACGATGAATGGTTCCTATCAGTTCTGGCGGTAAGCATGGGTACCGGAAAACATATGGCGCCATCCCGAAACAGTCGGTGTTGCTGAAAGTGATATCGGTTCGCGTTGCAGTAGATCCATCCATTGTCCAAATTGTACACAGAAGTAGTACATGTAGCATCCGTCCATCTATGTAACCCAACCCAAGTCAGTCGCGCCCCACCAAGCCACGATATCGCACCTAAATAATACATATATCCAACAATATCCAACGAAACCAACTCGGCCGAACGTCAAATCAACTCGGCAGCATATCCACCACCAAGCCCCCCAACGCAAGCGCATTGAGCGCCGTAACATCCCTGTCGTGCGCCTCCGCGTCAAACTTGACCGTCACGGATCTAAGCCACGCACGCCCAAGCGGGGGTCCAGCGTTGTTGTTCGTGGGCGCACACCGCGCGGCCACAACGCTCCCCAGCTCCCCGTTGCGGTTCGAGCACGTCGCGAGCTCGAGCGCGGTGAGCAGCGGCAGGTGCTGGTGCTGTTGCCCGAGCACCTCGACGGCGTGCTGCGAGATCAGGAACCCGCGCACCACCAGAGAGTGGACCTCCGCCAGCGCGGTGTGCTGCAGGAACTCGGTGATGGCGCCGTTGACGACCGAGTGGCGTTGGGTCGTGTAGGAGAAGCGCTGGAGCTGGCACTGGGAGCGCTCGAGAAGGGAGAGCGTCGCGAGCCAGGAGGCGGGCTGGGAGGAGGAGTCGGACATAGTGAGATCGCGGAGCCGCGGAAGGACGAGCCACCGCAGGAGGGGATCCAGGCCAGAGGAGGGCGTCGCGAATTCGAGCACCTCGAGGTTCTCGACCTCGACCAGCGGGTGGTCGGGGCACCAGCCCACGTAGATCTCGGAGAACTTGGCCTCAGTCAGGACGAAGGATTTGGCGAGCAGTTGGAGGACCTGGGCGCTGGGGAGGGGGACGTTCAGCTCGAGGCGGGTGCAGCGCTGCAGGTAGGCCTCGACCGTCAGGAAGGTCGTGTAATCCTGGATCGGAGCCCGGCTGTCCCCATACAGCCCCCGACGCGGCTGTAATGAGAGCGACAGTTTGCGCCGCCCGGCGCGCGCGAGCCAGAATCGCGCCTGGCATAGATATGCGCAGTGCGTTGCGTCGTTCGCGTGCGTGTGCGGAGGCTCCAGCGCGAGAGAGGACCATAGCTTTGGGAGGGACAACGCGATGTTCCGCCAGGATGTGCAGACCCAGGATACCACGAGCGGCGCAAGTTTGGCGTTGGCGCGTGTATATTTATCGGGCGGGAGACACGCAAGAAAGATTTCGCCCAAGAGTTCGACGGGCAACCTGTGGACCGGCGCCTCGGCGGCTTTGAGACAGAAAGATAGATCGCGCTGGGAATCGGATGGGTGAGCTGAGATGGGGAGCAAGTAGGAGGAGCTGTCGCACCGAAATGGCGGGGACGGTGGTCGATGCGATTTGCTCTGACCCGGGCGCGGGCTCGTCGTGCTCGTGCTCTGGTTCGGGCTCGGAAGTGGACGCCAGAGGTACATGTGGCATCTCCGGTTCCGGTGTAGAGCAGTAACTCCTTGGACTCCGAGCGGGGGAATCCGACATAGTAGTGAAGCCTTGCGACGTGCCAAAGAACCCCTCAGTCCACCCCTTGATTCGGAGACTACTCAGCATAGGAAGGAGGGAGGGAGTGAGAGGCAACCCACAAAGGAGGAGCCTCCTTGTGACATGGACGAGCTGCAGATTGACGAGATAAGAGTCGAGGACAAGGACTGTCACAGTGGTGTGGGACAAAGGCGACAGCGTGTAATCCAAACAACGGAGCTCGGACCGAGTCTTCTGTCAGCAATTCCCAGGGTTGTGATGGGCTATGAAGGAATAAAATGTTCAACGAGAATATCGAGAGGGTAATCTGCAGACCAAATTTGTTGGCGAGGATCCGAGTGGTGTATCTATCCTTCAACAGTCGAAAATTGTGCAATAATGAGAGATAAAACACTTGTCTAAGTTTTCAACCGTGAGAAAGTACCATCAAGGCATCCGGGTTCAGTCTGCTGCGCAAATAACGCGTCTGGGCAAGTTGAAATGACAACCAGTGAGTGGCAGGATAGTATTTGCATGCAATGGACTGTATCTGCGGACGGGTTGACAATTTTGAACCCATAAATCCGTGGTATCCACAGTTCTCTTGAGTCTTCCTTCATGCGCGAACTTCTAGGCACGTAATTCCTATTCAAGACGTGCTGCGTCGTGGAGCAATTACGGTGAGACTTTTTAAGCGCGTGGCCGGGGACGCTAAGAAAGGCCCTGTATTGTCATATAACTCAAAAGCGATTTTGCGACATAAAGAGTTTGGACCGCCATGATTCCGCGCTGTGGGCTCGATCACCCTTGCTCGACGTTGTTTTTGAGGAAGTATTCGCTGTGGCCGAGGAGTCTCGAGTCGTCTCCAGCCAGTCTCCACTACAGCGCTTTTCGACTTCCCATGGTTGAATCGTATTGTAAGAGTCTAAGGTTTGGCCCAATTATACAGTTCAGTCTGGAGTCAATACGAAGCGACTTGGATTCTTTGCCAGCGCACAAAACAATTCTACCACCGCACAGCACATCTGAAGCTACGCAACATTCACTTGAACCCTCCAGCCAACCACCCATTCACGGCACAAAACCCATAAATCTTGTCCGGCTCCGGCATCACCTTGATACTCCCCCACGGATTCTTGACCGGCCCCAGGGCGGGGAGCAGCGTCACGCCGGCCTTGCGCAGCAGGGCGGCCTCGCCTTCCGCTTCTTCGCGGTTATGCGCCTATAAGTATACACATCCCGTATCAGACAAGAGGACCAATTCCAAAAGGACACGCGAGACGCACGGTAAAGACGGACGGGATCTTGCGCTCGAGGAGGATCTTGAAGGTCGGGGGCCAGGTGTGCCTGGACTCCTGGGAGGCGCCGGAGTTGAAGGCGATGGCGAGGTCCGGGGGCTGGAATTTGGTGCCTTGCTTTTTGACGTAGCCGTGGTACGTGCTGCGGGAGACCAATGAGGTTCAAATATCGAAACGAGATTTGGCAGGGAACGCACTCGGTGATGTGCTCATGCACGCGTTTACGACCTAGTTTGGTGCACTCGCTGCGCGTCGATGGGTGTGATTGAGGTTGGCCCGTCGGTGGGAGAGAAATACGCACGGGCAGGTTTCCGCTGTGCGGTCGCTCCGCATCTCGGGGTCGGTCTGCATCTCGGGGCCACAGAGCAGGAGCTGTGGTAAAATCATGAACGGCTGTTCGCGCGGCTGATGACCGTGCCGTCCTCACCTTCAGCGTTTTGACTTCTGGCAACCGGTGGAGAATCTCTTCAAAAAGCGCCCCAGCGACCACTTCTGGCCTCGCCGCACCGAGGATCTAGGGCTCGGTTAGATTTGGTGCGAGGTAAAACGAAGGACACTGACGTGGATATTGAGCGTATTCTTCTTCGTCCACGCATCGTCATCATTGAGGTTCTCAAGCGCATATAGTATCGACATGGGTATGCTCAGAAGTTCAGAGGCTGCGTTGACCCATGGTGACATCCGGGGCTCCGGAGACACGGCCCCAAGGTACCCAAAGTACCGCCGCAGCTCGTCCCGCAACTCGCCCTCCCACGACATCCCAGCCAGCGACACCCACGACGCCTTGAGGCGCTCGGGCGCAAACAGAAACCCTCCCGCCCTCTCCAGCGCGGGCGCAATCACCTCCTCGAACTGAATGTCTGCGCGCACGTCCCTGTTCATTTCGCACTGCGAGAGCCCATCGTGCGCGTCCTCGCACGGCCCATGGTGTAGCGCGCGCGCGACTTCCCAATGGGCTGGGGAGCAGCAAAAGCTGAGCTCGCACTGCGGGCAGGGGATGAGCTGCTGCGTGGGCTTCTCGGGTGATGTCGTGCCGCCGTTCTTGGTGGCGGCCTCCATGCGGATGAGCTGGTCCGTGCGGGTGCAGACCATGCAGCGGGGCTCCCAACGGATGAGGTTGCGCTCGAATACGTCGGGTGGTCTTTGGGCATTGAATCAGGCAGGACTCGCCTATCCAGAGGACACATACCGTCCAAAGGAAAGTTGACAGTATGTGAGCAGGGTCGACGCGTGGGCTTTCGTAATGTTGTGAAGCACGTTCAGGTCAGTGGTAGGTTCGCTTGGGAGTGTGGAAAACGAGGTCGCAAGCGCCATGGGATTGTTTTTCTCGATACTGCTAAGAGCTTTGCAAATCGGTTTATGGTTTCGCCAATCAGCCTGGGGGAAAGAGGGTAAGATTGCGCAGATGGTTGAAGGTGTCTACAACTACCTTCTGGCACTCTGTGATTATCTTCGTTAGGAACAAAACTGCGCACGTTAATCGGCGACTTACCTGGACTGCAGTAGGAGATCCTCCGGCATCCGCCGCATCTAGAGAGAAGGCCATCTCCTTCCTTGAAGCATTTGTAGCAGGCCAGACCCAACCGCGCAGGCAAAGGAGGAACTCGTTCTCGCTGCATGCTGGTTTTGGGAGCGAAGGCAATTTCAAACTCCGACTCCAAAATGTGTGGCACTGTGGCAGTGCTATTGGCTTCTAAACGCCAGGAAGCAAGCTCCTACGGACTCGACAGCCCTGCGCTCCTTTGTCTCTTGCTTTGCCCAACTTGTGTTCGGACCTTGAGCATTTTACTCAGTCTCTCGCAGCCAGGCTTCAACATCAGTCCCGTTCCTCGCTTGTTGAACTCAAAATGTCTCCAAGCGGTGCCCACATAAGAGGCCTTGCAGAGCCCACAGTCTCTCCGTTCTTATTATTTTACCCTGGCTACGGAAGAAAAAGTCGTAAGAACTAATTTGGAAGTTTACCGACGCGAAACGACAAAGTTCAGAACCAACTTAGACCTATCCTGAACGCTAAATCTGTCGTCTATCCCCAGGATCGCCTCAAGCCAGTCTCTCCTCTGGTATAGGACAAAATATCCAACCCAACTCTATGATACACGACCCCATCTATCTATGTAACCAACCTTGCACTGCATACTATTGCGCGGACTCCGACTTTAAGTCGCTGTCCGCATCCTTATCCTTCACATCCGCATGAACTGCAACCGAGGGCTCGGCGAGTAGTCTACCGGGGTGTGCGAAGTTGAGCGTGAGGATTGCGAGGGTGATCATCATGCCGTCTAGTACGTCTACCGTGCGTTTAGTTTCGATTAAGAGAGAGAGAAAGTGGAAGAGGTGGGACGTACTGAAATACACCTGCGTGTGGATGATGCGGCCAGACCTAGTCGAGCGACGCGTCAGTCGGTCAGAATCCAACAGGGCAGGGAAGGAGTGAATAAGGACGGGGGACCCACCAGCCATCGCTGAGCTCAATCACCCGGTACACCGCCCGGATGAACAAGCACACCGTGTTGAACACCAGCGCCCCCACCAGGATCCGCATATTGCGGCTCAGCGGCGGCGTCGCAGCAGGCGTCGGTGGCCCGCGGACGGGGAGATTCTTGAGGTAGCGCAGGAGAAACTCGCCCGCGCAGAAGACGTAGACGGTTATGGTGGCCATTTGGAAGACGATGCCGCCGAGCATGACGTGGCCGCCCTTTGCGGGATCGCGGAGCTGGTTGACGGCGCCGGCGGCCATGCCTCCGCCGATGGCTTGGATGACGAGGGAGGCGATGTCCTACATGTACATGTGGATGAGATTTGGTTGGGTTGGAACGCAGGTACGCACGCAGCAGAGGAAAAGGATGGTGTCTAGAATGAAATAAGCAAGGGTCAGTCCCACAGGCAGGCCGGACGTGTGCGGAGACAAACAACATACAGAGCTTGGGAGAGAGGCGGCTGTAGACGGGGCCCAGGCGGTCGATGATGCGCCCGAGGATGATAAAGTTCGCGGCGGCTAATGGCGTCGGCTGCCATGCAAAGTTCAAATCAGTGCGCCGTAGTATGTAAATCCGAATCACTGACCCCCATTATCGTGCACACGATTCTGCGCCAGAAAAATAAGAATACCACACGTGAATAATAGAGGCCAAAACGACGACGACGCACTGCATCTCATACGCCTTGAAGACCTGCGGTGCGGTGGAAGACCACAATCGGCCGCCCCAGCCGACGGTCTCAAGCAGCCCTGCGAGGACGGCGGTGGGGAATATCCACCATAGACGATAGCGGATCGCCTGACCGACATGTAATACTGCAATAGTAGTTGTAAGCAATGGGCATTCAAATTTTCAGGAACCAGAACGTACGTGTGGAAAGGGCAAAGAGAGTGACGAATATGATGCAGACGTACTCTGTCGGTGTGTACCCGTACGGCGAAAATCTGAGGTGAGTAGTGGGGGCCATTATGGCGACGGCGCGAGCTGTTCAGCGGACATTTGCCTTTATAAAGAGTCTGGGCCGCGGCGGCAATAGCGGATGATGCCCGCGTCAGCGCTGCTGAGTCCCCGTCGGTTGCACCGGAAATCGCGATCTTTGCCAATTTCATCAATATTTTTTAGGGTCTCTTGAATTGTAGCATCCACGGCGCCTGAATGCTGCAGAGTCGATTGCGATTCTGAACACAGTTCAACAAACCTGAAGATACGGGGAAAAGTTAAAACTCGGAGATCTCGACGCGTCTCACGATTGTCGTCCCCGACTAACCGTGAGATGCTATGCACAAAAGACCCAGAGGGAGGCAAAGGAAGGCAAAAGTGAGGAGACTTGAACGGACCATGGACGGAGGCGTCGAGCCGAAGTGATGAAGCAGGTACTCCGTTCGTTAACCGCAGAACGGCGTTCAAATTCTTTTTTAGTTCACCCGACGTCCCCGACCTTTTGACAGGCGTGTTAAAGGAGACATGAGCGGCAAGCAGCTGAAGTGGGATTGCAGAGGATTGCAGAGCAAATCGGTGTTGCGAGGCATGCGGGAGGTCCGGTTATGTGCACGAGCTTGAATATTTATTCCTCGCTGAAAAGCGTTGAAGGCAGAGTTCGAGGGTTGTTCGGTGGCAAGGGAAGAAGCGCGATTGAGCTACCCGGGTCGTTCGAGGTCAAAGTACATCACAGTTGAATTTTGGCATGGTGGCAGGAAACAAAGGCAGGAGGAGACAAACTCAAAGGTAAACTCAATTCGGCCGAAGACGCCGTGATCTGCCTGAGGTCGGCGGCGGGTTCGGCAGTCTGAAGCTCTTGTCAAGCACGAGACTACAAATCAATTTCCTTTTTCACCACCATCTCTTCCGCCATGCCACCGCTGCGCCGCCCAGCCTCGCCTTCCTCCGACTCGGACTCGGAGGCCGATGCGCCCATCGCGATACCACACACGCAGGCCCGACACGCTGCCCGGACGCGCGAAGCGGCGCAGGCGCAGGTGGTCGCGGGCGAGCGGGAGAAGCAGAGGGAGAAGAATCGGGTGCGGGATCGGAGGCTGAAGGAGCAGGCAGCGGCGGGCAAGGGTGCAGTGGCTGTAGAGGAGGAGGAGGATGTGGAGGCGGAGGGGGAGGGGGAGGGGCCGAAGGACGTGGAGTCGAGGATGGAGCGTGCGATGCGGGAGGCGGAGGACGAGAGTGATGAGGACGAGGATATGTCGGGCAAGGAGGGTTCTGGGGAGGACGACGATGAATCGTCCGACGACGACGAAGACGAAGATATGCCTGCGAACCCAAACCATCTCCCCGACCACCTTTTCGCTTCTGCCTTTGCCGCCCGCGCCCCTTCCTCGTCCGCCAAACCCGGAGCGAAACCGGAGTACACGAGACGGAAACGCACGCGCACACCCAAGGCCAAGGATCTCGTCGTCGGGTGCGTTGAAGAGCGCAATTACATATACATTTCACTGACGCATATTTATGCAACACTAGCTCACGCACCATCCGCATCGCGTCTTTGGCGCCACGCGCCATCCCCGCGACCCTCCCCTCGCGCAAAATGCGAAAATTCACCGACCGCGCACTCGCGCTCAAGGGTGGTTCCCAAAAGCCGTGGAGTCGGATGCCAGGTTCGAGTTTGCTTGCTGTTGTTCGTGGATGAAGGTCACAACTCTAACTTGAATCCAGTGAACCTGGGTGCCATGCGGCGCAGTGTACACGGTCCTCCGGTGGGGTTCGTCAGGAATCCGTGACGCATTCATCATTATTCGACCCTCCGCCCGCAGAGTATTACCTTGAATCTAATATTTGTTGACCTGCAAGCCAACTCCCGAGGGCCATTCAAGGCCCAGACTGTCGCAATCAGGGTTATTTTGTTGGTGCCTAGGAACGCCGTCGGACGAAGTTGACAGGCGGAAACGTAGCCGTACCTGTCCTCCGACGGAGGTGATCTACTTCTTTTTCCATATTTGTTAAAAAGGCGGTTTCCCTCTCCCAGAGCATCCAACTACCCCCACCCACCCACCTCATCAGACAATGCCTTTGAACGGTGGCACCCTGCAGATCTCGCCGTACGGGTACACCCCGACGGAGAGCGTGTGCATCATGTTCATCGTGTTCTTCGGGCTCTCGACAGGTGCGTCCGTCTCTCGATCCAAGCAACCCACGCACACGTCACTGATACTATGCGACATCCAGCGATACACGTCGTGCAGGCCGTACAGAGCCGCCTCTGGTGGCTGTTTGCCACGGCGATTTTCGCGGGCCTGTTGGAGACTCTGGGCTGGAGCGCGCGTCTGTGGTCCTCTCTCTCCGTCCTCCAACCACATCCTTTTGAGATTCAGTGCGTATTTTTCAAGTCTTGTTGCGCTCGCCCGTTATTGATCCTTGCCCGCAGACTTATTGTGATGATTTGTGGGGTACGTTATGTTCATGTTTATGTGGATGAGTGAACTTACTAAAGAGGGCAACCAACCAGCCTACGCCCCTCGCTGCTGCGAACTTCACCATTCTGGGCGCGATTATCACGCGGCTTGGCCCTGTTTATAGCCGTCTTGGCCCGAAGCGATGTTTGTACAATTTCACTCTTACCACCTCCCATTACAGTCTCTGAACGCTCGCTGCCAGATACTACGATCTTTTTAATATGCGTGCGTAGATGCTCCGGGACAATATATACATACCAACTAATACCCCTTCTGTGCAGGACGTCGTCTCCCTCTTCGTGCAGGGAATCGGCGCTGGCCTCGCCGCTAAGGAGGTCATCCAGCTGAAGTCGCCCAAACTGGTGCCTCCTCATTCAACTCACCCCTTGCAACTTGCTCATCGCGGACTCAGGGCTCCAACATCATGCTTGTCGGCATCATCCTTCAGCTCGGTGAGTTTCCCTACTTCTTTTTGCAGAGAGCACAACTAACAATATCACGGTACAGTGACTCTGGCAGGGTATGCCGTGTGTGCGGGCGAGTTCCTCTGGCGGTACTTCAAGGACCGGCCGCTGGCCAAGCACCTGAAGGACCAGGCGGTGGCGGGGACGCCCGCGCCGCTGACACCGCGCCTGAAGCTGCTCATCTGCGGGATGGCGTTCAACGCGCTGTGCCTCATTATCCGGTGCGTCCATTGCTTCCCTCCTCCTACGTTCTCCTCCCACTAAACCTCCTTACCACCAGGGCGATATACCGCGTGATCGAACTCCGGGACGGCTTCCGCGGGCACATCTTCCAGACGGAGCGGTACTTTGGTATGTCTTCCGCCTCGATGTCCAGCACTGTATATACTCGGTGCTGACCCTCCTCGCTCGACAGATGTGCTGGACGGTGGGATGATCACGCTCGCGATCGTCACCTTCAACATTGCGCACCCGGGGTATCTATTATACAACACGAAAAGGCAGGAGGAGGAGGAGCGGGCGCACGAGATGGATGTGAAGGCGTAACGTATATCTTCTAGAGCTGTTACCGCGTACGACTGCTAGATTTAATCGAACCCTTGAAGATCTGAATGCGTTCGGCACCAGGCTCTCACAGACCATCAGGTGACGTCAGACTTGGTCAGCGTCCACAAGGCTTGCTCTCGCCCTCCATCCTCCTCAAAAGGTAACGCGAGCCGAGGCGGCAAAAGGATAGACTCTGGCAAACTAACGATCCTTGCAGATGTCCAGCCCCTTACCCGAACTCAACTCGGCGACCGAGGCGGCGTCGAGGCGAGGGATGTCTGGTGAGGCTACAACCATCCACAGCATTCCCCCAGAGGTTCTCTCCAAAATATTCCACAATATTACATCGGACGACACTTGGATTCGCCCCCGCATCTCTGAGGCTCCTCTCCTAGTCTGCAATGTCTCCTCTCACTGGCGACAAACAGCCCTCACATCTCCGGAGCTCTGGGACAATCTTGTCGTCACATTTCGCGACCCGACGCGTACTGCCTGGCGTATGGACATGGCCAAGGCCTGGCTCGCCCGTGCCCGCTCCCGCAGAATCTCCCTCTGGATATTCTTCTTCCACATGATCTCCGCAAACCCTATCGGCGAACTCGTCGCCCCCCTCGAGCGCCAGATCGCAGTCCTGCAGCTCACCTCCGCGCCGATAGGTTGCCTGCAAGGGCTAATTGATTTCCCTGCGGGCTCGCTGCCCTTGCTCCGCACTCTGACTGTCGCATACCCGCCGCCGCACTTCTCGTGGGCGCGCAAGGCCCACGCGGACAAGAGCGCCCAGATCTTCCGGCAACTGGAAGATTTCACCATCTCAGCGGGCTGGAGCGTCGTCGTCCTCGACGTGAAACAACTGCCCATAAACTGGGCACAACTGACAACGCTTCGGATCGAAAAGGCCGGGACACCCCTCTCCGCCCTATGTGCCCTCCTCGCACAGTGCACCGCGCTCATCAGCTGCGATCTCACAATACAGACCATCACAGAGGCGGGAGATCCGCCCCCACCGTCCCCCGACGGCCCCACCGTGCTCTCGCACCTCACCGACCTCAGTCTCCGTCTGACGCAAGGATTCGACCACTTCCTCGCGCGGTTTCGCTTCCCCGCGCTGGCCACTCTCACGCTGGGCACGAACATGATGGCGGCCCGTACGCCCGTCGCGCGCAGCCTGCCCCTGCTCGCGTCACCCACACTGCGCCGTCTCACGACGGACATGTATGTCGAGCCCACTGCCCTGCTCGGCCTCCTCGAGGGGTCCCCGGCCATCGACGACTTAAACTTACTCTTTGACGCTGAGGTCGTCCGCGCCCTCGCGCAGGGGGAACAACTGATCCCGCGCCTCAGCGCTCTCACCCTCGTCCTGGGTGACGCCGAGGCCGAGACTCTGGCACTCATTGGTGCCGTGGTTCAGATGCGTGGCTGTTTGCAGAGACTGACAGTGTGGCCCGCCCTGGGGCTCTGGGAGCCAGGCCTGCTGGAGGGTCTGTGCCATGTGAACGAAGTGGAGCTGCGGGTGGAGGCGGGGAAGCAGTGGGGTTGAAAGAGGTTGAAAGAGTATGAGTCGGCTTTCAACAAGAATCGCGGCCAGCGCGTGGTGACTCTCAACGAGCATCAGTATAGCGCGTTCTCAACGAACGCGAGTGCGGCTTTCAACAGCCCGCGAGGTCTGCCGGAGGTGGGGCTCTTAATAACAAGCAGACGCCGTTCTTCAGCGAGTAGGTGGCGGTCGGGTGTATATGGATTGTATTACCTCCCTGTATTCCTCTAGTCTTTCTTCTACCCGCATTGTAGCTTCCACCCCTTCCGGAGTCCACGGCATCCTATTTCTCGATATTTCTCTCCATCCAACCTTGCACCTCCAATTTCGCATCATACCCGAACTGCTCCTTATGGCCCGCGTTATGGTGGTCTGCCGCACTCATCTTGGACAGACGCAAATCCCGCTCGACCTGCGCCGGCCCGTCCGCGAGGTGAAACATCGCACCGTTGGAGCGAGACATGGCGCCGATGCGCGTGCAGAGCGGCTTCCTGAGCTCCGTGTACGCCGTGAGCGCGAGGGTTAGAGGCATTTTGGAGAGTAGGAGGGCGAGGACGGTGGCATCTTCGATCTGGGGTGGGATTAGGGATCAATAAGCCTTTCTAGTTGAGATGGTATTGGAGGGAGAGGGGACTTACGGCCATTGCGGCGCCTTGGCCACCGTAGGGCTGGGTCATGTGAAATGGTGAGTGACGCGGATGGTTCAATTATCAGGCCAGCGGGCTCAACTCACCAAGAGCGGGTGGCAAGCATCCCCGATGAGGACGATACCACCGGGATGAACCCAGTCGCCGAGCACAGGCTGCTCGACGAGCTTCCCTTTGGACGTCGACGGAATCAGGTTGATCATTTTTTGGATCCTGGTTGAATGCGAGAGTCGTCAACTTGAACACAATCGCAGTAGCGCGAGCGGTGGGACATACCGGGGTTCCCATCCACGGTACTCATGTCGGATTTCGTCAACCTCCGCCGGCACCGACCAGGAGTTGGATTCCTGATCGTATGGGGAAGCGGGGCAGGAGAATACGAGGTTGTAGCTCCTTCCTCCGCTCTTTGAAATTTCAGGGTGAGCTTCAACGGCCCGTGGACTGTTGAGCGATTGCGTGAATACATACTATGCAGTATCCTGAAATGTTGCGACCAGGGCCCATCCAGCACGTTACCTGGTAGAAGAAGCACGTTGTTATATCGTTCGAGACTCCGGGGAGAGACGAGACGTACATGGGCCTCTTCCACCAGGTCCTTCAACTCGGGATCTCGAAGCATGTCCTCTGTTGAGAGGATAGCGCTCGAGCCAAATAAGCTTCTCTCTCGCCAGATAATTGGGTGTGCCGACTCACCGGTACGCGGAATTCATGGTACTGCGAACGAAGGCATCACTGCATATACTCTTTCGCGTCACGAACTTCACTCCATCAGCACCGACGACCAGGTCAGCGAAAATCTCGCGGCCGTCTGACAGGATTATCGACGGACGGACTCTCGTTCCCTCGCAGTCACTGTGGTCCTCTGACTTGACGGAGGCCACATACGAGTTAGTCTTGACCTCTGTAACACGGATTACTGCATTGTATATCATCCGGTGCAGTTCGCCGCGCTGCACAGGTAGTGTGTTCTTCAGTAAATTCGGACAAGCAACACAGAGGGACCTACATGCACGTTGTAATGGGCTTCACCATATTCCTCCTCGATGCTGCGGGTATCGAGTGCTCCGATTAATTCACCATCAGTGTCTGGCATCGAGTATGCATAAGCGTCGTCGTTGACTCAATTTGAGGATCTACTGACAACGACGCCAAGCCGCAGCCCGCGGTTTCACTGCAATGCGCTCCAGCTCTTGCTGAAGACCCCATCCTCGGATAATCCGGGATACATTGGGCGTAGGGTCGACTTCGCTCATTATCGCCAAGGCGAATCCGACCTTGCGTGTCGTGAATCAAGATCGCGCGCCGGTCATCGAGCACTCGAAAGCTGTAGGATTTCTAGCTGGTCATCTCGCCGAACAGGTCTGATCCCGTGTGGACAGTACTGGACGCAGCACCTGAAGAGCCATGTCGATTACAAGATGGTTGAATTCCAAGGTACGGTTCAAAAGTGGCAGATGGATCAGTAGCTCTGACAAGGGCCAACTGACGCAGTGCACGACTTCTTCACGCCCCAGCCGGTCAAGAACGCAGACATCTTCCTCCTTCGCCAAATCATGCACGACTATCCTGACGAGGGTGCGATTAAGATCATGACCCAGCTGCGTACGTCGGCGACGCCGAACACGAGGCTCGTCGTCGTCGACCAGATCATCCCATACGCCACCGAGAGCGCGCTCGCGGACTCGATCCCTGGGATGGCCCGCCCCGCCCCGCCAGCGCCCTTCCTGCGCAACATGGGTGTGGCAATGGCGATTCCGTACTGGGCCGATCTGCATGTGAGTCTAGCTTTGTTTTACCTTGCGCTATTTATTTATTCCTTGCAGATGTATGCGCTGTTGAACGGGAGAGAGAGAACAATAGGGAGCTCGATAGAGAATTTTGGCAAGGCTGGGTGGAAGATTGTGCAGGTCTACCATCTCCCAGGCTCTCTTTCCAGTGAGATTGTCGCCGTGCCTGTGTAAATTACGTCGCATAAAAGCTGCTGTATATCGTTAAATTGAACCTTGGTTGCATTCCTGGCGTGACGAACTTTATCGCGATTCGCGTAATGATCGTCGGAGTTTCAAACGCCTCTTGACTTCGTACCACCATCATGTCCCGCAACGCAGGCCGCAACCACGACGAGCACAACCACGACGGCCCCGGCGACCACGACGATCGCCGTACCTGCTCCAGCGACAACGGGCGCACCAGTCTCATGCCCAACTTCGACGCTGTAGCGCAGTTGGGAAAGCTTCCCAGAACCAGTCCTATTCCACTGGAACTGGTACGTCTCCTCGCTATTCTTGTGTTTCTGAGTCTGACAACACCCAGGGGAATGTATCCCTCCTTGGCCCCAAGGAAGAGCTTGTCTTCAAGCACGACATTGCAGCAGTTGTGCTCCGCACCCGGGAAGCTGAAGCACTGGTCGTGCAGACACTCCTCAACGAGGCGAAGGCTGCAGCTACTCTCGCAGCATCCCACGAAGCGGGTGCTAGAGCCGCTCTTGCAACAGCCAAAGCTGCTGCTGAGGTAGCAGCCGCAGAGATCCAGTTAGCGGTGACACGGGAGAAAGAGGCTCGCCACCGAATCAACTACTTCAACCGCCTCTGCGAGGTTGCCCGTCAAAACGTTAATACGGCACGTTTGCAAGTAATTTCGCTTGAAGTCGAACAGGAGAAGACTGGCGTGAAGCTCAAAGGTACGCCCCAATATCCTTGGAGCTCTCGGACCACCTTTGTTTACCCCTGCTCTATTGTAGAGAACGAACAGCGAAGTGAAGAACCCCAGCTCATGGTTACCTTGGACTAAAGTTCTAGGGAATTTTGTATCCTCTCCATTCCCATCTCTCTGTACACTTGGTTATAAATGTTTGTTCTTTATTCATGCGGACTTGAGAGATAAATTCATGCCGCCTCCCGAAGGGTTCAGGAATTATTAGTTCACATATCGGTACATTCTCTACGTCCCAGGTTCACATGCGACATCCCACCGCCGTTCCCGCCGCTGCTCCTGGGCCACCAGGCTACTCTGAGTCATTAATATTGCATCCCCACCATCGTCCGCCCTCCTCGCCGCGGCCTGTGGCGGCAAATGCCGAATATCACCGGATCAGCGATCATTGTCACACGTCTCTCTGCTTCGTCCTCGATCCTCAGCCCATGGTGCTCAAGCTGCTGGCTGCGAGCTACGAATACTTCCCAACCGACTACACCGTCCATGCCGCCGCTGCGCTCATCGCCGTCCTCGCCGTCCACCGCATTGCCCAGGGCCGTGCCACCACCCGCGAGCGCGACCTCCACGCGCGCATCGTCCTCCTCACCGGCGCCTTCACCCCTCTCGGTCTCACTCTCCTTGAGGAGCTCGCAACCCGCGGTGCCCATGTAATCGCCCTCACCCCACACCCCGTCGCCGACGAGCGCGTCAGCACCTTCATCGACCTCCTCCGCACGACCACCTCCAACGAGAACATCTACGCAGAACACTGCGATCTGACCTCGCCGACGTCCATCAACGCATTTGCAGCCCGCTTCGTCAAGGGACCGGCCGCCCCACCGACGCCTGGGCCCGGTGCCGCTGCGGCGGGAGTGGGTCCGGGTGCAGGCCCGAACCTCGAGCCACCGCGTGTCGATGCGCTCGTTTTTGCGCACGAATACGCCGCAGTGGGCGCCTGGGGCGCATTCACACCCTCCCCCGCCTCTTCAGCGCGGGCAGCGTGGCAGCAGCAGCGCGAGGACGGCGCCCTGGCGACCTTCCTCCTCATGACGCTCCTCCTCCCCGCGCTCCTCACCGCGCCCGTGGAGCGCGACATCCGGATCGTGAACGTCGTCAACCGGTTCTATGCGGCGGCTGCGCCGTGGATGTTCAAGGGGGCCGGGGAGGCGTTTGCGTTTGGGATCCAGCAGGCGAAGGGCAAGGTGGGGAAGGAAGGAGAAGGTGGAGGAGGAGGGTCGCCGATCCCGGCAGAGGCCACCCGCGCGCTGCGCACCGTCATACTCACGCGCCACCTTCAGCGCGTCCTCGACGCGCTGCCCTCCGCGCCCGTCCCGAACCCGTCAGGTATGTGCTGCTACTCTTTTACATTCCCCCGGCCTAAGATGCTTAACTGACACGTTCGCAGACAACCCCGGCGACGCCCCACCGCCCACGCACATCCAAAAATCCAACATCGTCGCCGTATCGGTCTCGCCTGGGCTGAGTCGCGCGGAGACGGTCGCGCCGCTGTTTGGGATTGGAGTTGGGGGCAGATGGTGGGGGTCAATATTGTGCGTGTTTCACCCCTTCTCTCACAGCGCCGACGACGCTGATATCTTAACTTCTGCAGCTACATCCTGCTCTTCCCGATCCTCTTCCTGCTCACCAAGTCCGCGCGCGCGAGCGTGCAGAGCGTGCTGCATGTGCTGTTTTTGCCGACGCCGTTGAAGGTGCGTTGTCGCTCCTGCTTCTCTTCCCCCAGCTTGTGCTTCTTTGGTGCGGGCATTTGTGCGGACTCTGGTTATTGGTGTTGTTGTCATTGAGAGGCCCCTCAAGGTCGATTTTCGCCGTTCATCCTTCCCTCATCTCTACACTTTTTTCTGCCTCGAACGCGAACGAATGGGGACGATTTCGATCTCGAATTGTGTCTTCTTCCCATTCCTATTTCTATTCCTCCACCCTCCTATTCCTCCACACACTCACGCACACACACGCAGATAAAATCCACAAAAACGAAAACCAAACTCGATGCAGAGCCGGAGGAGGCGCTCAAGCCTGGGGCGCTGTATGCCGAGTGTGCGGTGGTGAGGTTGGGCGTGCCGACGCCTCCTCTTGCCCCTGCGCCTACTCCTCCTTCCACAAGTAGTAGTACCTCGTCGGCGAGTGCGGGTGATGCCAAGGGGAAAGGGAAGGAGGAAAAGAAGGAGAAGGGAGAGCAAGAGCAGGAGCAAGAGATGCCGGACGACGGCGAGCTGGGCGGGGAGGCGGGGGGGAGGGCGGTGTGGGAGGCGTATGAGGTTGGGTTGAGGGGGTGGGAGGCGAGGGCGCAGGCTGCGGAGGCTACGACCGCGGAGGCGGAGGCTGCGAACACGGGGGAGGGGAAGGGGGAGAAGGAGAAGGAGGAGGAGGGCGGGGCGAACGCGTAGTCGCGTAAGTTATATCATATAGATGGATGATTTGAGTGTGGTGAGCTTCGAGTTGAAGATGTTTTATTCGCCTTCGCGCCTGGCCTTACCGTTATTTGGTTCAGACTCGGGCGGGACCACCTCGTCGGGGGGCACATGCACGGATAGGTCCTGTTACTGTTTGGCGACTTGTTGGTGTTGGATTGGCACTTGAAATAAGGGTGAGTGGATCAATTTTCTGGGTGTTTATCGAAGACATTCTGAGGGAATTACAGCTGTTCCTAAAAATAATGAGACAAGCCGCTTTTTTTTTCCCCGATCGTTCCCAAACCGGAATTGTCCGCTTTTGGACAGTCCGCACCTTCACCCTTGTTTTCGATGCAAAAATTCTAGGGGGGGATATGCAGCACCTTCCTCTACATCTCTCCATCGAGTTTCTTCCTTTGTGCCTAGAAAATCATCCAGCTTTCGTGCAAGTTGTTGAATTTGCGCCGGCCATCAAAACAGTCCGGGGATAGTCCAAGTTCGGGCTGAGGGGTTCGGCTTTACTTCGGCCAGCTTCGGACTTCTCCGTGGCAGTCCCAAATCGCATCGGCAGTGTGGGGAAAGGGTCGAATGGGTTGAAATATATGTCAGGCAAATATCTTAGAGCGAAGTCTACCTTCCCCAGGTATTCCAGAGAGTCGCATCCGAAAGCGGACAAATCCGTTTTGGGAATGATCGAGAAAAAAAAATTGACGGAGTCTCATTATTTTTAGGAACAGCTGTAAGTAGATGTATTGTATTTCAACAAAGAAAGTATTGCCGGCCATCGCATTTGCAACCCATTGGCCTCGGGAACCCCGGTTAACGACAACGGATGGATCCAGGGAGATTTGAACCGGTTAACCCGCTGATTGAACGTCAGTTGAGTATAATGCCACAAAAGAACGCGCCCACTGTTTAAATCTCATCATGCGCATCGTTGCAATTGCCATCGGCCGTGTACGGCGGCAAGTCTTCATAATCCGAATTGCTGGCCAAAATCATCATCACGGGCGGGTCCTCCATAACAAGTATCCCGTCTTCCCCGTTCACCGCACACTCGGCGAGCAATTGACCGCAATAGCTCCAGATCTGACCCCAGGTCCCCTGGAGCGTCCCGCACGTGTCGCGATTGAGGATCTCGAAGACGCAGGTGTTTTGTTTCCACTGCTCGATCCATTGCGGGGCGATGGAGAAGCCCACGTCGGGCTCCTCGAACTGGGCGCAAAGATCAGCGCAGTCTTCCAGTTGGGCGGGGAGCCCGTGGGGCTCGATGCAGGTCCGGCTTGTGACTACGAGAGGCGCGGAAATCGTGTGGCTAGGTCCTGATGCGGAGACGTTGACTGGGCCGTTGATGGGTGGCGGGGCGGGGCGGGAACTGATGACAACGGTCTTGGATGGCTGCAGAACGGATAGTAAGTATTTACTATAGTTGAACAAAGACATTGGAAAGTCGAACCTGATTTTCTGTGACAGCGGCGGCAAGGGAGCCAACGGCCGCCATGAGAAGCACCATGAACTTCATTGTAAAGGTCGGTGTGAAGAGGAGAACAAGAAAGACGAGTGAGGGTTGTGTGAACCCAGAGGCACTGAAGACTGCTCCTTGTCGCTGCAGCAGAAACTGGCCACTCTTTATACTGCTGTTCGGAGGGGTTCCGAACCTAATCAAAACGCAATCATCCCGCTCAAAATAGCAGAGTAAGAATAACACAAACTTTGCTTGTTTCGGGACCTGATGTTGGACATTCCATCCCTCCGGTTTGTGCGGTCAAAGGCTCGCGGGCCGGAAAATCGTTTCGGTTCGCCCAGCTCGGTGCTGGCATTGTATCGATCCAATCCTCCGGTAATCCCACATCGAACTAAACGATTCACGACCTTCATCTGACGGGTATTCTCCTACACATGCGACAACGACACGGGGCTCAACAACTAGGTGATAGTCATGCGCTCGTTCCGATATTCTCGGATGATCAAGTTAGACTATAATTACCTGTGGTTGGCGTCGTATTCTCTGTGGCCCTGTCTCAGGGAGTTTACCCTGGTCCTCTTTGCGTCAACAATGAGCCAGAACGGCCTGGCTGGGTGACAAGGGCAGACCCGAGTACATAGGATCGAGACGCTTAGATATTTGAGAGCACGGCACACTGGCATAATTTGAACTCGGAAGATTATCCGAGTTCAGCACTGGTTGACGGACTTTCGGAAATTTGTATAGTACCGTTTACGCCGCTTTCCCAGTCTTGCCGGCTTCTTACTCTCGGAGTAAGGCTCTTCATGCCCGGGTACATCGCATGTGACCTAGCAAAATTTCTCAACCACGACTGGGTCAACGTTCAACCCGAGTTGAAATATATCTGGCCGCCGTTCCACGCGTCCCACCTCCGACACCTCGTCCACATTTCCACCCGGCCCGTCCAACCCTAGGTCAAGATTGAAGCCACGCTCCCCTCGTTGCCGTGAAAGCGGAGACTGCGGAGTTTCAGGTCCTTAGCCTTCCTGAAAAACACATCTGACATAAGATAGGCCGCGTCCAAAGGCATCCAAGGGGCATCATCCCATCAAAACTCATCCCACTCGACACCACAGGCGAAATCAAGGATTCTGGCCCGTGAATCTCTTCTAGGTATACCTCAGAGTTCTCAAACTTAAATTCATGATTTTACGTTCAGAATTGAAGCACTAGATAGCTTTTTCGTGGTCCCATCACCTTTTGATCTTTGCCAACAAATTTCACGAAAAAGCTATCTAAGATTCTAGTCCTCCAGTTCTGAACGTAAAATCCCGAATTTAAGTTTGGGCACTCTAAAGCATTATCCCAAGCGATTGACGGCCCAGAATTTCCGATTTCGCTCCCAGACTTGAGTGGGATGACATTTGATGTGACCCGCCACTTGGATGGATATGGCTGCGGCCTATCTTACTGTAGATGGATTGGAGGGAGACGAATTCCTGACTCGCTGAAACTTGAAAGAGTGATCCTTCAGAATTTTGAGCCCTGGCTATTTTGAGGTGGACTACGTTTTATGTCAAATTGGAGAACGTCAAACACGAGCATCGTGAAAGCCACCTACCATCTCCACCGTGGCTTCACGGTGCAAATAATCCAGTCCGTCCAATATACACTCCACACGCTCGCCCAGCGCAGCCGCGTCCGTCCCAGCCGCACCCCGGAACACCACCTCACACCCGACCAAGAAGCGGCTCACCCCCTCGCGCGCAGCAGGCTCGTCCAACCACGGCCAATGTCGCAACTGCCACCCCGAAACGGTGCGCGTGCCCGCTGCCTCCGTCTCGCCGCAGGTCGCATACACGTCGAACAGCTCGCTATTCAGCACGGCCCTCAGCAGCCCGGGTCGTCTGCGCGCGAGGGGGAGGGAGAGGAGCGGCTGGAGGCTTGCGGCGAAGCGCAGCTGATGGCGGGCGTGGACGGGGGCGACTGGCGCAAAGGCGCCGAGGACGGAGAGGGTTTTTACGGGGTCGTACGGGGGGACGCCGGTGGCGTGGCACGCTTCGAGGACGGAGGCGAGGAGCTGCACGCGGCCCTCGGCGATGCGGGCACTAAGGACGGCATACAACGGATCGAGCTGCGCGTCAATGGTGTCGTCGTCGAGTCCGTCGAGCGCGAGCGTGGGCGGGATGGGTGTGGCGCTTTCCGTGGGCAGCGCAGGATGCTGCAGCTGCTGGGCGAGTGCGGATCTGGGCGTGCGGGCGGTGTGGTGGTTGAAGCGGAGGGCATCGTATATCTTGAGCTTTACGAGGGGGATGAGGGATAGGGAGACGGGGGAGGTGCCGGCTCTGCTGTTTATGACCTCGAGCGCGGCGTCGCAGGTTGAGAGGTCGATGACTGCTTGACGGGGTAGGACGCAGAGACGCCATAAAGCCGCCAATAAGTCGTCCATCGATACGTTCTCCGGGCTCTCTCCGTCATCTGGATACCGGTCGTTCGCAAGGCCAGCGGTGATGCAGGACCACAAGTATTTGGCGCCGCACTTCCAGTAGACGTGTTCCACCGCGGCATCAGAGGTTCGGCGGTTCAAGTATCTGACCATGGCATCCGGGATGGTGGGCACCGCAGTCGCTGCGCGGTGACTGAAGGAGACCAACATGCCCAGGATGCTATCAATACGGTGGAGCTCCGTGGTCGAGTTCATCGTCGTGAGGTGCTGGGTTACGATGTCGGAGAATATTGGGTGCAGGTGAGAGAGTGCCGCAGTCGAGAGAGGCACATCCTCCAGTTGTAGAGTCGATATCGTGTGCTCGAATTGGTACGGAGATGAATCCAATGCTGCTGCCTGCTTCAAGTAGTCGAACAGGATTACGAGCGGAATCTCGGCGCGAAATGCGCGGAGCTTCTGGAGTACGCTCTGCACCAGGTCCCCGACGGGGAGGGCAGAGCTCCTGTTGGATAATTTGCGGACGTGCAAGGCCCATCTGGCACGAAACCGTGCCGGAAGGAAACTGAACACCGGATGGCGCTCTGTATTCTTGAGGTGAACCACCAGCTTCTCCCTGCTGGACACGACGTCCAGGGTCTCCATTGCCTCAAGGACCGGGGTCCGGAAGCTGCAGAACGACAGCCAGGCCGCCAACGCGCGCGCGGACACGATATGGTGCGCGACGGGGGCATCGTGGACGCGGTCGAACAGGACGACGTCCTCCTGGGAAGGCGTCCACGCGTTGCCGGAGATCGACAAACTGGCGATGGTCCAAAGGGCTTTGTAGTACGTTATCTGGCGCCGTGTCGCTGCCTCGGCAGACAGGAGCCCGCTATCGCAGCTCGCGAGCAGGGTGCGCATCCGCGAGGCGAGCGCCATGTCGGAGCCAGCGGCCAGGGTGTGGATGTAGTGGTCGTGGATGCGGCGGCGCCCTTTCGGACTCCACACGATCTCCGGGATGGCTTCGAGGAAGACCTCAAGCTGGTGGTCGTTCTTCAACGAGCCGAGCGTCCAGATTAGGGCTTTCTTGTCGCGGTCAGTGCGCCGGGCCGAGGGCTCTGTCGCGGAGAGGATGATTGCGTTCAACACGCTCTTCGCGGACGCAGCGCTCTTGAGCAGGCGCCACGCCACACCGGAGAGGGGCGTGCGATACGGGCAGTCGAGTTGGAAGATGGGTAGGATGGTCAGGTAGATGTATAGAGCGCCGATGAGGAGCAGCGGAAATGCGGCTACAACGGTCATTGCCAAGTTGACTGGGAGGAGAAACGCTACGAGCCCAGCGAGGAAGAAGAATAGGGAGGAGTGCAGGAGGAGGGGGATGACCTCGACCACGGCATGCATATTGAAGCGCTTGAGGCCGTAGTAAAGAAAGGATAAAACGCGCGCACGGGTGACCGGATCCGAGTTCATATTCGTCTTGTGGAGAAACTCGCGGGACCACTGTTCGACGAGGGTCGCTACGAGAGCACAAGAAAGACTGAGCCCAAGACTGAGGAACCAGAATGCGTTGCAAATCAAGGATGTTGTGGGTGGAATAAAGGCGGGTGAGCTCGAAGGCACATGAGTGAGGTTGCTGTCTCCAAGTTGGGCCAAAATTTGGGTCAAGAGAACCACAGTTGTGTCCGCAGGATCAGGGTTGAGTGTTTTATAGCTTTCGATAAGAAACGCCGTCAAACTTGCAGAGAACAATCCGGCCTGAAGTCCTATTCATGGGGGCGTGACTTAGAAGTAGTTCAACACTCACGAATATCAGCATGCCTTCCATGTCCCCGCGCCAGCTTTCAACGAGTGCCTTGTCGTATTTTTCGGCCTCGGAGACATAAACACCCCAGAGTTTCGTCGTTGCAGCTTCATCTCTGGGTGTTGGCGTGACCCCATCTGAAAACAAGGTTATTGGGTATTCTAGACGCGTCGAAGATGCGCTTTACCTCCCATTCGAGCGAGAAGGTGTTGGCGGAACGAAAGTGGCAGCCAGCAGGGCTGACGCATATCACGGTCATTTTCGGCCGAGCGTGGGCGCGAACAGTCACAGTGTGACACTCTTTTCCTTCGCCATCATGCGCGTTCGTTCGAGGGCCCCCACCGAAGGCCCGCACTCATCGCTGCGACTTGAAGTGTTCTCAAGATTGCCACTTCACCTCCGCGTACGTTGTTTCCGTAGAGTACTTCCGCTGCAACCGACGCATTTCCAGAAAATCACAAAAGACGCCGCCGACATCCATGGCGACATTGAGAACCTGTGGGACATATACGACAGAGCATCGAATGACCCTATCGTCGAATTCCTTCCCGCCTTCTATGGAAGCCTTGACACCTCCCCCATCCCCGAATTAATCGCGCGACTCGGGTCGTCGTCCTCGAGCTCGGCAGACTATCAATTCTTCGACGACAAGGTCTCTCGTGCCTGCCTTGCCTTGCAGTCAATTTTAGCCCTCGACACTAAAGCAATGGTACCCACCCCTGCTGCCCCCGATCTGTGGCCGCGTATCTGGCCCTGGGTCGAGTTCATCGACACTTATCGCGACCCCCTGCCGAAGATCCAGATGTTGGAGAATCAGGTGGTATATTACAACGCCGTCCTCAACATAATCCTCCTCCTTCGACGACACGAGGCCACTGCAGCAGTGATTGACGCGACGCCCGGGATACGCGTCATCCTCGTGCGGATCTGGGCGTTGTATGTGCAGGACCCAGAGATCGCGGGGAAGAATAAGTTCGGCAATCTCTGTGGCTACATCCATAGCAGCTTGAAGCTACACGAGGACCCAAACTTCGCGGAGGCGATAGAGGGCGCCGGTGGCTCCAGGGCAGAGCTCGCCACGATCGTCCTGAAGCACATCAAACATGTCGTGGCCTTCCCCTCGGCCAACAACACCATCTTCTGCCTTCGCCCCGTCGTCGCTCTCCTCCGACACAAATGCCGCGCGGACACCCTCTTCGACCAGACGCTCATAGACCAAGGCGTCGTCGAGATACTCACCTCCGTCGTCTGTCTCCTCACTGGCCCTGCCTTCGTAAACGACATGGACTTGTTCGACACCTGTTTTGCGACCATCTTCCGCTATGTTATGACCCCGTTCGGGCATAACCTCGTCACGCAGGCTCTCCGCGCCGGCATCCTCCCCGCGTTCCTCGAACGGGCCCGGCGCCCGTGCACCCCGCAGATGCAGCACGTACTGGATTCGACCCTGACTATCTTCGTGGCCTCGGTGGTGTACCTCTCGGTCCTGTCGCAGATGCACGCCTCGATCACGGCCCTCCCCTTTGCCGTGAATCACAACTCGTTCAAGGGCTTTGGTTTGTCGACGAGGTGGAAAACCTTCTGGACAGTGCTGCAGCAGCGCTTTGGCTTGATGAGGACGTACCTGGCGAGACAGACGGTCTCCAAGGCTTGTGATAATGTTGCAGTGAGTCTCTTCCATACCGCCTCATCGCCAGAACTGACCCCGACGATTAGTGCGGTGTCATCCTCCCAAGAGAACAATTCAAGCGTTGTGCAGAGTGTCTAACTACGATATATTGCTCGCCGTCCTGTCAAGCGATCGACTGGCGACACGACCACCGCGACTCGTGCCAATCCATTCTCCGAATGCGCCTCGGTCAGTTCCCCCTTCCTCTCTCTCGAGTCTACCCACTGATCTCAGCCTGAACCGTAGGCGAACCCGAAGGTGTCACCTCACGCGACAGGTCGTTCCTGCGCGCCCTCATCCACGCAGACTACCTCGAGATGAAGCGCACCATCCTCATCCAGGAGGTCCATCACCTGCGCGCGCACGTCCCCGGGACCTCTGCGCCCGCGGTGCTCCCGTTCGTCGTCTTCGACTACAGCCGACCCAAGGTCGCGTGCGCCGTCGAGGTCGGCGCGCTGCCCACCTTGGCCGCCAACGCCTGGGCCCACGTCAACGGCACAGGGCGACAAATACGCGCGCATGCGATGCAGGTGACCGACGGGGGGTCTACGCACCAGTGGGTTTTTCCTCTCCGCGCGGCGGGGCCGGAGGTGGGACTGGCGGTTGAGCAGCTGGCGGGAAGTAGGATGGTGGTGGGTGCGGAAATGGCTGCGCGTATCCAGGCCATCATGAGTTTGGATGTGGTTGAAATCCACTGATGCGTGCGTAGGTCATCCTTTCTTTCCCTTGCTCCGTTTGTAGGTCTTCGAAACGAACCGTTCGTAGCCCCAGATACAATCAAAGTCCAGTCTCCCTCCCTCGAACGAACGAAGGGGAGTAAACTTACCACCGGGTCCGAGTCACCGACCACAGAAAGGTGGGTTACTCCAGAGAATTGTCGAGTTTTTTAATAAAGAGCAGCGGTCTGCCAAACTAATACATGGCTCGACACCCCAACCCCACCAACTCGCAACATCCGCCTTGTCAAAACGCACCCGTCTTCCTAACCTCAAGCCCCTCCCCAAAGCCCTCCATGTCCTCGACGGCAGGACACCACGACGGCCATCCCGAACCCCCTCATTCACAACGCGGACTCCTGCTACCCGTAAGAGAGAGCCTCGGCAGTGCGGAGCAGCTTTGACCGCCGCCCCGGGTGCTCTATCTAGAAAACCTGGTGGCCGTGGATCACTAGTGGCCTCACTGCATGGTGGCATACAGCACCTCTCCAGGCCGAGATTCCGCACGAGTCTGAGACGCCGCCGGGACTGGGGAAGAAACGCGGGTGGATGAGCGCGGTGCTAGGGCGGGTACCGGACGTGTGGAATCTGGCAACGACTGCCCCACGCAATGTATGTCTTCGATCTTCATATATCCTTTCTGACATAGTGTTTCCTTCCTCTACAGCCTATATCGACAGCGCGACAATCCATCCACCTCACCATCAACGCCAGAGCTGGCTCGAAAATTCGATTTGGCGGGTGGGACGACGTGCGGGGTTGAATCTACCTACTTTCTCTTCCTTCCCATCCTGGGTCGTTTAACCTTCGTATGTAGTCCCGGACGATGAGTGCCCCCTTGTCGCTGGGGTTCGGGCTTTAAACCAAGCGCACTCAAATTGTATCTTATTTCTTCTTAGAACCCTTTATTACAGCCATTTGCCTGCTACTTACTGGCAAATCGAAGCGAACTCGCAAGTTTCCTTTTCTGTCCACGATGGGTAGCTTGTTCGTGCTGAATCGGGAAGCCTATAGCCCTTCCCGCTCTCCCGCTCACTCGACTGACTCGACCTTAGCTCGACGCCTGTCCTTCGTCCTACGACTCACCCACGCCTCTCACTAACTCTCCTTTCTGGGCGGACCTGCCTATCTTTTTCCCAAGATTTTGCGCGCCATCTCCAGGCGGGGTCTGCCCCCACTCACCCGCAGCCTCGCGGACATGGCTCGCCCCACAGTCGCAGAAGACTCGGCTCTGATCAAGCGGCTCATTGAGATGGCGCGCAAGGACGGCAAGCTCGTCCGTGCCACCAAGTATCCTGCCCCAGCAGACCCCACCATCTCTGTGACCAGCTGGAAGATGAGCGAACACAAGTACTACGTCGTCCCATCGCCCTTTCCCACTCTCGCGCGCGGGGTGTTCTCCGTCGAGGAGCCGAATGGGGAGCATCGCATCATCGCGCGCGGGTACGACAAGTTTTTCAATATCGGGGAGGTGGGCTGGACCACGGTGCGTATCCTGACGTTGTCTTCGCTGCCATCGTATTGACGCGTAAACTCAGTGGAGCGCGCTTGAGCAACACACCGCCGCCCCGTACACCCTGTCGCTGAAGAGCAATGGGTGCATCATCTTTATCGCGGCGCTCACACCCGAGAAGCTGCTCTTCACCTCCAAACACGCCATTGGCCCGGCCAAGGGGGCCATGGAGCTCAGTCATGCGGCTGCGGGGGAGGCTTGGATGCGCAGGTATCTTGCCGAAAAGGGGCGCACTGAGGCCGACCTCGCAAGCGTGCTGTGGGAGAAGAACTTGACTGCTATCGCGGAGGTGTGTCTCTCGTTACTCGTCCTCGGTCGTCTGTTCTCTCCCAGTGAATCTACACTAATACGACCTGTATAGCTCTGCGATGACTCCTTCGAAGAGCACGTCCTCGCCTACCCACCCGAGCTCACCGGCCTGCATCTTCACGGCCTCAACGAGCGCACCAAAGCCTTCACCACCCTCCCCCACGCCGCCGTAGACGCCTTCGCCGCAGAGTGGGGCTTCATCAAGACCGAGTCCATCGAGCTCCCCACTATCGCCGACGTACGCGCCTTCACCGACCGCGTCGGCAAGTCCGGGGCCTGGAACGGCGTCCCAGTCGAGGGCTTCGTCGTCCGCACCCACGTCGCCGCTCCCCCCTCGTCCAACTCACCCACGGCTGCCACCTCTTCGCGCAGTGCCCCGCCCTACCCCGCCGGCGCCACGCTCTTCTTCAAGGTCAAATTCGACGAGCCGTACATGATGTACCGCGACTGGCGCGAGGTCACGAAAGCTCTGCTTTCTCAGCGCAGCAAAGGCAGCGACAAGGCGAAGCAAGATGGGATGAGCGTGGCGAAGCTCCCGCAGAGCCGGCTGCGTCGCGCGGAGACGGCGGCGTATGCACACTGGGTCATCGAGGAGATTCGGAGGGACCCGGACGCGTTCAAGGAGTACCAGCAGAATAAGGGGATCGTAGCGGTGAGGGAGCGGTTCCTGGCGTATCTGGCCAGCGACAAGGGGAAGGCGGCGAAGAAGGCGGCAGGCAAAGAAAAGACGCCGAGTGAAGATGGAAAAGTCCAGAGTGAGAAGGGGAAGAAGGCGCGGATTGGCAAGACGATTATCGTGCCGGTCGCAATCCCTGGATGTGGTATGTGATTTCTGCGCTCGAGGTGAAGGTGCCTATGGCTGATGGACTGTATAGGTAAGACTGCCGTTGCCGTGGCTCTTGCGCACATATTCGGCTTCGGCCACACGCAAAGTGACGACGTGCGTGCCAAGAAAGCCGCACCGGTCTTCGTCAAGAACGTCGTCGAGCTGCTCAAGAAGCACGATGTGGTCATTGCGGACAAGTATGTCGACTCCCTCCCCTCCCTTACACCACCTTACCGACATTTCTGTGAAGGAACAATCACCTCAAGCAACACCGCGCAGAGCTCCGCGCCGCCACCGCGTCCATAAAACCGCCCGTCCAGCTCCTCGCGCTCAATTGGGACGTGGACACGAAGCCGCCCGCCCTGGTGCACCGCCTCTGCGCCGACCGCATCCAGCAGCGGGGCACGAACCACCAGACACTCCTCGCTCCCGCCAACGACACCAAGAAGATGCACGAGGACGTCCTGTGGATGTTCCTCCTCCGCGGGCAGCCCCTTGCGGCGAGCGAGGTGGACGAGATCGTCGAGATGGAGGTCGAGGAGAGTGTGGAAGCGGCCGTGCGACGGGCGGTCGCCGCGTGTGTGCGGGTGCTTGGGCTGGAGGAGCCCAAGGAGGAGCGGGTGCGGGAGGCGGTGGACAAGGTGCTGGGGTACAAGGTGCAGCCGGCGCCGGGGGCCATGGCGAAGCTGGAGAAGGAGAAGACCCTGCCGCCGCGATATTTCGGCATCCTCCCTGAACTATCGCTCGAGACGATCCTCGCGCCGGCTCTGGACAAGCTTCAGGTGCCGCTCTGGACAAAGCTGCGGAAGGATAGGAGGGTGGCGAAGCGCCCGCATGTGACGCTCGTACATCATGCGCAGTTGGCCGACTCGGACTCGGAGCAGGCGTTGTGGGACCGGTGTCTGGCATTGCACACCAGCGTCGCGCGGCCGCCGCTCTTCCGCTTCCGGCTCGGGCACGTCGTGTGGAACGAGCGGATTATGGCGGTGACGGTGGAGCAACTCGAGGTCGCGGAGGAGGGCACGGGTGGGCAGGCTGGCGCTGAGTTTATCTCACAGCTACCGGAGGCGGTGAGCAGGAGGCTGCATATTACGGTCGGGACGGAGAACCAAAATGTGGCCCCGGTGGAGGCGGGGGCGATGGTCGAGGGGTGGAGGGAAGATGGGCAGAAGGGTGGGGTGAAGAGCGTTAAGCTCGAGGGCGTTGTGGTGACCGGGCGGGTGAAGGGTCTGCTCGCATAATTGTGTATCATACGAATGTATTACCAGAAAGGCCTCCACTCATAAAATAAAACCACAACTGTGCAACTTAAGTTACCTCGCTCCTTGCTCGCTCCAACCTCTCACTTGAAATCTTCAAACGGACTCCTTGCGGACTCCGCACACCTGCCGCCTTACGGTCGGGTCCACGCGGGATGCGTTGATTGTGATTGTTACAGCCGCGCGCGAGCGATCTTTCTACCACCACGGTCACAGCTTGAACGCCACAGAACTTCGAATCTCTCTCTGGTTCACAACACGAGTACATTGGACGCTATCGGACGCCTTCTGTCTCCGAGCTGTGGAGGATTTCAGGCCACCCGACGGTCGAAAAGAAAAGGTTTCTCGCGATGCCCGCATGCACAATCCCGCTTGATGTCCTCGCTACGGCACCCAACCCCTTCGAGCCTGAGGACACGCAAGGATACGCCCTGATACGCCCAGTCTGGCCAGTCGTACTGCTTCTTTTTGTGATGCGAGCATACCTGCGCGTCGCGTGAGGAGTATGCGGTTACTGTTTGCCGTTTATCTAAAAAGCAAGCTATCATCTTCGTCGCTCCTCGTTCACTCCCGAGACCTCCCCCCGCAATGGCTGACCTCACAGAGAAAGGCGACCTGAGTGGAAGCGATGACGGCTCTGGCATCTCCGCCGCGCCTGAGTACCACGAGCGCCCCACCGGGTTCCGGGGACTTTACTCGCACCCAAGCACCCAGGTTTGTCGTGTGCACTGGCGTTCCGGGACTTTTTCCTGACGATCCACAGGTTGCCATGGTTGGACTCGTTTGCTTCATGTGCCCAGGTTTGTTCCTCACTCCAACGAAGCTATGGCCGGAATGGTGAATCATTTTGGCAGGCCTGTTCAATTCTTTGAGCGGTATCGGTGGTGGAGGACAGGAGAACGAAGTCACCGGTGCGTTTCTGAATTTTTCGTTATCGATTCTAACTAACATGCGGTTTCAAGGGGCGAACACGAACGTTGCGCTGAACAGCACTTTTGCGGTCATGGCCTTTTTTGCCGGGTACGTGCCCGTTACAGCGTCTTCTATGTTTGCTTGCTTGCTTAAAACAATAGCCAGGTCATTCAACAACATACTCGGTTCCCGCCTCACATTGCAGATTGGTTCCTTGGGGTATGCATTTTTATGTCTCGCCGGAAGCTGAGAATCTGATATGTTCGAAGATACTGCCTTTACATCGCCGGCTTTCTGTAAGCTCTCCACATGTACTGCGATATTTCCGTCATTAAACTCCCCCCAGTTCCCTGAATCTCCACCCCGGTGCTGACGGTGCCGGTACCCACGGCTGCTAAATCATTCTGTATCGCCACTGGCGCCATTCTCGGAGTCTGCGCGGGACTGCTGTGGACGGCTCAAGGTTCGCTTATGTTGGCGTACCCAACCGAACAAAACAAAGCGAAATATATCGCGCTTTTCTGGTGCATTTTCAACCTGGGAGGAGTCGTAGGATCCGCTGTCGCCTTTGGCCAAAACTTTGACACCAAGGTAAGCGCGCTTTGGCGCTCTTGGGCGGCTCGCAATCTAACTGTGCCGTCCAACAGGCTGGATCAGGTATGTTTAAATTTCCCTATCTAAACTACTATCGTCGGCAGCTAACGACGTCGAACAGTCAACAACTCAACCTATGTGAGTTCCAACTCGAATCACGCTGATACCACGCTTAACTTGCGCCGTAGATCATCTTCCTCGTACTCACCTTGGTCGGCGCTACGATCCCCATGCTCATGGTGGATCCGCGCAAAATGATTCGCACCGACGGCACCCGCGTTGTCATCGCGCGTCACGCCTCCTGGAAAGTCGAGATCTGGGGTCTCTGGGTCGCCCTCCGCACCGACCCCATGATCCTCCTGCTCTTCCCCATGTTCTTCGCGTCGAACTGGTTCTACACCTGGCAGTTCAACGAGTACAACGGTATTTATCTCGCACTTGGTTCATTCGTTCATTTCGCCCACCACTGCTGACTCGATTTTTTTTATACCAGGCGTCCTCTTCAACATCCGCACGCGTTCGCTCGACAGCATGCTCTACTGGTCCGCCCAGATCGTCGGATCCCTGATCATGGCCTTCGTCCTCGACCGAAAGAACGTCAGCCGTCGCACGCGCGCGTTCACCGGATGGGGGATTACCATGGTCATGGTGTTCGTCTGCCATGGATGGGCTTACACCTATCAGAAGTGCGCCAGATACCAGATATCCTTTCTTTCGTCCGTTCGATTCCGCACTGACTAACAACATTCGCCGTGCATAGAAACTACACCCGCGAGTCGGTCGCAGCCATTGCCGCTACAGACAGGATCGACTTCAGCGATAAGCAATACGTTGGCAAGATGTACGCTCCGACGCCTCTGATTGTGTCCGAAAGCTAACTAATATGCATCGCAGTTTCTTGTACATCTTCTTCGGCGTTCTCGATGCCATGTGGCAGACGAGCGTCTACTGGATGATGGGCGCCATGTCCAACGACCCCCGGCAAGCTGGCGTATTTCACTGGGTTCTGTGCGTCTAAAAAAATACTTGACGCCAAGTTCTCTTCCCTAACCTTTTTCCCGGTAGATAAATCCATCCAGTCTGCTGGAGCCGCCGGCGCGTGGCGCGCCGACGCTGTCCTGGTTCCGTGAGTTGTGTATTCTACTGCGAAGGCCCCCCGCGACTCATCACCCCACACTAGATTCATGAACATGCTCGCCGCGACATGGGCACTCTGCGCTGCGGGTCTACTCTTCGCCCTCCCGATGATCTATCTGCGTGTCAAGGAGCACACGGAGCTCGAAGACGAGACCATGTACGTGTTTTCGAATTCGAATGGAACCTACCCTGCCTCGTTCTCAACGAGTACTCGTGTTTGTTTAGCGCGCGGATGGGCGAGCACGGGAAGGTGCTGCCTGTCTCGGAGATATTGCCGCAGGTGGAGGGGACGGTGGTGGTGAATGAGAAGGAGGGGGTGAATGAGAAGGAGGCGGTGTAATGTTCTTACGATTAGACGGCGTAATGAACCTCTATTCTATTGTGAAGGGAACACTCGTAGACTAGGACACGAGTTCAAGCCACAGCATATATCGATGCGAGCACTTCGGCGAACTCATTCTCTACAGCCTTGCGTCTGGACAGAAGTGTTAGCAGA
Organism: Mycena filopes; assembly: GCA_029281495.1. NCBI lineage: Eukaryota > Fungi > Basidiomycota > Agaricomycetes > Agaricales > Mycenaceae > Mycena > Mycena filopes. The sequence continues at coordinate 1,090,164 of JARIHR010000005.1, read as the reverse complement.
CGGTCAAGAAGTAACCAACCAGTACACGCGTACCTGATATTACCCTTTTCCTAAATGATCAGTGAGCCTCGTTAGTGAACGCATACTTGTGGGTCAAGGCCGAACGTACCTTCGTCCGAGACAACTTCCCACTCGGGACGACAACAATGTGCTCCGGGGCCGCAAGCCGCTCGTGCACGAACAACCTTTCGCGGAAGGGCGCCGTGAGCTCCATGATCTGGCTCCGGAGTCTTGCGAGCTCGGGCTCGGACGTAGGTTGCACGACGGGCTCGACAAACAGGACGATATGCGGTTTGTTGTGTCCGACGACGGTGCAGTTCTGCACCAGCTTAGAGCAGACGGAGAGGACGTTGTCTTCTATGGACCTGGGAGACGGTTAATACTGTAATGAGAGCAGACTTATAAATGGGGGAGGGGAGAAGACATAAGTACTTGGTGTCGCAGAAGCAGATCTGCTTCCCGGTCCGTATCCAGTCATCGTTGCGACCACCTACGCGTCACAGTCAGTTGCATGGAGCGAAAATATAGGTAATAAACGCACGGAAAGCATATCTCCCCGGCGCCACCTGTTCGAACAAGTCCCCAGTAACGTGGCCCTCCGGCGGGCGATTCCGCACACTCGGATGGGGGCAGTTACGCGACCGGGCGGGGAGGAAGAACTCGTATAGCTGCGTGTCCGCCGCGCCGGGCTTGCCCTCGGTCAACTCGGCGGAGTCGATGTGCGCCGTGGTTGGGATGAACTCGCAGTCGACGGTTGGGATTATGCGCATTGCGGGGAGGTGTTGCTTTTCGGATAGGTGCGAGATGAGGCAGAGACCTATCGTTATCGTCAGTTGAAGGAGGTTGAACTTGAAACGCGTAAGGTCCACATACAAGCCTCCGTGGTTGCATACAGGAGCGTCACAGGCAACCCGTTCGCCACCATCCACGCCTCGTCGTCGGGGTTCATAGACGCGCCTGTGTATATGATCTGCCGCATGTTCTGCAATGTCTCGAGCACCACTGGATCCGCTTTGGCGAATTTTATCAGGCGCGAGAGCCACGGCGCGTAGAGGAAGATGCGGTTCAAGCCCGCGTCCTTAACCAGCGCCAAAAGCTCGTCCACGTCAAAGTCGGCGCGGGAGGTCTGGACGGCGCATTGCCCCCACACTGAGAGGTGGCTGATGACTGAACTTCGTCAGTACGTTTGTAGACGAGGAAGTAAACAGGTAGCTTACGCGTGGCAGATCCAAGATGAGCGAACGATCCAAGCTGGTTATATACATCCTGGCCTTCAGAGAACTCGCCCTGGGTAACCCCCCTCCAATGCGCTTGTTGTCCTTTGAGCCAGCGGTGTGTTTCCGGAATTGGCTTCGGCCGCCCAGAAGTCGTTCCACTGGTGTGAAAAATCATCCCCATGTCGTCCTCCGTTACATCCGGCAGAGGCGGAAGTACGGCTGCTGGGTCGGCGACATTCATCTCATTGACGGCTGGGATGCTCAAATGCGGGACGCCAACGGCAGCGACAACGTCCGCGAAACTGGGATCGTAGAGCAGAATCTTCCCGTTACACGTCCGAAGCAACTCGTCCACGACGTCGACGCCGGAGAAGGCCACGCTGAAGACTTGAGGGACGAACCCTGCCCGACAGATGGAGTAGATCTGGAGCAAGTCGACGTAGTGGCGTCCCGTGAGCCTACCAAGCCAAGTTTCACCGTAAGTTTCAATCCATCTCGCAGTCGCATTCAGATGAGCAGTGTCGCACCATAATCCCACGACGTCTGAGGTAGCGACCCCATGGGCGGACAGCGCAGCATGCCAGTACTTTGCAGCACGCTCGATGTCGCTCTGGCATTCCGCATAGCTGATCGAGACCCAGGTCTTGTTGCCCTCTGCTTCCACGAGCCGTTTGAAGATGGTGAGGTTCGGATGCTTCTCGAAGGCTTCGAGGACACCGGTCAGGAAGTGGGCCATGCTAAGAGTAGGGTGTGGGTCCAAAGCGTCCGAGCTGGTAGATTCTGAGCTTCGAAGTCCCCAGCGTTTTGAGGGCGTTCTCCCGAGGCATCTTTGGAATGGTTCGGAATCATTGAAGGACAAAATTAAACCGGTTCCAGCGAGGTTCCAGGCGCACACTGCCCTGGCAGACACTGCCGCGGGTAGATATCTGTTAGGTAGCTCCATGTAGGTGCTGTTTCCCGTCGTCCATTTTCGAGGCTCCCATGGACAGACGTGGACGGAGACAAGACGGAGACCGTGATGCTGCCGTGATGCGATGAACCGCGCAGATGATTAATCCGCCACTCTGCTTCCGCGGATCCTCCTTGCTCACCCAACCACAACTGTCGATTTTTCAACAAGTTGCACCCCCCTCTTGACCTTTCGGTCCCTCAGGCACTCGAGTCTTCCGTTGTAATATCACTGGGGATTTTCTCTCCAAACTGCTTAATTTCCGGAAGTGGCGATTGCGGCCGCCTTGAACCCAGAACTGAGAAACTCTCTGCTCCTCAGTAGTCGCGGACTCTTGGCTGTCGCGGAATCTTGGCTGTCGCGGACTCTTGGCTTACTCGGGACTCGGGAGCATCGACGATAGAACTGGGCGCAACCAGATCACAACCAGGCTCCATGAAAGAAGCCCCGGCCGTCCCAATATTTCTACTGTGCCTTTTGTTCTACATACTGCACCCGCCTGGCACTGAGGGAATTCATTCATCTGGGAAAGCTGTCTGTCTGGCCAGCGAGCGAGCGCCCCAGTGCTGATCCTTTGCGCCCCCATCTATCCCCCGCCTGATGCCCTTGACAAGATTAATATCTTCAAGCCTCTGTAGCTTTATCTACAGCAAGGCGCCCGATAACGGGCCAGTCGCCCTCCATCCTCCTCCCACTCACCATGGAAGACTTCCCGATTACCGAGGCACAGATCGTAGCCTCGTTCATGGAGAGCGTCTTCTGGGGGATCTATCTCATCACTTTCTTCCTGTGCATCCGCTCGCTGCTGTTCCGCCCTGACTTCGGGCTCAAGCGGCTTTCGGACTTGAACTGGCCCATGCTCTTGGTTGCTCTGGCCATGTGCTGCTTTGCGACGCTCGACGTGGCCGTGGGGCTTATGCACAATATTCAAGCATTTATACTGTACAGAGGCGCGGGCGGGGCGGCCGATGTCTTTTCGGACATCTCCAACTGGGTCAATGTCGTGAAGGTGCTTGCCAATGCTATCTCCCCTCTACTCAATCCTGCGCCCAACAATTCTAATCATTTTTTTATTTGAAGACGGTTAATGTCGTTATGCAGACCACGCTGGGCGATGGGATGTTGGTATGCGCATTCAAACACACGCCCTCAGAAGAACGAAATTCTGATTCCTTGCGCAGATTTATCGCTGTTGGGTTGTATACGAAAGATCCTGGCGAATCGTGGCATTCCCCATCTTGCTCTGGATCGGCGGTGCCGTCTGCACTGTGATGAATATCGTGTTGGAAATTCGACTGCACTCGAACGCATTAGTTACCTCGACGAGCCTCCGGCCCGTGATCATCTCATTTTGGGTCCTCACCATCATCCTCAATATCCTCACAACCGGTGCGCCGCCACATGCATTTTTGAACCATCCATGAGTGATGCGGCGCTGAACCGACGAAAACTTATTAATTACTTAGGAATGCTGGTCTACCGAATCTGGCAAGTGGACCGCAAGAGCGCCCAATTCGCGTATCGCACCACTTCTTCGTCGACTGGCGGCGCTACACGGACACGGCCGAGCCGTTTGAAGCAAGCGATGCGGATTATCATCGAATCCGGACTTCTTTACACCACCATCGCACTCATAACTTTCATTACCTACATCACGAACAGCAACTCCGCGTACGCGACCTCCGATGTGGTATGTAAATTTGCAATCCGCCTCTCCCCTTCATATTCAATCACGTCCGAGTTACTGACTGGGAAAATTCAACAGGAGGTTCAGGTTGTTGGGATTGCGTTCAATCTGATCATCATCCGGGCGGGGATCCGCGCCGCCGAGGAGGAGGAGGAGGCTATGAAAGCTGGCAGCAATCACTATCCGCTCCATGTCGTTCGCGGCGCGATGGTGACCAGCCTGAGCGCAGTCGACGGCGTTCATGTCACCGTTACTCGCGACTCTGACAGTGACCGCGCGATGCAAGCTGGACGGGAGAAGAGTCGTCACAGTTTGGACCCGAAGATGCCCGATGTATAGGCACAGTCATTTGAATGTACATTTTTAATATCTGGTCGGATCCCGTCTTGTAACTGCGCGCCAATAGTCAGATTTGAGTGAGATGAGTAAAACTCAATTGGGAGAGGCCGACGGAGCTTGGTTTGACCCATATGAATTCCCGACTGAATGCTTCGGAGTCCGCCCAGGAAAAAAATCAGGAAACAGGGTTCAATCCAAATCACTCTTCAAGATTGAAATTCAGTCAGAAAGCGCGAAAGCACGGAGAAAACTCCCCGTCGACATTTCAATTATGTGCCAACCGGTCTGGCCCTACTTAATTACTGCCAAAACCGATCGAAAACTGCTTATTTGACGATCGTGGGAACTTGAACTTGATTACCCCTTTGAGATGCTCCCATCAGCCTTTGCCACTTGCTGCGGCTTGGCTACGGCCTGCCGTCGTCTTTCATCCAGAACTTGCGTCCCTGGAACTGTATTGTGTCCCTGGGCTTCCTTTCCGCTCACACACTCCACGGGTGCACATACACCGCTCTTGCGACCGCCGTCCCTTGATTGATTAAAACTGGCCACGGCGTTCGGGACCCTCCTGGTCCCTCCATCTGTGCAAGTCTTCAATCCGCAATTCATTATCAACGTGCTTCTACTTGTGGCCTCGAACCAGCCTCGTACGCCTCAGAATGGACACATTGGCCGCCGTGAGAGGCAGGGTCAAGATTATCATTGTTCCAAGTCGATCCATGTCGAGTCTCCGCCACTCCCTGATTATCTTTTTTGTGCGGCTATTGGAACAATTTCCGACAATTCGGTTTACCAGGGCTCGCTGGTTTACCTCCGCTCAACAGCTCCTCGCGCCCAAGAAGCTGATGAGTTCAAGATCGGAAAATGGACGGGGAGATTCATAACGATTTCTACCAACACCGCCTATTTTAATTTTCTTACGCTTGCGGCTTACGGACCCGGGCTTCTGTATTCTCCTTGATTCATCACTATTCATCAATGGCACGCCCACCTACGCACGCCGGTCTTCTATCTTGCGCCCTCCCTCCGCGATGTCGTCCAGCTCTAGTCGCCACTCAGTCGAGGAACGAACGAGTACTCCGGGAGGTTCGGGCAGTGTGTCGAAGGAGCTCCAAGAGACGGCTGGAGCATCTGTGTCGGAACCTGTCTCCGAATCAAGCCGCCACGGTCTGCGCTTCTGGCTGGTCTTCATCGCTCTCTGCTTCTGCGTCTTGTTGTCTGCTCTGGATCTGGTCGGTCTCGCGCTCAGCTTGGTGCTCTCACCCCCTCAATCTGCCTTCAGGGAGGCGTTGGAACTGCTGCCCCGACGATTGTTGCAGACCTTCACGGCTCGGATTTTTCGTGGGTCGGATCCGCATATACCTTGAGCAGGCGAGTCAGGCCGTTTGCCACATCATGTCCGTATTTGGATTGACCGACGATCCTTAGTGCGGCGTTCCTCCCTTTGAGCGGGAATCTGGCACAAATATTCGGACGGCGACATGTTACGTTAGGCACCATTCTCGTATTCGGCGTCGGCTCCGCAGTTTCGGGTTCTGCGCGGAGTATGACGGTCCTCATCGTTGGCAGAGGTATTTCGGTTCAACTTGCGCGGCCTTTATGTTTCTGATCCTTGGACTACAGCGATCCAGGGTGTCGGAGGTGGAGGAACTCAGGCGCTCGTTTATATAATTACCGCCGATCTCATACCGCTGAGGGAACGCGGTCTCTTCAACGGAATCACGGGGATGTGGGTTCTATTTTGCGCCTGCCGATATGCGAAACTGAACGTTCGCTGGCTAGGATATGGACGGTGGGTAGCATTGCTGGACCGTTCATTGCTGGTGCTCTTGCCGAAAAGGCGACTTGGCGATGGCTTTTCTGTGCGTGCTTCGCGCGAGATTCAACCGCTCAATGCGACTGATCCAGCATTTAGACTTGAATCTTCCCCTCTGCGCAGTAGCCTTCGCCAGTGTAGCTCTGTTCCTCGACGTTGCAACGCCGGAGGGCCGTATTCTTGACAAACTGGCCGCAGTTGACTGGATGTGAGTAGTTGCCTTTGCCTCCGAGTCATGGCTCTGATCGAATACAGTGGCAATGTTCTCATCATCGCATCCTCAACCTCCTGTATGCTCGGCTTGACCTGGGGAGGTAGGCAAACGTTGCTTTGGGTGTTGAGCCCCACTAATAATCGGTCTCTACGGGCTTCAGGTGGACGCTACCTTTGGACATCGCCGCAGGTGTTGGCCCCACTAATAACCGGTCTATTCGGTTTGGGCTTCAGCATTTTTTACGAGATTACCATCGCAAGACGCCCAACCGTGAGTGGTCCGCTTTTTCCTCGATGATCGGCGACATACATGTCTGTAGATTCCCAAGTCGGTCTTGTCGAACCGGGGAAGCCTGTTGGGGTACTGCATCGTTTCTATTCTTTGGCAGATTGACTCATGCGTCGCCGTGTTTTCTAGCTATGTCGCAACTTTCCTTCACGGCGTGGTTGCAATTAGTGTTACATGTGAGTCCGCCCACCTCGGCACACGCCAGAATTGACTTTACCTGCGCCCATTAGTCTACATGTGAGTGCTCAACCAAAATTAATCACTCACTGTTAATCCGAAATTACAGGCCGACATGGTTCCAAGCCGTACGCGACGCGACGCCCATACAATCCGGCCTCTACTTTTTACCCATGGCCGCTGCTATATCCCCAGCCGCTATCCTGGAGGGAGTGATAATTGCGAAACTCGGCCATTATCGTCTAGTCGTAAGTCGGCCGGTCTTATTTCAGACTTTCCGGTTCACATACGATTTCAGAATTTCTGCGGATGGGCAACGCTCCTTTTGGGCCTTGGCCTGTTCACTAGCATGCAAAAGAGCACGTCGCTGGGACCCATTATCGTTTTTCAGCTTATTCAAGGCATCGGTATGGGACTTCTCTATGCTACGACTGTAAGTTCCTACGATTCTGGCCGGTTACACCCCTTTAACGATGGCAGTTCGTGGTACTCGCTCCACTCCCAATTTCCGAGAACGCTTCGGCGATCAGCCTTCTGACTTTTGTGCGAACCTTCGCTCAGGTGTGTCAACTTGAACATACGTTTCCTTCGCTAAAACTTTTATCTTCGCAGAGCTGGGGAATCGCGATCGCCGGCTCCATTATCCAGAACAAATTGAGCCAGAGTCTCCCCAGTTCCATTACCGAACAATTCAACACGCCAGCGGACCTGGTCTATGGCGTGATCCCCGAGATTTCGCGCTTGGCTGAGCCGCTGAAGGGTCAGGTTCAAGATGCATTTGTCGAGAGTATGCGACTCGTTTGGATCGTCTTGGCCGCGCTGTGTGGGGCAGGGTTTTTATCCGTGTTTTTCATCAAAAACATCCCACTCAGCCGGCAGGTCGACAAGAAATGGGGGTTGGTCGAGAAGCAGGCGCAGAAAGACGCCGAACTCGTGGAGAAGGGTCCAGCGCTGGCTGTTGCCGTTGCGCTTGTCGACGGACGGGATCGGTAGCAGTAGGGAGCCAAGGTGCTTCTTTTCCGCTTTACCCACAGTGATAGTTGTTCCTGACAATAGACAGAAGTTCAAATGTACCATGTTCGTTTCATATCCAGAGATTTCGCGTCAAGCGTTCAGCGGTCCCTCGACAAAAGGAGAGGCCGAAAAGCTGGCCGATGGCGAGCGCTTTCTGCCATTGACATGCACCCACAACGACACCCCGCGTAGTTTACCGCCGTGCACTCCGGCCTGCATCTTGGCATTTAATAACGGGCTCCATCAATAGATTGATATTTCGAAGAGAACGGGACTCACATGGTGACCCGGGCGCAGTTCTAACTTCTGAAATCGAGGGATGATCATTCTGTCTACTATAGATCCCAACCGTACCTATCATGAAGATGTCTGCCAGTTCCCACCTAAATTTCCCAAAAATAGTGAGTCAATTCTCTTTCCACTGACTCAATTCTGGTCATACGCGAAGAACGGAGAGAAATCTAGATCTCCTTTAGTCGACTGACTGACAGCCACAGCCCATTCCGGAGGAATGTCAGTCATTCATTTCTTCATTCTTGAGGGAGCGGTAAGGCCAAATGGGCCTCTTCTAGCCTGTTCTGCGGGCGCGCGCAGTGCACACACGCACTGCATAATGCTCCGACTGAACCGCGAAGATCACCAAATGGTGAGGTGTTCCTCCCATCACGCCAACTCGTTGTCCTATAAAGCAGGCGCCCGTTGTGCCAGACTCACTATTTCCACCCATTCCTGGTTTTAAACTTTGTTCAATGACTGAAATCGTGAGCAAAACCTCCCGCTCCTCGGCCTCTCTGACAGATCTTTGTTTCTCGCCAGCCCGCTTCATGCAAAATATTGGTTATTGGAGGCGGTCCGGGTGGCTCTTATGCCGCTACAGTGCTCGCCAGAGGTGCTTTTGTCCATTCCGTTTCGCCTTTCGCTAATGGTCAAACCAAAGAGGGCTTCGACGTATGCGTGCTTGAACGTGACAATTTTCCGAGGTACGAAGTTCGTTGGTCGAGGAAGCTTTCCTATAACTTCACGATGTCAGGTATCACATCGGGGAATCTCTTTTGCCATCCTGCCGACCGTTCCTCAAATTCATCGGAGCTGAGGAGTTGGTCAAAAGGCACGGTTTCGCGGACAAGGTTTGTCTTTCATGTTGAACTTTTCGCAGCGCATTCGGCTCAGATGTCGCTTAGCCAGGAGCTGCTGTTAAACTGAACCAATATAAGAGAGAAGGATGTACGTCGTTGCGCGCTAGATTATGGATTTTACCTCAAGCTGTTTACAGATACCGATTTTATTTCTCTCGATCCAGACGGCGGAGCATGGAATGTCGTAAGTTCGCGTCCACTTTCAACCCGAAACTTCGTCTCACAGCTTCAGGTCCGATCTGAATTCGATGAGCTCCTCCTTCGCCACGCCGCGAAATGTGGAGTTGCAGTTTGCGAGGGTGTTAAAGTCACCAAGCTTAACTTTGACGGCACAAATACTCCTGTTTCCGCCGAATGGGAGACGAAGGATCAACGACGAGGGACCTTGAAATTCGAGTACCTTGTGGATGCGTCGGGTCGTCACGGAATCATGGTGAACACTCCGTTTAACGTGATGGCGCGGGGCTAATATGATCTTTCAGTCCACACAATACTTGCACAATAGGCGGTTCAATAAAGCTCTCCGCAATGTCGCTTGCTGGGGCTATTGGGAAAATACCTCCAAGTATACGCCGCCGAATTTTACCAACCGTGAGAACGCACCTTGGTTTGAGGCATTGACGGACGAAACTGGATGGTACGTTTCCGCGGCCTTCATGCGACTGCTCATGAACCCTCTTTACTAGGTGCTGGTTCATCCCTTTGCACAACGGGACCGTTTCGGTCGGAATCGTCCTTACGGAGGAATCAAGCATCTCGAAGAAACGTCTGAGTCGGAGTCTTCAGCCGCAAACCCCGGAAACACATTATTTGCACCAGTTGAAGCTCGCCCCAGGAGTTCTGGAACTCGTTGGCAAGGGGGAACTCGTCTCCGAAATCAAATCGGCCAGCGGTGTGTGCTATTCGTTTGGATGTTCAACTTGAATGCTGAACCTGGACGGGCTAGATTTTTCTTATTCTGCGACGAGTTACGCTGGTCCTCAATATCGTTTGGTCGGAGACGCTGCCGGTAAGATGTTGCTTATTCCATAGTTTACCCTAACTCAACCTCGTTCCCACAGCGTTCATTGATCCATTCTTTTCGAGCGGTGTCCACCTTGCGTTCACCGGGGCCCTGTCAGCAGCCAGCTCCATCGCGGCATCGATCAAGCAACAATGCAGCGAGGCTGAAGCGATAGCGTTTCACCACGCCAAAGTCGGCACAGCATATACCAGGTTGGTTTCGCCACTCGTGCGGGTATTCCACTTAGATTCACCGCCGGAACAGATTTCTGCTCGTGGTCTTGGGCACATACAAGCAAATCAAGGCGCAAGAATCGCCTGTCCTTGCAGATATCGACGAGGATAACTTCGATCGGGCCTTCTCTTTCTTGCGACCAAGTGCGACAGACTTAACTCTTGCTCAACGCCGATACTTACCATCTTGCATGCAGTTATTCAAGGATCTGTAGGCAAGCGCAGTTTTGATGCTGTGGTTCCAGTGATGATCAACAATATCGTGTAGATGTCGACCCAAAGGTGACAGAACGGGAGCTGCAAGGTGTGTGCTAATCTCTCTACGCTGTATCAATATTAAGGGCGGTACTTATATAGACACCATGGATTTCTGTAAGAACGTGTTCGCACCGACGAATCCTCAGATGCATGCCGAGGCCAGTGTTCATGTTCAGTCTAGTTGTCCAACAGACTACTCATACTTCTTTCAGGTCGCGAAACGCGTCGACCCCGAACTTACTTCCCCAGATGCACCTCTGATGAGTGTCGCCACCGTCATGGAACTGGCGGGCATCCAAAACGACGAGGATGCTAAACACGTGCTGCTCGAGGTAAATGCACGAAAGCCGATCCATTCGATGTACAACTGCGACACGAACTTTAAAACCGAGGTGATGAGCGGGTTTTGCGTCAGAATGGAGCGGGGCGAGTTGGGGTTGATCAGAGCTTAGAATATTCTGGATAGACGCCAGTGGTTTATTTTTTTGGACGGCAGGGGCGGGTGCAACTTGTAGAGGATAATTAGACATGTGTTGTACAATGCATCTCAGCGAACGGATAGATAGATTTTTGAAGCGCCAGCCCGAGCGGCAATCCTCGGCATGGCGGACCTCCAATATCTTGGGTGGCTGGATCAATCGCCATCAATCGACGCATGTTCACTTGCCCCATGCCGAAGGTGATATCACAGTCGCGATTTTGTTGAAAAAATCGGGACAGCAAACGTCAATGTGCGTACACGCTAGAGGTCGTCAAGAGCTCACGATAGACAAAGTAATTTTACAGGCAATACTAGTACCGTGCGAAAACCGGAACGCACGCTCTCTCAACTCTGTACTTACAAAAGAAACGCCGACCTAATACGGCTTCGAGTCCATTTCATTCAGGGCCGCGTCTTCAGAGAAATCCAGCGGCTCCAACGCATAGTCGCGTCGGACGTGGTTGGCCGCCTCTGTCCTTTCGATCTGGAAAAAAAAGCCTCTGAGTACACGTATGCGTAATGCATCGCGGAACGCTGAAAAACGCACATAGATCTCGGCCCCAATAACGTGGAGGAGAATTGCGATCCATATACCCATTCCTGCCAGCACCAGTATCGCATGAGATTAATTGATTTTGAGGGGTGGGGGGAGGGGGACGAACCATGTGAGGCGCGCAGGGCGGAAGCGTTGTAGAGGTCGCCGCCGGTGGTGGAGGCTCGCACCGCAACCCAGATGTGCGCGGGGTCAACGGTCGACGACACGCATTCTGGGAAGGAGACTTGCGGGTCGCTGAGGAGGCTGAGCAGCTGGTCGCATCGCCAGACCTGATTGATTGATACGAAAGGCATGGTTAAGGTGAGCGCGGTATCGAACCACAAATGATACGACGCACAGTGTAGTAAGTGCCAACTAGCGTGATTATGCTGGCGGCCGCGAGGGTGATCAACCGTCCAGTAATAGCTGCCCCAAAATACACAACCATGCCTGATTTACTTATGATGAGTTCACGCGCGGAGGAATTTCGTTCGAATTGAACGCACGCAGCATCCATTTCCTGTGCCGACGCGTGTCGCGCTTGACATATACGAGGCCCATGCTGCCCGCGGATATCACCATGAGAGCCATCACGAAGTAACCCGCCTGAACGTTGAGTTCGCCGCCGAACGATCGCCGTGCGACGATTGCGCCGCAGATGTTGCCGACGGACAGGCAGGTCAGTACGCCGTATCCTGGGACGTCGTCAGCGCGGCATTTCGTGGTCTGCGGTGTAGAATTACATACCATTTAGGCGATGGAGAATAACTTTGCGCTAAAAAGGTGTTGAGGAGACAGAAACGGAGCGCCCGAAATGGACTGACACGACGGATGGCGGGGATAAATTGGAAGAAGGCGCCGAGACCGCCGACTGCAATTCGCTGAGTTCACGTCAAACGAATGGGATAGAAACTGAAGGCGCACGAGTTGCCAGGTATATGTGAATGAAGAGATTCGGCTTGTACATCGTTCCACCCAGCCAAAACCATTCCCCTGAGAATAATCAGGCCGGATTCCGATATAGAAAAACAAGGCTCTTACCAGGCGGCATGAGACTTGACGTCCGCGAAGGATTCATCGCGAGACTCCGAGCCAGGCAAAAGCCGAGAAGTGCGCCACCCCATATGAAACCTCTCGGGCCGTCACTTCCATGCTCGACGGTTCTGGGACAAGCTCGACTCACAATTGAGCAGACTATACTTCTCCCTGAACCCCAGGATCCAACTAATCGACCGGTATATCGAGCCATTATCTGCCGGGTCGCACTTGGAGGCGACGATTGGTTCCGGATTCGGATACGGTAGGTCCTCGTCGTCCATTATGTACGGTGGGAGCGAGGGCGACGCGAGTGAGCCACTCGCCCTCGTCGTCGGGGAATGGAAGGACATGGTGGTCTCGAGAAGGGCCGACCCTCGGGGCCGTTTACGCTACGGAGTTAATTGCCCCAAGATCGCCTCCTAATCTCTCTCACAACCTCGTGCATTCCTCCCGTGCTGTTGTGAATCATGAGCTTCTTGGCAAGGAACTGAATGCGATGTACCGCTCCGCTCCCTGGGGCGATCTGGCATCGCAAGGCGGCCCTTCTTCCAACAGAGATGCACAAGGACGAACAGACCCCAACTTCCCGAGTAACTCACTCGAATGACAGAGACGCCGCCAGCGGAACCTAATGGAGAGATATTTACCGCATGTTTAATTGAGATGAACAGCCGATGTTGACGACGAACCCGGAGATACCAGTGCTGGCCGTGGTTGTATGTTCAAGGGTCGTGGATTGTGCGAAAGCGGGATTGAGGGCTGACAAGGACGGTATCCTTAGACAGGATTCCCCGCTGTCCATACCAGGGACAACAGAGGATGAGAACGGCGTTGTGGTTGAAAAAAGAAGGCAGAAATTAGAACACTCCCACGGTTGTGATGCGCTCACACGGTTGCATGTGCTGATCTTTGTAACCAGCCACGACCTCAACACCGCTCCCGGGACCGTGTGCAGTTGTCAAACTGTCCCAGTCCTTCAATTCCGTGTCGCTGGCCGGCGAGATTTCACACCGGCGAGCTCGCGGCGTGGCCCGTTCGCGTCCCTCTCACCGCTTTCATGGCCGACCTCCAGCCTTCCTCCTCTTGGATCATCCAACCCAACGAGCTTCAGCTCGAGCAGGAGACCCACATCGCAGGCCGCCATATTGCTCAAGGTCGATGGAGGAAGCATCTTGTCGTCGTCAAAGTTCTTTCCGAGCAGGCGAAACTCCCCGTGTGTTATGGCGTTCAGCAAATTGTGTTTTGAACCTTACGGACCCCGGCCAGACACTTCAGGCTCGGGGCGAACTCTGGACTAGTTTACAGCATGCCCACGTTCTGAGGACTTTCGGAGTGTCGTTAGAGGCCGATCCTCTATATGTCGTCACGGAGCACCAACCCAATGGAAATGTGGCTCGGTTCCTCGAGCGAAACTTGCAGGCAGACCGGGCTAAACTTGTGCGCGCACTCATTGCTACCCGCAGTACATGCATCTGACATAATTCAAGGTTTATGAGGTCGCAGCCGGAATGCAATACCTCCACGAGGTATTTTCTCTTTGAATTCTTGTCCGCGTCTCAATGTTCCTTCAGCGCGGGGTTGTACACGGGAGCCTCAGACCTGCGAATATATTAATCAAGGACGATGGCACGGCGTGCATCTCGGACTATGGCATGATGGAGGTGCAGTCCAGCGGAGGCGAAGGCCACCGATACTTCAGCCCGGAAGCGTGGAAGGGGGTGCGTATCTTGAAATTCAAGCTCTCGCCCCACAATGAACGCGCTCTCATAGACGTTGTCCCGCTCTTCGGATGTATTTGCGTGGGCCATGAGCGCTCTCGAGGTAATATCTGCCTATTGCTACTGCTCGTTCCCGCTGAAACGTGTCTTTCAGATATTCACGTCGAAGCCACCCTGGGGCATTTTATCGGAAAAGCAAATCTTCGCCTTCGTCGTACAGGAACAAACCCGCCCAGAACGACCCGACGAAGATTTCGGTCTAACGGATGGCATCTGGTTCATCATCGAAAGATGCTGGGAACAAGATTCACGTCAGCGTCCAACTTTTCAGACGCTTGTCCAGCATCTGCCAAACAGCATACACGCAGCTGACGCTGAGGGTTCGTCCTTTCCATCACCATCTTGTGTACGCGTCCTCACTTCTCTTCAGCGATGGGTGATGGCCCGCAACGATTCAATCGAAACTCCCTGGTCCCACAGCGTGCTCTTTCCCGGAGTTTTTCCGCGAGGACTGTACCGCCAGCCTACGAGCCTTTCTCCAGCCCCCCGCCAGAGTCTGCTCCTGCGACCAGAACCCATTTCGGAGTTTCCAGCCTGCAGTCGCCCGCCCGAACGGAATTCTCTGCCAGATCGCTATACGGCGGGAACGACACAAACAGTATGTTATCCAGTGAACCAAGGGGCGGTAGCCTGCTGCCAAGACGGACGTCTTTGATGACCTCGTCGTCGAGTGAGTGTTTCCTCGCGTTCCTGCGTTCGTTCGAACTCGGTGAATCTTATTGATTGAAGGCTCTTCGTCAGGCGGCCCTCGCTCCAATAACTCTTCGTGGACTTCGGCATCGTCCTCTCGCTCCGCTCCCAATCGCTTTGGGAAGGACCCGGAAACACCACGCGGCCTACCCCCGATCCCGTCGCCCATCCCAGAAGATGCGTCGATTTATAGTGTTGAGCGACGAAGAAGTATCCAGATACCGCATAATCTCTCAGTGGACTCTTTGTTCAGTCAACCGAGCTCGATTAGCACGACGACCGGTATGTTGAAGTTTCTTGCTCCGAGTGCGTGCTTTTATTGCGGTTACTAATTTACCTATAGTTCCGAACGCGACACTGATTGTTGGCGCCCTCCTCGCTGAAATCAAGGAGGGGCGACAGCGAGACGTGATCGACCCGCTCATCTCAAATATCCAGAAACTGGGCCGCAGGTCTCACAAAGACGCGCAGAAGTTGGTGACGGCGGGCGCTATCCCAGCCCTCATCTTACTCCTGAAAACCCGCGCCGTCTATGGCATCGGCCTAGAGATCGTCCTCATTGCCCTGGGCGTCTTGACGTACGTGCGCTTGTCTCGAATGCCAGCTGCTCTGCTGACACCTATCGCCTCAGACACGACCCCATCACCGCAAACACCATCTACCGCACCAACACAACAGCCACATTAATGGGCATCGCCGACGCCGCGCAGACGGACAACATCACCGCCCTCGCGCTGTGGTGTCTCGCGCGGATTTCCCGCAATCCCGAGATCGCAGCGGGGCTCCTGAAGCAGAACCTCGGCCGGCTGCTCGTCAGCAAGGGTATCAAATCCGGGCAGTGGCGGACGTCGCGCATGGCGGCGTGGTGTCTCGGTGCCATGATCTGCTCCGACGACATCGCGGATGTCCTGGCGGACATGGGCCTCGTGCCGACGCTGTGCGAGCACCTGCAGCGCTGCTCCGACGCCGTCGATGCTACTCCCGCGGACCAGAGCGCCGCGCTGTACGCCGTCGCGCGGATATCGCGGTCGATTAAGATCTCGAAGGGCCTCGCGAAGGGCGGCTGTATCGAGATCCTGGCGCACCTCTTGAGTACCGCAGAAAATCCTGAGGTGCTGAAGTGGTGCTCGCGTGCGGTCGGGTGCTTGATGCGGCCTAACAGCAGTGATATGGCGAAGGTTCTGTTGGACGCAGGGATTGCTCGAGGGCTCGCGCGTCTCCCTAGCATGCTGGCGACGGAGGACGTTGAGCCGCTCGGCGCGTTCGCCTTTGCCATCCAGCGTTTCTCGTGTGCGGAGTGGGGCGGGGGGACGCGGAAGGCGCTGGTGGATGCGGGCGTCGTGGACTCGCTCCTAGCGGCCTTGCGCACATCCGCGGACGAACCACACCCCCAGGTTCATATCGAACTGGCGTATGCGATTGCACTGCTTTCGGACGTGGGTGGGTCTGGGATTCGCCGTGAGATTGTGAATGCGGGAGGAATCGATATCCTGAAGCAGATCAGTGCCTCGGCGGTGAGATCTGACGTTGCGAAGGCGTGCAATTTGGCTGCGACGAGTATTAAGGGGAATATATGGTCGCGGAACACAGGTTCGCCGCCTTTCTTCTAGTTTATGGAGGGTTATTTACTCACCTGGATCCGTATCTAGCTTCTGCGAAAGCTGCGCTCGCCCACGAGTGGTCGGGAGGTTGTCCAGACCATCTGCCCGAGTGCCCGGTCGGAAGGAACGAGTACCGCTGATATTTATTCAAATATTTATTGGCAGGGCATTTTCGTGCTGGACGCGAAGGCAGTATATCAACTGAATCCACTCGTTTCTCTATCTCCTTGGCTAAATATGTAACACTCCACACGCGCCAGACTAATAAAACTCCATGTTGTAAACCGTTCTTAGTTGACTTTCGGCTTGACCACTTTGACAGAAGGTTCTCCCATTTTATTTACAGCCGAGGCGAGGATATCTACATGTAGTCTCGCGGCAGGAGTGAATTGTACTCTCGTCCGACCGTCGACCTGTTATCCTGCCTAGTGGTCATCATATGCTCCCCAGGGAGCTCCATATTCCCTCTCAACCAATCAGTAGCGCCATCGTACCACCGGCCGTTCCGATAAAGAAGGCCATCCAGGTGAGTTGAATGCTGAGTCAGGAGTTTAACCACTTCATAAATGATTGCGAAAGGAAATCGAACCGCATCGTAAACCTCCCATCTCGCACTCGCCCAGCCGTCCTCCCCGCATCCGTGCGCTTCAATGATGCCTATGAGCGCGCGAAATAGCTCAACCATATGATCTGCGTCCCAGAACCACAGTCTCCGCCCGCCGAAGAATTCGTGCAGCACGAGTCGGGCGCGCATGCTTGAGAATGCTAGCACCTCGTGGAACACATCAAAAGACGGGGATGGCGGGGGCGGATAGGGGGGCCGCCGGGGGTACGTGCCGGCGAAGGGGAGCAGCGCGGACAGCGCCACCATTTTCTCGGACTGGGTTAGATGGCACCATTCGTGCGATGGTATGTTGGACGGGAAGGAGAGCACTCGGGTCGCGGCGTCCCAGAGCCATTTGCAGTGCAGAGAAATGAATTCTTGTTCCAGCATCTCCAATTGGGCAGGAACTTGGCGATACATCTCGGTGATGGGCGGGAGTGATGGAGGAGGAGGAGGTGTGTTGGTCTTTTCAGGGGCCGAGCCGACTCTGGTGGAGAGTGGTTCGCGGGTATATAGCGGTAAGGGCTCATGACGGTTGTAGGACTTCGCTATGTCGTTGAAGCTGCTGGGGCGTTAGGAGATTGAAAGGTTGTGTGATATGCAAGACTTGCTCGGATACGAACGCGTATGAGCCTCGATGCTTCCTCCAAGCCGCTCGTTCAACATCTCGTTCGTTGTAAAAGGTAACCAGTTTGGCCTGCCCGTTCGGTGATTGCTTCCGAGCAGTGACTCTGCACGAACATGTAAGGCGTTGGATTATCTTCTGGGAGAATTGCGGCTCACGGGGATTCCGCGGAAAGCAAACCCTCGAGGTCTGATGGTTCGAGTTTATAGCACTTGAGGGCTAGGGTACGGGATATCTGAGAAGCAGCGATTTGCTTCACGAGGATCAGAGATGTGGAAGAGAAGGCAGGCACACCTTCTTCGTCCTGTGTACGCTGGACTTTTCCCGCCGACGCGAACTTCGACTCGGCGGCAGAGTCGTTGTTGTTGTGGTTGAAATCGCCCGAACTGCCGCACCACTGCCAGCGGGTAAATCGTACCATTCCTCCTGCTGGATCATTGGAGAGAACGTCGTCGTCTGGGCATTTTGAGATCCGTTCGCACGGTGAAATTTAAGCCTCCGAGACAAATGATGGTTGGTGTTGAGAAAAAGAGTTTCCCGCTCTTGCCGAAGTTCGGCATCAATTGAGAATCAAACAAGCTCTCATCTCCATTCTCCGTACGCGTCATGCCAGGAGTCAAGCCTTCCAGCAAGGGCAAGAAAACGAAACCCAACCAGTCGAAAGAGCAGCTTGACGAGTGTCTGTGGCGAGCGTCGACAATTGATCCAAATCGAACGGTTCGTATTCTCACTCGCAGGTTTCTTGAATCGTTGACGACCAAGCGAATAGATTTCCTCTACGCACGCCGTTTCACAATATAGGCTGACCCCGGGATCCCTCAAAATGTTGCCCTCTACCACGTCCAAGTGAGTATTAGGCAGGTCGACTTGCGGAAAGTCTTTCAACTGACTCGATGCAGGTACACACTGCCTCACCAACATAGGACGGTTGATATGATGCTCTACAATGAGCGTGCCGTGGAGCGTTTGGCATGGGAGAAGCACGGTGGACCAGAGGCGTTTGAGACTTAGTATGCCTGCGGCAACCTGCCATTTTCTTCCCCGGCCCTTCCTCGCTTCATTCTATATTCCTCAATAAATTTTCTAGCCTCAACAAGCTGGAGGAACGGCACCGCAAGAAAGACTCCGGCAAAATGTTCCAGGTTCCAGGCCCCTGAGGCCTACAGACGAGCGGGTCCCAGTGCCGGCCTAGCGAGCCTGAGTCAGGTGGCGCCGCCACCCCAAGTCGGAGCCGCGTCCCACCATTCCCGGGCCCTGAGGGAACAATTCGTCCAACAGAACCGTCTCTGGTTGTGGGAGGCCGCGAATGGCGTTTTAGCCGCCTCTGCGAACGAGTTTGGCGACGAGCGGCTGAGTCTTGCGCAGAAGCAGGCCGCACTCGCGGATCCGTTCTTCACAGGCCCAAACGCGTACCCCCGCGGCCGGCAGCCCTCGCTCCTGCCAGCCCGTCGTACAACAGGCTTCGTGAGGTGCTGGCTCGTGCTCCCTCGAAACACGATCCGAACACCAGAAGCCAGTTGGAGATCCACGAAAATATGTTCGAGGGAGTGACGATGTACTATTGGAACCACGGCTTCATGGTTGACCTTTTCAGTTCGCTCATAGCAATCATAGCAGAGCACGGGATCGAGGGGATCGGGTAGAAGAGCGCGCGTTGGGAGGTTTACCACACGGTGCGCTTCATTCAATCCACTGGTTGAACTTTCGTTCACTTACCTGTATTTATTTAGTACTCCCGCTGCATTAAATCCCTCTACTTCAGTTACGAGGATAAATGCTGGTGTGATGATGCTCAGGATTGGCTGAGTGGTCGAATGGACCTTCCCGGGTCCAGGACAATCACGACCCGTCAAGATAACCAGTCGGATGTGGGGCGAAAATGTAATCAAATCCTTCCGTTCCTCCAGCTGGGGGAGTGATATTGGGCCGTAGAGGCCATGTGGAACTAATACTGCATTCTCTTATCTGAATTGAACTTCTGTATTTATTTATTCTATCTCCTGGACGGTGCAGAATGAAGCATGCAAACTTTTAATGCACCGGGAATTCGGCGTAAGACAATGACCCTGGAGGTCAAGTCGAGGAACTGAACAGTGAAAGCTGGATAGAAGAGGATAGGAAGGCAAAAAGAGTAGGAAAAGACCAAAAAAAACTCTCGACCTGGGAGTCGAACCCAGCTCTGCCGCGATGGCGTAATTTGACAAGCGGCTGTACTAAACCGATATACTAGTCAAGACATGTTCGTTGGCCGTTCTCCTCTTACCACCAGCACCACCAGACGCGTCCCAGTTGCCACAACTTGAAATAGTTACTCTGGCCCCGTCCTCAACTCGTCCTGCTACTTACTGACACGATCTCCGAGCCGCAGTCCTGCTTTCCGTAACCTCCGAATACCTCGAGCAAAACCGATGCCAATTCAAAAACGCTCTGGATGGTCCAAACAAGGTCCAGATGAAGCCCGAGTCCCGTTCTGCTGGCTTGGATGTCTCTCAAGAGGAAACGGGCCCTGGTTTTTCTAACGAGCGACTGGAACCTATGTACCTAAGAGGTGCGTCTGCGTTTTCTGCCGACACCCTTCAGGCATTGATAACCTTTGTCGTAGCCAGGTAGTTCCAAAAATGCCTCCTAAGCATCGTGGATTCAGATCCTCCCGCCTTCGACATGCCAGGGACGTGCGTCAGCTATGCCCGTGCCTTTCCCCAGGATCGCCTTTGCTCCAATGGAACTTCGCGCGCCCACCTGCCGTGCCGTGCACCTCTCGAAGGAGTGCCCCGTGAGCGGCCCAGCAGAAGATACCGACTACGACCATTTCGGTGTGTACATAGAGGGAGGGCCGGTTCTTGTCCTCACGGCTGATGACGTTCCAGATGAGTTCTCGGTGTTGGTACACCACCGTCGAGGAGCTTTGTGCCAGCAGGAGAAGATCTCCTGTCCTGGATGCGGGACGATAACCACAGCCCAAACAAAAGTCGCGGAGCGAGAGGCCCTCGCACCTTGTCTTTCGATATGCGTACCCCTCCTGCACCTTCACCTCCGCCCCGTCCACGCTACGGTGTCGCTGTGCAGCCGTTCCAGACTTACCGTCGATGTTAGCTGCAAGATTTTCGCTGCCCGAGCTATGACCCTCGCTACACCCTGGACCCCGTCCGCGGGCGCCCATGCACGCCATGTACACCTTCGTCGGGAACACCTTGACGCTGAGCGCGCAGACTTCGGGCCCAGAAAGCCGGCACCGGATTGAAGAACGCAGCCGACCTACGACTCCGCCCCGGTACATGCGAGGCGATAAGCCAGCCGCTCTGTGTCGGTCAATGCATGACGGGCACCATGCAGTTGTCATCAGCTTCCTACCCACTGCGGCGATGTCGTTCGCGCACACCGTCACCCCTCTTCCTCCCCTTGTCCGCACCACGGACCGGGCTTCTGCGACCTCCACGACGACACAGCGACGAGAAGGATATCCGCCCACGCCTCGCACTGCCACTGCATATGCCCCCTCTCGGTGTGCTGCCCGCGACGCACCCCATCGCCCTCGCCCGGGATCGGATTCACGCAAGCCCGCACATCGATTCGCCCCCGGGATTGGAGATCCTACAATTTCTACGACGTATACATATTCGCCACATCGGCCCATGCATTTCTGGGTCGTGCAGCCCCCCGTCGACCCACCGCATTATCGGGATCCGTCTTGTCATGACCTTTGTGCTGCACTGCAACGATGTCGTCCCCCATGCCCGCGTCCGGACAGACTTCAGAGCACGAGCACCCCTTACCCGCGATTGCGACCGAACAGGGCTGAAGGACGACGGCGCTCCAGACCTCGAATATAACGTCGACCCGCTTACGTTGGGCTCACCGGTGGTGGGGTGGGATTCGACGACTCTGCTCGTGGACCACCATGGAAGAAACGACGTCGACGAGAACGATCACCGCCGACGGCTACTCACAGCGAGCGCTGCGGCCGGCCGACGCAGCGATGGACACACCGCTTGGATCGAAGACCGCAGACCCCCCGCTATCGGGTGTGCATGCACGACGGCGCGCGCGCTGTGTAGTTGTCGATGTCGGGCGGTGGTGCGTCATGCTCACCGCATGGTGGATGCGTCTGAATGTTGTGGGTTTTGTGGTCGTCCGCGCCTACCGTCGCGCGGGCACTCCACGGGCCCGAGCGCTCCTTACCTGCGATGGCGACTGTGCAGGGCTGAGACGACGCCGCTCTCTCGCACGACGACGCATCGCTTTGTCGGCGGGGTCGGTCGGATGGGCGACGGTGGAGGAGATTCGGTGACCCTCCTCGTTGGCTACCCATAGGCAAGCCGTGTATCCGAGGCTCGCGAAGGTGTCACCCGCGACCGTCTCCTCCTCGTAACCCAGTCATAGGGTCATCTACGCCAGGCAGTCTTTCGGTTTCCTAGTCCCCAAGCAACCCAGACACCTCCGCCTCTCGACGCTCGTGCTCCTTCCTATCGACGACCTCGCACCTCTCCCGCGGCCCCACCCCCCACCTCCGTCTCACCCGCCTCACAATTTGACCCACGCCGCCCTTGTCCCGAGCGGGCTCAAGCGACGATACCGGGTTGCTGTCCGTCCGACTCCGTCGAGGTCGCTATTGTTCAGCAGGAACACCCATTCTGCTAGTAGTTGTACCGCCCCAGCACACTTGATGAGCTCGTGTCCCGCGAACGACCTTCGCAGCCCTCGACCCCTGGCTGATGAACTCCCTGCGATCGGTCCAGGTGACGAAGCTCTCGTCGGTGGAATGTTGGCGCGTGCGGGCGCTGCGCGCGACAGGACGCTGGATGGCGGACCGTACATCCTCGTCATTCATACATCCCCGCCATGTCCACCTCCGTTTGCCGTTTGCGGCTTGACCAGGCCGTCGATATTATATCATCAATATTCCCATGACGCATAAAAATATGGCCCTTAGGTTGCGGAGCGTGAGGTGCTGAGTGCCACGCCGCGGAGCTCCCCGCACTGTAAACACAAACCCGGGCTCCAGACTGCCAATTCGGACACGACGCCCGCTGCCGAAAATGGAAATTTGTTGAGAGTCGAAGAACATGCAGCAGTCCGAACGGTGTTTGTTCCTCGTGTTTCTAGCGGATATGTTGCGTTCATCCGGAAGACCGAATTCGTGTGGAAGCTATAGTATGTACGTGTTCTGCGAATTGACTTTCCTCCCCCGCTCGTTAGATCTGGGAATCGACTCTGTATTAGAAGATTCGACGTATACATACTAAAAGTACATTCATTATTATATTCGTTTCACTTCTTCGTACCAGCTCCAACTCCAACTTTCACGCAACCCCCTTCTCAGCCTTCTCCCTCCCCACCAACCTCCCGCGCTCCCGCTCACTCTCCGTCCCATCAACACTATCATCGTCCGCCTGGTACAGCTTCTCCGCCGTAACGTCTTGCCTCAGGACGAACTTGCGAATCCCGTACGGGACTTGGCGGAGCCCGTACGCGGCGTGCTCGCGCATGGGGATAGAGAAGACCTGGTCGAGCTCCTCGAGGGTGCGCCCTTTGGTTTCGCGCACGAAGAGGAGGATGAGGACCCAGAGGACGCTGTTCGGGTGTTTTTATTAGCTGACCATGTTGAATGTGAGGAGGGATGGCGCACCAGCACCAAGCGGCATAGAAGCCGAACGCGCCTTGCGGTTTGAAGGCCGCGAGTAACGACGGGAAAGTGATTCTGCGGGCGGGCTTAGACACAGACACGGGGTTGCATTTCCTGGTGGCACTCACGATAATATGAAGTTGAAAAACCAGCAGGTTGCTGTGGCGAAGCTCATCCCAAGGTCACGGATGTACAGCGGGAAACTGATATTCATTAGTTCAGCCGACGGACATGCACAAAACAAGACTCACGCTTCGGCCGAGTACGTGAAGGGCACTGGACCCTCGCCGGGGGAATAGAATACACCGAAGAGGTCTGAAAAAATATGTATCAGCGAAGTGCATATCCGAGTTGAAATCAATACAGACAAATTCCGAGGGAGACACCCGCGAGCTGGCCTTTGGGCGTCGTAGACCAGAACGAGAATCCCGTAATGAGGAGACAGATGGCCATGAATGGGAACGTGAACAGGAGGAGGTTCCTGGAAAAATCCAACATGAGCTTCGGTTCAAAGATGAACATCAAATGAATCCTCGCCTTCGTCCAAAAGAGTCGATTGTGAATATCGCGGGGATGGCAAAGAGGAAGTTGATGAGTCCGAAGCCGAAGGACGAGAGGAGCGATGCCATGCGCGAGAATCCGGACTGGAAGAAGACGGTCGAGGAGTAGTAGGCGATAACGTTCACCCCGCAGAATTGTTGGCCTGATCAACGGAAATTCAACCACGTCAGTACCAACAAGAGGACTCCTGCTTCAAGAGCACCCACCGAACATCACGATAAAGCTCGCAACCGCAGCGTTCCGATTCCGCGGCACAGTAACCATCTCCCAAAGCCTATTCCTTCCAGTAATAACCTCCTTCTCCGCCTCCAACAGAACATGAATATAATACAAATCCCTTGCAGCCTGCACCGGGCTAAACCTCAACCGCGCAAGCTCCCCATACGCCGCCTCGTACCTCCCACGCCCAATCAGCCACCGGGGGCTCTCCGGCGCGAAGAGCACCTGGCAGCAGACGATGAGCGCGGGGACGCCTGCGGACGCGAGCATCAGGCGCCAGTTGAGCCCGGTGATGTTGGCGGGGTCGCGGACGTTGAAGAACGCGACGTCCATGAGGTCGCCGAGCGCGATCCCGAATGCGGTGAAGAATTGCCAGAACATGACGAGGGAGCCGCGGATGTTGGCTGGGGAGCATTCGGCGGAGTAGACGGGGACGGTGGCGGATTTGGGGCCGATGCCGAAGCCGCTGAGAGTGAAGTTTTGAGTCGGCTGAGGGACAGATTGAGGAAAATCGTACAGGAAGAAACGGGCGATGAATAGGTGCCACCAGGTGTTTGTGACCGCACTCCAAATACATGTGAGGAAACTGAAAGCATTGTTGAATATCCCGAAAACGCGTCGAGTTCAAACGCTGGCGTACCTGATTAAACATGTAATAAAGATAGTTTTCTTGCGACCAAACGCTTTATTGAGGGGATCCGTGAGCCAGCATCCAATGAAAGCGCAACACCTGAGCGAGCGCGTAGCAATCAGCACGAGTTTAGTGGCCTCGAATGACACAAACGTACATGTAAGGCGCTGAATTAACGAGCCCCACAATCCAGGTATCGTGCTCTGAATGGCGGGCAATTAATTTGAACCCGTTGAGAGTAAGTAGTAACTCGAAACAACATACGACTGGTGGAGCCAATTCCGAATTGCGCAGGATAAATAATCTGCGCGCCGTTGATCACAGCTTCGTCCATCCCTTGGACGGCTGCCGCTAGCGAGGACATTATAACCATCTGCCGCCCGGAGTAATAAGTACCGATGAAATTGCAGGCAAGGCAGGAACGCACGTAGTATAAGGTCGGAGTCTGGTGGTACCGATGCGTGGTTTCACGCCGAAGGTGGTATTTGTCTTTCTCGTCCAAGAGGTCGATGCTTTCGAACGCTGCCAATGCAAGAACGAATCAGTCAATGGTATTAGTAATACTGCGAGTTGGGAACGTACCCTCAGGCTCCTGCGCAACCAGCGCTCCCTTCCTTAGCTCGGGCAGCAAGTGCTTCAGTCCCTTCTCTTCAGCAAACTGCTCGACGTCGCGCATGAGCTGCTCCCGCGACACACCGCGCAGTGGGTTGGCGAGTTTGGCGTTTGCTTCCCTATAAAAGCGTCAACGAGCTCGCCGGGCCATCCATCCACCAAAACGCACTTGAGCGCCTGCACAGACGGTTGGACATGCGAGGACTGGCGCGAGGGCGTGATAGAGCTGCGGTGCTCGCGGTGGACGACCTCGCCCTTGTCCTTTTCCTTCTCTTCACGGAACTCTGGATGCGCAGCGGGCGTGGACATGGGAAAGGTTTATAGAGATGGTGGAGTGCGAGGGAGAGGCTCTTTATAAGCTGAGGAGAGGGCGGGAAGGAGCAAAAGACGTCAGTGCTGCCTAATTGGGGAGGAGAAGTTGAATTGAACCACTTCGGGCCGAGGTGCCGCGTTGAACCTGTGGATGCGGGAGGTAAACTTTAGGCTGTAATCCCGGTGTGTTTTGCTTCTCGGGACGCTTAAAGCCTCGTTGGCATTCTAAGTCCTCGCAGACAGACAGAGAGCTACAGTCCTGGGTTTATGCCTTAGACTGGGATTAAAATATTTTAAATAGTATCCACCAGCTCCAACGGAGTGATGATTACTCGGAGATGTTTCTTCCACGGGCTCGGCGCGTCTCATCTTCATTCCCAAGCTATGAAATTGCGGGTCCGCCAAGAAGGTAGTGGAGATAGAGGATAGCAAGGCTTCATACTTCAGAAATGCTTCATACTTTAGAAATTAGCATTGAACCGGCGAATTGACTCCCGCGCCGACGAAGACGCATCGTGGTTCAATGTTCGAATGAGGAACCGACATTCCCGGCGTATTGCTCAATGCCGGACTATCTGTGGGTCCGCTCCTCCTCGCAAGTGTGGGTCAACATAATGTAAGATATAAATTATCAGTTAGTACATACTACATTGTGCATTATACAGGAATTGATTGACTCGTATCGTGTGTGGAGGTGGTTGTGAATAGATGTTACACAGCAATTCATTGGGTGGCGTCTTCGACCCTTGTCAGCACAGGAACATGCCGCGGAGGCGACGGCGACGGCGACAGCGCCATCGACGGGCGGGAGTACACCGACGCCTCGGACACGGTCGATGCGTGCGAGGTATTGCGCAGGAGTGGCGTCGCAGCGGCCCCGCCGGACGATGGGCGCAGCGTCGGGGGCAGGGGAACAATACCAATACCACTACTCCCAAGAGCCAGAGGCGATATCGTTATCGGCGCACCAGACGAAAGCGGCACCACATCCTCGTAGTGCGCCTCCTGCCACGCCAAATCCTGCCCGAACCCATACACGTCGCCCACACTCGCATGGGAGCGCACGATGTAGTGCGGGCCACCCCTGGCGCCGAGCGAGTGCGAGTGCGAGCTCGGGCGCCGGATGCGCTCTGCGGTTGTGGGCCTCGGGACGGGAATCACTGGAACGGGAAGCGAAAGTTCCTCAGGTGCCGGCCAGCCCGAGCCGGGCGGTGCCCAGGGCTTGTCGTCGTCCTGCACCCCGGGCTCGCGCTCCCACGCGAACGGGCTGTCCGGGAACGCGATGCTGAGGGCCTTCCTTCGCTGGGCGGCCCGCGTGTGGCGGCGCCGGTAGATGAAGAAGACAATGAGAGCAATTAAAGTTGTGGCGGCGACGGATGTGGCGATGGCGGCTATGATGGCTGGCATGTGGATTAAGGATGATGATGAGGCTTGGGCGTTTGTGGAGGGGTGGAATGCGGGCTGAGGGGGCGGAAATAAATGAGTACAGGAATAGGATACGATAAGCCACCAAGCTCACTTGACTTGAGCTCGATGCCTGAGCGGCTGTCGATGCTTGTGAAGACGTTATCTTTATGAAGTTGATTAATGAGTGGATTCCTTTCTCAGAGCATTGAGGCTCACTGGAAGGGCCGAGGGAGCTGAAGTTCGGATTGTGGAAGACATATCCCATGTGGACCGACTTGAAGAGGATGATGAATGCATGAAGGAGGTCGGTGCTGAAGAGGGCGATGGCAACCAAACCTCCAGAACTTGAGCGCGAACTCTGTGGTTGGGCTCAGCGATTGCGCTGAAAGCACAATTCTTCTTACTCACCTTTGCGGAGTCGACGGGGTAGAACGAACAGAATAACTCGAGGAGGGAGGAATTGAAGAAATTTCGCTAGAGGTCTGGAGAGCAGCCAATCAGAAGGACAGCCGGTCTGCGACAGAAAGGCAGACGCACCATAAGTACCTCGACCGAGTCGACTCGCCCGAGAGAGTAGGACCCGAGCAAAGACCGAAGAGGGGAAAGAGAAAGTGCCTGGTGCTAGACTGCTAGTGCTCGTTCATCAGCTCGATACAAAAGCCGTCCAGCCTATTTAACCATTAAACAGGCACTGCCGTGAAATTCAGGTCGACCCACGTCAGTCAGGACCCGGTGCGGCCGTCGCGCGAGTTCCTAATTCCCGGCAGGGCATAGACACGGTAAATGTCCTGGTCCACAGCTAGTATGCAGTGATACGGATCGAGCAATTTATTCCCTCCCTGGCTGGCGTTGTTTCAGTCAATTCTGGGGACCTGCTCCTCCTGCTTATCGGTGGCAGGATAGATAGAGTACAGCGATTGAACCAAGAGCAATGGTTGCAGCGTTGTCCTTGTTAGCGAGGAGAACGGGAGGGGTGAGCTGTAGACGCTGCCATGCGGCTTCCATCCCAGTGACACCGTACTTCGCGCAGTTGTGATCTTTGTGATGGCAGCAGCCGCCAAAAATTGTTTCGGTCAGGAGCATCCGTTGGTGTTCAGTGAGATCGTCGAGTGCTTTGGAGCCAAGGTGAGCTGCGAGAGACTGTAGTGCCTGCGTGCGGAGATCATCGGGGAGGGCTCTAAGTTGCATCAGTCCGCGGTAGATATCAAGCTGGAGTTGAACATACTTTGGATCGAGGCCGTCAGGGTCATCATGTATTTCCTGCAGAACATCCCAAAGCGCATCCTCGACCTCTTTATCGCTCATGTTCTTCAGCGCGCTCTTTCCGAGATCACGTTCCGCCACAAAAGCCTTCTTGTCCGTGCACTTCCGGGCCGTGGACTTCACGTCGGCAGCGTGGTCTGCATTATAGGCGACCATCTTTCGCCACATATCGTCGGCCTCAAAGGCAAGTCCTTCCAGTTTATCGCGGCGGGCAAGCGGGCTGTTGCTGTATGTGTCCTCGATTATTTTGCTGACAATTTCCCAGCCTTCGTATTGACTTTGCGCGGTATGATCTAAAGCGTGCTGGACCTCGACGACACGTGTACGGAAAGCGGTTTGTGGCGCAGCGGAATCCTTCGTGTAAGTCGGCGCCGCGTACGTCAAGTGGCGGGATTCGTATTTGATATTTCGATGGCTCGTACCGTCGCTGCTGAGTGTCACGGCTTGAACACGCGAAACCGATGAGTGAGTGCCATTAAAGCTTGAAACGAATGCACCTTTGGCTTGCGCTAATTCATGCCCAAGCTGTAACCTAACCTTGATTCCCGCCTCCGTAATCACCCGCCCCACGGTACGCCGACTCATAGAACGCGACACCTGGACACCGAAGAGTCGTCCGATGCGCGTAATTAGCGGGCCGAGGCGAGACTGCGCACATCCGGCGCGAGTGGCAGCGAGGGCGATGGTGCGGTACTGCGCGGTGAATGCGTGGCCTCTCTTCGCAGACCATTTCCTCCGCGCACAAAGCTCCTTGGAGAGTGTCGCAGCCTTCTGCTTTGAGCGTTTCTCGCGTTTATCAGTTGCGCGCATCGTTTTCTTTAGGTCTCGTGCTTTGTTGCGCAGGGAGTTGGCGGAAATGGTGAGGCGGGAAATGGCGTGGAGTTGATTTTCGATGCGGAGGGATTGGGCTCGGGAAAGCTTCTCTACTGTATTTGCACGCTGGATTTGGTCTAGTACTTGTTGTTTCGTCAACGCAAGTTTCGTGGTGAGAGCTGCTTTATCGCGGATTAGTCGGTTGATCCTCGCGTTTTTTCGGCGTATAATGATATCCTTTTCCAATAGTAAGTTGTTGGCAGACATTAGCTCGTCCTTGACCGCCTCTAGTTCATGTAAGCTGGTTTCATTGTCGGCCTCCAGCGCCGATATTCGTTCGTGAGTTTCGTCAATTTGGGTTCGAATGAGCGTGTTTTCCGAGGATAGTCGAGCATTAGCAGCAGATAGGGTGGATATGCGGGCGTCTCGCGCGTCGATTCGGGCTTCCAGAGTCGAAGTATAGTCTTTAGCGCGGGTCCGAGTACGTGGAGGTGAAGCGAGTGGTGGGATGATATTCTCCTTCACGGAGTTGGGCCAACGGGCTCCACGGGCCTTGGATAGGTTGTCCAAACGTTTGGAGGTCTTCTTGTTGGCCATGGCGACGCCGGGCTCGCGCGCGGAGGACGCGAGGTGACCGTCGCGTCTAAGCGCCGTTAAAGCACCGCCACACTCTCACGCTAATGATGTCCGTGGCGGGCCGTCGGATGCAGTATTTCGTTCGACCAGCCAATGTACAGGGCTCATGGATAGACGACATATGTGTAAAATGACCAGAGGAATTTTCACTATGCTCATTATTGCTGCCATGGGAAGCAAATCATTTGGTGAAACACCGATTATTTTCTAGAATTTTTGAAATTCCCAAATTCCTCTGGTCATTTTACTCTTGGGTAGTCTGCCTGTAGCCTCGATGTTGCGGCCTAATTTTCGGGGCGGTGTGGTACGAATTGGGCGTGGTTTCAGATTGATCGAAAACGCAAACCGTCGAACCGTGTGAAATCATTACATAAGCCGGCCGGCGATTTAACCGCGAGTGCCCCACCCCAGGTGAAGGGTCTGCTCGCATAATTGTGTATAGTATCATACGAATGTATTACCAGAAAGGCCTCCACTCATAAAATAAAACCACAACTGTGCAACCTCAGTTGGCTCGCTCCAACCTTTGAAACCTTCAAACGGACTCCTTGCGGACTCCGCACACCTGCCGCCTTACGGTCGGGTCCACGCGGGATGCGTTGATTGTGATTGTTACAGCCGCACTGGCGATCTTTCTACCAGCACGGTCACAGCACAGGCTGAGCAAAGGCTACAGAACTTCGAATCTCTCTCTGGTTCACGAGACGACTGCATTGGACGCTATTGGACGCATTTCGTCTCAGAAGAACTGGGGGGGATTTCAGGCCACCGCCGGTGTCGAAAAAAAAAAAAATCTCGCGGTGCACGCATGCACAATCCCGCTTGATGTCCTCGCTACGGCACCCAACCCCTTCGAGACTGAGGACACGCAAGGATACGCCCTGATACGCCCAGTCTGGCCAGTCGTACTGCTTCTTTTTGTGATGCGAGCATACCTGCGCGTCGCGTGAGGAGTATGCGGCTACTGTTTGCCGTTTATCTAAAAAGCAAGCTATCACTTCCGTCGCTCCTCGTTCACTCCCGAGACCTCCCCCCGCAATGGCTGACCTCACAGAGAAAGGCGACTTGAGTGGAAGCGACGACGGCTCTGGCATCTCCGCCGCGCCTGAGTACCACGAGCGCCCCACAGGGTTCCGGGGACTTTACTCTCACCCAAGCACTCAGGTCGGTCGTGTGCACTCGCGTTCCTGAACCGTTTCCTGACATGGATTCCACAGGTTGCGATGGTTGGACTCGTTTGCTTCATGTGCCCAGGTTTGTTCCTCACTCCAACAACGCCATGGTCGGGATGGTGAATCATTTTGGCAGGCCTGTTCAATTCGTTGAGCGGTATCGGTGGTGGAGGACAGGAGAACGAAGTCACAGGTGCGTTTCTAAATCCTTCGTTATCGAATCTATCTGATATTGGGCTTCAAGGGGCGAACACGAACGTTGCGTTGAACAGCACTTTTGCGGTCATGGCCTTTTTTGCCGGGTACGTGCCCGTTACAGTGTCTTCTATGCTTGCTTGCTTAAAACAATAGCCAGGTCGTTCAACAACATACTCGGTTCCCGCCTCACTTTGCAGATTGGTTCCTTGGGGTGTGCAGTTTATATGTCTCGTTGGACGCCGAAGGTCTGATTTGTTCGCAGATACTGCCTTTACATCGCCGGCTTTCTGTAAGCTCTCCTCGAGTGCTGCGATATTTCCGTCATTAATCTCCCCCCAGTTCCCTGAATCTCCACCCCGGTGCTGACGGTGCCGGTACCACGGCCGCTAAATCATTTTGTATCGCCACTGGCGCCATTCTCGGAGTCTGCGCGGGACTGCTGTGGACGGCTCAAGGTTCGCTTATGTTGGCGTACCCAACCGAACAGAACAAAGCGAAATATATCGCGCTTTTCTGGTGCATTTTCAACCTGGGAGGAGTGGTAGGATCCGCTGTCGCCTTTGGCCAGAACTTTGACACCAAGGTAAGCGCGCTTTGGAAGCCTTCGACGACTCGGAATCTAACGGTGTCGTCTCACAGGCTGGATCAGGTATGTTTACCTCTTTAAACTAAGTACTGTCGTCGGCAGCTAACGACGTCGAACAGTCAACAATTCAACCTATGTGAGTTCCGACTCGAATCACGCTGATACCACGCTCAACTTACGCCGCAGATCATCTTCCTCGTCCTCACCTTGGTCGGCGCCACGATCCCCATGCTCATGGTGGACCCGCGCAAAATGATTCGCACCGATGGCACCCGCGTTGTCATCGCGCGTCACGCCTCCTGGAAAGTGGAGATCTGGGGTCTCTGGGTCGCCCTCCGGACCGACCCCATGATCCTCCTGCTCTTCCCCATGTTCTTCGCGTCGAACTGGTTCTACACCTGGCAGTTCAACGAGTACAACGGTATATATTCATTTCGCACTTGGTTCAATTTCATTTCGCCCACCACTGCTGACTCGATTTTTTTTGATACCAGGCGTCCTCTTCAACATCCGCACGCGTTCGCTCGACAGCATGCTCTACTGGTCCGCCCAGATCGTCGGATCCCTGATCATGGCCTTCGTCCTCGACCGAAAGAACGTCAGCCGTCGCACGCGCGCGTTCACTGGATGGGGGATCACGATGGTCATGGTGTTCGTGTGCCACGGCTGGGCTTACACCTATCAGAAGTGCGCCAGATTCAGCTATCCTTTTTTCGTCCGTTTGGTTCCGCACTGACTAACAACATTCGCCGTAGAAACTACACCCGCGAGTCGGTCGCAGCCATCGCCGCTACAGACAGAATCGACTTTAGCGACAAGCAATATGTTGGCAAGATGTACGCTCTTGATCTTTCTTGCGCTCGCTCGTGATTCTGGAGTCCGAAAGCTAACTAACTGACATCCATCCCAGTTTCTTGTACATCTTCTTCGGCGTCCTCGATGCGATGTGGCAGACGAGCGTCTACTGGATGATGGGCGCCATGTCCAACGACCCCGGCAAGCTGGCGTATTTCACTGGGTTCTGTGCGTATTATCAAAATTTTGACGCCAAGTTCTCTTCCCTAACCTCTTCCCGACAGATAAATCCATCCAGTCTGCTGGAGCCGCCGGCGCGTGGCGCGCCGATGCTGTCCTGGTTCCGTGAGTTGCTTACATCCGTGCGGCGAAGTTCCCGACTAATTAGCCCGCCCTAGATTTATGAACATGCTCGCCGCGACCTGGGCCCTGTGCGCAGCGGGTCTACTCTTCGCCCTGCCGATGATATATTTGCGTGTCAAGGACCACACGGAGCTCGAAGACGAGACCATGTACGTATTTTGAATTCGAATTGAACCTACCCTCGACCTGCCTGGTTCTCAACGAGTTCTCATGTTTGTTTAGCGCGCGGATGGGCGAGCACGGAAAGGTGCTCCCTGTTTCGGAGATATTGCCTCAGGTGGAGGGTACAGTGGTTAATGAGAAGGAGGCGGTTAATGAGAAGGAGGCGGTGTAATGTCGATAGGATTAGACGGCGTAATGAACTCATTTTGGAACGGAGAAACTGATAGAAACTCTATATTCTATTGTGAAGGGAAGAGGACATGAGGTCAAGCCACCGCATATATCGATGCGAGCACTTCCGCGAACTCATCCTCTACGGCCTTGCGTCTGGACAGCAATGTTAGCGGCCGGGCATGACATATATACGAGTATAGCCAAGATCCACGTACCTAATATTACCCTTTTC
Source organism: Mycena filopes (assembly GCA_029281495.1). Lineage (NCBI taxonomy): Eukaryota > Fungi > Basidiomycota > Agaricomycetes > Agaricales > Mycenaceae > Mycena > Mycena filopes. The sequence goes on along the minus strand of JARIHR010000005.1, from coordinate 1,056,722 downwards.
CTAACCAGCCAGTACTTTAGTGAACGGATAGCTATGAGAGTAAATATCGAACACACCTTCGTCCGGGACAACTTCCCACTCGGAACGACAACGATGTGCTCCGGGGCAGCGAGCCGCTCGTGCACGAACAACCTTTCGCGGAATGGCGCGGTAAGCTCCATAATCTGGCTCCGCAGTCTTGCGAGCTCGGGCTGGGACGTCGGTTGCACGACGGGCTCGACGAAGAGGACGATGTGGGGCTTGTTGTGTCCGACCACGGTGCAGTTCTGCACCAGCTTGGAGCAGACGGAGAGGACGTTGTCTTCGATCGACCTGCGAGACGATTACATGACGAGAGTAAAATAAATGTGGGAGGGGAAGACATACTTGGTGTCGCAGAAGCAGATCTGTTTCCCGGTCCGTATCCAGTCGTCGTTGCGACCACCTGTATATCCACAGTCAGTTTGCATAGACCGAAAAGACAGCCAACAAACGAACGCACGGAAAGCGTATCTCCCGGGCGCCACCTGCTCGAACAAGTCCCCCGTAACGTGGCCCTCCGGCGGGCGGTTCCGCACACTGGGATGCGGGCAGTTGCGCGACCGGGCGGGGAGGAAGAACTCGTATAGCTGCGTGTTCGTGCCCGCCTTGCCTTCGGTCAACTCGGCGGCGTCGATGTGCTGTGTGGTTGGGATGAACTCGCAGTCGACGGTTGGGATTATGCGCATTGCGGGGAGGTGTTCTCTTTCTGAGAGATGCGAGATGAGGCAGAGACCTATCACGGGTGGTCATTGTCAGTTGAAGGAGGTTGAACTGAAGAGCGTAAGGTCCACGTACAGGCCTCCGTGGTTGCGTAGAGGAGCGTCACAGGCAACCCGTTCGCCACCATCCACGCCTCGTCGTCGGGGTTTATAGACGCGCCTGTGTATATGATCTGCCGCATGTTCTGCAATGTCTCGAGGACCACTGGATCCGCTTTGGCGAATTTTATCAACCGCGAGAGCCACGGCGCGTAGAGGAAGACGCGGTTCAATCCCGCGTCCTTGACCAACGCCAAAAGTTCGTCCACGTCAAAGTCGGCGCGGGAGGTCTGGACAGCGCATTGCCCCCACACTGAGAGATGACTGATGACTGAATTTCGTTAATACGTGTATAGACGAGGAAGGAAACAGGAAAACCTACGTGTTGCAGATCCAAGATGAGCGAACGATCCAAGCTGGTTATATACATCCTGGCCTTCAGAAAACTCGCCCTGAGTGACCCCCCTCCAATGCGCTTGTTGTCCTTTGAGCCAGCGGTGTGTTTCCGGAATTGGCTTGGGCCGCCCAGAAGTCGTTCCACTGGTGTGAAATATCATCCCCATGTCGTCCTCCGTTACCTCCGGCAGAAGCGGAAGTACCGCTGCGCGGTCAACGACATGCATCTCATTGACCGCAGGGATACTCAAATGCGGGACGCCAACGGCAGCTACAACGTCCGCGAAGCTGGGATCGTAGAGCAGCATCTTCCCGTTACATGAGCGAAGCAACTCGTCGACGACATCGACGCCGGAGAAGGCCACGCTGAAGACTTGGGGGACGAACCCTGCCCGACAGATGGAGTAGATCTGGATCAAGTCGACGTAGTGGCGTCCCGTGAGCCTGCCAAGTTTCACCGTGAGTTCCAGTCGCATTCACATGAGCAGCAGTGTCGCACGCACCATAATCCCACGACGTCCGAGGTGGCGACCCCATGGGCGGAAAGCGCAGCATGCCAGTACTTTGCAGCACGCTCGATGTCGCTCTGGCATTCCGCATAGCTGATCGAGACCCAGGTCTTGCTCTCTGCTTCAACCACGAGCCGTTTGAAGATGGTGAGGTTCGGGTGCTTCTTGAAGGCTTCGAGGACACCGGTCAGGAAGTGAGCCATGCTAAGAGTAGGGTGTGGGTCCAAAGCGTTCAGGCTGGTAGATTCTGAGCTTCGAAGTGCACAGATATTTGAGGGCGTTCTCCCGAGGCATCTTTGGAATGGTTCGGAATCATTGAGGGACAAAATTAAACCGGTTCCAGCAAGATTCCAGGCGCACACTGCCCTGGCAAACACTGCCGCGGGTAGATATCTGTTAGGTAGCTCCATGTAGGTGCTGTTTCCCGTCGTCCATTTTCGAGGACAGGCGTGGACGGAGACAAGACGGAGACCGTGATGCTGCAGTGATGCGGTGAACCGAGAAGATGATTATCTAACGCCACTCTGCTTCCGCGAATCCTCCTTGCTCACAACCACAACGTCGCTTTTTCAACAAGTTGCACCCCCTCTTGACCTTTCGATCCCTCAGGCACTCGAATCTTCCGTGGCAATATCCCTGGGGATTTTCTCTCCAAACTGCTCAATTTCCGGAAGTGGCGATTGCGGCCGCTTTCGATATCCTCAGAAACTCTCTGCTCCTCAGTAGTCGCGGACTCTTGGCTTACTCGGGACTCGGGAGCATCGACGATAGAACTGGGCGCAACCAGGTCACCACCAGGCTCTATGAAAGAAGCTCCGGCCGTCCCAATATTTCTACTGTGCATTTTGTTCTACATACTGCACCCGCCTGGCACTGAGGGAATTCATTCATCTGGGAAAGCTGTCTGTCTGGCCAGCGAGCGAGCGCCCCAGTGCTGATCCTTTGCGCCCCCATCTATCCCCCGCCTGATGCCCTTGACAAGATTAATATCTTCAAGCCTTTGTAGCTTTATCTACAGCCAGGCGCCCGATAACGCGCTAGTCGCCCTCTCGTTCGTCCTCTTCCCTTCCCACCCACCATGGAAGACTTCCCGATTACCGAGGCTCAAATCGTGGCCTCGTTCATGGAGAGCGTCTTCTGGGGGATCTATCTCATCACTTTCTTCCTATGCATCCGGTCGCTGCTGTTCCGACCTGACTTCGGGCTCAAGCGCCTTTCCGACTTGAACTGGCCCATGCTCTTAGTCGCTCTGGCCATGTGCTGCTTTGCGACGCTCGACGTGGCCGTGGGGCTCATGCACAATATTCAAGCCTTTATACTCTACAGAGGCGCGGGCGGTGCGGCCGATGTCTTTTCGGACATTTCCAACTGGGTCAATGTCGTGAAGGTGCTTGCTTGCTTGTTATCTCCCCTCTACTTAATCCTGCGCGCAACAACAATTCTAATCATTTTGTAAAGACGGTTAATGTGGTTATGCAGACCACGCTCGGCGACGGGATGCTGGTACGCGCATTTCAATCAAAACACGTCCTCAGAACGAACGAATTCAATTCTAATTCGTTGTTGCGCAGATTTATCGCTGCTGGGTCGTATACGAAAGATCCTGGCGAATCGTGGCATTCCCCATCTTGCTCTGGATCGGCGGTGCGGTCTGCACTGTGATGAATATCGTGTTGGAAATTCGACTGCACTCGAACGCACTGGTCACTTCGACGAGCCTCCGGCCCGTGATCATCTCATTTTGGGTCCTCACGATCGTCCTCAATATCCTCACAACTGGTGCGCCCAACGCATCTTTGAACCATACGCTGAAGGGACAACTTATTACATAGGAATGCTGGTTTATCGGATTTGGCAAGTGGACCGCAAGAGCGCCCAATTCGCGTATCGCACCACTTCTTCGTCGACTGGCGGCACTACACGGACACGGCCGAGCCGGTTGAAGCAAGCGATGCGGATTATCATCGAATCCGGACTCCTCTACACCACCATCGCGCTGATAACTTTCATTACCTACATCACGAACAGCAACTCCGCGTACGCGACCTCCGATGTGGTATGTAAATTAAATTCGCCTCTCCTCCATAAATTGTGTTCAACTTCCATCGCTGACTGGGATTTGAAATTCAACAGGAGGTTCAAGTTGTTGGGATTGCGTTCAATCTGATCATCATCCGGGCGGGCATGCGCGCCGCCGAGGAGGAGGAGGAGGCTATGAAAGCTGGCAGCAATCACTACCCGCTCCATGTCGTTCGCGGCGCGATGGTGACCAGCCTGAGCGCAGTCGACGGCGTTCATGTCACCGTTACTCGCGACTCTGACAGTGACCGCGCGATGCAAGCTGGACGGGAGAAGAGTCGTCACAGTTTGGATGGGCCGAAGGTCCCCGATGTATAGGCGCAGTGTTTTGAATGTACATTTTAATTTGTGGTCGGACAATTTAATTGTAGAGAAGTTGTGCTTCAGCGCCGTCTTGTAACTGCGGCGAGGGTTAGATTCGAATCAGACAGTGAGGATATAAAACTCAATTTGGAGAGGCCGACGGAGTTTCCTCTGACCCATATACAATTTCCGAATGAATGCTCCGGAGTTTCCGGGCGAATTCCAACGACGACGCCGTGCCGCCCAGGAAAAAAGTTAGTGAAACGGGGTTCAATCACTCTTCAAGATTGAAAGAAGTTCAGTCAGAAAGTGCGAAAGTACGGAGAAAACTCCCCGTCGACATTTCAATTATGTGCCAACCGGTCTGGCCCTACTTAATTACTGCCAAATCCATCGAAAACTGCTTATTTGACGATCGTGGGAACTTGAACATGGTTACTCCTTTGAGATGTTCCCATCAGCCTTTGCCACTTGCCTCCTGCCGTCGTCTTTCACTCAGAACCTGTGTCCCTGGAACTGTATTGTGTCCCTGGGGCTTCCTTTCCGCTCACACACTCCACGGGTGCACATACACCGCTCTTGCGACCGGCGTCCCTTGATTGATTAAAACTGGCCACGGCGTTCGGGACCCTCCATCTGTGCAAGTCTTCTATCCGCAATTCATTATCACCCTGGTTCTACATGTGGCCTCGAACCAGCCTCGTACACCTCGGAATGGACACATTGGCCCCCGTGAGAGGCAGGGTCAAGATTATCATTGTCCCAAGTCGATCCATGTCGAGTCTCCGCCACTCCCTGATTATCTTTTTGTGCGGCGATTGGAACAGTTTCCGACAATTGGGTTTACCAGGGCTCGCTGGTTTACCTCCGCTCAACAACAGCTCCTCGCGCCCAAGAAGCTGATGAAGTTCAAGATCCGAAAATGGACGGGAAGATTCATACAGATTTCTACCAACACCGCCTATTTTAATTTTCTTACGCTTGCGGCTTACGGACCCGGGCTTCTGTATTCTCCTTGATTCATCACTATTCATCAATGGCACGCCCACCTACGCACGCCGGTCTTCTATCTTGCGCCCTCCCCCTCCGCGATGTCGTCCAGCTCTAGTCGCCACTCAGTCGAGGAACAAACGAGTACTCCGGGAGGTTCGGGCAGTGTGTCGAAGGAGCTCCAAGAGACGGCTGGAGCATCTGTGTCGGAACCTGTCTCCGAATCAAGCCGCCACGGTCTGCGCTTCTGGCTAGTCTTCATCGCTCTCTGCTTCTGCGTCTTGTTGTCTGCTCTGGATCTGGTCGGTCTCGCGGCTAGCTTGATGCTCTTACTCTCTCACTCTACCTCTAGGGAGGCGTTGGAACTGCTGCCCCGACAATTGTCGCAGACCTTCATGGCTCGGATTTTTCGTGGGTCGGATCCGCATATACCTTGAGCAGGCGAGTCAGACCGGTTGCATCATGTCCATCCATATTTGGATTGACCGTCGATCCTTAGCGCGGCGTTCCTCCCTTTGAGCGGAAACCTGGCACAAATATTCGGACGCCGACATGTTACGTTAGGCACCATTCTCGTATTCGGCGTCGGCTCCGCAGTTTCGGGTTCTGCGCGGAGTATGACGGTCCTCATCGTTGGCAGAGGTATTTCGGTTCAACTTGCCGCTTTTCTGTTCCTAATATATGAACTACAGCGATCCAGGGTGTCGGAGGTGGAGGAACTCAGGCACTCGTTTATATAATTACCGCCGATCTCATACCCTTGAGGGAACGCGGTCTCTTCAACGGAATCACGGGGATGTGGGTTCTATTTTGCGCCTGCCGATATGCGAAACTGAACGTTCGCCGGCTAGGATATGGACGGTGGGTAGCATTGCTGGACCGTTTATTGCTGGCGCTCTGGCCCAGAAGGCGACTTGGCGATGGCTTTTCTGTGCGTGCTTCGCGAGCTTCATCCGCTCACTGCGACTGATGCGGCATCTAGACTTGAATCTTCCCCTCTGCGCAGTAGCCTTCGCCAGTGTAGCTGTGTTTCTCGACGTTGCAACGCCGGAGGGCCGTATTCTTGACAAACTGGCCGCAGTTGACTGGATGTGAGTCGTTGCCTTTTCCTCCGAGCCATGGCTCTGATTGAATACAGCGGGAATATCCTCATCATCGCATCCTCCACCTCCTGTATGCTGGGTTTGACCTGGGGAGGTAGGCAAACGTTACCTTGGGTGTTGAGCCCCACTGATAATCGGTCTCTACGGGCTTCAGGTGGACGTTACTTTTGGACATCGCCGCAGGTGTTGGCCCCACTAATAATCGGTCTATTCGGTTTGGGCTTCAGCATTTTTTACGAGATAACCATCGCAACACGGCCAACTGTGAGCGGTCCGCTTTCTCCTCGATGTATCGGCGACATACATGTCTGTAGATTCCCAAGTCGGTCTTGTCGAACCGGGGAAGCCTGTTGGGGTACTGCATTGTTTCTATTCCTTGGCAGATTGACTCATACATCGCGTTTTCTAGCTATGTCGCCACTTTCCTTCACGGCGTCGTTGCAATTAGTGTTACATGTGAGTCCGCCCACGTCGGCACGCGCCAGATTTGACTTCACCTGCGCCGATTAGTCTATATGTGAGTGTTCAACCAAATCAGTCACTCGCTGTTAATCCGAAAGTACAGGCCGACATGGTTCCAAGCCGTGCGCGACGCGACACCCATACAATCCGGCCTCTACTTTTTACCCATGGCTGCTGCTATATCCCCAGCCGCTATCCTGGAAGGAGTAATAATTGCGAAACTCGGCCATTATCGTCTGGTCGTAAGTCGGTCAGTTTATTTCACACAGACTTTCCGGTTCACAGGCGATTTAGAATTTCTGCGGATGGGCAACGCTCCTTTTGGGCCTCGGCTTGTTCACTAGCATGCAAAAGAGCACGTCGCTGGGACCCATTATCGTTTTCCAGCTTATTCAAGGCATCGGTATGGGACTCCTCTATGCTACGACTGTAAGTTTCTATGATTCTGGCCAGTAACACACTTACAACGATGGCAGTTCGTGGTACTCGCTCCACTCCCAATTTCCGAGAACGCGTCGGCGATCAGCCTTCTGACTTTTGTGCGGACCTTCGCTCAGGTGTGTCAACTTGAACCTACGCTTCCTTCGCTAAGCCGTTCTTTTCGCAGAGCTGGGGAATCGCGATCGCCGGTTCTATTATCCAGAACAAATTGAGCAAGAATCTCCCCAGTTCAATTACCGAACAATTCAACACGCCAGCGGACCTGGTCTATGGCGTGATCCCCGAGATTTCACGCTTGCCTCAGCCGCTGAAGGGTCAAGTTCAAGATGCCTTTGTCGAGAGTATGCGACTCGTTTGGATCGTCTTGGCCGCGCTGTGTGGGGCAGGGTTTCTATCCGTGTTTTTCATCAAAAACATCCCACTCAGCCGGCAGGTCGACAAGAAGTGGGGGTTGGTCGAGAAGCAGGCGCAGAAAGACGCCGAACTCGTAGAGAAGGGTCCAGCGCCGGCTGTTGCCGTTGCGCTTGTCGACGGACGGGATCGGTAGCAGTAGAGGGCTAAGGTGCTTCTTTTCCGCTTTACCCACAGTGATAGTTGTTCCTGACAATAGACAGAAGTTCATTTGTACCATGTTCGTTTCATATCTAAAGATTTTGCCTCGAGCGTTCAGCGGTTTTTCGACAAAAGGACAGCCCGAAAAGCTGGCCGCCGGCGAGGCATGCACCCACAACGGCACCCCGCGTAGTCTGCCGCTGCGCACTCCGTCCTGCATCTTGGCATTTAATAACGGGCAGCTCCATCAATAGATTGATGTTTCGAAGAGAACAGGACTCACATGGTGACCCGCGTAAAAAGAACTCGCGCAGTTCAGTTCTAACTTCTGAAATCTAGGGATGATCATTCCGTCTACTATAGATCCCAACCGTACCTATCATGAAGATGTCTGCCAGTTCCCACCTAAATTTCCCAAAAATAGTGAGTCAATTCTCTTTCCACTGACTCAATTCTGGTCATACGCGAAGAACGGAGAGAAATCTAGATCTCCTGTAGTCGACTGACTGACAGCCACAGCCCATTCCGGAGGAATGTCAGTCATTCATTTCTTCATTCTTGAGGGAGCGGTAAGGCCAAATGGGCCTCTTCTAGCCTGTTCTGCGGGCGCGCAGTGCACACACGCACTGCAATAATCCTCCGACGGAAACGAAGATCACCAAATGGTGAGGTGTTCCTCCCATCACGCCAACTCGTTGTCCTATAAAGCAGGCGCCCGCAGTGCCAGACTAACTATTTCCACCCATCCCAGGTTTTAAACTTTGTTCAATGACTGAAATCGTGAGCAAAACCGTCCCGCTCCTCGATCCCTCTGACAGATCTTCGATTCTCGCCAGCCCGCTTCTTGCAAAATATTGGTTATTGGAGGTGGTCCGGGTGGCTCTTATGCCGCTACAGTGCTCGCCAGAGGTGCTTTTGTCCATTCCATTTCGTCTTTCGCTAATGGTCAAACCAAAGAGGGCTTCGACGTATGCGTGCTTGAACGTGACAATTTTCCGAAGTACGAAGTTCGAGGAATATCTTTCTTATAACTTCACGATGTCAGGTATCACATCGGGGAATCTCTTTTACCATCCTGCCGACCGTTCCTCAAATTTATCGGAGCTGAGGAGTTGGTCAAACAGCACGGTTTCGCGGACAAGGTTTGTACTCCAGGTTGAACCTTTCGCAGCGCATTCGGTTGAGATGTCTCGCTTAGCCGGGAGCCGCTGTTAAACTGAACCAATACAAGAGAGAAGGATGTACGTCGTTGCGCGCTGGATTATGGATTTTACCTCAAGCTGTTTACCAGATACCGATTTTATTTCTCTCGATCCAGACGGCGGAGCATGGAATGTCGTAAGTTTGCGTCCACTTTCAACCCGAAACTTCGTCTCACAGCTTCAGGTCCGATCTGAATTCGATGAGCTCCTCCTTCGCCACGCCGCGAAATGTGGAGTTGCAGTTTGCGAGGGTGTTAAAGTCACCAAGCTCAACTTTAACGGCACAAATACTCCTGTTTCCGCCGAGTGGGAGACGAAGGATCAACGACGAGGGACCTTGAAATTCGAGTACCTTGTGGATGCGTCGGGTCGCCACGGAATCATGGTGAACACTCCGTTCAACGTGATAGCGCGGGGCTAATACTCTCTTTCAGTCCACACAATACTTGCACAATAGGCGGTTCAATAAAGCTCTCCGCAACGTCGCTTGTTGGGGCTATTGGAAAAATACCTCCAAGTATACGCCGCCGAATTTTACCAACCGTGAGAACGCACCTTGGTTTGAGGCATTGACGGACGAAACTGGATGGTGCGTTTCCGCGTCATTTATGCGACTGCTCACGAACCCTCTTTACTAGGTGCTGGTTCATCCCTTTGCACAACGGGACCGTTTCGGTCGGTATCGTCCTTACGGAGGAATCAAGCATCTCGAAGAAACGCGCTCTTCAGCCGCAAACCGCGGAAACACATTATCTGCACCAATTGAAGCTCGCCCCAGGAGTTCTGGAACTTATTGGAAAGGGGGAACTAGTCTCCGAAATCAAATCGGCCAGCGGTGTGTGCTATTTGTTTGGATGTTCAACTTGAAGGCTGAACCTGGACGAACTAGATTTTTCTTATTCTGCCACGAGTTATGCTGGTCCTCAGTATCGCCTCGTCGGAGACGCTGCTGGTAAGATGCTGCTCATTCCATAATTTATCCCAACTCAACTTCGTTCGCACAGCGTTCATTGATCCATTCTTTTCGAGCGGTGTTCATCTTGCGTTCACCGGGGCCCTCTCAGCAGCCAGCTCCATCGCAGCATCCATCAAGCAACAATGCAGCGAGGCTGAAGCGATAGCGTTTCACCACGCCAAAGTCGGCACAGCATACACCAGGTCGGTTTCGCCATTCGTGCGCGTCTTCAGGTTGAATTCACCGCCGGAACAGATTTCTGCTCGTGGTCTTGGGCACATACAAGCAAATCAAGGCGCAAGAATCACCTGTCCTTGCAGACATCGACGAGGATAACTTCGATCGTGCCTTCTCTTTCTTGCGACCAAGTGCGACGGAGTTTACTCTTTCTCAACGGCGATACTTACCATCTCGCATGCAGTTATTCAAGGATCTGTAGGCAAGCGCAATTTTAATACTGTGGTTCCAGTGATAGCCAACAATATCGTGTAGATGTCGACCCAAAGGTGACAGAGCGGGAGCTGCAAGGTGTGTGCTAATCTCTCCGCGCTGTATCGATATTAACGGCACTTGTATAGACACCATGGATTTCTGTAAGAACGTCTTCGCACCTACGAACCCTCAGATGCACGCCGAGGTCAGTGTTCATTCTAGTTGCCCAACCGACTACTCACTCATACCTCTTTCAGGTCGCGAAACGCGTCGACCCCGAACTTACTTCCCCTGATGCCCCTCTGATGAGCGTCGCCACCGTCATGGAGCTGGCGGGCATCCAAAACGACGAGGATGCTCAACACGTGCTGCTCGAGGTAAATGCACGAAAGCCGATCCACTCGATGTACAACTGCGACACGAACTTTAAGACCGAGGTGATGAGCGGGTTTTGCGTCAGAATGGAGCGGGGCGAGTTGGGGTTGATTAGAGCTTAAGATATTCTTGATAGACGCCAGTGGTTTAATTTTCTGGGCGGTGGGTGCAGCTTATAGACAATCAGTAGACAGACCTTGTATATGGTAGCTCATCGAAGAAGCTAGAACGGCATGTCTCGGCAGGGCGGACTTCCAATATCTTGGGTGGCTGGATCAATCGCTATCAATCGGCGCATGCTCACTGCGCCATGCCGAAGGTGAGATCATAGTCGCGATTTTGTCGAAGAAAACCGGGGCAGCAAACTTCAAGATGCGTACAGCGCTAGAGGTCGTCAAGATCTCACAATAGACAAAGTAATTTTACAGGCAATACTAGTACTGTGCGAAAACCGGAACGCACACTCTCAACTCTGTACAAAAGAAAACGCCTTTGAGTCCATTTCATTCAGGGCCGCGTCTTCGGAGAAATCCAGAGGCTCCAACGCATAGTCGCGTCGGACGTGGTTGGCCGCCTCCGTCCTTTCGATCTGAAAAAGAAAAACTCTGAGTATACGTATGCGTAACGCATCGCGGAACGCTGAGAAACGCACATAAATCTCGGCCCCGATAACGTGGAGGAGAATTGCGATCCATATACCCATTCCTACAAACATCGCATGAGATTGATTTTGACGGGTATGGAAAGGAAAACGAACCGTGTGAGGCGCGGAGGGCGGAAGCGTTGTAGAGGTCGCCGCCGGTGGTGGAGGCTCGCACCGCAACCCAGATGTGCGCGGGGTCCACGGCCGAGGACACGCATTCCGGGAAGGAGACTTGCGGGTCGGCGAGGAGACTGAGCAGCTGGTCGCATCGCCAGACCTGATTGATTGATACGAAAGGCATAAATAAGTGAGGTGAGGGCGGTATGGAACCACAAATGATACGACGCACGGTGTAATAGGTGCCAACTAGCGTGATTATACTGGCAGCCGCTAGGGTGATCAACCGGCCGGTGATAGCTGCCCCAAAATACACAACCATGCCTAAATTATGATGAGTTCACGCGCGCGGAGGAATTTCGTTCGAATTGAACGCACGCAGCATCCATTTCCTGTGCCGGCGCGTGTCGCGCTTCACATATACGAGGCCCATGCCGCCCGCGGATATCACCATGAGAGCCATCACGAAGTAACCCGCCTGGACGTTGAGTTCGCCGCCGAACGAACGCCGTGCGACGATTGCGCCGCAGATGTTCCCGACGGACAGGCAGGTCAGTACGCCGTATCCTGAGACGTCGTCGTCAGCGCGGCATTTCATGGTAGGGGTGTAGAATTACATACCATTTAGGCGATGGAGAATAACTTTGCGCTAAAAAAAAGTGTTGAGGACACAGAAACGGAGCGACGGATATGGATGGACTGACGCGGCGGATGGCAGGGATAAATTGGAAGAAGGCGCCGAGACCGCCAACTGTAATTCGCTGAGTTCACGTCAAACGAATGGGATAGAAAGCGCACGAGTTGCCAGGTATATGTGGATGAAGAGATTCGGCTTGTACATCGTTCCACCCAGCCAAAACCATTCCCCTGTGGATAATCAAGCCGGATTCCATTACAGCAAACAAAGCACTTACCAGGCGGCATGAGACTTGACGTCCGCGAAGGATTCATCGCGAGACTCCGAGCCAGGCAAAAGCCGAGAAGTGCGCCACCCCATATGAAACCTCTCGGGCCGTTATTTCCATGCTCGAGGGCTCTGGGCCAAGCTCTACTCACAATTGAGCAGACTGTACTTCTCCCTGAACCCCAGGATCCAACTAATCGACCGGTATATCGAGCCCTCATCTGCCGGGTCGCACTTGGAGGCGACGATTGGTTCCGGATTCGGATACGGTAGGTCGTCGTCGTCCATTATGTACGGTGGGAGCGAGGGCGATGCGAGTGAGCCACTCGCCCTCGTCGTCGGGGAATGGAAGGACATGGTGGTCTCGAGAAGGGCCGACCCTCGGGGCCGTTTACGCTACGGAGTTAATTGCCCCAAGATCGCCTCCTAATCTCTCTCACAACGCGGTACCTCGTGCATTCCTCCCGTGCTGTTTTGAATCATGAGCTTCTTGGCAAGGAATTGAATGCGACCTACCGCTTCGCTCCCTCGGCCGATCTGGCATCGCAAAGCGGCCCTTCTTCCAACAGAGATGCACAAGGACGAACAGACCCCAACTTCCCGAGTAACTCACTCGAATGACAGAGACGCCGCCAGCGGAACCTAATGGAGAGATATTTACCGCATGTTTAATTGAGATGAACAGCCGATGTTGACGACGAACCCGGAGATACCAGTGGTGGCCGTGGTTGCATTTTCAAGGGTCGTGGATTGTGCGAAAGCGGGATTGAGGGCTGACAAGGACGGTATCCTTAGACAGGATTCCCCGCTGTCCATGCCAGGGACAACAGGGAGTCGAGAACGGCGTTGTGGTTGAAAAAAGAAGGCAGAAATTAGAACACTCCCACGGTTGTGATGCGCTCACACGGTTGCATGTGCTGATCTTTGTAACCAGCCACGACCTCAACACCGCTCCCGGGACCGTCGTGTGCAGTTGTCAAACTGTCGCAGTCCTCCAATTCCGTGTCGCTGGCCGGCGAGATTTCACACCGGCGAGCTCGCGGCGTGGCCCGTTCGCGTCCCTCTCACCGCTTTCATGGCCGACCTCCAGCCTTCCTCCTCTTGGATCATCCAACCCAACGAGCTTCAGCTCGAGCAGGAGACCCACATCGCAGGCCGCCATATTGCTCAAGGTCGATGGAGGAAGCATCTTGTCGTCGTCAAAGTTCTTTCCGAGCAGGCGAAACTCCCCGTATGTTATGGCGTTCAGCGAATTGCGTTTTGAACCTTACGGACCTCGGCCAGACACTTCACGCTCGGGGCGAACTCTGGACTAGTTTACAGCATGCCCACGTTTTGAGGACGTTCGGAGTGTCGTTAGAGGCCGATCCTCTGTATGTCGTCACGGAACACCAACCCAATGGAAATGTGGCTCGGTACCTTGAGCGAAACTTGCAAGCGGATCGAGCTAAACTTGTGCGCACACTCATTGCTACCCGCAGCGCGCATGCATCTGACCATAGTTCAAGGTTTATGAGGTCGCAGCCGGAATGCAATACCTCCACGAGGTATTTTCTCTTTGAATTCTTGTCCGCGTCTCAATGTTCCTTCAGCGCGGGGTTGTACACGGGAGCCTCAGACCTGCGAATATATTAATCAAGGACGACGGCACGGCGTGCATCTCGGACTATGGCATGATGGAGGTGCAGTCCAGCGGTGGCGAAGGCCACCGATACTTCAGCCCGGAAGCGTGGAAGGGGGTGCGTATCTTGAAATTCAGGTTTCCGCGCCCACAACTTAACGCGCTCTCATAGACGTTGTCCCGCTCTTCGGATGTATTTGCGTGGGCCATGAGCGCTCTCGAGGTAATATCTGCCCATCACTACTTCTTGTTCCCGCTGAAACGTGTCTTTCAGATATTCACGTCAAAGCCTCCCTGGGGCATTTTATCGGAAAAGCAAATCTTCGCCTTCGTTGTACAGGAACAAACCCGCCCTGAGCGCCCCGACGAAGATTTCGGTCTAACAGATGGCATCTGGTTCATCATCGAAAGATGCTGGGAACAAGATTCACGTCAGCGTCCAACTTTTCAGACGCTTGTCCAGCATCTGCCAAACAGCATACACGCAGCCGACGCTGAGGGTTCGTCCTTTTCATCACCATCTTGTGTACGCGTCCTCACTTCTCTTCAGCGATGGGTGATGGCCCGCAACGATTCAATCGAAATTCCCTGGTCCCACAGCGTGCTCTCTCTCGGAGTTTCTCCGCGAGGACTGTACCGCCCGCCTACGAGCCTTTCTCCAGCCCCCCGCCAGAGTCCGCTCCTGCGACTAGAACCCATTTCGGAGTGTCCAGCCTGCAGTCGCCCGCCCGAACGGAATTCTCTGCCAGATCGCTATACGGCGGGAACGACACAAATAGCATATTATCCAGTGAACCAAGGAGCGGTAGCCTGCTCCCAAGACGGACATCTTTGATGACCTCGTCGTCGAGTGAGTGTTTCCTCGCGTTCCCGGGTTTGTTCCAACTCGGTGAATCTTATTAATTGAAGGCTCTTCGTCAGGCGGCCCTCGGTCCAATAACTCTTCGTGGACTTCGGCGTCGTCGTCCTCTCGCTCCGCTCCCAATCGCTTTGGGAAGGACCCGGAAACGCCACGCGGCCTACCGCCGATCCCATCGCCCATCCCAGAAGATGCGTCGATTTATAGTGTTGAGCGACGAAGAAGTATCCAGATACCGCATAATCTCTCAGTAGACTCTCTGTTCAGTCAACCGAGCTCGATTAGCACGACGACCGGTATGTTGAAGTTTTTTCCTCCGAGTACGTGCTTTTATTGTGGTTACTAATCCGTCCATAGTTCCGAACGCGACACTGATTGTTGGCGCCCTCCTCGCTGAGATCAAGGAGGGGCGACAGCGGGACGTGATCGACCCGCTCATCTCGAATATCCAGAAGCTCGGCCGCAGGTCTCACAAAGACGCGCAGAAGTTGGTGACGGCAGGCGCTATACCAGCCCTCATCCTACTCCTGAAAACCCGCGCCGTCTATGGCATCGGCCTCGAGATCGTCCTCATTGCACTGGGCGTCTTGACGTACGTGCAGTTCTCTCGAATGCCAGCTGCTCTGCTGATAAGATAATTATCGCCTCAGACACGACCCCATCACCGCAAACACCATCTACCGCACCAACACAACAGCCACGTTAATGGGCATCGCCGACGCCGCGCAGACGGACAACATCACCGCCCTCGCGCTGTGGTGCCTCGCGCGGATTTCCCGCAATCCCGAGATCGCAGCGGGGCTCTTGAAGCAGAACCTCGGCCGCCTGCTCGTCAGCAAGGGTATCAAGTCAGGGCAGTGGCGGACGTCGCGCATGGCGGCGTGGTGTCTCGGTGCCATGATCTGCTCCGACGACATCGCGGATGTCCTGGCGGACATGGGCCTCGTGCCGACGCTGTGCGAGCACTTGCAGCGCTGCTCCGACGCCGTCGATGCTACGCCGGCGGACCAGAGCGCCGCGCTGTACGCCGTCGCGCGGATATCGCGGTCCATTAAGATCTCGAAGGGCCTCGCGAAGGGCGGGTGTATCGAGATCCTGGCGCACCTCTTGAGTACCGCAGAAAATCCTGAGGTGCTGAAGTGGTGCTCGCGCGCGGTCGGGTGCTTGATGCGGCCTAACAGCAGTGATATGGCGAAGGTTCTGTTGGACGCGGGGATTGCTCGGGGGCTGGCGCGTCTGCCCAGCATGCTGGCCACGGAGGACGTTGAACCGCTCGGCGCGTTCGCGTTTGCCATCCAGCGTTTCTCGTGTGCGGAGTGGGGCGGCGGAACTCGGAAGGCGCTGGTGGATGCGGGCGTCGTGGACTCGCTCCTAGCGGCCTTGCGCACGTCCGCGGACGAACCGCACCCGCAGGTTCATATCGAACTGGCGTACGCGATCGCACTGCTTTCGGACGTGGGTGGTTCGGGGATCCGGCGTGAGATCGTGAATGCTGGTGGGATCGATATCCTGAAGCAAATCAGTGCGTCGGCGGTGAGGTCTGACGTTGCGAAGGCGTGCAACTTGGCCGCGACGAGTATCAAGGGGAATATATGGTCGCGGAATACAGGTTCGCTCGCCTTTTTCTCATTCTATGGAGAGTTGTTTACTCAGCTGGATTCATCTGTAGCTTCTGCGAAAGCAGCGCTCGCCCACGAGTGGTCCGGAGGCTGTCCTGACCATCTGCCCGAGTGCCCGGTCGGAAGGAACGAGTACCGCTGATATTTATTGACATATTTATTGGCAGGGCATCTTCGTGCTGGACGCGAAGGCAGTATATCAACTGAATCCACTCGTTACTCTTTTTTCTTGTAGATATGTATGTACCACCCCACGACCGCGGTAGACTAATAAGACTCCATGTTGTAAACCGTTCTTGGTTGACTTCCGGCTTGACCCCACTTTGACAGAAGGTTCTCATTTTTATTTACAGCCGAGGCGAGCATAATATCTACATGCAGTCTCGCGGGAGGAGTGAATTGTACTCTCGTCCGACCGTCGACCTGTTATCCTGCCTAGTGGTCATCACATGCTCCCCAGGGAGCTCCATATTTCCTCTCAACCAATCGGTGGCGCCATCGTACCACCGGCCGTTCCGATAAAGAAGGCCATCCAGATGGGTTGAATGCTACATAGGAATGAATGAGTCAGGAGGTTTAACCACTTTATAAGTCATGGTCCAAAGAAAAAAAAACGAACCGCGTCGTAAACTTCCCATCTCGCACTCGCCCAGCCCTCCTCCCCGCATCCGTGCGCTTCGATAATGCCTATGAGCGCGCGGAATAGGTCAACCATATGGTCTGCGTCCCAGAACCACAGTCTCCGCCCGCCGAAGAATTCGTGCAGCACGAGTCTGGCGCGCATGCTCGATAGCGCCAGCACCTCGCGGAAGGCGTCGAAGGACGGGGATGATGGCGGGGAAAAATACGGATATGTGGGCCGCCGGGGGTACGTGCCGGCGAAGGGGAGCAGCGCGGAGAGGGCCACCATTTTCTCGGACTGGGTTAGATGGCACCATTCGTGCGATGGTATGTTGGACGGGAAGGAGAGCACGCGGGTCGCGGCGTCCCAGAGCCATTTGCAGTGCAGCGAAATGAATTCTTGTTCTAGCATCTCCAACTGGGCGGGGACTTGACGATACATCTCGGTGATGGGCGGGAGTGATGGAGGAGGAGGAGGAGGAGGAGGAGGAGTGTTGGTCTTTTCAGGGGCCGAGCCGACTCTGCTGGAGAGTGGTTCGCGGGTATATAGCGGTAAGGGTTCGGAGCCGTTGTAGGACTTCGCTATGTCGTTGAAGCTGCTGGGGCGTCAGGAAATTGAAAGGTTGTGTGTGATATGCAAGACTTGCTCGGATACGAACGCGTATGAGCCTCGATGCTTCCTCCAAGCCGCTCGTTCAACATCTCGTTCGTTGTAAAAGGTAACCAGTTTGGCCTGCCCGTTCGGCGATTGCTTCCGAGCAGTGACTCTGCACGACCAGTCGTGTAAGGCGTTGAATCATCTTCTGGGAGAGTTGCGGCTCACGGGGATTCCGTGGAAAGTAAACCCTCGAGGTCTGATGGTTCGAGTTTGTAGCACTTGAGGGCTAGTGTACGGGATATCTGAGAAGCAGCGATTTACTTCACGAGTATCGGAGATGTGGAAAAGAAGGCACACCTTCTTTGTCCTGTGTACGCTGGACTTTTCCCGCCGACGCGAACTTCGACTCGGCGGCAGAGTCGTTGTGGTTGAAATCGCCCGGACTGCCGCACCACTGCCAGGGGGTGAATTGTCGTCCCATTCTTCCTGCTGGATCATTGGAGAGAACATCGTCTAGGCATAATAGGATCCGTTCGCACGGTGAAATTCAAGCCTCCGAGACAAATGATGGTTGGTGTTGAGAAAAAGAGTTTCGCGCTCTTGCCGAAGTTCGGCATCGATTGGATATCAAACAAGGTAACTCTCATCTCCATTTTCCGTCTGACGCGTCATGCCAGGAGTCAAGCCTTCCAGCAAGGGCAAGAAAACGAAACCCAACGAGTCGAAAGAGCGCGTTGACGAGTCTCTGTGGCGAGCGTCGACAATTGATCCAAATCGAACGGTTCGTCGTGCTTACTCTCACTCGCAGATTGATGTTTCTTGAATCGCTGACCCGGCGAACAGATTTCCGCGACCCACGCCGTTTCTCAATATAGGCTGACCTCGGGGGTCCTCAAATTGTTGCCCTTTACCACGTCTCAGTGAGTAGGCAGGTCGCCTCGCGGAAAGTCTTCCATCCAACTGACTCGATACAGAGTCACGCTGCCTTACCAACAGAGGACGGTTACTATGACCCTCTATAAGGAGCAGGCCGTGGAGCGTTTGGCTTGGGTGGACCAGAGGCGTTTGACGCGTAGTATGCCTGCCATTTTATTCCCCTTCCTCACTTCGCTAATATTCTATAAATCTCTAGTCTCAATATGCTTGAGGAACGGCACCACTCCGGCAAAATATCCCAGGCGCCTGAGGCCTACAGACGAGCAGGTGCCAGTGCCGGCCTAGCGAGCCTGAGTCAGGTGGTGCCGCCACCCCTAGTCGGAGCCGCGTTCCACCGTTCCCTGAGGGCCGTCTCTGGTTGTGGGAGGCCGCGAATGACATTTTAGCCGCCTCTGCGAACGAGTTTGGCGACGAGCGGCTGAGTGCTGCGGAGAAGCAGGTGGCACTTGCGGATCCCTTCCTCGTCGCGCCAAACGCGTACCCCCCGAGGCCGGCAGCCCTTGCTCCTGGCAGCCCGTCATACGATAGGCTTCGTGAGGTTCTGACTCGTGCTCCCTCGAAACACGATCCGAAGACCAGAGGCCAGCTGGAGATCCACGAAAATATGTTCGAGGGAGTGACAATGTACTATTGGAACCACGCCTACATGGTCGAGCTTTTCAGTTCGCTCATCGCCGTCATAGAAGAGCACGGGATCGAGGGGATCGGGTGGAAGAGCGCGCGTTGGGAGGTTTATCACACGGTGCGCTTCATTCAATCCACTGGTTGAACTTTCGTTCACTTACCTGTATTTATTTAGTACTCCCGCTGCATTAAATCCCTCTACTTCAGTTACGAGGATAAATGCTGGTGTGATGATGCTCAGGATTGGCTGTGTGGTCGAATGGACCTTCCTGGATCCAGGACAATCACGACCCGTCAAGACAACCAGTCGGATGTGGGGCGAACATACAATCAAATGCTTCCGTTCCTCGAGCCGGGGGAGTGAAATTGCCATGTTGGCGGCCATGTGGAACTAATGCTGGATTCTTGTATCTGAGTCGAACTTCTGTATTTATTTATTCTATCTGTTGGACGGTGCAGAATGAAGTATGCAAAAGCTTGACCGAGGGCTGTGCGTAAGATGACTCTTCAGGAACTCCAGGAATTCGACGAACTCAACAATGAAAGAGAAGAACAGAAGGTCAAGGTGAAAAAGCCAAAAAGAACTCTCGACCTGGGAGTCGAACCCAGCTCTGCCGCGATCGCGGAATTTGACAAGCGGCTGTACTAAACCGATATACTAGTCAAGACGTGATGTTAGGACGTTCGCTTCCCGTATCAGGCGGCCAGAGCATACATGTCCCCACTTGCGGCACTTTCCACTCGCCTCGTCAGTTTCGAATACTTTCTATTGGCACCTCCTCGTCCTGCTACCCGACTGACACGATTTCCGACCCGCAGTCCTGCTTTCCATAACCTCCGAATACCTCGAGGAAAAGCATACCAAATCCAACTCAAAAACGCTCTGGCTGTTCCAAGCAAGGTCCATAACTCTCGAGGATGACTGGATGATGCCCGAGTCCACGCCGTTCTGCTGTGAACTGTCCGGCCTGCATGCCTCTCAAGAGGAAACGGGCCTCCAATGAGCTGAGTGACCAAGAGGTGCGTCTGCCTTTTCTGCTGACACCCTTCAGGCATTCATAACCTTTGTAGCAGCCAGGTAGTTTCGAGGATGCATCCCAAGCAACGTGAATTCAGATGTCTCCTGCAGCGCCTTCGACATGGTACTGCCAGGAAGACCCCCCGGTCCCGCGCCTGCGTCAGCTATGCCCGTGCCTTTCTCCAGGATCGCCTGCGTTCCAATGGAACCTCGTGTGCGCCTCCTCCTGCCCTGCAGTGCACCTCTCGACGGAGTGTGACCCAGTGAAGGCGGGTCTTCACGAGACGGTCGAGAAGAGGAAGAGGAAAATAGTGACCTCTAGTACGTCGGTAGGTACATAGCGGCAGGGCTGGTTCTCGTCCCTCCTCACAGCGCTGATGACGTTCCAGATGCGTGTCTCGACGTTGGCGAAGCGTCGAGGAGCTTTGTGCCAGCAGGAGAAGATTTCGTGTCCTGGATGCAAACGTCGAGGATCGGGACGATAACCACGGCCCCAAAGTCGCGGAGCGAGAGGCGGTCGCACCTTGTCCTTCGACATCCGTATACCCTACCCCTTCACCTCCGCCTCGTCCACGCTATCCAATTCACATACGGCGTCGACGCCTTTCACTGCGAGCCGTCCTCTCCGGACCTCGCGAGGAGCTTCCTCGATAGCGTCCATCCAGCGCTACTTATTGAAGGGCTGCGCGAGCTATCGCACTCGTCTGTTCGGCCCATCCATCGACATACCACGAGGTGCTACTCTCTCCGCGCACGCATGGCCCCATAATCTCTTCCTCCTTCCGTCGGATCGCCCACCCGGGCGCCCCCCGCCGACATTGAAGCATCAAGAAGCGATATCCCCGACGACGGGAACGGCTCACAGCTACCGGAGGTCCTGCACGCGATGTAACCTAGATCGACGCCGTACCCGACGGGATTCGCTGCCCACGCGGGATGAAGAACGCAGCCCGCCCTCATACACGCAGGGCGATACATCGGCCGATCTGCGTCGGCCAGCGTGTGCTCCGCTTCGTGTCAATGGGCAGCGTCTTCCAGCGCATGTCGAGGACTCGAGTGTCGATGTCGACTGCGGCGACGTCTTCCGCGATGCCCTGGCATTCCGCCCGAACTCGATTCCGGCCTCCGCCTCCGCCTCCACCGGCACCAGTACCGATCGAAGCTGTGGGCGGCGGCCTACTGCCGCTACTCGTACTTTTGCGACCTCCACGACGACACGACGAGAAGGGTATCCACAGTACACACATCGCTGCCGTGTTGCATAGGCGCTCCCTCCATGCACTAGCCCAACGCGTTGTCGGGATCCATCTTGTCGTGACCTTTGTGCGCACTGCGCACTGCAGCAATGTCGTTCCGCATGCCTTCGTCCGGACGCACTTCAGAGCACGAGCACTCCTTATCCGCGATGGAGACTGAGCAGAGCTGAAATACGTCGCCACTCCAGAGCCCGCTTGCGCTGGGCTCGACACCATTTCAGTCGTGGACCACCACGGGCAGGAAGAGCGACGTCGAACGATGACCGCCCACGGCTACTCACGGCGAGCGCTACGGCCGGCCGACGTAGCGATGGATGCACCGCCTGGATTGGAGACCGCAGGCTCCCCGTTACCGGAGGTGCATGCACGATGGCGCGCGCGCTGTGTAGTTGTCGATGTAGGGCGGTGGTGCGCCACGCTCACCGCATGGACGTGGGCTTTGTGCGCACTGCGATGTCGTCCGCGCTTGCGGTCGCGCGGGCACTCCACGGGCCCGAGCGCTCCTTACCCGCGATGACGACCGCACAGAGCTGAGACGACACCACTCTCGGACGACTACACAGCGCGTTGTTGGGGTCGGTCGGATGGCCCTTGGGATGGTGGAGGGGGATTCGACGATTGTGCTTGTGGACTACCTACTGGCAAGCCCGGTATCCGAGCCTCGCGAAGGTGTCACCCGCGACCGCCTCCTCGCCATCAATCTACCGCTCGTAGGGTCATCTGCGCCAGGCAGTCTATTCGGTTTCCTGGTCCCGAAGCACACATTCCCCCGTGCTCCTTCCACGACCTCGTACCTCTCTCCCGACCTCGTCCTCGCCGCCCGTCTCCGCCTCACCCGCCTCACGCTCTCACCCACTCCCCGGCCGGCAAGAGCAGAACTCGGAGGGAACGTGGCCTTGGTGGAACCTCGATACGCTGAGGGACTACGGAGCGGACTCACCGGGACAAGCGAGGCGAGCGGGTATGCTGTACGTCGACGCCGCTGTTGTTAAGCTGAGGCGGAGGCAGAGGGCACCCATTGTGCTAGTAGTACTGCCCCCGCGCACTTGATAGACTCGTTCCCCGCGTACGATCTTCCGAGCCCTCGACCGCTTGGTTGCTGACGGTCGAGGTGATGAAGCTCTTATCAATGGGCTGTTGGCGCGCGACCCGACGGGACGCGGTGGCGGATCACACATCCTCCCATGTCGACGTCCGTTTCACCAGCCTGTCGATATCACTGTTAGCATCCAATGCGGCCCTTGAATTGCGGAGCGTGAGGTGCTTAGGGCACACGGCGACGAGCTCCCCGCCCTGTACAAACAAGACCAGGGACAGTGTTCCTTCCCCAGTGGCTCGAGACTGCATGCATCCCAATTCGGACACGACGCCCGCCGCCCAAAATGGAAATTTGTTGGGGACGTCGATGAACGGCCGGCAGTTTGAACGGTGTTGGTTCCTCGTGTCTCTAGGCTCGGGTTTAGCGCCTTCTTTTGGAAGACCCAAATCGTGCGGACGCTACAGTATGTACGTGTTCTGCAAATTGACTTTTAACGAGTCTCATCCCCCGCTCGTTAGATCTGAGAATCGACTCTGTATTAGAAGATTCGACGTGTACATACTAAAAGTACATTCATTATTATATTTCGTTATTTATTACTTCTCCGTAAAAGTCCTCGACCAGCTCCAACTTCAACTCTCATAATCAAGCGGCCCCCTTCTCAGCCTTCTCCCTCCCCACCAACCTCCCACGCTCCCGCTCACTCTCCGTCCCATCCACACTATCGTCGTCCGTCTGGTACAGCTTCTCCGCCGTAACGTCTTGCCTCAGGACGAACTTGCGGATCCCGTACGGGACTTGGCGGAGCCCGTACGCGGCGTGCTCGCGCATGGGGATGGAGAAGACCTGGTCGAGCTCCTCGAGCGTGCGCCCTTTGGTTTCGCGCACGAAGAGGAGGATGAGGACCCAGAGGACGCTGTTCGGGTGTTTTTATTAGCCAACACATGCGGAACACGAATACGAGGAGGGAAACATACCAGCACCAGGCGGCATAAAAGCCGAAGGCGCCTTGGGGTTTGAAGGCGGCGAGCAAGGACGGGAAGGTGATTCTGCGGGCGGAATCAGACGCGGGGTTGCATATCTGGGTTGGCCACTCACGATAATATGAAGTTGAAAAACCAACAGGTTGCCGTGGCGAAGCTCATCCCCAGGTCGCGGATGTACAGCGGGAAACTGATGTTTGTTAGATTGAGCGGCGGACATGAAAAGGTGAACAAGAACTCACGCTTCGGCCGAGTACGTGAAGGGCACTGGACCCTCTCCGGGGGAATAGAATACACCGAAGAGATCTAAATAACTCAGGTATGAGCGAAATGCGGATCTGAACTGAGCTCAAGACAGACAGATTCCGAGCGAAACACCCGCGAGCTGGCCCTTGGGCGTGGTAGACCAGAACGAGAACCCAGTGATAAGGAGGCAGATGGCCATGAATGGGAACGTGAACAGTAGAAGGTTCCTAGAAGAATCCAACATGAGCTTCGGTTCAAAAACCCAACATCGAACTAATCCTCCTCACCTCCGCCCAAACGAGTCGATTGTGAAAATCGCGGGGATGGCAAAGAGGAAGTTGATGAGCCCGAAGCCGAAGGACGAGAGGAGCGATGCCATGCGCGAGAATCCGGACTGGAAAAAGACGGTCGAGGAGTAGTAGGCGATAACGTTGACCCCGCAAAACTGTTGGCCTAGAAAACCAAAAACCAACCACATCAGTATCAACAAGAGGACTCCTGCTTCAAGAGCACACACCGAACATCACGATAAAGCTCGCAACCGCAGCATTGCGATTCCGCGGCACAGTAACCATCTCCCAAAGCCTATTCCGCCCCGTAATAACCTCCTTCTCCGCCTCCAACAAAACATGAATATAATACAAATCCCTTGCAGCCTGCACAGGACTAAACCTCAACCTCGCAAGCTCCCCATACGCCGCCTCGTACCTCCCACGCCCAATCAGCCACCGGGGGCTCTCGGGCGCGAAGAGCACCTGGCAGCAGACGATGAGCGCGGGGACGCCCGCGGACGCGAGCATCAGGCGCCAGTTGAGCCCGGTGATGTTGGCGGGGTCGCGGACGTTGAAGAACGCGACGTCCATGAGGTCGCCGAGGGCGATCCCGAATGCGGTGAAGAATTGCCAGAACATGACGAGGGAGCCGCGGATGTTGGCTGGGGAGCATTCGGCGGAGTAGACGGGGACGGTGGCGGATTTGGGGCCGATGCCGAAGCCGCTGCGGGTAGAGCTTTGAGTCGGGTGAAGGACAACTTGAAGTCGAGGAGAAAGCGTACAGGAAGAAACGGGCGATAAATAGATGCCACCAGGTGTTTGTGACCGCGCTCCAAATACATGTAAGGAAGCTAAAGAAAAGTTGTTTAAACATGCCGAAACGTTCAACCCGTCGGCGTACCTGATTAAACATGTAATAAAGATAGTTTTCTTGCGACCAAAGGCTTTATTGAGGGGATCCGTGAGCCAGCATCCAATGAAGGCGCAACACCTGAGCAAGTGCGTAAAGATCAGCGGGAATTCAGTACAACCATGGCATAGACGTGCATGTAAGGTGCTGAATTAACGAGCCCCACAATCCAAGTATCGTGCTCTGAATGGTAGGCAATTAATTCGTACTCGTTGAGAGTAAGCAACTCGAAACAACACACGACTGGTAGACCCGATTCCGAATTGCGCTGGATAAATAATCTGCGCGCCGTTGATTACAGCTTCGTCCATTCCTTGGACGGCTGCTGCTAGCGAGGACATTATGACCATCTGCCGCCCAGAGTAATAAGTACCGATGAAGTTGAGGGGAAGGCAGCATTGGACGCACGTAGTATAGGGTTGGAGTCTGGTGGTACCTATGCGTGGTTTCGCGCCGAAGGTGGTATTTGTCTTCCTCGTCCAAGAGGTCGATGCTTTCGAACGCTGCCCGTGCAAGAATGAATGAATGAATAAGCGGCAGCAATGGTCGATAGTACTGCGAATCGGAAACGAACCCTCAGGCTCTTGCGCAACAAGCGCACCCTTCCTTAGCTCAGGAAGCAAGTGCTTCAGCCCCTTCTCTTCCGCAAACTGCTCGACATCGCGCATGAGCTGCTCCCGCGAGACACCGCGCAGTGGGTTGGCGAGTTTGGCGTTTGCTTCCCTATAAAAGCGTCAACGAGCTCGCCGGGCCATCCGTGCACCGGAATCGACGACGCACTTGAGCGCCTGCACAGACGGCTGAACATGCGAGGACTGGCGAGAGGGCGTCGTAATAGAGCTTCGCCGGTGCTCGTGGTGCACGACCTCGCCCTTCTCCTTCTCCTTCTCTTCACGGAATTCTGGGTGCGCAGCGGGCGTGGACATGGGAATTTGAGGATTATAGAGGGGTGGAGTGCGAGGGAGAGGCTCTTTATAAGCTGAGGGGACGGCGGGAAGGAGCAAAAGACGTCAGTGCTGCCTAATTGGGGAGGAGAAGTTGAACCACTTCGGGCCGAGGTGCCGAGTTGAACCTCGGGATGCGGGAGGTAAACTTTAGGCTGTAATCCCGGTGTGCTTTGCTTCTCGGGACGCTTAAAGCCTCGTCGGCATTCTAAGTCCTCGCAGACAGATAGAGAGCTACAGTCCTGGGTTTATGCCTTAGACTGGGATTAAAATAATTTAAATATCCACCAGCTCCAACGGAGTGATGATTACTCGGAGATGTTTCTTCCACGGTTTCGGCGCGTCTCATCCTTATTCCCAAGTTATAAAATTGCAGGACAGCCAAGAAGATGGAGGATAGAAAGGCTTCATACTTTAGAAATTAGAGTTGCACCGGCGAATTGACTCCCGTGCCGACTACGACGCATTGATGTAGGGAGGAACCGATACGACCGGCGTATTCGCTCGAGACCGGACCATCTGTCCGCTCCTCCTTCCTCATGGTGACGCAAGTGGGTCAACATAATGTAAAATATAAATTATCCGCTGGTACATTTGTGCATTATACAGGAATTGATTGACTCGTATCGTGTGTGGAGGTGGTTGTGAATAGATGATACATAGACAGCAATCCACCGTGCTGGCGTTCATCGGGTAGCATCTTCGACCCTCGTCAGCACAGGAACATGCCGCGGAGGCGACGGCGACGGCGACGGCGCCATCGAGGGGCGGGAGTACACCGACGCCTCGGACATGCTCGACGCATGCGAGGTGTTGCGCAGGAGCGGCGTCGCAGCGGCCCCGCCGGACGATGGCCTTAGCGTGGGGGGAAGGGGAACAGGAACAATACCGATACTACTACTCCTGAGAGCCAAAGGCGATATCGGGATGGGCGCACCGGACGAAAGCGGCACCACATCCTCGTAATGCGCCTCCTGCCACGCCAAATCCTGCCCAAACCCGTACACGTCGCCCACGCTCGCGTGCGAGCGCACGATGTAGTGCGGGCCCCCCCTGGCACCGAGCGAGTGCGAGCTCGGGCGCCTAATGCGCTCTGCGGTCGTGGGCCTCGGGACGGGAATCACTGGTACGGGTAGCGAAAGCTCCTCAGGTGCTGGCCACCCCGAGCCGGGCGGCGCCCAGGGCTTGTCGTCGTCCTGCACCCCGGGCTCGCGCTCCCACGCGAACGGGCTGTCCGGGAAGGCGATGCTGAGGGCCTTTCGTCGCTGGGCGGCGCGCGTGTGGCGGCGACGGTAGATGAGGAACACAATGAGGGCAATTAAGGTTACGGCGGCGACGGATGTGGCGATGGCGGCTATGATGGCTGGCATGTGGATTAAGGAGGAGGATGAGGAGGATTGGGCGTTTGTGGAGGGATGGAATGCGGGCTGACGAAATCGATAAGTACAGGAATAGAGGATAAGCCACCACAAGCTCACTTGACTGGAACTCGATACCTGAGGGGCTGTAGATGCTTGTGAAGACGTGATCTTTATGAAGTTGATTAACGAGTTGAGTCCGTTCTCAGACTCTCGACACTCACCGAAAGGGTTGAGGAAACTGAAGTGCGGATTGTCGAAGACACATCCCATGTGGACCGACTTGAAGAAGATGACGAATGCATGAAGGAGATCGGTGGTGAAGAAGAGGGCGATGGCAACCAAACCCCCAGAACTTGAGCGGCAACTCTGGTTGGGCTCAGTAATCAGCCTTTAAAACAACATAAATCTCACTCACCTTTGCGGAGTCGACACGATAGAAGAACTCGGGGAGGGAGAAATTGAAGAAGTTTCGGTAGCGGTCTGGAGAGCAGCCCTTCAGAAGGACAGCCAGTGAGCGACAGCGAGGCACACTCACCATAAGTACCTCGAGACGCCCGAAAGAGGAGGACCCGAGCAGAGACCGAAGAGGGGGAAGAGAAAGTGCCTGGTGCTAGCGCTCGTTCATCAGCTCGATACAAAAGCCGTCCAGCCTATTTAACCATTAAACAGGCACTGCCGTGGAATTCAGGTCGACCCACGTCAGTCAGGACCCGGTGCGGCAGTCGCGCGAGTTCCTGGTCCCCGGCAGGGGATAGACACGGTAAATGTCCTTGTCCACAGCTAGTATGCAGTGATACGAATCGTGCAATTTATTCCCTCCCTGGCTGGCGTTGTTTCAGTCAATTCTGGGGACCTGCTCCTCCTGCTTATCGGTGGCAGGATAGATAGAGTACAGCGATATCGATGCCATTGGCTGATATAAAGGACCTGTGCTGCAATTAAATATTAATGAATGCCACAGTAGATGCGAGCCAGCCACCTTTGAGTTCAGCATTACGGGGAGTGTCGAGATTCGACTGGTGACCTTCCGCAGGGACATAGAGCGGCAGTAAGGCAAGGAGGATGTGAGGGTTTGGGAGAAGCCGCAAATCGTGGCACAGCCACATGTCACTTAGTGACACGTTTACGTCCGCTCTTCTGCCGCAAACGCCGATGAAGCGCTTGTCCACCTCCAGCCTCTTGGGTGTCTTTCGGAGATCTGTAGGCGGTTTTCTCAATGAAGCCGTGTATCTGATCTTTCCCGCAGAAACCTAAGCAAACTCCCGAAGCAGCCAAGGTCGCAGACGAGGTTTCTGGCTTACGAATAGAGAACACTTCCTTCAACGTTGGAACCGCGCGGTGGCCAGGATACGGCGCGATCCAGAATCTCTTCGTCTTGTAGGCCACCTCTTGCTATTTTCTTTTCCAGGCCGACTGACAGAAACGGCCCAGCGGCGACTCGTATTCAGCCATTGGATACGCTGCAAACCTACCGCCGCCAAAGAAGGTTGACCGCAAAACCATCCCATACAAAGGCCTGACATATGCCGACACGGACGGTACGAACTGGGTTGGGTATCTCCTCATGAAGCACGATCCGCATCCGGACTTGCTTGTGCACGACTACGCTGCCGGTGGAGCGCGCGTTCCGGCCCTTGGTCGTGGGGCTGCGGTCGAGACGCAGGTGAACAAGAATTTTCTGGAGGGCTATGCGATGGAACGTGCGGCAGAAGAGCTCCCATGGGACCCAGCTACTTCGTTGTTCGGTGAGTACCGCCTCGCCCTTGCTTCTCAACGTCTTATCGTTCCACAGTAACATGGGTCGGCATAAATGATTGCGCGTAAGTTAATTCAACATCCAACGAATGCACATCTCATGTGCCGTCAGATATGCGAAAACCCACGACGATACGCTGGAGCTACTCTTCACCCTCGAAGAAAAACTATATCTAGCCGGCGCACGCATATTCCTCTTCATCGACGTCCCACCAATCGGGAAATCCCCCGCAGGTGCGTTCTCTCACTCTACCTCCTCCTCCATATGAACCGCCCCCCACCAGGAATCAACGCCACCTCCGACATCAGCGCAACCTACACGAACTGGAACTCGTGCCTCCTTCATTCCACACAAAAATTCGCCACCACCCACCCCGACGCGCGCGTCCTCACCTTTTCGGCCTTTGACACCTTCACCCGCGTGCTCGACAACCCGAAGACGTACGGGTTCTCGGCGAAGGACGCGAGTCGCGCAGGGGGCGCGGTTTGGCGCGACCACCTCCATCCGACGAGTAGGATCCATGAAATTTTCGCAGAGGATCTGGTCGCGTTCCTGAAGGGCTTGGATATTTCTGTCGAGTCATAATGCACGTCGGCCGAGTGGTTTGGAAATATGGGTCCGAGTGTGTGAATTCCTCGGCTTTCCCTAAATTAAACATCATCTGGATGCTGTGCGCACAGGTTGACCCCTTGCTTCTTCTTCACTCTCACTCTCACCCACTACATTTTTTCTTTCTTTCTACGACTCTCATGTCCGACAACGACTGCTGCGGCATGCTCCTCTCCTGCTGCGTGTGCTGCTGTACGCACCCTCCCCACCCTCTTTCCCGCACCCCTCAATCTGACTTCATTCATGCAATCCACAGCTGTGTGCACTCACGACAGCGACAGCTCCTGCATCCGGGCTATCATCAGTATCTGTGCGTCCTCCTCCCTCCCTCCTCGATGTTGACCTGACCTCGGATTCCGGTATCTAGTCCCAGAAAGCTGGTGCGGACGCCTAAAGGACACCGCGGCGGAGGATGCGGTAATGGCGGAGCGTGATCGCGAAGCTGCGTTGTTCCAAACCAGCAGCCAGAACAGCTCGCAGCCCGAGGGTACACCCACGATGTCCATGAAGACGACGTCCGGTGGCCCGAATCTGCGCGACAAGTCGCTTATAATGTGTGCGTGACGACCCTCGTATTTTACACGATTGCCCGTTTACCCGGCCATGCACAGCGGACCTGGAGTAGATTGGATTGGATTGGTCGAGGTTGTCCTGGTGACAACGAACGAACCAACGAACGAATGTATACCGCCGCTTTCGTATTGCTTTCAAGTGTGAATGATGCCATCTCGGGACGATGAACAGCAAATCGAAGTTGGGCTTACCTTGGTCCTGTACGCGGGCCTGCGAAACCGTGATGGCGGTCTCCAGTGGCCGTCTACGTTCTCGGTGATTTGCAGAGAACACCCCCGGATTCGGAGAAGAAAACATCCCCTTCAGACGAGCCGTTTTGCCGGAACGAGCTAAGTATACTATCTCCGACTATGCGGGACGTCGGACAAGTGGCTCACAAACTTGGTCCCGGGAACGACTGCTGCCTTTTGGCGGCGATTATCACGTCGATGCAATTGTCGGTATGACTGTCGCAAGATATTTGGCTACGGAGCTCGTCTCGTTATCGTCCCCTCACACTCCCGAGCATTATCCTGGGCACTTTTCCACAAGATGTTTGGTTCCACTTTAGCAGACTTACAGACTTGTGTTTGCGTAGCCAGTTGAGACTCACACACCTGGACTCGGATGACGGCGCGTAGGCATTCGGGTCTATACTGCTGCCGATGCTCTCACTTGGGGCACGACTAGGTCGTATTTCACAGGGGTATCTTATCGGCAGACTCGATCTTACCCTGAGTGACTTGGCCTTTACGCTGCTGCCGTCGTACCATTAATTCCGGGAATAGGCCATCGTCCGGAGAAAATATTAGATGAACAGAACTCCGGCCTCTAGAGCTTGCCTTGGGTGAGCGTTCACGTCTTACGCTGCTTGGGCATCAACTCCTTTATTTGCCCATGTTTGTAAGTTGTTCAACTTTCGTTCCACCGCTCTTTCACCCTCCCACCAAGCTTCAATAGCACATATAACGGCAAGACACAGTCCAAATAGACGAAACGCACCAAGTCCCGACCCCTTTCGGCCTTCTGTTCGACCACGCGCGTAATAACTGCGCCGTGGCGCAAGCCACGGTTATGCTGCCGGCGACTTCGGCATGAGCGCCGGCGACCTGGCTGCTCGACTGCTGCTGCCGCATTCCGCGCTCGCTGCCCGATCACGCCGCGCATCACGCCACGTCGCGCTCGCCACCCCGCTCATCGTCGGCGACGGCGGCGACGCGTGAAATTCAATTAATTAATTAAAAATAATAAAATATTACACGTGCACACCCAACCCTAACCCACCGACCGCAACCACCATCGGCGACGCTCACTCGACTGCGCATAGAAGCAACTTGCACGTCGACGCCGTCCTACAGCAGACCCAGTGCCACACGGCGACGAGGCCCGTCGTTCAATGCGATGCGCCCTCTTTTAGCCGCGATGCTTGGTGCGCTACACTTCTACTCCTACTCCAACTACTGACACTGCACCGCAGACCACGCGCAGACCAAGCGACCGCAGTTCCTGCTTATATGCTTCTTATCCCACCGCTGAGAGAGAAGCCGTCGATGCATACGGAGCCACACGCCATCGCTCGTATCACCACACCAGCTCGCAGATCCAATACACCGCGGCGCCACCACCACCCTTTACGAGCCACAACAAACGAGGTACGAGCGGCGTTGGTTTACAAGACAGTGGCACTCACGAGCTGCGCTCAGGCTAGCGCTAGACTACGCCTACGACTCCGCGTACACCACCCTCGCAGACGACCGCCCACTCGGTTGCATCACCGACGACGCCGCTTCATTCCTGTACCACATCGCTCTCGACCCCATCAGCCGACCGACCCACACACGCAGACAAAGACCCGCGTTCAACGCGTCGATTCACCTACCGCCGTACAAGTACGCACATACACACTGCACCATGAGACACACGCAAAGACTCGACGACCTCCACTGCGCGTATGCGACGCCCTACCAAGCACACCGACACGGCGCACGCCGTCCAGGATATCAGCGAGGCTTGAGTATGCGCAAGTTCTGCTGTCTTTCTTATCCGCTCACCAAGGCGTTTGCAGAAACAACATAATCACACAGACCGACCTATGTACAACGACCACGCCACCCGTCTTTCCGAAGCCGCCCCAACCCTGGTCACACACCACTTTCCGCGCATGGACGCACCACAGTATAGACTCGACGCTGTAGGTCAACGTCTCGGAAACCCCGACACGCGACTACAGTCCGTACCATACCGCGACGCAGCGCATTGCACACACGGCGCCCTCGCGAGCGTTACCAGCAGCGTCTGTCGATACCAGTACCCACGAGACTGCGCCTCCCGATGCACAAGCACACAACGCACGACGCCCTGCAGATCAGACGCTCCATTGCGCCCAGACACCGGCATCGCCCATCACCGTCACCACCCTCGACCATCTGTTTTCGAGCGGAGCGAGGGTCGCGGTCCCCGCCTGCCCAGCTGTCTCTAGCGAAGCGACCCCGGGCAAAACCCTGGCCCAGTGTTTTTCGCGGAGCGATGTATGGGTCTCGGCCCAGTGTTTTTCGCGAAGCGGGTCTGTTTTTCGCGAAGCGAGTCCCGGGCCCTATGTCTCGGCACCTCTCCCCCGCGCAGCCAGCCTCGGCTCCGCCTCGCAGAGCTGGCTAAAATGCACTAAGGCCGAAAGGGGTCGCGGACTTCGCGAAAATTTTGCAAACGACGTCGCGGCGTTCGGCCTTGATGAAAAAAATTGGAAACGACGCGGCGGATGACGGGGCGCAACAACGTGCTCGAGAGCGCTGCCGTATGCGCAGGTCCGTCCGTCTCATTCTCCTCCTCATTCCCATTCACTAATACACCCCAGGCTTACACACGACGCCACCGTTCGCAAACGTAGCTACCCCGGCCCTCGCGCGTATGCCAAAGCGGACACGACATCATGTTCGACCGCTTGTTGGGTCATCTACGTCTAGCCCAGCGACTGTGGGTCCTGTCGCTGTGTCTAGCGGAGCGACTCTGGGGTGCAGGCTCTATCTCGCAAAACTACCAAACGGCGCGCGGAACTTGGATTAAAATTGGCAATGCATGCTCCGTACATTCGTTGTGGCTGTAGGTATACAATATATTCGTGAGCGTGACCGACGCGTGACACTATAAATCGGGACCGAGACCCAGCGCGTTTCTTTCTTTAACACCACCACCACCACCACCACCATGACGTCCGTCTAGTCCTCTCGTCCTCGTCCTTGCCCGTGCTGACCGCAGCCCAGCAACCTCCTCGCCAAGGGCAAAACATACCGCACCAACACGGCTCACCTCCGCGCCCGTGCCCGAGCGCATGCTGCTTCGCAGAAGATCGTTGTGCGTCCACCATCTATCGATCTACGACGCGTGAAAGCTGACCGGCCTCACAGATGAGGTATATCGCGGCTTTGAAAAAGGAAAACGTACCCGGCCAAACGCACAACGACAGGTGCGTCTCTGCTCCCCATTTTTTTCCCTCTTTGCTCATTGTCCGCAGGCAGATTATTGCGTGGGCGAGGTGGAGAGCGGAACAGGGCAAGGCCTAGTGGCCGTGAGCCGAATCCTTCCTTTCCTTTCTATCGCATTGCAGTTGTACCACCCGCATCTCTGTACCGCTCGCATGCCTGTACCTCTCTTCTGTGATTAAATCTGCGACTTTTTGTGACTACACCCTGTGCCGCGCGTCGTTATATCGCGTTCTTCGAGGCGACTCTTTTCTGAGCGGAGGGGTTAGTCGACGCGTGCTTCAGTTAACAATGCGCGATCTCGCCTCGAGTTGGAGGGCATTTCTGGCTCTCGAAGTGGTTCGATGACGCCTCTCTACGCGCACACATCTACGATAAATGATCAGAAGCCGAGCGCAGCGGCCAACGGTTGCGAATCTTGCTCCCGCGAACAAAGTTCAATTCTCGCCTCTGAACCATCCGGTCAAGTGGCTCTGAGCGGAGCGAGTCTGGGTCAATATGCACTATCCTGGCCAAGTGTTTCTCGCGGAGCGACTAACGGGCCTGGACAGTGGAGTGTTCTGAGCGAAGCGATCGAACGCGGCCGTCATAAAAAATAATATAAAGACCCTGAAACGCTCGACCATCGCGCCGGGCAATCCCACACCCTCCCGCCTCTCAGATTGCTGGCCAAAATTCACTAAGGCCGAAAGGGGCCGCGACTTGTGGTTTTCAACTTTTCAACCAGCGGGACGCTTTAGGACCAGATCAATGACGGCATACGATTTGCTCTCTTCACCCTTTTTCAACAGCCGGTTGGCGCAGTTGGTTCCGGCGCCCACCATAGCGAACACAAACGGTTCTCGTTCAATCCCGCCCGTCCCCGTTCTTTTGTTTCACCCCGCCTCCGGTCGTTTCGATCCAAAAGTTGGACTGAGATTTGTCATCGGTTGAGAATTAAGCAGGAATTAAGATGCTTTCCGTCCAAGCCCGCGTGAAAATCAACGAGCTTTCGATGAGCGACGGGACCCGTCGCCGAATTTCGTTCGTACAAAGTACGGGTGAGATTTCCAAAGGTAAATCACGGTGCTCGTCACAGCGTGACAACACTCTTCGCTTTGAACCACCACGTGGCGCACACTCAGCTCGCCGTCGTTGCTGTCCGCTCACATCGCGTTGGGGAAGCACTCGGCAAAGCGCTTCCCAGAAGTTCCGCTGTCGCCAGAGGGCCAACTTCGGTCAGTCCGTTTCCTGTTCAAAAGAGAAGCCGGGAGATGAAAGAAATTCAGGCCCAGAAGTTATCTCCTGAAACAGGACCTACATTTCGGCCGCTCTCCAACGCGGAAGAGCCCTCTCTACTCGGGCGCAGCTTCTGTCACTCCAACGCAAAAAACCGCGTCTTTTTAGACCCAGTAACGGGAGAGATGGCTCGACGCCTGTCTTTCCTATAAAAAGGACACCGGCGGTCTTTTCCTTCTCCCTCTTTCCCCCATGGCCGATTTTGTCGCACCAGGCTCGCCCGCCACCCGGCTGGTCGCACAACTGCGAGCAAAGCCCCCCAAAAAGAAGAAGGCGCCCGCCAATAAGCCTCCCGCTCCTCCAGTGCCCGCGGGCCCCGCCCCCGGCACCATAGACCCAGTCACCGGTTTCATTACCACCGCTACCTCCACTGGTCGGCGCCGGCGCGATCTGACCGCCGAGATCCAGACCCAGTTCGCCAATGTCGCGGCGATGGTCACCACCACGGAAACCTTTGACCGTGTTCACTTCCGCCCCATCGCCCTTTCGACTCAAGAAAAACTGGATATCGCGAAGCGTCTCTGGACAGAGTGGTTTACCCTCCTGTACGCCAGCGTTGAAAAGGCCGAGGCAACCCTGGCGAAAGACGCTCCGTTCCCTCCCCTGGCCGAGGTTAAACACTTTATCTATTTTTTGGCCACCAAAGGAAAGTCTGGCCTCGGCGTCGAGCAGGGTGGGTGGTCAATGCACACGACTCGCACTTTTCTGGGTCGTATCTTCTCTATGGTACCCTCCTCCTCCTCCTTCCTTTTTGGCCTGGCTCATGCTGGGTTTGCAGTTACGCCGTTGCTTCACCAAGGAACCCCCCAAATACGATCGCACACAACTTTACTCCGTATGTCTCCGTCTCCGCCCTTTCCACCGGTTGTTTGAACTTGCTCCAGGCCATCTCCAACTGGGCCTTTGTCGACAAGGCGTTGACGACACGCAAACGTCCAAAACGCATCGTTCGCGAGGTCGACCTCGTGGAGTTGCTCGCCGTGGCCCTCAAAACCTCCGTAAAGATATCAAGCAACTTTTCCGTACGTGGCGGTTTTGTTGTTATTTTATATCGCTGATCATGTCAGCAGCGCATAACTATAATGGGGCTGATCACCTACCTCTTTACGCACGGCCATCGAATCGGTAGTCTCGTTGAGGCGAAAGGGTACGAGGGGAGAGGAGAGCATCTCAAGTGGCGTGTACGTCGTCTCCCCTTCTTTTTACTTGCCGATCCTGATGAATCACCCCAGGATATCGAGTTTGTGGCTTACGGTTGGGACCCCGAGGCCGGCCTGGGCATCCAGCAGTTCGCGGTGATGCATTGGTGTAAAGGGATGCGCTTTGATGAGAGTCTCAAGTGGGTCCTTTTTTTTACCAACGCCTCCGTCCATCCTGACTGTCCAAGTGTAACGACGAATATGCGTAACCTTGGACGATCCCGTATCCACATTGATCCATGCTTGCTTATCGAGGCTCTTGCCGTCCAGGCGGACGTGTTCGAACAGGACCTGTTGGTACTGCGCGCAACGGATCCTGCCTTGCTGGAGTTCCCGTTCACTCTCAAAATGAAAAAGTCCGCTCTTGACCAACCCGTCTTTCTCAACGCTGAAAAGACCGGCGCGCTCACCGAAAATGCCGCCTACCACCTTTTGGTCAAGCTGCGAAAAGCGCTCAACTGGTCGAGTACGCCCACACCTCGCCGCCTTCTTCCACCGTTAATCGCATCTACAGATTTCGTATTCACCACTCTTCGCTACAGCTACGCATCGACAATGACCGACCGTGTCCCCAAAGTGCGTTGGCGTTTTAGGTCGATCGCGCGCCGCAAGCTAACCCAATCCCAGACGCACCTGAGATATCTCATGGGACATACACGGGGCTCCTCGCTGTCAATTACGACCTACCAGGCGCCCGACCGTCCGGTCGATATATCCGGCTCCCGCTTTGACGAGGAGGGCGCCCACTTTGCCGCCATGGCACAAGCACACTCATCCGTGGCGTGGAACCGGGCCCCGCCACTGTCGGACGCCAAAATCACAGAGGACCCCAAGTTGTCGGCACTCATTGCCGAGGGCGCGCGTCGAGAAACCTTGGTGCAGCAAAAGTTTCCGGGAAAATGCGCCGAGGAGTTGTATCGTGAAGTAAGTTTCACAGCTCCTTTTGTGCTCCCCCAGATTGACCCTTTCATTCGCAGGGGAAAAATGACCCACTCATCCTCGACGCCCTCGACATCCTGGCCGAAACCCTGGAGTATTATCTGTCTCTTTCGGGTGTACGCACCTTGTCTGCTTCCTCCTCTGCCGCACCTGATCCTTGCATAGTCCCACCGCCCTCTCCCCTCCAAGGCGCCGTCGACGTCAAAGACAACCAACACTCCGTCCTCGATGACCGACTCCAGTCCTCCGGTGGCGTCGTCGTCGACCTCGCCCACGTACCCCGCGTTGATCTCGTTGGACGCGCCCACCAGCGGCGTGCATTCAACTCACGCGTCGTCGACCGGCACCCACCAACCCACCGCCATCGATCCGGCCCTCGACCCGGCGTCCACCATCACCAGCGACGGCGAGAACGCCTTGTTCAACTCGATGTTGAACGCGTGGTCCACGATAGACGACTCGCACCCATTCCTGGCGGTTGTCGCGCGGGAGCCCCACAACCCGCGTCTCGCCGTTCTACAACGCTACATGGCGTTGCTCCGCCTCGACGACGAGCTTCTGCCCGGTCGTTGCGTCTGGTGCTTTACGGATCCGACTCTCGCCCCAGAGATTCAAAACAAGGATCATACGGAGCACTACATACAACACGTCACCGCGTGCGAGCTAAAGCACAATCCCAACACATGGCGGTGCATGGTGTGCACGGAACTCGTCCCCATCGTCCCCAAGCGCTCCAAGAACCAGGACGTGCGCTTACTTCGCGACCGGATACCGACGCTCGCCACGGCTGTCGTCGACGATGATATGGAGGAGGAGGAGCGGCAGTCCATCCACGAGGCGTTCGAACGCCACTGCGAGGGTTGCTTTGAGCGACTCCTGGTTGTTGTGCGGGGTGACGGCGACGAGGAGGAGGACGTGGAGGAGCCGGAGGAGGAGGAGCCGCAACAGCAGCAGCAGCAGCAGGAGGGCGCGGGCAAGGATGCGGACACTGGCGGGGAAATGGACGTCGACGTGGAACCGGTGCGCGGACGAAGGTACTTATGCACGACGCCGTTCCACTCTCCACCATCTAATATCCGGTCTTAGTATGTCCAAGGTCCCTCGCGGACGATCCCAGTCGGTGGCCATGTCGAGGTATGGTTTCCTTCTCGTCTTCCGTGATCCCCACATCTCATTCGTGTTCCGCAGCGGTCGCGACAGCGACGTGTCCATGGCGTACGTCGACTTGTCCTTCACCGTCCTGTATTTGCTGATGTACCATGCAGGAGCGTACGCTCTCACACATCCTTGCTTAGATCAAAGCAAACCCGGAACGTCGCGGTACCCGACCGAGAGGAGTACGTCTTTGTTCTTGATATCGCTCTCTTCCACTAATGATTTTCTTCTCAGCGGCGCTCGTGTTTTGAGTATCCGAGTCCCCCTTGATGCGGGACGACCACAAGACCGCGATCTTCGACTGCATTCTTTTTTCTTTTGCCCGAAATGTCTCTGGGACGAGGACTTGGAATGGTCAATCCGGCTAGCGTATGTTACTTCCACTTTCCCCGTTGTACTCTGCTTACTTTTGATAGAACCCTGTCGAATGTCCCCAAGCTCATGACTCACCTAGCGACGCACTGGAAGCCCGGCGCCAAGACCGCGGGCATAGGTTACGACCTAAAGTTTTCTTGCAATTTCCCCGAGTGTCTCGTGCTAAGAAAGTCGGTCTTTTCTACTTGATTTGTTTCATTTCGCTCATTGTTGCACAGGATGAAGACAAAGGAGTTCATCGAGCATTTGCACAAGGTCCATCGATACAATCTCATACAATGCACAACGCACTGCACCGACGACACAGACTGCGACCCTCAAAAATGCGGCGAGGATCACCACGACTCGACCTGCTTCACTCTTCCCGAAAACTTCCTGTTTCATAACGATGCCCTTGTCCTGGCCAGCGCACAAATGCCCGCCGACAAGCGCGTCCCCTTGCCATCGGCGACCCTCGTCGAGTTTCGCAAGACCGACGTCCAGAAGCGTGCCCAGGCGGCTCTTTTCCAACACCTGGAGGTCACTCCTTTCGAATTCAAGGCTCCGGGCAAACGGCGGGCGAAAAAGAAGG
Source organism: Mycena filopes (assembly GCA_029281495.1). NCBI lineage: Eukaryota > Fungi > Basidiomycota > Agaricomycetes > Agaricales > Mycenaceae > Mycena > Mycena filopes. Next base: position 1,017,663 of record JARIHR010000005.1, on the reverse strand, counting down.
GACTCGCAGATGGCGATAATGTCGCCGCCGCCGACTTTTTTCTGCGACGGTGTATCTTGGCCGTCGCCGGTCACCAGGAGTTCGCCGAGATCGACGTCGAGGAGCTCGTCAAGGCCAAGATCAGCGCGTTTCAGCTTGCGCAGTGCGCAAAGGACGAGATCCCGTCGTGCGGCGTCACCTTCACTCCTCCCAGACACAGCCGCTTCATCAAGGCCGTCAAGGAGTGGCTGGTGAGCGAGTGTGTTACTATGCTCGTCGACGCATATCCGGGCGTCGTCACCGCGGACCTCGCGCCCAAGCTCATCGCCGACCTGTACACCGTCGACGACCTAGTCGCCAGTAGCGCGGCCGACCTCGTGCAGTACGGCATGTCGGTCGCCGATCCTGTGTGGACGTTGATGAAGGGCTCGGTCCAAGGGTGGGCAGCGGATAACGGTGCCCCACAGTAGAGTAGTACTTTGCAGGATGATGCGGTACGAAATTACACAGTTTTTTTTTGATGCCTACAAATATATGCCCTGCGCATCGGGCGTCAGCTGTGCGACGAATTCCACCAGCAGCATGGCGCAGTCTGGAAGCGCGCGGGGCCCATACAGGATGCACGGCAAGTGTAATCTCTCAACCCCGAGGTCACTCGATCGAAACGAGTTGCTGCTATAACGTTTTGTTTTGGGTACTCTTTCCAGTTGATCAGTTCAGACACGCATTTGTTACAAGTGCCAGTGGTCGTTACACTACAGGGCCCCAATCCCAACTTAGCCGGACCTGGGGATTTGGTGCACAGCCAGCTAGCGCGGATCAGTTTGATTTTCGCCCTGGCAAAGCCAGGGTGAAATTGTGCACGCTCCTCGACCTTTGTCTCTTTCAAGTTACTTTTCAACCTGTGAATTCCTGTTTCCAAGTTACGTGTTATCCGTTCTGAATTTCACCCGAGCATTGCCAGGGTGAAGCAAGGTCAAAGGGTACACGATGTGTAATCTAGATACTTGGTAATCTGAAACCCCGAGGTCACTCGATCGAAACGAGTTGCTGCTATCTTCTCTTTTGCTGCCCTCTTGTTGGATGATTTTTTGCCTTCCCAGCGTACCCTACACCCAGATCCACCTTCCACCCGAGCCAGTACTTTCCCAGACTCTTGTACGAATTTTTACGGCGCCTAAGGACAAAATTTGGCAAATTCAACCAAGGAACCGAACGAGACCGTTTGAGGGGCGGGCTGGCACTTGTTATGTCTCTTGACGCTTGCATATTGGGCAGACATATCGGTTAAAATAAGGGTTGAGAGTCCAGAAGCAACCATTCCTTGTGAATGGTCCAAGGCTTCACGCAAGGTGGGAAGGCAACAGACATGTTGAACTTACTCATTCAAAGCAATTAATTAATGCGATCGATGATATGAATCGTAATAACGTCGCTTCACGACTTTGGAACGGATTGAGTGGAGGAGGGGACGCTGAAACTGACGAAGGAATGTGAAATTTCCTGCTGAGCCTTACAATCACTCACCGTTCAAGCGCGCCGTAGCCAGCAGAAATCTCAATTGAGCTCTGACCAAAGCAGAATCAATTTCTATCTGGAGGCTGTTGGGATGCTCACAATAGGGTAGAGTGTGCAGAGCTAAGTTTGAGCTAGGTATCAAAATTCAACAGGTTCCAACTGCGCCATGTCAAAAATGATCCGCTTTACAACTGCGCCATGCTGCAGGCAACTTGTGATCGTCGGACTCCAACTGCGCCATGGTGCCAGCTGTGATCGGGTGCGTTTTCCTACAATATTTCGCGAACGAGCTATTGCTCGGCATAGTATAGTACGGGATGCTACACCAGTTCAAGGTTCCTTTTATCTCAGGTGGCTGTGGATGTACACCGCCACCGCGGCAATCCGGGTATGAGTCACGCGCCTTCTTTCCGACTTCCATGGCTGAATCTCTCGTTCACCTAGACCAGTCCATCCTCGTCGTCCCTTCATTCACCCTGGAATGTGGAACGGAACTGCGGCAGGTCCCCGTCGCGTACAAGACCTGGGGAAGGCTGAATGCTGCCCGCGACAACGTCATGATTATCTGTCATGCATTCACCGGGAGCGCGGACGTCGAGGACTGGTGGGGCGTCGCAAGTATCGAAACTCTAGGCTGATCGCGAAATGATACAGGTGGGGTCCGCTCATGGGTCCAGGACGGGCGTTTGACCCGCACCGGTTTTTTATCTTCTGCGCGAATGTCTTGGGGTCGCCGTACGGCACTGCGTCCCCGATAACTATAAATCCGGACACGGGTAAACCGTATGGACCTGAATTTCCTGCGACAACCATTCGGGACGATGTCTTGTATCTATCGTTCATTACTTCATCGACTGAAATTGACGTTTTTTCAAGGCTCCACAAGCACGTTTTGGATCACTTAGGTGTTCAGTCTGTCGCCGTCGCTATCGGCGGCTCCATGGGTGGTATGGCGATATTAGAATGGCCGCTGTGTACACCTGAGGGGTACATCCGGCATGTTATCCCAATCGCGACCTCTGCCCGCCACTCTGCGTAAGTCACCTTCACCAATTTAACTCGAGTACTCTTTCTCAACTTCCACCAGATGGTGCATATCATGGGGCGAAGCACAACGGCAGAGCATCTACAGCGACCCCGGCTACAAGGATGGGTTCTACATCACCCAGCCGGCGTCGGGCCTTTCCGCCGCGCGCATGAGCGCCCTACTGACCTATCGCTCGCGCGACTCCTTCGAGAGCCGTTTCGGACGCCGCGCGCAACTCAACGCCGCACCCAAGGTCGACTCGGGACCCACTCCGCCTGCCTCCCCGCCGCCGCTGTACCGGACGCAGACCCCCGCAGACGCAGCCGTGGCCGCCCACAACGACGGGCACCACGACCGCACGCGGGACCAGGACCACGAACTGCTGCGGCCCCCGATCTTCTCCGCGCAGTCGTACCTGCGCTACCAGGGGCACAAGTTCACCGCGCGCTTCGACGCGAACTGCTACATCCACATCACGCGCAAGATGGACACGCATGACGTCGCCCGCGGGCGTGTCCTCTCCCTATCATCAGCCAGAGACGACGACGAAGACGCAGAAACCGCCGCCCTGGCGCAAATCCTTGCCACCCTCCCCCCGCGCGCGCTCGTCCTCAGCGTCGCCTCCGACGGCCTCTTCACGCCCTCGGAGCAGCGCGAGCTCGCAGCACACATCCCCGCCGCGGAGCTCGTCGTGATCGAGTCGCCCGACGGGCACGATGGGTTCTTGCTTGAGTTTAAGCAGATTAACGGGCATGTGCTGCGGTTTTTGAGGCGGGAGATGCCGGGGCTGTATGTGGATGCGGACCTGGGTGCGGAGGAAGGGGATGGGCAGGGGGTGGAGGCGTTTGAGGTGAGGAAGACGAGTGTGTTTGGGGAGGCGGAGGTGGATGTTGCGAGTTGGTAGGGTTTTGTAGTCTCTCGTAGACAGACGCTACAACCCATGCTTCGTAGCGGTGAAAGTCTGTACTACTATCATTTTTCAATCTTGTTTCTCAGTTTCATTCCTTCGATTTGGTACGACCTCGGATTACTGCCCTTCAAGTTCAACATCGTTTTGTGTTTGAAAACCGCGTTTCGGAAATAAGGGAACCGAGGATGTAGCGGTCCGTGGGGAATACTCATCAAGAAGAACTTGACTTGCTCCCGAGCACGACAAAAATCTCGAAGAGGCTGTTGAGGGCTGTGCAGAGGTCTGCACATGAGGTGGGCGCGAACGCTGCACTCCCCTGCTCCCACTTACCTACGATGGCGGGACTTGAAGCGCCTCGTTCGGAGAGCCTTTACACGGTGTCCACCGTCCCAAGCACCGTCTGGGGACCAGGAACGGTTGCAGGCAGGGTTATCTTGGCCCTTGGAGAAGCGACCTTGAAAGGGATAGACCGCATTGTCGACCTGGAGGCTCGCGCAATTCAGAGTCGCCTTGCAGTTATTCGGCGTCAACTGCCGGGTAATCTGCCACCGGTCATGTATGATGACCTGGTTGAAATGTCGCGGCAAGTACACCACTGCGTCGGATACTGACTATGTACTTGACGAAATCATTCATTATTAGAGCACACGCATACCCCCAGGTTATGGAGGAGGCGCTGCAGATCGTGTGGTTACAAATTGAGCGCGGGCATGCCAAGGCTGTTGTGTTGAGCCTCAGCCAACTTTGGCAGTCGGAACTGGAATGGGTTATATGTTGGATCGTTCATTTAAGGTAATGCCCCCTTCGGTGTTGAAACGAACTACAAATTAACCCTTGCATGAAGCCAGCATGACTTGTCTGGTGGGCTGTACGACCTCGCCACTCCTATGGAACAGGCCCTAAACTTCCTTTCAATTCTGGTTCAAGTGCGCCCAGCGGCGGCGGTTGCATGTTTTACTGCGTTGGACCATCTTTTTGCGAACCCACGCTTTTACAAACTGTTCGTGCACCTTCACCAACATCCTATTTTAACAATATACGGCGAAGAAAGGGCAAACATCCCATTGTTGTGTCGAACACCTCTTTCGACACTACAGCTGGCCTACTCCGCAAGCCTTGAGAATAGATGGAATAATTGGTTAGATAACAGTAGGCAGTCGGTGGAGACTCGCCTCTTAGACATCAGCGTAGCCCTGGTGAGCCCAAGGTCGGATGATTGGCCATGGGTCCCAGATTTCTGGGACGCTGCACACGATTTATTTGACATCATTCGGTCGGTATTCGTTCCTCTCACCGAACGTCGCTAAACGTTGCTGGACGTAGATACTCAACGATCTTACAACACCATCGAGCTGCCACGAACCAACTCATCGCATGCGTCGCAAACCCTCTTACATGGGAGCCCTTGCAAATGGTACTTGATTCGGTATCGAGGTTTCCCGCCGGCAGCCAGGTGGATAAACGCTCTGGCTATATTTCGCCCAGTCTTGCAACCTAACTGGGCTACGATCCATACATTTCGGATATTTCAGCACTCCCGCCAGAGTACCCCTCGCTTCTCTTCGATCCACAACTGTGTGCATTCTTGCGCTACACGCATCTCCGATCTCATAGGCCGCCACCCGTTGGAGTTGATACAGCGCTCAGCGAATCTGCCAAAACCTCCGCACCTCAAGAGCATTTGCAGACTCAAAAGCAGATGGAGAATGAGCCTGATGTCGCTCTATCCGCACCCTCCAGTTATTTTGAGCATCAGTTGGAGACTATACCCGAGGTGAACGAAGCGGAGGACGAGGCTCCCTTATACCCTACCCCAGTCTCTCGTACACAGACGCTACAACCTACCTCGTACCTCAGTATGTTGTAACCCTACCCGTTGTAAACTGTAAACATATTCTCGAATCATCTACCTTTTTTTAAAAAATCACTGTTGACTTTTGAACTGATTAGGTGCAGTATTAGTCTGTCTCGACGTGAGCCTGTGAGGGTGAACGGCAAGAGAGACTTTTACTAGCGATGCCGATGAACGCAGCACGGATTGATCGCGGATCAAGGTGGATTTTCCACGGTTCAACCTCACTGCGAACGAGCGTGCCTTACTTCAGCTTTAGCTGTGCTCACTTTAAACAAATACATATGGCTATTTCGTGTAGACTGCCAAGGATGCTGACCTACTGTAAAGACGAACAACTTAGATCTGCTTTTGGAACTGCTGTCTCTCTCGGTCCCTCGCCACTACCTCCTCCCTGTGACGCAATGTCTCAGCCTGCAGATGAACGTGGAGCTCATCTCTTGGACGGTTGTCGCTCAGAGAGTAAGCAGCCAGTAAATCGAGGTCATCGAACGACACTTCTTCGACGTCGGATTGTAGCTTGCCCTCTGTCTCAAAACTGGCCTCCTCATGCGGAGTCGGGGGGTATTGATGGGAGGAGCGCCATTTCGGTGTCCCATCACCACCCCATTGTTGTTCTGATGGATTGTGGTCAATTCGACGTGAACGGAGAGATTTTGAGTTTTTGAGTCTGTGCTACAACATCCGAGGTACGAGGATCGAGTTGTAGTGTCTGTCTACGAGAGACTACATAGCTGTAACGCCCTCCGAAACAACGACGCCGACTTCTCTGCTTGGTTCGCCAACGCCTCCTCCGTGTGTGCATCCACCTCCTTTGCCCCTATGTGGTGCTCAACCTACGTTGGCTGGACTCTGTAGTCCTGCGACAGATGCATCCAAGCCGGTCAAAATTGCATCAAAGAAGCCAGCCGCCGCGGTTGTGACCAGAATCAACCCAGTCAGTGCCTCGAATTACGCCCAGACCATCAATCGCCGTCTATACCCGACCATGGCCAACCGTGACTTTTGGGAGACCAATCAAGCCTCGCTGCAGCGTCGCAAGGGCGTTGCAGCATCCGAGAGCGAGCGGAAGGAAGCTTGAGGTATCCTATGTACCACGGACGTTGATTGATCTTTAAGTAATCGGAATTTTAATCCTTGCGTTGGCCATGGTATTGCAGCATATGATATCACTGGGGGCACGCGCCATGGCCGTGGGTTCATGGCAGTTGATGGGAAGAGCACCCACACTTGCCATGGCAGTTACCAGACACTTGCCACTTCCCTTTGTTCCATTTTTATCGCATGCCGAGTTTGTTCCGAAGTTGAACACAATATGTTCAACCACAACTTTCACTGTTTGACTCCGTGAGTTGTGAATGGGATTTGAGAAAATATACCCCGAGGGACAGTGAAGATATCAGGAGTTTGAAATATACACGTTAGTTTTTGTCACCTCAAAAAGCAAGTGCTAGGCAGTGGTTTGCCGAGCTTGTATTCAGATAATTTGGAGCTTTCCTGCGGCTCTACAAACAAAATGCAATTTCTGAGGTTAACCAGCCAAAAGTCCGATTCAAAACGGGTTCCGTGCATGTGTTTGAACACGGATGAACGATTTGAGTCTCTCCACGAGTTATTTCCCCACTGGCCCAGATATTCTTTCAAGGCATATGAAACTCACCTGCACTTCAATTTTGGTGATGTGGAGCAACATGAATTGACCGCGGTGTCTCTCACTGAACTACGAGTTCATTCTAAATGCGGGCCGTTGGATGTGGGAGCGAGCAGCCGGGATGCTTCCCACGCCTTTGTCTTCCCCTTTGTCTCGTAGGCACCCATGACCTCTGCCATGGCACTAGACCTCTGCCATGGCTAGTGCCATGGCAAGTGTCGATGCTCTGCCATGAACCCACGCCCACGGTGCCTGCCTCCAGTGTATCCAGTCCTACATATCGGCCATGAACGTATCATTATGCAAAACTCAGAACTCAAAACAAAGTGGGCGCAAACCTCAAACCTTAGTATTTTGTTGTGTTTCAGCCGTTTTGGGCTTCACGGCGCCGCGTTCGGGGGTTGTGCGGATCTTCGGGACTCGAGTCGAGCTGTGGTGAGCCTGGCATGTCCATTCAGATTCGAAGAAACTGCTCGGAGGCTGGCAGGAACTAACCGGAAAGTACGAATTCGAGCGGGTCCCTCCGCCGGGGGCGCATTGCCATTACCATTGTGAAAGATTTAAAGCGCTCGTTGATCGCGTTCCCGCGGCGTGCGCTTGCCAGCCTGTTTGATACGAGTACAGCATAGGGAGGAGGGAGAAAAATCAAGCCCGATGATTAATTGTGCATGCCGTCGTGCCAATACTCTCATCCACCGAGACGGCTTGGAGACGGCATTGAAGTATTGAATTGAACCTGTTCGTCTGTCGAGTCCAGCTTCAGCTTGGTGATTGATTGATTGACTCACCGAGGACTCACCCTTGCATGAGTGAGTGGACAGCCGGGCTGTCGATATGCCACGTTCGCATTCCCGTTTGCAAATCCAAATCCGCGATCCGCGATCATCAATTTTGAGTTTCAACTTTCGACGTATACGTTCTTGGGCAGCGGCGGCGGTAGTATGCATACGATCTGTTTCCCGTTTGATGTCCGACTTCTAGGTGCACAGCTGCCAGACATACCTCTACATAGATCTCCCAGAACGAACTTGGAATGCGCGCAGTACTAGTCTGACGCCGTCCACGTTATGGCCATGGCCAACGTAAGTTGTACCAAAGGTAAGGAAGTCCGAATGCGCTTGATACGGATCTGGCGTGGGTTCGACTCAGGGCGTACGGTAGGTTATTAGCCAGTGCAGTCCGGATTAGATTAGAGCCTGGTCATGATTAATTCGAGGACGAGGTGGCAATGAGGCAGGCGGGCTGCGGGCTGCGTACCGAGGTCCTTCAGTGCTGGGTGTCGAATCAGGACTGGAGGATAGATACGCCGAGAGTGACAGACAAGCTGAACGGCAAGTCAAATGTTGAGGAGTAAAGTAGGAAGGACCCTGGTCCGCACACGAGGCGTTGAGTGCCGCGGACGGAACGGCGGTCGCAGCGAGACTCTCACCGTCGTCGTTTCCTTCGTCATTGGTTCCGAACTTGAATAAGAAGGAATATCATTCCGATATCGGCGCGAGGCGAAGGGCTAGAATTGGGTTACCTAAACTGCGCAGCGTTTCCGATGAAAATACTTCCACCGCCAAAGGAACGAGAGGTGGGTGCGATTCACTCCATCTAAGTTGGGTTAGAGAGGAAATACAGACGCGTCGTAAGCGTTACTGTTGCGCGCATATCTGGGCAGGAAAGAGAATGTTGGGAATGGAGAATATAGGGCTGGCGTACCCCGCACCAACCATCGTCCGGCAGTGGAATCAAAGGGCTGGATCTGACTGCAGGGACCGTTGATTCGCGAATATTGAATGCCACGAATATTCTTACCTCCTCGGAACTTGTTTTGAGTTTAATAGGTTGCATCGGCGGACACTCGCTTGCCCCACAGAACGGGGTCCAGGGCGGGCTGGTGATGGAAAGAGCACAAGGTGGTAAGCATCAAGACAGTTGATCGCGGCTGTGTTTTATTTGGCTACAGCACTCGGTGTAAACCCCGTCCTCGTTGGCAGTTGCGACATCAACAAAAAGGCCGAAAATTCTCGGGAGGTGTCTACCGGCCAATAACAAGTCTGTAGACTCACGCGAGGGTAACCCAGCATCTCCCCCTCGACTCTGCTCGATAAAAACCGCCCTAGGCTTTGCTTTCACTGTTGACCAAGTTGAACTTGCCTCGACACGCATCGCCCTTGATATATACCCGCTAGCCACCCATCGCCTCAATCTCGTCATGGATGCGATATCAATACCTTCTTCGAATTAGTCACAAACTGTCTTGATAGACGCTGCGGGATGTTAATGTACACGCAGTCGGACGAAGCCAACCACCGACATCCAAATCCTGTACCTACAAGACGGATCCCAAGCACGTTGTTCGTCAAATGGCTTTCCACTCCTCCCCACCCCCACAGAGCTCAAGTTCCTCGGAGGAATTCGACTCCAGCTCCAGTTTCAGCGCACCTCGATATACTGGCGAAGAGGGTGAGTGGAGAGGCATTGACGCGTCACGTAGTCCGCTGATGAAATTTCCCCCAGGATTGCATTTACTTCACAGCGCAATTGCTATCGGCGCGTCATATGACTCCGTCGAGCGATTTCCTCCTCCGCGGTGCCACCCGCAGACGCGCAAGGTTGGGACGACTCCCTCAATATCAGTTTCGCCTTAACACGTCCACAGGTCGTCTTCGAAATCATCCTCGCTTGGCTCAACAATGCCGAGCACGGGCCCCGCGTCCTCTGGGTCAACGGCGATGCGGCCTCCGGCAAGTCCGCCGCCTCGCAAACAGTCGCCGAATACTGCGCGCAGAGCGGCCAACTGGGAGCCACCTTCTTCTTCTCACACGGCCAAGGAGATCTGAGCGACGGACGCCTCCTTTTCCCCACCCTCGCGTACAAGCTCGCCGGCGCCCTTCCAGAGCTCCGAGCCCCGCTCTCCCAGGCCATTCAATCCGACCCCTCGATCCTCAGTCACTCCCTCGAGGTGCAGGTCCAGAAGCTCATCGTCGAGCCATTCAACCGGATCCGAATTAGCCACCCCCGCTCGGCCCCGACGCTGGTGGTGATCGACAACCTCGACGCGTGCGAGGGGGGCGCGGAAATGCAGCACCGAATCCTCACGCTCGTCGCGCAGATCCTAATCGTCCACCGCCTCCCGCTCTGCTTCTTTATCACGTCCCGCCGCCACGCCCACCTCCACCTCACATTCGAAACCCCCATCTTCCGCAAACTCGCCAACCGCATCTCGCTGGAGAATTTCGACTCGGACACGGATGTCAGGGTGTTCCTGCAGAGCGAATTCGCCAATATCCGGCGATACCACCCGCACATGCCTCCGGGAATCCCAGAGGAATGGCCCGCGCCCGACGTCCTCGACCTGCTCGTGCACAAATCCGCGGGGCAATTCCTCTACCCCGCGACCGTGCTCAAATACGTTGGTGAGGACCCCTCCCCCGGAGGCAACCCCGCGGACCGCCTCACGGACGTGATACTCGCGGCCGTCTCCTCCGCCCCCTCCGCCCTCTCGCCGACGGACCAACTCTACCACTACGTCCTCTCCCTCTCAACCACGATGTGTGCGAGTCCGAGTGACAGTGACCCCAGCGCGGCGGTGCTGCGCGTCCTCGGCCCGCTGGCGGTGATGTACGCGCCGCTACCGACGCTGGTGCTGGAGAGGCTTATTGGGGTGGGGACGGGCGAGGTGGACGCGGCGCTGCGCGGCGTGCATGCGCTGGTCGACGTCAACCCCAGCCCCAGCCCCAGTCCCGGTGCTACAAACCCCGACTCCCTCCCACTGCTGCGCATCCCACACCAGTCGACGAAGGAATTCCTGTGCGACATCCACCGCGCGCTCATGTTCTGGGTCGAGGCGGGGAAATACCACGCGGAGCTGGCGCGCGGGTGTATCCGGTTCATCAGCGCTATGGACTCACTCGAAGACATCGATCTGTATGTGTATGTCTCCTTCCTCCGCTTCCCTCCCCCCCCCTCCCTCCTGCATCCGGACACGCGCGTCTGATGTTGCCGATATACTATACAGCGCATCCTACCAATACGCCCGCCGCAAATGGACGCGCCACCTCTCGCAGGCGATCCCCTCCCCCTCGCTCCTCGACGCCCTCAGCGACTTGCGGTTCATGTACTCGCGCGTGACGTCCGAGGTCCGCGAGGTGGTTAGGTGGCTGCAGGTTTGTCTTCTCTCGGACTCATATTCGTCGAGTGGCGAGAGCGCTAACTAACATGAATGCACAGGGCCTGAAGCCGATCCCGCCCCATGGCCACGACGTGCTGGACCTGTGGCTGTCGTGGCAGACGCAGCTGCACGCGCAGACGGCGTATTACGTCCCGTAGCCCGCCCGCCCCCCAGTGCGCACCTCGGCAGTTAGTTGGTGGGATGCTGCGGCTAGTACATACCTACTACTAGGTACGGCTGGCAGCCGGCGCTCTGTGGTGGAGTGAACGTACTTACATAATTCAATTCATCGGGTACCGCGCAGCGCCCTTGGAGAGGTATGTACGGCGCTTGTGTCACCTACATATTTACCTTCACAGTTTCCGTCAACGGGCGAACGCTAAGCCCTCCCCCATATATATACTCTTTTTTGTACAGTTGGTTATTTGCCGAATCGTGCGAGCAATGGCTTACTTACTATGTACATACCAATGAAATTGTTGTTTTACTTGAATTTTCGCGGTGCCCAGCACCATACCTCATGCTGCGAGCGCAAGTATCCTCAACCTGGTGAGGCAAGGTTACAGGATTTTGCCGGCGTACCGGTGGACTCAAACCAAAATCACGAGTCATACGAGTTTCAACTTCAACTGCGAACACGAAGCTGATTTTATGGAAACAGACAATACTTCGGAATGGACGAGGATGGATTAAGAGGAAAACAGAACTGTTATGGAAAGGTAAGCACGAAGCGATCGAGGCCACGAATGAATTTTGGCCGGTTTCAAACTCGAATTGAACCGTGGGAATTGGCTTTCGAACCGTGGGAACCCGGATGTCACTTGGCTTCTTTCGCAGACTTGAGTGGGAGCGTTCGAGCTTGTTCGGGCCGCGCATAGACTCACCACCGGATAATGGAGGTAAGTGTACATAGCTTCTGCCTTGGATGGTTTGGCGCGCTCAGCGCCAATCTAGCGCTCAAGGGTGGGCAAATAGTCAAAGGTGCAATCGCTCTGAATTTGCATGCAACGGGAACACTACCGCTCCTGCACATTACTCAAGCTACTACTGGCCAAGAAGCTCACCCAAGCTCTCCCAGAATCTAGTACGTCAAGTATGCAGTTAGCTTTCTCGAATAATACGCAGTGAAAGGCCACATACCGACACCGCTCCAACAACCCCTCGTCGGTCTTGCGAGCGTGGATCAAAGGTACTCCCGTCTCCGTACTATTGAACACCATCTCCCGCTCTCCGTCGCCCCACGTATCCCACCGCGGTGTAATCGTTGGCGCAACCTTGACGTTCGGGTCGAGGGAAATGGCAAAGGAAATGAAGGACCGCGCAAAGGCGTTGATGAAGACGGTGTTGTTGAAGAACTCGGGGTAGCCGAGCACGGGGACATCGAGGGGGAGGGAGGGGAAGTAATATTGGAGGTCACGGCCGTGGAGGCCTTGCGCGACGGCGAATTCACCCTGGAGAAGTATTAGTTTCGGAAGGAAGAAGAGAGAGGGGGTGAAGCCGAACCTTGAATGAAGGGCGATGGGTGGCACCAAAGGCGCGTTGGAGGAAGTAACTGGGGCATATAAGGATGGCTTTGAATGAAAGCGTCAATATTAAACATTGAAGCTCGTAGACTGAACCCACTCTCGCCCATTATCGCATTATTTTGGAACACATCCGTCCCCAACGCGCCATACAACGCCGCAACCCGCTTGCCAGTCGCGGCGTCGAGCTTGGGGAAGAGGTTCCGCGCGTACTGCGCTGCGTCCTCTGGCGCGGATTGGTTGACGAAAATGGTGCCCTCAAAGGCGTTGGTTACCGACAGCAGGGCTTGCTGGAAATAAAATTCAATTGCCGAGTTGTAAATGCAGTAGAGTAGTAAACACACCCCATTGACGCGGCCCTGGGCCAGTGCAAGTGTGGGACGCTGCGTGATGAACTCGCCGTCCACAACGGGCACGAAGGTCACCGTCCCGTAGAAACCGGCCCCGTAGATGCTTTGGTGCACATCCATCAGGGTCGTGGCGTTGACGCTTCGGAGGCAGGCGAGGGAGTCTGCACCCGCTGTGGTACAGCTAGAAGGTTTAGCTCATCAAAATACGTTCACAGCAGTTTGCATAAACGCTACGTACTTGGTTTTGGTGACGGCTTGACTGTACAAGTTCTTGAAAAGGAAACCAAATCAAGACAGGCGCAAGACACGACCGGAGAGACCAACACACCTCCGCAATGGGATCGTCGTATCTGTACTGCGATGGCAGGTACGTCGAGCTAGTAATGGCGGCGCGGAACAGCTGCGGCTCCGTGCGCCCATTGTTCGCGACAACCTGTTGCAATACGGAGCCTGCGCCGGCGGATTCGCCCCAGATGGTGACTTTGGTTGAGTCCCCACCGAATTTGGAGATCTGATCATTATGAATCGTCAAAGGAGAAATTTAAGGTGGAACAGGCAGCAACATACATGTTTTTGTATCCATCGCAGGGCAAAGTCTTGGTCGACTGCGAGAGCGTAGTGTGAGCGCTGGCACGATAAGGCAGCAGGTGTTGTTACATACGCAGTCCCGCGTTTAATGCCCCGTACTTCTTCACTTCGGCGCCGGGAAGGAATCCTGCGATCGGGATAAGGTAGGTCCATACAATAGATATGAGGCAAGCATACCGAATATATTGAGACGATATTGAATGATGACGACCACGATGCCACGATTACTCTGTGCGATGAGGTCGGTACCTTGACGAGCGCGCTTCAGTCGGAATATAAAGGCGATTAGGTGCCATGCGTACCTCGGAACTGGCGCGCACCGCCGAGGTAGTATCTAGCGCGAACCCAGTATCAGTACGCGCGAAGATAATAAAATGCAGAATACGCACCCGCCACCATGCATATAAACCAGGGTAGGAAGCCCACCAACAGGGACGCCCGCGGCGTCACTCGGATAATAAACACTACACGGAAACAATAAACTCAACCCGGCGCATACAATACAATAAAAGACAATACTAGACACTTACTTCAGGAACAGACAATCCTCCGCCGGACTCGTAGCGAAGTCGATCGTCTGAAAGCACTCGTGTGGCTGGCTCGTCGCCTGCTGCACCCCGGGCTCGAAGCCCGGTGCTCGCGGTGCGCTGAAGCGCCCCTCGTCTTCACGATACATTCAGATCAACTTGACTCTCAATAAGAAAATACCACCCACTTATTGGCGGCGCAGCGTACCGCACGCCCAAGAACGTCGTCACGTTGGTCGCGTTGTCGACGGTACCCTGATAGCGCGCATAGCCCAGATCCACGATTGGCGTCGAGTTGTTGGGGCGCACGAGGAGCGCGAGGAGAGATATCCACAAAGTGAGTGCTTGTGGCCAGAGCATTTTTGGGTGGGGGGGAAGGTGTCGTTGTTGTTAGAGTAGGCAGCGACTCGAGGGTGGATTTATAACAAGCTAGCCGTCGTCGGGTCCGCTGAATTACCCAGGTTCGAGACGCAGCCGTTCGTCCATAGGAAGCGAAGGAAGTCAGATTGAGTCACTGATGCTGTGATAAACGGTCTTCCCACGCCGAGGCCGGATTCAACCAAATTTACTCACAAAGTTCAGCGACTCGGAAGCCCTCATCCAGCCAGCTGCCTTCAAATGTTCTTCGTTTGCAAGCTAGTAAGAAAAAATGTTGAAAACCGGGGAACTACTCAATACATACTAGTGAATCTACACCTCCGCGTCTAGAACGTAAACTCCTCTCCAATGATGCTCTCTGTAATCGTCCACAGCTTCGCAGCAGACGCCTATGTGTGATTTGTATGAGGGAAGGGAAGGCGATGAGTCTATGAGAAATTGGGTGAACTTACAGGGTCGGCGCTGTGCGGGGCCCGCTTGTCATTTGCGATTACGCAGTCGGCGAGATACGCGCCGGGTGAGGCTGAAGGCATATTTATCAGGGGGGCATATGGGAGGAAGGAAGGAAAACTTGAACGAACCATCCAGGGCCGGGTCGAATGCAGCGGCGACGGTGCTGAAAATTAACGAATAGGGTGGTTAAATAGTTCAGAGCAGTGTGGTTGAATAGTTTGGACGCGTCCACGTACGTGGCGGCCCCTGCGGGAATGGTCTTCCACGCGAACTTCTCCGTGTTTGGAGTTCCATCGGGGTTGAGCAAGCCTGCGGCGAGCATCAGCAGTGATTCCATACACACGAAGCGGATGTCAAAACTCACCAAATTCTATGAAGTCCGCCTTGGTGTCCTCCTTCTGCAGGATGTTTGTCCAAACGACTGGTGAAAAAATCAACGGAAGAACTGGCAGAGGATATATAGATATTGGACATACCTCCGGGGTGCACGCTGTACCCATTGATTTTCCCGTTCGACCTATTGGATATCTCGATCGCGGACAAGATGTTCGCCGACTTGCACCCAAAGTACCGCGGGAAAGCGACATACGTGGCCGGATCTGCCCGGGCAACCCACTCGAAATTCAAGTCGACTCCCGGTCCAAAAGCGTGCGCTTCACTCGATACATGAACCACGCGTGGCGTGTAACTCGCGGTGCCGGCGGCGAGGAGCTTGGGGGCCAAGAGCTTCGTAAAGAGGAAGGGTCCGATGTGGTCTGTCGCCATCTGGCCCTCGAGGTTGTCGACCGTCAGCTTGTACGCGCCGCCCGAAGAGGCAGCGTTGTGGATCAGTACCTGTGGAGTGTTACCGAGGTTGCCAACGATAAAATACTCAGTACGGACATGCAGAGGCTCGGTATACGCGTTGACTTCCGCGGCTGCCTTGCGTACAGCGGCCAGGGAGGTGAGGTCGAGGATAAGGGGGCGAACGTTGGCACTAGGAGTTTCTTTCTTGATGGCCTCTTCGGAAAGTTTCAACCTACCAGGCAACGCTCAGTCAGAAGCATGTCGGTAAATGGGAAAGACTCTGGATACCTCTCCGAGTTGTATCCTGTGATGATGACCAGGTTTGCGTATTTAGCGAGGACGCAGGCAGCTTCGAACCCGATCCCGTTTATCGATGTTCCAGTTATCAAAACTTGCAACGTCGTTCAGGAGCCGAAGGCGTAAAGAGGGCCTGGAGGGTATACCATTTTTGCCTTGTATTTGTTCCTTGAAGGTCGTCGCAACTTCTTCGGCAGTGGTAGCGGCGGTGAAAGCGTGTTGGGACATTGTGTAGCGGTTGTTAATGTTCATATACGAAATTCGCACTTTATACGTTGGGAAATCAGCCGTGTTGCCGGGTTATTAGCAAGCCTCCGACTAACCGAACTCAGAGGCGATGATGTTTCAGGTCGGTGAGCTCGGACACCGAAGACTCCGAGAATTTCTGCGCGACATGGTCTGAAAGAAACTGTAGGAGGTATTTAGACAGTTTTACGAGCATAAATATACAAATCCCTCGCCTTCGAAGCATACAAGAAAACCCGCAATACCACCGAGATTTGCAGTGGGTCTCGCGTGGGAACAAACTCGTCTCAAATTTGAAACTGCAAGGCCTCTCCGACTTGCCCGAAGGTCGACCGGAATGAAATCGGAGGTTTTCCCCCTGCAGCACTGCTTGCCCGCAACCCCAGCAAGCCCTCCACCTAATGATGCTTAGCTCTCGTGAGCTCGGAGATCGTGTTTTGCCGCCCAGCCGTCCACATAATGACGAAAGCTCCCATGAGTTACGGGTTTCAACCGGGCTCCAAAGGCAGATGAAAGGCTGCTGCCTGGTAGATACGGCCGGCATGCTATAGGGAAAGTAAAAGGCGTCGAAGGGCATCTGGCCATGGGCGGTAATGCCGCGGTATCAAGACAAACAGGTGTGTTCTGAGCCGTCGAAGTAAACTCGGGTTGAAATCAGTTGAACCACTGCATCATCCGTCCGGAGGTGAAGCTTGAGTTGAAGATGCGTATCTGCGGCGAACTGAGGTGGACGCGACGGTGGATAAATCGACAAACATGCCAACTGCCGGGTTCCACTCGCGAGGCGACTTAGCGGGTACGTGGAAGCGGCATCCATCCGTAATTTTCTAGAGCACCACTTGGGCGCCACTGCATTGCCTAGTCAGGAAATTTGGAAAGCAAGAAAGGCGGTTGTTCATAGCACCCACCTGGAGGTGCTCTGAGTCTGATCCTTCAAGGTGCTGATGTTGTAGTCACTCTTCAGAGCCTCTTGGCAGATCGATTTATACAATTGTTGAGTGCGCTTAGTTCAAAGCCCGAACCCCAGCGACAAGGGGGCACTCGTCGTCCGGGGACTACATACGAAGGTTGAACGACCCAGGACGGGAAGGAAGAGAAAGGAAGGTAGATTCAACGCGGTACGTCGTCCCCGCCGCCGAATCGAATCTACAGGTCTGCGTCGTATCGTCGGTGGCACAGTGAGGTGGTTGCTCGCCGCTGCCGATGTGAACTGTGGGAAGCAAAAGCCAATGTCAGAACGGAAACATGGATGAAGGAACATACAGTTGCGTGGGCCAGTCGTCTCAAAGACTCCACACGTCCGGTACCCGCCCTAGCACCGCACTCATCTACCCATGATCTTCCCCAGTCCCGGCGGCGTCTAGGATTCTTTAGAACCTCGGCCTGGAGATGTATTGTATGCCACCACGCAAGCGAGGTGTACCGTGATCCCGCGCACCCAGACTTTCTAGATAGAGCACCTGGAGCGGTGGTCAGACGGCTCCGCACAGCCGAGGCTCTCTCGTATGGGTAGCTGGGTTCCACGTTCAGCTGAGGGGATTCGGGATGGCCGTCGTGATGTTCTGGTGTCGAGGACATGGAGGTTAGAACCAAGGGAGGTCACGCCGTGACGGATTGATCTGAGTGATGTGGTCGTTGCCAAACATCGCGCCATCGTGACTGGCAAGGATCTCCTATCCCTTGCCTCCCACCACACCACATCCCCCCGGCTCGAGGCTCACCAGACCCGGAATGCGGCGGCAGGGAAGGCGAGCGTCGGCTCACCTCTTCCAGAATAAGGAAAACAGCCGTAGGGACCGCCCGCCGGTAGCTTTGACTGGCGTTCCGAAGGTGCGTCAAATTTCGAGCCTATGTCCTGGAGGCTACACAACTATCGCAGGATGACCAATTGATACTTTCATTGTCCCAAAACACCATCCGCGAGGTCGCCGTTTCGAAGAGGGGGCCTTCATCTTCCCACCCGATGGAAAAATCCGCAGTGTCGCGTCAAACTCGCGACGTCAAGGTGGCTTCCACTATTCACGTTCTTGAATCTATCTGACATTCGGTTATCAGGCCCGGCTTCAACAACGCCTAGCACCCTCCGCGCTCCTATACCGCCGCGCTACGTCGGTCGCAGGCGATACCGTCACGCACAGTCTTGGCCACCACCGCGATTTTGACGCCATTAACCGTATAACGCGTCGCATGGTCGCCCCCCACTCCAAGAATCCCGTTGGTCTCCTTTCTCCTATTTCGATCCTGTACTCAGTGTTTCGCAGGACGATGGTTCTGTCCCTCTCCCGCTTCTCTCGACCAGTCTTCGGGAACTAGTCAACACGGTATCGAAGGCAGCCGGCCTCTCGACCTCTGGCGCCCCTAAACGCCGTCCTCTGTCGCCCACGCTCGAGGAACCCGATCACAAACGCCTCCGAATGACCGAATCACCACCGCTGTCGCAGCTATCTGAAACGGATCTCACTTTTGCCGCCGCGGCGTTGGATGGCCAGACGGCTGGATCCGCCAATTTGGAACGTACACAGAGTATGCAAGCCTTGGACGCGTACAGACGGTCTAACGGGCTCGTTTTCACCTGGCAAGACACTGCTTTGTTCGGCGCTACAACGGAGCATATACGGATCCATGGTTCCCCGCGTTCGGGCAAGACCACCATGGGCGAAGCGTGTGCCCTTGCATATGGCCGAGAGGATGCCCGCGCCCTGATCCTCATCAGCGATCAGACGTCCTTCGTCGCTGTACGAGCGTGCATCGGGCAGGGCTCCAAGTACGTCGACGTCTTGACCACCTCCCAACTCATCGAGCGTCTGCGCCCTGTTTCGTCTTCCACCACGCGCGCTCCGCCGTCATACGCAGTGATAGTATTGGACGACATGCAGAACTGCACTCCGGATATGTACGAGACTGTACAGAGTCTGATAAGCGCCATGGACAACGACCCACGCCTCGTCGTCATCGGCGACCCATCCCTCGATGTTGCCACCTTCCTCGGCGGTGACCAGCAATTCTTTGAGCATGCGCCGACCTTATTTGCAGCATCGCCAGGATCGCCAGGCCGTCAGTGGAAGGAGGTCGAGCTGCGCAAAAGTCGGACCATTTCAAACCAGTTGGCGCTCTACATAAACCGAGTTACTCACACGGCCGCCAGATCCGCCTTGCTGGCTCCCTTCGGAAATGACTTCGTCGTTCGGGTTCTCAATGGTCTTACCAAACGCGGCATACCTTGCACTGCGTTTGGTCAGTGGAAATACAGTTGCATGCGCCAAAAGCTCGTCGCCACGACTTTTTTCCAATCCCGCAACCTCCCCAAGAAGGACCTGGTCATTCTTATTGGCGTAGATGCGCTGCCAGTGCACCGGAAATGTACTGATCTGCAGTGCCCTCCGGGTGTCATTCTCGCCCACACTCGCCCTGCCAAACAGCTAGTCGAAATCCGAACAACCACCGTCCAACTGCCATGGCGCCGCGAACACGAGGTCGCAAAGTACGCGACAGTTGAGCATATTCCCGCCAACCTGTCCCACCCCTTCCCCGCTCGCCAACTTAGCCTCCCCCCGCAACCGTCTAGAACCGTCCACAACCTAGCGGCTTCCGACATCGCCTCGTCGGAGTCGGGCTCCGATGCAACCGCCCTCCACGCGCTGATCGAGAACTACCTGGTGGTTAAGGTGATATCGGGTGCGGTGGAGCCAAAATGTTGTCTGGAGCCGAGAGACGAAGTAAGCACCAAATTCGGCCTCGTCGAGTACGTGGGGGACCTCAACGGGATGGTCCTCACCGCTGCACTCAAGGCCGGGCGCCCCTTCGATGTGGCCGACCTCATGCAGAAGGCGATCGAGCAGCATGCTACGCTCAGCCGCTCGATACAGCGCAAGACCGCCCTTGAGGGAACACCTTACACCTGGTTCGATGACACCTAGTTTTCGATCGCCATGCAGCGCTTAGAGAATCAATTTCCGAATGCGAAGGACACCGCCGACTTCGAAGTTCCCGTGGGCCCCCCCACACGCTGGTGGTTGACGGACGAACGTTCATAATCCGTGGATGTTTGGACATCTTGACCGGCTCGACAGACTCAACCAACATATGGGAAGTCAAGCTCGTTCGTGAACTTCAGCCAAGGGATTTCTTCCAGGCGACCGTTTACGGATTCCTGTGGGCGAAGCAACACCAAACCGCCTTCCCGCCAGTTTTTGTGTTCAACGTTCGCGATGGGTCCATTCATTCCATTAGCGGGGAAGTGGGGCGTGTTCAAGAGCTCATTGCCGAGGTAATACGGGAGAGGGGGGGGGGGGGTTGTATTATACTCGTCAGGTCCACAACATGAACGATGAGTCTACAGAAAGGATACATGTGGTACTGTATGGGTGTCTATCCGCACAGAATTCCACAAGACCCTAACCGAGCACACACGGATTCCAGGGGTTAGAGCACGCAAGACGCTGGCGCACCGTGGACTGGCCGGCCTTTTTATAAAAAGGCTGAACTCCAGTTATAACCTCGCGGAACCTCCAGCAAAACAATGCTGGAGTACGGGAGGAGTTCCCTCCTCCCAGGGATTAATTCCCCGGAGTCCACCAGTCCACGGAGCGCTGTCGCATGTCGTCCCTTTGCACGGTGTATGCGAGAGGCCGCCAAATATCAGGTGGGAACCACAGGTGGCTCAACACAGAGCATAGGAGTAGCGTCGAATATTTTGAGGACGTTGTGGGCCAGCTTTGCGAGCAGCGGAGTAATTTCCCGGCGTGGTAGCAGGTCGTGAAAGAATTTGAAGGAGTTGTTTGGGTCGAAGGCGTTGGCCACCTCAGGCAACTCGTCACGCAGCTTGAGCAAAAAGGCGTTGCGGATGGGCAGCAGTTCCGCATGCTCGCACTTGAACATCGCGTGAGCGGGATCCTCGATGTAGAGGTAGCAGAATCGACAGAGGCGCCATTGACGAGGCACAATGTTCTTGCCACGTTCCTTCCATCTTCGGCATTCGACTGCAAGTGAGTGGCCAGAAAGGACCATTTTTGTGAGTGCTCGTCGGTGCGCTGCCGTCTTCACCCGAAGATAATGGCGAAAGGCGAGTGGCTTCTTGACTAATCTATTGGTGTCGTTGTCCATTTCGAGGCGGCCACCCAGCAAATCTCCGACGCGAGACGAGGGGCAAAAACACTTCGCCGCGCCAGGTCGGCGCGGCGGTCATGCGGCGCTTGACGCGGCGGTCAAAATTTATGGACCGCCGTTCACAACGTTCCGGGGGTTTGGCGGGACTGTGGTTTTGGTGGGGGGTAAGCAGACCATTGCGGGGGAGGAGGGGCATGGTTGCTGGTTTCAAGGTGGCTTGTACAGTAGAGTTTGTCACTGTCAAAAAAAATTGGACGCGGCGGTGACGCGGCAGTATGCGGCGGTGAGTGATCGGCCGCGGCGAAGTGATCAGTGAATTCGCCGCGTCCGCGCCTTTGGACGCGGCGATACCGCCGCGCGACGCGGCAGCATGCGGCGGTCACAGGACTAGAACGCGGCGTGTCCGTGCAACGACGCGGCGGTTACCATAGTCGACGCGGCGCGTGAGACATTCACCGCGGCGCTTGCTAGAGTCGACGCGGCGGGTCCCGCACCTCCACCGAAAACGCTGCGGTCAACAATGCGCAGACTTACCATTATGTCTACCTAACCCTGCAACCCATCGTCGTAGACGGACGATGGCCGGCTCCCCAATCGCACGCCCCAGTTCAACCTTGAGAATGTTGTTGCAAGCCACTGCCGTTGATCCCGCCCACGGCTGCTCCGACACGTCTCCCTACTTCACGCCGAGTCCGTTGCTAGCAATGTGCTTACAGCAAACTAGAGCGTGCGGGATCGTGCTCACCCCTTGACCCAAGTCTGCCGAGGATATACTTGGTTGCGCTCATTCCACGAATCCACTTAGACTCGCACCACATCACCGTATTTAAAAAATCCTCTCCATCTGTAATGTTGCTCGCACGCCGTATCCAGTCACTAACGGTACTTAATCAAGATGTTCTCCCTCAAAATCAGATCAAACCTTACCTCGTATGAGTGGCGCTGTCACAATCAAAGCCTTATCTCGTCCGACTATACAGAGATAGCGGATTGGGGAGTGAGATGCGCAGGACTTCGAGAAATGAATCGAATAAAAGACTAAGGAATACAAGAAACTAACTACTCTACTTATACTGTTCTGTGAACCGTGTGAATATGAATCGTGCATGTACTCGGTGCGTAAACCATCCTGCTGCAACATGTAGTACCGGAATGTTCTGCAATGTTCTTTTACCATGTGTTTGCCAGGTGTTCAACTATCTAATCTAAGTCCATATCTAATCCCTTCGTTATCTCATCTGTGGGCGCTTCATTAGGCGCCTCCGAGATAGGCGTTGTCGCGATAAGATTGGAATCGAATCGTGACAGGTGCGGCGCCACGCGGCGAAGTGCACATCGCCGCGTCGGCGCCGCGCCACCGCTCCTTCGCCAATCCCGCTCTCCAATGGTATATGCACCCTCCCTGCGTCTCCAAGGTACTTGGATTGAGCTCTACAACCATTGACAAAAGACATCCCTGATCAGAATTAGAGTGGCGCGGCGCAACACGGCGAAGTGCACATTGGCGCCGCGTCGCCGCTCCCTTGCCAATGCTGCTCTCAAATAATATTCTGGGTCGCCACAAAGGCCCAGGGGAGATACTATACTCATTCAATCTTTCAACGAGCCACCAGCAAGTCAACCTTTTGGTTTTATTTCGTGTTGAATCACACTTACACAGCCACCCGTTTCAAACGAAGTTGAACCAAGTGTAAGTGCCGTCCAGATCAAGTTTTTGGAAGAAAGGCAAACCAGAAACTTCCTCCTTCCAGCTCACAGAATATTGAGCCCCAAACCCAGGGACCAGACCATATGAAATATATTGGATGTTTAATGTTAACCTCCGGTCTAGAAATTCGTTGTTTCTGTGAAGGTCGGTGCTTCCCCTTGCCCCAAGTCATACCCAACATCATTTAAGAAGTCCTTGATTGTATTCTCGTCCAAAATAGAGGCATGGGACACATGCATAACCTCCCAAAACCCGAATGTTGAGTTCAGTCCAAACACACTTTTTTTCAACAACAGATTCTCATCCAAATTTCAGTACACACTATTTGAAGACCTTGTTATTGTTGGGGCAGTGTGCGCCGTGGAAGAACTGAACATAGTGATGACCAAAGTGTCGCCAGAAGACAATCGGAAGAAGCACCATGGGCAGAGTGAGACATTCTGAGACATAGCACAGCCCACATTTCCTCCTTCTCCTCTCTCCGCAATGTCCTCGCTCCTCGCCTACACGGTCCTCATTGGACTACTGGTAATCTCAAACTGGGCCCAATGCATCCACCTTATTTCTTGGGTGTCCACACTCATCTCACGCTGGCTCACTACATCGACAATTCTGACACTCTACGGGCTGGTGCTTCTTTACTTGCTATTCGCAGTCCACACTCTTGCCGTTGCCAAGGAGGGATCCCGAACACGTCATAAAGGCACTCTGGCGCAATATTACGATGAGGATGGTTCGCACTGGTTGAACATACAAAAAAAACTCACTGACTCCGTTTTCATTATCAGGTAAACTTCAAGGTTGGGTGAGGGAGGGAGGGCGCGAAGTGGAAAACATGAACCCAAATCGTATGTTGTCCTTGAGCCACATCACATTGTTCACTCATCCTGCCCAAGGCACACCTGCATTGGCTCGACAGGACTCATTGCCACTGCCACCGCCTCGCGGCAGTTCGTCTCTCCTTAAAGGCCCGTCAATGCTGTCCCAAATCGATCCTGACTCGAGGCTCACGAGCTGGGATGGGTTTCCAAACCACCGCTTTCAATACCAGTTTACCCGCCAGCAGGTAGAGGACACTTCGCGACTTGCAGTTTATTGGGTCGCGGACAAGTGTCCTGGCAAACGGGGCTCGTTGGACGCGGTTACGCCGGAGAAGGGAAGGCTGTCCCGATTCAGATGTGCAGGCATCATTCAGTGCAAAGCCGCCGTGTGTACTGTGCGCATTGCACCTGGAACGAACATTGCTAGGCAAACAGAGGCACCTTGCCGTTGTGGTTCGACTTTGCGCCACCAATCGTGCAAGGTCGAGTGGTCGGTCGTCTTCTATCGGGACGGCGCCATTTTCGAGAATAGTGGTCGCCACGATCACTCTGCATACACCCATTCACTCCCAGTGTCAAAGAAGAAAACACTGCAACTACTGCAGTTTGTTGCCAAGCAGCCTGGTCTTCTGGATGCACCTGGGAGTTCGTTGTTGACCTCAGATGACTCGGATTCGCAAATATCCAGCGGCAAGGAGATTACCCAGGGCAATGTTGAAGGTACGTGGCACTGCTGTTTGACTCGATGTTTCTGCACACTAACTACGGGTGTTCAGAAGACCAGAGTAGTAATGATGATCACAATGAAGAGGACGAAGGTGAGTGGGGCCGCTTGAAGAGTGTTTGAGATATCTAACACTATTTCGTAGTGGATTTGAATTTGAACACGTCCAAATCCGAGGAAGACATGAACTCCGAGGATGAGATGATGCTTGACCCTGACGCGGACGAAGGGGATGCTGCTGGGCGTTGAATTCCTCCTGGTTAAACTAGAATATGTGGTGATTTCGGACACGTTTGAGACGCAACGTTGAAAATTGATGCAGTATCAAAATATATGTCGAGGTTATTAGACTAGGTTCCCCAGCTTGGATTGACCCCCCAAGCAACGGGGAGCTTCATAGACGTACCTGAAACACAAAATAAATCTGGCAGGAAGTTTTGCGCCTGCAGTGGTTCTGAACGACGTGTTTGAGAGGCGACGTTCAAAAGTGATGCGGGATCAAAGTACGCGTCGAGGTTATTAGACTACATTCCCTACCTTAGATTGACCCCCCAGTAAACTAGAAGCTTTACATACCTACCTGGCACCCAAATTAAATCTGGGAAGGAGTCTTGTGGATGTGTCGGTTCCGAACGACGCGTTTGAGATGCCATCTCGCTGTTCAACATTGATGCGGAATCAGATACGTGTCGAGGCTTTAGGACTGGATTGCCCCCTCTGTATTGAGTTCAAAATGAACTCAATGCGATAGAAGTGGGTGGTTAACAGCGGGGAAGGCTGGCAGATATAATCGGTGTTGATAGTTCGGCATTACGGCTCGCTGTCTCAGCGTTGTACGCTGGCAATGGGCTGCATCTTTCGGTTTCAGAACTCACACTCAAATTCTTACTACCTCTGACCTCCTTTGTGCGATGGGCAAGGGGTTCCGACGCAGAAACTGACTCAATGTCGTTCTTCTGTCCTGACTTCGCGTCAGACTGTCTTGACTCCGCGTCGGACATTACATCTGCAGTTCTTCTGATGGGTATGGTTGCTGACCCAGGCTGTCCTCCTAGGCAAGTTGCTTGCCTGCAACCCGGGTATGGAAGTTGCTTCAATAGCCCAGTTGTCGTTGGATTGTTGTCGTTAACTCCTTGATAGGTATATTCTGACGCCCTATATCGAGGATCGGGTATTGTGTTGATCCAGGAGCCTCGGGAGTGCGATCCAAAGGCGTATTATCTGTGCGAGGTCATGCTGGTACTCGCCAATTGATCTGCTGAATGCTCGGAGTACGTCTATACACTTTCTGCCGCTCTTTGAATAATTCCCACCCACATCTTCCTCTCTTGCAAATTGCCTCGCTGGAAGGTAAGTATTGCTTCATGATTTTTGTATGTCCCTTCTCTGTGATACAATGCATATGCTGATGACGAACTCAATTCAGGTGGAATAGTTCGAGTCGCGGCTGTGATCATGCGCGTGTTGTACTCTGTACAATTGAGCTCAAGAAATTCAATGCAACCTTGTACGCAATGAGACAACCTAAACTTCCTCTGTCCTGACTTTGTGGCGGACTGTCTTGACTCCGCGTCGGACATTAAATTGGCCAGTGATCGAAACCTAAACCGGCCGCACCTCTCCTATTCGTCCTTTGACTCCCGCCGCCACATCCATTCAACAAAGTCCGCAATGCTGGTTCGTCCGCGTTATATACGAGGCTCCCTAAAACCCGACACCGCGACACGGCGCGTAGCGTTGATGCCCAGTAAAAGCCGACACATTGACCACGCATGCACTGAATTGCCTTTAACTCCGACACATTGCCAAGCATATCTACCAATCGTGTGAACTGATGCGATTGATGATGCAATACCCGAGCGTGGTTCAAAAGTCCTTAACCACATATAGGGCCAGGACAAAATGCCATGATTCCCGCGGCACTGACCCGCATTGATGCGGCAGCGCCCCGCCGAGGTTCAAACCAATTTTGGGCGTGTTCTGATCTTCAGAAGGGCAATTGTGGGCACAGGCAGGAGTTAGTCGACCCCCTTGGGTTTTATCATATACATAATGCGGCGATAGTGGATTGAATGCTGTGAATAAAAAAAAACATGTGTATAATACCGAATGCATCCCTGGATGTTCTATGCACTGAACAGAGAAGCAAGGGAGCCTCTCTGAGCAGAATTCAGCGTCACAACAAACATGCAACGGCAAAGCACGGGAGCACCGCGGCAGTCCGCGTCAAACTCGCTGCAGTCCGCGTCGAAGTCGCATCTGTGCGCGGCAATATGGTTCGCGGCAGACCCGTGCCATTCCTGTGGTAATCGTAGTAATCTTTGGACAAACTTTTACCCCTTCTGTGGGCTGCACTCAGTGCCTGTACTCTGCCAGAATTCCGACACCAGACCCCAGGATTCAACTCGTTACTGGGTTAGAGGGCTCCGCAACGGGCCAACCCACGGCGCGTACCTTCAAGTTGGCATGTCCCCGAAGTTTCTGGCTGATTGTAGAGTACATTGCAACTGCGGAAGTTAGGCAAGCTGTTTGCGCTTTGCAGACTTCTTATTTCTACCGCGGCATGGTTGAATCGGCATCGAACAACACCGAGATACCCGATTCAGTTCCCACGGTTCAATTTCAGCCTTCTCATCCCGAATAACTATTGTGCACAATGAGAATGAACTGATCCAGTTGGGAATGGAGTCAAAAGTGAAGGAGATCAGTGTGCCGTGTCGACATGGGTCGAGAGATGCGGCGCCGCGCACCAGTACACACCGACGCGGCGGCGTTCATCTGCTAATCGTATACAGTTGAGTTGCACCTAAAATGCAACAGTCTGCGGTTGAACTGGGGGGAATCAAATCGACCTGTACAAGGTAACGCCTCCGCTCCGCTCCAGCAACCTGAAATTCTTGCTAGTTGAAATTCAAAGTGCGTAGTTGAGCTGTATTTCGCACTCGACAGTAAGTGCCAAGTTAGCAGTAAGATACATGGATACAGTACGTTCCGTCCCACGGAGCTCGTCGCCACTATCGCCGTCGCGGCGACTTGATAAGAGAATTCGAACACAGACCAATAGTTTGCGGAACCCATGGGTGAGTCGGTGATATTAAGAACAGGTAATGAGCGGCGCTGTTTAACTCAACTCAAGTTCAACTTCGGTCTGAGCTTGGGCAGGCACTATGGTGTGGTTTTTGGCCGGGGGGAGGATGTGGGGGGAGGGATGGAGGGGAAGGGAGGGAGGGGGAAAACTATCAATCCGCGCCCATTATATAGCACCAGGGAAATGTGTCGGAAATAAACTTGTGTCGGGTTTGCTGACAGTGTGTCGGGCTTTTTGATCACTGTGTCGGTTTTGCTGAAGGAGCTGTCCCAGGAGGGAAGATGTGTCGGATTTTCCCATCCACGTGCGGGAATTCAAAAGTGTGTCGGGTTTTCTGACAGTTGACACGCCGTGTCGCGGTGTCGGGTTTGCTATATACTCTTATATACCGTGGATACTGCTGAACATCATTTCCAGCGTGGACTAACCGGCGTGTTTACCCGCCTCTTTTTCCAGCAAACGGACAATCCGGATGGCAATGAGCTGCCTCCTTTTGTGCGATTACTTTGAGCAGTGTTGGGGTAATTAATTGTTCATCCAAAGCTACGGAACTTCTGCTGACTTGTACGCACACATCGCACACAGCCGACCAAATTCCTGGCCAAAATATCCCGTGGGAGTCAATTTCCGCTGAGCCAGGAAAATATTATGACGCCTCGAAAACCTTTTTCACCAAGTTTGACCATCCCCAGAATCTGTTGAACATTGAAATTCTGACGATGGCCGATGGGTTGGTTCGGAGTTCTGTCGCCACAAGCTCGGAACCCTTCTGTTTCCTTCCACAATCGACCATCCTGGTGCCTGATACCCCTCCCGCTTCTCCTTCGCGCATTCCCAGCTCACAAAATACCCCCGAGCCGCCTCCTCCTCCGCCCTCGCCGAGTCCCCCGCCCGCGCCGAGTGATCCCCCTGCATCGCCCTTGCCGAGTACGCCGGCCGCGTCGGATCAACTCCCAGCCCCGAACTGTTCGCCTTCGCCTCGTTTGAAGGGTGCGATTCCTGCGTCGAAAGGCAGAAAAACTGGCCCCAAGTACGGTCTTTATTTCTACTCTCCGTGCCCCTGCCAGGTTATTGATGTTACTTTCGTTTCAGACGTGGGCGCCAGGCGACGGGGACAGGTACTGAACCGTCCAAAAAAGCGAAAAAAGTGTGCGTACTGTAGTATTTCGACCGAGTGTTCAGGTGACGGGTGACAGAGGGTCGTGAATTGAACACTTTTTGTATATGTGACGGTGACGGGGCAATTTCTGAGCCCAGTTAGGCCGAAAAACACTCAAAAAATCTCTTCCGGCACTTACCGGACATCCATTTATGGTAATTTTGTGTGATTGCCGAGGAATTAACACCTTGTCCAGTGAACACCTATGGTGACGGGTGACAAGGCATGAACACTCGGTCGAAATACTACAGTACTTACCGTGCCTCCCCTTATCAAGTCCACGTGGCCCTAACCAGTTTGCCAGGGCTGCCGAGAGCGCACCAGCGCCACAACGCAAATCGACTCGTACCAAGAGGAAGGTTGAAGCCACCACCACCAAGGAACCCGCACAGAAGAAGCGGAAGCGGTCTGGGTGAGAAGTCCACGTTGGACTGGATCGTCCTCTGATTACTTCATCTCTTACCCCTCGTATATGCTTAGGTGGTCCGGTTATGCTCTTGTCGACGACGATGGTAACGAGGTTGATGAAGACGAAGACCTCGAGGAGGAGGATGAGTAGGCAACAATCCTTTTCGGCCCACAATATCTTGTCTGTTCTTCTGTTAAATCACTGTTCAATCCTGTTTACTCAAACTCGTTAATCAGTCTTTAACCGGTGTGCTACACGAAAAGTGTTTGGCTAGAAGTACATTGGGACAGGTAAAAATATTCAAGAGTCGGATCAAGTCATTTCAAGTCATATGCGTTTGGAGTCAATTGGAGTCTGACAGAGTCATTCAGAGTCAGAAGGATTTGAGTCATTCATGTGAGTCGTAGACTAGAAAGTATATAAGGAGGGCCTCCAGAAAGGGATCTTTGACTTTCCCCCCCCGTATCTAGTACTAGGGACCGAGTCACAATTTATTTCGTTCGCTTACTAATCCGTGTGATCGTTTTCATAAGCCTTTTGAGAGCACTACACGAATTTACTCGAACTATTAACCGTCCGAGTCAGTCTACCGAAGTCATAACCGCCCGTCGCCGCCTGAATTAGCTGAACGGACCAAACCGGGTCCTTCCGCTTACCTGATACCTACCGCCGCCGCCCGAATTAGCTGATTGGACCAACAAGGTCTTGATCCGCTTCCGTGTTACCTAACCGTCCGTCCTTCCGACGTCCCCACACTCGACCGAATCGAGTACCACTACGCCATATTCTTAGAAAGGCAATTCCATTGAGCTAAACAATACACTCTTGGGAAACGTACGAATATATCCTATTCACACGTAACTCATAAGTAACATATTTCACTTAGCACACCGGACTTGTTCTTCTTTAATCAGTGGTTTGCCGGGACGTGTTGAAGGGCCCATCCTTGAACCTGTTCATTCCGTGATCGTGTTCAGGTTCTGTTAAATTAGTGTTCACTGTTCGTTCAGGCATCCGTTTAATCACTGATTACTCCTAGTTTTGTCTGTTCATTTGATCACTGTTCATGGACCTGGTTGTACACAGGAGAGGGTATCGTAGCAGTAGCTTGTGGCGAGCAGATTAATCTGAACATTACTCGAGTATGATTTTCTATCTGGACACACTTTGATTAAACAAACTTCATATGGTTTCATTTACCCATATGTGAGCTGCCCGTCTCTGGTATCTTGCTGGATCTCTGAGTGCGGACCCACAGATGATTCAACGGACCTGGGACAAGCCGCCCTGCGGTCGTCTAACGCAGGACAGGTTGCGTGTTACGCTCGGGAGGCGAGACTGAAACCTGGTGCGTCACCAAAGACTCCATTTGGGATGTTTATTCAACAGAGATGCAGTGCCCGAGCTCAAACGAAAGCGTGATAAATCACCGGGTCTCTTCGACTTCCTCAAACGCCAAAAGCGGTCCCAGAGGCGCGATACTGCGCCGCCTGCCTCAGCTCAAGGTCCCCGAGGCCGTAGCCGTTTTCCGACCAGTTCCCCGCACTCTCGCCAACCTCGCCACCGACCGCTACGACACAAATCTCGGGCCAGCGCTTCCTACGCCGGCAGTCGGCTCCCGCTGCAGAGGCCCCGGGCGGGGGAAAGGTTTCGAAGCAGAATGAGGGGGCATCCAACCTTGAGTGTAAGCTCACCCGGAGGTCGAGGAGACCTCGCGCTCGCTGCGTCCTCGTGGGCGCAAGGCACCCGAAGGGAAGCCTAACGTGCCGCTCGATAAAGTGGTTGCGAGAGGGAAAGGGTGGGTTACGGTCAATATGGACATGGATTGATCTACTTGTAGTGTGACTGGAACTA
Organism: Mycena filopes; assembly: GCA_029281495.1. Taxonomy (NCBI): domain Eukaryota; kingdom Fungi; phylum Basidiomycota; class Agaricomycetes; order Agaricales; family Mycenaceae; genus Mycena; species Mycena filopes. The sequence goes on along the minus strand of JARIHR010000005.1, from coordinate 986,550 downwards.
CATTAGAATATACTTTTTGCACGGCGAGGTTGAGTACCAGCCGCAATATTGCGAGGGATTGAGGTTGCAAGGTCAATTCCCACGGTTGCAGAATGCACCGCCGAAATGGGCGGCGGCGGGGGCACGGCGCCGAGAAGGTAGGACGCGGCGGTGGTGAGGGCGGCACGGCAGTAATGGAAAGGTACGCGGCAGTCGTGGAAGGGGACGCGGCGGTGTTATCAGGTGACGCGGCGCTGCCGCGGCGCGGATCGGCGGACGCGGCGAAATATCCTAGCCCCGAGACGAGGACACAATTTCGGTATTGATCCACGCTTCCATGGACAGTTTAACGTCCTGCATGGCCTTCTCGACCAGTTCCACGGTTATATCCAGCGCGACGTTGATCTTGACAGGGATATGCAGTTGAGAAAGTACAATTCTAAGGTCGTTGAACCAGCAGATCTTTTCGTCTCGCGCGAGCGTCAAGGAGTCTTGCAGCGCATTCCAAGCAGGCCGGCCGTGGTCCAGTTCCAATCGGTAGCAAAGGGCCTTGAGCGCCAGATAAATTCGACGGTACTTGATAGGCCATATACCTGTTTCGGAAAAGAGTACAGCGCGCATAGAACGAGAACCAAGGCCCAGCATTCGACGCAAGAACATGAGTTGAACCTTTTCTAGCATTTTCAGGCCTTTGGTGTCAATATCGAGACAGACATCACATCCGGCCGTGAGGTAAGGATCGACTCGGGCCATGTACAGGGTGCGAGCATCCCACGCTGGGAGGGAACCAACGAAGCGGTCGAGGCCAAGAATAACATTTGCGATAGTTCGTGCCTTCTTTGATTTGACCTTGTACTGCTCCCGCCAGATATATTTCGTCCCCATTTCCAGCCAGACTCCAACAGGCCTTTTGGACCAATGTAAGGTATCCGTCCCCCAGTCGGAACGTCGGAAGACTTCTAACCCGTGCACCGTAGAGCTGGCCCAAACTCTTGGGAATTGAGGCAATACATCCGTTGTTGTTGATCCATCTTTGTGCGCTGTTCAAGTGATGTTGAAGTCCGGGAGGGCTACCGGATACTGCCAGTATGTCGTCTGCGTGTGCAACCTGGTTGATGGGAAGACCGTTCAACTCGACGTCGTCAGGGTGCCAAGAGAGAATTAAATCGGCCATGAACAGATTCCAGAGGTGCGGTGATCCAGGGTCGCCGGTCAGAATACCTAGCATAGACCTAAAGGCGGGAGCGAAGCGACGATCCAGGCGAACCATATAGCGAATGCGATCGTAGAGAATTTTCAACCATTCAATCATAGGTCCAGATATTCCCATGAGCGCGAGTTTGACCCACAGCGTTGAACGGTCCACGCCCGGAAACGCATTCTTCAGGTCCAAGTAGGCTACATACAGAGTGGTGTTGGACACGTAGGCCTTGTCGATTAAGCAGATAAGGACGAAGACGTTGTCATTCGTTCTGAGGTGCTCTTGAAACCCGTTCTGGGTGACTGGAATTAGGGCTGCCACCCGTGCCGTGACGGGCACGGCCGTCGTTTCACGGCCCGTCGATTCGGAGTTTTGTACTCCAACGGGACGGGACGGTCAACGGGACGGCCGTCGCGGCCGTGTCAACGGTCGACGGTGTTCAACTTGTTTTGAGGGCTCTGTTTGACGATAATTTCAGCCCGACATGTTGTATTATAATACCAAATCACCTGAGTGGTGTTCACTTGCCTTCTGGACCTGCATGAACCAGATCCACGCACCAAACAATTGCTTTCGTTGAAATCTCTGGTCCAGCCCAATTTGGATTGATCCTCCGGCAGTCTCGGCTGAGGTCAAAATACCTCAGCAGTAGGTCCTAGGAGGCAGGTAAGTGTCAGAGGGAGTGGAAAATACACAAAGGTGGCCAACGAAACATAGTAGAGCATTATTTGAAGGGAAAACTCTCCCACAGACCCGTGTACCGTCGGCGTGCCGTGACGGCCGTGTTTCGACGGCCGTTTTTTGGGTCCGCGAGAGCTCCCACGGCACGGACACGGCACCCGTTGACGGCACCCGTCGAACCGTGGCGACGGTAACGGGCGGCAGCCCTAAAGTCTGGAATGAGACCCAAGTCTTCGGCGGCCTCGCGGATGCGACGATCGATGATCAAGGTCAGCATTTTAAGCATGCAGCATTCAAGGGCTATCAGGCGATAACTTGACGGGTCTGCGGCATCTTTGTCCTGCTTCAAAATTCCGATGAGAAGCGCAACCAACCAGAGCCGGGGCATGTCGCGGTTCTTTACACAGTGCCGAAAAAAATCGAGGAGTTTCTCGTTTGGTATCGCCAGGCAGTCCTCGTACGAGAAATCGTCGATGCCGACCGAGGTATCAATCCCGTGCGCTTTGATATGCCTTTTCATCCACTCGACATCCTCCATCGTTATTTCACGGGTACATGATTGGCGTGGGGAGGTGTCCAGCGGGTTTTGGGTAAGTTCCTTGGCCATGCGCGCATTAAACTCCAATTGTTCCGTGTTGAACGATTTTGGCGGCACTTTTGGATGGTTCAACCGCGCCTCAAAGTCCGACGACAGCTGCGTCACGGTGACCTTCGATTTTTTGGGTCGCGGGTCGGTCCGTTTGCGGACGAAGTCCCAGAACTCCTTGTTGTTTTCGCACTCTAGTAGTTGTTTCCGTAGACCGGCCTGCAGCGCGTGAACTTTGGCTCGATCACGGTGCGTAACATCCATGTAGTCCATGTCCTCGTCTTCCCCATGTTTCCATTTCTTGGGACGTGGTTCTGAGGTCTCGTGGAGGTCCGTCGTCACTTTTCGGGCGGAGTTCACGGGAAGCCCTCCAACTGCTTGGACCACAAAATGTTCGGCACCGGGTTCGAAATGAAAGAGTGTTGCATGCGGTTTGACCTTGAGACCATGTTTCGCAAGGGAGTGGGCAGCTTTACTAGCGCCGTTCTGAGTTTTCCCGTCGAGATACACGAAGCATGTTCGTGCCGGGCGCATAGATAACAATTTGACCGTGTCCTTGAAGATATCTGAGTTGGCTCCCGGCCACCCCAAGTTCAAGTTCTTGGCAGCTGCGTAGCAGAGTTGACGGATCACGAGTTGAGAGGTACAGAAAATTATTAGAGGGGTGGTCGGTGGGCTGCGAAGTAGGACCTCATGGAGAGGTATTTGGAAAAAATGCGGAAACCGGACGCCGATTTCTTTGCCCAGTTTTTACGGGTAGGTAGATCATAAACTTCGGCAGTACTGTAGGATTGATACCAGTGTTTCTCACAAACGCGGGGCTGCTTGACACTAACAACACTGTCCATACTCGTTGGGAGTCTCGTGTACGGTTGCTAACAAGTCAATGTATTTATGGCTAGTTACTGGTGTTGTGGGTAAATCCGTCAGCAGGATAATAAAATCCCAAAAAGGAAGGAGGGAGAGGAGAGGAAAGAAGAGAGAAGGAAGGTTCAAACCAGCTGTTTCAAAATTTGAACTGAACTCAAAATGTATCCATATCTACTTAATCAGCACCTCACACAATTTTTTTTCGGCCTGCGGCGCTAGTTTTCAACACAGCGGCTTTAGCCGTGCCACTGTCAAACAAATCGTGGGCAACTGCCGTTTTGGATTAAATGCACCGGGGACCCGTCGGTTGCCGGGGCCGGTCCCGTGGCTGATGAGGATACTGCGCGTCTCAAAAGGGTAAAATATCGCGGCCCGACCAAAGCTGAAGCACAACTTGAGTAAATAACGCGTCAAATTTCAAGATGTTGACGCGTCTTGGAGTCGTTCACTCGAGCAACAGCTTCCAACCCATGAAATACCTCCGAGAGCTTCTGAACTTGTGCCATTGCATGTTATTTGCATATAATTATAACTTGACCAACCTTGAAAACCAACCCGCCGGGCTCCGCCACGGAAACTGCAAGAGTCACGCAGAGTCGGATGAAGGTGTTCGTCTTCTACTCAGTCCAACCTCGAGTAGAAGCTCAAGTATCATATATAAATTTCGAAGCCTATGCACTAGGTCGAGCTGTACTGGTATTTTGGAAAGAAAATGTTGGTTGGCTTGAACTAGTTGCCCCCAACCCAAGGTGCGACCGCGCCGCGCTCGAGAGTTCGTATGTATCCAAATCCCGCGCTGCAATGCACCTTCGAGCTTGTGGTTTTTTCGAGGAACGGCCTGCACAGTCCTGAACACTCCGCTTCCCACAATCCCGGCAAGCATGGGTGCACTTGTACCAGTACTGCCGACCTTTGCATCCTTCCGGGGAGCCACAACGAATGCATGTACGTGTCTTTGACTGCTTGTTGGGTGGCTGGCCTGCAGGCTCACCCTCAGCTGCACGCTTGTGGCTGATTTCCAGGGTGGCTCTTGCAGCAGCGAATGGAACTTGTTGTGTGTCCGCAAACTGCCGGACTGTCGAGGTGGATATACGAGAAGGTATGGAACTGAAGGGAAAAGGTCAATGTCCGAATTCAAAGAAGCTGTACAATGCAACAATGCAACTTGCCTCGACCCCGCAGCGGGATCAATTGACTGGTCAAAGCCTGTCGTGACACGATGGGGAACAAGAGGCCCAGAAGTTGCATGCACGATTCCACTGGTACGCTTAGGATCATCCAGAACAATTCGCAGAGGTTCTGTTTGCCCCCGTGCCTCAGCGCAAGACTGCCTGATGTTGGCCGAGTCCTTGTATGGCCCGGTCAGGTATGCGGTAAGCTGCTCTTCAAGCTGTTGAAAATTGAATCACAGTTTCAACCGCAAAAATTGTTACGCTCACCTTGTAGTAAATTTCGGCGGTATTCTCTGCCTTCTGGTTCCAAATCTCGGTAGCAGCAAGTGAGATGGAGGTGCTGCACTTTTGAAAGGTTTGCGACGTCCGCATGAGATTAGCAAATAGTTGCTTCTCGGCCACCGTATGAACCGGTAGCACGGGCTTGCGAGTGCCCTGCATTTTTGCAAGGTAAGCTTGCTTTTGGTTTGAATCAGTCTCTTGGTTGAAAGGCTGTATCTTGACCGACTCGCGAACAGATTTCGGGATTTGTATGATTCCTGCAGTTTGTTCAGACTTGACATAGAGATTTCCGTTGACCCATGCAAGCTGAGCTGGAGGGATGTTGTAGTGCTCGCCAAGCGTGATCTCGAGCTCTTGAATCTCATTCAACAGCCAAATAGAGTCATGGCCCGTGTATTTGTGGCCGGTAGAGTTGAAATGTCCAACCTAGAATTTGTCAGTACATAGAACTGGGATAATTAGAGGGAACATACCCGCAAGTTGTGGCATAATATGAAGTCTAGAAGGCATGCAATCATATGGCGCACTGAGGCTCCCCGAGATGGCAGCCTTGCGATGAGATGTGTGTGTACACCCCCCTCGACAATGTTTGTCCCGCGCACACAGCGATAAATCGGTAGGCCATCTGCTTTCTTGTCAAAGCCGAGGCAATAATACAGCTGCACGCCAGGAGGGTCCGAGACGTAGCCATTCTTGACTAGCTCGAGAATATTCTTTGCAATCTTCCATGCGGCAGTGTTGAAAAGCGGGAGGCCAGTTTTTGCATCCTTGAGTGGTCCATAGGTCATGAACACACTGTGAACCGCAGCGTAAAGCTGTTCAGGAGGAGGAATGGTTCGACGACAATGCCGCCAGAGCCACTTTGGATGGAACCGTCGCATATTTTCTCAAGTTACGTTGTGTGTCTTCAAATATGCTTCAATGAGTTTTTTATCCCCTGGGTGGGGGACGAGCATCGCGTCGCGCAGCGCCTGGCAAAAAGCCTGTCGCAATCCGTGTGTACGAGAGATGTAAATCATGTGGAAAACATTGTTGATGGATATCTGTGTGTCAAGCTGGTCTGGCTGGCGCACAAAGCTAGGGCTGACAAACCTGGGAAGGTGACTGTGTTTCTCCACCGGAACTACGCCGGCTCGGAGGGAGGGGAATATTTTCTCGAGCATGGGTTTATCACTCATGTTGTCGGTGTAAAAGACCTCTGGTAATTCGTGGCCGTAGATCGGGAGGTCATTTGCAAGCCGGTGAAGTGCCTCTTCGTATTGAGAATGGGACTTGGTTGCAACAAAAACACAAACACGTATTTCGGCTTTCTCGTTCGTGACGGTGAGAAGGGCAGTGAAGATGGGAACACCATCAACTTTGAAGACATGCTTCGCAATCTGGAATATCCTTAGTATACAGCCTCGCCACTGGAATTTGACAATGTACTGACCTTGTGACTATGGTCAACTGCACCGACTCGCACAGAACGCATTGCCATGTTTTGATTCAACGTGTCGCGGTGCGACTCGATGAAGGAATCATACATATCACGAAGTCATTGACCACTGGGCGTGAAGCCATGAAAGCCATGCACTGAGCGGTCCTCGAATGGCAAAAATGGTTCGTAGACGGCTGAAAGACCAATCTGGTTGATTTTTGTGCGCAAGTATTGTACCCGCAGCTCATCATATCGCCGCAGGTGCTGCATCCGAAACATGTCTGCAACTGCTTCGGAGCCCATGCCATGTTGAAAGCAGGAACGCACAACGCCGAACGCACGAGTCGAGAGTCCGCTTCGCCAAGTCAACTGTGCCGGGAATTCGGCAGCAAGCGCGCGGGGTAGGCGCTGGAGGATTCGGTCATCCCAGGAACGGAAACGCGCATCGCAACCTCCGCTCGCAGTTTTTCTGGCACTCGTATGTGTACCCGATCAACCAGAAGGTCGAGTCAACATCGACAACTCGCCTCGGACGATTCACAATGCCGCCACGAGTTAAACGACGAGGGCAGTTTGGGCATTGCACTGAGTGGTTTTTACCCAATATATTGAGTGGGTCCCATAGAAAGAAGTCGGGCTTGAATAGATCTGAAGGCTTAAGGGTTGTTGCCTTCAGTGCGGACCAGATGGATGGGGCACGAATCCAGAAGTTTCCTTTCTTGTAATGACGCGACTGTTTATCCGTTGACTCCAGGTCAGTTTTGAGGTCGGCGAGGAGGGCCGTGAGTTGGGTCTGAAACCACTCAGGGAATGGGACGCGTGCACTAGATGCAGGCACATTCGGAGGTGCATCTGTGTCCCCGTCTTCATCGTTTTCCTCGCCGAGCCCGCTGCCGTTCACAAATGAATTGTAATCATTTTCATTGTCTACATCGGTAATAAGGCTCAGAGGCGGTGTATCCGACATATTTAAAGGTGCGGGGGGAGATGGAGTGGCAGGGGCGGCGCGGTTCATAGTTGGCTGGGCGCGGGCTCGATCAATCACCCCGCGGGCGTGGGATGCCGTAGAGGCGGCGGCGCGGACGGCAGTAGGGGCATCTGCTCGCGTAGAACGCGTGACAGACGAAGGGTGCGGTGTTTGCACGGGCGCAGCCTGCGCATCGAGGTTGCACACAGCGGCAAACGGCCCTCCGAGCTCATTTTGACCCAGAGCGGAGGGAGCAGTCTGCGCCTCGACGTCGCGTGGCGCAGAGTCTGGGTGGGGGACAAAAGGATGCATAGTCTGTATCATGATTAGCACTTTGAAGCTGAAACTGAAAGAAAGATCTAGCACGCACCGTATTCGCGGATGAGTGCATGTTGTCTGTCTCAGTACGCGCAGTACCGGTCTCAGGCTCGGTACGCGCAGTACCGAGGCTGAGGACATCAAAGTGCTGACTCTAGATTGCGTGAAGTCAGTGTATACACTCGTATCACGATGGAAATGGGTACGCACCGAATTTTCCGAAGATTGCACTTGATTTATGCTGCGCGCAGCATTTGAGGTAGCGGGTGGCGGTTGGGACGCAGAGAGGTGAGTCAAAGGACCCCCCAAGGTCGCGGAGGGTCCTAATTGTGCGGTAGACGCGTCCTTTGGCTTGTTTTTGGAGCCTTTCGGCCGTCCACGCGGCCGTCTGGGAGGTGCTTCTGACGAGGATCCAGAGGCTTGGGGGGCATCAATTGGGGGTGGTGGTGCATAGGGAATGAATTTGAGGTGATTTGGCGCCATAGTATTGGGTGCAGAGGGAGGGAGACGACAGGGTGAGCCTCGTAAGACAAGTCTCAGCCAGAGAAGGAGCCGGCACAGCTTCGATCAAACTACAACCGCATTTGGGGATCCTTAGGTAATTATCGATACTGCACTATCTACCCACAGCATCAGTAACTAGCCGTATTTATTTGATGTGTTTCTGAACCACAGTGAAACTGTGGTTGAAGGATGTCTGTTTTTATCCGTACTTTTCTAGAAGCGCATGCAACAATTTTCGTGAGTTCGGGTTGGGTTTTCTGAACCACATTGACGCTCCTATGAGTGCTTGGTGAATCCCAGTGAAAAAGCCGTGTGCTGTGGCGGGCTCAAATGTGCTCAAATGTGCCCACCCAAATCAATGCATCTCCGAGCATATCTGAGCACCCCAGAGCACAGGATCTGGACTCTTCGATGTGCTCAGATGTGCGCTGGTGGGCTCAGGAGTGCTCCTTATAATTTGGCCCTCGTAATACAGGAAATTGACTCAATTCAAATCAACTACAACCACAAAAGTACTACAGTCTGCCACCGCCGCTAAGTCCGCCATCCCGCCATCCTTCGCGGTGGTCACCGAGTCCGTCGCCCCGCCTGGTCAAGTCGTCTGGTGCTCCTTGTTGCGCGTCGCGAAGCCGACCGTTCTCGTCGCGCGTCGAAGGCGGTCATATTAACCTTGGGAATGGATATCAGCACATGTAATGGTAATGGGGAAGAGCATACATACCTTGATCCTTGCGCGGCGAGCGACTGTAATATGCGTGTAGAACTCCTTCCGGATCTGATTCTGAATGCGACTTGCCTTCGTCGTTTTCATGGCTTGCTGACAGCGACCCGCGGGGGATGATAACACTGCAGGTCGTATTAGCTCAGAATGGGTCGCGAAGGCAATGAACACGTACATCCGGTAGAGGTAGCGCGAAGGAGAACACCACCTGCGGAGCAGAGATTAGTATCCGTGGGATGAAAAGAACAAGGACCCACTTCCGAGGTCGCGGTGCGCGTCGAGCACGACATCGTTTTTCGACGGCGGCGCCATCGGGGTGGTGGTGGTACCACACGGCGTCGTTGGTGGTACCTGCGCGTTGTCTGCGTGCTGCGCGAGCCGCTTCCCTTCGGCATTGACGACCCGTGTCGCGGGAAGCGCGTAACCTTGTTTGCGGCGGCGAGCGCGACCGGCTAAATCCGCCACACAGATCCGCCGCTGCGTCAAAAACAAAAAGAGAGAGCAGCAGTCAGCCATCATCACTCGCGCGGGGAGAGAAGGAGGAGGAAATACCTCACTCAAGGCTCAGACTGGTCCGGGTGACGATACTTCACGCCTGTGGTAGCGCGCTGCTGCCATCGGTTGCGCGTGCGGCCCGTCGTCGTCTGCGCGCTGCGCCCGCCGCGTTTCTTCGCCGCCACGCGTTAATCCGCCACTGCCTCGCACATTCAGTCATTCACGTCGTCATCGCGGGGAGAGAAGAGGGAAGGAAAAGGAAATCTTACTTGGTACTTGGATTCGGCTCCTTGTACTTCTCTGGGGAGCGCGCGCCGAGCGCCCCAGGCGGGGGCCTACGGCGCGCGTTGCGCAAGTGGTGGGGGTCTGGCGCGAATGTGGTGGGGCTTCGTAGGCTTGCCCTCGCGCGACTTCACGTCGATGCCGATGCTGGCGAGGGCGCCGTTCGCGTCGAGCGAGAGTGGCGTCGTGCTGCTCGCCGTGGTGGTGGTGGTATCCGACGCGTTGGCTGCGTCGCTCAGCCATTCAGTTACATCGTACTCGCGGGGGATGAAGAGGGAAGGAAGGAAGGCCTCACTTGAGCTTGGGAAGGGGACGGGAACGCGCACGCCGGTAACGCGCACATGCCTACAGTGTAATGTCTGGTCAGTACGCATGACATTGGATGGAGGGATGGTGCGGGAGAAGGGAGTGGATACGCACGAACACACGCACGACTGAGGATGCGACCCCCGCGCGGACCCATAAAGTGGACGCCCAAGCCGCCTTCGCACCCCGCGTCTGCCACGTCCATAACGGCCCAATGCACGCGCCGCGTTGCCCGTCTCTGCGCCCAATCAATTGCTCATGCGACGCCTACACTTGCGAACGTCGAAAGGTGCACACACCCTTGTTGCTGGAGGATACGTGACGGCGTCGGGGTTGCAAGAGTTCGGACGGTCCTGCGTACAACTCGCGGCGTTCGATCTTCCTCGCGTCGTACCGCAAGGGCGTCGTACGGCGGTACGCACCGCCGCAAGTGCTTCCCGTGCGAGCGGGCGGGTGTGGTTGTACGATGGAGGGGAGTCTTGGCCACCAGTAGCGCGGTTGCGGGTACGGAGCGCGCAGAGCGCACGGCGCGGTTGCAGAGTGTACGGAGCGCGGAACTGCGAAGGACGGGCACGACGGGCAGGGGCGGGAGGCGCCGGCGGGAGATGGTGGTGGTACGAAGTCAAGAAGGGTTTCAAACTCCGCCGCCCGTACGTTCATTACGGCACCCGCAACTTGTACATATTTCCGGACGGCGTGAAGCCAATCGCATTCACGGGCAAAAGACTTGTTAAGAATTCACAATTATTGCAAGTCGAAAGGACGGAATTGAACATTCAAAACTACGAGGACGCATCGAAATGTGCTCAGATGTGCCGACGCACATGATGGCACATCTGAGCAGCTCCGGACCACTTTTGAGCGCCTTTGAGCACACCAGAGCACACGGTGTTTTCACTGGGGGTGAATGTTGAATCCGGTCGAACCAATTCGTGATCGTGGGAACATTGCCTCATTGACGAGTTTTTTCAGTGCTTCTTTGCTCTTGACCACGATGAGGAATGCCCCCAACGACTTTCCCACTGAACTGTGGGTGCGATGCTGGAGCCAGTCCAGTGTCCCCGACCTCTGCTCCCTCGCCCTCGTCTCCCGTCACTTCCGCGAGCTCTGCCAGCCCCTTCTTTTCCAGCGACAAACCCTCCAGACGCCGTCCGCCGGGGGCTCCCAGAGCCTACGGGAGCGCAAAGAATACTCCAGGCGCCTCAAGCAGTCCACTGCGCGTCTCGACGCGCTGGTCGCAAGTCCCCACCTCACCGCAGTTAAATCTTGGGTCTTCAGCGGCGACCGCCGTCCTGGTATGACTTGGGACAACGAGGCCCAAGAAGCCGCCGCACGGAAGGCTAGCGCCCCCATCTTCCGCCTCTTCACAAAAACATTGGCTAAATGCGAAAATGTTCGCTCTTTGACTTTGTGCTTCACTTCAATCGACAAACCCATGAAAAAAGCCATTTTGGGCTTGAAGCACCTGAAGAGCCTCGAACTCGAGTCTTGCGACCTTTTGCTCTGGAAGAAGCCCGACCTCCGCGTCGAAGAGCTCACATTGGGGCAGTCTCCCGGCTTGTGGGAGACGCCAGCCGGTGCCCTGCACATCGTCACCCCCGAACCCCTGCGCTTACTCACCGTGAACGACCCCGGTATCGGCCTCTCCCTCCTCACCGGTTTCACCGAGCGCGGCTCCGACCCACTGACCAACCTCACCACCCTCTGCCTCCACCTGAACCCCCTTCTCGTCCCCAAAATCCCCGCCTTCCTGGCGCGCTGCCCGCAGCTCCACACGCTCGAGATCTCCAAGACCGCAGGGCTGACGGGGACCCCGCCCGACGCGCTCCCCGCGACGACCATCCCCCTCCTGCGCGTCTTCAAGGGCCCGCGCTTCCTCGCCACATACGTCGTCGGCGGGCGCCCGCTCGTGCGCGAGCTCGAGCTGTTCGACAACGTCGCCTTCCGCCCGCCGCCCCCCGCCGCGCCACGCGATATCGTCACGGACCTCGCGGCCATCGCCGAGGCGTGCCCAGCGCTCACCGCGCTCACCATCAACACCCCAATCGCAGAGTCGCTCCGCGTCACGCTAGCGGTTGCCGCGCACTGGGGGCCTACGCTGGGCTCACTCGTGATCGTGTTGCGCAAGTCCGCCGGGGAGCGCGACATCTTCGATTATAGCGACTCGTCGGATACGGACGACGGTGGTGTCGACCTCGGGGACGAGTCAGACGACGACTCAGACTCGATGAGCTCGGGGGTGGATAGGCCGGATTGGGATTGGGCGGGTGACCCGTATGCGGCGGATATCATCGCGCTATCGGGCGGGATGGCGTTGCCCGCGGGGCTGGAGGCCTTGAGGAAGGAGCTTGAGGCCCCGCTAGGGGCCGCCGTCGACGACGACGATGAGGCCAACGCGGTGCCCCTGGAGCCCAGGCGCCGTCCCCGGTCTCCCGAGCCCACGCCGACAGCCGTACAGACTCCCGAGGTGCTCGCGGCGGGGTATATGTACAGTACGTTTTCCGCTCATTTTCTCACCAACGAAAACCAACACCTCACTCTAGCGAGCGAAGGCGTCTTCCCGCCCCCGAAACCCGCCTCCGCACCCACCGCGGCCCCGACATCCCTCCCCGTACGTACTTCTCCTTCCTCTCTTCCTTGACCTCCCACTGACGTCCGTACACAGACCCTCATCGACGCCCTCTGCGCCCCCTCCGCCCCCGTCCCCACCTTCCCCGCCCTAACAACCCTCTCCTTCACCCGCCCCACCTTCTACGGCTCCCTTGTGCCCGGCCCGCCGCTTCCCCTCCCGGAGCAGCACCGCGCCGTGCTCGCACTCGAGCGCGTCCTGCCCGCGGTCCGCAAGATCGAGCTGGATCCGGGGCTGCATTCCAATGATTCTGTTTGGGTGCAGGAGTCGATGGGTGGGGAAGGGGGAGGGGAAGGAGGGAGGGTGCATTGGCGGCAGAGGCAGACAAGGGCGCTGATTGCGTCGGTGGTGAAGGCCTAGGTTTCTCTCCTGGTCCTTTTTTCTTGGGGAACGAAGATGAATGTAGCTGAATCCTATCTTGCTTGCTAGTTGCTAACATTTCTTGCTTGTTTTGCTCGCCCAGTATCTTGTGTATCCGTATGTACCATATCTTGTGTATCCGTATTACTTGTAGCGCTCGTTCCTGAATGTAGTCATTCATGTGTCGTCGATGTGTCTGCAATTGATGATCTTGGTTTTTTCAACCCAACTTTGACGTGAATGTTCCCACGGTTCGATTCTGCATGGTCGACCTGAGAATCGTGCAGACAAAACTTATTGCGTCTCTATTGCGGTTGCTACTAGCTAGTCCAGATACCGCTTCCTCCAGTGCAAAACCAACGGCGTTGTGAGAGAAATAAACGCTCGCCGACGCGAAATTTAGAGTGGACCTGACTGAATTCAAAACCAACAATATGATTCACGGAATCATCTACCGCTGTGACAGCCTTCATGTAGGCCCGGAAATACGCGTTATCCAACTTGAACCTAGCCCCAAAGATCGGAGGAACCAAGAAGCCAATGTCTCCAAAAAGCGAGAAAATATTCTCCAACACTCGAATCTACCCTCATTACCGCTGCTATTCATCCCTGAAAACGGCTCGAAAATACGTTGAACATCGAGTGCCCAGCAAGAGGCAACAGGAGTCCGATGCGAATCGCCTATATTATTACTCCTCCGCCGCGAGAAGGAGAAACCTCAGGCCCCGTATTTAGAACAACGCATGCGGGTTAATCGCGTCCGCGGGCAGCGTCTGAACAATATCCCAGTGCTCCACAATACACGCCCCCTCCCACCGGTACACATCCACCACGGCAGTCGGCGCCGGGTAGACCCCATCCAGCCTCCAATACACCCACCCCGTCGGGGCCTGGAAGCCCTGGTTCAAGACCGCGATCTTGTTGGTGCTGTTTGTGAAGATCGGGTTGACGACGGCAAAGGAGGCTGCGGCGCCGTCGAGCACGTAGGGGTTGTGCTGCGTGTCGTTGACGGTGAAGTAGGCGTAGGCGGGGACGGGTGTCCTGGCGATTTAGACCAATGCGGCAATGAGTGGTGCATGTAACACTAGAAATATTAATCAATTACCGTTTCACGTAGAGCAGCTCTGCATAATTCTCGAAGAGTTCCTGTTGTTTGCTTGGGGAAGCATGTGCTGGGGTACAAGTCACGAGGGTCGTAATGGAGCTGTCCGGACCCGGTTTGCAGAACGCTGGCGCGATGACAGTTAAAATCGCAATGAGGATGGTGGAGGTACGCATTTCAAGTTGAACGCCTGAACCTGCACGACCGGAAGACCTTTATAGAGGGTGAATAACGCCAGGAAGCCCAGAATAACCCCAAGAAGCCCATAATTCCGACTCCGAGTCAGAGAAGAAGGGCGGAGGCGGGCTGCCGGCAGATGTGTTGGTTGGTAAACTTGAAGCTTATAGATATTCTGAAAAAGGTACTGCGCTGACGTCGGCTTTGCAAGGGTTCCCACTCTCCTCAGGACCCCCTCGTCGGCGCGAATCCCGGTAAAAAGCGCGTCGTCATACTGTCCGCCTAAACCGCTTGTAGGGCGCGACTGAGGAGAGTAGAGAAGAAATATCTCGGCAGCATTTGGTAGAAGAGCCCGTCTTCAGCCCGAGCAAGATAGGTGCGCTTGGTCTCTCCAGCTTGCCCGGTGTCCTGGACCCTTTCAAGTTCGCAGAGGTTCGCAGCCCTAGCTCGGCGCCCAGTGAAGTCGATCCATTTTTTTCAAGAAGGAAGGGGTGTTGAACTCGTGCGAGACGGATTCGAAGCAGAATGGGATCCGGAGTGAACTGCGTCCTGCTTGGGTTGCGGAAGATAGCCCATTTTGACGTGGTTCTGAACAACCAGCGGCGAAGCCTCAACCCAGTCCCACACCGCCAATCAACACGGCATCCGAAAGGTTCCAGTAGAGAAATAGTCCGAGTTCTCAAAACGAACGACAAATCTAAACCTATACGAACAAGCTTCCACCAGCCACCACCAAAACACTAACCAGCAACCCCATAGCCGGCGCCAGCGCCGTCCCGGCGTTCTGGTTCCCAGCATCAGTACTCCCCGCCCCCGCCGCCCCATCCGTGCCCGTGCTCGCCGGCGCACCCCCCGTCGTCGGGCTCGCCCCACCCGCACCCGCACCCGTCGCCCCACCTGCCCCACCACCACCACTCGCCCCCGCACCCGCCCCAGTCGCCGCCGCCCCAGGCACACTAACCGCCGACGGCACCGGCACCGCCGCCGCCACCCCCGCCCTCTCCGTCCCGTTGAAAACCTTAACGAGGTCAACGGGTGCGAGCTCGGGCGGCATCGTCAGGAGCGTCTGGCGCCGGACGTTGATGAGGTCCGCCGCGGCTTTGGATTTGTCGGTGTTGGAGAGCATTTGGACGAAGGCGGGGCCGGTGGTTGGGCCGCCTGTGCCGAAGTCGAAGCTGTATGTATAATGCGGGTTAAGAAGAGGGAAGAGGGAAGGAAGGAAGGTGGGGGAGGAAGGGAGAGGGAAGGGAAGGGGACGAACACAGTGTATACGTTGCGCAGGAAGCTGTCGCCGAAGAGCGCCTCAGCCTCGCCCTGCGCGATCGTGCCGATGTCAGTGAAGGCACCTGGGGTCATATCAATCAACTACACTCGGGGTTCAAGTAGTTAAGTAGTTGAACAACGACGAACCGGTGCAGACGGTGTAGTTATGCGACCCGTCGGGCGAGGTCAGGACTTGCATGTCGCTGTAAATCGAATTGCACATCAGCGCGCGCTCGTCTGATACACGGAAACTTTCAACATACGTAACGTCCAAGGGGTGCAGCGGAAAGTCCTGGCCACCAAACGTCGCCACGATATCCACCTGCGCCGTACACGGCACGACCCACACGTCCGCAGTCGTACTGAATTGGACCTAATCACCCCCGCCCCAACCAACATTGTAAGCAACTTGCATTGAATCGAAGGAGAATTGGAGAATTGAAGGAATCAGCAAGAAGGGAGAGAAGACGAGACGCACAAGGGGAATATTCTGCGACGCCGGGGCGAGTACAGCCCCCGGGATAGCCGAGTAGATGGCCTGTGTGAATCCCGCCGGTCGTCGTCAGTCATCGTGATGGAACGAGGGGGACGGGACGTACGTTGATCTGGGCAGCCTACAGACGGGGGGGGTGATAGATTTAGTGATACAGTTGAGTCAGTCATCATCATATCCTCGCACGTACCGGCATGAGGATGTTCGTCGTCCTGAAATAAACCACGACACGAGTTAGCGGGGCGGCCAATCAACGAGGACGCATAGCGACGCACCCAGTATCAAGCAAAACGATATTCTTCCCCGCAGGCGCCACAGTGGGGAGGGTAGTCGGCCACCGAATCTTCTTCCCCCCAACCGAAAACCCATCCAACACAACCGTCCACGCCCCCGACCCAGCCGGCGTCTGCGGCACCCGCGGCGCACCCGCCACCGCCTCATAATCCGCATCGTACTCGCTAATCGTCAGCGACGCGTCCGCCGTCCCCTCCAAATCGCCCGTCCGCGACAAGGAGATCCCGATGTAGTCTGACCCGGTGGGATTTTGCGCGAATATGTTGGCGAGGACGGATTGGCCGGCGGTGGAGGAGGCGCCTTTGGAGGTTTGGACGGCGTCGTTTACTTGGGAGGAGCCGGCGGTGTTGAAGCCGAGGCCCCAGATGCCGAAGTGGCCTGCGCTGAAGTCGGATTCTTCGCCGGCGGACTGCGGATTATGTGAAATCAGAATGTGCGGCCGAGCGGACGGAGGGGATCATACCGATGTGGCGAACAGGTAGGCTGGGGCGGGGATTAGCGGGGCACGGGGGCGGGGCGTCAAGCACGCACCTTGGGCCGGGATGGTGTGCCCATCGACCTGGAACTCGTTTACGCCGATGTCGCCCGCCACAAAGTTGGCGCCCGTCCCGTAACGGATGGTGGTGCTGAGGCCAGTGTCGGCGAACTTGGCAACGCCGCCTGGGGGAGCGACCCTGCATCCTGTTAGCCTTCCTTCTGAGGTGGACGGCGGATTCTCACCATAGATCGGTGCTGCCAGTATCAATTAGGACATTCACGACTACGCCACGCCACAGACGTCAGTGCGCTGAGGATGGATGGAGGGTAAGGCATACCGGTGCCAGCGATGGTTATATTGGTGCTATACTGAAAAATGTGTGAGCCACGGCAGCAAAGGTCCGAGGGCCAGCCAGCTCACGCGCTGGTTCTTGGTATTAATGAGATTATTGTTAGGGTCGTCAGCGGCAGCAGCCTTGGGCGGGGGGCGCTTGATCGTAAGTTGAACAGCTGAGCATTCGAGGGCGAATAAAAGGAAAGAAAGGGCAACAACGCTAGCGCTGCGCATCGTGAAGTGTATAAGAAGGAGGAGGAGGAGGAAGGAGGAAAGAAGGAAAAGGCCAGAGACACGAATCACGACAGGCATCGCTTTCAATTGTTTGGAGACACCCGTGCCGCTGATGGCCGCGATATTTTTGTGGCCACAACCAGAATAGCTGCGACACCAGAATAGAGCAAGGAGGTATTTGCAGGTCTTGTGGTGAGAGCAAACCAGAGCCAGTCTGGTTTTTCCTTTTTTCTTCTCGAAAAACTGAGAGAGCCAAGGTATATATTCGCCAAGTGGGCTTGAACCCAACGACTCGGATTGATGTCCATTTGTATAGCGGACGCCGTGAACCGTCACGGCGAACGGGATCCTTGATCGGGTCGAAACTCCGCCTGTAAGTGTGTTTCAGGTGGATGCAACCACTCGGAATCCCAGTCGTGGCAAGAACAAGTGGCCAAGTACAATTCTTTTACAACGCATCGAGTCTGTTGCGGTGGAACTCGCCCAGATTGCAGATGGCGGCCCGCAAGTTGAAGTGTGAGATTTGGACATGAGGTTGACATGAGGTACGACCCAAGTACGACCGGAAGTGCCAATGACGGCAACCGGTGGCTGTGGACCGAGCCGCACGTGACTCTACGCGTCCAATTGCAACGTGTCAACAGCAGTAAACATTCGTCCAGTTTGGTTCGATTTTGGTTGCTTACTGAGGGAGAACGAGACTTAAAGTCAAGGTATATCCACTGGAGACTGTTCCGAGGCTCTGAACCGTCGCAGTCGAGCCAGGCATGGCAACTTTCATTGAACTGTGTTCAACAACTCCAACAAGAAATCAGTCGACCTGCGGCATGACGAAGAGAGGAAGTGAAGTGAAGGAGGCTCTGATACAAGCCAGTCGCTCAACACCAAAGACATATAGTCGCCACAAGCCTCGCCTCATCCAGTAGGTCGGGTAAAATATGGCTGCACGAAAGTACGAACCAAGTACGAACGGGTCGCAAAGGTGAAGCCGGTGGAGCTGCAGGGGCGTCGTCAAAAACAAAACAAAAAGGAGAGAGAGATTCAAGCGAGACACTTCCAGGGAAAGCAGCCTGAGCACCGCGAACGAAGGAGTACAAGATTTTTGTTGTAGCGTGGTCTAGAGAGATTAGGAGCAGAAGATATTTATTACTTAGGATGGTCACCGAACAGAGCGCCGGTCATGGCATACGATCTCGGTCGGCGAGAAACTTCATAGTGCACAACTGAAACGGTGTTCTCAAGTACGAAAGCATAGTGGGCTGAACTCAGTGCGAGGAACAGTTCAAACTGGTTCCTCAGATATGCGCGGCGTCCGCCGGCGGGGGTCCCTCCACGCGTTGGCCCGGCTGTCGTACGCCTCGATGGAGGGGTGCATAAAAACGACCTGCATGAAAAAGGCTCCGTCAACGTCGGACAACTCAATCCGACTAGGAAACCACCATGATGATGATGAATTCCCTTATCGTGCTCGAGTCGCTGTAAGCGACTATGGTACACGGTAAATGCTATGGACAACTAATTTGATGCCTAGGTGCAGTGATGCAACCCAAGCCGCATGTCGACCGGTTTCCGGACGGCACACGAGTGAGCAGGGCGGGGCGGGCGACTTCGGGAGGGGGAGGGACCAACGGGGCGGGCGGTACGAGTGCGAAGCGTGCTCTGACGCACAAGGCGGTTGCGGAGGCACTCGGGGGCAGCTTGACTCGACGCGCGAAGGAGGTCCGAGGGCACTGCAAATATACAGAAAATTAGTGTGTCGGGGTGGTATGCGTGTAAAGGGTCGGGTGGCTCAATAAGTGAAGTGTAAGTCAGAGCGAGACCAAAGGACGATGCCACCGGATTGTCCGGGACATCGAGCCCCATATGCAAATTAATACACTGTACCGCGGGCGAGAGGTGTGCCCTCGCTGCCGCGTTCCCCACTCTGAATCTGTTTTTGGAAAATATGGCGCAACCGCGGCCGAGCGCGGTGTCGGGGAGGGACGACGGGTGTGTAGACCTTGAGGATGAGCAGCGCGGTGCGAGTGAGGGCGCTTCGGATTCTAGTGTCCGCTGCGCCATGGGGTGTGAGTGAGTTCAAAGTTGAAACAAAAACAGAAAGACACCCAAGGCACGCCGGATGACTTCAGAGCGAGGAAGAAAAGGCATGCAAGTGAGTTTCAGACCACCTCTCGATACGCACAATTAGAGTAGCAGTGTCGGGTCAGCAAGAAGCTAGCATGATGCATTGGCACTGAACCGCGGTACGCACATGCCCACAGTCCGAGGCGCAACCCCGGCGGAGACTCTTACTCAGCACTGTCTCTACGGCGGAGTTCACACCAGATCTACCCCCGTTTGAATCGGGCTGAACCGAAAGCGCGTCGAAACGGGAAGTTGTGATGCTATCACGTGCTGTGACTGGACGTGCTTGAACCGTGAGAAGGTTTTGATTGCAGTAGCCCCTGTCAAGGTTTGGACCAAGTCCGTGAAGTTCGTTGTTCCGTCGTCTCAACTAGTGGCGTAGTGAGCTCAAATCTGTCTCCAGTGTCAGTCTCAAGTAAGGAGAATCCGAGCAAGTGCAAAGAAAGCCCAAGCGTTTGTTGCCCTCACTTGAACGACGGGCATCAAAAAGCTCTACGCGTTGGAAAAGCGTTCGCACTCTTCTGGCTAATTAGCATTTTTTCGCCGGATCTGCTTTTGCCTTTTCCCTGGCGACCTATCAGACCTCGAAAGCTTCTCGCATTTGACGCCCTATATCGGGCATTTCTTTGCCGGTCACTCGCCTCACCTTAATGTCACAAAGAGCTCAGCCCCACTCAACACCGACCCCTCCCAATGCCCAAAAAACGCCTCAGCAACAACAGCTTCACCTTCTGCGACACCGTGCAAGGCCTTTCCGTCGTCGCAGCCAGCCTCCGCGGGTCGTCCACCCTGTTTCTCGACTGCGAGGGACACGACCTCGGACTGGTGGGCGGCGGCCTCTCGCTGATATCCCTGGGCACCCCAACCCCCACCCAGCCGCGCACCTTCCTCATCGACGCCATCGCCCTCACCACCACCGACCTGCGCCCCATCTTCGACCTCCTCGAGTCCCCGCACGTCAAGAAGGTGGTGTTCGACGGCCGCATGGACCAGACGGCGCTGTACTACGAGCACGGCGGGGTGCGGCTGCAGAATGTCGTGGATTTGCAGCTGGCGGATATTAAATCGCGTGTCCTGAGGGGGGAGAGCGAGGGGTCGCTGGAGCAGCTTATGCGGTTGAGCCCGTATTTGCTGCAGTCTGAGGTGCAGGCGAACCCAAGGCTTTACCATAGAGTGCAGAAGCTTCCGGGGTTGGAGCAGACTGTTAGGGAGCACGGCGTTGCCGTTGGGGCGGAGGAGCTGAATATCAAAGGTGTGTGCTCGTTCAACAGGTCTTACTATTACACAAATAAACTTGGGTGTGCGACAGGGAGGTTCAAGCACACAGCGTGGCTCCGGCGCCCACTCTCGCAGACCGCGCTCATCTACGCCGCGAACGACATCACCCTCATCGCGCATCTATGGGAGGAGTTCGTCGACCAAGGCTACATCGACGGCAAGCTCGCCGACCAAAGCCTGCGCTACATCCGCTTGTGGACCTCCTCCACGGGCCCGCAGATCAACGCGGACCACCGCTACAGGCTCCACGCCCTCCTGCCGCTTGAGATTCTCGACGACGACGCGGTATCGGTGGCGGGGGAGCACAAGAAGCTGTGCCCGCGGTGCGAGCGGCTGCTCCCGCAGCGCTGTTTTTCTACGACGGCGTGGAATAGGGAGGCGAATCGGAAGTGTTTTGTTTGTAGGGCGATTGGGATTCGGATTATCAAGCAGGGTTTGGGCGCACCGCATCCGGGGGGGTGAGTTGGCGGAAGGGGCTCTCTCGTGGCGTAGACTTTTCGGAACTGGGCATCTAAGGACGTACGCGATATTCTCTGTATATTGTCAGTACCTCTGTCGGGGTATGTCTGCCTCGGGCGACAAATAATGCCTGTCTAACTCTTTCGCATAAAATATCAGTGCAATCCTGTTCAATGACATTTCGGCCAAAGACGGTTTCAACAGGCGACCTTACAACATTTGCAAAGAAATATTGGAGGGGCGGTCGTGGCCAAGAGCGTTTTAAACGTGTCCCTAGTATTCTTGAGCCCGGCTTTGGACTGATTCAACCTTGGTTCAATTTGAAGTCTTTCAGAGCGGTCTTCCGTCGGCGATCACTCGATCACCGACGCGTCGGATGCAATTTACCTTTTCTTCCCAAACGGTCAACCAGCTTTTTGCATATGGGCGTTCTATCCACCTAGAATCCACCTAGAAATTCTTGATTCCCGTAAATCCGCCTCCGACTCCTCATCAACTGTTACCGTGTGGTTCCCCATCCCGAAGCAAGAATCACCGCTTTTTTCCCTCCAAGCTCCATGGCTTCGTCGACTCCAACCCAGTCTCGGATGCGCTGTCCGAGGTCACTTTACGACGACAGGATACTTGACGACGAGCCATTCAAGTCGATGTTCGAGCTACGGAAACTACAAGGGAGGGAAGCTGATACGCCTGCAATAACGGCGAACATAGCGACCTTGGTCAAAGAGACCGAAGGTGGTGTGAGTCCTACATCTTCTCTCACGCCGTTCAGACTCTGAGATGACTTGCCTCCAGCCAGCTGCTGTCCAGGCTTGGCTAAAACTGGTCTTTGACCAACGTTGCCGGCCCAGGCACGACGACACCGTCTTTTTCGTAGACTTTTTCTGGTGTTTGGCGATGGGTTTGACGGAGGTACTTTATTTTTGTTTTTTGCCGGCTGTCCTATCACACACTCACTCATGTGCTTCGAACAGGATGCCACCGCGCTCATCAGTCATCGCGCGCGCCGATTGAAAAGAACACGGAAAATAAGTCAAGCAAGCTCGCCCGCTTTGCCTTCCGCGGACGAAGTGCCGACGGCCTCAGGAAGCGGTCTATCGAATGACGGCGAACGACCTACGAATTTTCGGCGTGGCGAGCCAGCCTCAGCCTTTTCTCCGGTGAATGGCAGTGGTAAAATCGTCCTCCGACTCCCTCCTCTACCACAACCCTCCATTCCCTCAAAAACTTGTCCCCAACCACGGTCGCCACCAGCGGGAAAGCCGCTCTTTTCATTCCAACCCCTGCAGGCAAACTGGCCGAAAACGGAATGCGGGACTGCCGAGGATCAAGACCTCCTGCGGTATGATTGCTCACGACCTCGGAAAGTTCCTCCCAGGACGATACTCAAGAAGTACTATTCCTCCGACGTCGACGAGCCGCAGGACTTTCCCACCACTTTCCCAAAGCTACAACCAGTCCCGCTCCCGCCAACGAATCCCACATTCGTGGCTGCGCCAAGTCCCACCGCCTCAGGCAAATGCGAGGATCAAGAAATGGTCCTTTCGGATACCGCCTCTGAAAGCCCGCAATACGTCTACACTTGGCCAGATTCCCATATGGGTTTCCCTCCAGTATGGTCCGCGGTACGTCCTCCTTCATTCTTGCTCGTCGTCGCAACATTCCTGACTTAAAATCATGTTCAGTCGCGCCAGGAGCTCTGCGAGACTCTGCCCTGGTTCCGAAGCTTCCACGGCGGCGTCTACCAGAACAGCGGCGTCGCAAAAGGCTATCTTCTTGGTGGTTTTGGCTCAGAGTAACTTTCCTTGTCGCTTCAACGCCAATTGAAAACACTGACATACCCGACGATCAGAGGCGATTGTTTCATGCACGGCGGGAAGCTCATTATTTCACATGGGTAGGAACATTATTCCATGTTGCGCCGGTTGCCATTTGCTGATACTTGGTGTTGGAAGTGGCGGTGGAGGAAACGAGAGCGGAGGAATAAACGCACGCGTCAACGATCAGCGGGGAGGCGACAGGTCTGTGCGCGCACTCATCAACAACTGTATCGCTGGCACACCCGTCGTCCTTGTAGTCGACGAAAACTACACGAAATTTCCTCTAAAGCTCTCGACGAAGGGGATTTCTTTCGCTGTTTTGGGTTCGTC
The DNA here is from genome assembly GCA_029281495.1 of Mycena filopes. Taxonomy (NCBI): domain Eukaryota; kingdom Fungi; phylum Basidiomycota; class Agaricomycetes; order Agaricales; family Mycenaceae; genus Mycena; species Mycena filopes. The sequence continues at coordinate 963,392 of JARIHR010000005.1, read as the reverse complement.
TCTCCATAATTTATTCAATCATATGATCATGGGGAATTATCAGGGTTCTACATCATCGTCGCAGCGTGGGGTTTGCTAGTCTTCTTTTCCTTTTGCCAATTGACCGACACGTATAAAATCCTCAGCTGAATCTCGGCGCGTCAACGAAACTGACTGTGTACGATATAAGTTTGCTTTTCAGTGGTGTGACGGCCAGGTGTGTTGATAAATTCATGCTAACCTGCCAACGGTCTGAACTCTACTCTAGGGGGCTCCATGGTGGATCCAAGCCGTCCCTGGTAGCTCAGTCAGGCAGCTCTCCCGCTCATCTGAAGACTGAACACCTTGCCAGAACCGGAAACCGCGTTAAAATATACCCCACAATCCGTTTATCGATGCTCCAACTGTGGGAACTCATCTCCGCGGGTGTTCACGCACGGCTGGACATGCCTACGGCCCGACTGCCCCCAGTTCTGGACCGGGCCCGACTGGCAATTATCCGCCGAGCTCGAATACAACCCAGGATTCCTCGATCTTCGCGAACCATTGGCAGTCCGACTTGCTCCCGAGTTCGACACCCGACTCGTACCCGCGCCGCCCGTCTTCGACTCCATCGAAGAATTTACGACGAGTTTCGAATATACGCGGGGTTGGTATTGCCACAAATGCGGTCGGATGTCTTCTCGGTATGCTCCTTATTATCTCTACTACATGCTCATCCAAATTACGAAAAATTCGATAGATCCGCATTGGAGCATTACGAATGCGTCCGTTGCCAGGTCAGTTTCAGCCTTGTCTACTGGTCGGTGTCAAAAAGAAATTGAAGCAAGATATGCAGGACACCCACCCCATCCGCGGCAAGGTACACACCGTGGAATCACTAAAGTGCGAAGATGCTCTCCCGCGCGCGTTTATGGGGACCGATTTCAAGATCGCCGATAACTCGGGTGGGTTCAAAGTTGTCGAAGTCATCACTCGCATCTCAACCTATCACTCCCTCAGGAATAGTCCCGCTCGCCGCGCAGACGTATTATGACACCGCCGGTGGTTGGGGAATTCGGCAATCCTTCGTCCTCCCGGAAAAAAGGTCGGGAGCCTGGACGACGGGTTACATATCAGCATCTGAACACTGACGACGCATTGAGCAGGGGGACGATCCATCATATGCGCGGCAGCGACTCGCTGAACGGAGAGGCCGGTTGGATCCTGGAAGAGTACCAGAAGCAGGCGACCAGGGGGGCGTTGCTGTTTCGGCGACATCCTCTGAAAAGAGTGCGTGGACCTGTTCCGTTCCCGGTGTCTGCCATGTCGTTGATATAATCATCATCCAGCATCTTGGTAGGCCAGGCTTTTTCCTCTGTTTCTCGGTGTGAACGAATGTACGACGTCTCAGGGCGAGGCCAACTACTGTCGAGCTACTTCTCGCAAAACAGTACGTCGGCTTTCTTCTCCCTTCCCTCGGTGATCCAGAAACTGAACCGTGTATCGTCTCACCAGCCGGGGAGGCGTATCAGGTACTTCCAATCGCCCTCCTCCTCCTCCGACGAACCACACTGACGCCACGGCAAACGCAGTACGTCGGCGGCAGCGCGCAAACCGTGCCCCTGCAAGACGCCTGCCCCGCCGTCCAGGCCGCTCACCGACTAATCGAAACCCGTGTCGCTAGTGCGCTGGGCGCGCAGCCACACCCGTTCAACGAGCTTCTCAGGTCCGCGATTGAACCACATTTCCCTGACGCGAAATCGACTGATTCATGCGCCTCACTCATAGCGTGGCGTATCTCGAGAAACAATCCATGGCGGTGAATATTTATGCGTCCACCTTCAATTCAAATTTACCTCGTCAATAACGATGTCGCGCGCAGTATCACAGCGACAACGAGCGCGGGCTGGGGCCGGTGGTCGCGGGTCTATCTCTTGGTCAATTCAACCTCTTATTAAATGTTTCTATCGCTGCTCATCGCTGACTTCAACCAGGCTCTCCAGCGGTCATGAACTTCCGCGTGGCCACGAAGCGGCTCGAAGAGGGCGCGCGCAACCGCACGGAGCTCTCTATTTTCTTGCAGCACGTACGTCCCCTACCCTGCGCTTGCTGTGGTTAAGTTTATCTGTTTAACCCGATCTCTCTCAGGGTGACGTCCTGGTGATGGACGGCGCGGGGGTGCAGACGGCGTATCAGTCAGTTGTTCAACCTCCTCATTTTATACGCCATGTACTCATTCACGACGGCGGGCGTTTATTCAAGGCACACCGTCGTGAGTCTGTTTCCCGTGCTTCCAGTTTGATGTGTCGATATACTTACATTTTGGTTGGCGCCCAGCTCCCTCAGAACTTCCGGATTGCGGTGACCGCGCGTCATATTGGGCGAGATAGGCCCTGAAGCTGGAGAAGAAGGGGTTTTGAACCGTGTATAGAATGAAGCTGGGTTGGGTCACAATTTGAATGATAAGTGACGTTGGGTCGAGGAGACAAAGAGACCTCGGGCGGCACCGGCGACCAGGCAGTAGGAGTTCACGGTTGCCGTCTTGACGTTCGAACTGAGGGGAAACAGGATCTGAAGAGCAAAAATTAGAGGTACAGATTAAGTTACAGCATGATTATAGTCCAGGTCTAGGCAGCCTTCGGCCCTTCTGTCCGTAGGAACGTCTTCCAGTCTTTGATTTCAGGGTGTATCTTGCGCACGGCGGGGATATCCGCGTTGTACCCAACGTCGTTGAAGAACTGCGGGGGCGTTAGCGACGAGAAGGGCCAGACAACAGTTAAAAGTTTGTCGACACACCTTGAACATCAGCCTCAGATCCTTCGTCGCACTCTTTACCGCCCAGCTGAGCGCGCTCCCGCCCATTAAATCCGGACGCATCTCCACCCCCAGCACCTCCCGCCACCCCTCCTCGAGGTCCTTCGGCGTCAGCGCATCCCCCACGAGGTCGATCACGCGCCCGGCGTACTCTTCCGGGTTCTGCAGCGCGATCGCCGCAACGGCACCCATATCGCTCGCCGCGACGAATTGGAGGCGTGTGGTGGGCTTGAGTTGGCAGAGGAACATGATCTTGGTTAGCCGGCTGACGAGCGACGCGGGGTCACCCTGGATGAGCTGGTCCATGAAGGTTACGGGTCGCAGGATCGTAGTGGGCATGCTTGGGTGCGCGCTCTTCAGGTATTCCTCCGCGACGCGTTTCGTGTCGAAGCTGCCTCGGTCGTCAGTTAACATCGGAGAGATTCGGTGAGGAGACGCACTGAGGGACGCCTGTCCGGTTATCTGCAACCCCACCAAAGTTGGCACCGGCGTAGACGAAATGGCCCACGCCATGCGCGGCGGCGGCGTCTGCGAGCGCGCGCGCCTCTGCCAGTTCGCCTGTCAGCCCGCGGAGGTTGTCGAGCCCGAGCTGGACGGAGTAGACTGCGTCGACGTGTTGCGGTGCGGCGGCGGCGAATAATGCTTCGGGGGCGTCTGCCGTGCCTTGAAGGAGCTGGACACCGCGCAGGCCCGCGAGGGCGACGCTCTTGGGCGCGGCGATGTCGCGAGTTTGTGCGAGGATCGTCCACGGCGGTGGTGCGGGCGATGCAGCTTCATTTACTTGGGCGAGGGCTGGAAGAGCAGTGTTAGATGGTGGAGAAAAGGAGAAAAGTAGAGGACGCACCACGAACGACGCCTGTGCCCTGTTTCCCGGTGGCAAGCATGACGAGGATGACTTTGGTAGGAGGGTGGGTTGAAGTGGTCGCCATTGTGGTTGAATCTGTAGGTCAATGAACGCGAACGCTAGCCTTTATATTGCCCGTGGGCTGTGTCGGGGTGGTGATGGTGACATTCGGAAAAACGGTAACACGGAGTCGCCTCCATTTGGATGTTGAGATGTTGAAATGTCATTTGCCGGCCATTCAGTCGGGTATATACGAGCGAGGCTCATGAATGCTTGTGGCGCGTTTTCAGATGCGCTGAAACAACAGTGAGGTACGAGTATCCGTGGTGTAGTCACAGTTGTCTCTTTCTAGGGAGACTAACGTTTCCCACGGTTGAAAAGTTGAGAATCGAGTATGACATGAAGGGAAGTTCTTGCCCACGCCATTTGCGTAGCCTTCGTTCTCTCCAGGTTCTTGCACCCGGAGGTGCCGGGGTCTACTGAAATCTACCTGTCCTGTGCTGAGGCTTGTTGAAATCACCCGAATTTTTGCATAAATTCCCAGAGTCCGAGTCGATACCAGTGGACGACTTGGGAGATTTCACTGCCCAGCGCCACGAGCATCTTCCGGTGGTGCAGTTCGTCCTGTTCAGTTCAGAGTTCAAAAATTCGCCGGCTGCCGCCGTGGCACCGTGATGGCCGGCCTGAGCGCAGGTTGAACCGCCTTTTGCTTCCTTCTTACCAGTGACGAGCTGGCAAAATTTCTCTCCCGCTGAAGCGTCGAGTAACTTCGATCTCGCCCTGATTATCTGCCGCGGTTCCAACTCTCTGAACTGCTGCCACCCGTGGCGATTCCTGCGACTGATCGGCCTCGATCTTGGTCGATCCTTGCCCATAAACGTGAAACTACTACTTCCAAACTGGCCTTGCGGCGTTGGAACCTGCCCTGCATCGCTCGTCCTCGCGGTAGGCATGGGACTCCAACAATCTTACTGCTTGCACTCGCAGATATGATTATCGGTACAGTCGTTAACCGGGAAGCGCAACATCACGTAGAAGCGCAACACCAGCGGTTTACTCCATTTCACGGGCGTAAAAAATCCGAAAAAACTCCCGGACACTTGGCGACATCGGATGAGAAAGTCTACAAAAGGATTTGGTCGAAAGACGCCCGTGGGCGAAGACAACCGTGCGTTTTTGTGCAGAGATCACGCGGGCTTGTTCCTGCCCCAAACTCAATAATTATATTGGGCCAGTGTGGGCTCGGCGGGGGAAAATTCAGCTGCATTAAGGGTTCTTAATGTCCCTGAGCACACTCATAATTTTTTCAAGTCCAAATTTCTCACTGGCGGTGCCCAACTGTGGGCCGTCAAGTGTTGCGCTTCGCCGTAATTTGTGCACATTTGATGTACCACAAAGATCAGCCTCGTTCTCAACGGCCACTGCACACAATCCCTGAGGGTGAGCTGTATTGTGGACTACAGATACCAGAGATTAATATGCGCGCTTGGATCCACTCGTTTAGAGCAATATTGCGTGAGAAATCCACGAATTACCCAAGTCGTCGCGCTTCCCGGTTCGTGACTGTAGCATGTATCTATGGCCGCATTCTTAATCTCTCCAACCTTCAAGTTGACTTCCACTGCCACTACTGCGGCCTCCATTGACACCCACCGTAAGCCTTCCATCGGCAGATCCACCTGTGTTCACCTTTAAAACGCGTATCAGAGGCTTGATGAGTGTCTTGCGAACGGTGTGACGGTAGCCCTTCCGACTCGGATGGTACTAACTCCACCCCACTTCTGTTCCTTTCGCAAGCCGACGAGTACCAAGTTCACAAAACACAAACACCTACTCCCATGCGCCTTGTTGTTGTCGCCAAGTGTCTATCGATGATCATCCTTGGTCTCAGCGCGCCCCCACCTTCAACATTGGTGAAGGGCGGGGGGAAAAAACTAAGCCTTAGGGCGCTTTGAATAAGCTCTCGAAACTTTACCGGCCAGCCGAAGTCGTTCCGCATAACCGATCTCGCATGGCGAATGTACCTATGATTCCCATGGCGAACTCAGCGCTATCATCTCTGAGTTCGGTTAGGCGGAGAGGTATACTCGGTAAGACGGCTTTCGAATATCCAAACGTCATCGTATAAAATTGGCAACGCCCTCTTGGAACCAGCATAGAAAATGTCCCAACACGCCTTCACTGCCGCTACCACTGCCGAAGGAGTTGCCACGACCTTCAAAGCGGCAATACAAGGCAAAAATGGTAAGCTCGACCCCCGCCTTTCTTGCGCCTTCGGTTTCTGATCACCTTCAAAGTTTTGGTAACTGGAACATCGATAAACGGGATCGGATTTGAAACTGCCCGAGTCCTCGCTAAATTCGCAAACCTGGTCATAATTACGGGGTACAACTCGGAGAGGTATTTACCGTGTTTTGTCGTTTCTCAACATACTCCTGACTTTGCACATAGGTTGAAGCTTTCTGAAGAGGCCATCAAGAAGGAAATTCCTACTGCGAACGTTCGCCCCCTCATTCTTGACCTCACCTCTCTGGCTGCTGTCCGCAAGGCGGCCGCGGAGGTCAACGCGTATCCGGAACCTCTGCATGTGCGTATTAATTATTATCGTTCGCAACCCCTCGACCAACATGCCCAGGTGCTGATCCACAACGCTGCGTCGGGGGGCGGCCCGTACAAGCTCACCGTGGACAACTTCGAGGACCAGATGGCAACGGACCACATTGGCCCCTTCCTCCTCACAAAGCTGCTCGCGCCGAAGCTCCTCGCCGCCGGTACCGCCGACTACACGCCGCGCGTGGTCTACGTCGCGAGCGAGGCGCACGCCTATGGGACGGGCGTTGCATTGGACGTCGAGTCCGTCGCCCGCGGGGATGTAACCAAGTACGGCGCCTTCCCGCGGTACTTTGAAGCCAAGTCGGCCAATGTCCTGTCCGCGATCGAGATATCCAAGCGGTCGAACGGGAAAATTAATGGCTACAGTCTGCACCCTGGAGGTGTGTTCACTCGCTCCGTATATTCTGCCTAAGTATTCCCTCGCTAATCACCTTATTACATCAGACTTTTGACACGTTAGGTTGCCGGGTTGTACAACCTCACAACCTCCGCCAAAATGGCCGCAACCTCGCGCAAGCTCACAACCTCACAACCCTATGTAATTCTCCGGACAACCTCGCCGGTTCGACCCACTAGCAGGGCAGAATTTTACTTTTCTTGAACATTTCTCATCCAAATTAGGTTGTCTGCAATCCTTGAAAGGTGTCTCGCACCGTTTCCCGCTCCCTAGTAAATATTTCATTCACTTTTCAACCATGAATTTGGGGCTTTTTGGGATTGTCAGGTTGCGGCAACCTGACAACGCCGAACAACCCGCAATCAAAATGTCAAAATGCTGATGTACTGCTACTTAGTCATTTCGACAAACATTCACCAGAAAGAGGAGACCAAGGCGGATTTCGTCGAATTGGGTGGGCACTTCCTGTCAAGTTCTGGGTCGCGATGTACTCACGTCGCGCCGAAGGCTTGCTCAACCCCGATGGAACCCCGAACACGGAGAAGTTCCCGGCGTGGAAAACGATCCCCGCGGGGGCCGCCACGTACGTACCGTCTCTCAACTGTTCAACCCCACATTAATCTTCTTCCTAGTACCATCGCCGCCGCATTTGATCCAGGCCTCGATGGTTTGTCCCAGTCTTCGAAGTTTTCATTATACCCTCTGATGTCACTGCCTTCCATAGCCACACCCGGTGCATATCTGTGCGATTGCGTGGTAGCGAATGAGAAGAGGGCGCCGCACAGCGCCGATGTTGTAAGTTTGAGCAAACTCTTGTTGTTTTTCCTTCCTCATGCAGATATTGAACTTGTAGGCCAATGCTGCGAAGCTGTGGGCAATCACGGAAGAGCTTGTTGGGGAGCAGTTTACGTTTTAATCCAATGAGAATCTCGTATTTTCAATGTCGTAGTGATCATTGCCGCGGCGGGGTTGAAACTGCAGAATTGGTGCTGAACTCAATGAACTGAGATCTTGAGGCATAAGATGAAGTACAGTAAATCTATATGATTTAATTATTTTGCCCTTGTTCTCCCCCACCGCCAGCTGCATACCGGGACGGCAATCGGTTCGAACCGCAAACTTTCAACCGTGGGAGTAAACATCGGAACGAACCGGACGTCAAGGTTCGAGACCTCTGCCGCAGCTCAATTCAACTCTCTTGAACCTCGCTTGTGCTCTCACCTCGAGCTCTCGGTGCTCATTACTCGCCGTTTCAGCTTCCTTAAATCACTCGTAATGAGCAAAACGGAGATTTTCTATGTCGGTCCGTGCCCAGCGCTCGCTTCCAGGTCACCGAACAGTGCAACCCCAACTAATCTGCTCCTCAATCTGTTCCTTAGATAAAGTCCTGGAGGCGAAGGTCGAGATAAATCGAAAGGGAGGGGCAAAGAAAGGGAGAAAACGCTGGGTGAGTCGTGCTTCGACCGACGATTCGCTTCACTGACATTTACCATCGACAAGTTGTATCTGACCACGGTGTGTCCGGCAGGGAATTCTTGGCAGCGGATTCAGACTAACGAATCAATCGCTTCGCGCCTGTAGTGGGACGGCTACCCTGACCCCGAAGACAGGACGTGGGTCCTATTTCTCCATTTCCCCAATTACACATACGAGGAGAGACTCATTGAAGGGCCACAGCTGGGAGCCGGAAAGCTCCTTCTTCAACAAAAGCGTCCTCCGCATTTTCTGGACAGCAGCGAACTGCACCCGGGACCATAAACGGATTTCATTGTTCAAAATCGGCGAAGTTATCAGGCTCAACCACAATACGGTTAAGCGTATGTTCAAGTTGAAGACTTTCTAGAGGCGTGAGTGATGCTCAACCACACATGCACTACAGCGCGCAGCAAACCCGGCCCCGGGCGCTCCTCTGTCGGTCTCCTCGGGACGCGCGTCTTTGCGCTCTCCTCTGAGGATGGGAATTACTACTCTGCCTCAGTCCAGGAACGCGTTGGGGACGACTATGTGGTTCGGTTCAACGGCGGCAAGGCCGAGGCAACGCTACCCCTCAAGCACCTGCGGGAGTGTAATAGCCTCGAAGCAGGCGACAGTGTTAATTTGTTGCGAGATAATGCGGTTGTTGCAGCTTTTACAGACGACGGTGGGTTTGTCGCGCAAAAGGTGGTGGACTATACGACCATTCGTATCTCGCGGAAGAATATTCAACAAGAATGGGAGGATCGGGAGCTGGAGCACGACGATATTATGTGTGTGAGGGAATGATTTTGGGTCGCTCAAGCTGACGTCCGAATATATAACTGCATATGCCTTGTTGTGCATGTACATTTCCCGATGTCCAAGTCCACGAAATCTAAATTGCGTCAACAAATATGTACACCACACAGATTGCGTGTGCAGAAAAGCGATTTTATATCTGAAGTTTGGCTCAAATTGGTTTCAGCGGACGCGACGCGATTGATACACGTGACCACTTTGATTGCTCCGCCTTTCTCCACCGACCTCCACCGACGCAGCTATGCCCACGCAGGTCAAGAACAAGGTCTGTCTCATGTACGGCGTAGCATCTAACCTCTCTCCGAAACATAGTACAGAAATACTGACTTGTTGCCAGCGTTCACGATGGCTGGGGCGTCGCCACCGAGCCGGGACTCGAAGGGAACGCGATTGAAGCAGGGACGACCACAAACATGGACAAGATCGGCAAGGAGCACAGTCAGCGTCGTCTCGCCGCACACGGGGTCGCTGTCGGGCTTTCTGACGGCCTTATGGGCAACTCTGAAGTCGGGTGCGCGTCTCCGTCGATTTACGAGAAACATCGGTCTCAATCGCGCCCTCTAGACACCTCAACATCGGTGCTGGTCGCGTCGTGTGGCAAGATATCGTCCGCATCGACGTATCGATCAAGAAACGCCAATTTCACAAGAATGAGACGATCCTGGAGAGTCTGAAGCGCGCAAAGGATGGAAATGGACGTCTGCACCTCTTGGGCTTGGTGTGCCGCTCCCTTTCTACACGTTTTAACATTGTTATTGAACCCATGACGCCAGATTTCCGATGGCGGCGTGCACTCGCACAACACGCACCTCTACGCGCTGCTCGAGGCTGCCAAGGAGCAGGGCGTCCCCCACACCTATGTCCACTTCTTCGGCGACGGGCGTGACACTGCGCCGACCTCCGCCGCCGGCTACTGCCAGGAGCTCCTCGACTTTATGAAGAAGGAAGAGTACGGCGAGCTCGCGACCGTTGTGGGGCGGTACTACGCTATGGACCGGGACAAGCGGTGGGAGCGCGTCAAAATAGCTGTGGACGGGCTTGTGAGTGGGGAGGGTACGAAGCTGGCTGAGGGCAAGGGCGTCGTCGATGAGATCAAGGCGAATTACGAGCAAAAGGTCACGGACGAGTTCTTGAAGCCGATTATCGTCAACGGCGATGAAGGGCGCATTAAGGGTACGTCTTCGTATCTGCCTACAGTGCATTGGAACCCTCATCGTTGTCTTCTCCCGCAGACGGAGACACGCTCTTCTTCTTCAATTATCGCTCGGATCGTATGCGCGAGCTGGTCACAGTCATGGGCCTCCCTGACCGGCCGATGGAGGTCACCGTCCCCAAGGACCTTGTACGTCGACTCGCCTGTGCCATCGTTCTCACTCGCGCTAACCGGTTCCTAGGGAATCACCACCATGTCTCGGTATAACGCCGACTTCCCTTTCCCTGTGGCCTTCCCGCCGCAGGCCATGACCAACGTCCTCGCTGAGTGGCTCGCTAAGAAAGGCATCAAGCAGGCGCACATCGCCGGTAGGTGCTGTTTCTCCTATCATTGCGCACTTGCCCCGCCCGTCCCCTGTACTTGTTTTTCTGTCCTCACATATCACCGCTCTCCGTCCCCCGGATCTTAACGCTAACTCCGCATCCCAGAAACGGAGAAATACGCTCACGTCACCTTCTTCTTCAACGGCGGCGTCGAGAAACAATTCGAGCATGAAGAGCGTTTCATGATCCCCTCGCCCAAGGTAGGAGGCGCCTTGCACCCATTTTCTGTCACGACCTGACCACTTTTATGCCAGGTTGCGACGTACGACCTCAAGCCCGAAATGAGCGTCCAAGACGTGGCGGACAAGGTCGCCTCTGTCGTCGAGAGTAAAGAGTACGACTTTGTCATGTGCAATTTCGCGCCTCCGGATATGGTAGGAGTACTTCCCTTTTTGGACGTCCACATCGAATGCACATCGTCCTCCCCATTACCCACGAGCCTTCGGATCCCTCGGGATGGCATCCAAACCTCCCCGCCCGCCCCCTCCTTGCGATTTTCCAATAAAACTGACCCACCCCCACCAGGTCGGCCACACGGGCAACTTCGACGCCGCCGTGTCCGCCATCACGCACACGGACGCCGCCGTCGGCACCGTCTACGCCGCGTGCCAGGCGGCGGGGTACGTGCTGCTCATCACCGCGGACCACGGCAACGCGGAGCAGATGCGCAATGCGGAGACGGGCGCGCCGCACACCGCGCACACGTGCAACCCCGTGCCCTTCATCCTCGCGGGTCCCGAGAGCGCGGGGTACGCGCTCGTGCCGGACGGCGTGAAGGCGGAGGACGAGGAGGAGGGGGCGCTGTGCGATGTGGCGCCGACGGTGTTGGAGCTTTTGGTATGTGCTCGCCCTGCTTGACTTGGACAAACGACTGATTGGTGGCGCGTTACTGCAGGGCCTTGAAAAGCCGGAAGGTGCGTCTGCCTGCCTGCCTGCAACTCCTTCCTTTACTGATTCTTCTTTTGCAGAGATGAGCGGCCGCTCGCTCCTTGCCAAGGTGCCGGAGGGCAAGTGAAGAGTGAAGTGCTGACGGTCTGACACGGACACGTACTGACCTACCGATGACCACGGTGAAAAGAAATGTAGACTGATAAAGAAAATGTAGACCAATATACTTCTATAGATACACTGATGAATCGTCCCTAGACTGCTTTCCCTGGTACTGACGACAGCAGAACGGCAAAACCAGGCCTGTCATGACAAGCTGCTCGACCCTTTACACATGTACAGACACAATCTTCTCCGTGTGCGCCCAAACCGCGCGCGCTGCTTCGCTCGGCCCATAGCCGTACACTGGCGGCACAGGAATCTCATCACCATACTGCCCGCGCCGATGCGCACCCGCCTTGACCTGCAACAACCCGTACAGCTGGTACTCCCCCGCGTCCGCCGGGCTCTTCGCAACGAAGAACAACAGAACGCGCGTCAGCGGCACGAGCAAACGCTCAGCCCAGTGCTTGGGGGCGAACAGCGGGGTGTCCACGAAGCCGGGGTACGTGTGTGTGAATGCGATACCGGGGTTGCGCGTTGCGAACTCCTGCGCATGCGGTAGTAGTGAGCGCCGAAGAACGCACGAGGAGAGCTCTCAGCTAACTTACCTCGATCATGAGGTCGGTGTAGGTCGTAGCTACCGACCCCCCAGCGGAAGTGTACGCCGGCGCACCCAGATCGTCGAGATTCACCGCGGTTCCGCTCCCGGCCGCGAGCACGCTCAGCACCGATGCGTCTTCGCCGGCATCGTGCGCGCGCTGAAGGGCGGGGAGTAATCCAGATGTGAACGCCCAGCGTGAGTAGTACGCGAGCACAAATTTGCTGTCCAGCCCCTCGGCCGTGATGTCGCCGGGGCCAAGACTGAAGAAACCGGCAGAAAGGAAGAGGTAGTTGACGCGCGGGGCGCGTTGGATGAGGGCAGCAACAGTCGCATGGACGTTCTTCAGCACGGAAGCGTCGCATTGTACGAATTCGTGTTTCCATTTCGAGGACGAAGCTTGGGGTTTAGGAAAGGAGGCGAGGACGGCGTCGGCTGCTTTGGCGTTGCGCCCGACGAGGATGATGTGCGCGTCGCCATTGGTATATCGCGCGAATGCTCGAGCAGTGGCCTCTCCGATGCCAGAGGTACCGCCCACGAAGATGGCCACCGGAAGGCTGGTCGGAGTGAAGTTGGAATTCGCAGCTCGAACGGCAGAGAGGGAGGGCATTGACAGAAAAGACGAGACCAAGCCCGCGACTCGACGCGTCAAATACCCCTCGCATCGTAATGATGCTGATGTTAAGCCGTGCTATCCGAGGTCTCACGCAGCCGTACCCCTGGTCAGGCTCGTTTCCTTCGTTCCTTCTTGAACCGGAGTGCGTGAAGGAGAATGTCGCCGTCTTCGATACGAGCATGAGTTGGTTGGTGATCGTGCAGAGAGAGAATATAGGAGCCTCATGCTCACTCACCGGAGAATGTCTACCGCTCTCCTGCTAGAAACCCTTTGCAGCTGGGGATTGCGGCCCTTCCCCGCGAACCAGTCGAGACCATCCGATACGGTCGCCAGCCCGTACATTGGTCAGTCGAAAATACATGCCGCTAGAGGTCTAGACACGGCAGGGGTCAACGATGGAGCCCCCGACGGCTGAGCTGTGCGGAAGGGCGACGCATACGGAACGTAGAACCTGGTCAGATCCTGCTTGGACACCAGGCTGCGACGAAGGCGAGCCTGGGCGGCGGAGGCACAGTGTTGCGGTAGATATGTGTATGGTGTCGAGCACGAAGGAATGTCGCAGGTCTGGCGCGCGAGGAGTCCATGGACCCGCACCGACCGGGATAAGGACGGAGTGAGAAGCAATCGTGCAGTTCTATAGTCAAAGAACCGTCATCGCCTAAGATCTCGTTTGCGAGGGTCATTCTCCCGCTTGCCTCCGGACCTCCATCTCTGCTTTATCTTCTATAGGTCGGAGAACGACGCAGACCACCGCTTCGCCTATATGGCGGAGAGCGACGCAGGCTGGCGTACGAACGGGGACTGTTGTTACTAGGTGGCGGTATACACGTCGGGCTGCTCCTTGTTCACAGCCTCTGCTTCCTCGACGATGAAGTCGGCGCCCCCGTCGCCTTGCATTGAGGAATGAACCGAACCGCTTGAGTCGGGACAGAGCCACCGACGGGCGAACACAAATGGTAGGGGAGGCGATACGTCAAGTGACGGTGTCCGCGAGTCCGTGACGCACTCGCGCTGGAGCAGTGCGCGGGCATTGGAGGTACAGCAGCGCAAGCTCGGCCGCCCCGTGAGAGCAACCGTATGCATTAGGGAGGTGGGACGGCTGAGCGGGTGGTGGGACGGCCGGAGATATGTCCATCCTAGGAATTGTGGGCTCTGCAACGTATTGCTCGTGTCCGCCTGCCTCGTTCATCTCCGCCTCCTCTGCTTGCCTATGGGAGCCGTGTGGAGGATTGGACGCAGTCCGTTTTCCGAAACAGAGGTGAAGGCGAGGAGAGACCATAAATCGTGACATCTTCTGCTGTTGCGCTCCAGATGTCGTCCCCATGGAACGGCTACATCAAGGCGACTCGCATCGCGTAGTCGCGCAGGTGAGGCTTCAAGAGACAAGTTCTATGGACACGGTTAGTAACAGCTCGAATACGCTGAGAGGACGCGGACCAGAGTGGTATCGTCAAGACCGAGACCATAGGTGCGGCGAGAAAGCTAAAAAGGCGTTACCGGTCTTAAGATGTCGAGACTCGAGGAGTGTCGAGGTCTGCATGAGATGCCGAAAATCCCACATTAGCCTTGTATTGGCCTCAGAACATCGCTGCTAGTCGCGTCAAATGATTCTTCAAAGCATGTATGATGGTCTTGCTGGTGTAACGTCGAATCGTGACCTCCAGTTGTGAAAACAGCCTAGGTGGACAAAATAATGCGGAGATGGTCGTGGTCCAGAAGAGGGTCCAAAAGAGGAAGGTGACCGCGACTTCCTCTTTTGGACCCCGACCATCTCCTGAGGTCTTCATACAAAGCCCCGAGGCTGCGGTGTTTCAACTTTTCGACCCCGACGCAAAGGAATGAAGACTTCAAATCCGCCCTTCGACCCTCTCGCCGATGCTAACCTCACGGACTCCCAACTTCAGGCGGCTGCTCGTCTTCGCTCCACAAACGATGTACCCCTTGTCCACCAGACGAGCATCATCCAGATTATCCTTGATACACTCGCAAGCAGGCGGAAAACACTCCCTCTCACAGAGATCGCCAATGCAGACAAAGCCCTGAGGGAGTACAGCGCAATCCTGTCTCCTGTGCGTCGCATCCCAGCCGAGATCATCTGCGAAATATCCGCCTGGACGTTGCCCAACACGCAGGTGATTCATGGATACACGGTGAAGGTAGCTCCATGGACGCTCGGTCACATATGCCGTCGCTGGAGGGCCGCAGCGTTGGGGTATACCCCCCTCTGGACCACGATTCTTGTGTATGGGCCACGGTCTAGCGAGTCCATGTATCCGTCGTATGAGACACCGAGAATAGACGCAAGGAGGCTGCAAATGGTGCAAACCCTGCTTCGTCGTTGCGGCGATGCCGCTCTACTGAATGTAACCATGCTCCTCTACCAATCTGGGGAGGCCGCCGCCCAATCCGAGTCGTTCGAGCTTCTTTGTAGCCACTCGAATCGCTGGGAAACGCTGCATCTCGGGGCATGGTCACTGCAAGGACTCCAATCGGTCAAGGGTCAACTCCCAATGCTGCGTAGCCTAGAGCTCCTGGGGTCTAACGAGCGTGGACAATTCCCCGAGGACGTATTCTCCATCGCTCCAAGCCTGCGCGAAGTCCTCCTGACGAGCGACAGCTACCGCCACGGTTCCATATCCCATGCTCAACTCCTCCTTCCGTGGTCCCAGCTCTCGTATGTCCGCGTGTCCTACCGCTCCCATAATAACGCGCTGGAACTCCTACGGACCATCCCAGAGGTCGTTGAATGCGGCATACGCGTGAACGACGACTACCACTCCGTCCCCCTCGTCGCCGCCGCCGCCGTCGCCCCGCACTTGCGCCGCTTGAGTCTCAAGGGCTCTTCGCAAGTCCTCAGACTCATAACCGCACCCGTCCTCCAAGAGCTCTGGATCTCGGAAACTGCGGCCACACACCTCCTCGGGTACCTCCAGCGCGCTGGGTGGCCGCTCATCACGCTCGTCGTCACCGACGAGTGCACCGCCCCCGACGCGCTCAGCCGAGCTCCCGACGCTCACGACCTTCTTCGTGCTCTTCGAGCGCACCGCGCCGCGGGAGGCACAACGCCGCCTCCTCGAGGCACTCACGGTCGCCCCTGCATCCACCACCGCGCCGCTGCTCTGTCCCCACCTTGCGCGTCTCACGACGGGCGACCTCAACTCCACAGTGCTCGACGCCTTGCTCGACGTCGCCGACTCGCGCTCCTCGTCCCGCAGCGCCAAAGCGACGCCGCTCTCGTTCTTGCGCGCATTTTACACCGGCCCGCTTATGTTTGGCGCCCGCGATATGCTCCCGCGGGTAGAGCGCATGGTCGCCTGCGGGCTCGACGTGAGTGTGCACGGGGAGTTCAAACCGGGGCCCCGAAATTATATGGGCTTCGGGCGGCCGTGAGGACTGGGTGACTTTATTCAGTCCATTTTTCTGCTCTCGACGCTGAACTTCTGGCATGAAGATCATGCATTGACCGTATGTCTACTGCCTGCCCTCATGAATGTCGCCTTGGCCCTCTCGAACACGGAGGATCGAGTCGAAATTAACATTGTCGAATGCGCTGGAAATGATGAGTGGATTGCGTCGCAGAACGGGACACGAAAGGGCCAAATGTACGCGTGTAGTGTAACTGTCTGTCTTGTTCACGTTGGCATGAAATGGAGACGCCTTGGAAATATTTTTGAGAACCCCCAGGTGGCCGAATTCATCTGATCTTTCGCTGTCAACTCGACCAAATTATGCATCCTGCTTTCTGCCACGATCCATTCGAGTCACACTGAACTCTTAGTTCGTTCTGCAACTCTTCGAGGGCCATCGTCTGCGGAATGACCTCCAGGCTAATCTCCCCGCCCTTCCATCGGTTTTTGGGGGTCTTCCCTCGCCTAAAAAATGTAAAATTCGCGTCCACAAATTCCGGGCCCCCGGAAATGGTGCTCTCCATCCCCAAGGCCAACGTCTACCGCTTCGGTGACGCCAATCGCGCCGCGCCCGTTTTTCGTGATCTGGAATGGTCCATAAACTCAGACCAGAGCTGGGCAGTCGTGGGTTCCGGCTCTGGCGAAAAATCCGCGATATTCGACGTGCGTGGTGGGTCTCGATTCACGTATGGTCAGTGCGTCTAATGGATGAATGGCGCTATATGAACGCACCTAATAGATGCTCATGGGCCACCTCCGTATCCACCCTTCCCCGCCTCTGGGTCTCTTCCCCTTCCTCACCGCCTCCCAAGCCGACCCGCATAAATGCATCTCCATGGTGTCCTTCGCCAACCGCCGCGCTGCGGGCGGCGCGTTTTACGACTACACGGCGCGCTATGGGGCGGTGCGCGAGGAGGACAGGATAACGCTCCGCCAGAGCATGTTCCCCGAGACCATCCAGGACCTCAAGTCCCAAAGTCGCGTCGCTTTGGACAGCACCGCTACGGACACGCGCCTCTTCGAGGACCTGGTCGCCAAAATGGGGCTGGCGGACCTCCTGGACCTCCCGCGCATAGCGCTCAGCAACGGCCAGACGCGGCGTGCGCGCATCCTGCAGGCGCTCCTCGCGAAACCGCGCCTCCTGCTCCTCGACGAGCCCCTCAGTGAGGCCACTCCTCATAAACACCTCGTTCGCCAGTGCTAATGCATGTCGGGAACAGCGGGTCTGGACGTCGAGAACCGCGCGACCGTGCTCTCGATCCTGCACGAGCTGCACACTGCGTGCAACCCGCACATCATCATCGGCCTCCGCACGCAGGACGCCGTCCCGAGCTGGGTCACGCACCTCGCCCGCGTCGATGACGGCCAGGTGCGCGCGGGGCCGAAGGGCGAAATAATGAAGCAATACACGGTGGCGTCGGGGGTACAGGCTGCCCCGGCAGTGCAGAAGAAGAAGATCCCGCTTGGGGAGGTACTGGTCGAGATGAAGAACGTGAGCGTCACGTACGGCCCGCGGCGTGTCCTCCAGGACATCAACTGGACGATTCGGAAAGGCGGCCGGTACCATTTGCAAGGCGCCAATGGTACGCCTTTCCTCTGACTATCTCTTTCGATGCTAACATACTTCTAGGCTCCGGTAAAACGACCCTCATCTCCATCCTCACCGGCGACCACCCTCAATCCTACACCCAGCTAAACCCACCACACATTGAATCTGAATCTGCGTCGCCCCCGCGTCACCTCCGCCTGTTCGGCCTCCCGCGCGCACGACTGCCCACGCCCGTGCTCCAGGCGCGAATCGGGCTCCTCACGCCCGAGCTCTTCGACGCGTTCCCGCGGCGCCACCCTGGGCTCTCGGTGTGGGACGTCCTCGGCACGGGGTTCGAGGGCGGGTTCGTGCCGCTCGGTAAATACGGCGTCGGCGTCGGTGTGGATGCAAGCGCGGCGGAGCGTGGGGAGGGGGGCGAGGGACTGAGCGACAAGGAGCGCGTGTGGCGCGTCAGACGCTGCTGGGAGGTGCTGGGCGCGTTGGGGGTGGATGTGTGGGGCGCGTCTGCGGCTGCTCCTGCGACGACAGTGCTGGAAAGCCCGAGCCCCGCGCTCCGCGCACTCGCCGACCTGCCCTTCGCCTCGCTCCCCACAGCACAGCAGCGCCTCCTGCTCCTCCTCCGCGCGCTCGTGGGCCGCCCGCCGCTCCTTCTCCTCGACGAGCCGTTCTCGGGCATGGACGGGCGCATGGTGGAGCGGGCCAAGAAGTACTTGAGGGATGAGTTCGAGGAGGGGCTGCGGGCGGAGGCGGAGCTGCAGAGAGATGGCGACGGCAAGGAGGGCGTGTCGCGGAGAAAACGCATCCAGGCGGTGGTGTGTGTGGGACACGAGGCGGGGGAGGTGCCGTGGCCCGCGGGGGAGGAGGGCGTGACGGGCATTGTGTTGAAGCAGGGGAAATTGTTACACAATACGCTATCGGTCGAGGGGGGAGGCGAGGCCGTTGAGGCTTAGATATAGGTAGTGCAAGTCTTGTATCCTTCCGGCATAACAATCACGATAAAAGATTGCGCTCCAGTTTAAAATTTCCATTCACATATCCGGGCAGCATCATGCTGGTCGGCGAACGAGAGCACGTACCTGGTCGTGAAATGGGCGGAATCAAGTACGACCAGGACCCAGATTGACTTACAACGTCCTCACAGCTGCTCGAACTAGTCGTCTCTAGGAGATCTTATGCAAAACTTATAGTATAGTATGGTATGGGTGTACAGCGCGCGCAATGTCCCGAGCTATCTAAATCGAATCCACATTCATATCCACATTTACGTCCCTCATACCGAGCCCGCCCTCTGCTTGAGCTCCATCTGTCCCTGGCGCGGCATCAACGCCCGCGCAGGCCAAACCACACAGTATAGGGACATGGCAATCCAGAGCGGCAGCGCGTCGAGTGAGTAAAAGAAGCCTTCATGAGTAGCGACCCGTCCGTTGTACCTATGATGATAAATTTGGGAGTGAGCATACTGAGCTAATGGCTTTATGAAACCAAAGAACGTGTACGCACCCGCCAGCAAATTCGACCACACGGAAGACGGAGCGGATGAGGATTCCGATGCACGTCGTGCACATGATGTAGAAAACGATCCGCCAGTCGTCGATGGGCTGGCGCGAGAGGATTTTGAAGGGGCGCATGTGCTGGCCGCGCCACACCTCCGGGAAGTGTTTCGAGCTGGATGGACGGTCAGTGTGAGGCTGGGAGAGACGTTGTTCAAGAAGAAGACTTACACACGGAACCCAAAGACGAGGAGGACGATCGTGAATAGCAGGAAGGAGAGCGCCTGCGTGATGAGTCCAATCAAGGCGATCTAATTGTTACAAAACAATAATCAGTTGATTTACGTGCGATGAGAGGCCCGGGACGAAGGCATACCGTGTTGCCCAGTGTGGGGTGAGACGCACTAAGCCCTCCTCCCGAGCTTTGCAGCAAGAACGTCGAGACGTCGCTCCATACGAATATCTTGACGATGCGGGAATGGCGGATCAGGAGGCACTGGTCGCTGACCGCTTGGTCGAATGAGGTCGCAAGGTGCGAGAGGAGTATGTAGTCCGTGGCAAGGAAGAAGCAGGGCTACGTTTGTATTGTTAAATCTGGGCGGCAGAGAAGATATCCTGAGTACGAACTGAAAGTAGGATGAACTAGGAAGATGATTAGTTCAGTATCAAGAGACTCTACGAAAGACAGGCGTACCAAATCCATTGCGATGTATTTGCCGAGCGTAAACGGCGGGTTTGAGTAGAGGATGCGAAGAATGAAACCAGTAGCCATAACTTTAGCCGTTGGTGAGCACGGACAATGAGAGAGTATGGGTCGTGGTTACAGGTCATTCCAAACGTCAAGGTGAGCATGAACGGACGGCGAGGAGCCACAGCGAAAAAGTCTTGAAGCGTTGAATTAGATGTGCTTGTAGAAAATCGAAAAAGAAACACGACTCACGCGTCCAATGAATAGCAGCAGAAATTCCATAAAGAGCCACCGCAAGAACGGCTAGCGATTTCTGCAGGTCAACAAGGTCAGACAAATCCCCGGCTGCAAACCCTCAGAATAGGTTGTACCTTTGGAACGTATCCACCTCTGCAATAGATACCATTAATTTTCGTAAGTTCCAACGAAGGAGGAGATCGACAAACATTATGTGTCCGCTCTTCTCATCATCGGCGGCGAGTACAGTCACGAAGAGGGAAGCCAAGAGAAGGAAACGTCCGAAGCGCGACATAAGTGAAGCGAAGATGTTCTGCCCAGTGCCGATCCCATTTCCTTTAAAGACGGAATATAGCGAGCAGATCGTCCACCTCGCGAGATTTTCGCGTGTTTTGTTGACGGCATGGAATTGGGCGATCACTCAGCATTCGTACTGCGCAACTGGAAAGAGCTGTAAAGCTGTAAAGAGCTGTGAACCAGCTACTGCGGTTCCTTGAACGGTGTCCTTCGACCGCATTTCCGGAATCCGAAACTTGTGTGATGGTTTGGACCAAGTATGTTTTGATGGCATCACTACCTAATCTGTAATCACGCCTTTAGTGGTTGACCCACAACATTCTCCGGTTCAGCTGCTTCAAGTTCTCTCTGCTGCTACGCTCGAGAAAGAATTCAAATGGACCCTCTATCACCCGAGAAATATTATCGTCCAACGGCGAAATACTCTGCAGTCTAGGGCATTCAGTCTGTTGCTTTACCGCTTGTTAACAGCTGCTCGACCGCCGACACGACTTGCCAGCATATTACGGACTCCTGGCCGTTGCTCAGGCGTCCCGATCCCACATCGTGTCGATCTCGCCATCGGCCGGGCAAGCCAAAATAGCCAGGGTCCATATTACCGCTGCGACTGTAGAATCGTGAATCTTGTGCCACTGGCATGTGGCGTCAACTCGGGGTCGACGTTTGGTGTTTGGTGTGTCTTTCAGTTCCGTCATCTCCACCGGTGCTAACGAGAGAGCAGCATACGGCTCGAGCAACTGTCTGATTTATTCGCCGTCCTGGATGATGCAAAACTTCCTCTACTTTCTGTATCGCCGGCGGGAGATAGATCCACTCTCAGTGTAGCGCGGACACGATACCTCGCATTCAGTGAAGACAACCCTTAGCTTCTGGACCGTCCTATTGGTTGCTTGCTTCGACCAATAATATGCCTTGAGACCAAACTCCCAAAGGCATAAAATCATCCGGTGAGAAATTCCCTCTCCTTTTACCGCGCCCTGACGCTGCATATGCAGTTGTGTGGTAACAAATACCGGCATGCTGGAACCTGTTACCTGGTCTCTTATCATCCTCGTCCACACGACCTCCAGTGACAAAAACCCGCCTGGACGCACAACCTTATCTGCGTGGTGAGCGTATTGCGGTCACAGACGGCCGAGCGAAATCTACGTTTATTGGTTCCTGCGCCCGGAATTAACGCTGAATCCGACGCAAAAAAATCCAGGCTCAACATCTCATCTGAGCGACAAGACCACCAACGGCCGTCTTCAACAGCGTATCGTCGGGATGAAGTGTACTTCAGGCTTTTCCGCCCCATCAAGATAGACTACACGTACGTACGTACCTGGCTTCCCAATGTATTCAAGTATCTCTGTTCTCACTCACGTCCTTTTCAGCGTGTCGTCGATCGTACTTTTTTTTTGGGTCGAACGTTCTTCGACCCGCACGGCGCTCCAGACAGTCACCTCACGGACGACTATCACCTCGAATAGCGTGGAATTAAAACCCATCCCATTGAATCCCGCCGCCGCCGCTCGCAACCGCCGCAACAAAAAAAGACGATTCGTTTCCGATCGGGGCCCTCCATCACAATCGGCCGCCGCCCCAATATTCTCCATTAGGCTAATGCCGACACCCCGCCGACGGCCATCACAGTGTCCTCGACGACGACGGTGCCTGTGAGACGCGTGCGGGCTAAGAAGGTCGTCCCGGGACGACTCCGCGGAAACTCGAGTCTGTCCCATGTCCCATGGGGTGCTGCCGCGCGGTATCGCAAAAGTCATAACGAAAGTTCCAACGCGCAGCAGCCACCATTATCTCTTCCTGTCGAGCTCCTCCAGAATAATCTAAACAGATCCAGAACAATCAGAGCCGTACTCCAAGTAGAGATTAATGAAACGCACCGAAAACCGGCCCCTCCACTCCATCGGCGTCCTCGAATCGCGCACGATCGCGCGCAAGGCGTCCTTGAACGGTCCCAACCACTGCGCACCGACGCCCGCGCCCCAATCTTCCATGTCCTCCTCGCACTGAAGCACGGCCGCCCACAGTGTCTCCCACACGCCGCGTTGGACCGGGTCCTCGACGGCGCGCAGCAGGGCGGGCGCGGGGTGGAAGAGCAGCGTCATCGCGCCGGGCTCGCTGAGGATGCGGTCCGCCTCCAAGCGCGCGACGAGCCCCCACAGGCGGATCAGCCCCTCCTGCTTGCGCCGGTAGCGCGCCAGCTCGGCGGGGAAGGTGCTGCGCTGGACATACGCGGGGTCGGGGACGATTATGAGGCGCGTCCTGTCGTATCTGTGGCCCGGTGGGGCGGGGATGTCCCTGGCATGTGCGTTAGTTGCGATGGGGATAAGGATGAAGGGAGGCGCACCCTGCGAGCGCGCGTAACGCGGGGAAGACGATGGCGTTCCCGAATGTGCAGAGACCGTTGGGGCCGTCGCGTCTGAGGCCTTCCTGCTTCAGCCGCCGGAACAGCTCCGCGATGAGTCCGAGATGGTTCCCCGACTCGGCGACGCGCGTCGTGGCGCTGAGAAGGTGGGCGCAGGCATAGTAGAAGAGGAGCGCGTCGTTCTCGGGCGCACAGAAGACCTCAAACAGTCTGCTCGCGCACGTCTCCGGGGAAAGCTTGTTGGTGACGAGGTTGGTAACGAATTTGCCTATGGCGGCTTCCCATACGCTGCGGTCTGTTGCGGTCGCTCTGGGCCCGAGTCGGAAGGGGGGCGGGAGGCGGGGCTCGAAGTCAGACATGGTGAAGCAGGAGAACAAAATCGTTGAGTCAGCGGTGTCTCACTTTACTTTTTACTTATAGGTCTTGTTCACACAGCCTCCCCCTGGGTACCGACGGAGCCATGTCAAACCGGCAATTTCGCCAACAAGGGCTTCTAAAGTTCTAACCCAATGTGGGCACGCATGCGGTAAAGCGGGAATTAAGGAAGATCTTGGGAAAATCAAGGAGCTGTCGAAGCGCTGGAAGAAATAGCACAGAGGGCTCTGAGCATGGTCCAAGAAATCCGGGAGGTAGAAAACTGCATGGCAAACGCTGTATTTATTTGCTCAACAGGTGCACTTGCCGTCTGTGAAATTCGCTTCTCCCAGTTGGATACATTGGATTTATGCTAGCGTGGCTCTTGTTTTCGGCCATGTGCAGCCTTGTGCAGGCGGATAATCGGCTGATCAGTAAGTGATCGCCCCGCTTTGTCATTCGTGTTATTCACGCGGATCCGGAACAGTGATTTGCCCAACCCTTGTTCAACGGAGGCTTGTTCTTCGCTTTTACGACCATCCAGTCTTCAGGCCGACCCAATAATCTCGTTGTGCGCCGCCGTATTTTTTGGGCATGGCCTCGCCGCGGCGCATATCCGCCTGACATGCGCGTTTGTTTGATGCACGCGTTATTGCCCTCTCTCCGATGCTCGTCCGGTTACCTTCGATTTTTTGTCTTGACTACCTACTACCCCACGAGATGCGGGATTGCAATCATATGGACAAACGATGCGTCGTTGCAATAGAAACTGCAGAACGCAACAGGACGGGAGACCGCCTCCGAGATACGCCAAGTATTCCGCAGAGGATTCGGGTTTGGGAAAAGCTTTGAGCAGGAACGCAGATTGTTCGTTGTCATAGTCGCGTCGGCCGAGGTACGCCTCAGCATCAGTTTGTTGTAACAGTATAGCACTGGCAGCGGGAGAAAACAACGGCCACGGGCATATACCCGGTCCTTCATGTGCCAGTTCTCCCGAGCCCGCTGCTGAATTGTTCCATAGATTATTAGATGCGGGCTCTTGCGGGCCATCTTCCAACGGTGTTTCACAAAGGAGAGTGGAGCGGAGGGAGGACCGGCATGCCGACGGTTCCCGCCCGCTAATTGTTCCCTCGCGGCTCGCTTTCCGAAGGGGTTTCAGCAAGCGGGGGATCTACGCGGGGAAGATAAGACGGGCCGAGTCCATACGTAGACCGTTCGGGACAAATTTCAACTTGCCGATTTCGTGAAGTTCAAAACACGATCGATCGGGTGTCGTCGGTCGTCGTTGCACTAGACCATGTAAGTAAGTACGGGTCGGTGAAGGTCGGTCACTCGGAATTTGGGAACCTACATTTACCCCGGTGCACATCTTGCGTGTAAATTTCCAGACGCATCGGATCGCGGAAATGGCGGTATTGAAAGTGCGCATGCTACGCGGCGACTAAACCTTGGGCGGTGATCGCGATTCGCAGATATGGCTCTGGATGCAGGCAGGTGCCGTATGTTAACTGGCAGATCGTGACATACAGTTTCGACACACAAGTACCTACATATTGGCAAGGATCGTTTTCAATTAATTGCGGCGGTTGTCGATGCGACGACAGGGCATCTCCGTGGTGGGAAGAGTTGAGTAGATGTAGAATAGAATAGAAAGAAAAAACAACCCACTCCCACGAGCGGAGAGCATTTTAGTGAGCGGAAGGTAACAATGAGTTGCATCAGAAAGGAGCGAAAAAGGGTAGACTCACGCTAAGTATGCGTGGGTTGAGGTCCGACCGCGACATTGTGCGGGGCCGCCGTCGTTTTGATCTTTTGCGGGGAGCGGCTAACTGACTTGCTGTCAACCTCGACATAGTTGAGAGCGGTCGGCTACCTAGTCGATTGGGTGGAGTAATATATAACTTACCGACTCCGCGGGCGGGCCTGCCGGCCCAGGTCGCGTATTTGCCGGGCAGCTAGAGCCTAGAGGTCGGGGGGCACGGGGTACGCCTGAGGAGCACGCGACGGGATTTTGCGGCAACTTGAACTAGAATTCAATTGAATTCAATCCGGTGGTTTCATGGCCGCGTTAGGGAGTGCGGGTTAACGACATAGATGGGTCCATATTCGGCGCCGACCGTTGAACAGCTGCCTTGTAATCGTTGCAGGAAAAGTTCCGGCTCGCTTGTTTCTATTGTAGCGAAACTTGAACCCGAGTAGATAACTTGGATATAGATGGCGGGACTCCGAGCGGGAGCGGAGCGGGGAGCGGAAGAGGAGTTGAGTCCAGGCACAGACGGACGCGGGCATTCCAGGAATCCAGGGGTGCCTCCGCACACAAGTCTGATAGGTTCCCCGACGGTCTACAGACTGGGGAACTCGGGGTTGAGCCCGAGCATGGTGCCCGAATATCCGAAGAGTAAAACGTCTCAGCTCCGAGGGACCAGGAAACTGAGAATATGGTGCCCTGAAAACGGACCATGTTGTGGTTAGGGACAAGTTTGGATGATAGGTAATGATGATCTATGTCGGCATCAATCCCTTCTTGTCTTCTCCCGCCACAACCATTTCGACTTACCTGGACACTTTGCTGAAAAAAAAGGTCTGTGCTAGAACGACCGGCGAACTCTGAATCTTTCGTTTTGAATGTGTATCTAACCTGCCACCATCAAGCCGTCCACCGTTCAGCTAAAACACTGTCCGAACAATTTGCTCTCAGGCTGTGCTCAAACGACCGGCGACCTCTGGATCATGGGTTTACTTGGTTGGTAATTGTCTATTCAACCGGCTACAACACTACCCAGTGCATCTATCTCAACGGAATTGTCTCTGTCGACCGATACCCTGGCGGCGGTGTATTAACGTCCGGGTCCTCCTCCTCAATCTCAGACCTCACGACCCTCTGGCGATATTTCTCCTCCAAATCCGCAAACGCACGATAAATCCGAGTCGGCATCCGTCTCTGCGTCTGCAAAAACGGCTGTACCGGCGGCGGCATAGTCTCTCGCTCGGGCTCGGGCTCCATGACTATTGGAAGCGCCCTATTGCTGCTGCTGCGGTCCGGATGAAAATGCTGTTGGAAGGACACCGGCCGCGCGTCGGCGTCGGCGTCGGATATCTCGATGTAGGGCAAGGGCCCGCCCGCGTGCTTGCGTTGCCTCGTGCGGACGATCGTCCGCCAGATGAGGAAGACGATAATAGCGACGAGGATGAAGCTCAGGACGCATGCGAGGGCGACGACCGTGGAGTGCATCTGTGAGCTGTCTTGCTGTTGCTGTTGTTGGGCACCACTCTGGAATGGAGGGTTGGAACTCTGGGGCGAGGCGCTGGATTGTGATTCTATCCTCGTCCGTTAGCGAAGCCTCTATTTTTTGTTGAAGGTCGTTCAACTCACTATTGTTTGCAGTGTGGTTGTTGCAGTCGTCCTCCTCCTCGTCACACGCGGTACCTCTGAGGGGATGAGAAAATCAAGCACGAGAAATCGAGTCAGTGCGGCACTCACCTCCGCTCAGCTCGTAACTCGGCCCCCTCACGCCGTCGCCGTGACACTCGCGCACTCGCAGCGCCCGGAACCATCCACAGCGTCGCCAGCTGCACAACTAGCGAAGAAAGAAGAAGCAGGGACATCGTAGACCTTGCCATCCACCCTCCGTGCGTGCGTGTGTTATGTAGCCCCCACCGCGACCGCAGTCGACGTGCGAGTTCTATGGCCGCATTTTGACCACGAGTTGGCTCCCGTCGGAACGTCGATGCTGCGTCTTTGGTGATTGCCTCCGTCCTAACGCCGCGCTTTTTCGTGGAGGAGCCACTGAGGTGGGAAGATGATTGGGCTCTGGAGTCTTGGCACGGGCTTCAAGCTTATTGTCAAGTAATACTTACGTCCCCAGTCGGCGGACATGCCAGAGGCAATCAAGCGATTGTACAAAACCTTCATTATCTGCCACAGTGGATATTTCTTCACAATCTCTCAACTCTCCTCTTCTCACAGCCGCCGACTCAGAATCCCTCGGATTCCATTCTCGTTCCCTTGGCGCACCCATAAATAAAATGGAGGTAAATATACCTTGTTTTATCCCTGAATCCTGGGCCCGTAGGTTGCGAATCTAGCTCTCCTTTTGAAAGGTCGATCGACTCAAAGGTGGGTGATGTTCTTTCTGAGGTAGCACAAGCCTGTACCGTTCACTAGAACCTCACAACGATGCAGGATCTGCCGGCGCTTCGACCACAATCCCGAGTGATGCTATCACGTAGCACGTCCGGGGACCGGGGCCACGGCACTGGCACAGCTGCGGACGGCGACGCGGCACAGAATTGGTGTTGTGCTGCGGCTGTCTGGTTCAACACCGCTGAACGAAGCGAAACGCACAGAATCACCGTTGTCGTCTCTTATCTGAATTCAGTCAGTTGCAATATGATTATCTACCTGCGGGTTTTCTTTCCTCTTCATTGTAACTCGACGGGTTTCGACTTTCAGGCAAGCAGCAACTGAACTGTGAAGCTGGGAGCAGGGCACCAACTAAGGATATTATGTGCGCGAATATCTCAGGTGCACGGTTCGAGAAACGTAATTTAGAATTCGAACCGTGGGAACATCCATGTCAAGCGAAAGTTGAGTTGAAAACCAAGATTAATAATTACAGACACATCGACGACACATGAACGACTACATTCAGCAATGAGTGCTACAGATACTGAATACGGATACACAAGATGTGGTACTGATACACAAGAGATGGTACGGATACACAAGATACTGGGAGCAAAGCAAGCAAGAAAAGCAAGATACGATTCAGATATTTGTTCAGCAAGAAAAAACCATCAGGAAAGAAACCTAGGCCTTCACCACCGACCCAATCAACGCCCTCGTCTGCCTCTGCCGCCAATGCACCCTCCCCCCTCCCCCTACCCTTTCCCCACCCCCGCCCACCATCGACTCCCTCACCCAAACAGAATCATTCCTCACCCCCGGGTCGAGCTCAATCTTACAGAGCGCAGGCAAGACGCGCTCGAGCGCGAGCACGGCGCGGTGCTGCGCGGGCAGGGGAAGCGGCGGTGCGGGCATGAGGGAGCGGAGGAAGGTGGGGCGGGTGAAGGAGAGGGTTGTTAGGGCGGGGAAGGTCACGGTGGGGCCACGGGAGGGAGAGGTGGAGGTGCAGAGGGCGTCGATGAGGGTCTGTGTACGGAGGTTAGTGAAATGTAAACTTGGAGGAGAGGAAAGAGAAGTACGTACGGGGAGGGATGTCGGGGCCGCGGTGGGTAGGGAGCTGGGTTTCGGGGGCGGGAAGACGCCTTCGCTCGCTAGGGTGACGTGTTGGCTTTAGGTGGCTGGAGAATGAGCGGAGAACGTACTGTACATATACCCCGCCGCGAGCACCTCGGGAGTCTGTACGGCTGTCGGCGTGGGCGCAGGCGACCGGCGACGGCGTCTGGGCTCCAGGGGCACCGCGTCGGCCTCATCGTCGTCGTCGACGGCGACCCCCAGCGGGGCCTCAAGCTCCTTCCTCAAGGCCTCCAGCCCCGCGGGCAGCGCCATCCCGCCCGACAGCGCGATGATATCCGCCGCATACGGGTCCCCCGCCCAATCCCAATCCGGCCTATCCACCCCCGAGCCGTTCGAGTCCGAGTCGTCGTCGCCCGACTCGCCCCAGGCCCCGAGGTCGACGCCGTCGTCCGATGAGTCGCTATCGTCCAAGATGTCGCGCTCCCCGGCGGACTTGCGGAGCACGATCGCGAGCGAGCGCAGCGCGGGCGCCCAGTGCGCGGCGACCGCCCGCGTGACGCGCAGCGACTCGGCGATGGGGGTGTTGATGGTGAGCGCCGTGAGCGCAGGGCACGCCTCGGCGATGGCGGCGAGGTCGGCGATGATATCGCGCGGCGCGGCGGGGGGCTGCGGGCGGACGCCGACGTTGTCGAGCAGCTCGAGCTCGCGTACGAGCGGGCGCCCGGCGACGAAGTACGTTGCGAGGAAACGCGGGCTTTTGAAGATGCGCAGGAGGGGGATGGTCGTCGCGGGGAGCGCCTCGGGCGGGGTCCGCGTCAGCTCTGCGGTTTTGGAGATCTCGAGCGTGTGGAGCTGCGGGCAGCGCGCCAGGAAGGCGGCGAGTTTGGGGACGAGGAGGGCGTTCAATTGAAGGGACAGGATGGTGAGGTTGGTCAGTGGGTCCGAGCCGCGCTCGGCGAAGCCGGTGAGGAGGGAGAGGGCGATACCAGGGTCGTTCACGGTGAGTGCGCGCAGGGGTTCGGGGACGACGATGTGCAGCGCACCCACTGGCGTCTCCCACATCATACCGGGAGACTGCCCCAACGTAAGTTCTTCGACGCGGAGGTCGGGTTTTTTCCAGAGCGAAAGGTCGCAGGATTTGAGCTCAAGGCTCTGAAGGTGCTTTAAGCCCAAAATGGCCGTTTTCATGGGTTTGTCGATCGAGGTGAAGCACAAAGTCAAGGAGCGAACATTCTCGCATTTGACCAATGTTTTTGTGAAGAGGCGGAGGATGGGGGCGCTGGCCTTCCGTGCGGCAGCTTCCTGGGCCTCGTTGACCCAAGTTATAGCAGGACGGCGGTCGCCGCTGAAAACCCAAGATTTAACTGCGGTGAGGTGGGGGCTTGCGACCAGGGCCTCGAGACGTGCGGTGGACTGCTTGAGGTGCCTGGAGTACTCCTTGCGGTCTCGTAGGCTCTGGGAGCCTTCAGCGGACGGCGTCTGGAGGAATTGTCGCTGGAAAACAAGGGGCTGGCAGAGCTCGCGGAAGTGACGGGAGACGAGGGCGAGGGAGCAGAGGTCGGGGAAACTGGATTGGCTCCAGCATCGCACCCACAGTTCAGTCGGAAAGTCGTTGAGGGCACTCTTCATCGTGGTCGAGAGCAAAGAAGCACTGAAAAAACTCGTCAATGAGGCAATATTCCCACGGTCACTAATTGGTTCAACTGGGTTCAACAGTCGAACCAAACACTAACATTTGGGGCGTGTTTTTCACCACTTCTGTGAACCTCAGTAGCTTCAAAAAAGCGGACCTTGGACGGAAATTGTTGCGCCGTTGAATAAAAACCCAGGGAAAAAATGACATTCTTGAACCACAGTTTGTGTCAGTGCGGTCCAGAAAGTTTCAGAAACAACTTATGGACTTGTTAACAACACTACCCGATACTCCCAATAAGTATGCTGCGATGTCGAACTGTCGCATTGGTCTCGAGTGTCAAGTTGAATTCTGCGATAGAAAATTGTTGAACCGGTTGGAGAAAACTATATCCAGAGAAGCCTGCGGTTTGCAACCCAAAAATTGTACTGAACCACGGTCTGACGTTGGTCTGTGCAGTTGAACAAGGTATTGCCGCGGCCAACACTTGGCAGCTTGATTATTCCGCCCGGCGGCCGGAAAATGATGTTGAACTTGTGTTCAACCTTGGTTCAACCTGACTGCTTGATTAGCCACAATTATTCACAATTATTGCAAGGAACAGGACAGGGAAACGCGCGCCTATGTCTGAACTTCACAGCGAGGTCAACCTTGGTCAGGCACCGGGTCACAGTCGCGTGGTTGAAATCAAAGGGTCAATCAGAAATATGGCGGAGGTATTTCGCCAATGTCCATGCCAACAAGCGAGAGCCTCGACCAACAAAACCGCAGGATTGTCCGGTGGACGACACGCTTCCCCTCCTTCATTCCTTCATTCCTCTTTCTCCAACACTTCACTTGCTTCATCACTGCAGTGCAGTTCCCTTCCATCCTTTAACCCAGTTCATTCATCCTCACAATGCTCTCTGTCCTCCTCTTCGCATCCTCCGCGCTCGCCGCCGCAGCCGTGACGCGCTCCAGCGGCACCCTCTCCCTCGCAGACACCAAGGGCGCAGCAGGCGAACAATGCCTCACCTTCCGCAACAACGGCGAAATCGTCGAAGCCGCCTGCGTCACCACCTCCGTCGACAGGCAAATCACCCCCGCCACAAACGCAGCGGGGCTCCCCGTCCTGCTCGTCGAGCGCTCCTTTGGAGCGGCGCAGGCCGCGCCGCTCGTGGGCGTGCAGCCGTGTATCGGGTTTAACGGGACGGACTTCCTCGCGTCGGACTGCGCGGCGCTCAGTGCGGCCACTGCCGTTACCCTCAGCGCCGCCGGGGAGCTCGTCGCAGGCACCGCGTGCAGCACGGGCGTGGATGCGCTCTCCCAGCTGACCGTCTCCACGACGGGCGCGGCGTGCGCGACGTATGCAAGCACGACTGTCCAGCGTAGCATTGATAACGTGCGTTCAACCTCTGCTTCCTCGTTCGCCTTGAGTTATTGACGTGACCGACCTAGGCTGGGACACCTGCGCCGGGGACTGCCGCTGTTGCGCCTGCTGCTGTTGCTGCGACGACCGGACGCAAGGGCACGGCTGCGGCAAAGGCGGCGAAGGCCGGGGCTAAGAAAGCGAAGGCCGCCGCCGGTACCACGGTTGCCCCACCTACTGCCGCCCCTGCCGCCCCAGCCGCCGCGCCTAATGCCGCCGTCACGCGCACCAGCGGAACCCTCTCCCTCGCCGACGACAACGGCGTCCAAGGCGAACAGTGCATCACCTTCCGCAACAACGGTGCGCTCTTCCTTACCCACCCTCGTGTCCTTGCCGTTCCTAATAAGTAATTCCTCTCCAGGCGAGATCGTGGAAGCCGCCTGCGTAACCACCGCCATCGACCGCCAAATCACTCCAGGCACCACCGCCGCGGGCCTCCCCGTCCTTTTCGTCGAGCGCGCCTTCGGCGCCGCGCAGGCTGCGCCCCTCGTGGGCGTGCAGCCCTGCATCGGGTTCAACGGCACCGACTTCCTCGCGTCGGACTGCAACAAGCTCACGGCCGACACCGCCGTCACCCTTTCCGCGGCGGGTGAGCTCGTGGCCGGCGCCGGGGCGTGCAGCACGGGCGTGGATGGGATCTCGCAGCTGACGGTTTCGGCGGCTGGGGAGGGGTGTACGACGTATACGGGTACCACTGTGCAGCTTGCGACGAGTTCGCGCCGCCGCGGGATGCGCAGGGTCACCAGGGTGGCGAGGATTACCTGGTAGTTCATAGGTTTTCAACATATTTGAGGGATCTTGTTTACTTACCAACTTGCAACATAAAACCATTTGAAGACAGCTGGTGTGATGGGGCTTCCGTGGAGGTTCAAGAAGGTTCAAGTTGCAATTTGAAAGCGGTGCTCGGCAATCTCCGTCTATGGATCAAAAGTTGGTCACATTGTGACCTCTCCTGCATCCAAACCACCAATGGCACCATGTCCTCGACGCTAGGACACTACGACGGCCATCCCGAATCCCCTCATCTACACGTGGAGTCCATTTACCCATACGAGAGAGCCTCGGCAGTGCGGAGTAGCTCGACCACCGCCCCGGGTGCTCTATCTAGAGAACTCGGGAGCTCGTGGATCACTTCCCAACCTCACTGCGTGGTGGCATGCAGCACCTCTCTAGGTCGAGATTCCCAACGGGTCTGAGACGCCGCCGGGACTGGGGAAGAAACGCGGCTGGATGAGCGCGGTGCAGGGCGGGTACTACCGGACGTGGGGAATCTGGCCGCCACCGCCCCACGCAAGGTGTGTCTTTGATTCTCAGGATTCCCAAGTTCTGACATCGCGTTTTGTTTCTTCCAACAGGATATATCGACAGCGGCGAGCAACCCACCTTGCCAATAGGCGATAGGTTGATGATGCATTTACGTCGAACTGGGCAAGCCCCGAAGAATTGCCGATAGATGCCGCTTGAGCTCCATCTAAGTTACAAGACAGTCCCTTCGCTTCGCTCCGGCATGCTGCCCGCGACGAGAGTGGTTTCAAATTTTATCTGAAAAAGCAGATATTCAACATTTTATGTAGTGACTTGCGATGCGGACATGAAGGGATAGGGATGGGTTGAGGAGATCTAACGGCCGTTGGAATCCAATGCGAGTCGCTGGGGACGGATACCGTCCCGTTTACGGGCGAGGGCGCGGGAAAGTAAAAGTGCAGAGACAGCACACAGGGCCACTGAGACTCGGCGCCCAAACCACTAAGAGCGGACATAGCGAGGGAGCTTTATTAAACCAAATCCAAGTTACATTGTCTTGTGTTTGTCAATCGCCGTACGTGCTAAGTAGTTTGAAGTGTTGTTTAACGGTGGATATGGTCGCGCCAGACAACCTCGAGCGGCGGCGGGAGATCGTATGGCGGCCGTTTGAGAAAGTCCACTCGACTGGAACCGCAGAACCTGGAATTCGAACCGCGGGAATTAGTTGGAAGAAATTAAACGGCAGAGTTGAAATCGCACCGGGTATCGGCAGAATATCCCTTGCCACCCTATACAGTTGAGGGACCTGGAAGCGACGCGCAAACCACCGCGCGATGGCATCACGCGTCTCGAAATCCTCCTGCGCTAGCAGAATGAGCGCGTCGATCCTAGCGAAGCGCCAAAGTCACCAGCCAAAGCCTGAGAAGGGTTCGTGCAATTTCGCCGCAGCAATGCTAGACCAAGGAGGTTGAGAAAACGATTGGCGTACCCGTTCACGACTCCTAGCTCAAGCTGAACCTGAAATGAGAGGAGCAGCGGCAAGGAGCATGGAAGATATCCGCAGCGGGGGGACTGCCCAAGCGGGACGAAAGCGAGGGTAATGGAGCCAGGAGAATATAACGAGAACCGCAGGCGACTTGGAGAGCAGGCTAGGGAGGAACCAGGGCGCACGGCGATTGAGATGGTGGTGGAGGTGGAGGTGGAGGTTAAACGGAAGGCGGGGGAACCCTCTCGGCGATCTCGGCGTTGTTCATGTGCGGACGGGGACGCGCGCGGGGTGTCAACCGATTCTGGAGGATATTGCAGTATTGAATTCGGCCGCCTCACGCGAGGGTTGGAATTGACAGGCGAGCAGATGCGACGGAACAGTGGATATACGATCGCAGACCGGGTGCGCAGGAGGGAGGTTTGCGAGATCTCCCCGACCGACGTTACTATTGAAGACTTAATGGCAGTGAGGTAGTCTTGACCCAGGAGGGAGAGAGTCCTTGAGGGGGCAAATTTGCGATGAATGAATGGGAGTGTTGGATCCAAGCCGACCCATCCGTAGGGTTGAACGGCACGATTGACGAATTGACGGTCTCGATGGTCGACAGCTACATTGTCGAGGAAGGAAGTGGAGAGAAATGGGGGGAAAGGACAGAATAGGTCGGTTGGATAGCACATTTATATGGTGAAGCTGTGGGCAGTGCGGTAATAATATCGCAGTTGAATAGCTGTGAACTGCGCGAGGCCGTTACCTTGAGAGTTCCTACTGGGGATTCAATTCAATTACAACAGCTGTTCAACAGCTTTTGGCCCGTCGACGCCGCGGTGGAACTCCGGGGATTGTGTGAACCGAATCGGGCAAGCTGTGGGACATC
This sequence comes from Mycena filopes, assembly GCA_029281495.1. NCBI lineage: Eukaryota > Fungi > Basidiomycota > Agaricomycetes > Agaricales > Mycenaceae > Mycena > Mycena filopes. The sequence goes on along the minus strand of JARIHR010000005.1, from coordinate 929,011 downwards.
TTGAGCTGCGAGCGATTGAACAGAGGTCAAGGATTGAATACGAGAGGAGAGGTGGAGGGAAGGGGATAAACACATATGGAGATGGAACCAAAGTCAACCAAACGAACGAGGACCATCTCGTTAAAGAACGGTTAATGTATCACTTCGCCGGTGGAACACGGCGGTAAGCATATTTATTCAACGTCGTGTCCATCTCGGTTCGCCGCAGATACTTATGCATTTTCACCTCCCCATGATGTAGTGGTTCAGCTGATTCGCCAACCCGATTTTCTCAAACTTCGACGGCTCAGAGCAAATTTGTTCGTTTTCCTATCATCCATAACCCCGTTCGAGATCTCATATCTTCCCCAGTGGCGTTCCAGCCGTATCTGCCAGGTTGAACTCGGTGCGTTCGTCATGACGTCAACATCATCGTATCAAGTTCGGTTACTTTAATAACCGGGGTCATACGGCTGTTTCCTCAAAACAATCCTATAAAACCCGGAATCTCGTTTTGAACATCAACCAGGGATCCACCATGTCCCAACACGCTTTCACCGCCGCTACCACTGCCGAAGAAGTTGCCACGATGTTCAAGGAACGAATTCAAGGCAAAAATGGTAGACCCACCCCACCCTTCTTGCGCCTCCGGTTCCTGATGACGTTGAAAGTTCTGATAACTGGAACATCGATAAACGGGATCGGGTTCGAAGCTGCCCGGGTCCTCGCTAAATTCGCGAACCTGGTCATCATCACAGGATACAATGCCGAGCGGTACTTGTAGTGTTTCCCGTTTCGCAACATGCTTCTGACTGGGCATTGCTTTGTAGGTTGAAACTTTCCGAAGAGGCCATCAAGAAAGAAACTCCTGGTGCCAACGTTCGCCCTCTCATTCTCGACCTCACCTCTCTGGCTGCTGTCCGCAAGGCCGCCGCGGAGGTCAATGCGTATACCGAGCCTCTGCATGTTCGCACTAATGCTTATCGCTCGTACTATCGCTCACACCCCATAGGTACTAATCCACAACGCTGCCTCTTCGGGCGGCGCGTACAAGCTGACGGTAGACAACCTTGAAGGCCAGATGGCGACGGACCACATCGGACCTTTCCTCCTCACGAAGCTCTTAACCCCAAAGCTCCTCGCCGCCGGCACCGCGAGCTACACGCCCCGCGTCGTTCATGTATCGAGCGAAACCCACGCTTTCGGCCCGGGAGTCAACTTAGATCTCGAGTGGATCGCGCGGTCAGATCCAGCCAAGTACGTCGCTTTCTCGCGGTACTTTGAGTGCAAGGCGGCGAATATCCTGGCCGCGATTGAGATATCCAAGCGGTCGCATGGGAAGATTAATGGGTACAGCTTGCACCCCGGAGGTACACAGTTCACTGGATATATGTGCTATGTCATTTCCTCCAGGGTTAAACTTGTCACTAGTTATTTTGACCAACGTCCTGCAGAAGGAGGAGACCAAGGCGGACTTCGTAGAATTTGGTGCGTCCTGCTTGGTATATAAGGACACAGCGCTGACGCCGCTCCGCGCAGGTATGCTCAACCCCGATGGAACTCCAAACACGGACAATTTCCCGTGGAAGACCATCCACGCAGGAGCTGCCACGTACGCGTTCAAACTATCCAACCACACTGCTCTAATGTCCAGTAATCTTCTAGCACCGTCGCTGCCGCATTCGACCCGGCCCTTGATGGTTCGTTAAAGCTTTACTTCCCTTCTCCCATATGCCCCCTGATATCCTTTCGCCTACAGCCACACCCGGCGCTTATCTCTGCGACTGTGTGATAGCGAGTGCGCAAAAAGTAACTTTTTCAAACTAACTTTAACTTAACTTACCTGCGTCGGCATACGTGCCGAACGTTAACTTAAGTTTTCCCACGGGTGGTGAAACTAACTTATTTCAAACTCCGCCACGGCTCTTCCGCGCCCAATTCAAAACGACCAGGTTCCTTCCGGGGTTGAGGCACAGTCAAAACCTGGGCTCCTAGCCATGTCCTGACCAAGTCCTAACACCCTCCCACTGCTCCCCTTCGGCGTATGTTACGCTCGCGCTTCGATTGCCCTTGGCCTCTGAGACAGCCGGTTGGAGTACTTACTGGTGGTGTATAATAATGAGTGGCAAGTTCTGTTGAATATATACGAACTTCGATCCATTGAAGAAGTCTACAGGTTGCTTGAACTCTAGCTTGCCGAGTCGCAAGTATGAATCAATATTGTGAGATCTCACCAAGTTACCTTATCATTTTCCGCTCGGCATTGTAACGGCTGTGGTGGGGGAGCGAGATATAGGTTTGTCAGAACGACTTGCCTCGGACTTCGGATTGGCCACACCGATTGTATTACCTTGCGGTTCGGACGGTGCTGGTTGAAGTATTGTGCTGGTCGTTAGTCGCGCGCCGGGGTTTGCCGCCTGACAACGCCTCCCTCCGCAAACAAAATCTATACACATCCCTGCATGCATTCAAGATAACCCTTCATCGTGTTCGCTGCCGACTGATGAGTCGGCGGTTCAACATACTTAGTTGTTTACATGAAGCCCATCTCGGGCATCTCGGCGATGTTCGAAATCAGCCGGGAATGCCTTGACCTTCCCTCATTGCACTCGCGGGCAGTCAAATTGACGCCGTGATGTTCATCGCGGTGCTCCCTGCTGTGCCTGGAGCCCGAGGTGCACAGTCAACTTGTTGAGTTGAGGTACCGGTAGCCGTGCCAATGTTCAATTTACACTCTTTCTCACAAGCTCAGGTTCTGCGTGAGGGATTCAGAGAAGGCTGAGCGGATGGGGTTTTAAATTCGAGCGCCTCCATCCCGTAGGACCTCCACTTCGGAGCGCCAGATGGGGGCTCAACGTTCCAACTACCTTGGGCCCTTTCCGCATGTTGAGCAGCTCACCAGGGTCTTCTGAATGGGGGAAACATCACCAATTGCCTTCAAAGTGACTTAATCTTCTCAATGTCATCAAGTTATAAGCTCGGCCAAGTTACTTAACGTTAACTTACCCGCCAAGTTAGATCAGACAAAGTAACTTTTAGGATCAGATGGCATCAAAAACTTGTACTTTCCCTGTACTTTACTTGCCGAACTAACTTACCCAGCCAAAAGTTAAGTTAAGTTAGTTTTGGCAGGGCAAGTTAGTTTGCAAAAGTTACTTTTGTTGTCACCTGTGATAGCGAATGACAAGCGGGCCCCGCACAGTGCGGATCCTGTGAGTTCGCTCAATTTGTTTTTGGTTTCCCTTCTCACACAGATCCCGAATACATAGGAATCTGCTGCGAAGCTGTGGACGATCACAGAGAGAATTATTGGGGAGGAGTTTACGTTCTAGACCAGGGCCCCGGGATGCGCAGATTCACTATTAGTTCATAGGTTTTCAACATTCCTACTTTGCCACGAAAAACATTTGAAGACAGCTGGCGGGATAAGGGATTCGCTGAACCCAAGTTAAACTTTGTAAGTAAATTTGGTTCAATTCGGCATCGGAAGACCGTTTATCACAGCATCGGTGACTCACTCTGATTTCCTCCGCTTTTCATGGACGAACGGTCCGAACCCGAGTAGCTCAACGGACCCGACAACAGCTGCTTGCTATAAAATCCATCTCGAGTCGCTACATACTCCAACACGACATCTTCCCTTCCACTTTGCTCCCCACCCAAAGATGCTTTGGCCACAAGTACTCACTCTGTGGATATCCCTCCTCGCGCTCCTCGTGCGCCCCAACAACTCGACGCCGATCGTGGATCTGGGCTATGCCCGATATCGGGGTGCTGTCGATACTGCGACTAACGTGACGACGTTCTTGGGCGTGCGGTACGCTGCGCCGCCAATAAGTGGGTGGTCTAGTATTTTCTTCAGTCAAGTTGATCTAAATTCATCCTTGAAGACGAGGGGCGCTTCAGCGCACCGCGAGCACCGGAATACGAGCCCGGAGTGCAGGAGGCGACGACCCAGCCAAACGAGTGTTTTCAGACGATCGACTTCGCTACGAGCCCGGCGGAGGATTGTCTTTTCCTGAAGTAAGTTACATTGATGTCTTGCACTTTATGCGCCAGGTTGAGTTTATTATTGCCGTCTAGTGTTTATTATCCGAGTGACGCAGCAGGCGTACCCGTTGGTAGACTTCCAACCCTGGTCTATATTCATGGTGGATCGTGCGTTTTCTGCGTTTTGTCTTCGAGAGTACTTAGTGTTGACCATGCGGGCATGTTAGGTACCTCCTCGGCGGTGCGCGTCAGTTCAGAGGTAGGCATTGCATGTCCTCAACTGCCTTCATATTCTGATTGCGTGCCTCGTCAAGGTACCGACCTCCTCGCCCAAAGTAATCGCGGAGTCGTGGTTGTGATCATTCAATATCGTCTCAGTATCTTCGGTATGCTTGCCTCATATCTACTGTATGGACCTGACTCATCACTCTCGTAGGATTCCTTCCGGGCACCGAGGTCAAGAAGCACGGAGCATTAAATGCAGGCCTGCGTATGTAACAACACCTGTCCTATGGTGCAAGCGCTCACACTAAGCTCTCGCAGTCGACCAAGACTTTGCCCTCCGATGGGTACAAAAACATGTATGTTACTGCCTGTCCCACCTTAAATATCTCTTTTGAGGACTCAAAATAATAATTAGATCTCCAAATTCGGAGGGGATCCAACCAAAGTCACCATCTGGGGCGAATCCGCCGGTGCAGGCTCCGTCTTACAGCAGGTCATCGCACATAACGGGCGCACGGAGCCGCAGCTGTTCCGCGCCGCCATCACCAGCTCAACGTGCATAACATCGCAGTATAGCTACGACGACCCTATCGCGGAGGTGTGTTGGTCTCTAGATCTCTCTGGCCGTGTCTTGCGCCTGTTTTGATTTCTTTCTCTTTTCAAGAACTTGTACAGTCAAGTTGTCAACCAAGCCAAGTACGCGCCGTTCATCCGTGTGTCGTGAACGAACGAACTAAGAACTATTTGCGCATCCAGTTGCACCACCATTGGTGCAGACTCGCTCGCCTGCCTCCGACGCCTCGACGCCGCCGCCCTGATGGACGTCCACCAAAGCATCCACGGGGCCGGGTTCTTCGGGACGGTGACCTTCGGGCCTGTCGTGGACGGCGAGTTCATTACGCAGCGTCCCACACTCGCACTAGCCCAGGGCCGCGTCAACGGGGTGCGTTCGGTCCTTCCTTTACTGCATTTTCATTTCAGGGATTGAATTTTCTGTACAGCAAGCCCTGCTATCGGTAACCAACACCTTTGAGGGCACCATCTTCGTCAACCAATCCGCGCCAGAGGATGCAGCGCAGTACGCGCGACACCTCTTTCCCAAACTAGACGCTGCGACTGGCGAGCGGGTTGCAGCACTCTACGACGGGTTGGGGACGGATGTGTTCCAAAATAACGCGATTATGGGCGAGAGTGAGTCCAGTCCACGATGTTCAGTGTTGGATATTATTGATGCTTTAATTCGAAGCCATCTTTATATGCCCCAGCTACTTCCTTCAACGCGCCTTTGGTGCCAGCCATCGCCCTGCCTTCAAGGTTCCCTCTACTTTTCTCTTTATCCGAGCCAGGAAAGCTGATACTCCTCCAGGGCGAATTCGCTGTCCCCCAAGGGCTTCACGGCCGCGATCTTCAATACTACTTCCCCTCCCTCCCACTCGACGTCCCCGTGCTCGGCTACCCCGAGTTTTTCAACAACACCGTCTTCATCAACGCCTTTGCGCGGTCCTTCATCTCCTTCGCCATTTCCCTCGATCCGAACGTCAAGGTCGCGCCGACGATCACGCCGCCGTGGGATACGTACGGGGATGGAGAGCGTGAGATGGTGTTCAATAGGACGGAGGCGGGGGTGCCGCTGGTGAGGGCGAGGAAGACCGACGAGGCGTTGTTGGAGCGGTGTCGGTATGTGACTTTTGACTGCGTATTATTCAACAGAGCTGATTGCATACATGTCGTACTAGATTCTGGGAGAGCGTGGGTGAAGTTATTGGTCAATAGGAGTTCTTGAGATAGTGATTTTCGTAGCGTTTCTGTTTGATGCAAATTCAGAGCAACTGCCACCTCAACTGTCTGCCCCACCGTCGAGCGCTGAACTGGTCGCCCTGTCCAAGCAGGTACATCATATCTATACACAGCTCACTGTCCGCTCCCTATTGGCCCATCTATGCACCCCGAGCAAGCTCGAACGTTGAACCGAAGTCCGGAAGTATCCTTTTTTCTAAATTTTCAACTGGGGATGCCGAGCGATAGCCGAGTTCCCACGGTTCGAAAGTTAATTCCCACGGTTCAATTCGAGTTCGAACCACATTTGTGTCTCGATTACTTCGTGGCTTCTCTTTTTTCCTAATGATTCTCTCTCTTTCTAATCCATCCTCTTCTGTCCGAAGGATTGTCCTCTTCAAAATCAGCTTTGTGTCGACTCGTCGTTTTGGTTGAAGTCCACCTAGGCTCATCGCATCGAGCTGCAATTGGAACATCTATATATTGCAAATACGACTCTTTCCTGGCGGCCACAAGAAGGCTGCAGTACGTAGTACAGCAAGAAGTATTACAAACGTGTAGGTGGTGCAACAAGAAGTATTACAAACGTACTCGACTGTCGCTCTTAGAAGAATATCCTTTCAGCGGTCTGGATCTGGTGTGAATGAAAAAGACTCCGACGCTCCATTCGATTCCGCTGGGTTTTGGGGAAAATTCACCCGGATGTTGGACGGAGGTATGAAGGTGAAGGTGCTCAGCGTCGGAGCGGCGGCCTGAGAATCCCGTTAGAAGGTGGCTTGGAAGTCGTTTTGAGACGTACTGGAAGTCCGTGGATGACAGGGACAGCGGTTGCGGGAGCTTCTGGTGGCACATTATCGAGGGCTGTGGTGAGAATGGTACCCAACGGCGGTGATGTCGGGCCAGTGGCATACACTAAGGTTACCGCGCTTGTCGAGGCGACCTGTTCAAGACGATAAGCGAGGGGATTGAGGCTTAAAAAACATCTTCTACCGATGGTGGTTCCATTCTCCTGCGTTTAGAACGCCTGGGCTCCTTGGGAGTGATATCGAGCCCCAAGGCGTCCGTGTCGTGCTCCGGTATGTCGATAGAGGTATCGAGCTGCGGGGTTCGTATCGGCCGCCCGTTTATGTTTTTTGGCAGGGGTATTTTCTTGCGTCGCCAGTAGTTTTTCCCTTCGGCTGGTTTCACCGCCTTGTCTTTGCCCTTTTCTGGGACCGAGCTGAAACCTCCCAGTTATTACGGAAGGCGGGAACGACAAAAAGAAAACACTTGCTCCTTGAAATTGCCCCGAGCCGCGATCGCCGCTTCGAACAGGGGGTGAAACGCTGCCGAAATCCACTCCCTCAGCACCGACAGCGACTCTAGTATCGCCACAGCTCCCGCAAACACCTCGAAGGCGTTGCCGGGGAGCTTTGGCGTGTCTGAGTCGTTATTCTTCTTGAAAAACCTTGCGCTTTCGATGAAATGTAAGAAGGTTGAGTTCGTCAGGAGCGGCCCGTGAATACCCTGGCTTCTCATTAAAATGGCAGAACTGAACAGGAGGCGACACTGACCCTGAAAATCTCGCTACGATCCGGGTTGTCCTTCAACAACGCCAGCAATAGCTCCGTCATGACGACGTGCATTGCACCGTCTCCGCATGTTTCCAGCGGGTCGCGATCATCGATGCTTGCTAGAATAGCTGCCCATGTCGGCGGCTGGGCCTTGGGAAACCAAGCACGAAACCCTGCTTTTTTGGTTTCATGAATGATGGCGAGCTGGATCGCCTTATCGCGGAGATTGGGGGATTCTTTTCTTTTACGCTTTGTCGACGCTGGAGAAGTTCATCAGGCAATTTGGATCATATATATCTTCCATTTACACACCGTTCGCACCCTCACCCTCGTTCAACTGAGGTTGGGCTGCAAAGAATGAAGTTGAGCAGAAATGAGGTGTTCGATACCGGTAATTCGTACCATCCGTTTCGTTCTCCCCATCTTCCGGCTCCTCGTCTCCGTCTCCGTCTCCGTCCACTGCGGTTGCGCTCTCACTAACGCCTGTGCACCAAATGATCATCAGCTGGCATGGAAAACTCGATCGCAAGGCATACCTTGCGTCTGCTCTGGAACCGCTACATATGTCGGTATTCGGCGAAATTTCGTAAGTTAAAACCTTTGGCTCTTACCAGCTTCGCTCGCGTTGGAGAGCTCCCCAGGATCTCCTTGCTCGGTCCTTCCAGGTTCGCCTTACCAGATCATTGGTCCGTTCGGAAAGAAAAAACAAGTGTCCCTTACTTGAACTCGGCGCAGGGGCTGTCTCCGCGTGTACGCTCTTCCTCCGCTTAAGGAAGCGCTCTGGCGTTGTCGGAACAAGGAGGGCGCCACTCGGACCACTCGCCGGAACATCTTTGCCCAATAATCAGCAAGTTGCAAATGAAATTTGTCCACTGGACCACTCGACACTTACCGTTTTCCTTGCCGGCAGAGTGCCGGCGTTTCAGGCCCGCATCTAGTAGTTCCGACTCTAGCCTGGAGAAGGCGTCAACGGTTACATACAGCAAGGGAATGGATGGCTTACTCGGATACGTCCTGATGAGCCTTAATTTTTTTCAAGATTGTACTTGTCGGATCATCAAAAGACTGCGCCCCGCTACGAAGCGATGGTAACCTGGAAATATAGTGAGGAAATTGCGGACTAGATGAGCAACGCCATACGATGCATACCTCGAGCCGGCTTCACACACCGCTTTAGCCACCGGACCAAGCAAGTCACTCAAAAATGCCTTGACTCCTACATCTCCAGAGTCGATGGATATAGCACCGACGACAGCGTAGAGTTCCTTATTCTTGAAGCCTCGTGGAAGATCGTTACTTGGTCTGCTAGTTTCAAACTTGGACGCTATAATCGTAAGGGCTTTGCTGCTTAGCAACACGCTTCGAATGACCTGTCGTGAAGCTATGTCACACATAATATCCAGCGAGACGCAAAACAGGACTTACCGTGAGAGACGCTCGGGAGAGTATGGTTCGAGGCAGTTTTTCGTAAAAAATCACGGCGACAGAAAAATACAGATGGGAAGAGCCAAGGCGGACGAGGGCATCTAGTTCGCTGTCCTGGGCGGTCTGCACCCGATTTTGAGCCAGGGCTGGATAGATATGTCCGTCGCCGAGAGCCACAAGGGAATCGTGGGCAACTGCACGCAGGCCTTCCAAAGTAATGCTGCTGATGGCCGCTGGGTTCCTTTTCCGCTGTCGTTTTTCTTGAACTTTTGAACGAGCTCTGCGTTCCCGTTGAGACGGCTTAAGGTTGTTTGAGGTCAAGGGCCCTATAAAGTCGAGGTTCGAAATCTCGTCGTTCGTCAACATCGCAATGCGGTTGGAGGATGGTGGCGCGGCATCGTTGGTGGCGACGGAGGTGGTGAAGGAGCCGGTCGCCGAAGGGACGATCGTTGAAGTGGAAGCAGCGGAAGAAGCTTGTGGGATGTGGGGAGCAGGCTCGCTGGGCGTCATCGCGCCTTCGTTGGCTTGGCCAAGATGTGGGTCAACGTATTTGCAAGAATTCGGTCGAGTAATGGGTCCCACAAGGGGGTGAGGAGACGCGTCTTTAGCCATCACGCCATCGTCGCCGGCTGGGTCAACGGACGAGCCAAGTGCGGACTCGGCGGTACTGGGTTCGGGTTCGGGTGGATTCGACGGCGAGCGAGGGTGTATGGTAGCGGATAGGGCGTGAATCGGTGTATCTTGCGCCATCAGGATTTGTGGCTCGCTGGGAAAGGCCTACAATTTAGTTCCCACCTTTTTGATCGAGGGGCAATTGATGCTTGCGCTCTTGGACTGTTTCGAATTCGTTGAGGACGATGTCGGGGTGAAAATAATGGAAGAAACCCAAGGTATCTGGGCCACATGCTTGAGAGTCATGGCCAATATTAAGATTCACCACGTTGAGTCGTCGAACATTTACGAACGGACCGACGGTAAATATCGAAATACCTTGATCGAAGGGAGTAGAATAGTGTCGTGCAGCGATTTGAATATTTGGATACCAGTTCTGGGTCCTGTGTGCTATTTTTTTAGTACCACGCGAGAGAGTCAAGAATCTCAACAAGATACAACTTGAATTCAGCCATGGTTGGAAAATGAGAGATGAGCTTGAGGATATGCCAACCTTCTTGTTTTCATGCCGTTCAGGTTACTCGTGAGTTCCGCATCATAAACGCCGAGTCTATCGAAGACAAACATGCTAGTAGGGTCCTGAGTGTGTAGCATTTTTCGGCCTTGTTGTATAATGCGGTGCTCGCCTATCTCCGGGGCTGCATAAATTCAGGTCACAGCGTGACCTCTCCTGCTTCTAACCTCCATGTCCTCGACGCCAGAACATCACGACGGCCATCCCGAATCCCCTCAGCTGAACGTGGAACCCAGATACCCATACGAGAGAGCCTCGGCCGTGCGGAGCCGTCTGACCACCGCCCCAGGTGCTCTATCTAGAAAGCCTGGGTGCGCGGGATCACGGTACACCTCGCCTGCGTGGTGGCATACAATACCTCTCCAGGCCGAGATTCTAAAGAATCCTAGACGCCGCCGGGACTGGGGAAGATCATGGGTAGATGAGCGCGGTGCTAGGGCGGGTACCGGACGTGTGGAGTCTGAGACGACAGGCCCACGCAACTGTAGGTTCCTTCATCTCCATGTCTCTGTTCTGACATCGCCTTTTGCTTCCCTCAGTTCACTTCCGACCACGGCGAGCAACCACCTCACCGTGCCATTGACGATACGACACCTGTGGATTTGATTCGGCGGCGGGGGCGACGTGTCGGGTTGAAACTACCTACTTTCTCCTCCTTCCCATCCTGGGTCGTTTAACCTTCGTATGTAGTCCCCGGACGATGAGTGCCCCCTTGTCGCTGGGGTTCGGGCTTTAAACCAAGCGCACTCAAATTGTATCTCATTTCTGCTCTAAACCTTTGTTCTGTGTCGTCTCCTCTGGAGTTTTAGGCTTGCAGCTCTTTGTCTGCTGCTTCCTGTTCTCTTTTTCGACACGAATCGAAGCGAAATCGCCAGTTTCCTTTTATGTCCGCGATGGGTAGTTTGTTCGTGCTGTAACAGGAAGCTTATAGCCCTTGCCGCGACTTCTGCTGCAGACTCGGAGGCATGCAGCTTGACTCAATGTTTCTGTCCTACGACCCGCGCAACCTGGACTTGCACTTAATCTACTCCACTGGTCCCTCTCAAACTCGACAGCTACTGCCAGCCGTCTTTTTCTCCAAGATTTTGCGCGGAATCCATCGCGCCAGTCGTAGCCTCACAGTCATGGCTCCCCCTGTCGCCGAAGACTCAGTTCTGATCAGGCCGCTCGTCCAGGTGGCGCTTAAAGACAGCAAGCTCGTCCGTGCCAGTGCGGCCTGCAATTGGGCTCTGTCACGAGCTGCAAGATCAGCAAGTGCAAGTACTGCGTCGTCCTTCCTACCCCAGCGCATCGAGGAGTCGGATGGAGGAGTATTGGATCCTTGTTCGCGGGTACGACGAGTTCCTGCTTATTCGAGCTGGACTGGACCACGGTGCGTATTTTTGTATCGTCTCATCTGCCATCGTATATCGACGCGTTGACTCAGTGGAGCGCACTTGAGAACACACCGCCGCGCCATAAGAGCAATGGGTGCATCATCCTCATCGCGGCTCTCACACCCGAGAAGCTGCTCTTCACCTCCAAAGCACGCCTCCTTCGCCGTGGAGCTCAGTCATGCGGGTGCGGCCTGGATTCGCAGGTACCTTGTCATAAAGGGGCGCAATGAGACGGCCGACCTCGTAAGCGTGCTGTGGGAGAAGGACTGGAGTGCTATCCCTGAGGTGTGTCTCGTTTCTGCCTTTCCGTTATCTTTTCTCCCCAGTGAATATACACTCATCATCTGTCCAGCTCTGCGACGACTCCTTCGGAAAACGCATACTCATCTACCCACCGGCTTGTGTGGTCACGGCCTGGACGAGCGCACTGGAGCCTTCACCATCCTCCCCCACGCCGCCGTAGAGCTTTCGCTGCCGAGTGGCGTTTCGTCCAACCCGAGTCTATCCAGCTCCCCTCTCCATCACCGATGTACGCGCATTCACCGACTGCGTCGGCAAGTCCGGGGCGTGGAATGGCTTCCCCGTTGAAGGCTCCGTCGTCCGCACCCACGCGGCTACTTCGCCCTCGTCCAACTCATCTGAGCCAGCATCGCGCTGTCTACGCTCTTCAAATTCGACGAGCCGTACATGATACACCGCCACTGGCGCAAGGTCGCGGAATCTGGAACGCGCAGCAAGGGCAGAACGATGCGAAGGAGGATGGGATTAGCGTGGCGACGCCCCCGATACGCTGGTATACTGAGACTCAAAGAGCTCCGGACGCGTTTGAAGAATGCGGCGGGAGGCAGCGACGAGGCGAAACCGAGGGGTCAATATCGCGATCAACACCGCTGCACTCGGTGCCTTACTTGCGGTCTTCGACTCACGCTCCTTGTGCTCCGGTGCCGGCGTGAACCCTCTGCACAGGTTCTACACGGATGCGCTCATGTCGGTCCTTCGAGCGCAGAGAGCGCATGGTCGCAGGGCTCCCGCGTCACGTTGGGCTCGCGGCGCGCCCTCAGGAACATCGACTGGACGATTTGGACCGGCACTACCACCTGCAACCCGCGAATGGGTACGACGGGCCCCGGTCTATAGATTCGATCCGGTAACTCAAAGCGCGCTTCGTATATTCTTCATTGCCTAATATACGCCTCTAGTTACAACCGACTTTACTTGCGGGCATATGGATTCCTCACCGTTCTGGGCGTCGGGCACCCTTTGCTAGCGTATCTCTAGATCCCTTAATAAGTGGTCTCGATGATGCCACTTTGGTGCGCGTTATCTCAGCGAATTCGGGCCGCCGCTCACCGTGTCTCTAGGACTCTTGCCGTGCGCAGTGATACCTCGAATTTTGGACATCCGCCCCCACAACACGAGCCAGCTTGAAGGCAGCGAAGATGCGCTAGCGCAGATGCGGAACATGCGTTCCGCAAGGACGACAGCCAGTGCAGCCGCAGCGTCCTCGCAGAAGCACGATCTATTGGCGTACTGCTACCCATCCCTCGGATCTCCCGCAGTCGCTTCTCTATGTCATGCTCCCCGTTTCCCTGCGAGCTTCGGTCTGCGCACCATGCCATCCTTGCCGACGTCGTGGATGGATGGCGAACGACGTCTGCAGTGCCGCCAGCCCGTCGCACCACCCGCCGGATGCGTCTCATCATCCGCGTACGCTCGTTATCCCCAAGAAGCGACCAAACTCGCGCTGCTGTACCCCAGGCCTACGCACCGCTCTTGCGCCCCTTCTCTCCGGCGCAGTTACTTCCTTCTTCCAACGCATGTCGACCTCACCGATGTCCCGGATGGTCGCATTCCCTCCACTGGCATACCGCCTTCTCTCGCATGCCGACGCTACTCGTCAAGGCGACGACGACGAACCCATACTCCGCCGTTCCCGTTGACGGTACTTGACGTCTGGCTTGGCTCATGCTGGCTGCAATCCGGGTTCCTTGGAGCGACGCGAGCGCCAATTTTTTTGTCGAAAGAAAAGGCGGGAGGCACGGCGGAGGAACCCGAGGCTTAGACTCGAGTAACGAGAAACCAGGGACAGCAGTCCCCGCTCGTACGCTAGTACTCTCCAGCATGCTGCTGCATTGGTTTTAAGGCAGTGCCGCCGCGTCGTTCTACCCATGGCACACTTACCTCTGTCGACTGAGTGGCAGGAATTGCTCCGCTGCATTGTCGTATCCCTCCTCCGTTACCTCTTCTCGCTGCTGCGCTCGCTGGAGATGGTCCCAAGCTCCACGATACTGGGCAGGGCCTCGACGAGAGCGATAGCCTGTTCTCGCGGGGGATAGCGTATGCATTGAGGAGTAACGACGATTCCCCGCCCTCGACACTACCCCCCCCCCCCCCCCCCCTCCCCATCCTTCACGGCCACCGAGCGGTCCACCGCATGCCTCCATTGTTGTGCCCCCTCCGGTACGTCGTTTTGCTCCTTGCCTACCCCCGCAATACTTTCCTGCGCGGCCCCTGGGCCCTTACTCGGATCGAGTCATTGGCGTGGAGTGGCTTTTGAATCACGGCCACCCATCACATCCGGACCGACACTCTCGAGGCTTGCAAGTCCCTTCAGGCGTGCCATCCTTTCCGTCGTCACTATCGCGACATCTGGGTATTCGATCCCGCGGATCGCGGTTATCGCAGCCTCAAGCCCGGCGGAAGACATTTCTAGGCTATATGTACATACCTGTGGATTCTGCGCGGACTCTCGCTCGTTTACTCTCGAATGACGATTACATATTGTACTATCGATCAGGCTTGTCGCAGGCTACTACCGGTTTCTTCGTTATGGTCTTATCCTCGTATTCTTGTTCCGAGTGCTACATATGTACGACTGGTTTGCTGTACCGTACTGCCCGGGAATCTTGTAAATTTGGAGCACTGCGTGGCCCTCGTATGCAGTGTATATCCTCCATCTTCCGAGCTCACTCGGCTCATGGAATACGAATCACATAGTTAGTCTTTCATTCCTACACCTTACACCTAGGTATGCGCAAACACTCGAAACCGCATCAGAGGTTCAGACCGGGTCTGAACTCCCCCTGCAGTTTCACATCGAGCCCTGCAGCCCGCATGTCATCCACTCGAGGCTGCGCTTCCATGGCGCTGTACAGAAGCGCGCCGGAGTAGAATCCACGCAGGAACGACAACGACTCGACAGCGCCGGACGAGGCGCGCGAGTCGGCAACATCGAGTAAAGCGCTGAGCGCGCGGGTGTTGAGGTCGCCCATTGCGAGACGCGAGAGGTGCGGGCATAACGGCGCCGCGGTGGATGTATGAGGGGTGATGGTGAGCGCCTCGAGGAGACGGCACTCCGCCTCCTGCGGCGCGGTCCGTTTGAAGTACACGTAGAACGTCGTCAGCGTCGGGAGGGCCGCGAGCACGGGGATGAGCGCATCGGGGGCGGACCACTCGGTGACTACGAGCGTGATGAGCGGGCACCTTGCGCGGCGGATGAATTGGGGGAGGGATCTGGCTGCGGTCTCCGAGATCCAGAGCTCTTGGAGGACGGGTGCGGTGAGGTATTGGAGGAGCTGCGGGAGGCCTGAGAGGCTTAAGCGGTGGAGGTGGGGAAGAACAACGGGTGGCACCACCGCCAGGACGGGTGGTAGGGCAGGGACAGGGACGTGAAGGCCGGGATTGAAGATGGCGGTAAGGCCCGGATTGAAGATGGCGTCGACTCGCACGTCGACGTGCAGGCGGTATTCGACCAGCGCTGGGGTGGTCCGTAGTAGTTCCACAATTTCCAGTACGGGGACATGCGAACCGTAGAATCCGTGGACGTGTGAGAGCTGGTTCCACGGAAGGAGGAGCGACGCTGGAGATATGGACCAGTTGCCCGTCAGGTCGACTTCGCGCAGGCTTGGAGCGATGGAGAATACATCCCCGGTCGGAGAGGTTCCGTGGAGCAACTCCAGGGTTTCCAGAATGGGAAGTCGCCCCTTCACCGACTGGAGCAGCTCCAGTGACTCCGTCGGGCGCAGGCGCAGAGCTTTCCAGCGCCTCGAATGGCTACAAAGAAGCTCGAGCGACTCGGATCTATTGCTGCTCCGGGGGCTGAGCAGAATAGTTATGTTCAGCGGAGCGACATTGCCGCTGCGATGAAGTAGAGTCTCCACCATCGCCCGCGGGCATGCGTCGTCCATCCCCTTTCTTGGGTCGAAGCGTACCAGCCGGGGCGTATACACCAAGATAGAAGTCCAGAGGGGGGCGTGCGCCAATGCCGCCGCCCTCCAGTAACGGCAGACGTGGCCGAGCGTCCACGGGGCCACCTGCACTGTATGACGCTGAACCACCCGCGTGGGCGGCAACATCCAGTCGAATATTTCGCAGACGATCTCGGCAGGGATGCGACGGACGGGATGTAACACTGCGCGGTACTCTTTGAGGGTTTTCTCTTCTGCCTCTCTTCCAGGATGAAGTCCCCGAGGCCTTGTGAGGTTATCGACGATAATGTGTATTATCGCCGCCTCGTGTGGGAGGGGCACATCGTTTGTTGAAAGAAGGCGGGCGACGGTCTGCAGCTGGAAGTCGGTGAGGTTACTCTCATAGAAAGCTGGGTCGAAAGATGTAGCCAGCATGTGTCGTTCAGGGGGAGGAGAGGATTGCCTTGATTTGATGGGATATGACTCGGACATCCCCATTGGAAACGTTCTGCCTCAGCGAAATCTCGTATTTTTGAAAGCAGAGGCTCAAAATTGAGTATGCAGTTGTATATCTAGGTCGTTCTGTGGGCCCCAATTGGAGACGGGACGACGTAAGATATTTCTATTTTGCTCGTTCGGGCCGGGGTAATCCGATGAAGCAATTTTGAGCGATGAGTGATGAGCGCTGAGTTTCGAGTGTTCGAGACAATTGAGCTAAGGTAGACACGGATAGTGAGTCAACCCACAAAGCCCAGGAATTACGGACGGGCGTCACGCACCTTCTCAAATCTGACCAGATGGGTGGTGGTCGAGGCAAATCGAGGACACAGAAGTTGTTATCAAATCCTGCGACCATGCATGAGCGTAAATTTAGAAAGCAAAGAAGGTCCATCTCACTATGCTCGATAGTTATACTTGACGCTCGCCCTCGCCTCAACGAACGCCGGCCACACCCAGTACAGCAAATGCCCGATGTACATCGTCCACGGCATGAACACATGCTTCTCCCCGCGCTCAATGGCGCGCACACACCGCTCCGCGACGAACTCGCGCTTCATGCCGTGCGTATTTGGGTCCGCTTCCCGCACGCGTACACCCGACGACGACGATGCATGCTGGCCAAAAGGCTCCGCGTCCACCGCCCCGCGCCGGAAGTCGCCCTCCACCGTGCTCGGCATCACCACCGTAACCGCAATCTTGGGATGCTCGATCGCAATCGCGTGGTAGAGGAGTCGCGACGCGGCTTTGGTGGATGCGTAGAGGGAGCGAGTCGGCGCGGGGATGGCGGCGGCTAAAGAGTTGAGGAGGAGGAGGGCAGGGTGCGGTGAGGTGTTCTGGAGGAGGGGGATCTGTGCGCGAGAGTCAATATGCAGTGGCGAGGAAAATATCGATAAAGATGCTCACGAAGGTAAGAGCGGTAACGAGCGGTCCGACGTAGTTCCCGCGCGTTGCCACGCCGGCGATGTTCACGACGTGCTGAATGGCGTCCTTTTCGATGTTTGCAGGACGCGAATGAGCGGCGCCGGCGACCTCCATAAGCGGACGCAGTCCAGACACGCCCGCCGCGACGATAATCGTATCGAGGCCGCCCCATGCTGCAATGCACTTAGAGAAGATAGCAAGATGTCGAGGACCAGAATACGCACCCGCCTCCACTCTCCTCCGTACCTCCACCATGTCAGCTGGCTCAGCAAAGTCCCCTGCGATGCCGATTATCTCCGTTGACGGTCCTTTCCCGTCATTGGACTTGCGCGTCTCTACCTCGCACTCCAGTACAACCGCTGTAATATTATCCGCCCTGCGCCCAACCACGCAGAGCCCACGGACGCCGAGCCTTGCGTATTGGTGCGCGAGGGTGCGCCCGATGCCAGAGGACGCGCCGATGATGAGGACGCGCTCTGTGCGACGGGGGAGTTTGGAGGAGCGCGCGGGGTGAGTGAAACGGCGGCGCAGGAGAAAAAGGAGCGGAACCAGGGCGAGGGCGAGATAGTGTGGGCGCGACATGGTGACTTGAGGAAAGAAGCGGGGAGCGGAGGGCGCAGCCAAGCCTGCCCACACAACTACCGCCCAGAGACAGAAAAGACGATTTGTGTAGGGAGATGGTTGGAAGACTGTGAATTCAGTGATGATGAAAGAAATTCAAAGAATCCGACGGAAAATCGGTGAAGGTCGCGCAAGGATGCAGATAAATAATTGAATTGAGGAGGAGGAGGGATACACTGGCATTGAATAACTACAGCAAACGGCACAAACATGTCAGAGCGAAGGTGACGAGGAGGAAAAAATTGGGACGAGCCGAGGCAGAACCTGCGGCCGTCAGTGTCCGTGTCCGAAACTGTAACTGGGGCTTGAGGTGAGTCGATAGTTTGAAGTCCAAGTCGAAGTCGATCCGGGAGCTCAAGCGTGCCAGATCCACCCTTAACACCTTGCCCGACAACCGTGCGCGAGTCCCAGAACGTAAGATCAGCCCCGGACTGCTATCGATGACGCCGCAAAGCAGCGCCCCGGCAAGCCTTGACCTAAGGAGCGTTTGTGTGCAAGGGAATCTGCCTGGAGGACCCGTTACGATGTTATCTCGACGCGCAGCTTTCTAGGTAGATCGCCAGGCAACGGCAAGGAACACCAGGCTCGTCCATCAGACCCCGCTCCCGTCTCATACACGTCTGGCCATGGCAGGGATGTCGGGGGGATTCAGGAGTGGGAGGCCAACCGTCGCCGTTCGCAAGGGATAGTTCCTATGATGTATTATTAATGAAAAATCTGGGTTCGCAGTCAGAAGGGAATGAAGTAGCAGCAGGGAGAAGAACGCACTTGGCTACATGAAGGCGGAAAGCAGAAGGTGTGACGGAAGTGTGACCGTCTTATAGGAGGCACGGCAATCGCCGAAAGCAGTGCCAATACCTGTTTCTGAGTCTTTCCGAGTCGCTGCTGCTCAATCGCTGTTGACAATTTTTTCGTCAAGAATCAAGCCAGGACGTCTTCGGTTGTCTTTGCCAAAGTATAGCTCACAGCAGGCTACTTTCAACCCTCAGACTCAGTGTTCAACCAATGCTCAACAAAATGGAATCCACGCGGGAAGAGTGCTGAATATGGATGTTGCTTCCAGGCTGGATCTACGTGTATAGTTCAAACCCGAACCACATCGACATGCGACCAGTCTAGGCTGGGGGGAAAGCTCAACTTGGTGGGAGAAAGCGATCCAACCAAAATTTCAACCTATGTAATGTGCGTAGAGTGGGCTTGCGACTGTCATAGCGCGGATATTTTTCATTCCGATGTAACAGCCTCCAGCTCATAACAACTTGGAATTGTGGTTGAAGGTCGGATGGAGATGAAGCCAGTCGCATCGCCGCATCATGGCGGGTTGATGCGGCAGCGATGCCAACAATGACCAAACAATGACTCAACTCTCCTCTGTTTTGCACTCACCTTAGCCCTTGCAAGTTTCACCTCCAAGGCCTTCCCTTCTACGCACAACAAACGACCTGGACGTGCTTCTCCGAACTCCGTCCGGACAACCTCTCACCCGGGCCTATCATTCCTTACGCAGACTGCTCAGACTGACATATAATTGTCCTCGGACCTCGAGAGGGTATCGCAAACGACGAAGAGTCCTCTCACAGAAGACATTATCAACCCCTGCAACGCAATCGTCTTCTCTGCCCTCCTCTGCCTCGCATCTGTCTCAAAATATCGTCGACGCCTGCGAAATTATCTGAATGCTCGCGGCGTTACTACACAGCCTACGTCTCGGCGCAGTCACTTCCTTATCTGACCGCAGCACAAACGCTGCGGCCAACTTACGGTACCCACCTTCCAGTGTCTTACTCAAACCCGCGAAAATCCCGCGAGGGGCCAAACGGCTCGCTGTATTTGGTCTTTAAATTCAACTAGTGGCGCAGGGTAAAATATTATCACCTTCCACTCACTCATCTCTATGCCGCGCTTTGGACGCTTCATTCTACTCGCCTTGCTGTCTGCGACGGCGACGGTGCTCGCGGCCGATGATCAAAGTACCACCAAGCATGACAGGCCAATGTGCGTCCTATATTCTTTCATGGATTCTGAAGGCTGATTGAGTATATTGCAGAGGCGGATTCGTTCCGAAGGTGCGACTGCAATTTATCTCTACCCCAAGCCTGCTATCTCAATCTTGAATTGCAGAAAGCGCCAGCAGTCTTTGCGCTGGCTTTGTATGCGATCTCTGCCGCTATCCACTGGACTCGTGAGCCCTGTCTCTCTCTGCTCGCTGGTCGGCTCTGATTCAAGGACGGAAGACTTCTTCGCCGCGTCTCCCCGTCGTCCGTTCATGGCTACCCTCCCTCTGGGAATGACCTGTAAGTACCCGTTGTCATATTTTTTCTTCGTGCTCACTGACGGTTACAGTCATGGCCACTGGCTTCGTCCTTCGCATCCTCTACTCAAACCCGCCGTTCACCCTCGGCAAGTACATCGCGATGGACCTGGTACGCATCCTTCTGCTTCGGCGTACAATCCCGCAATAGACTCATCACCCTCACTGGCAGTTCATCCTGCTCGCAGTGCGTATCACCCCAGACGCCTCATCCCCGAACCCATCCGAACCTTGCGTAGCCCTGCCTCTTCCTCGCCACGGACTACATGATTCTCTCGCACCTCGCGACCACCTTCGACGAAAAGGTGACCGACCGCTGTCTCCTGATCCGCCACTCCCGCATCGTCAAGATATTCGTATGGAGCGACGTGTCGACGTTCTTCCTCCAAAGCGCCGGCGGTGGGATGAGCACGTCGAACCCTACCCTGGGCAACACGGTATGTACCCTATGTCTTTGCTCGTCGGAAGTACTGAACTGATCAATATATACAATATTTTCTAGATCGCCTTGACGGGGCTCGTCGTGCAAGCGCTCTCGTTCCTCTTCTTCTCCATCGTGCTCGCCGTCTTCGGCCTCCGCGTGTGAGTCCGCGCGACGCACGCACCCCCTCCTTTCCTCCCGTCCTTTGAGCTGACTGTGTTTCAGTAAGAAGTACTTTCCGGACGCTTGGCACGCCCCCAGCATGCGCCCATTCAAAGTTCTCTCGCGCGAAGCGATTGACGACTGGCGGGTCGTCTTCTACATCATGGGCGTAACGTGTATTGGCATCCTCATCCGCTCCGTCTTCCGTCTGGTCGAGTACGCTGGCGGGTGCGTGCTGCGTTCTCTTCCTTCTGCGAATCACAGAATTAATTACTTATTATAACAGATTCAGCGGTGTCGTCGCCACGCACGAGGGTTACTTTTATTTCTTCGACGCACTGCCGCTCTGGCTGTCGATGACCCTCTACTGCGTCGTGTGGCCCGCTCAGGCGCTCATCCCGCGGAATGGACATGAGCAGTTGAGCATGGCGCGCAAGCCGCTTGTGTAGAGATCTCGTGGACTTTTGATATCGTAGGCTGGATAATGGACAACGCTCGTTTGAACCTTACTCGAAGGGTTCATTTTCGCTGTGGAATGTGCCCTGTACAATTTGATAATAAATTTCTCCGGACACCTTTCACGCTTGGGACCCACTTCGTCGGCTTTTCCCGCATGTCTCAGATGGATCGCGGTATCCAACCTGTGCGCGGACCAAGGTGCATGGCTCAACTCATCACCCGAATTGCAAAATACGCTGTATTAACCCACCGAGGCCACTTGATCGGAGTGCGCTACTCACTGAATATGTACACGGATTCCTCGAGGTCCACTGGTGCCCGTGCACCGATGTAGGTGAATGAGTTCCTCCGGGGATGCCACTGTCGGCAAACAGTGTTGTTTTTCTCCCTGCACTGTAGATGTTGTTTTTTCTTGGTTCAACGTCCACAGAGGGCCGCCCCTGACAGTGCTGATGCTTGAAGTTTAAAGGCAGCAACCCCCAGGGTGAACAGTGTCTCAGATCGTGAAATCCTAGGGGTCCAACCGGTGCGCGGAGCAAGCTACATAACTCAGTTCACGACCTCCTAGCGAAATCCCTCCATTTTAATAACCTAGGCCAGCTGACTGTAACTGCGCTGCTCACTGAATTCGGATTCCTTGCGGTCCACAGATGCTTACAAGCATCGCTGTAAGTGAATGAGTTGCCTTTCGGGGGGACGACACTGTCGGCACACAGTGTTTTTGCTTCCTCAACAAAAGAAACAACGTCTTTCCACGGTTTTTCAAACGAAAATCGTGGACTCACTTGGAGTTCGATGGGCACTAACGCCGTTATCGCGGTTTAAACCATACCCGTCTCGCATTCCAGCCTGAGTCAATGGGTCGACTTAGAGCCAAATCGGGACGAGATATAGAAGCTCACCGAACGAAGATCCCGATCAGCGGCTGTGCCGCCCTCTTTTTGGAACCGACGAAACAGAGAAAGCAGAGGACCTCAGGCTCTCCGACCTGGGACCTTGCGACTGTCATTTTTCATCGGTGTTGGCTGCGTATTCTTCGATCGACTGTCAGGGGCTCGAATAAGAGAATATTGCACGACTAGTATTAGGTTGACTTGGAAATCGACGGCAAAAATCTGGGAAGCATTTCCTGAACGGTCATGGGCAATGTCAGAAAAAAGAAGCGTGGGTGTTCGAGGACACCAACTCGAAGGAAACCACGGATCCCAAAATTCTTCAAATACTAGCAACGGCCAAGAAGAAAAGTCGCGACTTGTGCAGATTCTCAGGGCCGAGGACCCTGAAAGGTGGTGTAATCTAAACTTCCAGACCTTCTATCCATTTCACCAGGATTTCGTTAAGCTCCACCGCATGCGACATCACCGCCCAGTGATCACCCTCGACCTCCTTGCGTGTGAGGGGGCCTTTCACGTAGCGGCTGTGGGTGGTATCCCCAAATACCGGGAGCCCAATTACGTCCTTGTTGAAGGCCACAAAGAGCACAGGCTTGTTGAGCTCATATGCGGTCGATGGTACATCTAGAGAAGGAGATTAGAAGAGGATGGCGGAAATAAAGGCTACGCACTGGCATCGTCCTCGCCGTTGCTCTTGTCCACCAGCACTTTATACCAGCAGAGGGGGGCGGTGAGGCCGCCGCTTCGCAGCGAGTTGGCATAATATTCCTTGTCCTGAAGCGCGGAATATCACTATGTTTAAGGTAGAAGCAAGCTGGGGGTTACATACCTCTGGAGTGATGTGCGCAGGCAGCGCGGTCGTCTTGTTCCCTTCGATCCAAGTCTGGGCGCCGCCAGCCACGCACATGTTGTCCTTCCAGATATCGGGACTGAGTGGGAACACGAGGCTGAAGAACGAGTCGAACTAAATGTTGTCAGCACAATCCACCGATCAAGAAATTGAGACCGCCGTACATTCTTCTATCCAGCCTGTAGTATTCGTGTAAGGCCAAGAACACAAGCCTTTTGCTACAACAATTTCTTTGGCTTGAAGACCTTTGAGGTTTGTCGAGCCCGAATGCATAGCCTGCCAGTAGAAATCTGCAAAGGATGGAGGAGGAGGAGAAGGTAAAATTTGACGTGACGTCAATCCAGTCTGATCAAACCAAACTTGAATCCCGACGTCGACTTCTGTTTTCGAATATCAAGTCATCCTTAGCGCAAAACCTCTCTGAAAAGCTCTAGCTTGGCTCTGGTCGTATGGAACCCTTTGCTCAGAATCCGCGCGAATTTAGCATCCCAGATGAGACTGCACTAGACAGAACGCAAGTCTTTGCTTCACGTCGATTGCTTGGCCCATATCCGGACTCGGAAGGGTAAATGGTACACCGTCGTTGCCAGAGACTACCTTGCCGACTTGGACCTTGACACCGGCCTGACCTCGCGCGAGTATGGGACGGAGAAGTAGGCTTGTCGCGCATGAAGCCCCGGAAAGCATGGCGTCCGCCGTCCGGAAGTTCCGACCACAGAATTCTATCGAAATCAGCAAGGCAGTTAGCCTCACCATGGGGCATCTTCTTCAAGATTCTACAAGTTAGTTTCTGAGGCTGGACGCGGTTATTTTGCGACGCACCCGCGCCTTGCAAATTGAAGCCGTCGAACATGAGGCGGTATCGCGGGGTGAGCTTGGACTAAAGTACGGACCTCTAAACGCTAACGTTTCCCTTCAGTAACCAAGTCCCGGGGCAGTCGAAGACTTGAATCCAAAAGTGGAGTCACGGTGGCAAAGTGGGCAAAGTCTATCATGCCCGACGCTCCCGGATCCACTGGTTTGAACCAGCGACAAGACTGGGATGGATGGCCGCGCATGCCAGAGTAGTCTAGCGCCGTGGTCGTCGTCGTTGGGAGGAAAGGTCGAAATAGGAGGGTCTCCGGATAATCATCTGGCCCACACGTCAGGGTCATCCCCTTCGAGGCTCTGAAACCTACCACGACGACGATTGACGACGACGTTCAGTGGCAGCAGCGCTCAAGCAGGCGCCCCCAGATCTGTCTCACATCCCAGACCCTCGACCAGATCTCTTCCAAGTCTGCTTTCACCTCTCTCCGCTCCACCTCTTGTCACCCCCGAATCGGGTGGCTGGCCGGCTATCTGGACGAACGAGGAGTCCAGAACTAAAAGAGGATGTCTGTTACCATGAAGAACGAGTTACAAGCCGCCCTGGGTCTGCCAGTGACGCCGCACACCGGACCTTCTCCGAGCTCGAGCGCCCAGCGCGGGTGCCACGCGAGACGCCTGCAGCACTAGACCTGGGACGATGTGCATCTGAACGGGCACTTCCTTTTCGCATGCACACTTTCTGGTGCGATACAGGCGCCTCAACTCTTGACCACCTCGACCGAAGCCATAAACTCACGCGATTGTACTTAGCGGTTTTGCACCGCGGCCGCCCATCGTCGATCTTCGTCGATAATGATAATTCGCTATCCACCTTCGCCTTCGTACGTGTCTCCGCTACCGTAGGCTTTTGTGCTAACCGACCCTTGCCACCACGGAAATCTTTTGCCATCTTCTCGCCGCCCACTTGCGCAAGTCTTTCAGCAATCCACTGCCCAAAGGGATAATGCCCGCCCTCCAGTATCATTGCGCTGCAGTTAGGCGACACTCGACGGTCAAGTCAAAATTTTCGTCAATTATCGCGGCAGACGATGTCGAATCCGTCCTTCAAGCATGCAAATCCGTGCAACGCATCTGCGGTCGCAGCGCCCGTTCTGGTCCGCTTGACTGTACTCTATCCAGAACTCCTCCGCCGCAGGGACGCCGTGCTCTACATTCAGCGACATCTTTCTCCTTGACCAGTATGTCGTCAAATTGTTGGTTCGTCCATCGAAGGTTGACCGCGCGTCAGGACGATCGCGATCCTTCACCACGAACGCATGAGAGGCGCAGCTTTCCATATGTATGCCAAATCCATTATCCTCGTGTTCCTTTTGTTTACATTACTACAGGCCGGTGGCTTAATATACATTCTACGTCTACAATCCTTGCTAATTTCAAACGTATATCCGTCGTTCATGGTGTTTCACGCGCAACGCCGCCCGCGTGCCTTTCGAAGCTATGAACGACTTTAGAAACATTGGGACGGCTGCGAGGTGATATCATCGAATACAAGTCCACGCGTGGGTATGAAGGGGCGCTGCGTTCGTTGCCAGCCGGGGGCATGACTGCCGGTGCTGCGCGCGCATTACTGGCGGTACTGGTACTGGCAGGGGGTGGAGCCGGAGTGTCGCTTTGATGGTCGCGGCAGAGATGGCCGCGGGGTGTGGCCTCGAGCTTCGGCCGTCGGCCTCATCGAGCGTATCCACCGCCTTGCGTTTGCGGGGGCGCGGTGCCCATCGCCGCCCAGACGTTGAACAGGACTGTGTGATGGAAATTAAAACCTCAACACATCGCCGCTCACTGCCGTGATACCATCAATGATGTGCAGTGCCGAGCACTCGGAGTTGAACCTCGGTCACAGCCCCGAGCCTCGGTCTCCACCCCGAACCACTCGGTTCCGAAGTAGGACTACGTATATAAACCCCCCATGTACCGATTCCACGGGAATCACTCTTACCTCAATCCACAACAGTTGCACTGTACCTTTGCGTGAACCTAAGTGACGCCTTGAGCTCATTCCAGGAATACCGCCAGCTAGTCTTCAAGTAACGCCTCGAGCTTGCTTCAAGGTTAGTTCAGCAGTCTTAAGGCTACGGAGACGTTTCCCGTATCCAAGTCTAACGAAGACGTATCTCGTTAGTCGGCTGTTCAAGGTAGATTGCAGTTAGTCGTGAGTTGTTTATTATAAGGATTTCTGAACTTCAACAAATAGGCTATCGCCAACCGGCAATACCAAATCACTCAAACGCGTGCTACGATCAACTTAGCTCGCGCTCAGCACTCCGCACACGGTTTCGCTAACAGACTGCCCTCGGGCCTTTGGAGACCAAGGCCTTGCCGCCGTCTGGACAAATGCCGTTGATCAGGGCCTGCCCGTCTTCAAAGATGCCCTCGACAGCAAAACTCGACCCAGTTTCCTACTCGATAATTACCACTCGACTGCGTACTCAACAGGGACCATCTCCACTTTCCCTGCAGTGACCCTCGGTCAGCGTTGGTCATTTAACACAAGAATGTCTTAGGTCGATCGACCGGGTGTCTGCAGCAACGTACAGAGCTCAAGTCGCCCCACGGGGAGCCGAATCGGGTCATTTGTTCACCGAGGCCACTTGATTGCGGAGTGCGCTGCTCACTGAATACGGATTCCTCGTGGTCCACTGGTGCCCGTGCACCGATGTAGGTGAATGAGCTCCCTTCGGGGAGCGCCACTGTCGGCGTACAGTGTTGTTTTTCTCCCTGAACATGAACAGCGATGTCCATCTCGAGGTCGCCGTCGTGCAATAATCTTCACATCGAGTGGGCGGTCAGCAGGGATCATCACAACTTTCTCTGGCCCTTGCTCAGTGTTGTCTTTCCAAATCGGGAATGTCTTAGCTGGATCGCAAGTGTTCACGGTGTCCGGAGCACAGTACAAGACTCAAGTCATCACATGGTAAGCTGTATATGGCTGTTAACCCACCGAGGCCACTTGATTGCGGAGTGCGCTACTCACTGAATACGGATTCCTCGTGGTCCACTGGTGCCCGTGCACCGGCGTAGGTGAATGAGTTTCCCCCGGGGAACGCCACTGTCGGCCTACAGTGTTGTTTTTCTTCCGTGAATATAGAACAGCAACATCCGGGTCCTTCTGAAGGTCACGGCAAGGTCACGGTTGACCTGTTGCCAAGTTAAATAGGTGTAAGATTCGTTCTACTGTTCCTTCGGAGTTCGCCAGGGATTCAGGCAAAATCTGCGTCCTAGCCTACCCTAGCCTGGTGGCCAGTAGTACTAGGTAGTACTCAGAAGGTTAAGAAGCTTCTCGCTGCCGGCATCGACGAAGATCCCGATCAGCGGCGGTGCCGCCTTCTTGCTCCCCGTTCCGACGGTGTTCTGTAGCTCTGTTGAGCTGAGTTTCAGAGTAAGGAAGTTTAGGTGCGCGTGAGATGTCGCGCATGCATACTACAAGTATAACAAAATTCTACAGCACCAGGCCCCAAATTTGCAACAAAAGGAAACGGTTCGAACGCGAAACCGGTCCCGAGTCCGTTGTATGTACGCGCCAAAATTCGGCGACTGCGGGGACAATGAATAAAAGATCGGGGATTCCAACCTCCATGCGCACTCAAAATTACTCGAAGTTGTCTTCAACAGGCTGAAATCCGTTTGCATTGATCACTTTCTTGTCGGGTTGCGTCCACGATATCATGAATACATTTACTGGTCTTGTTACAGGTTGGCAAATCGAGAAGATACACTGGTACATAACGAAATGAAGCTACAAACTACTACCATCAAGTTTCTAAGGAGCGTCGGTGCCAGGAACGGCGGGTGGGGGTGGAGGAGGAGGAGGGGTGGCGGCGGCAGCGGGTTGGAGCTCAGTGAGGCTGTCAATCCTTCG
Source organism: Mycena filopes (assembly GCA_029281495.1). Classification (NCBI taxonomy): domain Eukaryota; kingdom Fungi; phylum Basidiomycota; class Agaricomycetes; order Agaricales; family Mycenaceae; genus Mycena; species Mycena filopes. Next base: position 901,449 of record JARIHR010000005.1, on the reverse strand, counting down.
GACTGCCTTAGCCACCGAGGGTCCAGACGGCGTGGCAGCCTTCCACTTTGCGATGGGTACTGCCGAGCCTTCTACGCGGACGGGGGCGCTACTGGGGCCGGGGGTATCCGAGGGCGATGTGATAGTGGTAGGAAGGGGGACCGCAGGAGGAACGGAGACGGAGGGGTCGGTTGCGGGAGGGGGGGCCTCGGGATTGGGCTTGCGGCGGCGGGTCGGTCTGGCGCCGAGCTCGTCCTCGTCCACTTCCGCGTTCCGCTTCCGGTTCAAGATAGCAGATATCGCGCCTGACGCGAACACCCTGGGAACCGCAACAGCCATCGCGAGCACCCCGTCTGTTTTCGCGATGCCGTAGAGTTGTTTCCCCTCATGCTCAACGACGTTCGAAAAGACCGCTCCGAGGAGCTGGAAGAGAGGAAGTGAGCGTCGCGTTCAGGTTCGAAGGTAGTCTGATACTGACCTTGGTGAGGCCGCGAGGTTCTTCGTCAACAGTCTGCGTACTACTCACAACAGCCTCGCCCACTTCCACCTCTCCTCCTACCATGACATCAGACGCAGGCACATAGTGGCTGGCCGGGTCGCACGTCGATGTCTGCGACTGGGAGTCCGCCGAGGGTATGGAGCTTGACGCCTCTGAATCGAGAGAGATCCCGGGCTCAGGGAACATCGGTGCGCTACGGCTTGACGATAGGAGGAACGCCAACGCTGTTAATTATTCGGTGAGTTGTAGAGCTTGTATGGCAGGAAGATCGAACGCACCCCGCTTATACCGCGTGACGACCGGAGGCGCCGGACTTACTGGCCGAGTTACTGCGGATGCGGCGTGGCTAGAACGGAAGGATTCATTGATGGCACTCGGCGTATCTGAGGAGAAAAATAACTCACTAGGTAGTGAAAACATCATCGGCCGCGAGAATGGCTTCGCCGAGGACTTTTTGGAACCAGCTCACCCCCGCGTCGACTCCCCCCAGCTGGCAGAGACACCCGAAGAAGATGCTGAGGACCTCAAGCTTGATAGAGGCTTGTAGCACACTGCCTGGGTCGCCACAGTCTGACCTCGCGATAATTGTTCCTCGCGTTTCCTTGGAAAGGACGCTTTCTTTAATGGTCTAGATAGCATGTGTCAAAAAAGGGTGTTCGACTTGTAAAATGATAAACTTGCGTTGAAATGCGCCCGTGGGCGGTCCTGCGGTACCAGCTGTACGAGAACGTATCCAAACGCCACACTGAGCAAGGTTTCCCCAAACCCCTCGAATGCTTCGATTTCGGCGTCGCCAGCGTCGGCGAGATGGTTAGACATCCCGTGCATTTCCATGAGAGCCCGCATGGGCGTCACCTCGGGACACACTTTGAGAACACTGGTTTGCATGCTGTTTGCGAGGGCGCCGAGGTCGGTCCTGCGCTGGCTATCGGACTCGGAAGACATGCTAATGCTAGGCCAGGTCAAGTTCGAGTGTATGGCTGGAAGGAATTCAAACGCACGGCGAGGTTCTGGTTGGGTTCAGGATGCTTTTTGATTGGTCATCGCCGCTTTAGGCCTGTCGTTGATCGAATGGACTGCAAGTCAAGTTCAAGGCGTTGAAGTCAGCCACTTCAATGTCTGAGACATTGAAGGCTGAGCTGGAACCGGTGGGCGGGCCAAGGTACATAACTCAGATCATCCCCTCGCGACAATAACAATAAATAATGTTGACCGAGGCCACTTAATTGCGGAGTGCGCTGCTCGCTGAATTCGGATTCCTCGTGGTCCACATTTGCCAGCTCGATGGCATCGATGTAGGCGAATGAGTTCCCTCCGGGGGACGCCACTGTCGGCATACAGTGTTGTTTTCTTTCGTGAATGTATAAATGCCCGTCTCATGTATCCGAGTGAAACGACTGGGTAACTTTGGTTCTATGTTTTCACACGAGTCCTTGACCGATGAGAACATGAAATCTGCGTCGTATCCCGGTCAACAGTCGGCTCAGCAACCTATGTCGAAGAGAAGGCTAAGAGAGTTTAAGAAGCTACCTGCTGCCGGCATCGACGAAGATCCCGGTCAGCGGCGGTGCCGCCTTCTCCCGACGGCTTTGGTCCTTTGGATCTTCAAGTTCACAGTCAGTAAAGGCTTTTCAAGGGTAGCAAACAACCGATGCACAAACAACCGTTTTTGAGCAAAATACAACGGTCTGGCGCAGGTTTCGAGCTTGACCATATATGATTCACTCTTCACATTGCGCCCTTATCGAAGCAATCAAAACGGTCGAGGGCCGGAAGGACGTCGCGAAAGAAAACGGCAAGCGATGAAAGAGTTGGCTGGGGAGGCTCCCATCAGCGGCTGAGTAAAGGGATGTGAAATGAACTGAATTCAGATATAGTAGCTAGAATCCACCCAATCCGCCCAATTAGATCCCAGGACATCCGCAATGCCATATCCCGTCGCGGACGTAAGCTGCGTCGAGAATGGCGCTCGTCGTCCTGCAGCGCCAGGGCCTGTAAAACAAGGAAGGTCAGGTCAGATTGGGATGGACCAGGATGCGGAGAGGACTGCGTACCCGTACTACCGTATTCCGCGAAGAGGACATTGTCGGTCAGTGGTGTCGCTACAGACCAAATCTCCCACCCCGCCGGGTTTATGAGGGCGCCCATGTAGCAGCTAAACGGTCACAACAAGTTGTATGAAGCGGAAACAACCGGTTGCGGCGGACTCACGATATGTAGGCAACCCTATTAACGGGTCCACGTCAGTTCCATAGTCGGAATTAATTATGAAAGGAAAGAACTGACTGGGCCTGCGCACTCCACGGACGGCCCAAATACACCAAGCCAGCCAGGTCGGTGGTCGCAGCGGCGCTGGTCGTAATATTGGACTCGTTTATAACGAAGAGGCTCTGATCTGCGGTGTCTGGACCGTCTGCGGTGATCGCCCCGACGTCGACCGCTGCGATGGTGCTCCGGTGGAAGAAGGCGTGCCCGTGTTGCCCGTATATGAAGTCGATGGCGCCTTCGATATAGCACAGGCCATAGAACTGGACGCCCTTCTCCGCACGGAGAGTGTCCTGATATCTAGTAATGGAAGGTTTAAATCTTGGTGATTATCTGGCCTGATGACGCCAACGTACCCATAAAATCCGACAGCGTAGAACCCAAGGTTGGTCGCATATCCCGCCACCGCCGGTGCCTGCGCGTTTGCCGCAGTATGAGGACCAAACTCCGCCAGAGTCAAGATCTTATTGTGATGATATACAGTGAGCCGCTCACCGTGTTCACGACATCAACGTTGTATAGCGAGAAGTTGGGTGCGTCGACGCGCAAGGTCGCGGGAAGGTCGCCTCCACCAATTGTTCCCTGAGACAGATTGAAAGAAAGCGTGACGCAGTTAAGCTCGTGTCGCATAATATCATGAGTGAATCCCATAATCTGAGAAAAGCCAGAGAGTGAGCACATGGTGCTGAAGCATGTACGAAGACACACCGTCAAATTTCCCGTTCGGGTCAAATGGACCTGCTCGACATACGTGCCTGGCGCTCAATGAGGATGAATCGGAACGTCAAGATCAACAAAAGCGTACTTACCGGGATACACGAAAATCACTTGAGGAGACGCGTCGGCTGGTAAGGATACAACAGCTGCTTGAATGGTGGAAAATTCGCCGGTGTGGTTTGAAGAGCGGACTACGACCGCCCCAGTCGGCGGAACAGTCCGCCCGACGGCTCGCCTGGAAAAAACTCCAGAGCAAGAAACCAGCAACAAAAGTAGGGCTTGGGGGAGCATGGTGTCGATGGACCGACGGCGTCCGGCAATCGTCCTTAAGTAGCAAAAAGATCAAAAATTTGATTTTCAATTGCGGTCATACGACCTTCCAACGGGCCGCTCGCTTGCGCACTACCCAGACGCAAAATTAGATAGGCACGAAGGGTTGAAATAGCGACGAACATGATTCGTGGAGTCTGAAGACCATGCCGAGCCCAGGCCCCGAGTTTTTGAAAAGGCGAATATAATTCCACGTCTCGAAGAATGCACTCCGACACCCTTCCTCGACGTAATCCACAGCCCGTCACCTCCTCCTCCTCTCCACCAAAACCTGGAATCTCTTTGACCAAAAAGTTGCGCACCGCCCGGCCCGCTATACGCCTTGCAAACAGCCAGCAAATTGCGTCTTCCTCTGCGCGGCGCTTGAGGAGGACCAGCACCATGCGACTCACACGTCCACCGGCAAAACACTTCCGACCACCTCCTGCTTCCCGGAATAATATCCCCTCACGGAAACATGGCGGAAGGAGTACTTTCAAGACGGGCGAATGCGGAGGATGTCGAATGAAATGTACGCGCGCACTGGCCCGCCCCTGCTCCCGCTGCCGCTCGAGGCCGAGGTCGTGTTCGAGGACTGATACGACGATGCATGCGATCTACACAATCCGCTCGTCGCCGTGATGTGGATGTTCGCCAACCGACGGGGTCGAGCTCTGGGGGTGTCTGAGCGCGGTGGAAGCACCGCTGGATGCACACTGGCAGGCTTGGGAGTGTCGAGAGCTTGACCGAATGTGGAGTGAGGATTTAAAGTCAAGGCGCCCGCGGTGGTGGAAGAGGCGTTCTGCATCCGAGATGGTGCGCTCCGCGAGGAGCTTGTCGTTGGCGAGAAGAGGCAGTGGACGGGATAAGAGCGGTGCCCCGCAATGTAGGTATTGTGACGTCGCGGTACCTGTTGCTGCGTATTGGTGGATGGTGGGTTTCGAAGGACATTGGTCGACAATAATGCCGGGGACAAGCGCGCCTTCGACGGGTGCGGAGCTGCTGCCGGGCACGCTTGGTCTCGTCGGGATCGGGGTGGACCGCGACACGATACAAGGGAGCTCGGTATGTCGAGGTTCTCGTCGGCGGGATCGGGGTGACAGAGGCCGCGCGGTTAGAATGCCGCCGGAGGACTAGTACTGCGCTGCTTGAGGAGCAGGAGCCCAGCCGATAGAAGATATATTGGCGCGGCTCATCCGGGGTTGAAGTCGAGGCGATGGCGAAACTAGTCGCGCCGTCGGCGGAGACGTCAGCTTGAGTAGGTAGATATGGGCGAAGATCTGAGAAGAGCCCCGAGGGTGTATGAGTGGCGAGGGTCGAGGCCGTGTCCGAATTCCGTGCAGCTTGTCGATATCTCGAGGGCGTCTGATCCGCAAGCCACTGTGACCCTGCTTCGGGCCCGCGTGAGTTCCAGCACCTGCCACCCGCACATTTGCTCGCATAGCCGAATGCTCCTCATGCGCCACCGGCGAGGATACGATCACATCAGGGAAAACACACATGGCTAGGTTGCACTCTGTAGGACCAGTAGCTGGAGTAGGCCAGGAGACAAGTACCCAAATAAGTAGCGGCCAGTAGCTGTCTGCAACGTCTCAGTAGCTCCTGGTAGCACGCAGGTGTGGGCTCGGTAGATCTCGGTTGGAGTTGGTAGTGCTTGTGCTACCCAGCTCTCGACGCTCTCAGATCTGAATATCACAGCAGTAGGGATGAAAAACATATATTAGGAAACCAGTACTGCTAATCTACGCGCCCCCATCAGCCTCTACATCGTCTTCCGCATCCGTGTCACCCGAACGACCCGCAAGTTCATTACGCAACGCCTCCTCCTCGTCCTCGTTGATATTGGTCGAGAGGACGGAGCCGGTGGCGGGGGTAAGGAGGGTTTGACTGCAAAGTAAAGGAGTGAGAGGAAGTTGGAGAAAGGTGGTGTAAAATCTTACGACGCGCGCTTGTACCAATTTCCCCGGATATTTTCCACCACCGTCGGACTCAGCGCATTCCACTTCTCGACGTCCGAGAGATGAGCGCGGTATCTGAGGGCCACCGCCTTCTCGGTGAACTTGGCTTGAACGAACGATCCAGTCGACCATTCATCAGAACAAAATTCGAGCTAAGGTTGAAATTGAACATGCTTAGTAATCACAAATCAACGACTGGAGACGTACCACCGCAAAATCGAACGCCGTATACGGGAGGGAGATGGGATTGAAGAAGCTGGGGAAGAGGACACCCAGCGAGACTGCATCGCGGAAGGTGGTGAGGCGTCGGACAGACCCGATGATCTTATTCTCCCCGAAGCCTTGGCGAATTTTGGGATTCTACGGGGCGTCAGGTGAGGTCGGTGCGTAGGGTACGAGAACATACCTTGTAGTGAAAGCTGGCCTTGTGCTTGAGATCCTCGGCCTTCTGTCGGTTGGTTTCAATCACCTTCTTTGAGGCGCTGCGTTCGAGGCCGTAATGGCCGGCAAACTGGGCGCGGTACGCCTCAACAATCTTACCGCGCACTTGAGAGCCCCGCGCCGTGATCTACACATAAGTGAGCAAAGGAGACCGCGCGGAGGAGGACAGCAGACAGACAATTTTGGTAATTCGATCAGTGAGAACATAACGCTCGCCGCGGGCGGAGCGGCACGCTCCGCGGAACGCCTCCTGACTCCACTGTGTCTGTAGGCCGACAGCGGGAAAGGCGTCGACAGCCAAGATGCGGGCCGAGTAATCAGCGCAGGCACGGAGGATGAGAGAGTGGGGGATCGAGGCATAGTCGGATGCCTTCGGCTTCGTCCCGGGAACGAGCATGAATCCCTCGCGGAACTTGGCCTCCAGCTTAGCCTTAGCGCGCTTCGGTGGCGGCGGCGGCGAGCTCTCCCTGGAACGTGCACGTTTGCCGGAGCTGCGACTGCGATCGCTGGAGCCCTCAGATGGGGAAGAGCTGCGTGGGAGTGGCGACGATGGAGGGAGAGGGTGCTGAACTCGAGGGTCCTCGTCGTCCATGTCGATGTCGGGCCCAGGAGAGGCAGGGGGTGATGGTGCGGAGTCCAGTGCGCGCTGCGCCGCCGTCGGCTCCGGTATTTTGATGAATGCACGCGCGGTCGTCTTGGGCTCCGTCGACTTGGCGAGGGCCTTGCGCAATATTGGTTTGGGACGCGGGGGAGGAGGGGGGAGTGGTGCTCGGGGGGTAATCTGTCTCGTTACATGTTCTCAGTGAAAGGGGAAAGATAATGAATATTATTGACACGCACCGCGGTAGAAAATGCGACGACAGACTCATCAACTTCCGACATCCTCTCCTCGCTCTCAAAGCCATCGTCGTCATCGTCGTCCGCTGAGAAGGATTGTCAGGCAATGTTAGATCAGAGAGAAGGAGAATATTAAGTACCATCTGCCTTAGCCTTCTGTGCCGCGGCGGTGGCGACGAGCTTCTTCTGTTTCTGTATCTGCTTCTGCATGGCGATGAACTTGGCCTGCATTGAATCGAGATTCTCCTTGTCTGAATTGTTGTCAGCATTAATCAAGGGATCGTGAGGTGCGCACCAATTTCTGCCTGCTTTTCAGAGGGCTTGCGGCCGCGAGGCGGAAGCTTCGTGGGGTCGACGGAGACATCGCGAACGCGGCGTGTTTTGCTGGGGCGCGGGGCCTCGTCTGACGAGGGGGAGGGAGAACGAGGTCTGGCCATGATGGGGGGAGAAGAGAGAGTGTGGGGCGTCAACAAACAACGGTTGCTGATCACGAGGGATCGACGCGCGGGGCCGCTGCGTTGCGGAGTCGCAGAGTCACGAAACCTGATGCGGAAATCGTGCGGAGTCAGCAATATCCTGCCAATGTCGACGCCCATGGCCTCACACCTTTATTGCGAACACTGCACGGCACAAATTACCACGCAGCAAGGCCTGCGGTCGCACCTCAGCCAGAGTCGGGCCTGTCGCGACAAACACAATACCCAATACGCGGATACTTCCGACTCGGACGCGGATAATGAGTCCGACTCGAGCATTGGTGGCACAGGAACGGCGCCAGTGGGTGACACGGAGGACGTGGTCATGGGGCCGTTCGATCCAGACCCTGGCGCGGACAGTGACACTGGGGCGGGGGAGAATTTTGGTGCTGATCCTCCGGAAGATGATGTGGTGGTACCGCCGGTCGAGGAGCGCGCATCCGCGAAGCGCCGCAGGGCGACGATGGAGGAGGTAGAGGACGAGGATGAGCGCTGGGTCCAGGATTTCCCCCAGGACATGGCGGCCGGTGCGATCCTGGAGGAATGCAAGACGCAATTTGAGGAGCTGCTTGAGAAACAGAAGGCGGCCGGGGAAGAGCCTTGGTCCCCGTTCAAGAGCGAGGATGAATGGGAGCTGGCGCGGTGGTTGATGACCTCTAGTCTCAGTCAGTCCAAGACCGATGATTTTCTGAAGCTTAATTCGGTGCGCACCTCGATTTTAAGCCTTGAAAATAACCACTCACTCGAACGGACAATACACAGGTCCGAAAGGACATGAGCCCGTCATTTCACAACAACCGCTCGTTCCTCAAGCACATCGACGCGCTCCCCAACGGACCCGAGTGGAATTGCATGCCGTTTGACCTGAAGGGTGATGAGCTCGACGCCGACAACGTGCCAAAAGTTGAGACGGTGTACATGTGGTATCGGAACCCCGTCGAGTGCGTAAAGGAGCTGCTCAGCAACCCTGCCTTCAAGAAGATGGGCTTTGCCCCGCGCCGTGTGTTTAAAGATGTGGACGAGGACGGCAACGGCCGGAACCGAGAATACAGCGAGATGTGGACTGCGGAATGGTGGTGGGAAATTCAGGTGCGAGTCGGCTTGAGCAATTCCAAGCTGATGATACTTACCTACTACCCATTCAGAGTCTGCTTCCCAAGGGCTCGACGCTCTGCCCAATCATCATTTCGTCGGACAAGACCCAGCTGACGCGATTCAGCGGGGACCAGCAGGCGTGGCCGGTGTACATGACGATCGGGAACATCGACAAGGAGACCCGACGGAGCCCATCTTCGCGCGCGACCGTGCTCATTGGCTATATTCCTGTGACGAAGCTGGAGATATTCAAGAAGGCTAACAGGCCGGCGACGGCTCACCAGCTCTTCCACGACTGCATGGGGGTCTTGCTGGCGCCGTTGAAGGTGGTGGGAGAGAAGGGTGTTCGGATGGATTGTGCCGACGGCTTCGTGCGAATGATGTTCCCAATCTTGTCCGCTTACATCGCCGATTATCCCGAACAATGCCTTATTGTCGGCTGCCGCGAGAACTCCTGCCCACGCTGTCTCGTCGACCCGAAGCATCGAGGAGATTCAGCCGACTCGCCCTGGCGCAATCCCGCCGACACGCTGCGATTTTTGTCCCAACAGTCCAGAGGCGAACATCCCCCGGAATTCCAAACTCAAAATCTACGCCCTATAAATCCCTTCTGGGCCGACCTTCCCCACTGCGACATCTTTTCCTGCATCACACCCGACATTCTCCACGAGCTACACAACGGCTTCTTTGGCAGTCATCTAGTTACCTGGACAAGCGAAGCCATGACTGGCGCTGGCCCCGAAATTGACCTTCGGTTTCGCGCGATGACCCCGCATCCAAGCTTGCGTCACTTCAAGAAGGGAATTTCTCTCACAACGCAGTGGACGGGTGCCGAGCACAAGAATATGGAGAAGGTCTTCGTCGGCATTCTCCCTGACACCACCGACCCCGGCGTGCAGCGGGCGGTCAAAGGTGTGGTGGATTTTATCCATTATGCCCACTTCGAGACGCACTGCGACGAGTCCTTGGCCCAAATGGACGCCGCGTGGGCGAGCTTCCACGCCAACAAACAGATATTCATCGACCTCGAGATTCGTAGCGACTTCGACATCATCAAGCTTCACAAACTCAAACACTACACCAACTCTATTCGTTCCCGCGGGACCGCCGACGGTTTCAACACCGAGAATACCGAGCGCCTCCATATCGATCTCGCCAAGGTCGCCTATAAAGCGTCCAACCGGCGCGACTATACATCGCAAATGACTGTTTGGCTCCGCCGCCAAGAGGCCGTCCACAAATTTGGCACGTATCTGCAGTGGGCGGCGCCGGGGTACGTTGCCAGGCCCGCGGGGATTGATGAAGAAACTCCAACTGTAGCGCCACCAGAGCCCCCGCCCCCGGTTGCAGAGGATCTCGACGACGAGGGGGACCTTGAAGAACCGCAACCCACCATCACATCCAGCACTACCTATGCTGTGGCCAAAAACGCCGGCTTCCCAGATATTACGGCCGCATCAATAGCCGCCGACTTCCATGCGCCCGACTTTCTGTTCAATCTTTCTGAGTTCCTCCACTCCCACTCCATCATCCCGCCCATCGAGCCCTCTGAAACCTCCCCGTTCCAAGTCTACAAAAAGCTTTCTTTGAACTTGCCCGCGATTGCCGGAGTCGGGACGAAAACAGTCAAGGACACGATCACTGCGTTGAAGGCCCAGGTGATGAAAATCACACCGTCTGGCGTGAGACCGCCGAAGCCGCCCCACTTTGACACGGTGCTTGTACGCACTCACGCTCGGGGAGAGAACGCAAGTCCCATCGACGGTAAATTGTTCATTCTGGGCGGATCTAGGTTGATGTTGAATCGATCCACAGGTCTCCGTGTCGCCCGTGTCAAGGTAATATTTCGGTTACCAGACTCGAGCGGCAGCTTCCCTCACCCCCTGGCATACATTGAGTGGTTCAGACCACTCACTCACCTCGTTCCCGACATCGAAATGTACCAGATTGCGCCGTCAACCCGGAATTACCGCGCAAACTCAACAATAATTCCGGTAACTGATATCTTGCGCTCTTGTCACCTCATTCCTGCCTTCGGGCGTTCCATCGACCCCACTTGGAGCTCTGACCAGGTCCTGGACCAGAGTAAATCTTTCTATCTCAACCCATATCTTCGGCATCACGACTTCTATCTATTTCGCTATTTGATGGACTTGTACACTTCTAGGAAGGAGGCGGAGGAGCGTAGAGTTCGCATACGCCAGTTGGGCCGTGCTGGCCGTCATTAGATTGTTGCAGTCAATATAATTCTGTGGATTGAACCGTAGCAAGAGATGAAAATTCAGATAGTTTTGAGATATACAGACTTTGTTCTCGAACTTGTGTCGGCGCTGAAGAGAATGGTGTTGAATCCAGGTTTCAGCGCTAAAAGGAACCAAGGTTCCTTTTAAGCGCCCGGGCTCTTGTTGAATGACCCGAGTGTTCCGTGTCCTCCGAAGGCAAAAGGGAACGCGACCGAAGGGATTTGAACTCAGTTAGACCAATACTTTGCTCAAGTTGCGCAAAATTCAGCCCAACCGGTCAGAGTAACAGTATGTGTTTGATTCTGGAATCATAGCAAGGCTATTGTCAAGTCTATGAAATATGTATGCTACTGTGCCTTGTGCCACACCTACCCACACTACCGTGCATTCAGCAAGGCCTACCGGGGCTACCGAGTGCTACAGATTCCACTGCAATTTGCTACTGGTGCTACTGGTGCTTCTGAACCGAACCGGCAGCTATCAAGAAAAAACATGTTTCCTGATGCAAGAGGGCGTGTGCTGCGTAGAAATGGGCGTTAGGGTCGTATTCATGCCAGAGAAGAAGAAAGTAAATGAGGGGACGCAGTGCATGCGGACGACGATCGAATAAGCACAAGGGCGCTCCTGAAACTGGACATTCCGGGACGAACACCGCAAAGCGCTACCGCGCCAGACCACCATCCAGCGGCCCCAAAGCCGTTGGCGCTCGAATAGCGTTACATCCACAGGGTCCGTGCGGAAACAAAGGATGTGGACAAAGAGAAAAAGAAAGACAAGAATACTCACGGATAAGTCAGATCGTATTGGAAAGATGGAGAGTGATGCCCGGGTTTATCACAAACGGTTCTGCGGGCGGGTGTCAGCGAGCTATCGGCAGCGAGAGTCGTAAAAGGTGGACGAGAGAATGTAATCAACAAGGGGCAAGGAATGGGTGGAGATGCGGACGTAACCGTGCAGGATGCAGTTCTGATAAAGAGGATGCGCCAACGAATAAAAGAGGCCAAGTGGATATGGAGCAGGAAGGCAAGGAATAAATATTCACCTCGGACTCGACGAGATCTCGTCGCACTTCATACGGGACCAACAAAGTTCGGGACGAAGATACATTCGGACCACGGCACATTCACTCTCACGCACGGCATATTCCCTTCCAGGCCCGGCACATTCGTTCACGCGCGGCACATTCGACCAGAATGTACCGTGCTTGCGAGACATACGGCACATTTGCGTGATTAGTTATTGAATGAAGTTCATGTACTATCTATTACAAGTACACAACTTAGATCCAATTCTGCATGCCCAACGGTGAACGAGTTCAACCTACAAAGATATTAGGGTTATTTAATGGAGCCACAACAGCGAAGAGGACATACCAGACTTGGATTTTTTCGACGCACGCGTTGAGATGTCGGCGTCGGCGTCACGTTTGCGTGCGCTGGGTGCCCTCGTGCGCGTCGAGTTGAGGACGTTCGCCGTATCGACTTCTTGGCGAGGCCCGCGCCGCGATTTGGGAGCACTTGGACCGACTTCCAAGGTGGGTTCGACGGCGAGCTGCATGGCGGCGGGAGGCGATTCCGGCGGGGGCGGAGGTAAAAGCGGCAAGGCATCAAAGTTCCCCGAGGCGCTTGGCTCGGGGTCGGTGAAGAGTACCCCGGAGCTCTCGCAGAACTGCATGAAGTCGTCGAGGGGATCACGGGCAGAGGGAAGAAGGGTGTTGAACGCGGATGCCGTGAATCCGAATAAGGTCGGGTCGGAGATGGGATTGAACGAAGTGAAGGTGGCGGTGGCCATGTCCTACGCCAGTGTTGAATTACTGGGACACTCGCACAGCTGATTGAACTCACCGCGTCACCGAAGTTGAAGTTGAAGTCGCTAGAAGAATCCAACGCTGGCGTGCTCGTGGAATGGACGATTCCATTGGTTCCAAAGCCAGTGCTGGGCACATCCTACGCCAGTAGTAAGTTATCGACGTCGTCACACCATTGAGATAACTCACTGAATAACCGAAGTTGAAGTCGAAGCCATGGTTGAAGTCGTTAGATGAGTTCAGCGCCGGTGCGTTCAAGGTCTGGACGGGAGTGACGTCGAAATTGGTGTTGGGGACGTCCTATCACATAGATGAGTTGGCGCACCTGTGCCGTCGACTGACTCACCGCATAGAAGTTGAAGTCAAAGTCGTTGGAAGTCTGATCAAACGCCGGCGCGTCTGCGAATTGGACCGGATTGGATGGTGGGAGGGCGACAACTGGTAGGGCAGGTTCAGCCTGCACGACGGGGAGGGAGGCCGCGGAATCGGTGGGACTGGTGGGGGGGGATTGAGTCGCAGGCGCAGGCGGCCGCGCTTCGACGTTTTCAGTAACTGCGCGTGATCAACAAGTAAATGAATATTACCTGGTTTACTGCGCGCCGATTTCACCCGACCACTGGAGCTCGCCGAGGGCAGATCTGCCGATTTCCGAGCCTTACCAGCCTTACCGGTCACAACCTTGAGTTGTTGTGTCAAGGCCTTCGTCGTCTCGTTGGACACACGGCGCTTTTCAACCTCCCCCTCGAGTCGGAGGCGAATTTGCTTCGCGTCGTCGGCGGCAGTGCGAGACTCGAGTGCCTTGCGGTCGGTGGCGGATTGGCGTTGAGCATTGCGGGACATGCGATGGACAAGGTCGTTGTTGGAGTTGGAAAGAATGCCGGTCTTCAGCGACCGCTCGATTTCCTCAGCGACGTTAGTGTCGATGGTGCGCCGACTACAAATGGCGGAGTTAGTAGTGGCGCATACACATCATTCGGATTGCGTTACCTTTCCAGCGCCTCAACCGGCGATAATCGAATACCCGCGAGGGTATTTGTCCAGTGGTGCTGCGCCTCGTTCGTGTTCGTCGTGGACGGAGTACTATCCCACACATCAGCAGAAAGGAAGGATTGCGATTTAACGATGCACGGGATGATCCACTCGTGCATCTCCTTGTGTTTCCACCAATCTGCCAAACGAGAAGGTATTTAGAAGAGGACAACGACGCGGAGGATAGAAATACTCGCCGGTGATCTTCTTGACCTTGAGGCCGTAAACGAAGGTGGAAAAAGCGTCCAGAGACTCCTTCGAGTCGATATAGACGAAGTTCATAAGTCGGCTGAACTCCGCAGCGGATACAAGCGCTCGGAAATCGTGAACGGGCCTGGGAGATCACAGTGATGAGCGCGAAAGACAATTGGACAAAGGAACTTACTCCTTTCCGTGTCGCCAGCATATTTTGACGAAGTGCAGGGCAACCTTCTCCGGAGGGGTATCGTGGGGAATGCCGCTGTACTCGGGATCGTTATATTTCATCACAGCCTTACACAGTCCAAGAACTTGGGGCGCATCCATGTCCACATTTGTAACCAGAAGGTTACCACCTCGGACGAACGCCTTCAGCGGAATAGGCTTCCCGGTGACCAGCAACTTGACGCGTTGAAGCTCATCGAAGAAGAACTCGAAAAAATCTGTACTCGAGCCGGTGATATAGCTCCGCACCAGAGATGCAGCTGTTGAACACATCATTATCATGGCTGGAAGGGGCGCAAAGGGACTGACCGCGTTGGACAACCTTGGCGAATATTGAGAGCTCCCACTCGTTGAGCTTCCCCTCGACACCCTTGAACGTCGTGTCGCCGTCGAACGAGGTAACGCCGGGATCGTCAAGGAGCTTCAAAAGATACGGGACAAACGTTATAATTGCAATCTCCCCTTTCTTGTTCGTGATGTAGCTGTGGATGTAACGCTCGGGGAGCGGTTTCGTCAATTGCTCCTCCCGATAGATTGGGTAGATAGCTGTGGATCGCGTGAGAAGCTGAGGAGCGTTGAATATGGCCGGGAGAAAGGGAACGTACCCTCGACGTCGAGACCGTTCGGATACTGTTCGAGTTTTGCGGTGTGGATCAAGTCCTGCTTGAGACGCTTATTGTGCAGGGCGGGCGCATGGGCCGACGGGGTCTTTCCGTTCAGGAGCAGCTTGGTCGATGGTGCTTCGTGCGAGGTAAGCAACAGAATAAATGCAGGGAAATAATTCGAACCGCACCGTTGTCGATTTTGGACACTGTCGCCCCGAGAACGCCGTTTGCGGCGATGAGCTCGCGGTACTTGTCTTTGACCTCGAACGTGGCTTTCGTGAGCACGGGCATTGGATGGTTATGGGGTTTCACCGCGTTGAGAATAAGGACTTTCCGGATCGACGAGTCTGTTGGCACATAGACGTAGCGACTCGCTTCGCAAGCGTAGTTGCGAATGTGGCCAACGATCTGGACCCCATTGGCGATGTGAGCATGTGCTAGGAACTCGTCAGTAAGGTCCAGCGCAACGAGGAAAAGGAATATTACAGCAGGTCTTTTTCTTGAGCCCGGTGCGCGAGGGAATGATGGCGCTGCACGGCTGAGTATCCTTGGTCGCGTCATCGGTCAGCGCTACACCGGCGAGGGCTTTGGCAAGGAGGTTTTCGTCGACGTTGTCGGGGATTTTCGTGAAGCGGTGGTTTGTCTTCCAGCTGGGTTTCCAGCCGGTGCATCCGATAAAATAGTCATGACCATTCGATCGGCCCTTCCCCCAGCGAGACATTAGCGAATGAATTAAATGCGAGGGCGAGGAGCACATACATAAGTTTTGGTCTTCAGCAAAGGGCCGCCTCGGCACTTCTTCCCTGTCGAGTCGACGGCTGGACACTTGGCGTCGCGCAAAACCTTGGTAAAACTGGAGAGGTGTCAGACATGCTCGAGATGGAATGGAAGTTGAAACCCACAGCGCGACCCGTTCCTCGGGAGTGTTACCTTCCCTGCGTCGAGTATCCTGCTGGGCAGCGAGGACCGCCTCACGCGACGCTGGATCCAGCTCGAAGCGAACCACGGTGCGAAGTGCGGGCGCGAGCTGATCACACGCATACACACCTTTGCAAGTCATCCCGATTCGTCGGCACTCAATTGGCCGCTCACCGGGGGCAAATTGAACCTTGGCGAAGGCACGAGCTCCGCCGCCCGCCCAATCCCAACCATCGTTATCCTGGGGAAACAGTAAGACACATCCGCAGTATTTGGACAAAGACGAACCGAGTCGTTGATAATTGAGATGAGGGAAATTAATTCCCCGGTGTTCGGGTGGCGGAACGCATATTTGGCGGCGCCGAGGTCGACAACTATGCCGGTTCGAACGCGGTGGATGGGATAGAGAGCGGCGGGTCCCTGCCGATACTCCATGCGCTCGACCGTTAGCTTCCGAGTGAGACGAAATGTCCCAACACGCGCGAGCGAGGTACCATCGTCCTGCCACACCGTGTCGGACTCGACAAGGTCGTCGTCAGCATCTAGGATATCATTACTGTGGCACTGTGTCCCGCCCCATAAATATAGCACTTACGATCCGAATCGCCAGCCGCGTCGGTCTCGGAGTCAGAGCGCGGGTCATCGAGGCCTAAAATTAAATACTAAGTATGCGGTTGAAATCAAGGCCGGAAAACAACGTACCGGAAGGACGAGAAGCTTGCCCATCGCGCTCGTCGGTATCAGACTCGATACGATGGAGGTCTGGACAAGATTTTTCAAAAAAGGATCAGCGTAAGGAGTTGTAATACTATGAGAAACCTCACGCGAGTAAGTGGAAGAGCGCGAGTCAGGCCGCGGATTATCGAGGCCTAAGTTTGAATGCTAAGTACGTCAATAAAATTATGTCAAGCAGCGTACCGGAAGGATGATCTAAAGCTGGCGCGTCGGTATGAGGCTCCATAAGATTAACATCTGGGGAAGAAGAAAAAGTGATCAGCTCGGGTTCAAATACCGCCGAGAAACCTCACCTGAGAAAGGATGCACACTGGAAGAGCGCGAGCCAGGCCTTAGCGCGTCCATGACTTCCACGTCTGAGTCGTCCGAGTCCGAGGAGATTTCAATAACCTCGACATCTCGCGTGTGTGTGGGGAGACCAAGAACTTGGGGCTCCGTTTTCACGGTAACCGAAAGGAGCGCGGGTTCGACCTTGACCTGTACGGGATCAGAACGCGTAGGTTGAGCCGTGGACGACGCGTCAGAAGCGGAAACTGCGCCGAGATATGTTTTCAAGTCGGGAATGTTGACCCAGTCATGGTCGAGGAATTTTGCTGGGTTCAAGGCGATGTACGCGGGTGTAAAAGCCTTGCTTCGAGAGTGAGAAGCCGATGAGGAACCGGGCAGTGGCGTGAACGGTACGTACGAAGTTCCGAAAGTCCATCAGCTGCCGAGCGGACACGCTGTCAAGGTATTCTTGGTCTGCTGACGACCGTGCGCCGGCGTCGGGGGCCATTGAGCGCGCTCTCGAGGCGGCGGGGACGCGTTTTTTGGGGGAGTGTGGTGGTAAGAAGCAAGAGGGAGAGGCGGCGGTGCTGCCACGTGTCCCGTCCCGAGGCGCGCCCTTAGCCGATGCACGGTACATATCCGAAAAGGCAAGTGCCGGCCTTCACGCAAAAGTCGGTACATTGATGAGAATGTTCCGAGTTTGTATCAATGTGCCGTGCTTTCGAATATATCTACGTCCCGAGCTTTGTATATACTCCACTTCATAGCGGGTGTGTTGCTGCTGATGCAACAACGATCGTCGCGCCAGGATGTACTCAGTCGGCGTTCTTGTCTGCCTTGAGATCCATTTTCATGGTCAGTTTGCAAGCCGAGGACTCCGAGTAAAAGTACCTTGAAAGCTCTTCCTCCAGCCCACGAACGAAGCCAAGACAGGACGCCCACCCCACGAAAGCTATATACGTGCGCACAACCGCAGGAGCGTGGCAGGCCCTGTCACGCGCGTGTGCCTCGTCCAGCGCTCATTAGCGCGCGCCCAGCGTCGATATCTGCGCGACTGAGTCAATAGGCGAACGAAGACGACAATAATGCGAAAGGTTGGCGACGCAAGCAAACAGAATATATAGACGCACCAATGAAAGAAGCAGCCATGGGCGGCCTGCATCCTCGAGCGATATCCGAAAACATCTGCCACCATTCACACCATGTTGCCCCGCAGGCGAAGTCTCGACGCCCTGGATTGAGTTGGACGCGGCGCGGGAGGCGGATTTCTTGATGATACCGGTGGATCAAGGACGGGGCTTGCCGCCACCGTTTTGTCGTTGTGTAGGCTGCGTTCTGCCTTCTTCGGGTGGCATCGATATCACCGGCCTGAACCGGAGTCAATAATGGTTCAGGCTGTAGAAGAAGATACAAGGAGAGAGTGAGACGACGACACACGAGCGCCGCCCACACCAGCAGGCGAGGAAATGAAGGAACTATGGGCACCATCGTCCTCGACTTTACAATTCCACACCGTTGCCACCGTCGTTCGTCTAGATCCAGGTAGATCGTATTTCCCGGGAGGGCCGACAGAGTACCAAACGCTAGGAGCAGGATGAGTCCCCGGGGGGGTTTGCGAGGACAGGACTCGGAAACCAGCTATGGTCCACTGCTGGCAATATCCATCCTAGATTTTGCTGTCGTGCTGCGTGCATCGGGGTCTGCGGGAGATTAAAAAAAATCGGCATCTTCGATCACTGGATCCCTCAAGTTGCGTTCGCGTCGTTCGTCTGTGCGCACTGTCGTGGCCGCTGGGGAACAAGTCCCGGAGGCGTCGTCCGTCGTTGTCGTCAACACGAGGAAGGCAGCGTGAGACGAGGCTGCCGGCAGCGCGGTTCCCACGAACGTCCATTATCCGGCTATGTCCGGTTCAGTTCAACAGTGAACCAAGTTCAGTTACCCTTCCAGCGCGTAGAAGACGAAGGCAAAGAAATCCACCGGAGGCGTCAATTGATGAAGGTAAAAAGCTGCCGCTTGGTAAATTAGGCCTGCCGCGAACGACAATCGACGAACCAATTCTACATACACCACCCAAATATTGCATCCAACCCAATAGGATTGGGATTTCTTGTGATGGAGTACATACAGAAGATCCGACCCAGAATTCATGATGGCGTACGGCGGAGCTTCCTTGCAGCATTTCCGGACCTGAAGTAAGCCAAACTTATCACACGAATATAATTCAAGTGGAAATGAGCTGTCTGTCCGAGCTTTTGAGCTGTTCCTTCATACATACCATGACACCTCAGCCTCTGCCAGCCCAGTCCCAAGAGGTTCTCTTGGGCTAGAAATCGCAGTTGGCGAAAAAAAGGTTATTTTGAAGTTGAACATGCCGCTTCAAGTTGAACATGCCGTCCCGGCTGTCGATGCCGGTCTGATGCATCAAGAGTCAGCGCGATGGCTCTGGAGAAAGAAACACCTCGACCAGGCTTGAGGACACTGCGGGCGTTGGTATTCGAGCTTGAGCTCACTATATCTTCGCTGCCCATAGAGTCAAAAGCAGACCATGTGTTGCGGACTCAGCAAATTGAACGCCTTCGCCTTGAGAATTTTGAACCTCGGGCCCAGAAATAATATGTTCAATATACTCAGTGGCCAAGGGAGCCTCCACGCAGACAAAAATCGTCTCTCCCGTTGGACGCTTCGATTCGCTTCGTTGAATGAGGGATATGCTGAATCTTCACTCGTTTTTATTTTATTTTGCGAAAGCCACAGATCTTGCAGGTGGTCAGTAGCAAAACGAGGGATGAAAGCTCCTTCAAGGTCGAGGAGTATGAGGACTCAATTGATGACTAGCCGCCCCAGAGCGACGACTCCAGGCCAGACCTCTCTGCATAGAAGAATTGATACAAGCGAGTCGGAAGAACTCAACTGGCGGAACGCATATAGGCGGAGTCGAGCAATAGCTTCCCGGGAAAATAATTCAGATGCGCTCTCGAACGCTGCGCACCCAGAGCAAAGTCCCGCACCCGGACGGCAATTTCCTTTTGAGTGCGCTGAAGGCTAAGTTCGTAACTTGTGAAGCTTGAAAGTCGTTCAAAGAGAGGGCAAATCGCGAATGCAAGAGACTGAAAGACATCCGTCGTTCGTCCAGATCCAGGTACATAGCTTGGAGGACGGCTAGTGGCAATGGTCGACATTCTCACGACATCTGTGGCGGTGCTAGTCTCGGCTCCGTAACCGCTCCTTGCACTCTCCCGTCACTGTTGAGTTTCCGCCGCAACGTGGCGGCCAGATCGGGCAATTTGTTGGGGGCAGTGTTCGACTTGCCGACTGCCGAGATAGCCAAACAAGCGCACCTCTTTCCCGTCCTTCATGCTCGTCACTCTTCCTACCCGCCGCTCTGCCCCTCAAGTAATATGCCTCCCTCCATGACCTCTCAATTGTCTGTCCCCTCTCAATTGTCTGTCCCCGACCTGCATGCCTTCCTGCGACTCCGGTACGGCCTAATAATCACGAAGCCTGCCGTCGAATGTGCCTGCTCGCCGTTCGTCCCGCATCAATTGCCGCTGCCCGCGGGGCATGTGCACGGTCAACTACGACAGACATGGCTGCTGTCTCTGCAATCCACTCGCTCCCTGGCCCTCGCTTCAGGACTACCGCTTCTTCCCCCTCACGAAACGTATCGCCTCGCCCGCATCCAAGCAAGTAGAAGAGGATCGGCGCTTGCTTGCTCTATCTACCCCGCTCCTCCTCGCCGTTGACCTTCGAAGAAGACGAATTGCCGTCGGCCGCAAAAGTGCCAAAACGCCACGCCCCCGCCCCGTCCCCCGCCACCCCGCCAACCCCGCCTCACGGTCCCACTCTTCCGGCGCGTGGAGGCCATACCGCTGCACCACCACCGACGCCCCCTCGCTACCTCTTCTCGCTCTCGCGACGCACGATAGATGAGGATTCTGGCCGACATCCAACTCCCTTGCCCCACTACTGTGCTCCTTCTACGATCTCTGCCCCGACTGGGCAGATTCTACTCGCGCTCATACCACCCACCCTCTGCTGCTGTTTGGACGGAATCCACCGCCTCCCGTCCCCCCCCCCCGCTCTCCTCCTTCACATGCGCCGACTGCGGCGCGTGCGCGTGCGCGTTTTTCCCCGAAGATAGAGGTATGGTAAATAATTCCGACGATATTACTTTGTACCAATATACTGCTGTAGCCTGGTTTATTCGACCTGATAATGACACTCGCGCGTCGACTTGTTAGTTCAAAGCGGCCCTTCGGCATCACCGGCAGATCGAACACCGCCCCCAACAAATTGCCCGATCTGGTCGCCACGTTGCGGCGGAAAGTAAGCAAGTGGTGCGGACCCAGATACATAACTCAGATCATCCCCTCGCGACAATAACAATCAACAATGTTGACCGAGGCCACTTGAATGCGGAGTGCGCTGCTCGCTGAATTCGGATTCCTCGCGGTCCACATTTGCCAGCTCGATGGCATCGATGTAGGCGAATGAGTTCCTCCCGGGGGACGCCACTGTCGGCATACAGTGTTTTTGTCTATACACACTTTATGCTTTCAATGTGGCCTTTGAAACACGTCCGGTATCTAGAAGAGAAATCATGAGCTTGCTCGTATTTTCACTTGACCAGCATTGACCCAGTATCAGTATTGGAGCACATACGTTCGCCAAGGAAAGAAAAGCTTCATCCAGCTCAGGGAAAATAGGTTTTCAGGAATAGAGACCTTGCAACGGTCACCCTCGCTCTCGCCTGACAACTCAGGCGGACATGGCGAACCCGATTAACGCGCACTTCCAGGTCCAACGTCATACGTATGAGAGCGTGCGGGTTAGAATAAGCAGCAAGATGGGCACATGTACAAGCGCCACGGAAGGCGCAGGGGTCCCCAAACTCGAAGAGGAAGGCGGGACGGTCAGGGGACTGAGTCAAGGAAGGACACGAACTGAATTCAGATATAATAGCTAGAATCCACCCAATCCGCCCAGTTAGATCCCAAGACATCCGCAATGCCATATCCCGTCGCGGAGGGAAGCTGCGTCGAGAATGGCGCTCGTTGTCCCGCAGCGCCAGGGCCTGTAAGGCAAGGAAGGTCAAATTGGGATGGATACTCAGGATGCGGAGAGGACTGCGTACCCATACTACCGTATTCCGCGAAGAGGACATTGTCGGTCAGTGGTGTCGCTACAGACCAAATCTCCCACCCCGCCGGGTTTATGAGGGCGCCCATGTAGCAGCTGAACGGTCACAACAAGTTATATGAAAGGGAAACAAGCAGTTACGGCGGACTCACGATATGTAGGCAACCCTATCAACGGGTCCACGTCAGTTTAATGGTCGGATCCACCCGTAAAAAGAAAGAACTGACTGGGCCTGCGCACTCCACGGACGGCCCAAATACACCAAGCCAGTGAGGTCGGTAGTCGCAGCAGCGCTGGTCGTGATATTGGACTCGTTTATAACAAAGAGGCTCTGATCTGCGGTGTCTGGACCATCTGCGGTGATCGCCCCGACGTCGACCGCTGCGATAGTGCTTCGGTGGAAGAATGCGTGGCCGTGTTGCCCGTATATAAAGTCGATGGCGCCTTCGATATAGCACAGGCCATAGAACTGGACGCCCTTCTCCGCACGGAGAGTGTCCTGGTATCTAGTAATGGAAGGCATAAATCTTGACGATGGTATGGCCTGATAACGCCAACGTACCCATAGAATCCGACAGCATAGAACCCAAGGTTGGTCGCATATCCCGCCACCGCCGGTGCCTGCGCGTTTGCCGCAGTATGAGGACCAAACTCCGCCAGAGTCAAGATCTTATTGTGATGATATACAGTGAGCCGCTCACCGTATTCACAACATCGACATTGTATAGCGAGAAGTTGGGTGCGTCGACGCGCAAGGTCGCGGGAAGGTCGCCTCCACCAATTGTTCCCTGAGACAGATTGAAAGAAAGCGTGACGCAGTTAAGCTCGTGTCGCATAATATCATGAGTGAATCCCATAATCTGAGAAAAGCCAGAGAGTGAGCACACGGTTCTGAAGCGTCAAGAAGACATACCGTCAAATTCCCCGTCCGAGTCAAGTGGACCTGCTCGACATACGTGCCTGGCGCGCAATGAGGATGAATCGGAACGTCAAGATCAACAAAAGCGTACCGGGATACACGAAAATCACTTGAGGAGACGCGTCGGCCGGTAAAGATGCTACGGCTGCTTGAATGGTGGAAAATTCGCCGGTGTGGTTTGAAGAGCGGACTACGACCGCCCCAGTCGGCGGAACAGTCCGCCCGACGGCTTGCCTGCAATAAACTCCAGAACAGGAAACCAGTAAGAAAAGCAGGGCTTTGGGGAGCATGGTATCGATGGACCGACGGCGTCCGGCAATCGTCCTTAAGTAGCAGGAGATCAATTCCTTTATTGCGGTCATACGACCTTCCAACGGCCCGCTCGCTTGCGCACTACCCAGACGCAAAATTAGATAGGCACGAAGGGTTGAAATAGCGACGAACATGATTCGTGGAGTCTGAAGACCATACCGAGGCCCCGAGTTTTGTAAAGGTGAATGTAATTCCACGTCTCGAAGGATGTACTCCGACACCCTTCCTCGACGTGATCCACATGCACGTCACCTCCTCCTCCTCTCCACCAAAACCTGAATCTCTTTTGCCAAAAAATTGCAGACGACCCGGCCCGGAGGTCCCGCTTCCCGAAAGAGCCTGAGCCAGTGAAGTAAATCTACCCTCCTCTGCGCCGCCGCGCTTGAGGGGGAGGACCAGCACCATGCGCCTCGCACGTCTACCAGCAAAACGGGTCCGAACACCTCCTGCTTCTCGGAATAATATCCACTGGACGGCGATGGAAACATGGTGGAAGGAGTACTTTCGAGACGGGCGAGTGCGGAGGATGTCGGATGAAATGTGCCCGCGCTCGTGCTGCCGCTGCCGCGCGAGGCCGAGGTCGTGTTCGGGGACTGATACGACGATGCATGCGATCTACACAATCCGCTCGTCGCCGTGATGTGGATGTTCGCCGACGCGGCCCTCACGAGATCGAGCACTGCGGGGATGCCTGAGCGCGGTGGAAGCTCCGCAGGGTGCACAGGCTCGGTCGAACTTGTCCGGATGCGGAGTTCGGATTCAAAGTCAAGGCGCCCGCGGTGGTGGAAGAGGCGTTCTGCATCCGAGATCGTGCGCTCCGCGAGGAGCTTGTCGTTGGCTAGAAGAGGCAGCGGACGGGATAAGAGCGATGCGCCGCAATGTAGGGATCGGGACGTTGCGGTGTATTAAGTAGTGGATAGTTGGGCTTGTAAGACCCTGCTGGACAAGGATCCCGGGAAGGAAGGCGGCTTCGATGGGTGCGGAGACGCGCTTGGTCTCATCGGGATCTGAACATGGCGATCGGGGGTGGACCGCGAAACAATATAAGGGCGCCCGGTATGAAGGTTCTCTTCGGTATCGATAGGGGCGCTGCTTTGGCCTTGGGTTGTGTGGTTAACGCCGAGGACTTCGCTGCTCGAGGAGCAAGGGCCCATATGATAGAAGATATGTCGACGCGGCTCGTCCGGTGGTGATCGAGCTCGAGGTGCTCGCAAAGCTCTATAGGTCGCGCGGCTGGCCGAGCAAGCGCATTGAGGGAGTGTGGGCGATGGTAGTCGAGGTTATGTCGGAGTGTCGTGTCGTTGGTTGATATCCCAAGGCGGATGTTAGGCCTCTGCTTGGAGCCAGTCCACCGTGAGCATGCTTCGGTCCCGCCAGACGCCAGTAACACCCACGCACTTGCCCGGGCATGGACGGGAATACAATGGAAAGGAGGGCGGACGAGTGTACTGCGGGAGGCGTCAGCGTCGCATTCATACCGAATAAAAGTAGAGGGAAGGTGAGAAGTGACGCGGCAGGCACGTCTGGGTCTGGATATCCTTTGTGACGAACACCGCAAATCACCGCGCAGCCCGCCATCCAGCGGGCATACAGTCGCTCGTGCTCGACTAGCGCTACGTCCACATATTCGTGGAACCCGGAAAACGGACAAAAAAGAGTACTCACGAACAAACCAGATCGTATTGGAAAGATGGAGAGTGATGCCCGGGTTTATCACAAACGATTCTGCGGGCGGGTGTCAGCGAGCTATCGGCAGCGAGAGTCGTAAAAGGTGGACGAGAGAATGTAATCAACAAGGGGCAAGGAATGGGTGGAGATGCGGACGTAACCGTGCAGGATGCAGTTCTGATAAAGAGGATGCGCCAACGAATAAAAGAGGCCAAGTGGATATGGAGCAGGAAGGCAAGGAATAAATATTCACCTCGGACTCGACGAGATCTCGTCGCACTTCATAGCGGGTGTGTTGCTGCTGATGCAACAACGATCGTCGCGCCAGGATGTACTCAGTCGGCGTTCTTGTCTGCCTTGAGATCCATTTTCATGGTCAGTTTGCAAGCCGAGGACTCCGAGTAAAAGTACCTTGAAAGCTCTTCCTCCAGCCCACGAACGAAGCCAAGACAGGACGCCCACGCCACGAAACCTATATACGCGCGCACAACCGCAGGAGCGTGGCAGGCCCTGTCACGCGCGTGTGCCTCGTCCAGCGCTCATTAGCGCGCGCCCAGCGTCGATATCTGCGCGACTGAGTCAATAGGCGAACGAAGACGACAATAATGCGAAAGGTTGGCAACGCAAGCAAACAGAATATATAGACGCACCAATGAAAGAAGCAGCCATGGGCGGCCTGCATCCTCGAGCGATATTTGAAAACATCTGCCACCATTCACACCACCGTGTTGCCCCGCAGGCGAAGTCTCGACGCCCTGGATTGAGTTGGACGCGGCGCGGGAGGCGGATTTCTTGATGATACCGGTGGATCAAGAACGGGGCTTGCCGCCGATGTTTTGTCGTTGTGTATGCTGCGTTCTGCATTCTTCGGGTGGCATCGATATCACCGGCCTGAAACGAGTCAATAATGGTTCAGACTGCACAGGGAGAGGTAGGAGGACGGCACACAAGCGCCGCCCACACCAGCAGGCGAGGAAATGAAGGAACTATGCGCACCATCGTCCTCGACTTTACGAGGCCACACCGTTGCCACCGTCGTTCGTCTAGATCCAGGTAGATCGTATTTCCAAGGAATGCCGACAGAGTACCGAACGCTAGGAGCAGGGTGAGTGCCCGGGTGGGGTTTGCTAGGACAGGAATCCGAAAGCAGCCATGGTCTCACTGGCGATATCCGTCCTGGATTTTGCTGTCGTGCTACGTGCATCGGGGGGTCTGCGGGAGCTTTCGGTGTCTTTGGTCACTGAATCCTTCAAGTTGCGTTCGCGTCGTTCGTCTGTGCGCACTGTGGTGGCCGCTGAGGAACAAGTCCCGGAGGCGTCGTCGGTGTCGTCAACATGAGGAAGGCAGCGTGAGATGAGGCTGCCGGCAGCGCGGTTCCCACGAACGTCCATTATTCGGCTATGTTCGGTTCAGTTCTGAACTAACAAGTAACGGTGTCTTCAAGTGCGTAGAGCACAAGATCGAAGGAATACACCGGGGGCGTCAATTGATGAAGGCAAAAAGCTGCATCAGGATAAATCAGGCCTCTGCCCCGAACGACAATCGACGAACCAATTCTACGCCACCCAAATATTCCATCCAACCTAATGAGATTGGGATCCAAATGCTTGTGATGCAGTAGATCCCAAAAATTCAACCCGGAATTGATGATAGCATGCGGAGCTTCATTGCAGCATTCCCGAATCTGAAGGTACAAACTTGAAACATGCGAATATGATTCAATTGAACATGAGCTGTTCGTTCCACCTTTTGAGCTGTTCCCTTCATATAATGACGGCTCAGGTTTTGAAAATGGTTTGCTTAATGTGGGCAGTTTCACTTGGGCTGGAAGCCACAGTTAGTGAAAAAAGCTTATTTCGAACTTGAACATGCCGTTCCAGGTTGAACATGCCGTCCCGGCTGTCGATGCCGGTCTGATGCATCAAGATTCAGCAGGGTTGAGGACACTGCGGGCGTTAGTTTCCGAAATTGAGCTCACTATCTCGTTGCTGCCCGTAGAGTCAAAAGCAGACCACGTGTTGCGGACTCAGCAAATTGAACGCCTTCGCCTTGAGAATTTTGAACCTCGGGCCCAGAAATAATATGTTCAATACGCTCAGTGGCCAAGGGAGCCTCGACGCAGACAACAATCGTCTCTCCCGTTGGACGCTTCGATTCGCTTCGTTGAATGAGGGATAAGCTGAATCTTCACTCGTTTTTATTTTATTTTGCGAAAGCCACAGATCTTGCAGGTGGTCAGTAGCAAAACGAGGGATGAACGAGGAGTATGAGGACTCAATTGATGACTAGCCGCCCCAGAGCGACGACTCCAGGCCAGAACTCTCTTGAAATCTTGCATAGAAGAATTGATACAAGCGAGTCGGAAGAACTCAACTGGCGGAACGCATATAGGCGGAGTCGAGCAATAGCTTCCCGGGAAAATAATTCAGATGCGCTCTCGAACGCTGCGCACCCAGAGCAAAGTCCCGCACCCGGACGGCAATTTCCTTTTGAGTGCGCTGAAGGCTAAGTCCGTAACTTGTGAAGCTTGAAAGTCGTTCAAAGAGAGGGCAAATCGCGAATGCAAGAGACTGAAAGACATCCGTCGTTCGTCCAGATCCAGGTACATAGCTTGGAGGACGGCTACACCGCCATTCGAGTATTTTGTTTCAGAAACATCCGCTGTCGATGTTTGTTCAACATTTTTGCAAAACATGTTAAACTGGTCCACCAGACATTTGAACAACATTTTCCGTCCAACCTCAAAAAAACACCGATCTATTGTCGTCCCAACGTTCAGTCAATGGCAGGGAAATATGGGGCAAAATCTTTCTCAATGTTGTACATCTGTGCCAACAATCAGCTCTCGGCGCCGGGAAATGCTAGGTTTACCGTTCCATTGCTTACAGTTATAAACCACATCCCTACAAATCTCGAACGCAAAAAGGTCGAACGCAAAAAGCACGGCTTCGACCAACATTCGACTGATATTGTAATTCATTGAATTCCGGCAGTGTCTGCTTCCTGTATTGTGCAAAATTGTGGTTCTGTATAATTTTTAAATTGCCCTGTGAAAAAGGTCAATTCAGAGTGCGGTTGAATAGAGGCGCGCCGCGGCGAACAAGCGGCGAAGACGGAATGTCACGTGTGCGTGGAAATGGTTCGTTTTGATCCCGTCCCTCCCTCCTCTCCCTTCCGCCTTCCTCGCAGTTCTCTCGCTGTCTCGACCAGGTCGTGGGTTACGGTCGACCCAGCGGACGCCCCACCTGCAACATGCTGTCATGGCCGTCCACAGCACTCTCATCCACTATCTAGCGACGCGACATCGGAGACTGGAGTCGAGACCCAGTCGGGCAGCGGACGGAAAACAGTCTCGGGGTAGTGCAGCCCCTGATCCCGGACGACATCCGCTGCCGCTGGGCGAGTGGCGCCGGTGGTGAGTGTCCTTTTTTGAATCTGTCTTTTCTTCGGAGGCGGGGGTTCCTGGGGAGTGTGGGATGGGGTGAAGGTGTTGCGGGGCAAGGAATGCGGGTGTGAGTGACTGGTAGCGCATATAGGGTGCGGATGGCTTCGGGTCTTGACATGCAGGATCCGATGGGGAAGCTGGGAAACTGCGCATGTGTCGTGCAGCGTCGTGGCCACTCTGCTAGCGCTGCCGTGCTGACCACCCCGCGGAACGCCGTTACTGTGCTCCCTGCGCCTTGCTTACTTGTCCCTTATTCATCCTTGGTTCCTCATGCTAACCTTCGTATTCTTCGTGGTGATGCGCACCGGCACCGAGGACGACACCGATAACGATGGCAGCGAGTACCTCTTCGCGCTGCCCGTCGAGACCGCAGTTTTAACAGTGAGTGTTCTCTTCTATGTCTTCCTCGTCCTATACCTTCTCCGTGTACTCTACCCGCTCGTTTCCTCCCCGTACCATTGTTACATACGTACCTATCTCCCCCGGTCCTTTGTGTCCTCTGCGATCACGATACTTTCACTCGTCATCTTATTCCCTCCCCTTCTTCGTTCTATTGCCTCCGCCCGTTACATCTCACTACTACTGCCTACGTACTCATACCTCACCGCGCTCTCTGCGCTGATGACTATCGTCGTTCCCTTGTTGCCACCGCACGCGCCTCTGTCTTGATTCCTACCTTCCCGCGCGTTTATACACGACTCAACACGTTTTGCCTCCTTGCTACCGGCCACTACTCATCGTCTCGCTTGCTCGTCCCCCCTCGGCAACAAACCCCCCAAAACATCAAATCCTGGCGCGATCGTGCAACGCATTCAACCAAGTCATCCGCAACGGACCGCAAATATCTTCAACTATACCTCAAATACTTCAACTGCACAATCGGCCCCTCGGTCTCAAGACATCAAGCCTGCAAAACTGCTCGAATACCCGGCTCAAGCACCTTCAAGTCGGCATTCGCCTCAAGCGCAGCTCAAACCTTCAAGTCGGCTCTTCCTTGTCAGACGCACTCAAGCACTCGGTCCTCTAGGTCGAACAGTATCGACAGTTGACTGGACCGTCACTCGATTTCGATGAGCCGTGGTATCCATTGTACGGTGTTGATGCCCTTGTAGAATTCAATTCATTTGGTTTTGTGCATGGTTTGAGTGTATCGGGCAAATGAGCTCCAGGTGTACCGGATCCCAAAGACGGGTTTTCCGAGCATACGACAAACATTTGCAGAATGTTCACTGAGATATTTACAAACATCATGATGAAAAACTGTTGAGGTATTGACAATTTTTTATTTACACAATGTATCCACGGACATTTGGTGATGGTCAAACTCATATCTCCACACATTATCCCTTAAACATTTTAAAAACATTTCTACCAAATGGCGGTGTAGTGGCAATGGTCGACATTCTCACGACATCTGTGGCGGTGCTAGTCTCGGAGCCGTAGCTGCTCCTTGCACTTTCCCGTCATGTCTCGGAACAGAAAAAGAAAAAGAAAAAGACCTCAACGCTCACCCGCAGCGCCGACGCCCACCCTCCCGCCGCCCCCAACACCACTCCCGCCGCCCTCAGTCCCGTCCATACGCCGTACCTTCAGGGACGCCCCTGTCGCCCTTCCTTGCGTTCTACACATCCAAGGAACTCTCTGGAGTCAAACCGACCCCAACAGCCTATCCTCCCTGGCCTCGGGTGTCGAGGACGTTTCGTCGTCTGGCCCGTCAACGTCTTCCAACGGCCGCCGGCAGTCACACTATTGGATCGTCGTATCAAAAATTGGGGGACAAGTGCTCGGTTGGCCCATCAGGTCCCTTGGCCATGAAGTCGGACACAGGATTCGACAACTGGAAAACTTGTCGCCTCTGCAACGGCTTCAAACCTTTCCCTTGGACTCGATATCGGACACGGCCATGAAATCCTTTGAGAACTTAACCATGCCCATCACCGCACCCATGGTGGTCGTGCGCGACTGGAGTGATCTGCAGAAGGAACCGCTCACCGGGTTTCTCTTCGCGGGGATGCTCGGGACATTCTCCGCCCCCGAACTGGTAGGTTTCTCCGGATCCTCTCTGCACATTCTCGACCCAATTGATCATCCGTAGGTGTACACGCCTGCCAAATCGTTTCCACTCTCGCCATCCCAGGTCCATTTGGTGGAGGCGTGGCTCGAGTTTACTGCTCTGGCCACCCCCGAAGCACTGGGGCTGGTCGGTGACAGCGGTGGTGTGGGCCCCGGTGGTAACGATGGTGGAGGGGGCGCCGGTGGTAAAGGCGGTGGAAGCGGGAGGGGGAACGACGGTGGGAACGGCGGGGGAAGCGGGAGGGGGGACGGCGGTGGTGGAGCAGGGGGGACTGGGAGCGGTGACGAGGATGAAGATGAGGAACAGGACTCTGAAGAGGAGCTCCTGCACATCGCCCAACATGTCGAACCTCTTGCCGCCGCGGATCTCCATCGGATTGTGGCTGGGATTCGGCAGGAAAAGGCGGAGCAGCTGGTTCAGCAGCAGGCCGAGGCAGACAACCGTGTCCAGGCCTTCGTCGACGTGCGTCCTCTCTATCCAGCGGAAATGTTTCTAACATGAGAACACAGGCCCAAGCGGACACGATCTACGAAGTAAGTGGCTCGCTTGACATGGCCTACCCAAGCTCACCTTCACATAGTCATCTGAACGTGAACGTTAACAGGATGATTCTGATGACGAGGAGCTCGCGACGCCGGCGAATTCACCACCCCAAGACTGTCCCCCAAAGTTCGAAGGGATCCTACACGAGGAGGTGGTGGAGAGCCTCTGGGGCGGGGACGACGAATGTAAGGAGTACGCGCGAATGCTGAGGGAGGCGGAGAGGGAGAAGGCGGCAAAGGGGAGGTACGTGCTCATCTTGTTCGGCCTTCAAATCAATCATCCCAATACTCTCGCACAGGCGGCAAAAACAGCGCAACGGGGGCGGGCGCCGCAACGACAATAACAAGGGCGGGTGGAAGAAGAAGGGCGCGAACCCATGGGACGATGACTCGGGGTCGGCGACGGGCAGTGAGGAGCGTGGACAGGGCCGCGCCGCGCCGCCGAACAAGGCAGCGAACGAGGGCTGGTCGACTGTGAGGGGGCGGTGAGCGCTGTGGCTCCTCGCCTTCCCTTTGAGTCGGCGTTGTCTACCGCTTGCCGTTTCCTCGTCCACCTTGAATCTTCGTTATCCCTTCCCCTATCCTCCGCTTCCGATTCCTTTCGTACCATCTTTTCTTGTCTTCATATCCGCAGAGTCCATTCCTCCTTCCCTCGCCGAATCCACCAGCCCTGTATCCCTTTCTTTCAGCACCCACTCGCCGTCGTGTCGTTCCCCTTCCCATGTTGTACATGTGTCTTTTGCCCTTCCCATCCTCGCGATTTTCTTTTACCTACCTTCCCGTGTATGATACCTCGAGCCTCGACCTTTACGTGCCAACACCGACACCAAAGCACGTACATATGTCTTGTCCATAACCGTAGCCGTAGCCACAAACCTCAGAGTGAATGAATATTGATTTTCCAAAACGGCCGAATGCGTTTCAAGATCAAGTCACTTCAAAGAGACAAAGCACAGATTCACAGCCAAATGATTGTGGCGTCAACGTCTGGGCAATAGTTCTTTCGTGTAGCTTGAGTCTCAAAAAAGAGCTTGGGATATCATTTGAGGGAAGAGAGTGCTTGAAGCTTTCGGGGAGAGACTGGTAAAAAAGAGACAATGCATTGAACAAATAATACAAGGTGCACGCTTGGCTTCCTCGGAGACTCCGAGTACTAGGCTCCAGCCCCACGTCGAGGGAGTGCACGTTCGCCGGAGAAGTAACTACGTATCTACGAACCGAGCGCAATGGGATTCGGCGAAAGGTAAGTAAGAAAAGGGACCTTGGAGACGATTCAGCGGGCAAGCAAAATCAGGGATAGAGAGACATACCCGGTCCATCGAACGCGAAAGCAGAGACCGTCAGGCAGGGGCAGTCCGATGCGCTGGGAGCCAAACTCTAACGGATCATTTCCCTCGCGGGATCACCTCGACGAGGAATCTTCCCGAACTCCAGGGACCCGCACTGACGCAGGAAGCTCGTGCACGCACCCCCACACACCTCCCTTGGGCCTGTGGCGAGGGAACAGTTTAATCTCAGAAAAACCACCCGCCGACGACTTGGCTCCGAACAGCCAGCGTAAATGGCGCCCACACCAGGAGGGGATGAACGAACTGGGCCAACGAGCTCCCGCAGCCTGGAAGCCACAGTGCTGCACCCGAGGTAAGAGGACATAGCGCCCAACAAGGCGGTTGCTAGAGGACCTCCGACATCGCGCTGGATCTCGTCGCCGGGGCGCTCCCGATGCGTGCTCGCCAAACCAGGAGGGCGCGGAGGGTGCAAGGCCGGGGGTCTCGGAGCCATCCCATTGGAGGTCGAAGTGGGCGTACCGGTAACTGTGCTGCCCGTTAAAAGGAAGCGATAGATAGGAACGTGGGCGAGACTTACCGCTGGGGTGGAAAAGTCGTGGGCGTCGACTGCAAGGAGAGTCAGGAACGGCCAGGATGGGAAAGAAGAAGGCTCACGTCGTCGACTTGAAGATACTGAGGGCTCTGCTCAGAAAATTTAGAAAGGGCGAGGAGGAAGACAGAGCGACTCACGGGCATCGAGACAGAGGGTCAATCGTGCAGTCGATGTGGTGAAGGATCATGGAACGCGGTCGCTCTCGAACCACATCTACCAACGAACGAGTCCCAGTCGGACCAGACGGCAATCTTCGATCAAGGATCTATGCCTAGGGGGCAAAAGAATGCACGCATCTGCACCAGCGCTACGACTTGGCGGTCTCTGAAGCCCAAAGTTGTCCATTGCCGAGTATCTGAGAAAGAAAGCCGCCAAGGTAGCGCCAGGTAGAGCTCCCCCTTGCCAGGTAACCGACCACTCCTCCGCCTGTAGAGGGATTGAGAAGACGACCGGCCGTACCGTCACCGTTGCTGATGTCGAGGTCGAGAGATCCAGGGACTCTGATGAGAAGGGTCAGAAAGAGTGATTGAGAAGAGAAGGCTACTCGCGGGCGTTGAGATGATGGTGGTTCGAGACCAAGCCGTGCAGCGGAGGCTGACGTTTGGGGTTGTTTGGGATGTCTCAGTTGAGTGAATCGACGTTGCTCAGCGCTAGCCATCGTAAATGATTTAGATATAACCGCGGGCACGTGAAGATCGCCTTCGAGGATAAGCAGTAAGTGCAGTGCCTCACTGACATAGCTGAAGCCAATTACCGCGAGATTGTGCGCGTTGAGAGCTACCGACCCGGATGATTCGCTTGAGAGGGCATGCGCCGCATCGAAGTGAGCGGATTTCCCCGGTATCGTTGCAGGAGTCCGTGCTACAAACTGCGAGATATTCAGTACTTTTTCACAACGAGATGCAAGGAACACACGGCTAGGGCAGCTTTTGCTCCGACTCCATTCACCCATACCTCTCCGGTTTCAAGTCACTGCGCCGACTGCTCGCGACGGCGCGAGATCGTCATCAGGCGCTTTGCAGGCTCTGGCCCCTGGGACTGTCTGTTGTTAGCACATCGAAGGGTGGGATAAGGAGATGAAACACACCTCACAACTAGCCGTGCATCGCCAGCAGTCGGGGCGAAGGGCAGCCGTGGTGGGTCGAGGACAAGTCGAAGACGCAAGTGGCGGCAATTTGGCAGTGGCTGGCGAACCAAACAACGCCTGCATCCGCTTTTGGGAATTTTTGGAAATTCAACCCGATTTCTGCGTGTGTGACACATCTCAGGTTTGGACGTTAAAACACAGCAAAGAATCTCTGGAACAACTGAAATGGAAGAATAGCAGACTACAGAGAATACAATCACAGACGCGGCCCTACAATCCGAAGCGCGGTCCAGCAGTTTCGCTCCCTCGGCCCTAGTTATATCGCTACGGGTGCAAATACCGCGAGACCGCTCTGCAAACATTTTTGAAGTGCAAACATCCACCCTCCAACCTCCCTCATGCGACCCCATCCACCCAACAGCGACCGTGGCCCGTGGGGCGAGAGCTATTCACGACCATCTTTTCCTAGAGTCCCGGGAGTCGCCACATTGGCTCGAATAATCGCGTCTCTAATGGCGCAGGCCCGGCGAATGAACCAGGAGCCTGCCTTGGTGTGCGAAAAGAATAACTGATTGAGGGGAATTCCTGCAGCAGCTAATCAAACAATGCGAAGGGGGGAGGGTCGATGTTCTTACGTTGAGGGTAGCAGAAGAAGGTAACGAAGGACGTTGTGGAAGGTTAATATTCTCGTTGATGGTCCTGCTGGGGTTTTTGGTCCGTTTGCGCGGGACCTCCGAGTCGTCGCCTGGACGCAAGGGTGAGGTTGATAGTTAATGAAAAAATGTACACATACGTCGAGCCCTTTTGGGAGGAGCTCTACCCATCTCCGAGTCGTTGTCCACCGTCTTTCGAATCTTCTCAGCCTTCAGGGCCGCATCAAGTTGTTCCATAATTCTGTTCCATGTTAGCTCTGTGGGAATCACGAACGACAGAAACGTACGGGGAGTGGGATCTCCATGCATCCACTGACTCCGTAATTACAGGGCCGAATGCGGGCTCGACCCAGGCCTTCAGCGCCGTCAGCGATAGGTACTTGGCCACGGCCCCGGCGAAAACCTCCAACGCGTCCCCAGGATACTTGGGGATGCTCGCGGAGTCGAGTCTGCAGATGCCATGGGTTCGCAGCACCGCCATAAACGTGGCATTGGATTGAAGTGGGCCTAAGATTGCCTACCACGAGAAATCAGAAAATGGGATGGGGCCTGACCACGGAGCACCCAACATTACGGAGCGCGATTTTGCGATCTGGGGTCAAATCCAGGCGATCGACGTGGTCGACCACTAACTCCGTGAGGACTACTTGCATGGCAGTGTCGCCGAGGGTTTCCAAAGGGTCCCGACCGTATATCGGGCCTAAGATAATTGCCCAAACGAGAGGAGGGAGATCGGGGAAAGCGGGTAGTGTTGTTGCGTCGTAGATCTTCTGTAAGATCCTGTTTTGAATGTATTTGGAAGTGCTACCGTCGGACCCCTCCTCCTCTTCATCGTCCCAGTCATCTATTAGGAGTCTGTGTCAGTTTGTAGCATACAAGTTAAGGACTTGCGTGACCTTTGAGCACAATATTTTCAAGTAAATTTGTATCTGTGTGAACTAATTGAGTACCCTGGCAGCGCTCCGATTTTTTATACAATTATCTCACCAGCTAGATCCCTGGCTGGACTGGATTGCGGATCATTTTTGACGTCTTCGCGTGAGATGAGTATTGGCCAACACGAGATGAATTGAAGGCATTCACCGAGTTGACTCGCAGATACAGACTCGGTCGCACTTTTAAGTGCCTGTATCGGCCGCAGGACGGGATCTGCAGAATTCATTGTGAATGCAAAGGATAGAACGCCCTGGCTCTTGTTATCGTACCGGAGCCTCGACTTTCTACGCTTTTTCGCCTCTTCAGGGCCGGTTTTGGACTATCCGGGACCATAAGCGAAGCTCCGGCTATCCATGAATCAATTAGTAGTAGAGAAAGTGCAATGCGAGACCTGGGTGCTCACCGTTTCCTTTGATGGTAGGCGAGTATCGCCGCTTCAGAGCCCTGCTTTAATGTGTCAAATACGCGAACTGCCCTACATCTGGCAGCGTACCCGGTTTGGTAGCCTTGACCTTCCCGAATATTGCGCAGAAGGTCAGCGGTATTGTCTTCTGTGCCAGTCGTTTCGGCCAAGTACAACGGAGGCAGACTGCCTTCCCGTTAGAGTGTGAAAAACTGTAGTGGAGCTGATCGACAATACCCGATAGCGATTGAGTGAATGGCTTGAAATACTGGATCAAGCGCCGTGGCAAGAAAATCTGTAACGGCCTTGGTAGAAATGAGCGAAATTGCGCCCAGCGCTATGTGGAAGTTAGTCCGTGCGCATCTTCTTGGATCGGCGGTGTGCGGCGCGAGGTCGGAGAATTTCGGTATCAAAATTTTCAGTGCTTGTTTTGACAAGAAAGTTGTGCGTAGTTTCTGCTCGACTGTTAGCATTGAACGCACGTGAATCAGGCGCGTCAACGCACCGACAAAGTGCCGCGAGTCAATGCGTGACTCGGGAGGCGGTCATGAAGAAGCTGGATGATCGCATATGAGGCCGAGCCTTGCCCTAGTTTCACGAAGATATCAAGGTCATTCTTGTCGAATCTGGGACTGCTGACAGCTTCAAGAGCGATGGAGGGATAGGTGGGATTTTGGAGTATCAAAGTGGTCAGGGCGTCATTGCCCGTCGTCTGCAGCAAGGATAGTGGTGTTGCCGGCTTTGAGGCCCGTTCTCTTTTTCGTTGTGTTTTTGCGTTCTTCCTCTTCGCGTGTTGACTATTCGCTCCATCGACTTTGGAGGTAGATGCACAGGCAATACGACTATGCGATATCGGCAAAAGCAAGGTGCCGTCGAGTTTGAAGTCGGTTGGCTTTGTTGGCTCCGCAAATAAGAGCGCGAGACTTTGAGGAGCAAGAATTTGGGAAGAGGATTGGGAACTGGGAGGTGAGACGGGTCCTGGATTGTGTAACGGAGCTGGGATAGAAACACTGGAGGCCGTATTCTGAGACATGGAGGCAGACGACGGGTTGTGCAGGCCACGTGCTTTAATCCGAGAATCCCAGTCTACCGAGTGAACACGATTTATTTAGAGTTCAACGTTTAATCCTCGGTCGTACAAAGGAGAAGTGGACGACGGTGGATGCGCGGTGAGGATCTGGTGTCCTCGTATGTACCAGGAGTACGATTCTAATGAGAGGTCCGTGCAAAAGTACTAGATACCAAATAACGGCGATCCCTCAGGCACAGTGCAATTCTAACGATACTTGCAGGGCTGGGGAGCTTGGGATTGTATGGTTGGCCTGAGACTTCGAACAAAACCTGGAGAAATTTCATCGGATTTGCAAAATCTGCTCAGTAGCGGGAGGTGTCAACCGTCGTTTCCGACAGTGCCGTCGTCGTTTCCGTGGAAGTGCGGGTCATCGTCGACACCCCGAGAGTAAGCTTCTCCATGCACTCCTCGATGGGCAGCCGCCAACGCGGCCCTGGATGGAATCGAGCTCTCGGGATGCCTGGGAGAAGGGCGGAAGCGCTGCAGAGTGCCTGCGTTGAGAGGGTACAAGATGAGCTAGCCGCCAACTCCTCGTTCGGATGTGAAATAAAGCCATTCAAGGCGCCCACGGTGGTGGAGGAGGCAGTCCAGACTGTGGTCAGCGAGGAGGTTGTTGTTGGAGAGAAGAGGCAGTCGTTAACGGAATAAGAGCCATGGGGCGCAATGTAGGTATTGGGACGTTGCGGTACCTCTTGCTGCGTATCTGTGGAGGATGGATCTCGAAGGACTAGTCAACGATGCCGGGGACGAGCGCAGCTTCGATGGGTGCGGAGCTGCTGTCGGGCGCGCTTGGTCTCATCGGGATCCGGACATGACGATCGGGGTAGACCGCGAGATAATTCAAGGTGTGAAGGTTATAGTCGGTAGTGATTGAGCCGCTGCTTTGACCTTGGGCTGCGTAGTCCACGCTGAGGACTCCGGTGCTGCTCGAGGAGCAGGGCCCCGGACGATAGAACATATGTCGACGCGGCTCATTCGGGGTTGAGCGAGCTCGAGGTGCTCGCGAAGCTCTATTAGTCGCGCGGCCGCCCGAGTAAGCGCACTGAGGGAGTGTGGACAGTGGCGATCGAGGTGATGTAGGAATCACGTTCAGTTTGTCGATGTCCCGAAGCGCACGCGCGGCATCTGGGACGCTTCCTCAGTACGCGGCGAGCAAATCAGTCCCACCCTAGAGATCGAAACGCGCTTGCTCGCATGCGCTTCATACGACCATCGGCGGGAATACAGCCCGGAGGGGGGCGAACCCTGTGTGAAGATGGCTGTCAGCACCCCATCCACCTGACAGCGAGAAGTGAAAGCAAGAGGCCGATGAAAGGGACGCGACCCATGGCGACGATGATCAATCAACATCCGAGGGCCTCTAGAACTGAACTGAGCATCCTTCGCGACGAACACCCAGCGTCGTCAGACAGTCATCCAGCGAGTATAGAGCAGCTCATGGAAGAGCATCCCAGCCCGCGTGGGCCGCGTCACTGGTGGGTAAACAGGGCCTACGGAGCGATCCATACCAAAGGAACGGAGGAAACGAGTGCTCACGGATAAGCAGGCTCGCATCGGAGGGCTGGAGACGAGAAGTGATGACGGAGGCTTTCGCAAACGTTTCTGTAAGCAGGCGTCAGCGAGCTATCGGTAGTGCAAGTGGTTGAAAGCGGACGCGAGAATGTAATCAACAAGGCGCAAGGATGAAGATGCGGACGCAAGTGTGCAATTCCCTCGAGGGTGTTGTTGCGATTTCGACAAGAGGATGTGCCAACGACTGAAAGCAAGAGATAGATATTCACGTTGGCCTCGACGAGATTCCGCCGCACTTCATAACGGTTGTGTTGCTACCGATGCAACAACGATCGTCGCGCCAGGATGTACTCGGTCGGTGTTTTTTTTTTCTTGTCTGCCTTGAGATCTATTTTCATGGTCAGTTTGCAAGCCGACTCGGAGGCTCTCTTAGTAAAAGCACCATGAAGGCTCTTCCTCCAACCCACAAACGAAGCCATGACGGGGCGTCGTCCCCACGAAACCCATATGCATATACGCGCGCACAACCGCGCAGGGGCGTGGCAGGCCCTATTACGCGCGTGTGGGTCGCTCCGCGCTCTTCTTGTGCGCGCCCAGGGTCGGTATCTGCGCGACTGAGTCAATACGCGGGGAACGAGAGCGGAACCAAGAAAGACATGAAGAAAATGACAATAATGCGAGCGCCCGCCGATGCCGCCTCCCCACGTGGATAAAGGTCGAAAAAGCAAGCAAACATCATAGACGCACCAACGAAGAAAGGATCCATGGGCGGCCTGCATCATCGAGCGATATCCGACAACATCTGGGCCACCGTTCACACCACGCTGGATTGAGGTCTG
Organism: Mycena filopes; assembly: GCA_029281495.1. NCBI lineage: Eukaryota > Fungi > Basidiomycota > Agaricomycetes > Agaricales > Mycenaceae > Mycena > Mycena filopes. The sequence continues at coordinate 862,364 of JARIHR010000005.1, read as the reverse complement.
ATTTGGACGCGGCGGGAGGCAGACTTATTGATGATATCGGTGGATCGAAGACGGGGATTGCGCCGCCATGTACGTTGCATTTTTCGGGTGGCTTTGATATCAGCAGTCTGAAACGGGGTCAGTAATGGCTCGATACAAGGTGAAAATAAGAGGTCGTCACACGAGCGCTGCCACAAGGCCCAACAAAATAAATAGAAGAACTACGCGCACCATCGTCCAGTACAAGTGCGTAGGCCGCAATCCACACCATTGCCACCGTCGTTCGTCCAGGTCCAGGTAGATCGAGCGTATTGTCCAGGAAACGGCCGACAAGGTGCTGGACGCGAGCAGGATGAGGGCCCGGCTCGCGGGGTCTGCTAGGACAGGAATTGGAAACCCATGTTTGCATTATGGTCCCAATTTCCGTCCTCGATTTTGTTGTCTGTATACATAGTCCGACTGCGGGAACTTTCGGCATATTGGGCGGGCCTTGCGTTCGCCCCGTCCATTTTTGCGGGCGCCGTCGCCGCCACCGCTAGGAAACAGGTAGTAGAGGCGTCGTCGTCGTCCTGGTCGTGGCCGTCGTCCTGGTCGTGGCCGTCGACATGAAGGAAGGCAGCGTGAGATCCTGCCGGCAGCGCCATTCTCGCGAATGTCCAGTCCTCGGCTATGTCCGGTTCAGTTCACTGATTGAACCAGGTTCAGTTAGGATTCTAAGGTCGACCATGGCACCTCAAGTTGAACATGCCGCCGCGTTTTGGCTACCTGATGATGCCGGTCTGATGTATCTATATCCCGAGTGATGTCGAGGATGAAATCCCTATCTCGACCTTGAGCATGAGCGAGTGTTTCGTTGCCCGTGGAGGTGAAGTAGAAAATGTGCTGCGACGTCAACAAATTCATCGTCTTGATGATTTGAGGCTCGGGCCCAGAGAAATGACAGTCCGGAAGGGAGAGACACCGCTGCGGTATGCCATTGGACAATCCGAGTCGCTTCGTTCGATGAAGGACAAGCTGAATCCTCGCCTTTGGTGGATTTCTATTGGATCTTGCGAGGCATTAGCGAAACCGCGGTCAACGGAAGCTTGGATCAAAGCTTCTTGGGAGTTCATGGTCGAGGGACCTGAGGACTCACTCAACGACGAGCCGTCACAAGAGCGACGAGACTTCTTGAAGTCTTCCGGGAAGATTACGAGCGAGCAGGAGATTCATGCGACATCAGGAAGAAACATCTCCCAATACCCACTGGCGGAACGGCACAGGCAGGCAGTCAAGCAGAGGTTTGCCGGGTGAGTGAGTGTCTCTCGAACGTTACGCAGCCACAGGAAAATCTAACCTTCGGTGGTTCAAGACAACGTGGTAATTTCTTGGGCGCTAAAGCAACTAGTACTGTGTCCGGAAGCCTTTTGACTTCGACTTTGAAGTCGAACCTGGCCCTGCAGGGGAAACAAAATCGTCAACCGGAGGGGAAGACAGAGACGAAAGGGCAGATTTGCGACGGGAGGCAATCACCATCATACTGCATTTTCAGTAACGGACATCTAACGGACGTAGACCAAGGAAAAGTGCATTGATCACACTTGGAATTGTACGAAGAAACAAGTACTGTAAAGTGCACGCTTAGCTTCCCCGGAGACCGGGTACTAGGCTCCAGCCCCGCGTCGAGGGAGTGCACGGTCGCTGGAGAAGTAACTACGTATCTACGAAGGAGGTGCAAAGGGGTTCGGCGAAAGGTAAATAAGAAAAGGGACCTCTAGAACGAGTGAGCTAGCGAATGATATCAGGAATAGGGAGACATACCCGGTCCATCGAACGCAAAAGCGGAGACCGTCAGGCAGGGGCAGTCCGATGCGCTGGGAGCCAAACTCTAACGGATCATTTCCCTTGCGGGATCACCTCGACGAGAAATCTCCCTGAACTCCAGGGACCCGCACAGGCAGGAAGCTCGTGCACGCACCCCCACACACCTCCCTCGGGCCTTTGGCGAGGGAACAGTTTAATCTCGGAAGTACCACCCGCCGATGACTTGGCTCCGAACAGCCAGCGTAAATGGCGCCCACAACGGGAGGGGATGAACGACCCAGGTCGACGAGCGCCCGCAGCCTGGAAGCCACAGTGCTGCACGCGAGTTAAGAGGTCATAGCGCGCAACAAGGCGGTTGCTGGAGGACCCCCGACATCGCGCTGGATCTCGTCGCCGGGGCGCTCCCGATGCGTGCTCGCCAACCAGGAGGGCGAGGAGGGTGCAAGGCCGGGGGTTTCGGAGCCATCCCGTTGGACTTCGAAGCGGGTGTGCCGATGGCTGTTTTGACAGTTAGAGAAGGAAGCGATACGTAGGAATGTAGGCGAGACGCACTGCTGGGGTGGAAAGGTCGTGGACGTCGACCGTAAGGAGAGTTAGAAACTTCAAACGGGCAGGATGGGAAAGAAGAAGGCTCACGTTGTTGAGTCCAAGATACTGGCGGCCCTGCTGAGAAGGTTTAGAAAGAGCGAGGAGTAAGACAGAGCAACTCACGGGCATTGAGATGGTGACGGTCAATCGTGCAGTCGATGTGGTGAAGGATCATGGAACGCGGTCGCTCTCGAACCACATCTACCAACGAACGAGTCCCAGTCGGACCAGACGGCAATCTTCGATCAAGGATCTATGCCTAGGGGGCAAAAGAATGCACGCATCTGCACCAGCGCTACGACTTGGCGGTCTCTGAAGCCCAAAGTTGTCCATTGCCGAGTATCTGAGAAAGAAAGCCGCCAAGGTAGCGCCAGGTAGAGCTCCCCCTTGCCAGGTAACCGACCACTCCTCCGCCTGTAGAGGGATTGAGAAGACGACCGGTCGTACCGTCACTGTTGCTGATGTCGAGGTCGAGAGATCCAGGGACTCTGATGAGAAGGGTCAGAAAGAGTGATTGAGAAGAGAAGGCTACTCGCGGGCGTTGAGATGATGGTGGTTCGAGACCAAGCTGGGCAGCGGAGGCTGACGTTTGCGCTTGTTTGGGATGTCTCAGTTGAGTGAATCGACGTTGCTCAGCGCTAGTCGCCATGGATGATTTAGATATCACCGCGGGCACGCGAAGATCGCCTTCGAGGACAAGCGGGAAGAGCAGTCGGGGAAGCCACCGATTACAATAGCCATAGTCGAAAGGCTATTATTGCTGAATTGCCCGCGTTGGAGGCGCGAGCGACGAGTCGTCGGTGAGGATGTGCGCTGCATCGAAGAAATGAATCGATTATATCGATGGCGTGACACGAGTCCATGCTATAAACTGCGGGGCATCAAGAACTTCCTCACAAGGGGACGGAGGGAACACACGGCGACTGTGAATCTTGACTCGATCTCGCTATCTTCTTATTATTCTTTAATCTGGGGTAACTGCAGACTGCCAGCGATGCGATTTCGACCTGCTGGGAGTGTGTTTCAGCAAATTGAATGATGATATGAGGAGAAGAAACGCGCCTCGCGCACAATGTGACACGACGAATGAGGTGGGATGCAAGTTACGACGGAGAGTGCCTGCAGCCAGCGATGGAAGAAAGCCTTTCGCGCGTGATTCTCCGCCCTCATCCGTGAGTGGGGAGCCGAGTACACCTCGGGACGCCAGATGTGAGCACCGAGGACGTGGATCCAGCGCGCATGATTGGTCTTGAAGCTTGACCAGTCGCCATTGAGAGAGCCATTGAATCGCGATTCGCCAGCAACTCGCTAATTTTTCAGTGCCCCCGTTCGGCCCTGGCCTGGGCTTGTTCCGTGACACGACCCAAGAAGCTTTAAGTGCAGAGAGCGCCTGAGAGTCGATAAGGGCCAACAGTCGCGTCGGTGGGGAGTGGGTCGGAGGCAAGTGGCGCCGGTTTGGCAATGGGTGGCGAACCAAACAACGCTTGCATCCGCTTTTGGGAATTTGAGAGATTTTGAATTCGAGTTCTGCGTTTACTATGTGCACATTCCGAGCGGGGGACGGTAGAAAGGCAAAGGTAAATTAACCGAAATACAAGGTTGTGAATAGTGACTGCGGAAGATACAATACAAGCAGAGCCGACGCAGCAGACTCCTGAGCAGAGAACTCAGAACAATGTCAGAGCGAAGGTGACGAGGAGCAAAAAATTGGATGAGACAGAAAAATCGAGCTGGTACGCATTCCTCATGCAACTGCGCTCAATGAGTCGCCCGTCCATCCGTTTCGGCGGCGTCATAGATCCGAACGGCCTCGCCTCGAGGAGAGGGGGCTCAGAACATCTCTCGACCTTGGGAGCAGTCATAGTGCACTTTGCACGGGTAGACGCACGCATGAGTTAAGAGCCCAGCTTTCCATAGGGAGCACCGGGTGAACTTAAAGCATGCGCCGGCGACCCATCAAAGGCTCTCCCATTCTCTACGGATGCTAGCGAAGCTTTGAGGAGATTGACAAACAAGGAGGCACCCAGTCTTCCCTAACACCACGCCCAGTGAGCCGCGGGTTCAACACGTCGCAGGGGGATCATCGAGTCGGACGGGCCGCGATGGCACCGAACTTCCCTCACCGTAGAAGGAGGATTATACGCAGTGCGCGCGGATGATCGAAATGCACACAGTGTCAGACGTGCCCAGCTTTCTATACAGATCGCCAGGATAACGTCAACCCATGCACCAATCAGCCGCCGCACGCTCTCCAACCATCCCTAGACAATTGCAAGCGGAGCCTTGGGGGGATTCGGGTCGTCGTCGGTGGCAAAGGTCCACATCGGGAAGAGGCGAGCTGATGTCAAACTGTAGTCGTGTCGTCCACGAGCGGTCGAAATCGAGGTGCGCCTGTGAAACCCAGTCAGCTTCAATAAGCTAGGTAAGGAATAGATTCGCACGAGAGAATGGAAGGAATGAGGGAGGAAAGATAGGTGCTACTCACCGGGAAGCGTTCGTTCTATAGGAATACAAGTCAGTTAAGCTTGCGGAAGGAAACGAATCGTACCGGAAGACTATGGTGGTTTGTCTCAAGAGGTGGTGGACACCGCCACACTTTATATAGGGGCCGTGTTTGGCCGGAACAAATAATCCCGGGTCTCATGCGGAGACTGCGGTGAGCAGAATTCGATGCTCAAAGGATGCCGCCAGGAAGCAATTTTTGCCGCTCGCATCGAAACAGCTGGTAGCTTGAATTCAGGCGACATCGAAAAATGGAATGAAAATTCGTACTCGACTGCCTTGGGACTGCCCGACTCGCTGAGGGGATCGCGATTTGGTATGACTTGCACATGCGCAAGAGGGTCACTGTATTCAGTGTCTCCACCCAGTTTGCGCGCGTCCCGACCTGCGTTCCGTCAGGTGACCGTGATATTTCCTTTCTTGGAGTCCTTCGCAACTGTGAAGTCTGTGTTTTGAGGCGCAGTATCGGGCGGACAATGGAGCGGGGCGCTCACAATAGAAGAGATGTTTTCTTTTTTCAATTCCACTGTTTGATTTCCTACTAGCTAGAGACTGGGTAAGTATATGCAAGTTCCAATGGACTGAGTCTTCTCTGCTCGTCAATGACCGATACCGTTGAGGACGCGACGCAGACTTACCTCCAACACGGGCAGAGACAGGAAATGCGTAGACGTTCCTGCGAAATAAGCCTACTGGAATACCGACGAAAAAAAGTTCAGTAAGAGAGTGGTCGTGTCGTTCGCGAGGGATAAAACTTCTGCCGTGACCCTATTGACGTTGGCCTCCTAGAAATGACACAGGTCAGTGGGATAGACGGGTGCGGAATCGGAGGGCAACACTCATTCTTACTCTAGGGGATGTCGCGAATTTTACGGTAACAGAAGCTCCAGTTTCTAGAGACCTTCAACAGGGCGACCTGCAGAGACTGAGCTCGAACAGACGAGAAGAAAGTCGGAAGGCACCGCACCGTACTTGAGGTGCAAATCCATCTCCTTCCCACGCGCTGGGGGTGTTGCCAAAGGAGGACACCTGGACTCGGAGGCGTAGCGTACGGGACACGTTGAGAGCAGCTGCAAGATGAGGCATGATTCGTGCGTTTTGTGTATTCCGATGTAGGATCCGTATGGCGGTGACCTTCATGAGTCTGAAATCTGTGGTGTCTTCGCCGTCAGACCAAATATTCGAAGAATGTGCCGCCCTCGAGAGAAGTCAAGATCGGATGGAGGAAGAAATAGAGGCACAAACAGGAAAGACTCTTGAACCACCGCAACTGGACGAGATGGACTTGTAAGATTTAGATTCGTTTGAATGCCAGTCGAGATTCGGTCGTTCAGTCAAAATGGCCAATCGCGAGTGCTGCAGTGGAAGAATGAGTCCAGAAAAGGGAGGACCACGACTTCATACCTCAGTAGGATCTCCTTACCGGGTCGTACTTCATTCGACGCCTCGTCCATTCGCAAGAAGAAGATTCAAGATATGTCTGGAAGTAATCACAAAATTAGACCGAAAGGCGAGAGAGAAAAGGCCCTTACAGTCAGGTAGGATTGAAAAAAGGCAGTCCATTTGCCTGCACACGTCCAGGGGCAATGCAGGCCTGTTTGAGATTTTTTGGTACATTTATTCCGAATCCGGTGGCTCGGTCCATAACGGCTGTTTGAAGGTACATTCTCCAACCACCCGGCGGAGAATCACTAGAGCACGAAGCGATGAGCCTGGCGATGAGGACTTGTGTGTGCGATGACGGTAGAGAGCAAGCCGAATGGGCGCTCACCGTCGGCGAACACGACTAGTAGCCGAATATCCGAATCACCACGCGACACTCTCCAGTCTCTCCTTCTCTCATGCCTCTCGAGTGGCTGCTTGCGAGCTCCGGTCCAAACCCTCCGGCGACTGCGACAACTGCACTTGCGGAAGGCGGGGAGCGGGCGGGATGTGCAAGTAGAAGTCCAATTTTGTTTAGTAGAAGTGCGTACATGTTGGTAGAAGTAAAAGCACCCACTGGTAGAAGTAGAAGTAACTTCTACCGCCATCAGACAGGCCAAGTAGAAGTAGAAGTGACATCTACTTCTACAATTCTGGTCATACCTCAGCCAGCGAGTATATAGCCAGCTCACATGCCGAGCCCGAGTGGCAGGCTGATAACGAGCCTAATCAGAGTCTGTATCATCCGCGATCTCGTCCATAAGTACTTGCACATCTGAGTCCAGTGACAATCCCTTGCCACGACTTGCGCACCATCCCGTAGATTGGCTGAATCGGCGGGTTCTTGGAGGAGGCGGGTGGGCGCTGCGAGGCCTTGCTGATGCTTGCATGAAATCGTGCAGTCATCTTCTTGGGGTTGGGCCGCTGGCGTTTACGGGAGGGCGGACCGTCCGACTTTTTGGACTTCTTCGCGGCAGCCTGCTTGATCGCCACCAAGCGATCCAACTCACGCAGAAAATACACATACTCGCATCTCCGAGAACACGCTGCGGTCATTGCAGATGTGGGAGGTGGTGCCCGAGTCGACCAGCCAGGAATAAAGGGAAAGGTCGTTAAAATTGGCAGCGTACGCGGTCTCGACAAAGTCACTCCCTACGTCCTCTGCCTTGTTAGCTTTCTCCTTCTTCCTGTGGCGCCCCGGGCCCTTTCCATCCTTTCCTCCGCCTTTTGACCAGCAATCGGCGGCGATGTGACCCATCTTATGGCAATTATAACATTCCACTTTCTTCTTTCCTTCTCCTCCATTACCCTTCGTTACTCGCCCGTACATCGCTGAATTTCCATCTCCGTTCTTCTCCAGTCTGCGACGGAATTCCTCCAGAACGAGGGAAATGAACTCGTGCGACGAGATGGTTGGAGCGTTGCTTGATGCACCAAGGTATGCCGAGGTAAAGTTGTCCCAAGATTCGGGGAGCGAGCTGATAATCAGCAGCAAGAAATCCTCGTCCGAGACCAGGCTGCCAAGAATCGCCAGCTCCTCCTGAATGCGGCGCAACTCGGTAACATGGACTGCGATATCCGTCGCGTCGTCGGCAATCGTACGGTACAGGCGGCGGCGAAGGGACAAAACTCCTAATTTCCCGCCTCTCTCCTTAACCTGCTTGAGCTGCGTCCACATTTCGGCTGCAGTCTTGGCGCCCGCAATATGGACCATCTGCGAGTCGCTCAAGGTGAGCTCGATTTGCGTCTGCGCCTTCCCATCCAGCTCCTGCCATCGCTCCAAAAGTTTCTTCTCATCTGTCGTTGGCTTGTCCCGGTCGGCGGCGGTAGGCTTCGGTGTAGTGCCGTCGACAATCTTCAAGAGCGAGCGCTCGCGAAATATTGCAGTGACACGGCGCTTCCACGGAACCCAGTTCGTCTCGTTGAGTTGTTCGATCCGGAACAACGACGATGGAGTATTCGCGTCGGCGGTAGTGGCGGTGGTTGACATAGTTGGTTGTATAAGAGTAGTGTGGTGAAATCGGTGTAGATTAGTTAAGGGCGGGGCCCATAACCTGTTGAGAAATAATGGGGGGAAAAGGGTATATTTCGGCAGTCTACAGGACCTGTATTTATACCCCCCAGGAGAACAATGGCTACTAGGAATAATGGGAATGCTACGACTATGCGGAGTCCCAAATACAAGAAAGAACAATGGTTGACGCGTCGAACGCGAGGCGGCGACGCGTCCGAAACGCGTCTCAAGATGATTGAAACATGTCTCAAGGTGTGTTTCATGGAGCCAGCTCCATGCCAACTCAACTCGAGGCGTTTAGGCCACGTATGTCCTACGTGGCCGCGGTCTTGCTGGGCTGACGCGGTCACATGCCCGCGTGACCGATTCCAACAGCAGACTAGGTGCGTATTGTTAAAGAAGGGATACAAGTGTTTGCTCATGCTCTTGGTTAGTGCTTTCGCACCGTGCACCCCGAGACGACGATGACGTGGCATGGCTTCCTCGGGGACCTCTTCAACACAGCAGACAAGGACGACAGCCATTCCGCGACCCCCAACATAATCCCCCTCGCCCTCTTCATCCGTCCCATGGTCGAAATCGCAGTCCAACGTGCACATGGACCGCCTTACCACCATACCCATCAGCGCACGACTCCAATCGTTCCCACAGGCAGCACGTATTGCGACGCGCACGACCAGGCTAAACATGGTTTCATCCTCCCCCCGACTCTCTATCCAGAGCGCCGGGGAGTGAGTCCATGGGCCACCCAGCCGTCGGGTGCTCTGCCTGCCGGTAACCGACTGGGCGGTGTGGTTTTGGGAGGATTCGGGTTGGGTGTGGGCAGTTATTCAGGACCGGGGCGTCGGATTCTGTAAGGAGAGATCAGCTTGCGGACTTGATGGAATGTTTGGACAAACGAGGGCCCGAGTGCTCGCTATCTAGATTGACTATTAGTAGATGAATCGCCGAATAATCATAGCATAAACGCACTTTGAGAGGAGGAAGGTGGTGGTTCAGTGCAAGGAGTGAATTCTCTGAGACATTGTCAACCGAAGCAAACATAGCACTGCCGGTGTAATGGGAGATCGGGTTGAGGCACTCGTGTGTGTTCACCGGCGAAGTCAGGTATAGGTAGGACCTGGGTAATGGACCTCGTGAAATATTCCTCGAGCCCCAGTTCTGGGCAAGATCAACTCGCAACATCCCCAAATAAAAGACAGGTTTATTCCGCACCATGTTCATCCTATCATAACGACCGAGGCTCTCAGATCTATCGTGGACGACATCATGGCCTTTGGAATCCTCGCGAGCTCAGCTATTTCGCTTTCAGACTACACCAGATCTAGACACGGACCTCAACGAAAAACTCAAACTTCGGGCGACCCTCAGTGCAATTTTCGGACTTGGAGGTCCTTGGGCAATATACAGCGGCTCTCTCGTCTCATGAGCCTCTCGAATTGTTTTTGCGGGATGAAGACTGGCGAAAACTAGCGCGCTGAATATTAGAAACGGCCGCCGACTTGCAATATTTATGAATCGAGCGTGTTCGTGTAGCAGTTGACTCGGATTCTCCACGAATTGACCATCACGCAGGAATGCAACTCCTCTTCCCTCGAGAACAGAAACCAATTCTGTCGTCGAGCTCTCGAGAGCTCAGCTCAATAACTGGAACGGTACAGTAACCCTAGGAAGTTTGTTTAAACAATGGACTTCTCAACATCAAACAGGGTTTAATCTCTGTTCTGTGCAAACCGTGTTCAAACCTGTCCTTCTAAAAAGTAGACAGCGGCGGGACTTGAACCACAGGACCCCAAATCAAACAGATTACAAGAGGACGAGGGAAGACTCAAAGACAACTGAGCCAAATCGAGGTGATGTGCTGGCGATCGGAGGGAGTTTGGCCGGACCATAAGAATCTCTTGATAGCCGAACATCACAAGGCCATTCCGGTTGTGTATGGAACTCTGTGTGAAGAGTGGACTCCTAAAAACCTACCCACTGTATCATTTCTAGTGAAACTTAGCCTCAAGTGCTTGAGAACCAAAACTGTTGCACACATTGAGTGGATATGGTGGCAAACATATTTAAGTTTTGCATGCAGAGCGAATTTGGATCCAGCCCTGAATCCCAGAACTCAGGCCCCTGAAATATTATGCAGGCCCTCAGGACCAACACTGTATGCATTTACACAAAGAAGAAAGCCAATGTCAATGAATCACATACGAAGCCATATTTGATCCGTTTTCTGTTGGTGCCATCTTCAACCCGGGAATGCCGGATTCAAGCAAGTTTATATGATGCTCTTAGAATGCATGTCCTCTGCGGGCATATGACCAGCATTTGTCCCAGGATAGCAAATGGAGCAGCCGTGAAAGAGTTGTGAAGTTGAAAAAGCACTGACATAGTGGATAAATCACGACATGTGCTGCATGTCCGTTTGGCAGAGAGGTTCTCTCCTCTCTTGCAAGAAAAGTGTTCGCAACAGCCAGGTCATAAGTTCAAGCCAGGCTCGGGGATTCTTTTGCGTATGAACACTGTTCAACCCTGTTCACATGAACACTGTTCAACCTAGTTCAATCCCTGCTTAATCGGTTGAGCCCCGTTCAATCTGTTCATTGCCGTGGCCCGGCCCCATGGAAGGAAGCAGGAGTTTAAACAGAACAGAGATTAAACCCTGTTGGACGTTGAGAAGCCCATTGTTTAAACAAACCTCCTAGGGATTTATAACGGTAGACGGTACGTGTTCATTGGCAGCGCTTTTCCGGTCTCGACGCCGACCTCACACTGGTATCGCAGGTTTGTCGTAGGTGGTTGGAACCTACGACAGCTACCTGGCGCGGACGAACCGCGATGTCGTGACGCACTCGCGGATATGGGTGTCCGTCGACGTCCAGCCGACCGCGCAGACTCAGGACAGTGAGGCTGTTTTCTCAAGAACTCTGGAATCAGTTTTTCAAGCTAGGGGCAGTTATTTTGCGACACACCTCTGGTCGACAAATCTGCGGTCGGTTGGGACCTGGTTTGGATGCAGTGCGGAGGAGGAGAAGGATTGCCTGTGCGGTATATGAGCTGGCACCCGGGCAAGCCGGCAAGGGTGAGCTTGGAGCTTAAGTACATCAGGAAAATGTTTTCTTGCTGGCGGCACTTGGCACACCTGGCACACCTGGCGCAACTGGCGGCTTTTCTGCCAGCTCATGCCAGAATTTGATCATCTGCCAGAATTAACATTTTTGCCAACAAAAGACTCACAGTGCTGCAACTGAATGGGATACATAAGAATCACTTCCGCAAACTCCACAGAACATCAGCAAATACTTCGAGAGTCGCAGCGGAGGAACCAGGATTGACGGAAAAGACGAGAATCTCACAAGTATTTCAAACTCCGATCGTGGTCCGTGCGCATCAAAGATGCGACACGTGTTGACTTTCTTAGTTTCCGCCTCAGACCTCAAACCAGATCGGGCAATTATTCTCGGCAACTCAGTTCGGCACGCTATAAATACCTTCCGTTGCGAGAATTGTAAGTCCAACGTCGATGAAGCAAGTAGTGCCCGTTGCAAGTAGCAAAAACTCCCATTGATTGATAGCATTGGGGGAACAACAGTGTATCTCAGTAGCATTAGTGAGACAGGATAATTTAATCCAAGGTGAACCAAGTTCAAACTTCAAAGGCCTTAGCCGACTGCTTTCAGAATGCCTACAAAGATTGAAGGAGGGTGGTGTGGGCCTTCACACCACCGATAAACTGAAGGATAATTGCCCGAGTCGCGCGACGCATCCAACGTGCGCGTCCAGCGAGTGATCGAGTGATCGATGATCGGCGGAGCTGCAACATCTCTTGCTGCCCGAGTACCGGTATATCATCCAAAGGAGTGAGGCATGAGATAAGCCCTCAGACAACAGTTACTGGCTGTATGAAAGGATGGGAGAAGGGAGGTCGGAGGAAGGCCAAAAGCAAAGGCGGCTGACCGGTTGATCGAAATGATGGTGCCGAAGGGTTGCCGAGAATAATTGCCCGATCTGGGTTTGACGTCTGAGGCGGAAACTCAGGAGTGCACGTGTTGCGACAGTTGGTTGATGCATTCCTTCGCTCCTCCCCCCATCTCCCTCCTTCGACTCTCGTCACTCCCTTCGTTCCCCCCGCGGCCAACTCCTCCCGCAAGACGGCCGAAGCTCCCCAACTGCGGTTCTCAATGCTCTTCCTCGCCGCGCGGCCTGAATTCGACCACAACCAATACCGCCTAAGTCATGGAGCGAGCGGATGCCAGACCCAGCCTCAAGTCATGCTTCCAAGCCCTTTCAAACCCTCAGGCCTCAATACTTCAACTCAACTCCCTGCAACTCTCCCCAACCCTGCTGCGCCGCGTCGCTTCAAGTCTACTCAAGGCATCTCAAAACCCTCAAAACCTTCAAATCGCCTTGCGAGCGCTGCCAAGCGGCCTCTTCAAACCTTGTCGTGTCCCCCCCGCTCTCGTTGATCTGATGGAGGTTCCGTGGGTCGTTCGTTGCGTAGATTCGGGTCTTTCAAGGTGCGTAGTCACTCTCCTGACCTACAGCATTTCTTATCATTCACGCAGTGCTTCTGCGATCGTTTGTCCTACCCCCGCCATACCCCATCACCCATATACCAATCTCGGCTTCGTGCAGGTGGATGAGGTATTTTATTCCTCGCACATAGTTTCCGAGGTGCGTTGTCGACGCCGGTGTTCAGCCTGTCTAATGACCTCCCGTTCCACTCCAGGCTTGTCGACCGTGCCAACACCCTCACTCTTGCACCGTAGCGACGGATCGCCGCCGGGAATGTCAGCAGGACCTCGATGGCGTCAAGGTCCGTGTCGTTGCCGGTATTCCTTCTGTCTAACCCCCTCCCGTTCCTTCTCAGGCTTGTTCGCCGTCCGCGCACGTCCCCTCGCAACGTGGCAACGTCGCATCGCCGCAGGAAATGGTGGTGATGCTGCATCAGCGCATCGGCGCTGGCCCTCCGAGGCATGTAGTCGTATACGCCCTATGTATGTTCTAGCGGTGCAATTCAATCCCTTCCCCCCACACCGTGCAGTAAATGGATATAAATATGTGCATGCCAGATCGCTAGATTCTGATAGCCGTGTAAATTCTGGCAACAGAACTTATTCTGGCGCCCGGTAAGGAATTATGCTCGCGTTGGCGCCAAGTGCCGTTCTGGCGTGATGGCAGAGTTGGTGGACCCGGCGCCAGCTCTGCCAACACGAAAACATTTTGCTGATGTACGTACCACCTTGGATGATCCAAACTAGACCTCCAGACGCTGACGTATCGCTCGTAGTGAACCTTTGCGAGTGCCAGGGGTCGACCTGAATTCGAGGCCGCAATTCGGGGGCTCTTTGAAGGGCTCGAGTGGCAAGAAGGTAAATTTGACCAATGCCCGACGCTGCACGATGCACTGCTGATTTGAGGGCCAGGTACAGGAGCGTCAGGTGCCGCGCATGGCAGGGTTCAGCGCCATCGTCGTCGCTGGTCGTGGTCGGGAAGAAAAGCCGAAAATAGGAGGGTCTCCGGATAGCGATCCGTCGCACATGCCATCGCATTCATCCCCTTTCAGACTCTGCAGCTCACCACGACGACGTCCAGCAAGGTCCAGCAACCGCCCAGCCTCCCTCCCTGAGGGCTCCATGAAATTCTTCAAACTTTCTTCCCGCTTCTCTAGCCACCTGGACCGACGAGGATAGGATATGCGTTCATGCCACAGCCTATCTGAGCTGTGATTCCTGCACGGCGGAGCGCCAACGGAGTGCACCTCGGTACTCGACAGATATGGGTGCGAGTCCGTCTCGGGACGCCGTGGATTCGGAAGGATTGCCACTGGAATGCACCTGCAGGATCTGCGCTCCTATCGTTCACGAGTCCTCATCCACGCGCCTCTTCGCCGAGTCTTCGGAGTCTTCGCTACCCAGAGCTCCTCATACCGCCGCTTCCTTGTAGTTCCGCCAGCGCACTTGCTCCGTTCCATTCTGGATCGCACGTGAAGCAGCTCACTGGATCCTGCCACTTTATCCGCATATATAGTCTGGGCACCGGAGGCATGGTGGCCTCCTCAAGCGGTCGGTGCTCCCTCGTCGGCTAGCTCCCGGCATTCGGATTCGAGCGCGCGGCCAATCGATCAGAACCAGTTACAACAGTTTTGCACCACGCACGCCGCGGAGACTCGTCGGTCGCCCACACATTAAATCGCACCCCATCGCGCCCTCCTATGTGCCTCCGTTATCGTCAGCTATTCCTTTATTCCTTTAACGCTGCTCTCATGTACAACAAATACAGAGACCACGTTTTCTGCCGTCGCCCTCGCTTCTTCTTCTTGAGCCCGTCATCCCCGTTCCTCTAGCGCGTTCTTCGCAGTCTCAAGCCCCACCCAATCTCTAGCCTGTGCGGCAGCACCTCAATTCCGCGATGTCGATATGCGAAAAGGCGTTGCCGCGGATAGACCTGCTTCCACACTCCGCGCATCCCATCCCTTCGCGCCCTCGATCCCAAGCTCGCATCGAGGGTTGCGTGGTCGGGTTTCGCCTTGACCCACACCACTCTCGACAGCCCCTTCCTCCGCGTCCGGCAGCTGGACCTCACCTTCTCGATCCTCTCCGAGCAGAGGTGGAGCGTAGTTCGGATATCCGTGTCTCTGCAACGTCTACACCGCACTGCGTCCGCGTCAACGACCAGCGCGTTAACGAACGGCAACCCTGTCGACTTTGCCCGTTCGCCAACCAGCACTTCCCACCTGCAGCTGCCGCGTTGAGCCTACAAATCCATCCCCATCAACATGCTATCTATTTTCGATTCCGTGACCTCCGAGCCTCGACCGCATTCTAAAGATCTCTGTGAAAATACGAATGTTTCGTCAACCGTCATAAGAGCACCTCTTCCCGCCATCATGTCAAAAATGCAAAATCCTCAAAACATCTGCTCGACGGCGACATCACTCGACGTTCTCTCTGGGGTGATTCTGGATGACTTACCTGCCCAAGAACTGGGAAAAGAGCAGTCAAAACGGCGGTTGTGGAGCCTCATGAAGATGCGTGTGTACGTGCCGCCGAGTCGATGTCCTACCGCCCTGGGAGCAACAGTGGCGCCGCGGGCCCACCCCCATGCCTCCTGGTCGTCCTGAACTCGCCCCCAACGCGCTCCTTGTCCCCTTGGCCGACGTCGTCTGCGCGCAGCCCGAGGAAGACGGGGATCTATCTGCCGCTACCGTCTCGCCCCCCCCAGCGGTGGCGTGGGGCCGCTATGTTCCGTGCAAGATGCCTTAGGCCCACGGCGCTAGGGACCTCATTCCACCGGAGAGCTCGTTGGTTGGTGGACGCTGTACCCACCGCGGGCGGCGTCTCTCCCTCGCCTCTCCGCTGGCACTTCCCTTCGCGACGGGGTCGTCACCCGGTTCAACCCGCGCGCCGTCAATCAAACTTGGCGAGAGCTTGGCATCAACACCGGGCCCTGTTTCTTCCGAGCGGCTGCTCGAGGTCCGCTTGAGCCTTGGCTTGAGCTCGCTCGTGGAACGCGGCACTTGTCCGGGAGTGTGGGACGCCGAGACGCCCCTGCGTACAATGATTCTCTCCCATAGCGCGTTGATCTCAGCTCCGCGTGTTTCTGTTCTATCTGTTGGCGCGTCGAGCCCAGCTCCGCGCCCGTGTTTTTGATCGATGTTGAGCCCAGCTCCGTCTTGCCCCACCTCGCCGGCGTGCATTTTTTCTATGGAGCCTTTGTGTTCCTTGGTCTTTGTGGCCTCCCAAAAGTCCTTGGGTTCGTTTCTTCGGAAGCGGATGGTATGCATGCACTTTGCAAAGGGACGGCATGCGACAGCATCTGGTGGACCGGTGGACTTCGGAAGAGCTATCCCTGGGAGGAGGAATCCTCCTGTACTCCGGCATTAATTTGCGAGGAGGTCAGGGCCCATGAGGTTGCCACCGATTGAGTTCAGCTAGCAGAACAGCTGCTGGCCGGCCGGTTCATCAGAGAGCCAGCGTCTTGCATGATTCTAACCCCTGGAACGAGTGTGTGCTCGGTTGGCATCTTGTAGCTATTCGTAAGGATAACCACCCGTACGGTACTGCATGTTTGTCTTCCGTAAACTCGTTGTTCAGGCATTTGGACCACGCGAGTATAATATATCCCCCCCCCCCAACATCAAGTGGTGATTTCATTCGCAGCCTCGTACTTGCCGTTGCAGATCTAGATATCATTGGGCCATCGCGGCCGCCACGACGCACGGCCTCGTCTGGAATTCCAGCATCCTCTCCTTCGAAACCTTGCCATCTCCTCTGAATCGAGGTCGCAACACCGGGAAGTGCTCGTCAAACACACTGCATGCGTCCCACATTCCGCGACATGGCGAGGAGAAGATTGAAGGGATACGAGTGAATGGGCGGAACGTCCATGAAATGTCCCGACGCCGGCGTGCGCCGTTTTCCTGCGTGCGCCATTTTCCTGCGTATTTATCATTGAAATCTGTTTCTCTCGAGCCGCTGACCGATCAATGCGTAGATACCTCGTTTTCACCTTCTCTTTTGAATAATGAACACAATAAATGCTTCGACTATGATATTGCCCTGGATGCGTGTGCATCGCCTTCGATCCCTTCAATCCCTGAGCGTTGTTTGCGACGGCGTGCGGCTGACCATCATTTGCTTCTCTCTTCCAAACCACCACCTCGCCATCCTACCCTGAACCTAAGCGTTCATTTGAGTACGTCTCCTCAATGTCTAAACCAAGCCCTCGCGCTAATATATGTCTTCTCGCAGAATAAAAGGTAAGTGGGCTATCTTGTCGTCCCCAACGCCGCTGACGTCCTGCTAGATACCTACACGGTGACGACTCTCCGCTTCCATGACCCGCGCCCTTCGAACCACACGCAGCAGTTGCCTACCGAGACGGGAGCGCGCTGATGGGTGATGCGCGTGCAAGCGGCCCTTCCCTTCGACCAGGCATCCGTCTTAGAGAGCGGGGTCGGTGCTGTGATGCACGTTGCAGCATTCATGCAGTTGCACTGTTGAGACCTCCTTAGATCGAGACGCTGCTAGACTTTGGTTTAGAACAGGGGATCCAAGACATCGACTGGTGCGGTCTGTTGCGTTCTGCGGCTGAGCAAGACGGCGTCGGAATGCGGGAGCCTCTGATCCCTCGCCGCTCGCGTCCTTGGTTCTCGCAATGGGTCTCTCGCTGCCTCGGTGAGCTCTTTCATTGTTTATAATGTTTCCAATGTTCAACGCTCCTAGAACTTCAAGCACCGCCCTGGTCCATCTCCAAGCACCCATTGCCGTACGTGCCAGTCGTCCGCCCCTCGCTGACCGTTCTCTAGTACCCTCAACCTGGTGACTGCTCGGCGCGATTTTCCAAGCCCCTCAGCTTCCCCGCGGGCTCGTAACAGAACACAGTATAGGAGGGATGCGTCGCGTATGCCGAGGAGGGGGACAACCATGCCACGGCGCTTTCTCATAGACCCCTGGGGCATGGAGGAGGGTCACCTGTTCTACTTCCGTGCCGCATCGTCAGCAAGCACTCCTTAGCAGGCTGAGCCACTCCGGTTGCGAAGACGCCATCTGGACTGGGAAGTATTAGGCGGGGGTGCTGAGCAAGGTTGGAATATCTGCGGACGACGCTCGATCCTTCACCACATTCGACATCGACATCAACGGGCGGGACTAGTGGGCGAAGAGGAATGCGGTCGTTGACGAGCGGAAATTCATGTTGTTTGTGCTTCCTGTGAGACGAAGAGACCCCAGAGAAAGCATGTCTCCCTTGTCGTGGGCTCTGGGCTTAAGAGTCGCGTCGCTGAGGCGGCACGACTCGAACCAAATGTCATGCATATGTAGCTTGTGTTGTCTGCCCCAGTCTACAGTTCTTTATTCATCGCTTTCGTATTTCCTTGTGCGGAATGAAACAACCTCCAAAGGGCCATATCAGCCATCCTTCTGCACCAGCAACATACTCGAGAATGTGAACAAGACCAGTTTATATACGCAAAGTCAGGAAAAACGAGCAAGAGTCAAGTACGAATGAGAAGAGACACGGCAAGATAGAATAGAATGGGGCTATCCGATTTCAAGACACTCGTACCCTGCGCCCAGCGACCGCGGCTTCCACCCGTTCGCTCAAATACCGCCTGCCGCTGCTATTCGCGATTTGTGAGAACGCGGGCGGGGTGTATGATTGGCTTCCGCGTCGAAGTGAGGGTGGTGCAAGTGCATCGAGGCTTCCGCGGATTGTCCAACTCAAAGGAGCCTGCAGAGAGATGAAATGCCCGTATATGACTGGCAAGACAAGGGAAGGAAGGACGCACTTTCAAGAAACGTGACCAAGAGAATCATGGAGCAAAGGCCTCTTTTCTATAACATGCATACGTTAGATCAATGAGAATGGGACCAAAAACGCGTGCGTACTCGGAAATCACAACCATGCACACCTTGCGCTTCGAGTCCTCGAGCAGCTTCTTGAACTCGACCGTATCGATGCTCTCCAGCGCAGCGGACCGAGCGGTCAACTCCGCTTTTGTTCGACAGCACCAGACTCGCACGTAGTACCTATACAGCGGCACGCGCGAGCCATCGTGTTTCTCCACCCCGAACGCCAGCCGTTCCGGGTTCACGAAGACAAAGCCCTCGCAGCGGACATTCATGTAATTCAGCCACTCCGGCGGCGGCACAGCGACGTCGAAGGCGGTATTGGAGAGCCCGCACGGGAGGGGCCATGGCCAGTAACAGCCGTGGAGGTGTGTTATGCCGCGGTTCACTTGGGTGATGAAACGTTGGAGGTCAAAACCGGGGGGGGAGGGGCCTGTCCTCGCGGGTGCGGTACGCCGCAACGTTCATGCCCCGTCCGGAGCTCGTACCGTCGGGGAGGGCGCAATACCCCGCTTCGACCCACGACCAGGAGTCGCGGTCGCGCCAGGGCATGAGGGCGAGCCTGTCGATGAGGAAGGAGCGGTGGTCGTAGTCGGGGCCGGTCCCTACGAGTTTGATGAAAACGCCGAGGTGCAGGGTTTTTTTGAGCTCGGGGTTGTCTTTGAAGACTGCAGTCTTGATCAAAACGATATTGTTGTAGTGCAGGCGTCCCCTGTATCATATGTGGCTCGATTAATCGTGGCCGACAAGGGTGCCATACATTAGCACTTACCACTTGGCCACTTTGTCACAAAGGCTGAGTTTAGGATCCTTGAAGCTATCGAGAAGTTCGGCGCGGAGAAGTAAGGAGATGAGATAGGAATGAGCGAACGGGTTGTATTTGGGAGTCTGGATGAACGTCTCGGAGAGCTTTTTGTCGACCTCGTAAAGATGGCAGACTTTCTTGTGGTGGTTCCCAGCGGCCCAGTCGTGTTTTTGGCACTTGTCCTACATAGAGCTGGGTGAGAGCCGGTTGATGGAGTAGGATTGCATCTCACAGAGCAATATCTCGCCACGCGACAGTACGAACAGGACATGAGTCTTTGGTCCTTGGATTCGGCCCGTCCGCAGGAGTCGCAGGCTGGCTGCCAGCGGTCCCAGATAGTGAAGCAGTCGCGGTCGGCGCGCACGTCGAAGATGGCCTCCTGCTTTGAGATGTCGATAAAGAAGCCCATTGAGAGAGCCGCTCAGGTCGAGGATGAAAGCAAGAGACAAGGTGTGTGAATTTCGGGCGATCAATCAAAATGCGCCCACGTGCTCTACTTCCACTCCGTCCCCACAGGCCAAGCAGGCGACTGGGCTTATCCAGTAATCCCCCGAAGGCTCTGGTTCGCGTCTTTTAACTTTGTGAACTTGAATCTGAAGAAATTAAGCTGCATTACGCTGCCTTGCCAGCGTTTGAAGCTCTCTTTTGGACCGACCATGAATTTTCCCTGCCTCTCCAAATTGCTTAGCCAAGTTACTAACTCAACAAATTCCTAACTTGAAAGCGATTCAGCGGAACACCCTTCGTACTCTACATTCAACCCGCGCGCCCGACGGGGACCATGACGTCTTTGGCTATCTTGACCGCAATATCCTCGCAGGCCTTTAAACACTGCACCACTTCCTTGTCCAATTTGAGATTGTTTCTCCAGTTTTTCTGACTGATCGGAACGTAAGTCCCACTGTTGAGATAGGCCACACGTTTTTGGAACCGCTCTTCGCACCGAGGCGTCCAACCTGCCAATCCGAGTGTTCCACCGTTGAATGCTGCTGGCTTCGGCCACCAGGAGTAAATTGCGCTCTGGTCGCTGTCGACCAGTTGCCTAGAAGTCTCCTCCCTCTTCACTTGACCTGTTTTGAACCGTGAGGGACAGTGATAAACCAACCGTGGGAGCAACATACCTGTCAGCACATGATACGCGCCGCAGAGGACATTCAGCTCCCGCTCGGCCAGTGGGTAGTACCAATAGGCCAACTTTGATCTCCCATCCCAGAAGCAGTCACCGATGTCATACACGTCTTCGTCGAACGGCCTATAGACGTCCTCATCCGGCACGACTTCCCGTGCGAGCCGCGCGGCCACTCCGCCATACTGCACTGCCATGCGACCGCGGGGAGTGTGCAGCAGTTGCAGATCGCGCTGCATTTTGTACGCCTCGTACTCGTGCTGGTCGAACTTGTAGCCACTTGGGCGGGTCCCCAGGCTCGGAGAACTGGCTACCTCGCCGCTCTTTGTCTGAACCTCTGCCCGCGGTAGTATCTCGTAACTTGTTGTGGCCAGCCAGAATGGCATGCCGCGGGCAACGAGGTGGGCGACGACGTCCTTGATGTCTGGGCCCCACTCTTGACGGAGGATCTCCAAGGTGTCGGTCGCGCGTCGAAGCAAGAGCGCCTCGCCACCGACCTGACCAGCCCCGGTTCGCCGAAGGACGTAGTATTCCTGTGGCTGTCCCGGGTTTCGCATGCTCTCGAGATCCTCCAACGTCACGCAAAAGTTTGCTGAGTACGGTACCTTTCCTAGAAGCTGCTTGTCGACGCTGCCCCGCTCGCTGCACTGCGCAAAGAACGTGCACAACACGTTCTGCAACTCCTTCTTCTCCGCCAGTTCGGAGCTGATACCACTCATCCCAATGACGTCGGGTAAGTACTTCGCTTCGAGAGGTTTTCTGGGGGGATCGCGAGCGACGAACAGCCCAGGACTGGGTGGCGGCAAGAATCCGAACCGCATCCTCAACGCCGTGAGCAAGTGTTTCGCGATCGGCTCATACTCGACGTCCCCGCTTTTTGTGATCATATCGACTCGCTTGTGGATTGCTGCGGAGTCGGGAACGGCGGAAGGCATACTGGGTATTGCGGTTGAAGTTCAAGGTTGAACCGCGGGAATGTTTAGGGCCAGTCCATCATGCCGGAACTTGCCGATGCACCTTGCTCTCAAACCACAACAAGGTCCAGTCTCGTTCTACGTCCTCCGTTCTTGTTGTACGCTTAACTTTCTCTCCTAAGCCCCGAACTCGACCAGTACTGGCTTCAACCCGCAACACTCGACCAGGTGAAAACTAGGCGCCGCTCGACGTACCCAACCTCGGCGATTCAACCCTTGTCGTGGACCACCTGGGAGCAGCACCGACGTCTGACGAATCCCGCGACTCCTCCTTTCCCCCCTCACTGCAGCCTGGGTTCGGAGACCAGAATCGCGGGGGCTTCATCAGACGTGTGGTGTCGAACCTGCTCACCTCTCCCTTGTGGCACGACCGGTCCACGAATCGTAGGGGTCACGGCTACGTCGGGCTATACAATGGGCGTACTACGTTGGATCTTCCGCCACCTCGCACTCGACACACTTCGCACTCGCCGGGTACCGTGCTGGATGGTCTTGGGCAATGTGATGGATGGAGGGCCTTTCCTGTTGTTCGCATCTCCTGTAGTAGCAGAGGATCCCGCAGCGTGTGTGCGACCTTGACGTGGTCTGCGGGCTTGACGTGAGCGCCTTCCAGCGCGAGCTAACCAACGGCACACAGTAGCTAGTCTGCTCAATGTATTTATTTAGGACATTTTCGATCTTGAACTCATTCGCATCCACGTGTAGAGAGCGAACAGTATGCATTGTATGGCTGGTACAAAAGACATGAGCGATCGCGTCGACGAGTCGGAGAGCTGGATAGGGAGATATATAGTGCTTGTACGTTTTACGTTTGAGAAGGTAAGGATGGGATTGATAACCATGAGCAACTCGAGCGTGGTTCGCGAATGTGCAAGGTAGATAAAGAAGGAGCCCGGAATACAATGGTATAAACGAGGGTGAAGCTTCTCAAAAAATGGAGAAGCCAGGGGAGAAAGGCTCCCCAGACCCTCCCCAACACCCAACCTGCCAGACACCGAGAGCGAATGAAGCTGGATGAAAAAAGGGAAGGATGATATAAACGGGCGGCGGTGAAGATGCGCCCTGAAGCAAGGAGCAGCCAGAGGGGAAGACGAGGGGCGGCTCCCACACGCTCCCCAGCATGACCAGGACCGGGATTGAATGGAAGTCCGATGGAAAAAACAAAAGGAAATTCCAATTGAACAAAATCAAATAGAAACACAATAAACGGGCGCGGCGAGGATGCGCCGCGAAAGAAGGGGCAGCAAGAAAGTCAGGGAGAGGCGGCCCCACACGCTCCCCACCGACACTGAAGATGACCAAGACCGAGCTCGCATGGAAGCCAGAGAAGGAGATTAGAATTCGATCACAATGAACGGGGCGCCGGCGAAGACGCGAGGGACAACCGGGAACTGCGACGCCACGATGAAGACGGGGTAGAATGGGAAAGATAATATAGGGTGGTAGCGAAGATAAATAGCAAAGCAGGGTGGGAGCGGCAAGGGGCCAATACCGGCGCACAAGGAGAGCGCAGGTGGAAAATGGGAGAAGGAAGTCGTTGATATAGATGAAGGCGTGAGGATAGCCAGGAATCAAGGAGAACGACGCGAAGAGTAAGGAGGACCGCGGGAGGTCGAAGGAGCGGGCGGACGGAGAAAGGAGAAGGAACAAAATAGGAAGAAAAAAAGGACGGCCAGAGCACACTTGAGAAAGGGGGAAAGCCGTGAAGGAAAGAAAATTGCAGGAATAGAGAAAAGCAAACCTCGTTCGCCACCATGACCGTCCCTCGAAGCAGTCACCACTAACACCCGGGATTTTTGGGGCACTTGTACGTTGGCCAAATTGCCACCGTCGCAATCGACGGAGGCGCTCGTGCTTGCCGTAGCACGTCGCAGCGGTTTTTGGCGGCGCTGTACTAGACGCAGACGGGGTGAGATGATGGGGAGGGTGCTGTTCTGTAGGAGGTCAGTCAATGCATGATCTGAGGGGCAGAAGGAAAGGACGTGGAACGATTACAGAAAAAGAAGAGGATTGCGCGACAACAACGCCGTGGCGAGCATGAGGAGGCAGTGGGACGTAGTGCAACCCAACACAGGCGCGCGCAGATGGGTGATGCAAAAATGAAGAAGAGTGCAATCGATAAACGTCGAAAAGGGGCGGGAGAACGTCGATGTACCTCCACTACGAGGAGGAAAGCAGGGGGAGAGGGGGGAGAAAACACAACACAAGAGATAAAACGTACATAGCGTAAACGACATCTCGCCCCTCCTTCTCCTCCACCTGATCTTGCCGCTAGGGTTGTCGGCGTTGGCGCTGCGGAGTTTGCCCTCTTGACACTGGCATTGCGTGCTCATCTTCGGTGGTGGATTAAGCTGCAAGTGCAATCGATGAGAACTAGGATGGTTGGGTTGAGCGGGGGATGCGTACGAGTTGTCTTGCACTTGGACCCAGGAGGCACGAACTGGAGGTCTGAGTGATTCACGTCGGATTTTCTGGGGAGTCATCTGCGGTGATCAATATGAACTTGGCATCCGAGAGCATACTAGAAAAAGAAAGAAAAACCCCGTTAGTTCATTCGAAAGTTGGCAAGGTGTACGAGATATTACCACGGAGGACTGGCAAGGGGGAGAAGACACAGAGCAGAAAACTCGGAAGAAAGAAAAAATGCGGGTCCCAATCTGTCAGATCTGCAATGCTGCGTCCTTGTAATCGTGCCGAAATTCCCAGTGGACGTTCAAGGGGACGCTCCACTACGATGAAGTGCTTGGGTTCGCTGTCGCTGGCGTCAGGCTACGCTGGGATGATTTAGGGCCTCGCACGCGGGGAAAGGTAGGGCGCTCAAAATTCTGCGATCGGAGTCAGAAAATAGGCCAGATGCGACGTGGATGGACTGACGATGTCGTGGGTAGGTCATTTCTCGAGTTTCAGGTAGTTGAGCCGTTTGAATCGCCCGAATGGCTGAGTGAGGTGAGAGACGAGAACAAGACGTTTGCCACCACGTGTGCTCGCCAATCACATCGATCATCCGGCGCGTTGAGCTCGACGCTGAACTGGTCTCTCGCGACGACCTCTGGATAGCACAACACGTCTTCGACTGCAAGGATGTGCCACTTACTGAGCCAACAACGGCGAGATGCTGAAATAAAGTAAACTCGCTGCCCGACTCGTTTCCGCCACCTTGAACTTTAGCAAGCTGGATCCACCTTGGGCCAAATTATATCATACTGGATGGGACTCTGGTCGACTCGGGTGGTTTCCTTGCGTCTCGTGCGTATGAAAACGGCCCGATTGACCTCCCCTGGCACTTCTCTGCCGGATTCCTCAAAAATGATAGGAGTAGAAGTCGCTCAAATTCCCAAGCCATTCAGGAAGCACCGTGACGGCGTACCACGTCCATGAATCTGCGCTCGTGCACTCATCGTCTGCTGCTCGCCTATCGTATGTAATCCCTCATAGCGAAACAGGCAGTCTTGATCACCTTAACAGTAGCGATGGCAAGTGCTGCTTCGAGGTTTGGGGAATACACATACTCCAAGACCGTTCCAGCCTTCGCGAGTCGCTGGCAATCTCATGGTCGGGATCCAACGCTTCAGGATGCCAGGGATGAAGTAGCTCAGACACCGGAGCTTGCGGAGAAAAAAGCACGGCGCGTTCGTTTGGGGCTCGACACCCAGACCCAGCGCTGGCCGGACTCGCTTGTCGTTCATGATCATCGTGCGACGACGAAGGGTCCTCAACGGAAGGGAAGACCGAACCCTCAATATCAGTGTCTTTTCCGCGTCCGACGTCTATCAGCTCGTCGAAGAAGATGCTCGGAAACTCACATTGCGTTGAACTGTGTTCGGTCGCACCGGCATCATGGTGGAGTCTGTCTCGTCTCCCTGCCGCACTTTAACGCTGACAGCTCGGGTCAGCGCAGGAACGTACCGTGAAGTGGAAAATTCCAATCTGGACCCTCGATGCCCGTCGCTTTCATGCCGCGAAGGATATTCGCCGACCAGTAGAGGCAGCGGTGGTGGTGGTGTCGCTCGAGGGGTTCGTCTTTGCCGCTTGAATATCTCTGCATTACTTACCTGTGGATGTAGTGCGCGCAGATTCCGAATTACTCCACATCCAGTTCGCGGTTTCGTCGATGTCTCGGTGGTCGACCCAGGACTGGTAGCAAGCAGTGGAAGAATCTAACCCCCAAGCCAAGGGATCCAAGTCGTGAGCCACGAGCGGCACAAGATCCAGAAGGAGCTGCTCCGGGGTCCAGACGGCAGGGATGTGTACGAGGAGTGACATGGGAAGCAGGAGGGGCGGTCGCTGGGGAAAACGAGAAGGAGGATGAAGGCAAGGGACGAGAAACAGGAGAATCTCCGACGTCTCCGAGTCACCGACATCAGATGCCCGACGTTTCGGCGCCCGCCCACATTGTGCGACATAACCCCTTTGAGGCTTTGCGGAGACTCACGACGACAACGGCCCACCCCAGCATCCCCCAACGCCCCCCACCGACGAACGATGGCCTGCCCCTCCGATTGTCCGTTCTTCCTGCATTAGCCTCCGAGGGAACAACTTCGACGGTCGCGCGCCCTCATTCTCACAAGCCCCAAGTCGCAGCCAGACAGATCCAGTATCATCTAGACCTCCGGAAGCCCTCGACACACCATTCCTCCTCCTACGCCTCGTGAGGCGTTCATGCCGCCGAAATCGTTCCCTTGGCTCCAAACGCCAAACCCATATCTGACTCGGCTGGCGACGACTCAAAGTGACGAGCTTGGAGATGCTCGAGGGCCGGGCGGACCTCCACTGGCAGAAGGTTACTAATTGCACGGGTCGGAAAATATTGGGCGGGGTCGGAATCCGTGTATCCGCGGGACGATCCGGGCGTCCGCAAGTCTGCGTTTCTATCCGGTCTGTTGCGTTTCCATTGCTATTTCTTCGGTATTCTTCCACCGAGCGGCATTTGAATCGCTGGCCCACCACTTCTAACGAATGGGCCGTTCTCTCCTCCCCATCACCGGCTTACTTGGACGATATTTTCTAGGTCTCATGACATGAACTTTCGCGCCGTCGTTGCTTCCGAGGGCTTGTGCACGCCCATCCTGCCGTCGTACCGCCCGCCGTAGTCTGCACTTCTTGATGCCAGCGGTACGTTCCCTCTTTCCTCCTTGTTTCCTCCCGCAACATCCTGTGTTTTTCCCCTCTACCTGATCCTATATGCCCCCGCTTTGCCTGCTTGTTCCGTATAAAATTCCCATATTCAGTTCCTCGGATTGTTGCCCTTGGTCTTCTCCAGTGGCGTCTCCAATTCAGTCCATTCAATTTTATTCTCTTCCTGGCTTCGCCAATTACTCACATGCTCGTCGTTCTCTAGATTTCTCGGACTACAGTTCCGTCGTCGCGCATCCCCGAGCTTCGGCTCGCGGCTCTATGTAGAGCGATGGGAGCTGGTTGAAATGGGGTAGAAAAGGTTGCGCGCAGTCGGGAAACACCAAGGGGAGTTTTATGTGCTTTGGGTCCGGTTTGCGGAAGTACTGACTGTACACAGGGTCGAAAGCTGCCGTCGACACCTGTAAGCCGCGTTCCGTTCCTTGCAAATGTCTCAAGGTCCTCTGCACCCCAATCCCGCATTCGTCGCCTCAATACGGGATCTACTACAGCATAACGCATTACCGCTGCGATCCGGACGAAACTGAAGACCAGTGGTTTGCTAACCTTTTGGCTTCTTATTTTCGTTTTGAATGTCTTTTGGCCGCCCAGCTATACCTTTCTTTCTGCTCACCCTCGCTTTTCTCCCACTGTTCCCCAATCTCTGTCTACGATACAATCCAATGTACGATTGACTCACAATCATATCTTGTTTCTATTCTCTTCCTCCGAGCTTCCGCTTTTTTTCTGCAAGAATTCGATGTCGCCTCTGGTCGCCTTGCGTGAAACCGAAGGCGGCACCGCCGCTGACCGGGATCTTTGTCGATGCCGGCAGCTTGGCTTCGAGCCTTGTTTGGCAAGTCGTGCCCCTATCTCCGCTTGACCTTCGTTTCTTGCACTGACCTGCGGCTGTAAAACAGCCAATGTGCAGTGTGCAGAGCTTACACGAGCCCCATAGATGTGTCTGGATGAGAAATGATCCTGCCTTTGATGAATCATTTTGTAGTTGGACGTCGATGGGTGCGTCGGTTCAAGGCCAAGAAAGCAAAACAAAATACACACTGTATGCCGACAGTGGCGTTCTCCCGAAGGGAACTCATTCACCTACAGCGGTGCACAGGCACCAGTGGACCCGAGGAATCACTTTAATTTCGGTGAGTAGCGCAGCTCCGATCAGCTGGCCAAGGTGGTACAAAACAGGAGAATTCCGCTAGGAGGTCATCAAGTGAGTTTTGTACCTTGCCCCGCGCAACGGGTTCACGATTCTGAGACATTCAGCCAAGTGCTGCGCAGAGGAGCATACAAAACTGAACTAGATACTAAATGACGGCAGGCTGCAGGCCATTGTTTGCGGGGTATCTTATATTCGAATTACTTCTACGTGACAGTGTATGGAAGGTCGTTGGTCAAGCAGCAGGAGTTAAGGACCGCATCATGACCAAACAGCGTATTCCTCTTCCTCCACATCCGTCACAACCTACAACTCCTTCAACCCCACCTCGCCACCTGCATTACTATGGATTCTAGCTCGAAAACCCATCGTCGACAAGCCCCCAGTGCCGGCGTACTGCACACGATGATCCAACAGGCGGCTTTCAACGCCCTTCCTGAAGTCACACCCATTCACAGCGCGCTAGAAAAATATGGAATTTCGAAGAAAACTATATCACGCCGAGGCACGAAATATTCAAAGGTTTCAGCGGGCAGGTGGTGCCATATATAGCAAATCCTTTGCGTTGGTTCTTTCGCATCGGGTTGAGGGTGAGCGACCGGCGGGGCACACCAAAGTAAGTGCTACCTACGTTACATTATCCCTTCTCCGAGCATATCTGATACCACCCAGGCTATTCAAGACGTGGTCGTATCGACAGCTATGCGAGCAGCGCTAATGGCCAACGCCGACAACCGGTCGGAGCTGACTGGCACGACACGAGACTGCGTGTTCAACGATGGTCTCAACATCTTTCTCGCGGCGCTGTGCCATTACGAGGGGCTGGAATGTGGAGTTGCGTGGTTCGATGCGGTGCTAGGCCCCGCCATTTCTGCAGCAGATTCCGTCTACATGGACACTCGGTGAGTCGACGTGCTTTCCCTGCCTTCCGCGTCTATGCCTCATCGGCATTCTCCAGAGCAATTCCAACGGGTGCAGTCCCCGGCGCTCCTGCGCCCGCCGTTACCACATACGATCAGGGTTCGTGCTCTCTGTCGCCGTTATCAATCGCTTTCAAGTTGACCAGCTTTTTCTCTATCTCAGCCGTTGCCCTCCTTCTCTCTCCCACCTGCATCCCTACATCGGCGCCGAAGGACAGCGACGCTGTCACACTGACTAGCAGTGCACTGGCAGACGCGTCGGGTTCGATACCGACAGAGGACTCCTCCGCCAGCGCGCTCCCAGACCCGACGGCCGCTTCTCCGTCGTCGCAGGGCTTTGCGGACGCTGTAGCTGTAGGAGGTGGTGAGGCACCCGGCGGAATGGATGGGCAGGGTTTTGTTGTCGAAAAGGCCATCGTTCCCAGGCACGAGGACGCAGTACCTGTCGAAGGGAATGGGGATGAGGCGAGCGGCGGGAAAAAGGCACAGGGAGTTGGCGAAGAGGCCGTCGTTCCCCCGGGAATGAGCAAGGTTGGTCTTTGGAGTCAATGATTCACTAATTAACAACCACTAACATCGGTCTTCCATAGATGCGCCTCGTCGGTTCCGTAATCTCCGACGTCGTCGAGTACGAGGGCAAGGAGTTGCTCGCCATCGCCCAGAAGGACGGTGTGTTTGCGATGGCCGCCGCGGCGCCGCGTGTCCTCGCCGTGGGCTTTATCTCGATGCTCGCAGCGGGGGGACCGCGGGGGACCAAGCGGAAGGCAGAGGCCGATGGCGAGGAAGAGGTAGCCGACGGCGGTAGCCCGCGCCAACGGCGCAGATCAAACCCCGCTCCCGACACGCCACCGACTGCGCCTCCACCCACGAGCACTCCCTCTTCACCACCTCCTGCTGCTGTTGTTCCTCCCACCGCTGCGCCGCCGACCGCGCCTCCTCCTTCCAGCAGTCCCGGTGCCAGTGCCCCCGCCGCAGGTCGCGCAAGCCGCCGCCACAATCAACGCAGCCCGGAGAAGGAGCCCTACTCGCTCTCCCCCCGTCGAGGACCATCGGTGGCGAAGGAGGTCCGTCGCATCGAGAGCTTCTCATCGCTACAAGCCGCTCCTGCGATGACCCCCACAGCTCCTCCACCCCCGCCCGCTGTACCCGGCACCGACGCTCCTTGACGATTTCGGACTGGAATGTTATTGTAAACAACTGTATTTTTTAGACTGTAGCGTCACGGTGTGAATGGGAACACGTGTATTCAAGTGCTTGTATGGAAAACAAAAGCAATGGGGAGCGTACATATTCCAATTCAACTTCAAAGCTTCACCTTCGGCTACGTCGCCTCAGCAAGATCATTTCGTACTAGGCACTCGCAAGCCGCAGTCCAAGAACAAAGACCCCTGCAATGAAGGACAGTCGGTGTTAACGGCAGCTATAGATACATAGTGGCAGAGAACGCACCTTAACCGAAGGAAGTCCCAAATTTTAGCCATACTCGAATACTCACTCAAGTACGCAGCACGAACACCTATGGATTAAACCGAGGGTCAGTATCTATGCGAGCAAGAGCAACAACGTTTCCAAGAGGAAGGACCTTCAACGTCGGTCTGTGGAAGAAGGTCAGCGATAAACAAGATGCAATAAATATATGCGCTTGCTTACTGCCTCGTTCGGCACTGACGAGACCTTGAAAATCGTCGACGGACCGTCCAAATGTGCCCCACAAGATAGTAAAGAAAAGGTAAGGCGGGAGGGCATCGCAGCGGAACGCGGGAAAGATACGCTCTGCTCGGATCGTCATCCCACGCCTTCGTGGCCCATTCATCGGCCGTCGGTTCCGCGTCGTCAAGCTTCGATACACCTGTGCAGAGTGAGGGCCCGTGTTTAGAGAGTGGGCCAATGGAGGAAGAAAGTTGTACGCACCGTGTGCCGTAAATCAATGTCCAGCTTGTGTAGCGCGATTTGACCTCAGCTCAACCGCTGGTTCGTGGGTTACACAGTAACTGTTACCCTGCAGTGCTCGTCCAAAGCTTCCTGATACCTGTTCAAACTGCAGAGTAAGCACTTCCATTTTGAGAACGGGCTGACGGAAGAAGACACAGTACGCACCGTGGTCGATAAACGAGACAGAATTCACAGCCAGTATTCCCAATGGCAGGCCGGAAACCTGGAGGTCTTGCATGGACGTGCCTGAGAGCGAGAGATTTGAGAAGCGACAAGTGGTGGGGATGGGGAGCGCACGATGATGGATTCCGAGTCATTCTACTGCGCCGAGCGTGTCCTCCAGGGGCAAAAGCTACAGCGCCGGGGAAGTTGCTGTCGGATAAGCTGGCTGGTTGCGCTCAGCTCCGAGAGAATCCTGCGGTTTTGCGTCTC
The DNA here is from genome assembly GCA_029281495.1 of Mycena filopes. Classification (NCBI taxonomy): domain Eukaryota; kingdom Fungi; phylum Basidiomycota; class Agaricomycetes; order Agaricales; family Mycenaceae; genus Mycena; species Mycena filopes. The sequence goes on along the minus strand of JARIHR010000005.1, from coordinate 831,238 downwards.
AAAAAGAGCGGACAGATTTGGGAGGATATGAATGGGCCAGGCCATCGAGCAGGGAGGAAAGGCTACCGCGGCAGCGTGATACACCTGCCTCACTTGTCGATGGCTTGTCTGGGTTCCGAGGTCAAGCACGAGCGGCGCTGGAGATTGCGGATGATGATGCAAGCAGAGCAAGAGCTTGAGGAGAAAGGGACCGGAGCGGTGTTCGGAATCCCGTCAAGCTTGCAAACTCCCGATCTCGAACGCATCATCCTTTCGTGGTGCGTCGTGCAGTCGTACAGCTGGAAGACGAAAAAAGAGCGATTAGGATGCGTGTGAGATGGTCGGGGGATTGACTCGCACCAGTTATCGCCTTCCATCTCCCCTTCGATCGGGCTTCCTCATAAAACACAGCCGCCGGACCTCAAGAGCACGTCCTCGCTAGAAATTCAGATTTGGGTCCGATAAAGGTTTTATCAAGGAGGCGATTTGGATCCTTTTCGTCAGCTCGTCGGATGCTTGGGACGCTTGAGGGAGGAGGACAGTAGAGAGCCAAGACTCGGAGGCGACGTGAAGGACTGATGGTGGTGGGTTTCAGAGTCTCAAAGGGGATCACGGCGATGCGAGCCCGACAGATCATTGTCCTCCTATTTCGACCCCTTCTTTCCGACCACGACGACCAGCAACACGGAGGAATCCTGGAGGAGGAGGCGGCCTGGTATGTTCTCAAGTAAATCAATTCTCTTGACGATCCTGGGAGTGGCATGAATCAGCGCCGGGCACCGAAATTGTCGACTTTACCTTAACTCGGACTCACTTGGCCATTTCCTTTCTCCTATATCCTCACGACGAAGACGACGACGTCGACGATTCGAACGACGACACGGCAGAGCAGACCTGGGATGTTTAACCATCCTCACAAGTGGCGAACCTGGAGGGGCACGAGTAGTACAGCCTTTATCTTGGGCGACGACCTTGCCACTCCGAGTCAAGCCTTGAATACCTGGGCTACCGATGCTCTCTCGTAGCTTGTATGGACGACTGCTACGAGCGACACGTCAGCGATAGGCCGCATAGGTAATTCAGAAGGCTACGTACTTGCTTCAGGCTAAGCTCACGCCTCCCAGCCAGCTCATCCCCCACATGTTTAAAAGGCGCCTCTCACGACAGGATTTGCCCCAGCTTGTCGCTGTACCCCCCGTCGGAGGTGCGTAGCGGAATTCTTGCCGTTATGGGGTTTCAGAAACTTATTCTGATTTTTTTCAGACACGGTGCTCAAGGCGTCGACGAGGAGGTCGTAGATTAAGCTTGCGAGCAGCTACAACGGTGAGCCAGTTCTGCCCTTTCGCTCTTGTCCGCGTCTGCCTGCCCCGGATTCGGTCTCAGCTTCCACCGGACTTGATTTCTGCGCGGAATTACCCGAGTGGTTTCCCGAGGCGCGCATAAACCGTTGTCGACCTTCGAGGGAAAGGCTGCGGACAACGCTGAGACAAGACCGAGTCGAGGTCTTTTCGTTGTGTTTCCAGGTACAAGGCAGAGCTCCGAGTCGTGTCCACCACAAGAATCCTCGCGAAGCTCGAAATACGGCGATATAATTTTGAGAGCACGTTGGAGAACTCAGTTTTCAGCCTGGAATTCGAGTCCTGAATGCCATGGAAATCATTCGTAAAAGTTCCCCAAGAAGGCCACCAGAGTGCGGCCAGAAACAACAGAGTCGACGGTTGAGTCGGAGTCCAGGAGTCCCACGAAATTGATTGACGCGCCAATACGTAAACCAAAATCTGCCTTTCTCTCATCTCCTTCTCCAGCAATCTCACTTTTCGCTCTTGTTCGGCGTCGTCTCCACTCCATTCCACCAATTATTTTGGGTCCGGGCTCTTTACCTCGCAGTAGACTTGACTGAGACACCATGGACTGGAAGACCAGGACCATTTTGATTTGGCGCTGTTTTCCGCAAGTTTTTCGTTCTGGACCAAGGCCTGACTGGAGGATTCTAGGTGACTTGGTTATATTCTCTGTCTCCCTTTATTGAAAACCAGTTTCAGTGGCTGCGCCTGGATGACGCGCGGTCGACAAGGCCTACGACATCCAAATTGGATCGACCTCACGTCCGTGTTTTTCGCCCACACTTGCTTGCTATTTGACACTCGGGTGTAGGCTCTATCTCTCCTGATAGCTGCCGAGCGCGATTTGAGCGCTAGGATTTGGGACCCCAATCGCACTCTCTCGACCTTTCTCTCCAGGATGTAGGTCGATTGATTGTAATATCTTACATTGCCTGAAATGTGCTAGGAGCGTAAAAGTTGGGCTTAGATCCACCGGACCCCGCGCAACCTCTACCGGGACCCGCTCCCGTCGGTTCTCCTTAAACTCAGCTCCGCCTGTTTGCAGTCCCCTGGTCCGTCGAGCCTGGTCCGGCAAACCACACCATACGTAGCCCGATTCGACGCCACCGCCTTCGCTCCCGGATGTGCATCGACCCAGCTGCCAGCACGCGCGAATAATCTAGCAGAGGCGTAATGTGCCGGACGCAGCGGGTGTAACGCACCGAGGACTGACCGCTGACCACCGCCCAATAACACCTACCTCGGAGCCAACGGTGCACATTCATTTATTGGGACTTTGGCTCATCATATATCTACTGTATCTGGTGCGAAATTCAGATCCCATATTCCTGTAGCAGTAGCTGATTTCATCCCCTCGACCCATAGCTGTGCTGCAACAAATTGCGCTGTCTTCAATCGACCCAACGTGGAATAACGGTTGTACATACGGTCCCGAGCCGCAGAGTCTACACGGTGAGACTCGAGTTCCTCCGTAGGCGATTCACTGCTAATCGTTCCGTCCATGTAGCCCCGGCGACCCCCTGCATTCGCTGATGACAAGTTCATCAACGCCTGCAGATTTCCGTGGCCATCGTAGTATATCTTCGACTCGCATCCTTGATTTGCTCCATAAATCCTGTCAAAGGTGTTGGTTGATTAGTTTTACATCTCTTTCCTTCCTGATCTCCGCTCACAGTGCGTTGTCGATGAAAAATGAAGGAAGGGTTGACGACGCTATTCGTCGACCGTCCAGTCCAACGCCTAGATATTCAAGTGTCGTATTGAGTGAGAATCATTCACCCGCATCGTTGTTCAAACGCTGACTCTCCTCCATTGAAGTCTACCTCCGTTTCGCCGCTCGCGACCGACACGTTCTCTTGGAGCATCCAAAATGAAGCGCGGCCTGTATCTCTCATCCAGTAGGCTTATCTACCTGCATGACTATTCGGGTGTTGACCATATCTGCCTTGAAGCTTCCCTCTATCTCGCCCCTCGCTGGAGCAGCCAGGGACCTTTCCTCGAGCCTAGACCATCACCCATTTCCGAAGCAATCACCTAACGGCGCCGGTGCAGAAACTCCATCTCTCCAGGTCAGCATCGAGCTCGACGGAGATACATGACCTCCGGCTCCGCCACAAGACTACATGGACGCCCGACGATCGTGATATCTCTCGCGACGCGATCCATTGCTTCTCTTCATCCGCCTCGTCGATGTAAGGCCCGAGACGGGCCTCGTCGATACAGATAGCCGAATCCTTCCCGCGAGCGACTGACTCAGTCAGCGATACGTACTCGCAAACTGCGGTGTTAAGGAAGTGCGTTGTTTCATTTTGACCTAAAGGCTAAATATATGTCTTCGTCTGATTCCTGCGCGCAGTGCGTTATCTTCACAGGAGTGAAGGGAGGGCCGCTCGTCGCTCGAAGTCCAACACCAAATATTCGGCGGATTATTGCAAGCTCTCGTTCAGTAGGTGAATGCACTTGCATAGTCCTTCGAGTGTTGATGATGTCTGCCTTGAAGGTCCGCTCCGTCGCCGATGCAGCTCGGACATCTCCTCCAGGACATTCCGTCGCATCCCCGCCGAGATTCAGAGGCAGCGATATCCACTCTTAGACACCCACATTCCCTGCCGCGTTGCCCGATAGAACTTTCCCTTTGATGTCCGCATCCCCGCTTCACAGGTGGACGCACCATACGCGTTCGCGTCTCGCCCAGGGACCACTCGCCGCTTCCGGAGACGCCGCGCACATCTCCACCGCACTGCGGTCGTCTCGCACACCATCTGTCTTCACTCGCCTCTCAAACGCCTCGAACCCCGTCCACCCCTGTTCACCCTCGCGTTCATGAACGCTTCATCGCACCATAGAACGCAGGACAATCCCGCTGCCTGACTTGCGTTCGGATCGCCTTTCCCCAGAGCAAGTCGCGCGCAAAACATCGGTACCAGTCCCCCAGATCATAGGCTGCCAGAGACGTCAGTCGTTCTTCCGTCGATTCACTTCGCGACGATGATGGGCGAGCGCGGGCTGAAGGACAACACGGTAGAGTCTCAAACCGTCACCATGTGGTGCGTTTATTGTTGCCCGTCGCGTGGGACGAGGGCGATATCCTCGCGCGCGCGGGAGATGGTGGAGAAGGAGCTGGGCGACTTTTTTTTGGAGAATGAAATTCTTAACAAAGCGGTCGGCACATTTCACAGACGTTCTCGTCCAAAAAGGCGAAGAGGAAGGTGAAGGATCAAGAGGAGAAGACGAAGAGCGACGAGGCGGCGTGCCGAAGCGGAAGAGGTACTTGGATGTCGAGTCGGAGGATAAGGAGCAGGCGTGAGCAGGGCAGCAACAGGTCGTGTCGATGGAACGGGAATAGGAGGAGGAGCTATCGCCCCGGACGGCCAAGCGCGAACTGAAAGACGGTGCGGTGTTTACCGTGAAGAAAAAACAAGACTTGCCCCGAGACGACGCGCAAGTCTCTTGAGGAGGTTGCTCTCTTCGACGAGGGCGGCTCGCATTGGGGCCTCTTCCAGCTTCGTGGCCTGCGCATCGCCCTCGCACTCTCCCACACCGTCGTCGCATCAGCCAACCCCGAATACTTTGGACCAGGCCGCGACATTGAGTCATCCTCGACCTGGTGGCATGCTGCCTCCATACCTCCGGAATTGCGCCGTTCTCCCTAAACACGTCAGCGGCGGAATATTTCAAGAAGACCGCGCACGCCGAGACGGTCGCTGCTGCCAGCCGCTACCACGGACGAGCCGTGGCTCAAATGGCTCGACTCCTAAGTCCTGAGTAGTCTCTCCTAGACAGACGCTACAACACGGGCACTCGTGCCTCGCTGTGTTGTAGTCTGTTATTAAGCGCGCCCCTCCGATCGGGTCAGAAAGTTGTTAGGTAATCACGCGCCGCTAAAAAATGTTCGTCAAAGTTGAGGCCTCGCAATTTCATTCGGGAGTCCTCTAAGAATGGTTGCCTATGGTTGAAACCCATAATTGGTGAATTTGGGAATATTCGGGGCCAAAACGACGGCTCCAGCGTGTTTTCTCGGGAATTGCTGACAAAGTTGATGCAAAGTCGCACGGTTGAAAACTGAGGACTCCATGGTCGGGTTTGAATTTGGAAAATCCAGATTGTCAGCTCATATGGCTTACCCTTCATTCCAAGTGAAACGACGTAGAACGACGCGTGTTTGAAGAAGCTTAACGCGCGCATGATTTCAAACTCCGATGATTATGTAATAACTTTCTGACCCCATCGGAGCCCCTTGATAAAAACAGGACTAAGTCCTGAGTCCTGACTCGTCAATGACGCCCCCCGCAAGGAGCCTACAGGGCAGCCCGTGGTTATCGGATGCGAGTCCACCATCCGGAGAGCGTCAGCATTCTACGGATGCAGGCGGATGGCGGGCTGGCTGAAAATGAAGCAGAAATCCAGAGCAGGGAAGGCAATGGCGCCGGATCGCAACCCGAGCAAACAACCGCTCGCGGCCGCTTTAGGAAGGCGCCGAGGTTCTCGGACTGTGAAGGTTTTTTTTGCTTGGGCCGTTACTGCGCCCATTATCTCAGGACTACACGGTCTTGAAATGTTCCGTTCGTGAAGGAGGAGCTGTATGGGTACAAGAATCTTTACACTGTGCGAGGGCTACAAATCTAACGCAATCTAATGTACTACACAACTCTAAATCTAAACATAATCTATCCAAGTGAAACTATCGCATCCAAGGATCGCGCAATGTGCGCGTCACCGAGACAAGCAGTACTGTAGTACTATAAGCTAAAACGAGCGTGGGGTTGCAAAAGAGCGGTTGGGGGGAGCGGTGCGGCGAGGACATTAGCCTCAATCACATCGACGGCGAGGGTTACGGAGGTTACGCTGTTCAAACGGCGACGGTGTGGAGGAATGGGACCTGAGCGATAGTAGTCCTTGGTGGGAGACGCAACGAAACTACGACGCTCGCGCGCGGTCGGGGGCGACGGCGCCGAGGCACGAGGGGCGATACGGCGGCGATGGCGGTGCGGTGTTCCAGGTCCCTGCTCAGCTTCATCGTCTCCTGCCGTCCGCTGTGGTCCCTTCAACATAAATGCCGACATGAAGCCGGTCGCAAACGCCCGCGGGGCTTCGGCCAGTGCAAGGACGCCATCGGGGAAGGCGGTAGCAACGAGCGCGCAGCTTTCACGCCGAACGAACCGACTAACCACGTCGAGGGTCTGCAAGAAGTGGTTAATGATGAGTGTTGCATCGAAATACCGGACGAACCTTGAGAATGCGAGAGGAGCCTGCAGTATGGATCTCCGCTAGTTCAAGCCCTATCGCCGCCTCAACCTTCACCGCGCGCATCTCTTGCTCCGGAAGTGGCGAAGACACCGTTCCTGTTATTGATTCCGCCGGAGTGGTCGCCTCTGCCTCTCCTGTACGCAGCTCTGACTCCCCGATCGTCTCCACGTTCTTGCTTTTGCCTGACGACCGGCGAGTCTTGGACTTCGCAGTTGAATTGGCCGACGCGCTGGGGAGCAGAAGTCCGAGCGCTGTAATAGTGGCGGTCAAGGTAGACGCTTCGACCGCGCTTCAGACACGCTTCACCGGTTGCTTCAAGAGTGCTTCAGGAATTAGTTTAGGAGCTGAAGCGTGGGTAAAGCGAAAGTTACCTTGACCGTTATGTTTTGAATCGCGCTTCAGAGACGCTTCAAAAGCGCTTCACGTCCTGAAGGTACATCATTGATGTCCATCAGAGTGAAGCGTTTCTTGAAGCGAAACCTGAAGCGCGTGAAGCGCCTCCAGAGGCGCTTCGACGCTTCACAAACGCTTCAAACTTTGGTGCTTTTCCCACGCTTTAATGGTTCTTGAAGCGCCTCTGAAGCACCACGTCGAAGCGCCTCTGAAGCGTCTACCTTGACCGCCACTAATGTGTATGGTTAGCTGTGAAGGAAGCGTGGCGTGGTGGGAGCGGTCCTATGTACCTTGTCTGTACCGCTTAATCGGGGTGGGAGAGCCTTGCGACGCCGTTGAAGTCGAGCCGCTGAGTGAATTCCCATGAGTCACAGTTCAGAGTCGGGAAGGAAAACGGTTTTACTCGAACGCCATGTACGCATCGTCGGCTGCTCGTATCACGGGCATAAACAGCCCCATAAACCACTCCAGCCCGAATTCCGGCCCTTCGTGCTCAATGACAGCGGCAATAAAAATGGCCATCGCCTCGACCTGGGTGGTGTTGTGCCCGTTGACCGGCATATCGGCCCTCGACATCATCGCCCCCACAGTCTCCGGAGAAAGTACGCTATCGTGTATAATCTGGTGAAAGTCAGCGGGAGTAAACAGCTTTTAAATGCACTTGGCGACTGACACTGAAATGGCCCACGGGTCGTTCTCCGGGCGGGTCGAGAAACATTGCATGATTGAAGCAAACATCTAACCAGACCACGCCGGACCGATGATAGCGTTCAAGCAGTTCCTCAGAGGCGGACGCAAGACCCTCCCGCATATCGCATTGATCCAATACAGTTTGAATTGGCGTAACGGGCAGAATCGATTGGGCGACTGCCCGCTTCACATGGGCGTGGAGAGGGGCAATGGGGGGGATTCCGCGAGCCATTCGATGGGCGTGTATCGCGAGCGAGGTCGAATTTGAGAAAGCAGGGCGTGCAACCGCAGGGGGGGGAAGGAAGAGTCGGTGTGTCCAAATTCGGCATGGCATCACACGATCGTCACTTGAACCTCAACTCGTACTCTTACTCGGCGGACCTGAATATTCTCACTCCAAGGCTAGCTCTGTCGCACTCTGGAAGTGCTGTTCATCTCGCATTCAAAAACGCATCCGGAGGCTTAGAGATTTGGGAATGTCTCACTTCTCCAACCGGTGCGCCGACCCAAGTGCAAAACTCAAGCGATGACCTCCTAGCCCATACCATGTCTTTTGTCTGACCTGGGCCGGCTTACTGGAACCGCGCTACCGTTCAAATAGCACTTCCCGGGGGTGACTGAGTGCAGCTCCGGCTCGCACCGATGTAGAACGATGAGGACCTCTCGGGGTCCGCCAGTGTCGGCGTACACTGTTGTTTTTGCCGCTTCATCTCGACGTTGTTCAAAACTCCTGCGACCGCCAGCGCAAACGGGTAGTATTCGAGAGGCAAGAATATATTTATTGGTAGGTCCTCATTTTGAAATTCAAAAGGCCGAAGGATTATGGAACTTTTCTCGGTCTTTCGTGGGTCCTTGAATCGACTGAGGAAAAATAGCTACCCCGCATTCGAAGCGCACACAATGCCGGCAGAAGATCTTCGTGGATCCATAGTGGCGGTGCGTGCTTCTTTGAAGACTTCTTCAGCGCAACTGTGACCCTCCGAACATAGAGAACCGCTCCTTCAAGGCTGCTAAACCCGAAACGCGCACAACAAATGACAACGCTGAATCCTCTGCCGTGGAGACTACTTCCTCTTTCGCATTCAAGTTGGTCAAGCATTCAAGCTGTTCATGGTCGTGATTCGAAAGTTCCCGCGGCATTCATGAAGGCAACTCAACGCGGTTGCGAGGCTCCAGTTCTTCGCCAAAGTTGCAACCCGGTCTGCAAGACTCAGGTGGGCGACATATTCATTGCGCTGCTCGGTCTCTTTTTTTTTGCTTCGCACAGGCATATGGCACATATACTGTACAAAAATTATCTTGGCTTACAACACCAACTGGAAACAGGGATTTTGGGTTGCAACTGGTGTCAAGTCCCGAAAACGGTCACAACTTTGTACCAGGTCTGCGCCTTCACAAAAGGCTTGCTTTATCAGGTTGCTTCTCTGAAGGACACATTTTTGAACTTCGCGGTAGAAAAACCGAACAAATTCTGAGGGCGGTGATCCTATCGGCGGAACAAAGTGCGCGCCGACTCGCCGCCGACTTCCTGAAATGGAACACCGATGACTTTGTGGATTCAGGTGGTCGGGATGGTTATTTCTACATGGAAACGGTTAATACATTCGATATGAACCACTCTGAAGATATCGAGACTCAAGCTCCGCCCATTCGTGAACCCATTCAGACCTCGTTAAAATTTGTGGGCTCCAGGGAGAAATTTGGGTTCTCATAGTTGGGAAACAGTACCGTTTGAGGCCAATAGTGGAGGGATAGCATTTTGAGGTATATGAGCACCAGCCGGAGCCGCACATGTAGCGTAAACGGGCAGAAAACGCTCCTGACGGAAATGGCTGATTGCCGACGCGTTGGCCGCTGTGATGTATCAGAGCCAAATAGGTACAACCACAAGGGGAGGTGTCACCCGCCTCGAAGATGCAACCCATGGTCGAAGGTGTCATCCACAAGAATCAAGCTGCAATCCACGCAAGATTGAGATGTAAGTTGCGGTCAAAAACCCTGCAAAAAAGTGGTAATTTTTGGACAATATATCGCCCATACAGGCACCTGACGATTGAGGGACAAAAATTACCAGCATGTTGTTGGTGTCTTTCCATCTTCGTAAAACAGGCGCGTTCTCGACCACCTCGAAATAAATTGGAGGCTCAATCAAGCTTGGACCGCAGTCTTACTGAGCATATTCACAGGTTTGGACTGGATCCTGGACTCTTCAGACTTCGATATCAGCAGCGTTAGGTTATAAAGTGGGGTTTCCCTGCTCAGGTCGGTTACCAGCTACATTGACAACGGAAAACTCCAAGTTGAACATGCCCGAGATGCCCGACATGTTGGTTGAATTACAACTTGAGCGCAGTCAATTCATTTTCAATTCCTGCCGCTGTTTGTGCGACCGTGACGGAGACTGACACTCAAGACGCTCTTCTTTCTGAACCACTAAGCAGGCCTTTGTTTCTGCCCTAAAAGGTATGCTATTCCCTTCTTTATCCCCCTCCATTCATTTCTTCTTTACATACCTCATCCGTGCTCACTTCTAGGATTCCTTTGGCGACGATTCGACGCGGCGGCGCGGGATCCCCAGGTAGCTCCGGGCCTCGGCGTGTCAAAGGGAGAGCGCGTGGCGAGTCACGAGTGTAGAACATACAACTTACGAGCCCGGCCATCCGCATGGGTAGCCGGTGGCAAGAGCCATGTATTGCTTCTCCGCTGGTGCGATCGCGCTTCAAGTCCCTCCAGAGGCAGAAATATCCGGATCGACGACGCCGCGTCAACGCCCAGGCATCCACACGCCACTTGCTGAGGTGCTAACGCGGTCGATGGACGTGGTTCTGAGCCTTCGCCAACTCGCCAGTTCCACGAGGTGTTTTCAACGGGATGGATGCGTCTTTTCCTCTCTTCCTCCTTCTATTCAATGACTGCTTCTCAGGTGCTGTTTGATTTAAATACATTTCTGCATTCCCACTTGGACTTTTCGTAGATACTCACATACTTCCTGAACGTGCCGTCGGGTCCAGGCTTCCCACCAAGAGCCCTCCGTCGCATATGTTTCGTGTACTAGTTTGATATCGACTGAAGTTATTTGTTCAATATATTATGCGCTGCGTTCGAGAGCTTTCGGGGGAAAAAAATTGCGCCTCAACTTCTTACCTCCGTGACACGTGATCGCGTTTCCTTCGACCTGAACTACCACAACACACCCGACTGGCCACGTACACGCCCTCAGTTCATATCCTCATCTGCCTAATGGGTCTTCAACTTTGGAAATGGTTCTACGAAGACCGCCGCAACCGCGAGACCCAAACCACTACGTTCCCTCCCGGTCCCACTGTCTGTCCACCTCGCCAGGTATGTTGCTATTGGCTTTGTCAATACCTCTCTCCGCCCATTGACTTCTCCGTTTCCCCTTGAAAGCCAAGCCCTCAACCGCCCAAATTGAAGCACCCTCGCCTGAACACCACGGTTACTGGCCAGGAAGTTCAGCGTCAAGGTCCGGCGAGGTTCGACAACGTCCCGCTCGAGATTTTTAGCGAGGTAATTACCCAGATATCGCACTTGCGCCCAAGGACTGATGGTTTGCATCTCCGCCAGTTTCTTCGGGGTCTCCATCCACGCGACTTACTCCAGCTCGCCCGCACATCCAAGCCATTACGGAAAATTCTGATGACATCCGATTCGCGGCGACTCTGGCTTCGAGCTTTATCGAAGGTTCCCGGCCTGCCCAAGCTCCCGGATACGTTTCCTGGCCCACTCGTAACCTACCTGCTTTTCGAATTCAGGTGTACCGTGGGTTCCCCGACTTATTCATCTCGTTTAATTACACTAACTCCTGGGATATTCACTAGACCTGCGCCAAAACGCTGCCCCTCAATGTCCAGATCGATTGGGACTTACGTGTGCGTCTCTGCCTTCGTTGCCAGGGCTCGCGGTATGTACCATTTATTCCGGGCTATTCAAGGTCTAACGACGTATGGAAAGGATGATTCGGTCTAATAACGAGACGGCGTCCCTCCCCGTCGCTTCTGGCACTACAAGAACTCGCGTTCGGGACGTGATAAACACCAGGCCACCGGGTAGGCTCAAGTTTGATGAGAGCTCTGTGGAGCTAAACAGCGAGAGTTTAGCATTCGGCTTTGCGTATCTTCGCTCTGACCTAGAGAAAATGAAGGCACTTCTGTTGGAGATTCACGACAGTGGTCTTGACCAGTTTGTCGGGGAACGCAAGAAAGTCCTGTCGGAATCCCGGATTGTAGGTCGCTCTTTCTTGACATACTGAGGCATTTGACTCTGACTAGGAGACTCTTCTTCAGTTTGCACGAGAGTGTCGGGCGTGGGAGGCTAAAATCGTCGAGGAAAAGAAACTAGCAGATGCCCGCATTCGGGTTGTTCGCGAAGCTGCGTAAGTGCTCTCTTTTGGACCCTTCACTTTTCTGAGTTCATTGTTTAGCATTCGCGCGAAGCTATATTCGATGGGTTGGGGTGAGCAGCTCGCTGTCATGGGCCCGGGGTCCGAACTTTCACAACATCCGCTTGTGACTAAAGCAGTTGAGCTCACGGACGACGGTACGCTCTGTCCACCCACTCCGCGTGCATCCAAGGGGTTCCGGATCTCCGAAATATATACCCCGACCCATAATTTTTTTTTCAGCTGGTCGAGGGACCCCCCCCCCCCCCCCCCTCCCCCCCCCCCCCCTCCTACGTAATGCCGAACGGATCAAATTGCCATTTTTGGGATGTGGTCCGAAAATATTATTATCTACAGTCAACCATTGTGCGCCCCAGGTGTCCATGTAACCTTTCCGCTGGTTAGCAATGCCTTTGCAGGTTGTCTGGAGGGTCCTTTATGATTTTTGCCGCAGCGGCACTTCTTGCCGCTGATCGTGCGGCGGCTTACGAAAGACTTTACGCGAAGCCAAACACCGACCCAATCCGGCAATATACCGCCAATATCACCCAATTCTTCCCAGGAGGTGCTCAAAACACCTCAGGAACACAGGTGAGAGCACATTAACTTGACAGTTGCCTCAGAGGGTGTACTAGGCTCCTCTGAATCGAAATATTCAGACCCCCAAAAAAAAAATTTCAGCCGGCGGGGGGACCCCCCCCCCCCCCCCCCCCCCCCCTATATATGGAAATTTCTTATCAGAATGGATCACCATCGCCCCCCGCATTGAGTCGATCATGGAAAAGCGGCGGCACAAGGAGGCGGAGAAAACTCAGATGCGGCTCGAGAAAGAGTTTAAGGCGCGTTTTGCCGCGGGGGAGCGATCTCATGGCCGGCAGCGCCAGTGAGGGGAATGGGGTCACCAGATATTCAGTGCTGTGTCTTTTTTCCCATTTCGACCGTAGGTTCTCTGTTGACGGTCTACGGTGGTAACTAAACTACTTTCGCAGTGCTACTTCAAACTTTTAGGCCGAAACATAACAGGATAATATTATAGTAACATCGGAACTGCATATGTTACATACATTACTAGGCAAGAATCCAAAGCGGCTTGATTTGTATTAGACTAGGATTCAGATGGTCCTTGCGTTGGTAGGGCAGACGATTGAGCTGAAATGCATCGATAAACACGAGGATCACGAGGATAAGACAGATCCAATGTGGTAAATTGCAAGAGTGAGACAACAACAGCAGTAATCTATACGCGCTCTTAGTTTAGTGTTCACGCAAATGGAGAACACCGTAAGCCCGGAGACCATCGGCAAGGTGGCGCGTTTCCTCCGGGATCTTCAACGACAAACAGCAGAACAACAGGTGACCTCAGCCCGTCACGATCCCCGATACCTCTTACTCCGTCACGCGCGTTTGAAGACCGAGATGGTAGGCGGTGGATCACACCCGTCCGCCGCACAGATCCTACCACCTTTGCTCGCACCCTCCCGGGAGCACCAGCGCGTATCCGTCTCAGCCATCTTCGATCCTCGGGGCCCGGGGTTGGCGCTGCCCGTCGGTTCTCGGCCTCTGGAGCATGATTGCAAGCAATCGCATCGACCGAAGCCGATGCACTCTGCGCGAACGCCGCCATGTAACGTTGGCTCGTCCTCCAGTTTCCCATCAAGATTCGGGAATCGAGAGGCACCAGAGGGGAGTACGAAACTGCGAGGCCGCCAGAAATTCTCCGTTATTGTACACGGGCGGCCCGGTGGAATACGAGGGGGTTCGGATGAGTCGGGACTGGGGATCACCTGCCGGAAAATATACTGAAGGATGGGCCTGCCTTGATATGGTTAGCGAGGTACAGGGTGAGGAACACAATTTTCCCACCAATGCGCTGTAAAAAGCGGAACGCAGTCAGCAAAGACGCAAATATGTGCCTGTTAAGACATGAATCTGATGAATGGGGAGCACAAATATAACTAGCGAGCTCAACCGTTATAGCGTCTGTCGGGAGAGCCTAGAGGGGTAATGATTTACACACCGACCCACTCTAAAGTAAGGTCAGAATAAATCTCGGATCCGCGAGGTAAAGGAAGAGAACGCACTGTAAGAATATGACTCGGGCCCGAAGAATATGACTCGGGCCCGAGACAGCTGCAGGCGTCGAGACCTTGAGGGCGAAGGTGGTGGATCACATCTGCCCGTCCTACAAATCCTGCCACCTTTGCTTGTACCCTGCCGGGAGCACCGCGCGTATCCGTCGCAGCCATCTTCGATCCTCGGGGCCCGGGGTTGGCGCTGCCCGTCAGTTCTCGGCCTCTGGAGCATGATTGCAGCAAGCAATCGCATCGATCGAAGCCGATGCACTCTGCACGAACGCCGCCCGTGTAACGTTGGCTCGTCCTCCAGTTTCCCATCAAGATTCGAGAATCGAGAGGCATCAGAGGGGAGTACGAAACTGCGAGGCCGCCAGAGATTCTCCATTATTGTACACGGGCGGCCCGGTGGACTACGAGGGGATTCGGATGAGTCTAGGCTGGAGATCACCCTGGTGGGGGTCTGCTGGTGGCTAGTGAGGAAGACAGGGATTGGCGGGAAGACCTAGGGTACACACATCGGGCGCTGTAAAGGAAGGGGCAATATCAGCACGGAAGTCGCACTTGGCAGGCGACGACGCACCAACGACCACCACATCAATCTACGCGCGCTGCTGACTGGGGAGAGACGAGATTCTGCGAGGGAGGAATGAGATGAGAGGCAGGGAGAGGAATCGGAGACGACTACGTGAAAGTTGGGAGCAAAGGACACCGGACTTTCCCGGTTTGTTCTGGACAAACATCAAGTCACCGCAAAATGCAAACCTCAGTAGACCCAGTGTGAGGAGAAAAAAGCAGGAAAGCGTCTCCGTTTCAACAACAGAACGGAAAGGATGCATTGGCCACAAACGTAAAGAGAGAGCAACGTGACGGCAAACTGGTACCCGCGGTAAGCAACACCACATTATACAGAACTAACGGAGGAGCAACCCGCGTTGACTATCCCTCCGAAGCCGACAGAATGCTGACCCCGTCGCGGTGAACTTCGGAGTCCGTCTGTGCAGCCAGTGTTGCAGAGCGCGCTATAATTATAAGACAAGCCAAATTAAAGAACGATTGGAACTCAAAACCATAACTACTCACCTCTCCTCACACTCTCATTCTGCTATCGAGAATCGGTATGAGGAAGACAAAGAAGCATCAGGAGTAGAAGAAGCGCAATGAGGTTCTTCGACGAGGCCTCACTCTACGCGGGACCACGGCGCTCCAGTCAACAAGTACGCTGCCCAAAAGAACAATCCCAATTGGGTTCTCGCATCCGCCATCCGGCGCCAAATCCGGCGCGGGGCAGCAAACGGGGGACCCGTACACCCGCTCTGCAACTCTCGACCAACAGAGCAATGCCAACACACCCATGGCGTTCCCGTTGCCCGTTATAGCCCGATGCGTAACCACGAGCGTACAACCCGGGGCAGACCCAGAGATGATTTCATGCGTTGGGGGGGTTAGGATTGAAGAAGGAGTGGGCTCAGGGCCGTGCAGGGACGAGGATCGGACGGACTAGAGATGTCATGGAAGTATGGATGGACTCGCATTTGCCTTGAAAGAACCCGATGAAGAAATCGGAGGCGTGCAGCGGACTGCTGTACGCTTCGGCACTGTTGGAGGGCACTCTTGTTGCCAAAAACGCTGGCGATGAGTCGCATGAAGTCCGCGGGAAAGAAATGTTATTTGGGCCGCTCAAGTCTTCGTTTGCACGCTCCCGGTGAGGAGGGGCGCGGAGTATTCAATCCCATCCGTCCTGAACTGCGATCGCCTTTCTGCAAAGGCTGGACCGCGCGACGTGCCGCGGCGGGGCAGCTGCCGGCACCGACGGTCCCTTCGCCGTGGTCCCTCCTTCATCCCCCGGTGGTTGAACGGCGGATGCCAGACATCCTTCTCAACCTCGAGAAGAATGAACTCGACGCAGGAGTGCCTCGCGCGAAAGGAAAGCCAGCGAAATGCGATCGGTAGTTGGGTCTCGAGCAGGTCGCTGGACGAAGAAATCCTCCTAGGCTACGTTCCCAAATATCGCCGGGCGTCCAGGCCTCCGACGAGCTTCATCAATGTTTTTCGATATTCGGCCTGTCGATATCCGGGGGGTCTCGATCGGATTTTGAGGCCGCGACCGTTGTCTGTGGGTCGGAGGAGAGATGATCTGCGGAAATGAGGGTGCAGGGGGGACACGACGTGACTATCGAGGTGTGTTGTCCGCGGCAGCGGACTCGGAGTCCCGCACAGCTATTCGACCCAGGCCGCGCTTGCCGATTGCGCCATGCCATGCATGATTTGTTGGATTGTCGAGGAATGAGCGCACAGCTGTCTGAAGTTGCGGGTCGTCGAGCATGTCCTGGGCACCGCGGGTCAGTCAGCGTGTCTAAGATCTCATTGCGGCCTCCAGCGACGTACAGATGGACCTCGGGGGCGCGTTTGCAAGTATCACTGCCAGAATAACAAGAAGAATGTAAGTAAGTACGGAAAACTAAACGTCGTTGAAAGAGTCTGACCTCGAAAAACCCAGGGGTGGAACGAGGCCCCGATAGACGTTCCAGCAGAGTGTCGCGACCTGGTCGACGACAAGACTCTGGCGGTGTGTTTGCATACACCGTTGATAAATTAACTAGGAGAATATCAGATGAATACAGAAATCAGGCGTCGCTGAAGGACTCCGACCTCGCAAGGTAACGAGACGTTCCGCCGAAGTGGATAAGCTCTCACGCCTGGCCCTCTCGCAGCGACATCTCGCTGGCACCTCTTTGAGGCTGCACAAATTGATGCAGACTGCCAAAGCAAATACGGACGCGCAGTGGCTCCAACGAGATTTCAGATGCAACGAAGGTACGCCGCTGCTGGGACGGCGACGCGTATGACACTGGTTTTGCGATCCAGGTTCCAGGAGAATACAGCGACGCGAACGCTCGGTGTTCGCTTCAGCGCCATCACCGACGACATAACTGGGAGGTCGGGCAGAAATGCTCGAGGAAGGCCAAAAACTCGGGGCGGAGTCGCCGGTTGTCGACACGTTCAACAGTAGCTTGCTATCGAAAATAGGAACCTAAAATTCAATGTCGTCAGTACGCGGAGAAGGAAGAGTGGAAGGGAACGCAAGGTAGATAAAACCCGTGGAAAATAGAGGGAGGAACACGAACCAAACCCGCACCGCCAAACCCGCACCAACTACCGACCATTTCCACACCCGCCGCAGGCCCATGTCGATATTGACAAAGCCCTGCAGTTCCGGTACGCTTATGCTCCATCAAATTCAGACAAATCCCTTTGTCTCGTTCAGGTCCTGCGGGTCAATTCGGGGCGGCGTGGACGCTCACGCGGAGGTGATCGAAGAACTGGCACCATCTGTGACGCGAGGCGGTCCGTAAGTGGGTCGCCGTTGCCGCCATCGTATACGTGTCTTGGTAGCTATCGTATGGGAGGCCAAGGAGAAGGTGCGTTGCGTGGAGGGCGGGAGGAACCCGCCGATGAGGGAAAGGACATGGCAGATTGCAAGCTGGCAGGCGTTCGTTAGCAAACGAAGATGAACAGGATGATAAGCGGCAATGGCGAAGAGGGAGGAGAGCACGGGTGCGAACAGCGCAAAAAAAGCCGCGAAAATCTATCGGCGAATCGCGCTGCGCTAGATGCAGATGGGAATTCACAAGCATCAGCCGGTCGCGCGTCCCATCCAGTCGCGCAAGAGCCAAAGGCCAAAATAGTGGAGAGAAACGGATGCAACGACTCACTAGCTACTCCCGATCCACCTATATATCCCTCCAGATTCGAGTGCGCGGGTCGCGATATTTTCGGTTGTGGCGGAAGACTTGCTCCATGAAAAAGAGGGCGCGGGTGAGTATTGGGCTTGTGTCGACGTTGGGGCTGCAGGAGGACGAGAACGGCTTGGGTGGCACGTCCAGTTCTGCAGCCAGTCACGATAGAGACGGCCCAGAAAATGCCTAAAATACGTGTTTTGGCCAGTCCAAGTGCGCGGTGACGGTACGCCGGGGGAGGAGCTCAGCCAAAGGTCCATCGGTGGGCGTCGGGCCTACAAGGAGCATGAGGATAGCTTGGGACTCCGAGACCGTTGCTGCTCATTGGCAGCTCATACAGTCCCAGAAGGTGGGCGGGTTTGACGAAATTCGAGTGCGTCCGTTGAGGAGCATCTAGCGCGCGAACCCATAGCAGAGGAGGGCAAGAGGGCAAAGTGCGTCGGCGATGTTATGGGACGAGGTGAGTCAGCATCCGGCTATGTGGAGGCCGACACCCGTCTGTGTTCGCCGACGGCGAGCGCGTATCTTTTCCTCGTTCTCCCAACCCGGCTCCGTCGTCGCCCATCCTCGCGCCTGGTGCTCCCGTCTCTCTGCCAAGTTGCTTAATACGAAACCCTGGAACGAACAGAACGATGCGGCCGTTATGAAAACCTAATCCTTTCTCTGAGTCGCTGGCAAGTCGCTGGCCCGTTTGACTCGACATGGACCAAACCTCAGCTCCGTTTAACACGCATGTCCGTATAAATCGGTTGTGGCGTGGATCGACTGGTTACCCTTGCTTGATTGGCTACCCTCCTTGGTCTGACTCATGGAATTTCGTATCCATACTTAAAAGGGCAGGTCTGCCAGACAATGGCGGCATACCGCCCACATGAACTTTTCAACCAAGTTGGTCTATCAAGATGTTGTCTTCCAGCCTGGCAGTTGTCGGCTTACACCCCGCTTTGTGTCTACCAATGTCGATGAGGCGTGTATTCTCAAGCCCGGCTCCGTCCTCATTGCCTCAGGCCATGTACGTTCGAACCTGGTCGTGAAAGCCAATCACGGGACTGCTACAGCCTGCTCTCCGGCTATGGTAGCATTGGAATGTCAACCTGTTGGACTCCGTCTTCCCAGTCCTGTTGTTGTGCTTGTGCAATCCAACAATATCAATTTGCCGCCTCTTATTGCACCCAACTCTGACTATACTGGGCGTTCGCAATTGGTAGCTTTCATGCCCACTTTGAAGTGGTTCTTCGTCGATTGCGACTATATGGGAGGATATATCATTCATGAATCGACTGTCATGATTGGCACCACACCAGCTGAGTGCGGCGCAATTTTCAACTTTCATTTACATCTTCTGACACCGGCCTTTGGGTATGATCAGGTCCCGAGCTGTTGCGCAAACCGAGCATAGGTTTCTTGTCGAAAACAGTCCGTCCACAGCTGCCACGATCACAGATGACTGGTCTGTGACTTTCGAGAGAATGTTGAACCTCCGTGCGTGTTCTGCTTTGTGCTTTATCTATGCCATTCGTGCTTGCTGACCTCCCTATTAGCTATACAATGATAGCGTCAAATTTTCTAGTCGTGTTTGATCATCGCACAATTTCGCTTTGACCTATCAGTCCAATCTTGTCAAGTAAATATCCTTGTTTCTTATACGCTCGAGCACATCCCCAGGTGCCGTAGTATACTATAACACAATGGCACCGGTAATTGATTAATGTACGGTCGGGTTTTTTATCAACGGAACTTTCCACAGAACGCGCCGCGCGTTCTTTCTGCTTCTTTCACGGCCACGCCAGCAAGATTGCCTACCATGCTAAAGCTTTCACCCGAGCTCTTCCTAGACATCCTCCATACCCTTTCCGTCCCTTTAGGCTTCCAGATTCGAAACGAAATTTCCGGTTTCTGTATCTCGGGAGAAACCATATTCCAGACGCAGCAGAATCCGGATCGTGCCACCCTCGCCTCGTGCAGTCTCGTTTGCAGGAGCTGGGCCGCCCCGTCGCAGCGCCTGCTATTCCAGCGCGTCGAGATCGAGGAAGAGTGGGAGTCTGCACCGTGGTCCCGGCGCCCCGACCGCTTGCAGTCCTTTTTAGGCACAATCACCACCGAAAGCGACAAATCCCACTGGCTTCGCGATAGCGTCCTCAGCATTCTCCTCCGCCCTCGCTCATCCACTAAATCAGGAGATTTACTCGCCATCCTGACCCACCTGCCCAATCTCCGTGAACTGGATATCAACGGAGCTGGGTGTCTCTTTAGCGATATAGAATTGGCGCACCTCCAGAAGCGGGGACCCACCATTCGCTCCCTGCGTGTCACGGCGGACCACACTGACTACGCCACTAGTCAAAAAGGTTTACACGCCATCATGAAGTTTATCCCAGCAATCCCGACCATTCGTATGCTCGATATCACTGCGAATACTACCATGGAATTACCCCCCATCTCCCCGCCCCTCCACCTCCAACTTGTGTCCTTCAAGCTCCACTCCAAATATATAGCCGATGCGAGTGCCTTCGTTGCATCCCTCGGCGATGCCCCTCTCGAAGTCTTTCATGAAACCCAGTCATTGTCGAACAGCGACTTTGAAGCCGTTCTCTGTGCCCATGGGAATCATCTGCGGTCGCTGTCGATGCAGGGGTCAGTGGGAAGTTTCAACACCATCTATACCCCGAGAGATCCCAGCCTCCTCCGGTTCTGCACGCAGCTCGAACGCTTCGAGTACAGGTCTCCCCCATCCGACACTTTCATTGCCGCGATCCCACGGACAATCACCGTGCTGTCTGTAATGCATCTCGTGCGGGTGCTTTCTGACCGCCCGAGGAATCCGAACATTTTTATCACGCCCGACCTCGCTGAAAGGGCCGCTAAGATGCAAGCCACGATCGCACGCATCATCCCGCCCATAACACATCTAATCGCGGCGCTTGAGACCTTCCCAAGTCTCCGGGTGTTCAGCTGGGTGACTGTGGTCGGAGCGCCGGCGCATCCCGAGGTCACCGCCCTGGAGGAACGTTGCAAAGCCTTGGGTATCAAGTTTTGCCCACGGACAGTTGATTCGGTCAGTGCTCGATTCAACGGCGTTGCATTATTCATTTCCTGATCCTGCTTTGCAGCTGAGCGATGACGAAGTAGAGTCTTCATTGAGGCGGCGCTTGCTGGCTCTCTGAGGGGACCCGAGATATCAATGCTGGTGAATATGTCTTGTCCCAGCTCCGTTTTGCGTACTATGTATATCTGTGCTTCCAGCGCTACTCGGGGTGGTTTATCTAGCTAACTTTGTATGCTCATCTGTGTAGCGCTTGGCTGAATGTATCAGAACCGTGAACCCGTTGCGCGGGGCAAGGTGCATTACTCGATTGATGACCTCCTGGCGGATTTCTCCTGTTTTGTCCCACCTTGGCCAGCGGACTGGAGCTGCGCTACTCACCGAAATTAAAGTGATTCCTCGGGTCCACTGGTGCCTGTGCACCGCTGTAGGTGAATGAGGAAGTCGTTGGATTTCCGGCACTACTTGCGCCTCGCCTCGCCGGGTCATCGTGTCGCCCTCACAAAAATGGTTCTTTCTGGTCATAGTCTTGCTATCGAACGCCGTCGCTGGACGGAGCGGGGCAAGAAAATTGTTCCCAAACAATGGAGACTCTGCCGTTTTTGTTTCGCTTATGTGGAGGATCCGGCCCATGCGATGTTTGTCTGCCAGAACATGGACCTGCTGCCTATCCGGAAGACATTCCTGGAGAATGTGGAGATTTTAATCCCTGGCGTTGTTGAACAATTCACGGATGCGTTCCAAACCTTCAAGGGCTTGCTTGCTCGACGAGAGGTTACACCTCTACTCGGGAAATTGGCATATGATGTTTTGAGAATTTTTGAGGCCAGCCCGATGCTGGTGGTGAACGACCCGTCGGTGGCAGCGGTGATTCCTGCCTAACTCATTTCCCTTTCTGTGTGCCTTCTTATCGTGCCGCGTGTCGTCTGCTAGCGGACTGCTTCAAATTCTATTTTTTCTATTTTTCTAGGTTAAACCGTGCATGCATTCTGCAAAGGGACAGACATTTACCATTCCGCTGTGGCTGGTGGACACCGGGGATTGACACCTAGAAGGGGAGAACCCCGGCTCAGGTCCCGCAGGGTTTTAACCGGTTGTCCTGCCTTCGTCAAGGCCGGCCAGTCCACAGTCGAGGAAGTTTTTGATCGACCCCCTGGAATGGTGTGTGCTCCGTTGGCATCCTGTAGCTACATGTAAGAATAACCACTCTTACATCACT
The DNA here is from genome assembly GCA_029281495.1 of Mycena filopes. Classification (NCBI taxonomy): domain Eukaryota; kingdom Fungi; phylum Basidiomycota; class Agaricomycetes; order Agaricales; family Mycenaceae; genus Mycena; species Mycena filopes. Next base: position 809,113 of record JARIHR010000005.1, on the reverse strand, counting down.
ACCTGTATGTCTTCGGTAAACTCGTTGTTCAGACATTTGGACCACACGAGTATAATAAATCCCCCCCCCCCCCCCCCCCTTGGGGAGAACGCCACTCGGCATACAGTGTGTATTTTGTTTTGCTTTCTGCGCGTTGAACGTTGAACCGACGCGCCCTTCGGCGTCCAAGCACAAGATGAAACGCACGATTACAAAATTATTATTCACGCATCTATAGGGTCTCATCTATAACTTGCACACTAAATATCGACTGTTTTATAGCCGCAGGTCAGTGCAGGAAAGGAAGGTCGAGCTGAGATAGGGGCACAAAGCTCGGAGCCAAGCTGCCGGCATCGACGAAGATCCCGCTCAGCGGCGGTGCCCCGTTCCTTGGGTACAACCTTGACCTCTCTTGACCTTGATTACTCGCTGGACAGAAGACACGGGGCAGTTCCGAGGAAGAGATTGGGAACAAGATAATATTATGAGTCGAATTGCAATCGGTAGAGTAGACTATCAAGGACCAAATTCGGGACGAGGCAAAATGTGCGTGAGGCAGAAAGAAAGGAATAGACAACAGCCGGAAAACATCTAGAAAGGAGGCAAGAAGCCAACAGGTTATCCCACAATCACTGCTCTTTGATTTAGCCGGGATCGCACAGGTGATGCACTGTGCTGTAGGTATTGAGGCGACGAATGCGGGATGGGGGTGCAGAGGACCTTGACCCTGCGAGAGAGATTCGACGAGGAACCGTACGTGGCTTGCAGGTGTCGGCGTCAGCTTTCAGCCCTGTGTACATTCAGCACTCCGCAAACCAGGAAACCTAACAAACATCAAGGCCCACCCGAATTGTTTCCGGAGCCGCGCCCGATTTTTACTTCCTCATTTTACCCAGTGCACAACCTCGGCGACGAAGATGGTACTACGCTCTGTAGCGGTTGCGCGGCAACGGGTTTGTAGTCCACGAATTCTGAGAAACAAGGAGCATGTGAGTAATCGGCGCACAGTAAAGCCATACGAAACTATATGAAATTGAACGGACTGAATCGGAGATCCCGACCCAGAAGACAGAAGGAAATAGAGACAGAGTAGAGATTCGAATAACTGGATATCCGGACAAATATGCGAACGAGCAGGATCAAGTAGAGGCGGAAACACAGGATGTTGCGGGAGGAAGAGGGAACGTACCACTGGCCGCAAGTAGTGCACAGGTACAGCGGAAGGTACGACGGCAGGATGGTCGTGCGCAAGCTCTCGGCGCTCAAGTTCATGGGACCTAGATAACATCGACCAAGTAAGCCGACTGTGCCTGCAGCGATGCAACACAGGCAATGGGGAAGAGAGAAGGGCCCATTCGTTAGAGCTGGTGGGCCAGCGATTCAAGTGCCGCTCGGTGTAAGAGAAGAGAAGAAATAGTGATGGAAAAGCAACGGACCGAGGGGAAACACAGACTTGCGGACGCCCGGGTCGTCCCACGGATACGTGCATTCCGGCCCCACACAATATCTTCAGACCCGTGCGATTTGGGAACCTTCTGCCAATGGAGGACAACGAACAGCGCGCGCGGCTCTCGAGCATCTCCAAGCCAGGGGAGTGGTTTTAGCGGCATGAATGCCTCAAGAGGCGTCGGAGGAGGAATGGTGCCTCGAGGTCTTCCGGAGGTCTGGATGATACTGGATCTGTCTGGCTGCGACTTGGGCTTGTCTGAATGAGGGGCGCGCCGACTTGAAGTTGTGGTCTTGAATGATGCAGGGAGAACGAACAAGCGGGGTGGCGGGTGTTGGGGATGCTGAGCTGGGCCGTCGTCTTCGTGGTCCGCGCAGAGCCTCAAAGGGGTTATGTCGCACAATGTGGACGGGCGCCGAAACGTCGGGCATCTGATGTCGGTGACTCGGAGACCGAGATTCTCCTGTTTCTCTTCCTTGCCTTCACCCTCCTCCTCGTTTCCCCCAGCGACCGCCCCTCCTGCTTCCCATGTCACTTCTCGTACACATTTCTGGACCCCGGAGCAGCTCCTTCTGGATCTTGTGCCGCTCGTGGCTCACGACTTGGATCGCTGAGCTTGGGGCTTAGATTTTTCCACTGCTTGCTACCATTCCTGGGTCGACCACCGAGACATCGACGAAGCCGCGACCTGAATGTGGAGTAATCCGGAATTTGCGCCGACTACACCAACGGGTAAGTATTGCACAGATATCCAAGCGGCAAAGACGAACCCCTCGAGCGACACCACCACCACCGCTGCCTCTACTGGTCGGCGAATATTGTTAACGACACGCGGTCGACGGGCAGCGAGGGTCCAAATTGGAATTTCCCGCTTCAAGGTATGTTCCTGCGCTGACTGAGCCGTCAGCGTTGATGTGCGGCAGGGAGACGAGACAGACTCGACCATGATGCCTCCGCGACCGAACACAAGTCCAACACAATGTGAGTTTCCGAGCATCTTCTTCGACGAGCTGATGGACGTCGGACGCGGAAAAGACGCTGATATTGAGGGTTCGTGTGTTGCTTTCCGTTGAGGACCCTTCCTCGTCGCACGATGAACAACAAACGAGCCCGGCCAGCTCTGGGTCTGCGTGTCGAGCCAAACGAACGCGCTGTGCTTTTTTCTTCGCAAGCTCCGATGTCTGAGCTACTTCATCCCTGGCATCCTGAAGCGTTGGATCCCGACCATGAGATTGCCAGCGACTCGCGAAGGCTGGAACGGTCTTGGAGTATGTATTCCCCAAACCTCGAGCAAGTGCGCTGCACTTGCGATCGAGCGGCAGCGTCAGCGTCAGCTGGGTGTCCTGTTAAGGTGGTCAAGACTGCCTGTTTCGCTGTGAGAGTTTACATACGAGATAGGCGAGCAGCAGACGATGGGTGCACGAGCGCAGATTCATGAACGTGGTACGCCGTTATGGGCCATATAGTGTCCAATAAATAAAAAACTGAGATGACAACCAAAAGTTGAAATCACACCAAACCAAAAAAAGTTGAAATGACTACTACACCGGAAAAAGTTGAAATGACACATCTGTTGAAAAATACACCCATAGCTTGCCCATAACAACTCACTTTGGGAGGAAGTTGTACTCCGCTTATGATGGCTGCCCCCCTCTGGCCGGTCCACCTCACGATGTGTGTCACCATCTTGCTTGCCCTCCGCCGCCACGAGCACTGCACGCTCACTGGCATCCTCGCACCCGCCGAGGTCCGTAAAATCCTGCACTACATACCCGATCCCGCGCGCACGCCTGAAAAGTCAAAGAAACTGCCCGCAGATCAGATTTGTTCTCTCATTGGGGCTGAGGGAGCAGGGTTGAACATGTTGGGCTCGGGGCCTCGGACTGAGTGCATACGACACTTTAGTATGGGTTTGCGGTGGAAGCAAACCTCCCTAGGCCTTGAGTTGGATCCCCATTCGACTGGGGCATGGAATGGTGTGAGTTGTTTTCTTTGGGCCATGAACTGGAGTTGTTATCCCGGGCACTGCACATTTGAGGGTCTTCACTCCGTGGTCATCTGAGAAATATTTACCTTGCCAAGTGTCATTTCAAAAATATTTAGTGCCACCGGTGCCTTTTCAACCAAATCTCAGCCATTTCAACTAGTTTTGATTTATTGGACAGTATATGTGCCATACGCCGTCACGCTGTCGCGGTGTTTCCTGAATGGCTTGGGAATCTGAGTCCAAGTTCTTTGCAACTTCTGCTGTTGTCATTTTTCTAGGAATCCGGCCCTTTACAAGACAGTATCAGAGAAGTGCCAGTGGTAGGTCAGTCGGCCGTTCTATACGCACAGGACTTCTTCCGCAGAGAAACCATCCGAGTCGACCAGAATCTCTGAAGATCCCATTTAGTGTGATATAATTTAGCCCAGGGTGGATCCAGGGCCCAGAGCCTTGCTGAAGTTCAAGGTCGCGGAAACGAATCGGGCAGCGAGTTTATTTCATCTTAGTATTTTGTTGTCGGGGTTGAACAGTGGGTGGCACATCGAGGTGGCTTGGAGTCGAAGACGTGGCGTACTATCCAGAGGTCGTTGCGGGAGACAAGTCCAACGTCGAGGCAACGTCGAGGTCAACAGCGACAACACGCGCGGATGATGGACGTGATTGGCGAGCACACGTGGTGGAAAGCGTCTTGTTCTCTGTTCTCACCCTCACTCAGCGATTCGGGCGATTCAAACGGTTCAACTAGCCGAAACTCGAAAAATGAACTACCCCCGGCATCGTCAGTCCATCCACGTCGAATCTGACCTATTTTCTGACTCCGATCGAAAATTTTTAGCATCCTACCTTGTCCCGCGCGCAGGGCTTCAAAGAATCCCAGCGTAGCGCCTGACACCAGCGACGACGAACCCAAGCACTTCACCGTAGTGGAGCGTCCCCTGAACGTCCACCGGGAGCTTTGGCACGATTACAACTTGACAAGGACACCACCCGCATTTTTTCTTTCCGAGTTTTCTCCTCTGTGTCTTCTCCCCCTTGCCAGTCCTCCGTGGTAACATCTCGTGCGCCTTGCCGAATCCCGACTGAACTGACGAGCTCTTTTTCTTTTTCTGGTAGGCTCTCGGATGCCATGTTCTTATCGATCACTGCAGACGACTCCCGAGAAAATCCGACGTGAATCACTCAGACTTCCAGTTCGTGTCCAAGTGCTAGACAACTCGTACGCATCCCCGCTTAATCCAACCATCCTATTTCTCATCGATTGCATTTGCAGCGTAATTCACCACCTAACGATGACGAAGACTTTTGTGACAATGTCAGCGTCAAGTGGGGAAACTCTGCAGCGCCAACGCCGACGACTCTAGCGGCAAGAGCAGGAGGGGGAGGGGGAGGGGAGATAAGTCATCTACGCTCTGTACGTGCTTACCTCTTTTTGTTCTGGTTTCTCCCCCTCTCCCCCCGCCTTCCTTCTCGCACTGGAGATACATCCCCGTGCTCCCGCCCCTTTTCAAAGTTTATTGATTGTACTCTTCTTCATTTTGCTACGTACCACCCGCCTCGCCATGTCGCCACGGCGTTGTCATGACGCGATCCTCTTCTTTTCATGTTTTTCTGTAATACTTCCACGCCCTTTCCTTCTGCACCTCGTGTCACACATTTACTGACGTCCTATGGAACAGCACCCTTTCCACGCTCTAACCCCACATGCGTTCAGCTACCCGCCCGTTCTCATCAGTGTCCCGAGCGCCGGCAACGCTCTCGCCGACCCTCACGACGGAGGGTGCCGTGGAGATGCTGCCCGCGGGCCCCGCACGCAGCCGTGCGTGGGCGAGTGCGTTGGGCGTTCGCGTCGGGACGCTCTGGCCTCCTTGCGCGCATTCTTTCTCTCTTCGCCATTCGCTCTTCCACGCTCTTTCCCTTTTCCTTTCTCGGGCGGCCCACACTGATATTTTACCCTTTTCCATTGTCCTCTTCTCGTTCTTTTGTCGATCGACCATAAAGTGTCGCTCAACGAATTCCCGTGGACCTCCCTTCCCTTTGTCTTCCTTCCTCTCCCTCCCCTTCCGTTCTTCAACAGCATTCTTCTCTCTATGTTTCTATTTCCATTCAGTATCGGTCCTGCCCCTGGGGCGTGGATCCTCCGGTGCTGCTATCTTCGCCCGGGCCCGAACGGCGCCTGGTGATTTGATTCCAGATTCAGTCGGCTTATTTCTTCCTCACTTGTTTGAACTGTTGGGCGCAGCTCCGAGGTGGATCGGCTCTCTCTGTGTCCTTGTTGCGACGCTCCTCCTATCTTCGCCGCCCGCCCCGTTTATTTTATTTGTTTCGAATTTCCTTCTCTTTTTTCACCGGACTTCCATTCGATCCCGGTCATGTTCGGGAGCAGGTGGGGCCTCTCCCCATCTCCGGCTCGGGGCTGCTTATTGCTTCGGGCTGCATTTTGGCTGCCCGTTTATTTTAACTTGATATTATGTTTTCCTCCCCTTTTTTCATCTGACCTCCACTCGCTCTCGGTCTCCACTGTTGGCGGGGAAGGTGTGAGGCCCTCTTTCCATCAAGTCCAGGGCTGTCTCGCATCCTCGCCGTCGCCCCGTTTATCATTCTGATTCAATAATTTCCCTGTTTATATCATTGGTTTCGGTTTCCACCATGTCCCTTGTCGGTGGCAAGCGTGTGGGGCCGCCCCTACGTGCCTTCCTCTCTGGGCCGCTCCTTACCTCGGGGTGCATCTCGTTTATTATAACTCTGTTTTTCTTCCCTTTATTCGTCTGGCTTCCATTCGCTCTCGGTCTTTGGCAGATTGAATATTAGGGAGGGTGTGGGGAGCCTTCCTTCCCTGGCGTCTTCATTCATCAGAGCGGTTTTATTTACCTTGCACATTCGCGGACCACGCTCGAGTTGCTCATGGTTATCAATCCCATCCTTGCCTTCTCAAACGTAAAACGTACAAGCACTATATCTCTCCCTATCCAGATCTCCGACTCGTCAACGCGATAGCTCATGTCTTTTGTACCAACCATACAAAGCATACTGTTCGCTCGTTCACGTCATGAATGCCAATGAGTTCAAGATTGAAAATGTCCTAAATAAATACATTGAGCAGACTAGCTACTGTGTGCCGTTGGTTAGCTCGCGCTGGAAGGCGCTCGCGTCAAGCCCGCAGACCACGTCAAGGTCGCACACGCGCTGCGGGATCCTCTGCTACTACATGAGATGCGAACAACAGGAAAGGCCCTCCACCTATCACATTCCCCAAGACCATCCAGCACGGTACCCGGCGAGTGCAAAGTGTGTCGAGTGCGAGGTGGCGGATGATCCAACGTAGTACGCCCCTTGTATAGCCCGACGTAGCCGTGACCCCTACGATTCGTGCACCGGTCGTGCCACAAGGGAGAGGTGAGCAGGTTCGGCACCACACGTCTGATGAAGCCCCCGCGATTCTGGTCTCCAAACCCAGGCTGCAGTGAGGGGGGCAAGGAGGAGTCGCGGGAGTCGTCAGACGTCGGTGCTACTCCCAGGTGGTCGACGACAAGGGTTAAATCGCCGAGGGTGGGTACGTCGGAGCGGCGCCTAGTTTTCACCTGGTCGAGGGTGTCGGGCTAGAAGGAGTCCGTTCCTGGTCTGGAAGGGAAGGGAAGGGGTGAGTTGTAGAGCGAGAACGGGGAACAGGTGAGACTAGCCATGTCGTGGTCAAGAGCAAGCTGCATCGGCAAGTTCCGGTGTGACCGACCGCTCTTTGTACCCAGAATGTAAGCACAGTCGACACTGCCTCTCGGTACATCGCAATGCTGACTGAAACCCAGCCGTGTGGTAGTTTCTGTTTTATTGACTCTTTTCAAAATTCACATATTGAATCCGAGAGCGAAGACAGGCTCTTCATCTCGAACAACATATAGGAAGATTTAATCCCGCACGACCTCCCCCAACAACGCTGGACTCTGCAACGTCGTGAGAGACATTAGACTATCCGTCCCGTCGCCGCAGGTCGCCGGTAGCCGCGGAGTCTTCTTCCTCATCTCCGCCCTCAGCCCTGCCCGAGGTGAGAATGAAGAATGCGACGAGGACACTGAGATATCGTCTCGATAGATTTCAGTACGCGCTTAGATTGTAAGTACAGACATGGAAGACATACCACAAACGACGCAAACAATGGACCGGACGTCCTGACGACTGACTACCTATGATCCGGCACTACAAGGACTTGGAGCGGTAACATTCTGTTGCGAACATCTGAAACTGCCGCAGCATCAGCCACCAGAGCCCGCTGTGGTCCCGTTAGCTTCGTCGCAATGGGAACGAACGGATCTTATCCTTCCCCACGGCGCTCAACACCAGCAGCGACCATGGCACACGCAATGCCATGTGGGCGGTGTTGACCACATCCTCATTCGCAGAGAGGGATCTGGAGCTACGTCAAGATTGAAGCCACAAATCAGGTCGTGCGCAAGGAGGTCAAGACGTACGTTCGAATTCTGGCAGCCTCTATCCCCTCCAAGTTGTACTAGTAGTACAAGTAGCTGCTCCTGGGTCATTGAATGTCGAGACACCACGGTAGAGTTTTGGATGGTGATTCTTCGTTTCGTATTGATAGCTTAGGCGGATTGGGAAGGGGGCGAGGGGTGGTGATTGTGAGGCTCGAACCAGCTTTTGCGGGCAACATAAGGTGAGGTCGCGTTGGCGCAGAAGAGAGTGTCTATGTAAATACTGCCGCAGCTTAGATCAGCTGGAACGGCGGACAGACGAGAACTCACTTCGGGTCATCTGACAGGCCGAGGATTGCCTACAGAACGAGGGTGGTCACTGACTACTTAGTACATCGCGCGACAGCGTCAGTCTTGAGACGCCATCTCAGTGGGAAAGGCAAACCACTGGGATCAGTTGACGTACTGAAATAAACACGAACATCGAGCGCCCCGTCCAACTCGGTCAGTAGCACGGTGGGGTGGTGGAGATGAAGATGGCCAAATGGTCTTGCACACTATATTCTGCTAGTCTTGAAGAGGGAAATTCCACGAGTATGCGAGGAAGGAATTCCTCCATCGTTCGCGTGCGGTTCGTCCAGAGGCTCTAGTGTCTCGGGCGCAGGCTCATATAGGGGCCATCGGACGCATCGACCATATGGACACACACGGGAAAAGCTTGCGAGGCTGCGGAGATCGACTGCAGCGCCCGATGGCGTCGCCGAAGCTCCCGCTCACGTCTTGGGGACTTTGTCGAAGGAGATCCTGGTGATTCCTGGAAGATGAGTCAAGAATTATTTGTATGGAACAAAATTCCGAATTCATTATGTAGGTCCTCATTCGAAAGGGACAAAGGAAGAAACGATAGAATATATACACACCGTTCGTGCACCTGCCCTCCAAAGAAATATGTATCGGAACGAGAGGCATCAATCCTGGCGGAAAAGGTGCGGGGCGGGTACTCAACAAAAGGGAGACGCGAATGAGGCGGAAAATGCCAGTGGGAGTAAGACGGTCGCAAGTTCGCGCTTGATGAGCCACAATTGTCAATGGGGTGAATCAGGTTTCGTAGAGCCGCATTCTTCGTTTGAGGGTTTCGTTGTCAGTGCCTTGGGCGAGAAAGGGCAGTACCACGGGCGGGAGGGACCTTTCGCCGATTTCGAGAAGACGCAACAGGAAGACAGGCGCTCACCGTCGGCGAACAGAGGCGGCCGTCAGCTTTCAAATACCCGGGCGCTGATCATGATGGTCGACCACGTGTTCCCCATCTTGCCCAGCGATGCCTCTCAAGAGATTCACTGCGTTCCTCCTCAAGATCTAGCCAAGACACCTCTTTTTAGGCATCTCCTGGGCCGTGCAAGGGCTGTCTCTAGCAGCTTATAGTTACCAGAACTGGACCGATACCCAAGCCATTCTCGTCCTCCTCACCAGCACCTGGTCCAGCAGCTCCAGTACCCATGCGTGAAACCAGGACATCTTGACCGATGGACCCACGGCCAATTTTGGATGTCGAAGGATATGGGTGTACCGGCGGCGGGGAGTCGGTCAATCTCTGCGTCCATTTTGTCTGTTTTGGCTCCTACGGTGCTTGGTTCCAGATATCTACATCTGCCGCTGCGCTATTCGCCTGCGGAGTCTCATGGATCATTCTTTGCGCTGCAGCCTGCGCGCACCGCGCTCCTTCTCCCCCCCTTGCCCTTCTCGCGACAATTTCGTCTCTGCGCCCTTGCCTTCTCGACGGACGACCGTACGCCCCAAATCGCGTATTCCACGCGATCTTCAATCGTCTCGTTATTCCGCTCATCGCCGACCCCGCTGCGTGAAAGGCATCTAAGATGCAGCCGCGGGAAATGTTATTACTGCATAACACTACCGGCGACTGTGCCGCGGGTGTTCGTGCATTACCGATGAGCCTCGTCGAGGACGTGGACAGGGACGACGAAGACTGTGTGAGCGCAAGACGGACGCCGTGACGTCTGGCGGAACTCGGAGCTTCAGGGCTGGCGAGGAAGGAGAATGTCGGCAAGTTTGACGTCAAGGTCGAGAACAGTGGGAGGGCTGGTCTTGCCATTTCACTTTTGGGACCAGATTATTCTTACTGACGTTTCCCCAGTACCGCTTCTCATACCTTCTTCTTAAGACTGGTACGTCTTCGCTGCCTCGCCCTTGAAAGCCCATGCTGATACTTGCTTGGATACTGGCGCCGCCATGCACCTATCGTGACGCTACGCAGCTTGAGACGAGCCAGTGGTCTTTTGGCGTCGCAGGCCCAACCCACCGTTGTCGGCTGGCGAATGGTTTACAGGCGATATAAGGGCTGGATCACTTTTGTAAACTCTCCGTATCTTCAAATCCCATTCCCATTGCCTATATACGTACACACTGAATTACATCACATTCTAATTTACGTGTCCGAGCGAACCCAAAAACCAAGGGAATGAAAAGAAAAAAAAGAGAGAAAATGCAATAAAAAACCCTAACGCTCGCGATTAACGATCCAATCAAAGGGGTTGAAGGTAAACCGTTCGTCGTCCTGGAGCGGTATTGGTATGGCGCTGTCGGCGGCCCCAATCCACTCCGAATCCGACACTGTGAACGTGTACGGCGTACTTGCAGGACAAAGCTAGAAATGACATCAGTGCTATGTGCATATTACCAGATACGAGCGTACCATAATTATGGGCATGGAAGGGGTACTTGCCTCCAGCGCAGTAGTGGGTGCCTGCGATTGCATTGAGCATGGAGATAACAAGTAGGGTAAAAAAAAGCAAGTACCTCCGACTTCGTCTTGGACTGTTCAATTGGCAGCTCTGAGACGAGGTGAGGCGCCAAAGGAAGCTGATCAAGATTATCAGCCAAAGGACAAGTCGGATGGGACGGGGATTTTGTTACTCTGGCAGACTTGGAACCCCCGTTGGTACCATTCACGACGGAGCCGGAGCTCGACCCGATGTTCACCTTGGACCGCTTTTGCACTTGAAATTTCTCAGGATCCGTTTCCAGTGTGCACGCGGGTCGAGCAAATTTCGGGCCCCTAAGTTCAGTATAAGGTGAGGAATAATTTGAATTTAAAGGTAACGCACTGAAATTCATGGTCTTTCAACCAACGAATAACCCGCCAAGCAGCAATGGCGGACTCAATCAGCGGCTTGAACACTTCCGCGACCCAGAGCTTCAAGGCGTCCAGCGACCCAAAGAGCGCAACGGCCGCGGCAAACACCTCAAGGGCGTTGCCGGGGTACTTTGGGGTATCGCTTGGATCCGAGAGCGATACATATTCGTTGGCAAGGAGTACGTGAAGAAAGGTCAAATTGGAAAGGAGAGGTCCCAGTATGGCCTTGAGTGCCAGGTAAGCGAATTGCGGCCACTCCGTGGTGGGCTACTCACCTTCCGTATTGCAGCCCCATCGTCGTCGTCCTTCAGCCGCTGAATCAAGATCTCGAGGACCACGATGTACATTGCCGCATCCCCGCAAGTCTCCAACGGATCACGAACGCTGAGCAGCCCGAAAATGACGACCCATGCCGGAGGAGGAAGCGGCGGGAATTGGGCGATCACCGGTTTCGTTTTGGTGATAACATTTTGGATGTATCGCTGCTCCTGGAGGGACCGTTCTTCGACTTGTGCGGGTTGAGACGCAGTGGAGTTCCCGTCAAGTGATTCAGCGGGTGGGGATAAGCTAACAATGTTACTGCAGCTCTTTCGCCGCTTGGGTGCAGCGGCAGGAGCCAGCAGAGAGAATTCTAACGGGACATTAGTTGAGATTGATGAAGAGCAGGAAGAAACCGACCGTTCTCCTTGCCGGGGGAGTACCGACGCTTGAGGCTGAATATACTAATGGAAATGTAAGGTATGCTGGAGGTTGGAGAACATGTGAGATACATACCGTGGAACCCCCTTGTCGTGCCTAATATTTTCGAGGATATCGCCAGTCTCGTCATTCTGATTCTTAGCATCGTTCTTGAGATGCAGTGAAGCGAGACTAATACCATTGAACGCTGGGGATTGAAAGGATAAAAGAGCGACTTACTTGTTGCCCACATCAGCGACAGACCTGAGAACTTTCCCGAGCACACTGTCGACGTACTTGTTAGCATCCGCAGGGCATGGCGTCGCTGCACCGGCGAGACAAGCATGGAACATAGGAACCAGCCCTTTGACCGGGTCCAACCCTGCTATTGGCTTGATTTTGCCTTCAAGGACGCGCAGACCAGTACGGGAGATAAACTCGTCACGTATGAACTGCCAAAGGTGTGTAAGGGGCTGACCGCTTTATCAGGGATTGTGAAGGACGCACTGTGAGCGAGCCCCGGGAGCAAACCTTTGGAGGCAGATAGTCGCGCAACAGAGTGACGATCCCATACGAGTAATAACCTTTTCCTCGATCAAGCTCCTCCGAGAACCTTCGCCCACTAGGATCTAGGTGAAGCATGGCATTGTATGCTTTGTGAAGGGGAATGCTTTTCGGCGGGAGTGCGCGGAGAGAGGCAGCAGCCTCAGCGCTGAGGGCGGCTAGTGTATCTGAGGGAATCTGGCGCGAATCCACTTTTGTGAGGTGCCGGCGGTGTGTTGTCGGCCGACTTCTGCCATGCGGTTTTGATTTTGGAAGCCGGAGGGGAGGAGGACCAGTGAAATCAATAGCGCTCAGCTGAGCTGCTGAGAGGACGATGGAGGCGAGAGAGAGACAAGGGGCCTTCGGGGCGACTGCGCCATTAGAGGAGACTCGCATGGGGGTAAGCTCAGAAGCAGAACCCGGCGGGAGCGTTGAGACGATTGACGATGTCGTCGACCCAGGCGAGGGTGGGCGGGGGAACAGATGTCGGTGCTCTGGTTTCAGGGAGGCAGTACTGCGCGCGGGCGAGGAGGTTTCGAGGAGCGGAGGGCCGGAGGAGAGAGTACTGGTGCTCGCGGTGCGAAATGGCGGGAATAGCGAGCTTGTCATCGAACGTATGGGTGATTGTGGTCGAGGGGAGTGAGAATTCTTGGACGAGCGAGGGACTGAAGGTATACGAAGTTGTAGTGGCGGGCGAGCGGGTAGTTTGTGAGCTTGGGGACGGCCAGCGAAGGTACGAGGCAACGCTTGCGGGGGCAGGGCAGCGGTGGAACCAGAGGGGCGGGTTGACGGTGCAGACATTGTTGTGGTTGAAAGCAAAATGTACTGGCTGCACAACTTGTCAAAACAGATCGAATTGGATTCAACCCAATTCGACTAGCGGCTCTCAAGTTGAGGCTGCGATTTTGTCCGTTTTGCTTGTTCTCTAGCCTTGTATAGGCTGGCACAAGCCCGACCCGCGTCTACTACATAGTATCGAAAGCGCCAGAGCGCAGTGTCATGTGGCTCCTGGGTACATGTTCAAGTTCCCATTCATAATATTAATGTGAGTATGCAAACAGGCGGACAGCGCGGAGGAAGCTTTGCGAGAAAGAGGTCCCTCCAACGGACGCCCAGCTGCAACACGACTGTCTGTATTTGTTGAAGATGAAGAGCCTGTCTTCGCTCTCAGATTCAATACGTGAATTATGAAAAGAGTCAACAAAACAAAAACTACCACACCGCTGGATTGCTGCCAGCATTGCGCTTCACCGGACGGCAGCAAGAGCCCAAGAGGCAGTGTCGACTGTGCTTACATTCTGGGTACAAAGAGCGGTCGGTACACCGGAACTTGCCGATGTAGCTTGCTCTTAACCACGACATGGCTAGTCTCCACCTGTTCCCCGTTCTCGCTCTACAACTCACCCTTTCCCTTCCCTTCCAGACCAGGACCGGACTCCTTCTAGCCCGACACCCTCGACCAGGTGAAAACTAGGCGCCGCTCCGACGTACCCACCCTCGGCGATTTAACCCTTGTCGTCGACCACCTGGGAGTAGCACCGACGTCTGACGACTCCCGCGACTCCTCCTTGCCCCCCTCACTGCAGCCTGGGTTTGGAGACCAGAATCGCGGGGGCTTCATCAGACGTGTGGTGCCGAACCTGCTCACCTCTCCCTTGTGGCACGACCGGTGCACGAATCGTAGGGGTCACGGCTACGTCGGGCTATACAATGGGCGTACTACGTTGGATCTTCCGCCACCTCGCACTCGACACACTTTGCACTCGCCGGGTACCGTGCTGGATGGTCTTGGGGAATGTGATGGGTGGAGGGCCTTTCCTGTTGTTCGCATCTCATGTAGTAGCAGAGGATCCCGCAGCGCGTGTGCGACCTTGACGTGGTCTGCGGGCTTGACGCGAGCGCCTTCCAGCGCGAGCTAACCAACGGCACACTGTAGTTTGCGTACTATGTATATTTTGCTTCGACACAGCATTGTACTATGTATCCCAGATGAATGTTATCTTGTCTAGTCGGAGTGAATTGAGCATTAGCGACAGGGTACATGGATGAACTCGGCCCCGGCCCCGACACACACACAGACGAGGAGCGAGGAGAGCACATAGTTCTCGTTCCGATCCGTCGTTTGTGCAGCCGCCTTTGGTGCTCGCTAGATACACCGCGAAAGGCACTCGGCGCCGTCCTCAGTACGATCTTTTCATTCTCCTTCCCCCGATGTCGCTCTTCCCATCTTGCGTTCACATCGTCTTCCCCGTCCTTGTCCGCGCCCTCACGCCCTCCACGAGGTCGATCGGGAGGAGACGGCGAACACTCGCGGCGCGGTTGCCCGAGCTGATTGTCCAGTAATAACAAACTGCGCAGTGCGACCCTTGCCTCTGCATGGCGCTCCTTCCAGCGTGATCTTGAAGAACTTGGAGGTGTTGCAGGAGCGAGGCGCGAGTCAGATCCAATAGAGTTCGTCCGTTTCTCCGCGATCCATGCGCAAGTACCTTCAATTGGCACGTCGCTTTGCAAGACACCGGAAGCTGCTCGTGAAAGGTTTCGTTCAGACAAGGGCGAAGAGGCGAGGGTGAGGGAATGAGGAAGTGAGGGAGATGCGGCTGGTCTTGAGAACAACGTTTGAGGTGGCGATGGGACTCGGAATCGGTGTATGAGGATAGATTGATTCGCCGTCGGACATATTTCGGGCGATAAACTACGTAGCGCGACCCCAGCTTCCGCATAGCGCTCCTTCAAGCATGATCTTGAGGTGGTGGCAGGAGTGAGCCCTGCAATGTCTTGGAGCCCATACACACCGAAATCAAAGCTTGTGCATCGCCGGGCCATAGAACGAATAGAGACCGTGGTCGAAGGTATCAAGATTACCCGCTTGAAGTACGCAGCGCCTCGAAGGACTTGGGAATAAAAGCCAAGTTCCAAGTTCAGCGTCCGATGCAACGAGAAGGGAGCATAGGGCACGCACCAAACGCCGAAGAGGACCACGAAGTCCTCGTCGAATCACTCCTCCTCGTACCCGTATAAACCTCCACAAACTTGAGGGCAAGGTTCTAAACGAAAGCGAAAGTCAGTATTTGTCTATGCGCCTGACCATGGAAAAACACGAGCCTTGGATTGGATAGCAGCTCAGTTTTTTCCCGTCGTGAGGATGCGAACGATACGATGGGTCCGAAAAGGCCAACGAAACTCGCGGCCTTGGGACCAATTTCAAAGAACTGGGCGCGAGACGGTCAGGATGGAAAAGGATGAAAACGGGATATAATACCGTTCAATAAGCAGCCTCAAGACCTCGCCAGGCCATGACTTGGAAAGCAGCAAAATGAACGTCAGTCGTCAGCGGAAAAAAATGGATGAAACTAAACGTACCATTGCCCTCAAGACATCATGCAATTGACACGTAATCACAGCCTGGAAAGAGTCCCGCCCGCCCCTCGGTCCTTTTTTTTTTTTTTTTTTGCTTCGAGCGACCCGGCTCAAGTATTCCCAGTGTTGACGCAAGATCGAGCACCAGTTCTTGGCGCTGAAAGGTGTTCTTGAGGCGATCCCAAGATTTTGGAGCCCTTGCTATCGTTCTCGGACGGTCCTCAACGCCACGTTATTCCAGCGCGACGAGCAGAAATCCAGGGGAGAGATCTCGAGGGAAGCGGGCACATTTGGAGTTTATTTGTCAGAGTCGCAGTCGCCGGAGGGTTTGGATTGGAGCTCGCAAGCAGCCACTCGAGAGGCATGAGGGAGAGAAGGAGAGAGCATCGCGTGGTCGGATATCCGGGTATGATTGTTCGCCGACGGCCGTCATCGGCTATCCAAATCTCTTTTCTCGTTTCTCCAGACTCCATCCGCGTCAACTTGGGCCATCTCTTTTTCTTGGCCTCTTCATCGACGTTTCTCTTGCAACTTTGACCTTCCCTCCCTGCGTTTCCCCCGCGCGCAGACTCTGGAGGCATCGGCCGGCGCACCCAGGGCCCGGGTCCCCACAGCTCTTCAAGTTGCTGATAAAGAGTCCCTTCCCTTGAACTATCCACCCATCTCGCACGCCAAGTACTCTCACTATCGAGCACTCAACCAATCCTGGGTCCTTCGAACCTCAACCTGCAAATGGATTAACGACAAGCAGACCAAGAATCTTCGGGCTATGCAATCCGCTACCACTGTTTTCTGAGACCACTACAGCTTCCTGATTTTCCACGGACCGCGCAGCGCCTGACGGCTGACCGAATCCCTGACATGCTGCAATAAGGTATGCTCACTTATACTAGTAAGTATCCTTCGCATCATGATATTAATTAGCCCGTCAGATCTTGCAGCGCTTGTTCTGGAATACTACCAGGTGTAGCCCGACGAGTAATTAGAGCTGAAGCATAGGTGCGTCGTTATGATGATCCATCTATTTCTACGGTGCTCAGGTGCGGTATCTCTGCCCAGGTCGAAGCAACGAGGCTCAATGTCTCTAGAGGGCGGTCGGAAGATACCTCGTTCTTCACCAATGCTCGCCCGATCTCAGTTTTTGCTGCTGAACGATACGTGTGTGGATGTACTCTACCCGCTTTCCAAGAATCGACCCTCGGTGAGTCCTAGTTTGGTATTGCGCGCTTCAAAGGCTTGTCCTTATTAACCTCAGGACTCAGCTAGAACATCACTACGACCCCGGCGCCTGCTCCTCGAAGAAGTGTACTTCGTGCCTATCCACCGCCTACCAGCCTGCATGGGAAAACATTCGTATCGGCACGACCTCGACACAGCCGGCGCTCGATGACTGTCTCGTCGATGTTCAGTCGATCGATATTCCGACCAGCAAGAAATTGCAGATCGCGTCGAGGTGCCGATTTTTTACGCCTGGTGTCGCGGATGCTTCAAGTCTGCCGGACGTCGCATCCTTGGCCCGAACTGCCACTGCGTCGTTGTGGGAGAGAAGGAGAGCGGGGACACCTATACGCCTTCAAAACACCCCCGGGGCAGTCCGCTGATGGACAAGTTACGCGGCAAATAGCGCGCACGACGGTTAACGGGAACGCGGTGAATGGGCGGAATAGGTATTCGATGCTGTGGGAAACCGAGAGGCCTAGATAAATACGGGAGATTGGAATGGGCGGAATTTGCTAGTCCCGGTCGAGTATTTTGCTTGTTTCTCGCCTGTTATATGGACACTATGTTGGGGCTTCTTCCTTTTGCTCTCGGGTCTTTCTTCAAATACTGTGCGCCCATGGGCCATGATGCGCCCCGTCGAATATTAGTTCACGGCCCACATGTGTTTGGGCATGTTGTGATTCAAGGTCGTTGCCCTCTCCGCTTCTCCCTTCCTTGTGCGGCGCCTCATGGCGGCTTGGCCGAGGTCATCTATGCAGCGCTCCAGGAATACAAGAACGACCCCCGTCTAATTGCAATGCGAATACTCGGCAGTTTGGGATCTCTCAGACGCAGCTTGAATGACTTGGAGTCACCCACTGCCAGCGGCAGTCCAAAACGTCTGAAACGCGAAAGATTCAACAGGATTCACGGCTGGTTCTACCGGGTCATGTCGCCGAGGAGCTCTGCTGACTCTTCAAGCTTCCAAGTCTGCATAAACTCGGGAATTGCCGAAGGGGTACTCAAGGCGTCTGGCGTCAGCCACTTTGGAGAACAGCCTCAGCGCTCTTGCTCTCAACTTCCATCATCTCCCCTTGAAATGAATGTCTGCCCCTCGCCCCCGCCGGTACTGACTCTTTTCTTGCTCTTTCTCTCTGTCTTCAAAGGTGCTTACAGCCCTCCTTCTCTCCGCTCGTCGCTGACTATTCCTTGGACAGCCGTCGACACCGCCGCCGACTTTGCGGCTCGCGGGATGAGTGTGTGAAGCCACGACCCGAGGTGCAGCTGTGAGCGGTCTGTATAAGACGTCGCGTCGACCAGTTTTATGCATCGGGAGTACGGAGTCATACTCATTCCACAGTGAGGCCGTCAGACGACTTGTGGGTAACTCTTGGGCTCCGGCTCTCGGATGACTGCTTTTCGGATGGCGCAACCGACACTGCCAACTGTACATCGCCTCGAGGATTCGGGTACGTCTTTCCTATCGTTTTCGTTCTCTCGCTGAATTCCTCGTTTACAGAATTGCCGCCGACACCGCCGCCGACACTGCGGCCCACTCGACGTTCAGCGGTACGCGACTCGTCTCATCACTGACGATTCTTTGCTCACGCTCCCTTGTTCCCTCTTCCGTCAGCAACAACCTGGATCTCATCGCCCTCAACGCCAAGCAGAGCACCACTGAAAGGTATGTCTTCCTCGCCTTTTTGAATACTCGCATCGCTGAAAGTCTCTCCTCTCTTTCCAGTAATCAAGGCAAGTGAGTTTACTACACATCGCCGACCTCGCTCATTATCTTCAGGTACACCAACTGGGAACGACTGGCGGCGAATGCGTCCCACCTGCACCCCCGAGCGGTTGTATGTGTACTAGAACGGAGCCCCCCGCGCGGATTCGGAAGCTGCAGGCAGCACATCGTCGCTCCGGCTTCACGGCCTGGAAAGATGGTGGCGGCAGACACTTGTCCTGGGTTGTTCCATCAAGATGAAGGACAGCCGGATTCGCGCGGGGGCTTTGGTTGTCTTCGGACAGCGCTCCATAGACCGAGATGCCGACGGAGCGCAGCGGTGTGCACACTTCGGAAAGCATCGAAGACGTCGTTTAGAACATATCGCTGAGCCGGCTGGAGCTGGAGTCTGGGGTTGTGTCCGTACCGACCAGGTCTGCACCTTCACCAACTCGACGTGCATGAAGATGGAGATCGTCGGATTTGGGTTAGTTGCCTCTTTTTCCATGGTGTTGAAGTCCTAATCCCTTCTGACCTCCTCCCCGCCAGCGCCGTGAATCGATTGCTCACCAGGGTAAGCCGCCTCAAGCAACCAACCTCCTCCTTCAATCTGACCGTCTTCCCAGGTGATGACTGCGTCCAGCCCGACTCGAGTACCCCAGGGACGTCTCAAAACTGTCGGTTACCGATGTGGGAGAGCTACTCCACCGCTGACCTCGACATGGGTCCTCTTCGCCGGGGCTCTGCAGAGAAAACCGGCGATCTGTGATTCTGTGCTCGAGTGCAGCGTGTGTGGGGTCCCCTGTTTCAGGTGGATGTTGGTCTTGCTCTTGCTCGACGCGAACAGCTCCCCGTCGGAACGATGGCGGCGAACACTACTTGGCGCGTCGCTAGAGAGGTGTCTGCTCCAGAATCCGATCCTCGTCCGCCAGAGACGTCAATGGAGTTATTGGGGGTGCACTTGAGCTTTCTGGGGACGACATCCCTGGATCCGCGCAGCGGAGATGTTCGACACCCTTGATGGTGACCCCATATGATAGGCTAGAACATTGGCGAGGGTGCATCGGACTGGTGACTGCCGGCGAGTCTTCCGACATCGACTTCATCGACGACACGGGCTGGATTAGAGGTGCTGGGTAGGGATGGCCACCGTCCCCGTCTTTACGGGTATGACGGGTGCCGTCGACGGCATGCCGTCCCGCACCGTCAAGACCTCGGTGGGTTCCATGCGCGCGACGGGGACGGGCAGCCGTCTACGGCCGTAGACGGGTTTGATGCGCTGATGGCGGTTTTCGCGCTCGAAAACACCCCAGCAGGCCTTAAACTGGGACCTAATGATTGTTAGATATAGAGGAAAGGTAATCCGGACCAAAACACCTACGGTGGACCCTACAGACCCTCTCATGACAGCATCTGCTCGTGTGGATTAAAATCAAGCAATGTCGAAAATGCTTTTTAGTGGTCACTGAACCCCTCAGGGTGTTCCTAATTGGCTGTGAGAGGACAGTCGCAGGCTCCTCGTCACTTTTGACGTAAACTTAGGAACGAGGGACGTGACTTTTATTTCCTGGCGCCGCCCCGTCAATTTACGATTTACGGCCGTCCTTTTGCGGCGCCGCGTCGTCTGGGATCGAGAAAATGACGGATGCGGGCCGTAAATTTGACGGCCGTGCCCGTTAACGGGACGGTGCCCATCCCTAGTGCTGGGGAGCTGGACGGGCGCGCGGAGGGTCTTTTTGTTGCTCTGGTTCATGTGGCGGAAGAGTTCCTGGGGAAGGATTGGACATCCTCGTGCTCCCTTGTCGTGGGCCTCAGGCTTAGGCGAAAGCCGACCAATGCACGTTCAAAAACCATCCATGACTTTCCTGCCGTGTCGTGCGTACAAGAGATCAGACAAATTACTACAGTCAGAATTTATACAGTGTACCCCGACCATTTCCTATACTAAAGAATCGTCGTGAACGTTTTATTTTTCCGCTTCAACTGACGGTCGCTACTCAAGGTCACGCGAATCTAACACAATCAAACATAAACCCGCTTGCCTCCCGCCATACCGCCCCTTCCCATTATTTCGAGTCTCAATCCACACCACATACTCCTCGACTCCTCTACCCGTCATCAATAATGTTCACTAAAGTCTTTGGGCCGAGCAAGCCGGCGAACTATGACAACGCCGACTCTGGCGAACTTGACGTCGAAGGGCAAGGCAAAAACCACGCCGCGCCTTCTGAGACTCCCACTGCAAGCGACGCCGACGATGAACTGGCCGAGACGGTCTACGCGCTGTGCGAAACCCGCGACAACCTCAACACCGAGCTGGCCGGGCTCAACGACCTCCTCGCCATGAGGTTAAAAGAGTTGGAGGAGGAGGAGAAGTCCGCCGCTGGGGAAGTAGCGGAGCTCAAGGCTCTCATAGTCACCCTCGAGTCCAATATCGCATCCGTCCAGGCCAGCATACCCCCAGTGCGCCTACAACTCGAGACCCACCTCGGCCCGGCGAGATATCAGGCATGGCTCGCATCCCAGGGTTCCGCTCTTCACCAAAAACCGACGCTTCCCGCCGGCCTCAAGGGCTCCCGAGGCAACCAGATCAAGAATGCCATTGCGACCGGTGACGCAGGCACGCGTGCGAGGCGAATTCGGGGGGGCAATGCTGTAGCGGGAGCGTCTTCTTCGAAGGGTGCAAAGTAGTTGGGATTCGAACGGACGAAGAAATATTGGACCAATATGGATAATAATGTACTCCCACCCTTGTATTCCCTCTACTGTACGACCTGCAACTTTCTTCGTGTGTTCTTATCAAGTATCGGAAGATGACACAAACACCTTTCAAACAGGTCGATTCAGCCTGACTCCGCTTTCTTTCGGTTCGTGGCGGGGCGGTGCGTTTCGAATATGAATGGAGGCGACATCGGCGAGTGCGCTGAGGGGAAAGGGAGACAAAATCTTCAGCGATCCAAGCGAGGGGAAAATTAACTCTCACTTACATGCAGAAAGGACCAGGGAAGGGAGCGC
Organism: Mycena filopes; assembly: GCA_029281495.1. Classification (NCBI taxonomy): domain Eukaryota; kingdom Fungi; phylum Basidiomycota; class Agaricomycetes; order Agaricales; family Mycenaceae; genus Mycena; species Mycena filopes. The sequence continues at coordinate 787,615 of JARIHR010000005.1, read as the reverse complement.
GTGTACGAGGGGCCCAAAGGAGGTGCACGGGAAAAGGAAACGTTTTGAGCTGCAATTCATGAGCCCCAGCGATCCAGCGGACATACAGAATATATGTTAAAGGCCACACGATGCAGCCCTATACGAACCCAAGACAGAGTTTGACTCACGTGTACTCCTCAACACCCACTGCAGATTCTCGTTGATTGGTGAGCGGTCCAGGCGGCTAGAACGGGAGCTCGCGTTCTCCGACGCCGTTGAGGATGGTGAATTTGATACTGTATTTTCGCATAATGCTGGGACTGCGTAGTCAGTAAGCAAAGAGGAGAAGGAGTAGAACTGCTTACTAGGATGGTGAGGGATCTCCTCGAAGCTGGAAAGACATAGTTTGACTCTGTCCAGCCGACTCTCGCGTTCCTCGCCCATACTTGTGTCTGATGCCCCACCGGGTCGATTATAAGGTGGAGGCAATGTCAGTATACTTCCTGAAAAGGGAGGGAAGAGAACGAATATGCGAGTGCGATTAAAGATGAATTTCCTACGGCGCTTTGGAGCCCTACGACGCTTTGGAGCATTTCTTTGAACAATACCGGCGATTTTCCTCAAATTTGCGGGGGTCGGCTGTTCAAGAAATATAAGCCAAGAGCTCTGAAGGACCCGAGGAGACTCAGCGTGCTTTTTCCGATCTCCTCCCTGGACAGTCACTTGTTCTCCGTGCTGGTCAGCGCAGTTGGAAATCAAGGGCTTTCAGAAAGAAACCCACACCGCGGTCTACCAGAGTGCAGATGACACTCTGAATCAACGCCTCGAAGTCGATTCAGCCCAGAAACTGTGTTACAACACTTATTCTGCAACGCACCTCCGATATATGCCAGCTGGGAAGCACCTTGATACCATGCGGGTTAAAAACTCTGGAGGGTGCGAGTTTAGCTTCGATTACCAGTCACTCCCTCCATTCGACTTCGCTGACAAGTCTGTCGCTTGTAGGCAAACCAAGAGTCCAAGTTGATGGTCGAATTCACTTCCTTATCCTCGCAAGTCAGTCTGAGGGCCAGCAAGAAGTTCTCCAAGAACGTCGACCGAGATAAACTCGATTGTCGGTATTTCGGCGCAACAAGCGGTGCTGGTTCATGCTACCTGCGAGATTGTCCATAGATCATGTCCGTGCATAGCAGTACTCCGTGCCGCAGTCTGCGGTCGTCGTCGTGGTCAGGAAGAAAGGCCCGAAATGGATATCTCCGTCGCTCACACGCTGCCACTGTCGACCTCACCACCACAACGTAGGACAACGGCCAGCAAATACGAGAGTCTCCAATGCAGACCCTTCCGTTACAACCAACCAGATCTTGGAGCTCTGTCTAACTCTTTGGAATCGACCTGGTTTCCACTTCAAGTCTTCAACATTGACGCCTCAATTTGGCCTCAATCAGGGCGTCAATTTCGAATGTCGACCAACTGAATGTCGACCAACTGACTACTGGCAGCTTGGACCCTCGAAGAGACTTTGTACGGACGAGGACGTGAACTATCGTGCCCTCAGACGCCTCACAGACGGACAAGGTTACCGTAAAGGACGACGTATATGTACTCGTAGCTCGAGGCGTGACGCTGCAGCTATTCCGCTGGTCGTCGACACAAGTGTCTTCCTTGCGGCTCGTCGAAGGTATGTACGCACCGCCCTCGTTCCCCGCTCCAACTGACGCGTCCGGATAGATGTCGATTGATACTTGACACAAGGAACCCCACCGACTTCCACGTCAAACCTCCTAGGGATTTATACACCAGTGGCTCGGCGCAGCCCGCGCACTGAGATTCCCAACGCCCCCCTAGGGGTACTTCTGGGAGGGTACGCACCAAACCCGCTCCGACTGAACGGTGTGAAAGAAGGCATCCAGTACAATTCTATTCTACAGGAGCGCCCAAGATACAAGATAAATGAAAATACAAATCGGAATGAGAACGGGGTCAACGGTGGTCTGCCTTCCTACCCTTTCCCGCGCGCGCCCCCACCTCCCCCTCTGCCGCCGCCACCAGCTTGCACTTTCGGCTCTTAGTCGCCCAAGTGTGCTCCGCCGTCGCCGCCGTCTTCGTCCCCTCCCTCCTCGCCGCCGTCGCGTCCGCCACCCGCCTCGCCAACTCCCTCCCCGTCGTACCCCGGTACCCGACGCGGCGGAACGCTGGCACCACACACCACTACATCCTTGCCAATGCACACTTGCCCAAAATGCTTTCTACCGTGCCCCGCGTCTAATCGGTCCTCTTCCGCGTCCCCGCGTATGCCGGTGGACTTGAAGGCAGCTCAAACCTTGTTCTGGGTCTATTCGAATATACGATCTACCTTGCGACGCCCGGTGACGGAGACCTGGTGACCTCCTTGGGCCGCCGGCGCTGCACCCGCAGGTCCCGCGCATGATTTTGCAGGATCCTGTCTTCGCGAAATCAGTCGCAGGCGCAAGTACGAGGAATCTGGGCAACCCACGAACGGCTGGTGCTGAGCATCCTGTAGGTTTCATGCGTAGGACCTCCACGAACTCCTACCCTGGCGCAAAGACTCCGCGCTATGCGCAATGTCTGATAAATCGGTACGTCGTTGAAATTGCCGTCTTCTTCGCACATGGTTCACCAAGCATGCGCCAGGCCCGTGTCTTCTTCCATTACCACCCCATGCTCATTGCTCGATGAACGGACTCCCGTCCGTGCGCTTTGTGATGGAAATGAATGATGTGCGAAGGATTATCGCTGGGCGCCGAAACCGAACAGCAGATGCTCAAGGAGGCATACACCATTTGCGCGTATAATAATGTCATTGTTCTCCCCAATTGTATCGAAACCGCAGGATAAAAAGTACATGTCACAATCCTACAACGAGTCCACCCTTGCCGTTCCGGGAACGACTTCTTGTCAGGCGTCCTAAATCAGCAAAATTAGCATCTCTCTCGCATAACGGTGTGAGACTACGCACGCTCCGGACCCTCAACCCGCGCCTTTTTGTTCGTAATACGCTCGGCAACGTCTACAGGGAGGTCAATGAAGCTGGATGAATGCAGGAAGGTCCGAACTAACCATCGTCCGCGCGCCGTTTGCCAGCGGTTGAGGCTGACTGTGCCGGTTGTACGAGCACCTCAACGGCAACTGTAGAGGATGGTTATTGTCTGCAGTCACTGGCGAGGCGGTTACCCACTGAGGATGTTTGCACGCTCTTGCTCTAATTTCTGCAGACGAGCTCGAAGGGTGTTGATGTTCGCCTGGAGCGATGAGCGGTGGGTGCGCAGGACGGCGAGGTTGTCGTGTTTGCTAGTAATGTCGTGTGCGAGGGCGGCGATAGTTTGTTTTGTTACTGCAGCCATTGTCGTTCGGAGTAGTAGGTTGTTCTGTGTTTGGCCTTTGCCGCTTGCGGCTTGTCTCCCACTTCCATTTGCGTCGATCGACAGAGGCTGACATGGTCTCAGACGGCTTGCTTCCTCCCCTCACCTCGACCGGTAAGTTTACTTTCACTCCCTCCTTCCCTCGTTGACCTCCTCCCCGCCAGCGCCGTGAATGGATTGCTCACCAGGGTAAGCCGCCTCAAGAAACCAACCTCCTCCTTCAATCTGACCGTCTTCCCAGGTGATGACTGCGTCCAGCCCGACTCGAGTACCCCAGGGACGTCTCAAAACTGTCGGTTACCGATGTGGGAGAGCTACTCGACCGCTGACCTCGACATGGGTCCTCTTCGCCGGGGCTCTGCAGAGAAAACCGGCGATCTGTGATTCTGTGCTCGAGTGCAGCGTGTGCGGAGTCCCCTGTTTCAGGTGGATGTTGGTCTTGCTCTTGCTCGACGCGAACAGCTCCCCGTCGGAACGATGGCGGCGAACACTACTTGGCGCGTCGCTAGAGAGGTGTCTGCTCCAGAATCCGATCCTCGTCCGCCAGAGACGTCAATGGAGTTATTGGGGGTGCACTTGAGCTTTCTGGGGACGACATCCCTGGATCCGCGCAGCGGAGATGTTCGACACCCTTGATGGTGACCCCATATGATAGGCTAGAACATTGGCGAGGGTGCATCGGACTGGTGACTGCCGGCGAGTCTTCCGACATCGACTTCATCGACGACACGGGCTGGATTAGAGGTGCTGGGGAGCTGGACGGGCGCGTGGAGGGTTTTTTTGTTGCTCTGGTTCATGTGGCGGAAGAGTTCCTGGGGAAGGATTGGAAATCCTCGTGCTCCCTTGTCGTGGGCCTCAGGCTTAGGCGAAAGCCGACAAATGCACGTTCAAAAACCATCCAGCGGTTCTGCACTATATCCTCGACGGGGTCGAGTGGTCGTCGCAATGCCCATCATAGATCATAGTTTCCGCGCGCATGAGTTGCCGAAGGGGAAGGACGAAACGCGTAGCTGCGAGCCCTTCCCTCGTGGGTGGAGAGGAGAGGGGACTGTCGTGTTTGTGGCTCAATCGACCGGGTGATGTGCTCGATGATAGTGGGAGCACCAGTACCGCGAAAGGAGAACGATGAGGTACGGGAGGAAGACTTCAACCTGCGCGAAAGAAAAACAAACGTCGGTGATTATTCTGCTCAAGCGAATTAAAGACTGACTTGGTTTGGTGATTTCGGGGTGAAAAAATGCGAACGGTGGCTAGAAGATACGATTTCATCAGTAATTAAAAGAAACTGGGCCGGGAACCAAACGCACTGCAGTCACAAACGGCAGCCTTCCCTCGCACATGCACCCGCCGCCGGCCCGCAGCCGCGCCTTAAATCAGCCTCAACTGCAGCTCTGCCATTTCTGTCCCGACAGCGACAGTTGACATGCAAAAAATTACAGCCCCGGGAACATGTATCTGGGAAAACAAAACGAGGGTGAGCATCTTGTCTGGCGCAGGTGTACGCCCACCGAAACCCACTTGAGCGTCCTCGGTCATACATCCGACCATCGGCCTATATCGAGAACCAAACACTTGACACTGTGCAGGCGAGTCCAAAATCTAACGATCTCTTGAGGAAGACGACTACTGTGGCCGCAGTGTGGAACGGAGAAGAAACGACAGCTTGAGAGAAGTACACAGTCATGAGCTTCAGCTGTAACAGCGAACTAACGAGTCGTTACCTTTGACTCTTGGTGTGTCGTCGATGAGACCGGTCAGTTGGATCATCTCTGCAAAATGTCAGCTCCACGGCGCAATATTCATGCAAGTAGATATTATGTAATCAACGTACCGCGACCGTTCAGGGTTCAGCCCCTCAATGCAAATCAAGATTTTTGCTTTGTCTAGAGTTTTGATTCGTATTCGCAGAAGGAAACCAGGCGCGTACAGGCTGGAAGTTGCACAAGAACGCGGAGAGGGTGAATTTTTTCCAGTCTTGAATTTCACGTCCGTGGACTCCTGCGAGCGCCCTCAAAACTAGTGAGACACGCTGTGATAAATGACTCACCTCTGGGTGGGATCTGAAAGCCTCTTTGCACGCTTGGCTTCAATGGACTGACGTCAATCGCAAGTGAGTCGCTGCAAACTACCAGCGGTGCGCCAGCGGACGCGGAGTGCACGCGGAGTGCACGTCGGGTGATCTGAAAGAAAGTGTTAGTTAGCGCGAGTGCGAAGATATAGAAGAAAAGCACGCACCAGGCATCGCTCCACCCAGCAGCTTTATTCAGCACCCCACCAACACTTCTACCCGCCGTAAGCATCTGCACTGAAATTGTCGTGCTCGTCACGGTTGGTTGCGGCACCCAACGACGGCACCCAATTGTCATCCCCGGAGGCAGCGGAGATCCCAAGAGCTCCCAACTAGATGAGGCTGCACGGGCGCAAGACGTAGAGCAGAATCACGGTTTAAATGACTGTTATATGGCCCGATGTAGGACTTGGATTATGCTGCGCAGCGCGCTGCAGCAGTGCTTGCTGGCTGGCGGCACCCGGCGGCACCGCGGATGAGAGGACAACGAGCCCAACGAACTTGAAGCGGTGGGAAACATTGGTGGAAACAGGTTTGAGAGGAGTGCGTCGGCGACGACAGAGACAGCGTCTTGGAGAGAGACTCGGAAATGGCAGAAAGGCAAATTTTGGTTTACGTACTGGCGCGTCAATCAATTTCGTGGGACTCCTCACTTGGACTCAACCGTCGACTCTGGTTTCTGGCCGTACTTACTCGAGCGGCTTTCTTGGGGAACTTTTACAAATGATTTCCATAGCATTCAGGACTCGAGTTCCTGGTTTCTGGCCGTACTTACTCGAGCGGCTTTCTTGGGGAACTTTTACAAATGATTTCCATAGCATTCAGGACTCGAGTTCCAGTCTGAAGACTGAGTTCTCCAATGTGCTCTCAAAATTACATCGCCGTATTTCGAGCTTCGCGAGGATTCTTATGGTGGACACGACTCGGACCTCTGCCTTGTACCTGGAAACACAACGAAAAGACCTCGACTCGGTCTTGTCTCAGCGTTGTCCGCAGCCTTTCCCTCGAAGGTCGACAACGATTTATGCGCGCCTCGGGAAACCACTTGGGTAATCCCGCGCAGAAAACAAGTCCGGTGGAAGCTGAGACCGAATCCAGGGCAGGCAGACGAGGACCCTTGGGCGGACAAGAGCGAAAGGGCAGAACTGGCTCACCATTGTAGCTACTCGCCAGCGCAATCTACGACCTCCTCGTCGACGCCTTGAGCACCATGTCTTCAAAAATTCAGAATAAGTTTCTGAAACCCCATAACGGCAAGAATTCCGCTACGTACCTCCAACGGGCGGTGCATCGGCAATCTGGGGCGGAAATTTTGACGGTGTACGCGCCTTTCCAACGTGTGGGGGATGAGCTGACCTGGAGGCGTGAGTTTAGCCTAAAGCAAGTGCGTAGCCTTCTAAATTACCTATACGCGGCCTATCGCTGACGTGTCGCTCGTAGCAGTCGTCCGTCCAAGTTACAAGAGAGCATCGATAGCCCAGTGATTCGAGGCTTGAGAGTGGCAAGAACGTCGCCCAAGATAAAGCCTATTCGTGACGATTTCTAAGCAGCGGAGTTGATTCGTGCCACCTCCAGGTTCGCCAATTGTGAAGATGGCGAACATCCCGGGTCTGCTCTGCCCTGTCGTCGTCTGAATCGTCGTCGTCGGGGTACGCCCAAGTGAGTCCGAGTCAAGGTAAAGCCTATTTTGTCGACATGTTCGGTGCCCGGCGCTGATTCTTGCCACTTCCAGGATCGTCAGTAGCAGCATTTACTTGGGCACATAGCAGGCCTTCTCCTCCTCCTGGATTCCTCCGCGTTGCTGGTCGTCGACTCGTCGTCGTCGGGAAGAAGAGGTCGAAAATAGGAGGACAATGATCAGTCGGGCTTGCATCGCCGTGATCCCCTTTGAGACTCTGAAACCACCACCATGACCGTCCTTCTTGACGTGTCCTCCTCCCTCTCAAGCGTCCCAAGCACCCGACGAGCTGGCGAAAAGGATCCCAATCGCCTCCTCGATAAAACCTGGATCCGCCTCCTCATACCTGAATTTCTAGCCAGGTCTCACGATGCTCTTGAGGTCCAGCTGGCGGTCCATGACTCATGAGGAAGCTCGGGCTATGAGCATGCTATCCGCAATGCCAACAACGTCGGTCCATCGAACATCTACTTCGCCGACTACAACAGAGCCCTTTGCTCCGAGCAGCCTGGGCACCATGACAGGCAGCCGCAGCAACTGGAAGGGAAGACCGAGGGCAGAGTCTGGTGCGTCAATCCCCCAACGATTTCAAATGCTCCTGATCGGGTTTTCTCCGTTTTCCAGACCCGAATGCACAACGCACCCAGGAAAGGAGATTAAGTGCAAGCTCAATGGGAAGGTCCAATCACCCTTCAACTCGGTCGGACGAGGATCATCGCGTTCCGGGTATATTACTTTGCATCCAGCTGGTAAAGCAACAAGTGATCGCCGATACTTTTAACGACGATGCGACGGCTCAGTATAATGGTCAAACCCAGTGAGTTTCTGGTTCACTTGAGCAGAAAATCCTCGGCATTCCTTTTCTTTTCGCGCAGGTACAAGTCATCCTCCCGCACCTAACGCGTCGCGCGGATGCACACCTCCGCCTGGACCTGCCGCGCTTACGCAAAGGTCGTGGTAAACGATTCTGGACACCCTACTCTGAAGTTACTGACAGTTCCGCACAGATCTTGCTCGCCCGAAGCCTCCCCCTCATCCTCTCCCGGTACCGTGGCCCTCACGACGACCGTGACGGCATAGAATACTCAAGCCACTCCATAATTTTCTCCAGCTGTTTTATATTCTCCCGGTGTTTCGTATCAATTGTTTATTTTCTGAATCTTGCACCTTTTCCAACTCGAGGCTTGAATTGGGGAAAATTGAAGGAAGCTGTCAATCTCAACGATCTGGGTTCGAACTTCGAAGAAGCTTCAAGGCTGAGTTCAAGCGGTGCTCGATGCTTGGCTGAGCTTGCTTTGATGTCGGAGTTTGAATTACGGCTTGCCTCCTGCAACCACAATCGTCAAGGTGAGCCCGTCCTCAAGTCCACCTTGAACTTCGCTCGTGTCTTCTAGCTTCGACTGCTGCCATCCGTACCTCGCCTTCAGTCACCGCCCTCACCGGTGACCCGCCACCGACTTCGACCTCGCCAGCACCAGCAATGGACGTACCGACCTCGCCACCATCGACCCCGCCCACATCGACCTCGCCGGCCATGGGCCTCGCCAACCCTCGACCTCGACTCTGCCGCAGGCTGTGGTACCCAGAGTGTGTGTGAATCGAGTCTGTTCCGGGTAGCATGTTTGGTGGTGCCCTAGTCGGCGTTGGCTCGATGCCAATTGGTCGATCCCGGCCACATCATGCAGCGGGACATTTTTGAGGATCTGAGAACGCCTAGCCCACGGTCTGCGGTGGCATAGCTCCCCTCGATATCGGTACGCATCGTTCCCCTTTCATCGTAACCCATACTCATTCTAAGACCGTCAAATAATTTAGCCACCTATCTCGACCTCGACCTCGACCCCGACCCCGACCCCCGCCACAACCTCGCCCCTAGCTCGACCCGGACCTCGCCATTGCCAGCAGTCAAGACTCAACATGTCAACCTCGTCAACCATCGACCTCGACTCCGCCACAGGCCGTGGTACCGAGTGTGTGTGTGAACCGGGTCTGTTCCGGGTAGCATGCTTGGTGGTGTCCCCTTGTGGGCGTTGGCTCAATGCCAATTGGTCGATCCCGGCCAGAGCATGCAACGGACCATTCTCGACGATCTGAGAACGCCTCGCCCATGGTTTGCGGTGGCATTTATCTCGCGTACTTCGGTATGTATCCCTTGTTCTTTTGTAAACTACTCAAACTCACTCTCTACCACAGACACGAGCCTCCCCAGACGCAGGTTTACCTCGTCTTGGCCCAATTTTTTTTCCTCGTCACCCTCGCGGCGGCCTTTGCGTGGTATCAGGCTCCCGGGACGCAGGTTTCCCTCGTCCTCACTCAATTTTTTATCCCCGTCACCCTCGCGGTGGCATTAGCATAGCCTATTTCTGTACTTGCTTTGGATTCAATGCACAACTTGTCGCTCTATCATTGCAAGTACCGACGCGTAATAACTTATAAGGCACTCGCACTCCTCCGGCGACGCCAGCACTGCCAGTTTCTGTCAATGTCATATAAAATGCCGTGTCAAGCTTGGGCCGTAATGCCGACACAAGACTGAAGCTCTTCCGCAACCTCAGTGTGACCCCATACAGTACTGTGCTTATTTCGCCGTGAAGAAGCTTGCGGACGAACGAGCGATGGATGTTTTGCGATCGAGGAATATACATGTAAAGTGGGGCGGGCAAAATAAGTAGTGCCACTCATATCCTTCCGCATACCTCCTCAACTCCCTCACCACCGCGATCTTCTGCGCTGATCCTGCACCTTCACAAAAGCCGCACCTCTAGGCTCTAGCACAATTTGTGGTGGGAACTGTTCTGTTTGAAAAGATCTTTCAAGAAGGTAAGCATGATGATCCGAGCGCCGTTGGATGCCTTTCGCACCTCAGGCAGATCTCCCCAATCCCGCCGAGACCAAAACGCTCAACCCAAAGTTTCCCATCATGCAGAGAGTTACGGAAATTTAGGCTGGTAGGCGCGCGTATCGGAAGGTGTCGAAAGAATAAGGTGATCCGTGGGCGGCACATTCTTGTCCGCAGGAGTTACTCGCGGTATCGGGCTCGGGGGAAAACCGCTGCTAGAAGCGGGAAGAACAGACTATACAGACAATTAACGGATGGTCGAAGTATGATAGAAATGATACTCACTCGATTGGACGTGATTTTCGCACTGCGGAGAAACTGTAAAATGGACTATTTGCCGTCCGAGTGTGATGTCTTCACTGAAACTGCTTTTGGTGGTGGTGTGGGTAAAACCTCTCGGGGAAATTGAGTTGCTCTACAGAAGAATGTCAGGGGGTCAATTGAATACAGAGCGAACCGGCACACACAGTCTGCGTGACACAGAGCTGGGCACTTCGTTGGTGGTCCTGCGCGTGCCTAGCGCGTCCGCGGACTCCGCAGCACTTCCTCATCGTGGACAGAAAACAGATGCATTGTGAATCTGAACGATGCCTCTGCTGTCTTCAATCTGGTACCGTCGACATTCCGCGTCATGGTGTAATGTTCTAGCGTTAAATGGTTAGAAAATTTCGACGCGGTGCTTCTCGTAAAGAGGCTGCCAGGTCTTCGCGGACATCCGGCTCTTGACGCGCTCCCCAGTCTGGCGTTCCATGATAATACAGTGTACCTGGTGTAAAGGCGTCAGCGGGGGGAGGTTAATAAGCAACAAAAGCTTACCGTATTTGCAACGAACGCCAGGAATACTTCAGGAAGACCGTTTGCAAAGTATTCCGGAATGAGGACAGCCTCGGAATTGCTCTCGTCATTTTAGGAAGCACGGTTGAGGACCTCTTGAAGGGACGAATGCGCAAGGAGACCACCCGGGCAGCTACAGTCCTTCGGGTCCGGAGTCAACAATGGTCAGTAGAGTCATCGTGGATGAAAGGATACTTACCCCGAATAAGAATGAGTCCTTGTGGAGCAAATCCGTCACCAGTTGGCGGTTGTGCGCGGCGTGCTGTCCTCCAGAAGTCGTGCGCGACAGTCTTGACGCCCCCTTGACTTGATGGAAGCACTTTTTGAGCTTGAGATAATCAATACACCAGTCTTTATACACCGTAATAAGGCTCGCACTCACCAAGATAAGCTCCGCCGTGGTCGGTGGGGAACCCCTCTCGTATCCAGGGGTCTGGCGAAGGCTCTTGAGGGCTTTATACCACGCGTTGACAGCCAATTTATCGAGTTGGATGCCGTCGGCGTATGACGCGAGTGGCCAGCGGCGAGATCGAAGAGGCGGCGGCGGACTGGGGCGAGGTCCGCAGCACAGGGGTCCCAGCCCGTAGCCTTGACTGTCGTCGTCGTCGTCGATATCTCCGCTGTTTTCGTCGCGCTGGTCTTGCCCACCATCAACCTCGGCAAAAGGCCTTTTCGTAGGTGCGGTCGGGGTTGGAGACGAGCTTGGGGCCAAGTTGAGGACGTGGCTGCGACGGACAAGATGACGAGGGTTCGTCGCGTAAGGGACCGTCGGCGCTGTCGGGGTATGATAGGCAATGGTCCGAGAAGGGCTAGAAACCGCGGGCGAGGAATGCTTGACTGCACGGCGGATCATGGTGCGCTGGGGACCGCCAAGTTAAACAGGGCTCGATGTGATCTATATGCCCACAGTTAGTAAATTCTCAAAGACAGCATCACCTCGTACCTGCTCGTCCACGTGGGGCAGACTCGAAACGCGCTGGTCACCAGCCACGGTGACTGTGTAGCCCTCCTCGTCGGAGCCTTCAGCAGCCTCGTCGTCATTGGCGTCGGGGTCGCGCTCCATCTCGTAACGCTAAGCATCATCGTAAACGGTCAGCGTCATTAAGCCCGGTGAGTGGGATTCATAGGGAACCACAGTACATACCTGAATGACCGTATCCTAGGGCTCGAGGCTGAGTCTTGACCGAGAGAATACTGCATATGAGCAGCAGGACGCGCACGAAAAAGAAGCGCAGTCCACCGGATCCGAGCTGAGCTGGGCTGCGGGGACGAGGGCCCTCAGAGGGAACGTCGGCAGCAGCAAAATCCGGGGTAACTGTCTACAGATAAAGGTTATTCAGCTGTCTGGGGACATACGAAGGGACGTACAGCCAGAGATGACGACGGCGCACGCGGTTGGGCTTTACACGCTCCGAGTCAGTAGGGACAGATTGGCGGTGCTGACGACCATAGACAACAGATTCTCGAGTGGAAAAGTCGATATGTGACATGGTGGCAGGAGGAGATTGGGCGCATTCCGTGCGCGGGGTGGCGAGTCCAGTGCATTCAGATTCTTCACCGTCAACAGTGAGCTTCGGCGTTTCAAGGAGTGAGGTGTGGCCAGCCTGGGTGTTACTGCGCAACATAAACGAGAGTCATCCGGGCTGAGCGCTAGTGGTAAGAGTCGCAAGGCTGCAGCCCAACGTCGTGGTTCCCGCGAAGCCTCGAAGGGGTTATGTCGCACAATGCGCCAAAACGTCGGGCATCTGATGTCCGAGTCGGCGGACCTGACGAAGATCTCTTTGCTCTCCTCCTCGTTCCCTGCAACCAGTGCAAGTCCAGTGGCCGCCGCGCCTCTCATTCTTGGAGATATCCTTTTTTCTTTCTGCAAGGCCCGTGGCTCAACGAACACTGCCAATGGCTTGATCTGTCGAAACTTTGTCTCTTGCTGCTAATCCTCTCGAGCCACCGCTGCTATCTCAATATTCTCAATGTCGGACGGTCCTAGAATCTAAACATGGCTTTCCCTTTCGACCTACCTGCGACCCGTACACCGTAAATCGAGGGCCGCCGACGCTTGAATTGCCGTGTTGAGTTCGACATGTTGCTCGTGCTCCAACGGAAAATTACTGCGGATTCAAGAGACTTCTGCTGTTGTGAGTCGTGTGCAATAAAGCAGAGGTTAAGATATTCTACTGACACGGCACAAGACAGTCCAGAAATACCAACCCCTAAAAAGAGGCCCGCGACGTGATCGTGCGTCAACCCAACACTTTCCTCGAACCTCCATGGCCCACCACAGAGGCCAAAATTCGAACAAAGAGGACGCCAAGGAGATGGCCACCATTATTTTCTCCACTATCCGCGACCTCGGCGAGATCCGACGACCTCCAGGGTTTGACCTCGATGCGTGGATCGATTTGCCACTTCCTCGCTCCGACATTCGTAACGATTGGATCGCGGAGGGCCGAGTCCGGTTCGGAGGTGCAGTTAGCCGCGTCATTCACCAACAACTTGGGAGCGATTCCGAGATTTTGGTCTCCGGTTTTGAGTCCTCAGTACGTGTACGAGCTTCATATCCTCTCACACAGCGTGTTTACGAGGGAGTCCTCAGACGACGTGGGAGGCAATAGTCAAACCTCCGACTGGGACACTACTCCTCCGTGCTCTCAAGTTGGCCGCACTGCCGCCCCTCGACTCCGAGGATACATTCTTTATGTGGATATACCATTTCTCGATCATGGACGGTCCGTTCGGCAACATGCCCAAAGTTCAGAACTGGGTGTACCAGCAACTTGCGCCCGCATTACTCGAAGTCTATGATGTTTCAAACCGTATCTCTACGACGCGGTACTACCATCTACCACTCACATTTTTGCGTCATCACTGATTGAGCCTCTCACCGGCAGAAACTTCAAAAACCATGCACGAACAGGTAAATGCTGCAGTCGAGATTTCAAGCTATGTCGCTCACATGCCCTTCTTCAGCACCATTTGAGCAACTCAAAAGAAATCTAGATATAAATTTGACGAGGTCTGAGGTAAGTTCAGGATCCGCCTTCCCGCCTCGCTTTGCTCACTATATCTTTAGGACTAATTCACAGTGATTTGTGCTACATACAGGACGATCCTTGTAGTCTTCATAATAATTTGTACAAAAGTAATTCGGAGAGCGGATGAAAGACAAAGATACTGAATCACAATAATAAAGTACACTACCGATAAACCACGAAGAGGCTGTTCATGCGTGGTTCCCAATGTGCCTGTACCGAGTCAAGCGACTAAACATTGGAGCAATATCGCACTCACGCCGATAGATGATGGGATATCAACGCCCGGGGTTCAAATCGGCGGCCAGAACGGCATATACAACATCGCGGGTTGCGCATTGCGTGTCTGGGGAAGATCGTCGGGCGCAAAAAAAGCATGATGATTGAGGCACACACTTTTCTGCACAATGCCGCTGAAAATCGGCTTCCCCCACCTCATTTTGCCCCTCACATTCGGAACACTGAATCCCGACACCAACCCGTCTGCGACGAGATGGACCGGTGAAGTGCCCATCGGCCAATCGAGCTGCCCTCGACCGGATAGCCGGGAGACGGTAGACATTGAGAAACGATTGGCGCGAAGATTTGATATATCCTATTTGTCGGGCGATCTTAGGGTGAACCGCCCACAGGGCTGAGGATATGTCAAGCTAAGCCGTGGGATTGAGGAACTTGAAGAAGAAGCGTACATTTCCAATCAATGCAATTCAAATCCCTCAAAAACGGCCGTGCAGTAGTCTTGAAAGCGGGGGTACTGCACACAAGTTCAGCATCAAGTTTATGCTCCTGGCAGAATGAAGCAAGGCTGCAATATTCGGTCAGACTTGAAATTGGCAATAAATGCCGGAAATCCCACATCCGTTTGGTTCCTTCTTTGACGGATTCGAGGGCTGCAACGTGCTCGCTCGAGGCACGCCAATTGTCAAGGGCGCGGTGAGCCTGATGGTACAGTTTAGTAAGATTCCTGCCGAATTTTTGGAAGTGCGCACGTCGATTAACTTGGGAAATTCCATCTTGCGGACGACCCAGGTCTGTGGGCTGTGGGTGAGGGATCGTTACATCTCATCCTTCATATTCATACCTGTATTAAGGCCCCCGTCGTGCGCACGGCATATTTGACGTCCTTGTCGATGATCCCAGCATCCACCTTCGCGGCCTGCGCGAACTCCTCCTTCTGCGCATCAACGGCGGAGGGCAAAATAAAGTTTGGCGGACAACCGGGAGGAAGCCAAGACATGGCATTCAGAGCTCCATATGCGTGAGACAGTCCTGCTGTGAACGCGGTCCAGTGTGTGAGCTGAATAAGGACGTTCTCCCTGTGCATTGTTGAGCATTGCTGTACGTATATGCATTGGAAGATTGAGCGATTCCCAGGAACTTACTGAGATATCCGTGGCCGGCACTTCGTCTGGAGAGATTTGTATGAACTCTTAGCGGTCGTGACTGAAAAAAAGAAAATTACGCAGCAGCGAAAACGGAGGGCGAAGGACGAGGGCATCCCAGCGCAGAGCGTGGAGCATACCTGGCGAATGCTTGTGAGCAGGTGTTCACAAAGAAAAGCTCTAAGCTCACGACACAGTCCGATTCAGCGAACAAGGATCGCGCGTACGCCGACTCCGTCCAGACACCATCGACTGCGAGTGCGGGAGGTGCAGGCAATTTGGCGTGCCGATGGCGGGCGAGGGCCCAGCAGGTGGCTCCGGAGCTTGGGCAGCGCCACGTTGAAATAGCTTTGTTTGTCGCCGTCGAGACGCAACGCAGCACACTCAGGTCGTGCGGACTGCAGTAGCGCGAGATCATCTAAGCGGCTGCCGTTAAGATTTCATCGGCTCTAACGAGCGACGTTGCCTACTAGGTCCAATAGCGTATCCCCAGACTTGAAAATGACGAACAGCATTGCGAACCCGTAGCCAGACGTTGTGGTAATCGGTAAAACATTCAACTGTCAACAATAGCCAACATCGAGAGTACTTCAGACCGCCAAACTCTGGTGCTGGGAAAGCGAATCTGCAAGACCGCATGTGGTTTCAACATTTCGAGCTTCTGTGTATTGGTCCCCTCCGCTTCGTGACCTGCGACCTTTACACTCGCTCATAAAAACAGAATCATTTTCGAACATAGTACACGTCACGTAGAAAGGATAAGCTTGTAGATTACCGTCTTCGATAGCGACTGTATGAGAGAGTCAGTCAAGCTGAAGACCTCGAGGTACAAGTAATCTTCAGACTCACAGCGGAAATTTGTTGTGAACGACGTTGCCTCGGACCATTGATAGTCTTCATAACGCCTCTTATGGTTCTGGTGTGGTGGGATAGCAATGCCTTGACGTGCTTCATGAGTGGGTTGTGCTGAAGACCTCGAATTGCAATGCAATCAGACTCACAGCGGGACTTTGTGCATGGTTGTGTTTACAGTGCGCCTTGAATAGAGTGTGCGCGTCGTCTCCGCTCATGTGGGGTAGGAATGTATCTGTGTTCATACTTTACGAGAGAATCAGTTGGGCTGCCGATCTCAAATCGCAACGAATTCGGACTCACAGCAAAGAACCACTAAAGAACCCAGTCCCTATCAGTACGGCTTATAACGCCTCTCAGGCGCGCGCGTAGAAATCTTTGGCCCCGGAATCAGCATCGTCCTCTCGTGGCAGCGATTGGTGCAAGGACCCACGTTTTGGGACCTCAAGTTTTCCCCGCGGTCTTGCTGTTTTCGCCATTGGAGAGGAACACGACCCGTGGGGTGCCGCGAGATAATCTGGGAATCTTTCGATTCGAGTGACGAAATGGGTGGATGGCTACCCGAATTTCATGAGCTCGCGGCAGATCACGTTACAGAAGCAATGCGTACCTTGGAATCTGCTGGAGTGTTGGAGGTGAGGGACGGAGACTGAACATATCTCATAAACAACCAGGAGAGTGCGAAGAGACAGATAATGTGTACCTCAGAAGATTGGCTTTATCGGCAAGCACTGGTCGCGGTGGTGGGGGTGTCGCGATGGGGCCGGGCTGAGCAGTGGAAGATGAGGCCGCGTGAGTTCACCGGACTGATATTACATACGATTCCGGGAGGCAGCACATACGGGGCCATGGAGCCAACCAACGTGAGAAGTATGGCGAGGTCGGCGGTGGCAGCGGGGGTCGTAACGTACGGCACCTGCAAGCCTTAAAGTGCCTCGTCGAATCATGAAGGATAACGGCGTACCGTTAGCTGCGACGATGGACGGCCTGGTTGAGACTTGACGGTGAAGGTTTGGGGGCTCGGGCCATCAAGTGCAAGGTCGCTGCGGCAGCCGCCCAACGCCTCCATGCACAGAACCATCGGCTCCTTGAACAGCACAAAGACTAGCTCGAGGACCTTCTGGTAGGAATGGGTGGCGAAGAGGCATGCAAACGCTGTTTCGAATGTATCCCCCCCTTCCTTGTCCTTGGTCGGATCCTGCAGCTCCAGCAACTCCATGATGAGTGCGAACGTAGCATTGCAGGTCGATGTGACCTTCGCCGCCTGTAGTCCGTGAGTCAAGAGTGGGGTCTCCATGAGTTTGATAAAGGACCATACATGGTAAAAGCGTAATGCCAGATGATGTGTGAGGGACACATGGCGCGCGCGATTATCCCGACCATGACGGAGAGCTGGCGGTCGCCGTCGTGCTCCATGCCCGTGCGTGCGCGATTGGAGTCGCATACGACCTTCTCCCGGCCTGCGCGGTGGAGGAGGTCCCAGATGTTGACAGGGACCCCGTTCTTCCGAAACCACCGATGGACGACCGCGGTACAGATGGCGACGTCGGAGCCTCTGCTGGTAGACATATTATTGGATGCAAATCCTTCGACGGTGCTTCGAAAGAAGTTTGGAGGCAGTGCCTTTGCTTGTGCACGCTTGCCAGAGTCACATATTGTAACGCTCCTACGACCGCTATTCGCCCTCGCCTCGCCTCACGCCCGACGCCGACGCCGACCCAGACCCGACCTCGACCTCGACCTCGACCCCGACCTCGACCTCGACCTCGACCCCGACCTCGACCTCGACCTCGACCCCGACCTCGACCTCGACCTCGACCTCGACCTCGACCCCAAGCCCGACCTCGCCCCTAGCTCGCCTCCGACACCGATCTCGCCATTGCCAGCAGTCAACATACCAACCTCGTGAATCATCAACTCGGCCGCAGGCCGTGGTACCGAGTGTGTGTGTGAAACGGGTCTACTCCGGGTAGCATGCTTGGTGGTGTCCCATTGTGGGCGTTGGCTCAATGCCAATTGGTCGATCCCGGCCACAGCATGCAACGGACCATTCTCGAGGATCTGAGAACGCCTCGCCCATGGTTTGCGGTGGTATTTGTCTCGTGCGCCTCGGTATGCATGCCTTGTTCTTTCATCAGCTTGAACTCACCACTCTCTACCACAGACATAAGCCTCCTCAGACGCAGGTTTACCTCGTCTTGGCCCAATTTTTTAAATCTTATCCTAGTCACCCTCGCGACCTCGATCGAGAGAGGCTGCCAAGGTCTCAGACGGCTTGCTTCCTCCCCTCACCTCGACTGGTAAGTTTACTTTCACTCGCTCCTTCCCTCTTTGACCTCCTCCCCGCCAGCGCCCTGAATAGATCGCTCACCAGGGTAAGTCGTCTCAAGCAATCAATCTCCTCCTTCTGACCGTCTTCCCAGGTGATGACTGCGTCCAGCCCGACTCGAGTACCCCAGGGACGTCTCAAAACTATCGGTTACCGATGTGGGAGAGCTACTCGACCGCCGACCTCGACATGGGTCCTCTTCGCCGGGGCTCTGCAGAGAAAACCGGTGATCTGTGATTCTGTGCTCGAGTGCAGCGTGTGCGGGGTCCCCTTTTTCAGGTGGATGTTGGTCTTGCTCCCCTTGCTCGACGCGAACAGCTCCCCATCGGAACGATGGCGGCGAACACTACTTGGCGCGTCGTTAGAGAGGTGTCTGCTCCAGAATCCGATCCCCGTCCGCCAGAGACGTCAATGGAGTTATTGGGGGTGCACTTGAGCTTTCTGGGGACGACATCCCTGGATTCGCGCAGCGGAGATGTTCGACACCCTTGATGGTGACCCCATATGATAGGCTAGAACATTGGCGAGGGTGCATCGGACTGGTGACTGCCGGCGAGTCTTCCGACATCGACTTCATCGACGACACGGGCTGGATTAGAGGTGTTGGGGGGCTGGAC
This sequence comes from Mycena filopes, assembly GCA_029281495.1. Classification (NCBI taxonomy): domain Eukaryota; kingdom Fungi; phylum Basidiomycota; class Agaricomycetes; order Agaricales; family Mycenaceae; genus Mycena; species Mycena filopes. Next base: position 768,643 of record JARIHR010000005.1, on the reverse strand, counting down.
GGGCGCGTGGAGGGAATGCTTTGTTGCTTCTATTTAATGTGGTGGAAGAGTTCCTGAGGAAGGATTGGAAATCCTCGTGCTCCCTTGTCGTGGGCCTCAGGCTTAGGCGAAAGCCGACCAAACGCACGTTCGAAAACCATCCAGTATTTTATTCCCGCGTCGTGTGTTTTGAAGATTTCAATAAATTTGTTGGCATGCAATACTTATGTGCCGAAGAAGTAACGAGAAGAAGAAGTGAAGAGCAGCATCGATTATCAGGAGGCGGTGAAGCGAAGGTTGGGACGTGAAATATACTATGTATCATGGAGCGAGTGAAACAAATGAGACCATTATGGGAGAACGAAGGCAAAATCCAGAGCGGAGGCGTGAGTCCGTGTGACGATGTCCACCTTGTCGTCCGGAAATATGCACGGAGTAGCGATGGCAGATTCGCGGAGGGACGCTGTCCAGGAGCACAAACAGCAACGCCTGCGATCCCGATCCTCTTCTTTCCGTTTCATAGTGCCGCTGCGCGGTTCTGCACTCATATCCTCGACGGGGTCGAGTGGTCGCAATGCCCATCATAGATGATCATAGTTTCCGCGCTCATGAGTCGCCGGAGGGGAAGGACGAAACGCGTAGCTGCGAGCGCTTGCCCTCGTGGATGGAGAGGAGAGCAGACTGCCGTGTTTGTGGCTCAATCGACCGGGGGATGTGCTCGATGATAGTAGGAGCACCAGTACCGTGAAAGGAGAACGATGAGGTTAGGGAGGAAGACTTCAACCTGCGCGAAAGGAAAACAAACGTCGGCGATTATTCTGCTCAAGCGAATTAAAGACTGACTGGGTTTGGCAAGTTCGAGGTGAAAAAATGCGAGCGGTGGCTAGAAGATACAGTTTTATCAGTAATTGAACGAAACTGGGCTGGGAACAAAACGCACTGCAGTCACAAACGGCAGCCCTCCCTCGCACATGCAGAAGTCCAGACCCGCCGCAGGCGCGCCAATGCCTCTCAACTGCAGCTCTGCCGTTCCCGTTCCGACATCGACAGCACCTCGCCTTGACATGCAAAAAGATAAAGACGCGGCAAGATATATCTAGCGGGACGAAGCAAGGGTGAGCATCTTGTCTGGGGCAGGAGTACGCCCCGAAACCCACTTGAGCGTCCTCCGCCATACATCCGACCATCGGCGTCTACCTAGAACCGAACACTTGACGTTGTGCAGCCTTGGCGGAACGAGGAGTCCCTCTCCGACTGAAATATCGCTGGGAGCCCATATTCTGCCGATCTCTCGAGGAAGACGAATACTGCAGGTCCGGTATGGAAAGGGGGAAAAACTATGACTTGAGGGAAGTACTCGTTAGCTCCAGTTGTAACACGTACAACGAACTAAGAGATGGTTACCTCCACCTCTTCGTGTGTCGTTGACGAGACCCGTGTTGGAGAGGGCAGACGGACAATCTCTGGAAATGTCAACGGTGCGAAATCCAAGCAAGCAAGGAAGTATTGATTGACGTACCTCAACTGTCCAAGGTCCAGCAACTCCCCACCCCCTCGTTGCAAACCAGATATTTAGAGTAACCGATGGCCTTTGTCCAGAGTTTCGTTTCGTATTCGCAGAAGGAAACCAGGCTCGCCCAGTCTGGAGGTTACACGACAGCGCGGAGAGGATGCCTTTTTTCAGTCTCAAATTTCGGATGGTTCAGGGCTCCATGAATTCCTGCCAGCAACCTCAAAGACTAGTAAGACACGCTATAACAAATAACTCACCTCAGGGCTAGATCGGAAAGTTTGCACGGTCAATCGCAAGTGAATCACTGCGAACTAGCAGAGGTACACCAGCGGACGCGGAGTGCGCCTCGACGGGTGCCATTCTGAAAGAAGGCGTTAGTTAGCGCGAGTGCGAAGATATACAAAGCACGCACCAGGCATCGCTCTATCCAGCAGCTTTATTCAGCACCCCACCAACACTGCATCTGCTCTGAATCCTCGTGCTTGTCGGACGTCCCCGAAACGGCTTGGTTGCGGTATGCAACGACGGCACCCGATTGTCATCCCCGGAGGCAATGGAAATCCTAAGAGCTCCTAACTGGATGAGGCTGCACGGACGCAAGACGCAGAGCAGAATCACTGTTTAGATGGCCCGATTTGGGACTTGGATACTGCGCTGCAGCAGTTCGCTGGCTGGCGGCGCCGGCACCGCGGATGAGAGGACGACGAGCCTGACAAACTTCAAGCGTCGGGAGACATTGGTGAGCGTCACTTGGGGGAAGAACGTAGCACAAAGCGAGGACGGTCGGACAAAAAACGGAACGAGCCTTGTGCTCGAGTGGTAAAAAATGTGAGTTGAGAGCGTCTCGAGCTCGGGCGCGAAGAGAATAGCGAGGGTACGATCGTCGAACTTGAATATGTCTATGTAAATTCGTCTGTGGCCTAGATCAAGCAACGTCAGCTCATTTGTCAAAGTCCAAAGCCGAAGTTAGCGCACACCTTTCCTAGCTCAATCTTACACCTTGGCGGTGAGATGTGAGTTCACGGCGAACGGTGGAATTTCTGCGCAGAGGATGCACGCGTCTTGTAGATAGTCGAGTGCGTAGATGCGCGAGCGATGTTGCGCTATTGCCCAGCGAAAGCACGTTCCCGGCTCGCCGAAGTCTTCGGTCACGGAGGGAGGACTTGAAGGCAGTAGCGGAAGTCAGGCGGTGCGTGCCGGGAAGGCAGTTTTTCGTTTACGTCGGTGAACGGTCGTCTTGCGGTCGTCCGTTCGTCATCCCTTTCGCCGTCGAGGTTTGGTCGAGGTCGTGGGTTTCCGCAGACCCTCAAAGGGGTTATGTCGCATTGGACACGCGCCGAAACGTCGGGCTCGCATCTGATGTCGGTGACTCGGGGACGACGGAGAGCTCCTGTTTTTCTCCTTCTCTTCCGACTCTCATCTCCCCTTCCTCCGACACTTCTCTTCCCTCCCTCCCCGTAATTCCCTTCCACCAGGACAAAGCCCGCGTCGGGAGCGCTTAATCCTGGAGTCGGCCCCGGGCTCGTCGATGTCGCATCCTCACCGTAGGGCATGAATGGGTGCCGACCGAAGACAGTCTTGTCTCTCGCTGCCCCTGCATCGCTTCGCCTGCCACCTTGACGCCGGAATTACCCTGGGTTCAGACTGTCCGCGCCTTGAAGCAAATGGTAAGCATGCGCAACGGATAGTATGAGAAGAATAAACAAACTCCTCAAGCCCCTCCTGATTGGCGTGCGATACTTCTTGCCTCTTTCCTTCACGATCTTCTTTCTCCTCTTATAGTACAGCGCTGCACATTCCTTGGACACCCATGGCGGCCGGCTCTGTCTCGCCCACGATCTCCGATTCCTCTCCAGGTATACACTCAGAAGATAATATCGTTACGGCGATAGAGTCGCCCTCGACGCCAAACGGATCCAAAATTGCATCTCCACGCCAAGCGCGAAATACACATCCTCCGCCGGCCATTGTCTCGCCGAAGAAACCCCGTCTCAATGAGGCGAGCAGTCCCTCGGGCGGGTGCACGACTTTGATGACGTTTACGACTACTATCAACGACCTCCCGGACGACTGTCTCTCCGAGGTAGGCTTAACACGCTCCTTTACGATGCGCCTCCTCAAAGCGTTGGACAGATCTTCTCTACACTTCACCCCAAAGATTTACTATCCCTCATCCAATCATCGACCTCACTGTCCCACTTCCTTTGGAGTCGACATCGGGCTGGACATATCTGGAAACACTCATTTAAACTGCTAAGCGTGCCCCAGAACCCGCATCCCCCGCCCCCAGACCTCCCGCTTCCAGTATATGCTCGACTTGTCTTTACCAATACCTGCCAGGTATGTGATTCGCTCGTTGTGGTCTGTTAAAACTGAAGTCGTCTTAGGTGTGTGGTTGCGTATGCGAATACTAGTATACAGAGTGGGAGCTGCGAGTGAGGATGTGTCCGGAGTGTATAAAGAACGAGTGAGAAAACCTTCATTTGGGTTCTGACCTTCACTCATAATTATCTGCAGGCTCGTCTTGTTCGAGGACGACTCTGCCCCAGACGCCTTCCCAGGTGTGTCTGTCAAGGACGTCGTCCGCACCCGTCCTTCCAGTAATGCTATCTGCTGCCCTGCCTTGCACCGGTGACTGATTTATCTTCTAGCGTATGGCGCGGCCTATCTCAAGGAAGACCTCACCAACGTACAGCGGAAACTTTCCGGCACCACTCCCGAGGTCCGAGAGTCGTTTATCGCCGATCGCAAGATAATGCTCGCTGCGGGGCGTCTCGTAAGTCTTTCCTCTCTTGCAGTGAGCTGGTCACTGAGGGTTTACAGCACGCTCGGGGCGTGATCAAGTACGACCTCATCGTGCAAGCCAGGCGAAAGGAGGCGAGGGCGGCGAATATCGTCGTCCGGACTAGCAGGTGATTGTTCCCTTCTCGCTCAGTTGCCCATTAATCTCAAGTTCGGTACCAGAATCCGCCAGAGGCTCTTTTCTCTTGGATATGGTGACCAACTCAGTATGCCCACTTCAGAGCTCGACAGCCATAAACTGGTGAATAAACCTGAGCCCTTGACGGAACGCGGTGAGTGGCTTCAGCGTCGTGTTCCATATAGTGGCTTATGGTCCCGAAGAATGGGGAAGGATCCGGCCAGTGCTTGAGGGATTTATGACCGAGGTGCGCAAGTGCCAGGAGGTTTCCCACCAAGAGGCCTTGGCACAACAGGCGGACATTCGCATCCGCGGTGTACAGAAAAGAAAATACAAAGGCCGGAAACATGATTAAGTGGGTGTCCAGATCATCGGTTCAGCTCAGCACTAACAGTCTGTAGACATGAGACTATGTTACGCATTGCTATTCATGGAGCGTCGGTAGACGCGTGGCTTGTAATTATTATCCGTCTATACTGGCCCTTTATTTGCACAATCTCGATGGTTGGAACTTGATACAATCTGTGGCTGAAGCCTTGGTTCGAGTCGAGAGGCCGGGTGAAATGTTCACCGTCGCCAACGGTCGCTCTCTGTATGGACGGAGGCCGCTTAAAATTTAAATATGCCAGCGTGCCTGCGTGCATCGCCTTCGATCCCTGTTTGTTTGCGACGTTGTGTGCGGCTGACCATCATTTCCTTCTCTCTTTCAAACCACCACCTCGCCATTCTACCCTGAACCTGAGCGTTCATTTGAGTACGTCTCCTCGATGTCTAAACCAAGCCCTCGCGCTAATATATGTCTTCTCGCAGAATGAAAGGTAAGTGGGCTATCTTGTCGTCCCCAACGCCGCTGACGTCCTGCTAGATGCCTACACGGTGACGACTCTCCGCTTCCATGACCCGAGCCCTCAGAACCACACGCAGCAGTCGCCTACCGAGACGGGAGCGCGCTGATGAGTGATGCGCGTGCAAGCGGCCCTTCCCTTCGACCAGGCATCCGTCTTAGAAAGCGGGGTCGGTGCTGTGATGCACGTTGCAGCATTCATGCAGTTGCACTGTTGAGACCTCCTTAGATCGAGATGCTGCTAGACTCTGGTTTAGAACAGGTCCAAGACATCGACTGGTGCGGTCTGTTGCGTTCTGCAGCTGAGCAAGACGGCGTCGGAATGCGGGAGCCTCTGATCCCTCGCCGCTCGCGTCCTTGGCTCTCGCGATGGGTTTCGCCGCCTCGGTGAGCTCTTTCGCTGTTTATGATGTTTGGACCAATGTTCAACGCTCCTAGTCGACACCGGTCTCGATTCCGACCCCTCCGATTCTGACGAGTATATAAGGGCGGGGCAATGCGGTGGAAACTCATGTTGTTCGTGCATCCTGTGAGCTGAAGAGACCCCAGAGAAAGCATGTCTCCCTTGTCGCGGGCTCTGGGCTTAAGAGTCGCGTCGCAGAGCCGGCGCGGCTTGAACCAAATGACATGCACATGTAGCTTTGCTAGTCTATCATTTTACTACATTTCTTTTGCTTTCCTGTGACGTTCCAAGTTTTCAGAAGGGGAGGAAAATATCCGTCATGAAAACAATCACCAAGTCGCTGCCTTGAGCCCGCTATCTACTCTTATCCATGGCTCGCACGCGTGAACGCTGCCAAAGTGGTGGGAATTAGACGTATTCGGACGACGAAACAGAGCATTGCAACATAAGTAGAATAAACAGCGTCGTAGATGTACATACGCGTATACTAATGTCGTCCCGCCTCTGCTCTACGTTACAGTCGTCCTCCTCGTCCCGGAGGCTCCCCACTTCCCGGTGCGGAACTTTGTATTCACCTGCTTCGCCGAATCGACAACACGTTCCCATCGGCGGGGAATCCATCCAGCAGACCGCTTGGCATATTCCTGACCTCCGCTAGAGACGCGTTTGTATCCAGCCTGCGCAAACACAGTGAGTAATAATAATATCGGTCAGGCGAAATACGGCCTACCGTCGCACAAGTAGAATAAAAAGACCGTGCTTCCTCTCGCAGCTCCTGAAGTCGTGTCCAGATTCAAGGTTCGGCGTGAGACTGTGCGATCTGGCCGCTTCTACGGTTATAAACTGTCCAACCCTCGAGGCCAGAAAGGATCCGTGCATCGTCGTGAACACCTAGGTACGGATGGGCCGAGTACGTCCTCCCCGCCTACCCCGCGGCGAGGAAGAGAATTGCAGGCATTCGACAGGCGAAGCCCAACCTCAACGAGGGAGAATATCGCGAAGTGCCAGTGTGCCAATGCACGCGAGAACAATTCGACGCTCCCGCGGTTCGTCCTCGTGGCAGGAAGCGGCGAGGGCCCAAGATAAAGACAGACGGCCCGCGACGTTGAAGATGATGAGCAGCGGGCGCCAGGCAGCGACGCGGAACTTATGAACGCGTATCCAACGGCGGAAACCGAAGTTATCGGGCGACCCCGCGTGAAAGGTGGGGATTCGGGACTGAATATCGCTGTCGGGAATGCATGGGTATGACCCCAAGGAAAGGTTAAAACTGTTGCAAAGAGTGGCGAAACGGAGAGAGACTTCAAGGCAGGATAGTCAGTATCAGAGGAAGCGTGGTGGTAAATGAAACCTACTGGACTTCAGAGGCAGTACTCGGATGAATCTTTGACCGCCGGACTTGACGGCGAACGATCTTCCACCCTGGTTCCCTTTGTGACTACGAGTACGCACTGAAAATAAAGCTGATAATATGGGCGATCCAACGGTCAGGGATGGATTAGCCAAGGAGAATTAGAAACTCACTCAAAGAATATTCGGAATTGTCGTTTTTGGCCTAAGATGGGGCTTGCCTTCGCTGGGCCGCCTGGATGTAACGTGGGGACAGAGTGGGCGTTCCACCGCGAGACGACGGTGGACAACGGTCCCAGGCCTGGGGATGAGGACATCGGGGCAGCAATTCGTCAGCAGGCAAAAAGCGTTGTCGAAATTGGATGAGGCGCGTCAATCAAAACCGTGACACTTCCAACTTGGACTCAAACCTCGACTCCCCAGCTTGCCCCAGCTGGTGTAGGACATTTTTGGGCTGTTTCTGGGCAGGTTCTCAGCGATCTCAGCATGCACCCACAGCATCCGTTCATTTTCACCTCAAATAATGTCAACCGGAAAACTGGGTTTCAAACGTCGCTGCAGCATTTTCGACTGCCGCGCAGCCTTAGACTTGAACTGCGAGGAGGAATGAAGCACGCCGGCTTGGGACTCTGACCCCTGTCTTCTTTTCCAAGGTAGACACGAGTCATGCACGCCTACTACTGAATAAATGCGGGTAGAATCGACTCCAAGAAAAATGACAGCAAATCCTGTGAATCCTGGCAGGCGAGAACTCCGAAGTGTTCTCAGCTTATTTCGAACGGTTTCGGTGCCTCTGAACCCTTGCGCTGAAACGACGGCGATGTTAACTGCCTCCAACTTCGTGTTACTTCGACGGGATTTCGAGAGGCGCCCTGGTGTCCTTGCAGCTTACACCGGAAACGTAGTGGCAGCAGCAACTCAACGAGGACCTCGGGGAGACAAGAACGAAGCGGCTGGCTCACCATTATAGTTGACCACCCAGGATTCACGACACCTCGGCCTGCTTGCATCAAGTCAGATAAGTTCGTGAAACCACGTAAAGGTTCTGCGACGCACCTCCAACGGGCGGTGCAGCGACGAGGGCAAAAAAGGCACCTTTCAAATGTGCTGGGATGAGCTGGCCTGGGTGGTGTGAGCTGAGGCTAAAGCAGGTACGTAGCCTTCTAATTTACCTATGCGGCCGGCTTAGCACTGACGTGTCCCTTTCGTAAGTGGAATCCCTGCAGGCTTGAGTGAAAATCGGTGTCGCCGTTATCCAAGGCTTGAAGTGGGAAGAACGTCGCCCAAGGTAACGCAAGTGTTCTTGACGCAACAGGGTCTCGTTCCCCTTGCAGGTCCGGCCATCTTGAAGGGCCCGTGCTGCCATGTCCAAGTCCAAGCCACGGTCGTCGTCGTCGATGGCTGCGTCTGGGTCCCTGGGAGAATGGACGTCGGCCAAGACTCCTCCAGTGGGCCGGTCTTGACGATTTTGGTGCGCGGCGCTGATATTCCCTGGCAGGACCGTCAAGAGTCCTTGCGTACATACCAGGACTCTGCTCCGTCGCTGGCCCTCGTCGTCGTCGGGAAGAATAGGTCGAAAATAGGAGGGTCTCCGAATAATGATCTGTCGGCCTGGCATCGCCGCGATCCCCTTTGAGACTCTGAAACGCACGACCACCAGCACTCTCCTCCTCCCGACCTCCTCGTTCCAAGCATTCGACCAACTGACGCAGAGGATTCCCCATCGTATAACCTTGCGTCATTGAACCAGTTCCCGGCTCAATCACAATCTCGACGGACTCGGCGCCGATCCGGCATACAACTGCTGACGCAGCGCAAGTCCTTACTCATCCTCTCACTGCCATCCCTCCTCCCACCATGGAAGCCAGGCTTAAAACCGCAACATGTTCCCGCTGCAAAACTAGAAAAATCGTGAGTCCGCTGTGTCCACGTTTGGCTTGAAGAAGAAGGCTTATCCACTTCAGCGCTGTGACGGAAAGGATCCTTGTGATTCTTGTTCGGCTGCCACCGCGACATGCCATTATGAGGCCGATGCGAAGGAGAGTCGGTTTGGGATCGAATTGCGGAAAGGACAAGCTTGTATTCAGTGTCGGTTCGTTGCAGTCTCCCGCAGTTTTGCTCCCCTTTGCTCATGTCAATATCGTTTACCAGGCGCAAAAAGAAGGTGGGTGCCTCGCGAAGGTCCAAAACACCTTATTCACCCTCCCAAGAGATGTGACGGCCAATATCCCTGTCGCACCTGTTCGTCAGGACGAAAGAAGATACCATGCGAATACCCGGAGGGCATTGTTGTCGGGTTGCCAACACAGACGGCGGCGGAGGTCGTTTCTGTGGAGTACAGCTCTCCAGACTCCAACTCGGGCAGTTCTTCTTCGACAGGGACCAACTCAAGCGAGACGCCCGCGGCGACTTCGACTTCGACGGTCGCTACCGATAGCGCCAAATCTTCTAGCACTGGCGTGGAATCCTATCCCACAAATTATCTGACTCTCTCCGAAATTTCTCATGCGTACGAAATGTTCATGTTTCGCTTGAGCCTTTTTTCACTCTCAGTCTACAGGCGGCATATATTCCTGGAAGATACCCAGAAACGTGGCGTCCCTCTTCCCGACCGACGATTTCCCGCCGAGTCGACTACAAATACCGCACCACCATCCCATTCGGAAGAAGGTGGAGACCCCCACTCACCGAGTCCTTTCTTCGAGGGCCCCTTGCCCACTGAACCTCAAGGTGATGCCGAGGAACTCATTTGGATGCGAGTACTCCATTCAATCCACCGCCCGGGAGATTACTCATGTTACTTTCGCAGTCGAAAACTATTCATCGACCACCGGAGGCAGCTAGGTCTCGGTGTCCGCGACGAAACTCTCGCGATTCTCGCGGACGGGGTGGCGAACGAAACGCTACATTCCTCCGTCCTCCACGCCTGCCAGTTGTTGGGCTATATGCTCGCACGGCACCTCCAGGATAACACCTGGGTTCGCCTCCCCGACCAAAGCGAACGCGAGGCAGCGCAGATGCGGCTCACCTTGAACGCACTGCAGCACGCCGAGATACCCCCGCTTGCGGCTCTGCAAAGCGCCACCCTGCTGTCGTTTTATTTCTTCAGCAAGGGCGACATCGTGCGCGCCCGCGAGATGGTACTCACCGGCAACGCGATTGTGCGGGAGCGGGATTTGGATGCGGTGGTAGAAGACCCGACGCCGCCCGCTCCCGGTAACCGAGCGTACGGCTTCAAGGTCGCCCCGACGACAGACGCCGGCGAATTGCAAGCCGCCGTTTCGCAGCTCGTGTACCTCGACCTGTCGTATGCCATCACCCTCCAGATCCCAAGCCTCCTGGATGCAGAGCTGCGAGACCGTTTCCGAACGCTAATCGTGAGCTCGTTCCGGTCATATCGGACATCACTGCTTGACGATGTGTATTCTGCAGAGTCGTCCGAACGTCAACGCAGAAAGTAACTTCATCCGCGCGAAGAGCGCATTCCTCCTGTTCGAGGCTCAGCAAATCGTCGCTCGATGGTATCAAGAACCCGCACTCTGTTAGTCACTGCGTCGTTCATCCATCCATAACTATTCATCTCGTTCTCTCTTTCACAGCGTTTGACGAAGGCGCCGAGTGGCAATCAAAATATTGGGACAACATGGAGGCCTTGGACACGCACCGCGCCTACATTTCGGTCGCTCTCGCCAAGCTCGCCTTCTGCCCCCGCCTGCACAACCTGGGGCTCACCCTCAAGGTCTGCGCCGTCATGCTCCACACGGGCGTCTCCGCCCTCTTCACCATCTTCGCCGCCGACTACGAGGAGCTCCGCGACAAGAAGCATGCCGCCGTCGGGGAGATTATCGCGATCTCGAGTACGTTCACGGAGGAAGATTGCAAGTATCTGGATCCCATTCTCTCCGTGCGTTGCCTTCTTTCCTCGCATGAGAGCGGTTAACTGACGTTGATGCGCGACGTACAGGCGTGTTGGACGTCTATCATCGGGACGTTGGATCATTGCATCTCCCTGGGGGCGGGGGCGATTGAGCAAAGCATGCATGACATCCCCGCCATGGCGGGCGTCATTCGGCAGCGGAATAGGACGTTGCAGAGGGTTCTGCCCTTTGCGGTGGATGTATAACATACTTACTTACTTCTTCTGCGTTCAGTTTGATTTCTATTACAGTATCGGCGGCGTGTAACTAGCACTCGCTCGACGTTCTTCGACAAACAAGGTCCCCACCTTCGATCGCCAGTCAAACATCCGTGCGGATGCATCCCTGAAAATTCAAACCTATCTGCGATTCTACTCCGAGGATAAGACTGGCGTTGAAGCACAAGTCGATACTGCGTTGGGCTTTCAGTTTGAACCATCTGCGCACTGCCTTCGATCGACCTATAAGAGGGGTCACACTTCCGTCACACCTCCTGCTTTCCGCCTTCATGAGCCAAGTGCATTCTTCCCCTTCCTTGCTCCCACTTCATTCCCTTCTGACGGCGAACGTAGATTTTTTATTATAGGAACTAGACGGCGACGGTTGGCCTCCCGCTCCTGAATCCCCCCGACATCCCTGCCATGGCCAGACGTGTATGAGAAAGGAGCAAGGATCTGACGGAGTGAAGAGCGTGGCGTAGATTGGCGTTTCGCGGTGGCCTACCTAGAAAGCCGCGCGTCGATACAACGCCACGGTCATCCGGGCAGAATTCCCTCGCACAAACGCTCCTTAGGTCAAGGCTTGCCGGGGCGCTGCTTTGCGGCGTCATCGATAGCAGTCCGGGGCTGATCTTACGTTCTGGGACTCGCGCACGGTTGTCGGGCAAGGTGTTAAGGGTGGATCTGGCCCGCTCGAGCCCCCGGACCAACCACCGACTCCCATCTTGGGTTCAGGTATGTGCCATTGCGACCCATGTCCGCCCCAACAGCTCCGCGCTCCTTCCCTGTCTTTCCTCCCTTCTGTTCTCTCTTGCCTCTTGCTCACCTCAGCCCACAGGGTTCATCACTCGACATACACCTGGACCAGCACAGCGAACCCGACCAAGCACCCTTCGTGAACATGCTCGGTGATCTCGGGTACGCAGTGGGAGTCCTTTGGCGGGGGCATGCACCGTCACTTTCGGGATGTGGTAACCGCTCAGCTGGGTGACACTCTCGCGAGAAGATGGCTGTGTTCTCCTCGGCCACTGGCCTGTTCCCCTCCTGCTGCGACCGGGGTCTACATGATGATGCGGAGCCAGTCATACGGCGGGTATTCGTCTGCGGCTCGATCCATCGCCAGACGACGACGACTTCGATTTCGACGGGCGGGACGTAGCGGGCGAGGGTTTCTTTTGCGGGGTTGACGCATTTTGTTGTTTGCAAGTCATGTATCCTAAGGAGGGTGGTTCCCTCGCGTTACCTTGTCGCGGTCCTTAGGCTTACCAGCAAAAGCTGAACTAAATGCGCGGAATAACCATTACTTTTTGTCCCTGATTATGTATATATCACCCCTCTGAATCCGGACCGTCGAGACTGGTGACTTTGAATATCTCCCTGGTACATGGTTGGCTTTGCTTGCTTTGCGCCGCTGCCCGCAATCTGATGCGCTCGCCGACGACAGACATCGTGAGAACGCCCCGGCTGCAGATACCTCCCACCATCTCCGGCGTCCGCAACCACTCTAAAGCGCGTCTCGTCCTCAGAATCTGGACAAGCCACGATGGACTATTTTCCTTCGCGGCTCTGGCAATCTCTTCTTGAACGCAACTTGAACGTACATATCCACCTCTGGCATCCGCCAAGCATCCGCACTTTTCGTGTTTCGTTCATTCTCTCGGCGACGAGTTCCTTAAAACGATAGCTCGACCAGCCGCCTCTCTGACAGCGGCTGCCCAGGTTGGACCGTCCTACCCCTCATCAGCGGACTGGAGGATATATTGCGGGACCGCTTTTCCGTCCTCCACTCACGAAATTTCTCGTTGGACAGAGTTCAAAAGCCACAGCTCCAGCCTTGCCACCTGGGTAGAAACCGCCGTCGCCCTTGCCGACTATGTCATTGGAAGCGCTGCGTAGGTTTCCTCTGACCCATTTCTAAACGTGTATGTTTACTCTGTATAGGCGCAAGGAAGCTTCACCAACACTGACACGACGGCTGGGGAATACGAGCGCGGTTGAGTCTAGCCAGCATCGCGCTGGGCAAAATGGACTCCGCTGATTAAGGACACGATGCAGAAGTGCATATGCGTTTCTTCAAGGCCAAATCTATCTTCGTGGTCGAAAACGCATCGGACATTTTTTTTGTTCACTCAGTGTATATATATCCGGACTACTGTGTCAGGAGCAGGCTCGGACGGTCTATCTGCGATTTCCAAGCTCTCGTTACAATTGCAACTGGAGAAGTAGGCACGAACGGTGAGCCTGTATTCTGTATTCCATCTTCTCTGCAGCTCACTTTCTTTCCCAGATTCTGTCGACCAGCCAAGGTCCAACTTGATGCTGAAGTGTAGGGTGTCGAGGAAATTGCTAGCTATCCATGCACCCGGCCGCTTGACCACTATCCTTCGCCTGAATAACGGAGCTCCAAGTCAGTGACCCGGATATTGTCTAATCGCTACACATGTCGCTGCTAATCTTGCAATCTGTTCAGGACCAGGAGCGGAGGTCCAGAAATTCCTCCCGTTATGTTTATCTTAATGTTCGTCTCTGCCGCTTCTCGGTTTCCCTTTCACTGGCGCGGACCCAAGATGCTCTTGGACTACTGATCCTGCGTTCTTTCGGGTCTCCACTTTGGTTTGCCCACGTCGCCCCCAACGACCGAGCGCTCACTGCGTCAGCAGGGTCACTCGAGTAGCGAGCCCTTCCGGAAAGCAAAGCTGCGTTGGGACCATCTCCACCATGACATTCCACCCAAGACATTCGAAGCACATCTACGCACCTCAACACCGCCCTTGAGAACCCTTCCTAAACTCTTCGTCGGGCGGAGCCTTCCAGTGTTTCTCATCACCGTAGCTTATCGGAGCCCTACAGCGGCCTAGTACCTAGCACGACGACCCGAGTAGGGGTGCGAGTGAACTTGAAGGCCAATAGCGTCGTGAAGGCATAAACTGCACTGTGTGGACATTATAATTCATTTATTTCCGTTGCCTCTCCATGGTCATCGACTGATTATGAATTTGCCGGTCCTCTAATTAGTCGTTCTCATTTTTTTGACTGATGGAAATGGGACTGAATCGAGCGGGAAATATTCGGCCTGGGAACACGCTCACGTGTCAGTTGATTCCTCTGTTCTCACCCCGATGGCGAAGCCCCGGCTGCCCCGCCACAGCGAATTCCCCTCCAGCGATGGCTATGGCGTTCCGTTCCTTGTATTCCTTCGATTCCCCAAGGATATTGGCCTGGCGGTGGGAGCATTAAAGCCTCTGGCCGCCGTCGGGAGGCTCAATGATTTTGTCAGATTATGCAGCACTGCAGTCCATGGGATATTGTGCAGCTTCACAGGACATCCAAGCCACTCCGCGCGTTCATCGACACGCACAAGCACGTTTGGATCGCCACCCAGCGCAATCTCTGGGTTCCTCCCGTCCCAATTCTCGAATCCAGCGGACATCGTACTCAATCCGCGTATGCTCTGTATTTGTTCGGGGGAGGTTCATGCACAGTCAGTGTTCATCATTGAATTAACCTCGCTCATTGCCCGCTCATCGAATCCGTAGTGGTGCTCCAAATTCACGCCGCGCCAGCCGTTTGAGTTTGCCTTCCGCTTCAGAGCGTGTTCGGTACGAGTTACTTTCTCCTCTTCATTACGAGGTCGTTCATGCCCAAGATAGCCAAGTTGCACCAAGCTCCTCATGTCGTATGAGTTTACCGCCGTGCTCCGACCCCTTCTCTCACCGCAATTTCATTCCCAGCGACGTGAACATTTATATGGACAAATCGAAGACATATGACAACTTCTCATGGGGTCGATGGCTACCGAGGCAACAATATCAGTCAGGCCAAGTAAAATACAACGGTTATTCAAAACGGGATATCAAGTATGCAGACCGGGAGCGCCAGCAAGCCATAGACGTCGATAACCGCAGCTCGCGCCGCGATCCCTTGGGTATTCCATGCCGAACCGTAGCCCAGCTCGACGAGGTGCGTAATTTTACCCAGGCAGGACTAAGCTGAATCAACACCCTGACCATAGGAATGTCTCAAACGGGAGCGATCTCGCGCAGCACGTACCGAGGTTCGTATTTAGCCAGACGTGAAAACCTCGTTTAAACTTTGGCGTAGCACTCCTCCCGACTCAAGGCGTGGCAAGACGCGTACTACAAACAGAAGGCTCAAGTCTCGCGCATCAACTACGACTAGTGAGTCGCGGAATATCGGCCGAGATTTATCTAACCGCCGACTCGAATTCTTAGCATTAAGCTCCTTTCCGGTGTTGAAGGAAAGAAAGCACAGGGAATTTTGCGCACACCCAAGGGTGAGGCGATCTTCGAGGCCTTTAATAGGGATCTCACTAGGATCACGTATACCGGCAAGCCACCTTTTTTTTCTTCGGGTTTGAATCAATCTAACATGATCAACATTTAGTTTGGATGGAGAATCGGGAGCTCCTGTTCGCCCAACTCGAGTACATGCTCAACGGTGTTTTTCCCGCGGGAATGGTCGGCCGCCCGAACGACAAGCTACTGTGCTCGTATTGCCCGCGTTTGATCAAGGTGAAGGGTATGGCGGACCATGTGGTGGATAAGTGCGTATTTCCTTATTATGTATGTGACTTGCTCCTTCTGACGCCTCGCCCGACCATTTAGACACCCCGAACAGAACCCGGACGCTATTCCATTTATCCGAAGTCGAGACGAAAAGCACTGTGATGAGTGCCCAGCGAGCAAGCGCGTTTATACCAAACGAGGGCTCAAAGACCACAAACTAAACAAGTAAACGCTCGTGTCCATCTGGCGATATTCCGAGCTGAAGACTTTGACAGACACGCGACTACATCACTATCCGACAAATGAATGCTAAGAATCCTCGACTCGATTTGTAGAAGTCAGAGCGGTATAAATGCGGAAAAACTTTCAATTGTAGTATCGAAACATACACAGGAACTGGATATTTTACTAGTGAATCACTAGGAAATTTGTGAGCAGTCTGGGCAGTAGTCCAGAGGAAGACAAGCACCAGCATATTTGGCCTGCTCGATTGCGAGTCGTCCGCAAGGCGGTGAACCAATGTAGAGCCATTGTCGACATACCGCGGCAACTCAGACCATCAAAGTGCTTGAGCGCGTCGTCGGAACTTCCTGCCCGCGTCTAAACGACCTATATTCCACAAAATCAGTCGGTAATTGACCTCGACGGAGGGTAGTAGCGCTCCCCTTCAAAGAGAAATGAGTTCAAACCCAATAAGGTGCATCCGGAACGTTCAACTTGAATAAGAAATTTCCAATGGGTTTTAAAGAAGTCCTTTAACGGTGGGCGCCAGGATTTGAGAGCAGAGGGAGGCTCAGGAAGGGAATGACTCAAACGAGCCCAAAACGAGCACACATTCCGGCAGCTTTGCGGACAGAGGTGTTGTGTGTACTGGACCGTGCGGGGGCAGAGGGATTCCGAGGGAGGAACCGCGATAGTCTTCTCCCAGAATTTTGCGCCCAGACTCCTTGAGGTGAAAACTTAAGAAAACTTGGTGGACAAGGGCGGAGGAAAGATGCATCACCGGCTGTCGGCTCCGGCCGGTGCGGTGACTCGCCTGTCGTCGACCCTCAAGTCCCACGTACCCTGCTGCATAGCTTGCCCCACGACCCCGATGTGCCCCTTTGCCACCCAACCCTACCATGTATTCGAGAGTTAAAGGACCCACCCCACATCAAAACACGTATCTTGGACAATTTCTACCGTCTCCTGCTGGATGCACAAGCCGTCCTCATCTCCCTTGCACTGGCAACCCCGACGCCGGAACAGGTGCCTTTCCACTCCAACTCTCGCGCGACAACTGAACATATCGCCAGCCACGAATTTAAGGTCAATCTTAGGCATACTACCGGAGAGTCTGTGAGTCTCTGCATCCATTCTCCCCCGCTCTGGATACTATACAGTCCTATCGCGCCCTGCGTTCCCGGCGTATCTCGGGTCTGTGTTATTCGCCGATGGACTCCTGGTCTTTTTAGCCTGGTCCATCGGGCACCTTCTTCCCCTCGCCTCTTTTCGCGATACTTCCCGTCTCTGCGCCAAACTCTTTTTGACTTGATCTCTCTGTCCTGCAACTGCTAAAAGTTATAACAGCCTCTTCCTCCTATCGTATACTTCAAAAAAATTTCCTGTACTCGGGCCTGGTCTCCCTTCTCCACGTCTAATCAACGTTCCACGGACCGAGCAGCGCCTGGCCAAATCCCGGACCTGCTGCCACAAGGTATGTTCGTGAGTATGCTCCGTATGCATGATTCATTAGCCTGTTAGATCTTGCAGCGCCTGGTACCGTCCGCACACCGTAAGACTACTAGGTGCAACGCGATGGTGCATGGTAACCAGAGCTGAAGCTTAGGTGCGTCGTTATCATGATCCATCCATTTCTTCGGTGCTCAAGTGCGGAATTTCTGCTCAGATCGGACCGACGAGTTTCAATAGAGCGCGGTGGGAAGATCGCTCGTTCCTTCTCCAATGCTGGCGCGATCTCAGTTTGTACTGTCGAATGATACGCGTGCAGAAGTATCTACCCGCTTTCGAAGCTGGGTGAGTATTATTTCGGTATCGTGTGCTTCAACGGCTTGTCGTTACTAACCTCGATACTAAGCTAGAATATCACTACGAACCGGGCGCACACTGCCTCTCGAACAACTGTACTTAATGCCTATCCACCGCCCGCCTCACAGTATCTTCGCACCCGGATGATGTCGACACAGCCGGGGCTCGGTGCTGTCTTGTCGACGTTCAGCGGCGGTATTCCCATATGGGCGGCCTCATATCGCCACGCCGGACGTTGCACCTTTGGCCTCAACTCTCAGCGTCGTGGTGGAAGCCGTGGTCTGTAGCAGGAATCGAATGGGGCGGGAGAGCGGGAGTGGTTCACTCGTGGCGATAAGTAGAGGCAGAGCCCGTTTTATTACTTGAGTCGTTTCTGACCTGTTTTATATATGTCCTGCCGTCTCTCTCGAGTCCTTCTTCAAATATTGTGCGCCCTTACTGCGCCTCCGCCGAATATTATCTAACGTCGCCACCGGTGTTTGGGCATGCTGCGATTCGAGGTCATCATCCTTTTCATTCCTCCTTTCCTTGTGCCTCCATGGCGGTTTGGCCGTGGTCATCTAGGTAGCGCTCCGGGATCAGAAGAATGCCCCCCGTCGCGTTGTGCGGCGTATACTCGGCGTTCAAACTCTTCTAAACAGAGCTTGAATGAGTTTCGCAATCGAGCCAAGCGTTCACTGCCAGGGCAGGCTGGGGTCCAACACCCGAAAGATTCAAGAGAATTCGCGCAGGGGTTCACCGGGTCATGTCGCCGAGGCGCTCTGCTGACTCTTCAGGCTTCAAAGTCTCCATAAACTCGGGAATTGCCGAAGGGGTACTTAAAGGCGTCAGCCACTTTGGAACAGCCTCAGCGCTCTTGCGCTCAACTTCCATCATCTCCCCTTCAAGTGAGTTTCTGCCTCTCCCTCCCGCCTGTACTGACTCTTTTTCCTCACTCTCTCGGGTCTGTCTTCAAAGGTGCTTACAGCCCTCCTCCTCTCCGCTCGTCGCTGACTATTCCTTGGACAGCCGTCGACACCGCCGCCGACTTTGCGGCACGCGGGATGGGTGTGTGAAGCCACGGCCCGAGGTGCAGCTGTGAGCGGTCTGTATAAGACGTCGCGTCGACCAGTTTTATGCATCGGGAGTACGGAGTCATGCTCATTCCACAGTGAGGCCGTCAGACGACTTGTGGGTAACTCTTGGGCTCCGGCCCTCGAATGACTGCTTTTCGGATGGCGCAACCGACACTGCCAACCGCACATCGCCTCGCGGATTCGGGTACGTGTTCTTCTATCCTTTTCGTTCTGTCGCTGAATTCCTCGTTTACAGAATCGCCGCCGACACCGCCGCCGACTTTGCGGCACGCGGGATGAGTGTGTGAAGCCACGACCCGAGGTGCAGCTGTGAGCGGTCTGTATAAGACGTCGCGTCGACCAGTTTTATGCATCGGGAGTACGGAGTCATGCTCATTCCACAGTGAGGCCGTCAGACGACTTGTGGGTAACTCTTGGGCTCCGGCCCTCGAATGACTGCTTTTCGGATGGCGCAACCGACACTGCCAACCGCACATCGCCTCGCGGATTCGGGTACGTGTTCTTCTATCCTTTTCGTTCTGTCTCTGAATTCCTCGTTTACAGAATCGCCGCCGACACCGCCGCCGACTTTGCGGCACGCGGGATGAGTGTGTGAAGCCACGACCCGAGGTGCAGCTGTGAGCGGTCTGTATAAGACGTCGCGTCGACCAGTTTTATGCATCGGGAGTACGGAGTCATGCTCATTCCACAGTGAGGCCGTCAGACGACTTGTGGGTAACTCTTGGGCTCCGGCCCTCGAATGACTGCTTTTCGGATGGCGCAACCGACACTGCCAACCGCACATCGCCTCGCGGATTCGGGTACGTGTTCTTCTATCCTTTTCGTTCTGTCGCTGAATTCCTCGTTTACAGAATCGCCACCGACACCGCCGCCGACTTTGCGGCACGCGGGATGAGTGTGTGAAGCCACGACCCGAGGTGCAGCTGTGGGCGGTCTGTATAAGACGTCGCGTCGACCAGTTTTATGCATCGGGAGTACGGAGTCATGCTCATTCCACAGTGAGGCCGTCAGACGACTTGTGGGTAACTCTTGGGCTCCGGCTCTCGAATGACTGCTTCTCGGATGGCGCACCCGACACTGCCAACCGCACATCGCCTCGCGGATTCGGGTATGCGTTCTTGTATCCTTTTCATCTTCTCGCTGACGCTTTTCTCAGACACGGGACAGTTTTTTTACTTAACTACATTTCTCCGCACCCCCCTTGCCATACGTTCAGTAGAGTAGTTTCCCGAGCGAGGTCTTGCATTTCCTGACGCCTTCTTGTCGTGAAGCTCGGGCCTATACCTTCGGGTAGACCAAGAGCGTCTTAATATGCACCATTACCTTGTCCTGTATTGAATACATCTTTTTCGACCTGGCTTCATATTTGTGTGATGTTCAGCGCGCAGCGGACCGCCACGGAAAACTTGACAGAAACCATCATCCCGCCTGCGACACCTAGTTCCAGAACACCGAACACTATGCGCCGTCTATGTCTGCGCTCCTCGTGCTTGGTAGGCAGCGCTCCAGACATAATTCTCTCGGTATTCTGCATGTTGTGCACTTGCCTCCAACCGTGCTAACGATGCTGCCCAAGATCATGGAATTTTCCAGCCCGGCCGATCTCACGCAGCTTTACTCGGTCTGCCGACTGTTCAAGACTCTTCTCACTGCGAACCCTAGCTGCTGGAAACGCGCACGGCAGAATCTCCGCATGCCAATCGATCTTCCTCTTGGACCAACGAAGTTCGAGTCGGTACAGGCCGCGTTGGCTTCAATTCAGCAGCAGAAGACCCAGGCCAGTCGTTTGGAACTGCGGTGGGCGAACTATATTTTCGGGGAAGGGAAGTGCATGGTTCGTCCCCAAACCTAACCGCCCTCGACCTCATCTGAGTGCTTTTCTCTCCACCTCAGGTTTGCGGCGGCACGGCCCCATCGACCGCGCCATTCGCATTCTTGCTGCAACTGAGGTGTTGCTCCGTGAGTGGTGTATGATCACCCCAGCATATTATATGCTGACCGGAGACGTTCTCTCGCAGAATGGTTGCCTGCATCGCGCCTCTGGGTGCGTGTCTGTTTCTGACTCGCCCCAACATGCACACTGACTGACACCCCGCGGCCCCTCAGACGCCGTTTCCGCGCGCTTGTATCCATCCCAGAAGACCTGCGGAGTGGCAGGGTCATTCCCCCCGCAAAACGCCCCGCTCACCCCGGAATTCAATGGCTTGGGCATCACAAGGGATTTTACAACAAACAGCTGCTGGACGTTGTCAAACGGGACATGCTTACCCTTCGCAAGAATTCAGCCACCCAGAAAAGCTTCGACGACCTATATTCCTTCTTCTCCGCTCCACGCACTCCTACAAATCCTTTGGCAGGACGTGGCCTCGATAAAGGACCTCGTGGACCAGTTCAATCTGGTACCCTTCTTCCCACTGTTGCGATACACCCCCCCTCAACTTGCCTTCGACAGGCAGTTCGGATACAGGACGCATGGAACAAGCGGTATTCTCTGGAGGTGCAGAATATCAGACGACAGAACATCGACCTGTAAGCGTGTATTCCTCCCGTCTTGTTCAACCTCACTGATATAGCTCCAATTAGCTTGGAGAAAATCGCAGCGGCAAACCGGTGTAAGCTCCACCACCTGCTGGACAGTCCGCTGCTTCTGCGAGTTTTTACTGCGTTCAATCGGGATTTGACGCTCATGGATATGGCCGGTGAGTGGTTATTGACCCTCCTGCCGCCTTGGTCCGTTGACGAACAGTGCGTAGTTTGGACTCTGAATTCTGACGCGGTGTGGAAAGAGCTCAAAACCGCCAAGACATCCACCAGCTCTCAGCCTCCGAGTCGCAGCACGCCGACTGGCCTCAGTTGTTTCATGTGCCCGACTACTTCCCAACGGCGATACACCAAGCAGAGTCTATTCGAACACACGGCTGCAGTGTGAGTCTCTCGTTATTTCCGCCTCGGGCGAGACTTTTCTGAACGAGCTGAGCAGGCATTCGAGCGAATCGGAGGGGCATGTTCGAAGCTGAATCTGTCTTTTTCAATTTGTATAAATTTATTAAACTTGTCGATTTGTGGAATATATCCCTACTACCCGTACTATCGCATACCCAAATTGCAAGTGATGAAACCAAGGGAGAGAAAAGTGAGACCAATTTGAGCAACACCGTTGTTTGCGGCCTGAACTTGCAGGGAGCTGGGACTGCTCAAGTGGATGGAGGTGCGCGCCGT
Organism: Mycena filopes; assembly: GCA_029281495.1. Taxonomy (NCBI): domain Eukaryota; kingdom Fungi; phylum Basidiomycota; class Agaricomycetes; order Agaricales; family Mycenaceae; genus Mycena; species Mycena filopes. The sequence continues at coordinate 746,650 of JARIHR010000005.1, read as the reverse complement.
CACGTTCCGAACGGTCAAACTGCCTCGCCAGAACACGATATATTGGGTGCAAGTCTACAAAACGATAAGCGCCAACCGGTGTCATAATTTCCTGAGCAGTCATGAGCCGACTAGGAATAAGGACACGGACAGAGGAAACATACACTGTCTCTTCTTCCTCGTTCGCCGACGAAGCCCCTTGGACTTGGGCGCGAAGAGAGCGGGGAAGGAGCCTACGCGCAGGCGATGAATGGTCCGTGCTAGCGCAATGGCCGCCTGCGTACCTCGGAGTCGACTCCATAGCTCCAGCCGCCATCGTATCTGGCGCTGGGTTCTGTAAATGGCCTCCTCGGCGTCGTGCATCTGGCGCAGCGCCTCCGCCTCGGTTGGAGTTGTAGCGCTTTGAGTGTGGTCGGAGCTGCCCGTCGAGCGAGTGCGGTGAGGCGGCATGGTGGTTGTGTTTAGGAACCGTCTTGACAAACAATCACCGATAGAGTCCGTATAAACCAAATAGCAGAGAACTCCCCGGCGAGTTACAAATGGTAGTAGGGATAGCAGTGTCCATGTGTTCAAGCCACCCCAGCAGCCTCCTCCGCCGCCTTCTGCACCGCCGCCTCCTCCGCCGCCTTCTGCGCTGCAGCCTTCTGTTTTCTCTTCTGTTTCTTGGACAACTTCTTTGGGCGGGGCGCCGGCGCTTTGGACTTCGTCTTCTTGGTCCCTGCCTCAGCTCCGGTTCTAGGACGCTTGGCAACCTGGGCAGAGTCAGCGAAGGGACCGAGCAAAACGAACAATAAACATACCCTATAGTCAAGGTTGATTTCCGCCTCGTATTCTTCGCGGTTATTCGGCTTCGCATCCTGAGCTGCGATGGAAATGAGTTTGCATCGATGGAGGACGGGGACTGAACCCAAAAAAATGAAAATGCGCACGCGAATGGTTGCCTTGGTCCACTGCCTCCCACACGACCTCGATGTCGGCCTGAATCTGCGCGCTGTGCGACTCGAGGGCGGCGAGGAGGATCTTGACTTTCTCCAAACGCGCCAGGAGGGACGGCGAGGCGGGCGGGGCGGGGGTGAGGTCGAATAACCCGCGAATCATGGCGGGAACGGCGGCGTTGTGTATTTCGGTCACGGTTGCAGCGGGCCCGGGGGCGGACATGGTAGGTGGTGGGGTAGTGGTGGTGGTGGTTCAGTTGAAGCACTGTGTTCCAAATTGGGACGTTGGCATTTCTGATGACCGTCGCCCCTATATCGGCGGGGTGGGCGACAGAGGAGGAAGCGGAGTGAGCGCGGGGGATGCGCCGGGGAGCGGCTGGGTGGGCGAAGGAGGAGGCGGAGGAGCGAGCGCGGGGAATGCGCCGGGGACGAAAGGGGACGACGAGCGAGTAGCGAGCGCGGGGGATGCGCCGGGGAGTGGAAGGGTGGGCGACAGAGGAGGCGGAGGAGAGAACGCGGGGGATGCGTCGGAGAGTGGCTGGGTGGGCGACAGAGGAGGCGGAGGAGTGAGCGCGGGGAATGCGCCGGGGACGAATGGGGACGATGAGCGAGTGGCGAGCGCGGGGGGTGCGCCGGGGAGTGGCTGGGAGGGCGACAGAGGAGGCGGCGGAGCGAGCGCGGGGAATGCGCCGGGGACGAATGGGGACGACGAGCGAGTGGCGAGCGCTGGGGATGCGCCGGGGAGTGGATGGGTGGGCGACAGAGGAGGCGGAGGAGAGAACGCGGGGGATGCGTCGGGGAGAGGCGGGGTGGGCGACAGAGGAGGCGGAGGAGTGAGCGCGGGGAATGCGCCGGGGAAGAATGGGGACGATGAGCGAGTAGCGAGCGCGGGGGGTGCGCCGGGGAGTGGCTGGGAGGGCGACAGAGGAGGCGGCGGAGAGAGCGCGGGGAATGCGCCGGGGACGAACGGGGAGGACGAGGAGGAAGAAGAGGTGCTTAGCTGGGAGCGAGAACGCGCGGAGATACGACGGGAGCAGGTGAACGCCCTTGTCATCGTCGACGAGCGCGCGCACGAGGAGGTCACGGACGAAGAGGTGCGTGAAGCAATATGGGCGGGCGACCCTTGGAAGGCGCCCGACTCGCACGGCATACAGATGGGCTTCATACATCGAGGATGGCCGGTGATTGCTGACTGGATAACTCATCTCTTCAAAGCGTCGGTAGCACTAGGCCTAGTCCCCATCCGACTCAAGTCGTCCGATGCGTTACCAACTCTAAAGCCGGCCAAGAAAGACAAAACAAGTCCCAAGTCGTATCGACCAGTTGAGCACCACGGAGAAGCACTCGCAAAACCGCTCGAACGCCTGGTCGCCAAACGGATATCGCACGAGGCGGAAACACTGGGGCACCTGAGGGAGGAGCAGTTTGGGGGCCGACCAGGTCGCAGCACGCAGCAGGCCGCGGACGCGTTCATTCACCTAGCGCGAGCGCATATGGACGAAGGGATGGTGGTGTCCACAATGTGTTTCGATCTCAAAGGCGCGTTCAACGGGGTGAGCCATCGAGTGGTCGCGGAGGAGCTCGCGGCCCTGGGATACTCGCGAACAACCATTCTATGGGTCCTGTCGTTCCTAGACGGCCATAGAGTGACCATAGTGATCGACGGGAAGAGAACTGTTACCTTCCGATGCACAGATCGTAGCGCCCCGCAAGGCTCGGCGCTATCGGTGATCCTCTTCCTGCTCGTCATTAACCGGCTTTTGAAGCGGCTCGCGGCACTGTCGGCATCGGTGGAAACGCCGACGTGGATGGGCGGCTTTATCGACGACATCACCTACACGACAGCGAGCAAGTCAATCCTTCAAAATGTGGCGACGCTAGAACGAGCAGGGGCGGTGGCGAAGGAGTGGGAGAGGGAAGATGAGGCGAGGTTCGAGGAGGACAAGACGGACCTGCTACACGTTTCCGGCGGCAGGAAGGATCTGTCGAGCTTTGGGGTGCGATTCGGTGAGCACTTTATTAAACCGGCGCTCTCGGTGAAATGGGTGGGGATGGTGCTTGACAAGCACCTCGATGGGAAGGCTCACGTTACAGCAAGAGCGGCGTCGGCGGCAAGGACGCTCAACGCGTCGATTGCAGTCATGCACTCGACGTGGGGCATGAAGCCGACCCTAATCCGCGACTTGGTGAGAGCGACGGTCGTTCCGTGTGCCGACTACGGGGTTGCATCATTCCTTCCGCTCCCGCAATCCACCTTCAAACCCCTCGATAAGGTCAACAAGTCGGCGACAAAGTGCATTACTGGCGGGTACAAGACAGCAGCGCTAGCGGCTCTGGAAATAGAAGCGGCGATTCTCCCAGCCCAGTTACGTGCCGAACGGAATGCGCTACATGCCGTCTCTTCCTACCTCACCCTCCCGCGCTCCCACCGACTCCACACCCTCGTATCGGACGCCATCTCTAGGCCCCCAAGAAACCCTCAGCTGTGCTCGATCCTGCATATGGTGGAACGCCTCCCAGGCGTGAAATGGCCAACAACGGTGCCAGCGCGTGGACAACGTATACGTCAACGCAACACCCCGCGGGTTGTAGGACCGGACGAGTCGGATGCACCCTTCGATGCGACGCTAGGGATGGAGCCCATCGTCCCGGTGTATGCGCCGCCGTGGAACCACACGCTACCCGTGACGACAATTATACCGGGCAAGGACGACGCCATGAACGCTCTGGAGCTGGCGACGTGCGACGCGCGGGTAAAGGGGGCGACATGGTATACGGATGGGTCGCTAATGGAGGGGAGGGCTGGGGGGGCAGCGGTGAGGGTGGAGAATGGGACGGAAATGGAGAGGATCGTGGTTCCGTTGGGGGAAGGCCAGGTGTGTGATGGTGAGATGGAGGGGTTGGTACGGGCGACAGCGAGGGCGCTGGAGGGAGGAAACACGCATGTACTCTGTGTTGCGGACTCGCAAGCCGCACTTCGCGGTATAACATCCACCACACCTCGCTCGGGCCAGTACCGCGCCATTCAATACGACGTTCTCGTACGCACCGCACAGCAAGACTCTCCCCACCTCTCGATCGTCAATCTATGGACCCCGGCACACATCGGAACGGAGGGCAACGAGCTGGCGGACGACGCGGCGAAGAGCGGGACGGAGATGATGCCGGACCCAGGGCTTTTTGTCTCACTCACAACGGTACGCCGGCAAGTCCATCTGCAAACGATTGCGGAGTGGAACGAGCGTTGGAAGAAGTCCACCACGGGAGCCCCGCTGCGCACCATCGACCGCTCACCCCCCTCCCTTATCCCTCGACCCCTCTATGCGTCAAGAACACTACCCCGCAAACTGTCGTCCGCCATCGCACAAATCCGCACCGACGCGTCGCCGCTGAATGCGTACAGATACAAGATCGGAGTGGTGGAGTCCCCACGGTGCGAGCAGTGCGGTGCCGCGAGCGAGACACGAGCACACTATCTGCTGGAATGCCCGCGGTGGGAGCTGTTCCGCCAACCGTTGCACGCAGCATGCAGGGAGGTCGGGCTCTTTGGCTCGCTCCATCTCTCACCCCTCCTCAATCATCCGAAGCTCCTCAAGCCGATAGCTGCCTTTGTCGAAGCGACCGAACGTTTCAAGTAGAACAGATACGTACCGTATTTTCTCTTCCTTCCTCAATCTCTCCTCTCTCTCTTCCTCCCTCTCCTTCTTCCTCTCTTCCTTCCCCCGTCCTTCTCCCTCGCAATCCATGACCTACAATACATTCCAATAATTTCGCTCGACAAACCACTAGAGAAACCCAATTTACGTACCCCACCAACCACAGCGAACCTGATCCCACTTACGAAGACAACATTCAAGTAAACTCTTTACCGTTACACGAATCCCTCAACCATTACCCACATACGCGATACCATTAAAACCAGATTAGATACACCCCACCTTTAGGTACAACTGTCATAGCCATTCGGCCCACATGCAGTAGAATAAATTGACTGATGATGATGATGATGATGATGATGATGGCCCCTATATCTGCAAAAAGGTCCAAGTAAATTACAGTGAATTGAAAACCTTCTCTTCGAGACGCACGGATATCCGCTGGCTACAGTGCGATCCTCGACCCGCATCTGAAAAGGGAGAGAAGCACAGTCAGTATGCGTTTGGGATGTTGGGATTCGGAGGCAGATTGAATCCTCGCGTTCCCCTCAAGTTCTCGTGACTCCAGCTAGAGACTACCGCCTCTTCTGTGTGCTGTGGTAGCGTACAGGGCCCCTGGAACGCAGCAACGTTGTCAACGTTGTCAACTATGAGAGAAGTGGTCAGTGTAAATTAAACCGATAGTCCGTCTCCAACTCATAGTCGGTCTCGATAAGATCGAGCAAGGTATCACGGGACGTACCAATCACCACGTAATCTGGGGCGAAGTGAAAACGCCCGTACTACCGCACCGCTGCGACTGTCGGCAAATTTAAAGGGACCGGCGCCAAGTACCAATCGTAATCTTCGTCTTCACGCTGCCTGCACTGAACCGGGCCGTCAGGAACGTTAAAATGTCGCATGGACGAGACGCGCCATGATGATGGCGCGGCCGCCACTCTGATGACCCCCGCCTGAGGTGGTTTGGAATTGAACTCGAACCTTGCTGAATATCCCGCACATGGCTTGAAGGCCCCGAAGGAAGTTGAACGCTGAACCTTGGAAGCGGGGTTTTAATTCACATCTTGTCGTACTTTTGAACGATCGCAGGAACGTAGCGCATCAAGGTGTGCGAGTCGAGAAATGGAAAATGGTGTCCTAGTGGCTAAATGTGAAGTTGAGCCAATTGACGGTCTTCAGAGAACGATCACGCGTCGAGGAGTCAGGAAGGTAAGAGCAGCGGCGCGGAAGCTTGATTTCGCGATGAAAAGTAGGTGGCTTGTAGGTATTTGTCTCCCTGTAAACAGTCAGCACACCGCAAACCACGACATGCAAAGCGCATAACGGCTCACTCTCAATGTTTCCCGAACCGCGCGCAACTCTTTCTTCACCATTTTACCCAGCGCAAGCAGCCTCGGGGGCGAAAAAGGAAACCACATTGTGTCCGTTCACCGCTCTGCATGGCACCGCACACCCAAACTCGCAGATGCGCCGCGACGGCGCTGGAGTCCAAGAATCCTAGAAAATATCGAGCGCATCAGGAATTGGTGAAAGCACAAAGGAGGGGCAGAGAAACTTCACTTGGAGTTGGCAGGCCAGAGATCCCAATGGCACTCGGTGGAAGAGAAGAGAAGAGATAGCAATGGAAACACAACAGACCGAAGGGAAACGCAGACTTGCGGGAGTACGGAACGGGCTGCGGATACGTAGAGTCCGGCCGCGCACAATATTTCCAGACCCGTGCGATGTAGTAACCTTCCGCCTAGACGTCAACGAACAGCGCCCGCCCTCGAGCATCTCCAAGCTCATCACTTCGAGTCGCAGATGTGGGATTGGTGTTCGAATCCAGGGGCGGCATGAAGGCCTTGAAAGGCGTAGGGGAAGAAATGGCGCCTCGAGGGCTTCCGGAGGTCTGGATGATACTGGATCTGTCTGGCTGCGACTTGAGGCTTGTGTGAATGAGGGTGCGCACCCGTTCGAAGTGGTCCCCTCGGATTCTAGCCTTCACGGATACAGGAGCAACGAACAATGGGAGGGGCAGGCCATCGTTCGCCGGTGGGGGGCGTTGGAGATGCTGGGCTGGGCCGTTGTCGTCGTAGTCCGCAGAGCCTCAAAGGGGTTATGTCGCACAATGTGGACGGCGCCGAAACGTCGGGCATCTGATGTCGGTGACTCGGAGACGGAGATCTCCTGTTTCTCTTCTTGCCTCCATCCTCTTCCTTGTTTCCCCCAGCGACCGCCTCTCCTGCTTCTGTTCCTGGCGACGCCCATTTCACTGCTTGCACACATCTCTGGGCCGTGGAGTAGCTCCCTTCTGGATTTTGTACCGCTCATGGCTCACGACTTGGATTGCTGGGCTTGGGACGCCGTCAGATGCGTCCACGGCTTGCTACCAGTCCTGGGTGGACTACCGAGACATCGACGTAACCGCGGCCTGAATCTGGAGTAATCTGGAATCTGCGCGCACTACACCAACGTCCCAATGTAAGTTTCCCAAGCCCTGGTTGTGATCGCTTGGACAAGCTGAACGACGTCGGACGCGGAGAAGACATCGATATTGGGGACTCGTGCGTTCCTGTCCATGTAAGACTCTTCCTCGCGCGATGAACGAGAGGCTACTCGGGTATGCGCCGGCTGGTTTGCCTGTCGTGCTACCCCGACGTACGGCGGGTATCGGCTGGCTGTCCTGTTGAGATAATCCCATTTCACTGTGAGAGTCGACATACGAGAGAGGCAACGCTGGTGCGGAACACGCCAAGTACGCCTGCGTGGATGATGAGCGTGGTGCTCCCATTTCTTGCTGTGTTGAGTTTAATGCGCTACTTCGTGCTCACTGGCGGCGCAGCCTGACCGGATGGCTTGGGGATCTGACTCTTTGTGACTTCTGCCCTTGTCGCCTTCAATGAATGAAGGTGAAGATAAATATCCGCGCACCGTGAGATGTGTCCACCTCGTTTACTGAACCACGACGAGAGAAGCGGTAGATCACAAGGCTTCCCCTGCTTGGAATAAACCATCCGAGTTCACCAGAGTTTTTGCAGAGATGCACTACATCCAGGCTGCCAGCCAGAACCCAGAACCAAGTTTTTGGCAATTCAAAGACCCCGACATGAATCCAACTTGACGGAAGTGGGTTTATTTTCTATTTGATTCCAGCTTCTCTTCGTCGTTGGTTGAACGACGGAATGGGAGTTGACGAGGCAGTTGCGAGGGAAAGGTTCAAAGTCTTGCAGAGTAGTCGAGTTCAACGCTGCGCCTCGAGCGAGTGTCAAGTGATGGACGTGATTGGCGTAAGCACCGCCTTCGTTAACATTCACACTCAAGTTAAAGCCTTTGAAGGTACTGGGTCCACACCCTCAACAGCTTCAGCCCATCTGCAACAGAGTCGCTCTCTGACTCCGATCACAATTTTCACCGTCCTATTACTTTGTCTCTGAGGTCGAGGACGATGCTAACGTGGCCCGACGCCGGTGACGATGGACGCCATTAGTTCACCCCGGTGGACCCTCCTTGGGAGCTTGCGTGGATTCCAAGGACACAGATTTGGACCGTTTTTTCCCCTCAAGTAAGCCTGCCTCTTTTCCACCTTCCCCACCCTGCTCTTCGCCACATCTCACGCATCGAGCGCCGCCTTGTAACAATTACCCCGTGTTCTTTTCGTCTAGGTTCTTATCGATGACGCAGACGACTTGCCGAGAAAATGCGACTTCAATCACCAAGGTCTCCCGCTCGTCGTTCTGAGCAGGTATGCCTTGTACGCATGTGCATCTCAATGCACTGGCAAGTATCAGATTTCGTATCGATATCCTTTCTACAGTGTCATCTACGATTTCGGCCCGTTGTCCAAGACTCCACGTCGAAGGCGGCTTTGGATCTTATGACAGCTCCCCCAATACCCCTGGCGGCAAGAATGGGAAGGCAGGAAGCAAGGGAAAGGAGCGAGGCGAGAGACGGTCTAGCTCCAGTCCTGTATGTGTTCTATGTGTTTTTCTTCCCCTTCCTTCCCTTCCGCCCGCGACCTTGCTTGAAAAGGTCAATTATGACTCTTTTCTTTTTGCATATATGGCCCTGTGGACGAACTCCCACCCATGTGTACTTATATACATTTCCCTGCCTCACGCTTCCGGACCATCCTTTCGTGTTATTGACGACCGGTCTCAATCACTCAGCATAGTGCGCGCGCCTCTCATCGCGCTTTCCACATTCGTCCCAGAGGGCTTTGTCTTGTGCGGGATATACCTGCGCGTGCTTGCACACATGCACCTCTCATCCCGCTTTCCACATTCCTCGTCGAGGGCTTCGTCTTGTGCCGCGTGCTTGTTCTGCCTGGGACGCGTCACGGGCTACTAGTGCGCGCCCTTCCCTGTGAATCCTCACACTGACCGCTTCTCTCATAGTTGGCAACATCGCATTGCAGCCCAGGCGACCTTTACGCTGCTACAGCACACAGAAGAACTGGTAGTCTCTAAGTCTGGTGGGAGCCCATCCGAATATATTAATCCCAACATCCTAAACGCATACTGACTGTGCTTCTCTCCCTCTTCAGATGCGGGTCGAGGATCGCACTGTAGCCAGCGGATATCCGTGCGTCTCGAAGAGAAGGTTTTCAATTCACTGTAATTTACTTGGACCTTTTTGCAGATATAGGGGCGACGGTCATCAGAAATGCCAACGTCCCAATTTGGAACACAGTGCTTCAACTGAACCACCACCACCACCACTACCCTACCACCTACCATGTCCTCCCCCGGCCCCGCTTGCACCGTGAACGAAATCCACAACGCCGCCGTTCCCGCCATGGTCCGAGGGTTATTCGACCTCACCCCCGCCCCGCCCGCCTCGCCGTCCCTCCTGGCGCGTTTGGAGAAAGTCAAGATCCTCCTCGCCGCCCTCGAGTCGCACAGCGCGCAGATTCAGGCCGACATCGAGGTCGTGTGGGAGGCAGTGGACCAAGGCAACCATTCGCGTGCGCATTTTCATTTTTTCGGGTTCAGTCCCCGTCCTCCATCGATCCAAACTCATTTCCATCGCAGCTCAGGATGCGAAGCCGAATAACCGCGAAGAATACGAGGCGGAAATCGACCTTGACTATAGGGTATGTTTATTGTTCGTTTTGCTCGGTCCCTTCGCTGACTCTGCCCAGGTTGCCAAGCGTCCTAGAACCGGAGCTGAGGCAGGGACCAAGAAGACGAAGTCCAAAGCGCCGGCGCCCCGCCCAAAGAAGTTGTCCAAGAAACAGAAGAGAAAACAGAAGGCTGCAGCGCAGAAGGCGGCGGAGGAGGCGGCGGTGCAGAAGGCGGCGGAGGAGGCTGCTGGGGTGGCTTGAACACATGGACACTGCTATCCCTACTACCATTTGTAACTCGCCGGGGAGTTCTCTGCTATTTGGTTTATACGGACTCTATCGGTGATTGTTTGTCAAGACGGTTCCTAAACACAACCACCATGCCGCCTCACCGCACTCGCTCGACGGGCAGCTCCGACCACACTCAAAGCGCTACAACTCCAACCGAGGCGGAGGCGCTGCGCCAGATGCACGACGCCGAGGAGGCCATTTACAGAACCCAGCGCCAGATACGATGGCGGCTGGAGCTATGGAGTCGACTCCGAGGTACGCAGGCGGCCATTGCGCTAGCACGGACCATTCATCGCCTGCGCGTAGGCTCCTTCCCCGCTCTCTTCGCGCCCAAGTCCAAGGGGCTTCGCCGGCGAACGAGGAAGAAGAGACAGTGTATGTTTCCTCTGTCCGTTTCCTCATCCTAGTCGGCTCATGCCTGCTCAGGAATGGCAAAGCCCACTGGCTGTCCTCGTTTTGTATTCTCGGAAACAATATATTCTGTTGAATCTGTTCTGGCGAGGCATTTTGACCGTTCGGAACGTTACGGCGCGCACCTCCATCCACTTGAGCAGTCCCAGCTCCCTGCAAGTTCAGGCCGCAAACAACCGTGTTGCTCAAATTGGTCTCACTTTTCTCTCCCTTGGTTTCATCACTTGCAATATGGGTATGCGATAGTACGGGTAGTAGGGATGTATATTCCACAAATCGACAAGTTTAATAAATTTATACAAATTGAAACAGACAGATTCAGCTTCGAACATGCCCCTCCGATTCGCTCGAATGCCTGCTCAGCTCGTTCAGAGAAGTCTCGCCCGAGGCGGAAAGAACGAGAGACTCACACTGCAGCCGTGTGTTCGAATAGACTCTGCTTGGTGTATCGCCGTTGGGAAGTAGTCGGGCACATGAAACAACTGAGGCCAGTCGGCGTGCTGCGAGGGTGAGAGCTGGTGGATGTCTTGGCGGTTTTGAGCTCTTTCCACACCGCGTCGGAATTCAGAGTCCAAACTACGCACTGTTCGTCAACGGACCAAGGCGGCAGGAGGGTCAATAACCACTCACCGGCCATATCCATGAGCGTCAAATCCCGATTGAACGCAGTAAAAACTCGCAGAAGCAGCGGACTGTCCAGAAGGTGGTGGAGCTTACACCGGTTTGCCGCTGCGATTTTCTCCAAGCTAATTGGAGCTATATCAGTGAGGTTGAACAAGACGGGAGGAATACACGCTTACAGGTCGATGTTCTGTCGTCTGATATTCTGCACCTCCAGAGAATACCGCTTGTTCCATGCGTCCTGTATCCGAACTGCCTGTCGAAGGCAAGTTGAGGGGGGTGTATCGCAACAGTGGGGAGAAGGGTACCAGATTGAACTGGTCCACGAGGTCCTTTATCGAGGCCACGTCCTGCCAAAGGATTTGTAGGAGTGCGTGGAGCGGAGAAGAAGGAATATAGGTCGTCGAAGCTTTTCTGGGTGGCTGAATTCTTGCGAAGGGTAAGCATGTCCCGTTTGACAACGTCCAGCAGCTGTTTGTTGTAAAATCCCTTGTGATGCCCAAGCCATTGAATTCCGGGGTGAGCGGGGCGTTTTGCGGGGGGAATGACCCTGCCACTCCGCAGGTCTTCTGGGATGGATACAAGCGCGCGGAAACGGCGTCTGAGGGGCCGCGGGGTGTCAGTCAGTGTGCATGTTGGGGCGAGTCAGAAACAGACACGCACCCAGAGGCGCGATGCAGGCAACCATTCTGCGAGAGAACGTCTCCGGTCAGCATATAATATGCTGGGGTGATCATACACCACTCACGGAGCAACACCTCAGTTGCAGCAAGAATGCGAATGGCGCGGTCGATGGGGCCGTGCCGCCGCAAACCTGAGGTGGAGAGAAAAGCACTCAGATGAGGTCGAGGGCGGTTAGGTTTGGGGACGAACCATGCACTTCCCTTCCCCGAAAATATAGTTCGCCCACCGCAGTTCCAAACGACTGGCCTGGGTCTTCTGCTGCTGAATTGAAGCCAACGCGGCCTGTACCGACTCGAACTTCGTTGGTCCAAGAGGAAGATCGATTGGCATGCGGAGATTCTGCCGTGCGCGTTGCCAGCAGCTAGGGTTCGCAGTGAGAAGAGTCTTGAACAGTCGGCAGACCGAGTAAAGCTGCGTGAGATCGGCCGGGCTGGAAAATTCCATGATCTTGGGCAGCATCGTTAGCACGGTTGGAGGCAAGTGCACAACATGCAGAATACCGAGAGAATTATGTCTGGAGCGCTGCCTACCAAGCACGAGGAGCGCAGACATAGACGGCGCATAGCGTTCGGTGTTCTGGAGCTAGATGTCGCAGGCGGGATGATGGTTTCTGTCAAGTTTTCTGTGGTGGTCGGCTGTGCGTTGAACATCACACAAATGTGAATCCAGGTCAAAAAATGTATTCAATACAGGACAAGGTAATAGTGCATATTAAGACGCTCTTGGTCTACCCGAAGGTATAGGCCCGAGCTTCACGACAAGAAGGCGTCAGGAAATGCAAGACCTCGCTCGGGAAACTAATCTACTGAACGTATGGCAAGGGGGTGCGGAGAAATGTAGCTAAGTAAAAGGCTGTCCCTGGTCTGAAAACAGCGTTAGAGGGAAAATGAAAAAGGTAGGTAGGAAAAAAAACGCACCCGAATTTGCGAGGCGATGTGCGGTTGGCAGTGTCGGTTGCGCCATCCGAGAAGCAGTCATTCGAGAGCCGGAGCCCAAGAGTTACCCACAAGTCGTCTGACGGCCTCACTGTGGAATGAGCATGACTCCGTACTCCCGATGCATAAAACTGGTCGACGCGACGTCTTATACAGACCGCTCACAGCTGCACCTCGGGTCGTGGCTTCACACACCCATCCCGCGTGCCGCAAAGTTGGCGGCGGTGTCGGCGGTGTCGGCGGCGGCGGCTCTGTGAACGAGCGAGGCTCAGCGAGAGAACGAAAAGGGTAGAAGAACACGTACCCGAATCCGCGAGGCGATGTGCGGTTGGCAGTGTCGGTTGCGCCATCCGAAAAGCAGTCATTCGAGGGCCGGAGCCCAAGAGTTACCCACAAGTCGTCTGACGGCCTCACTGTGGAATGAGCATGACTCCGTACTCCCGATGCATAAAACTGGTCGACGCGATGCCTTATACAGGCCGCTCACAGCTGCACCTCGGGTCGTGGCTTCACACACCCATCCCGCGTGCCGCAAAGTCGGCGGCGGTGTCGATGGCGGTTCTGTAAACGGGGGACTGAGCGAGAGGATGAAAAGGATAGAAGAACGCGTACCCAAATCCGCGAGGCGATGTGCGGTTGGCAGTGTCGGTGACGCCATCCGAAAAGCAGTCATTCGAGGGCCGGAGCCCAAGAGTTACCCACAAGTCGTCTGACGGCCTCACTGTGGAATGAGCATGACTCCGTACTCCCGATGCATAAAACTGGTCGACGCGACGTCTTATACAGACCGCTCACAGCTGCACCTCGGGTCGTGGCTTCACACACCCATCCCGCGTGCCGCAAAGTCGGCGGCGGTGTCGACGGCTGTCCAAGTAATAGTCAGTGACGAGCGGAGAGAAGGAGGGCTGTGAGCACCTTTAAAGACAGACCCGAGAGAGTGAAGAAAAAGAGTCAGTACAGGCGGGAGGGAGAGGTAGACACTCACTTGAAGGGGAGATGATGGAAGTTGAGCGCAAGAGCGCTGAGGCTGTTCCAAAGTGGCTGACGCCTTTAAGTACCCCTTCGGCAATTCCCGAGTTTATGGAGACTTTGAAGCCTGAAGAGTCAGCAGAGCGCCTCGGCGACATGACCCGGTGGACCCCTGCGCGAATTCTCTTGAATCTTTCGGGTCTTTGACCCCAGCCTGCCCTGGCAGTGAACGCTTGGCTCGATTGCGAAACTCATTCAAGCTCTGTTTAGAAGAGTCTGAACGCCGAGTCTACGCCGCACAACGCGACGGAGGCCATTCTTCTATTCCCGGAGCGCTACCTAGATGACCACGGCCAAACCGCCATGGAGGCACAAGGAAAGGAGGAATGAAAAGGATGATGACCTCGAATCGCAGCATGCCCAAACACCGGTGGCGACGTTAGATAATATTCGGCGGAGGCGCAGTAAGGGCGCACAATATTTGAAGAAGGACTCGAGAGAGACGGCAGGACATATATAAAACAGGTCAGAAACGACTCAAGTAATAAAACGGGCTCTGCCTCTACTTATCGCCACGAGTGAACCACTCCCGCTCTCCCGCCCCATTCGATTCCTGCTACAGACCACGGCTTCCACCACGACGCTGAGAGTTGAGGCCAAAGGTGCAACGTCCGGCGTGGCGATATGAGGCCGCCCATATGGGAATACCGCCGCTGAACGTCGACAAGACAGCACCGAGCCCCGGCTGTGTCGACATCATCCGGGTGCGAAGATACTGTGAGGCGGGCGGTGGATAGGCACGAAGTACAGTTGTTCGAGAGGCAGTGTGCGCCCGGTTCGTAGTGATATTCTAGCTTAGTCTCGAGGTTGATAACGACAAGCCGTTGAAGCACACGATACCGAAATAATACTCACCCAGCTTCGAAAGCACGCGTATCATTCGACAGTACAAACTGAGATCGCGCCAGCATTGGGGAGGAACGAGCGATCTTCCCACCGCGCTCTATTGAAACTCGTCGGTCCGATCTGAGCAGAAATTCCGCACTTGAGCACCGAAGAAAGGATGGATCATGATAACGACGCACCTAAGCTTCAGCTCTGGTTACCATGCACCATCGCGTTGCACCTAGTAGTCTCACGGCGTGCGGACGGTAACAGGCGCTGCAAGATCTAACGGGCTAATTAATATCATGCATACGGAGCGTACTCACGAACATACCTTGTGGCAGCAGGTCCGGGATTTGGCCAGGCGCTGCTCGGTCCGTGGAACAGACCAGGCCCGAGTACAGGAAAGGCTTTTGAAGTATAAGATACGAGGAAGAGGCTGTTATGACTTTTAGCAATTGCAGGACAAAGAGATCAAGTTAAAACGAGTTTGGCGCAGAGACGGAAAGTATCGCGAAAAGAGGCGAGGGGAAGAAGGTGCCCGGTGGACCAGGCTGAAAAGACCAGGAGTCCATCGGCGAATAACACAGACCCGAAATACGCCGGGAACGCAATTTCTTGCTGAGTGCCGCTGAACATTGACGCGAGCGCCGGCTGTATAATAGCTCAGAGTTAAGTCAAGCAAAGACAGAACAAAAAGTCACATTTCAACACACCGCGCTCCCGATGACGTTCCGCAACCATCCTCCCACACACCCGCACGTAATTTTCCCCTCGGTGGTGTCAACCCTGGGCCACCGTTAAGGTTCCGAGGCACACAATCCAGAACTACTCGCACCTACTGTATACCAATGAGGTCGCGTACCCGGACGCCGGCCGCCAACCGGTTTCTGCTTTCTGACTTCTGCCTCGCTTCAACGAGAGCCTTTAACCTTCGTGAGGTATGACGTCTTCGCCGATGAAATACTGACGGTCTCGGCGCTCACGATCCGCAGTCGTATGTCGCATTGCGCAGGTGCGCGGCTTGACGGACTAACTTGAAGCCGGACGTCGGTGAACTAAAGAGAAATAAAACAACAGTCAGTGTTATCGCAGCATGAAACACACCTGGGGAAGCAAGCCCCGGATATGAGTGTGATTGCTCACAGGGAAGTCAATACGTCGAATGCTGTTGTAGCACGCAGTAGTTGGAAGAGCCTGCTGTCAATTGAAGCGAGGGTCATGATCGACGAGAACGAGAACAGACGATAGTGGAACGCACGATGACCGAACTATGTCGAGGTCTTACGTCGAACGAACTTAATCGCAGCTCCAGAACTGCACACAGTTGGATGAGAGAAACAACAGAGTAAGCTGCAAACTGAAACGGACCTTCGCGCGATTTTTCTGGATCACAGCCCTTGGAGAGATTTCGCTACCGACTTGGATGATCTGTGAAAGTCAAGGTCAGAATAGACGAGAATGAGTGACAGAGAATGATAGAACACACACCGTTGCGAAATCCCACAACCCAAGTTCCATATGCTTCGCACAAGCTGGAACTTTGAAGCTAAACAAGAATGAAATCAGTCAAAGACTTATACGACCATGAAGGACAAGGATGGAGGCCGAAGATAATGTTTACGTCCAGCCGTTGGACCCGGGTGGACCTGCGCACCGGTGCTGGCAGGAAGGGGCCAAAACACGGACACGGACGCACCATTCTCCCCGACACAGCGTCCAAGGACCAGTACACGAACGGCGGCGCACACGGCAGACTTCGAGCAGCGGGCCTTCCCCTCAAAGACATTCCTAGACGCGTCCCCGACCTTGAAGTCCTTTCCAGCGCTTTTTTGGGGGAAAGGTCGCCGGTGGCAAGATTGGTCTCGCCGTGGCCCGTCGGAGTCACCAGAGAGAGAGAGGAGGATGAATGGAGCTTGCCAGCAGTGACTCAGAGCTACCACAGATCTTTTTGAGGTGGATTCATCGCCTAGGAGTGAGAAGACTCTAAGAGAGTCGAGGTTCTGAAGAGAGCCGTCGCTGTCGTCCGGCTATCCGGTTATTCTTGGTGCCGACTCCCACAAGCGGCCAACACCAAGGGGGTCCAAAGATAAGAGAAAACGATATCACCTACAAAAGTTTTTTTCACCGAGTTTTGGGGAAAGGCTCAACAGGCCTGCATTGATCCCGCTTACCATCGTGGGATTGATGTGTTCGAAAACATTGATGCATGTTCAATTCAAAGGTTGAAAGTGCGAAGTGAAGGTATTATGTACGCAATTATATCCGTTGGTCACCAGAAAGTGTAAAACCTGGGCTCTCAACTCCCTGAAAGTCTTTTGAATTTAAATTTACCGAGAAAACCCATCTCCGGCTACCCACAATTGGCAGAGGGGAGGTACACTATCAGATAACTGTGGTCCAATGCTTGCTATGGTCATATATTGAGTGGTAGAATGCCCCCAGGCCCTCACAACTCCTGGCAGATAGCTCCTGGGCGCAAAAACTTTTGACCTACAAAAGTTTTTTTCCGGACCCTCCAGGCCCCCCCCCCCCCTCCCCCTAGCCGGTGTCGGCTATTCTTATCTTTGGACCCCTTTGGCCAACACGCGAAATGCACAGTTCTCGTTCAGCGAGGTCAGATTCAAAGTTGAAAGGTGCGAGCGAGAGCCCACGGGGAAGCACTGGACAACCGCAGTCGCTGCTTGGCCTTTGGTACAAAGTGGAAGTGGAGCACGTGGCCGCGTTTTGATGAATGATCGTCAATTCGCACCTTGTCTCTTGCTTTCATCCTCAACGGCGGTTCCATCAGTGGGCTGGAGGCCGTCTTCGACGGGTGCGCCCACTGCTTCAATATCTGCCACTGTATCTGGGACCGCTGGCAGCCAACCTGCGACTCCTGCGAACGTGGAATCCAGACCAAAGAAATTTTAAGACGCTGCCCGGAGCGTTGATTGGGATCCCAGATACTCCAGCGACGATGGCGCAATATAGAACTGCAAATAAGCTCCGATTCACCTCCATATCTTTTGTGATTCAATCTTCAAAATCTCTTCGCCCAGGTGGCTGAATTTGGCAGGCGGCAGAAACTGAGACATTCCAAACAACGGACAACGCCAGCCTCCTCTGCACGGCTTGAACTCGAACCACCACCATCTCAATACCCGTTAGTCGCCCTGTCCTCCTCCTCGCTCGTTCCAAGTCCTCCCACTAGAGTAATCATTACCTCGACCTCCGCGCCACGGTAAGCCTTCTTCATTCTCGTCCCGCCCGTTCCTGACTCTCCTCGCAGTCGATGGTTCACGACTTCAAGCACGGTATGTCTCATATTCTTATTTGCTGCTTACTTCTAACGGTATCCAGTCAGCACCAGGCCCGCTTCGACCACCAACGGGATGGCTCCGAGACCGCCGGCCTTGTACCCTCCGCGCCCTCCTGGTTTGGCGAGCACGCATCGGGAGTGCCCCGGCGACGAGATCCAGCGTGATGTCGGAGGTCCTCTAGCAACCGCCTTGTTGGGCGTTATGACCTTTTAACTCGCGTGCAGCACTGTGGTTTCCAGGCTGCGGGAGCTCGTCGGCCTCGGTCGTTCATCCCCTCCCGGTGTGGGCGCCATTTACGCTGGCTGTTCGGAGCCAAGTCAACGGCGGCTGGTTCTTCCGAGAATAAACTGTTCCCTCACCAAAGGCCCGAGGGAGGTGTGTGGGGGTGCGTGTACGAGCTTCCTGCCTCAGTGCGGGTCCCTGGAGCTCAGGGAGATTCCTCGTCGAGGTGATCCCGCAAGGGAAATGATCCGTTAGAGTTTGGCTCCCAGCGCATCGGACTGCCCCTGCCTGACGGTCTCTGCTTTCGCGTTCGATGGACCGGGTATGTCCCTTTCATACCTTATTGTACTCGTTCGTTGACCACCTTTTAAAGGTCCTTTTTCTTATTTACCTTTCGACGAATCCCATTACACTCTTTTCGTAGATACGTAGTTACTTCTCCAGCGACTGTGCACTCCCTCGACGTGGGGCTGGAGCCTAGTACTCGGAGAGTTTCCGGGGAAGCTAAAAGTGCATCTTGTATTATTTGTTCAATTCATCGTCTTTACTTCCACCGGTCTTTCCCCGAAACCCTTAAGCACCCGGATAACCGTCTCTTCCCTCAAATGATACTTCAAGCTCTTTAAGGCCCCATCTAGCCGAACACAACTACTGCCCAGACGTTAACTCCCCAATAATTTCGGCCTTTGCATAAGGTGACTTGATCTTGAAACGCATTGGGCCGCTTTGAAAAATGGATATTCATTCACTTTGAGGTTTGTGGCTACGGCTACGGCTACGGTTATGGACAAGACATATGTACATGCTTTGGTGTCGGTGTTGGGTACGGAAACGGCGAGGCTCGAGGTATCATACACGGGAAGGTAGGTACAAGAAAATCGCGAGGATGGGAAGGGCAAAAGACATATGTACAACATGGGAAGGTGGCGACACGACGGCGAGTGGTTGCTACAAGAAAGGAATACAGTGCTTGTTTTGGTTTCGTACGTGGATTCGGAGACGCAAGGAGGAATGGACTCTGCGGATGTGATGAAAAGAAAAGTTGGTACGAAAGGAATCGGAAGCGGAGGATAGGCGAAGGTAAGGAAGATTCAAGGTGGACGAGGAAGCGACAAGCCGTGAAGAACGCCGACTCAAGGTGAAGGCGAGGAGTCACAGCGCTCACCGCCCCCTCACAGTCGACCAGCCCTCGTTCGCTGCCTTCTTCGGCGGCGCGGCGCGGCCCTGTCCACGCCCCTCACTGCCCGTGGCCGACCCCGAGTCATCGTCCCATGGGTTCGCGCCCTTCTTCTTCCACCCGCCCTTGTTGTTGTCGTTGCGGCGCCCGCCTCCGTTGTTGCTGTTTTTGCCGCCTGTGCGAGAACATTGGTATGATTGATTTAAAGGCCGAACAAGATGAGCACGTACCTCTCTCCTTTGCCGCCTTCTCCCTCTCCGCCTCCCTCAGCATTCGCGCGTACTCCTTACATATTCCCTTCTTGCAGATGATCCCATGCACCGTGCACAAGATATCCTCCTGCTTCTTCCGCTCCTTCTCCAAATTGTCGTCGTCCTCGCCCCAGAGGCTCTCCACCACCTCCTCGTGCGCAACCTTGTACACGCCACCACCGTCGTACGAATCGGCGCCGAACCCCGACGCAGGCCACAACGCGTCCGCACCCCCGTCGAATCCATCCAGCGGAGCGCTCGGCATCCTCTCCCACTCCGCCACATACGCGTTTGGGTCCGGCGACGTTTCCACCGCCCCCGCCCCCGTGAGGTTCGAGTAAAGATGCGCCTCCATTGAGGGTGAGATCGAGATGTTGACGCGGCCCATACCCGTCGTGACGATGTCCAAAGATGCTTTGGTGTCGAGAGAATAGGCAGAGGAGGTAGAGGCGCTAGACGCGGATGTGGAAGCAGAGGAGTCCCGCGTTAGACCTGGAGGCCCGGGAAAGAAGCCCTCTTCGCCAGGGAGGGGGAATGATGTGATGCCGGGTGGAAAAGCTGGTGCGGTGGGGGTCAAGTCGAAGGCGGCGGACGCAGGAATGGGGACTATGTTATTGCCTTTCGGCCCAGTGGCGGTGTGCCCTACACGAAGTAAGTCAATGTAAAAGACAAAAAGGTGATAATAGGAAGGACAAGGACCGCGCGACGAGGGCAATGAAGAGAAAGAACGAGAGAAGAACTGGCTGACACCAGCCCGAGCACGACGGCCGCGCAATCCCCGAACACCAGAAAGTATCTTGGACAAGACCAAACTCCCGGAAAAGAGGATGGACATGGACATGGATACAACGAGGAGGAGCGCGACGAGGAAATGGGAAAGCAGATGGAGATATATCGTCGAGAAGGGATAACAATGAAGAGTTGTCGTTAAGAAGAACAGCGAGTAAGGAAGAGGAGCAGCGCCGGACCACGGGAAGAAGCTGAAATGGGAGAGACGGACGGAATGGAAGGGACAGGGAAGATAAAGCGGCGCTGAGAGAAAAATAGAAACACGTACAAGGCGCAGAGGATGTCGGCGGGATCGCCTTCCCTCCTTGCTTCGCGTTCTTCTTGCCGCCGGTGTTATTGGCGGTGGTGTTACTGGCGTTTGCGTTCTTCACACTGGCCTTGGCGGAAGCAGCCCATGCCCCCCGGAGTGCAGCCGGCGTGTTTGTCGGCGGAGCGTCTTTTTGATTTACCCAAGTGGCGGAGCCGGGCACTGAAAAGCCGCGGTGTGTCAGCACTTTTGTGAGAAAAACACCGGAAATACTAACCGATAGGCGCAGCAGCAGCCTTGGGAGGTGGAGGTGGCTTGACGCTGACGGGAAGGGGGCGGCACATGGGCTTGTTGGTGCGGTCCTCGGGAGGAAGAGGGCACCACGAGGTTTGGGGGTATGGGTGTTGGATCACGCTGGAACAATGAGTCGTTGAGAGTGTCGGCAAGACGAGCGCATAGTACATACCGGTTAAGGGGCGTCCAGTCCTTGAACCACGAGTCGGAGACGTTGATGCGTTTCCAGCCTAAAACATGGCAGTCAGTAAAAGTGAAAAGAGCAGCAAATGGCGATGCAATAAGAACGGTAGGGAGTAGACAAAGGAAGGAAAAACAAAACGTGGCGCTCACCATCCTTCTGCGCCGACCTTCCCGTGTTGTAGACTGAATAAAATATCTGGCTCACGCGACCCGCCTCTTCGACGCTGGGTGTGCGGAGGAACTCGGACCAGCGATGCTCGCCGAGAAGACGCTCTGGATGCGGGTAGTCTCTGTTGATCTCAATGAGAACCTGGCCGCGGGCCTAGAAAAAATTCAGTTTTGTTAGTTAATTGACACCAAGTACGATGAATGCGGCAGATGTGGAGGTAAAGTGTTAAGGGTCGCGATAGGCACGTAAACTCACGCTAGGTTTGTAGAACAACGCGAAAAACGGCTCAGGCCCAATACATCCTGCGATCCAACGGCCAAACGTCACGTAGTCGTGGCGGAGCTCCCAGTTGGCGTTGAGGGGGTACGGCTGCACCACGGTGAAGTACTTGGGTTCGTCGTCGCCAGGCTCGGGCGTCGGGATTCTTTTAGGCATCGCGCGTGGCACAAGTAGGTCACTAAAAATTCTGCGATCGGAGTCAGCAGATAGACAGATGTGGGATAGATGGACTAACGATGTCGAGGGTAGGCTGTTTTGCGAGTTTCAATAGCTTGAATGGGCTGAAAGGCTTGGATGGCTCGAGCGTAGACGAGGGAGGGAAGCAAGCCTTGCCGGCACCGTCAGCGCTAATCAATCCATCAATCCATCCGGCCTGACCGCCTTGAACTTGAACCAGCTTGTCGTCTGTCTATTCGCTGAGAAACAAGATCCAAACTCTCTTGCTTCACCTAACACTTCATCACTGTTCAAACTTACAAGCTGGGCTCACACATTCAAATTCAAGCAAAAGTTACACACTTCGCCTTGACTTCGCCGCGAATTTGCCGCGAATTATTCTCTTTAACCCTTCAAGTCAATAGTTATGGGCAGTTGACGAGCGGCACGCAAGCACCGAACCTGCGTTATTATCAGATCGCACAGGATCAGCCATCTCACGTTGACCAGGGTTCTATCCCAAACGCCGACTTGTAGACGGGAGTCTTTCGAATCGGCGAGTCGGCGACCCCCATGGACTCAGGCCTTTAGGACCTCACTGACTCGATTCCAGCGGGACTTCGAGGTTCTGAGAGCCGAAAACAGTCCAATGATCGCAAAGGCACAGCGCGACCTTGCTATTGCAGCATCGCCGCGTCCGTTTGACCTCATGAGGTTCCTTGGGCGTCGGGCTGTCCATGCGCGAGGCACCTCCCAGGAAAATGCAAGGAAACTCACCAGCCCTGACCGTGATTTCCGACCTTTCCTTGTGGGGGGTTCGGCCTGGAGACTATTTCGATGTTGATGTTGGTATGAGCCGATACTGCCGAGGTGAAGTCCGTCTGTTCTGCGGCAGGCCTAACAAAGTCATTGGTTAGTCGCGGCGGTCGCATGAGCTCAAATCTGGGTTAGCAATCCAAAAAGAGTCTTCACGGCGCCGCAGCATCGTCCAACTCCTCGTGTCCCTCGGAGTCCCTCTCCGACGCCCAGGATTGTGTTCGCCAGCATTGTCCGTCTCTTCTACCTTCATCTCAACAGTCGTCCGTTACTCACACTTTGGTAGGTTCTTCTCAACCCAGTCATTGGTATCGTGGCAAGGACTTCGCAGCAAGAGGCTCCAGTCCGAGTCGGCGGGGTCGCCAGGGTCGATGAGCGCGGAAGACCGCACCTCGGGTCAGAATTTTGCGGTCCAACGGTGACACGGGCGCCGCCGAGAACGACAGCAGGGTGGCCGGTGGAATAAACGAGGACGGGGAGTAAGGGAAAGAGGGATGAAGCAAGGATGAAGCGAAACACAGGAGATCTCCATGGAACCAAGACATCAGATGGCAGCCCGACCATTCGGCGCTCGTCCACATTGTGCGCCATAACCCCTTTCAGGCTTGGACAAAACCACGACGTCGACGAGACGCCCCCCGTCACTCTCTCTCAAGACTTCGACGAGTTCGAAACGGCAGACGGCGACTACCGGCAACGAATGGGAGTCACTCGTCGACCGCCAGTACCACTGCAGCTCGAGTCTCCTGAAACCACGACTCGGGATCCGTACTGGATCTCAAGACATCACATACGAAACGACGACCTCCTTCCTGAATCTTCAGGCTCCTCTCAATGGAAGTTACTCCTCGTGTTCAACACTGGGCAATAATCTCCCCAGATGCTCAGCACACCGTGGCTTATTTCAAATCAACGTGGGCCACGGCCGCTGCCGCCAACTTGCGGTGTGGCCAACACCTCGCGCTCGTCGAGCCCCCGACCAACAAATACGACAACACCTTCATCGCTTACTTCGTCCAATCTGTTCGCCACCCCCTACCCGCGACATATGTCCCAATCATGCCTTGTCGTCTGGGACCGCGTGAACCCCTGGCGCTGGATTTCGAATGGCCGTTCGGAGAATGCGTTGTGGATACGAGCCAGAAACTGATATTTGATCCTGTACCATCCACGACCGATGTTTCCACTCGGAAAACCATATCCAAGGATTCATCCCGCATGTTTTGTGTCACCACGACCACCGATCGCAAAGAACAAGCGCAGATGAAATCTTTGGAGTATCGGGCCCGTAGAAAAGCAGAGCGCGACGCCGCCGGTTTCCCGGATGACGACTCGCGGTGGACTACCTTCAGTCTCAAAAGCACCGTCGCCGAAGTGCGGCCAAATCAATTTTTTTCCCCGTGGTCAATCAGCGCCCAGATCGACTACAACATAGGCTCTTTTGGGGGGTTACTGCCGTCCAGCCAATGCCTGGATGAGGTAAAGAGCGTAGAAAGGTGTGCACTGTTTCTCCTCGCCGTGACTGAATTCTCATTCTCTCAGACTGCGCGCGCACTTTTCCCGACAAGGTACTGACAGGACCATAATTTGGACCATAGATCAGGTAGGCCAGCCGGCCGCCCGCTCGAGTCCGACTGACTCGTATCCAGGCTTCTGGTGCCGCGATGAGGCCTGCAGAACACAATATTTCCGATTTTGAGCACTCCGCTCTGTGGGAGTTCTCGATGACTTTCGAACGGCCCAGGTCTCCCTACCGAAACGACGCTTCTGTTGTTGCAGACACGACTGAGGACACCGAAGACGATCACGACGAGCGGTGGGGCGGTCGGGGCTATGGGATTTACCATGCACTCCCTCGACCGCCTGTATTCGAGCCGCAATCGCTGCAAATGATCTACTTTGATGTCTACTGGACTCTTATCGTACGTTCTCTCGCCGTGGTGATGATTCTTCCGCCTTACAATTTGTTTTTCAGGACAGCGAGTCCGGTATATTCAGCGCGCTGGGTCCTTTGCTGGCACGATCCTCCTATTGTTTCGGACGCAGCGAGGCGCTCTCCATGTATTTTGAAGTCGAAGGCGAGCTGAAAGCGCACCTACCTACGACGCCCTATCTAGAGATCCTGTCTCAGACGCACCAAGCATTGGCGCTGCGACTAGGTCTGACCTCCTCCGCCGACGAATCATCAGCATTCGCATCCTCCCTTTTCACCTGGCCCCTCTTCCCCGACGCCCTGCAGTCCCTGCGGGCTCTCCACGCCTCCGTCCCCTTCCTCGTCGCCGTGGCCGATATGGACCTCGAAACGCTCTACAAAACGCGCGCCTTCCCCGTTCTCAGCCCGTACTTTGCCGAGATCTGGTCCTGGGACCTTTGTCACGCCTACCGCCCCGACCAGTACACATTCAGTCCCGCAGTCGCGTACCACGACAATATGGGTGTCCCGCGCGCGCAGTGCTGTCTCATTTCCAACGCCCTTTCTGACCGCCTGGACTTCGGGTGCAAGCTGTTGGTGCCGGCGGTGTGGCTGAGGGATCCCGCAGCCCTGGCTGGAGGTGTTCCAGCCGCCGATGGATCGTTTGTGTGGAAGGTCGTACCGGATCTACCGAGCCTCGTTTCGGTGATTATGACTGGAAAACATCGATCGATAAACGAGGAGCCCTGTCTGCGCCAGCAGAGCTGAAGGAACTTGAATAGGAATAGGTTCATTTCCGAATCG
Organism: Mycena filopes; assembly: GCA_029281495.1. NCBI lineage: Eukaryota > Fungi > Basidiomycota > Agaricomycetes > Agaricales > Mycenaceae > Mycena > Mycena filopes. The sequence continues at coordinate 721,639 of JARIHR010000005.1, read as the reverse complement.
AACCGGTCCCTTTTTCTATCGTGCGTTGCTCACACACAAGTCCATCCTTTTGACCCCTCGGCGTCTTTCGGTTTCACTCATTCGACGTCCCAACTTGAGAAGCAGCGGCGCAGTGTTCATTCGGCGAAGCAGGAACGAGTCGCAGGCGCGATTCAGTCCATTACGCGGCGCTCCAGTACCTCTGCACTGCGTCAACACCCATTCGCGGGTCTGATGTCTCGACGCTGACGACGCTCTCCTCAGGCCTCGTCCGCTAGCGTTCAATACCGGCCGGTCTATATCGCAGTGCTCAAGCGTCTTCAAGTCGCACGCGATTGCTGGGACCCCACCAAGCTGGCTCTCGCCGTTCGATTGCCGTCGTGAGCATCCATTGAACGCCGGAGGATGTGAAAAGCGTAGATCCGCTTGTGTTCTGGGGAAATGTCGGGATCCGAAAGGATAGAACGGTTCTTAACTCCGACCATGGCTGGACATCAGACATCTTGTGTATCCCGTCGTTCTTGGGATACTGGATGTTCTCTTCTAGGTGCCCTTCTACGACTTGACTACCGTACCTCAGACAGATCATCATAGTACCTACATACTCTTTCTGTATCCGTAAGATCCGCATTAGCTTGGTGAAAAAAAATGCAACGCGACAGTAGCTCTGATGTCGTTGTCCAACTCAACTGGCGCTGTGGCCTTCCATAATTACAACTCGTCGCGTCGGAATCTCAGGGTATGTTTTGATGTGAACCGACTCGTTTCTCACGCTGCATCTCATTTTCAACCACAATAAGGGATAATTCTATTTGGCAGCCCCCTTGCCCGAGGATTGGGGGCTGCCAAATAGAAAAGTTCTATTTAGCAGCCCCCATCTAATCTAATCTCCCGGTGAAGTTCAATGGTTCATGTTGGTCTGACGCCAGGGGGCCGCGGCAGATAACTCATTGCGAGATCAGGCATTGTTGAGGTAGACAATAGCGGCCTCCCTCAATTTTTCCCGCCTTTTTTACCTATTTTTCAGAGTGTTCTAGCCATTTTGATGGACTTGTTGCACCAAATAGCGGATCTCTAGGTGATTCCAGCCCGAATACCTCTCTGAAAAAGGTGTGCCAGTGTTGCACAACTCATTCGAGGTCCGAACATTTTTCTGACATTTTTTTCCGCCCATCTTCATTCACTGAGGCGCTCCCCGCCCTATCCCGCCGCCGCCGCCATCAAGGGCGGATCTTATCGAGGTTGCCTGATCTGAGGGGGCTGCCAGTACTTGTTTGGCAGCCCCATTATTTTCCGGGGGCTGCCAATGAAGGGGGGGCTGCCAAATAGAATTATCCCACAATAAGCTCTGAGTCAAAAAATGTCGGAAGATAGTTTCTACGTTGGTACGCGCCGTATTTTTTTCTCCCGCTTTCTTTGACCAATACTGTAACTCCGGCCGGCAGAAAAGATTATCGAGGCCAGACTGGATGCGAAAGGGACAGGAAGGAACGGGAAAAGATTCTGGGTAAGTAGACAGACTCCTGGCAAAGTAAGGGCCTGACGACATCATTAACCAGAGCTACCTCACCGTTGTAAGCGTACAAAGTTCTGGCTTCATTGTAGTCTGACTTGAACATCGCTGCCAGTGGGCGGGCTACGCCCCAGACAAGGCGACGTATGCACCGTCAACGCGTGAACTCAAGACATGCTAAACGACGACCATAGCTGGGAACCTGCAGAGAATTTCGATGGCAGCAAATACGCTGTCACCAATTTTTGGAAAAATGCGGAAGTAGGCCACAGAAATCACGAACAGCTATCCAAATTCAAGGACAACGAGGTCATCAAATTGAAACCTCCCAGTAAAAAACGTACGCCACAAATCCATTCCCGTGAGGACATGATTCAGAATTGACTATCTTTCAAAGCTGCGAGCAAGCCAGGACCCGGCAGATCGTCGGCTGGGTTTACTCTGGGGACGCGGGTGTTTGCGTTGTGGGCCGAAGATCAGCACTACTACTCGGCCGTTGTTCAGCGGCGTGCCGGTTCCAACTACGTCGTGCGTTTCGACGAGGACAACCTTGAGATCACCCTCCCGCTCAAAGACATGCGCGCCTGCGCAGACCTCCGCACCGGAGACACGATTATTCTCAAGAACACGGAGGATGTGGGCGTGTCCGAGATTCAGGATAGCGGCTCGATAATTGTCAAGACACGGGCGGATTGTAGTTCCATCAAGATCTCCCGGTACGACATCGAGCAGGAGTGGGGCAAGCGACACTGCGACAGCTCCGCCCGTCCCAGGTTGTCTGCGCCTCCAAGTATTGAACTTCTCGCCATGTTAACGATCTATGCCCTACGTTGTTTTTTCCCGCACCTACCATTAATATGCTCCCATCTACTTGAGTTTGTCTTGGATTTGTTCACTTGCCCACAAATTATCGAATTGGTTCTACTCTTATTGGTTCTACTCTTCACCAGCAAGTTGTTAACCAGACTGCAGTTGAACAGAATCCCTAAACCGTCCCAACGACCGGATCCGAGCTCTATTTAGACACGCCGAACTCATAAGTCGCGTCAAGCGACGAAGGGGTTGGAACTTGGAAGAAATGAACTAATCCGGCCACCGACGCCTTCGCCTTTCTTTGGTGCAACTCGTCATCAACGCGGTCGTGAGGAGTGCAAACATAAAGCACGAGGAGTGCAGACTTAGACGCCGACTAGTTGTAGGTATCTTGGAGTCGGTTGTCGCAAGCGATGGTAATTTTGTGTTCCGTACATGTAGCAGTGGATATCGAAGGCAGATAAAGGAAATTGGAATAAGTACAGGGTAATAGTGCATATTTAGACGCTCTTGGTCTACCCGAAGGTATAGGCCCGAGCTTCACGACAAGAAGGCGTCAGGAAATGCAAGACCTCGCTCGGGAAACTACTCTACTGAACGTATGGCAAAGGGGGTGCGGAGAAATGTAGCTAAGTAAAAGGCTGTCCCGGGTCTGAAAACAGCGTTAGAGGGAAAATGAAAAAGGTAGGTAGGAAAAAAACGCACCCGAATTTGCGAGGCGATGTGCGGTTGGCAGTGTCGGTTGCGCCATCCGAAAAGCAGTCATTCGAGGGCCGGAGCCCAAGAGTTACCCACAAGTCGTCTGACGGCCTCACTGTGGAATGAGTATGACTCCGTACTCCCGATGCATAAAACTGGTCGACGCGACGTCTTATACAGACCGCTCACAGCTGCACCTCGGGTCGTGGCTTCACACACTCATCCCGCGTGCCGCAAAGTCGGCGGCGGTGTCGATGGCGGTTCTGTAAACGGGGGACTGAGCGAGAGGACGAAAAGGATAGAAGAACACGGACCTGAATCCGCGAGGCGATGTGCGGTTGGCAGTGTCGGTTGCGCCATCCGAAAAGCAGTCATTCGAGGGCCGGAGCCCAAGAGTTACCCACAAGTCGTCTGACGGCCTCACTGTGGAATGAGTATGACTCCGTACTCCCGATGCATAAAACTGGTCGACGCGACGTCTTATACAGACCGCTCACAGCTGCACCTCGGGTCGTGGCTTCACACACTCATCCCGCGTGCCGCACAGTCGGCGGCGGTGTCGACGGCTGTCCAAGGGATAGTCAGCGACGAGCGGGGGAAGGATGGATGTAAGCACCTTTAAAGACCGACCTGAGAGAGAGAGAGAGCAATAAAAGAGTCAGTACATGCGGGGGCGAGGGGCAGACACTCACTTGAAGGGGAGATGATGGAAGTTGAGAGCAAGAGCGCTGAGGCTGTTCTCCAAAGTGGCTGACGCCTTAAGTACCCCTTCGGCGATTCCCGAGTTTATGGAGGCTTGGAAGCCTGAAGAGTCAGCAGAGCTCCTCGGCGACAAGACCCGGTAGAACCAGCCGTGGATCCTGTTGAATCTTTCGCGTTTCAGACGTTTTGGACCGCTGGCAGTGGGTGACTCCGAGTCATTCAAGCTGCGTCTGAGAGATCCCAAACTGCCCAGTATTCGCATTGCAACCGGACGGGGGGTCGTTCTAGTATTCCTGGAGCGCTGCATAGATGACCTCGGCCAAGCCGCCATGGAGGCATAAGGAAGGGACGGAGAGGACAACGACCTCGAATCACAACATGCCCAAACACATGGCGACGTGAAATAATATTCGGCGGGGCGCACAATATTGGTAAAAAGACTCGAGAGCAAAAGGAATATTATCCAACATAGTATACATATAACAGGCCAGAAACAAGGAAAGTAACAAAGCGGACTCGATATACTCGTCGCACAAGCCATCGTTCCGCCCATTCCCGTACCTAGGACTCTCGGTATCCCACAGGATCGAATGCCTATCCACCCCATTCACCGCGTTCCCGTCAACCGTCGTACGCGCTATCTGCTGCGTATGTACTTGTCCACTGGCAGCCGACTGCCCCGGTGGTGTTAACGCGTATACGGTATAGGTGAGGGTCCTCGCTCTCCTCTCTCCCACAACGACGCTGGCAGTTGGGGCCAATGATGCGACGTCCGACACACTTGAAGCATCCGCGACACTAGGCGTAGGAGGCGAACGGAACCTCAACGCGACCTCTAGTTTCTTGCTGGTCGCAATATCGATCGACTGAACATCGACGATACAGTCATCGAGCGCCGGGTGTGTCGAGGTCGTCCTGATGCGAGAGTTCTTCGAGGCGGGCTGGTAGGTGGTGAACACAGGCACGAAGTATACATCGAAAAGCAGGTGCCGTGGTCGTCGTGATGTTCTAGCTTAGTCCTGAAGTTAATAACGACAAGCCAAGCACACAATATCACCCACATGTTCTTCGAGAGCGGGTAGAGTAATCCTGCACGAGTATTATCCGAGGGAAAAGGTTTGAGATCGCGCAAGATGCATTGACATTGCCGGAAGAACGAGTTATCTGCCCATTGAGACTCGTCAGTCCGATCTGAACAGAACTTCCGCACTTGAGCACCGAAGAAGATGCTAATGATAACAACGTACCTTCAGCTCTGATTACTCGTCGCGTTACACCTGGTAGGTAGATTGCATGGCCCCAGATTTGCGGAGATGAAGAGTATTCTTGGTTTTCTTGTCGTTGATTCGTTTGGCAGACTGAAGTTGAAAAGACCCCAGATTGGCACGGGTGCTTGACAGTGAGAGTACTTGGAGCGCGAGATGGGTGGATGGTTCAAGAGACTCTTCCCCAGTGCTGCAGGGTGCGCCGGCCGATGCCTCCAGAGTCTGCGCGCGGGGGAAACACAGGGCGGAAGCTTGAGGAAGGTTGAAGTTGCGAAAGACACGTCGAGCCTGGGTCTGTGAAGAGGCCAAGAAGAGGTAAAGCTTGTAGCGGGCGGAACGAGAAAAGATACGCATCCGAGGTCGGCAGTCGGCTTTTGGATAGCCGATGAGTTGATCATCATGGCTCCTGGTCCCGACCCCGACGTACCTTCTTGCCACAGCTCCGCTGCCCATGCCTTCGCGCGCTAATATCCCGACGGATTCACTTCCATGGCCATCTACGTGAAATAGACGCAAGAACACGTCTTTCTTAGGCCCTCTCCACTTATCTGCTGTACTTGCGGCACCGACGTCCACTCACACCTTTGGCGCAATTTTGGACTGGGTTCTCGCGGAGTGTTAGCCGCTCCGTACGGAGATTCGACTGGTTTTGAAACAGCCTCTCGCCCAGCCCACCGGCGCGCGAAAACCAACGGACCCAAGGCCAGTTTTGAATCTCGAGGCATATAATCTATGAATGTACTGGGTAGTTGGTGAGTCTCTTTTCCCCCCTGCTTTGGCTCTTATACAGTGGTATCGCGCCTCCATCCCGTATATTGGGCTCATTCCGGGGGCCGATACTCCTGAATTCCACATCTGCATCTGCCACTGCACTCTTTCACGCTGCTCGCACCCGCGCCCCCTCCCAGCCTTTCATAATTCGGTCTCTGCTACTCACCTGCTACCTCCCCGTTCTTCGCGATCGTTTACTGACAAAGTCCTGCAGCTCTGTCCGAGACCCTTGACCGCCTTCCTTCCCTCATCAACATCCACCGTATGCAAACGGTGTCTACAATCCAGGCGCGATTTCCGCGGCACCGGTGGAACGAACGGCGAGGCGCACTCTGTCGACGATCGGCAGGTAACGTTTGCTTGTAGTTGAAGCACATCTACTTGGAGGGATTCGGAGCGTCACGGAAGCGATGGTTCCCAATCGACCGTCACTGGGAGACGGCGGGGTGCAGCTTTCGCAGTGCAAGTGGACGATTGGCATTTGTAACCGGGTACATGTGAGGCCCGTTTCTTCTTCTTCTTTATTGTCGACGGGTTCACGCTTCTTCCCTATCTTTCCTCCTTCTTTTCTTTCTCTATATGATGAAGCTTTTTTATCTCAGGTACATCTATAGGCGTACATCATTTCAAGGAAGAGTGAAGCAACAGGGCGTGGTCCGTGGTCTTTCCAGCCGACTTTGCGGTGGTGAGGCTTATTTCACTCGTCGAAATTATTTTCATTGACAATTCCGTGCATTTGTGATGCTCAGTCGAAACCTTTCCTCCCCCACCAAACCGGCGTGGGCCTCGTCGGCGTCATGATACCCGAGCTCAACTCGGCCATCGATACACCCCCCAGCAACAACATACTACCATCCATCGCTTCCTCCGCGGACGACGCCGAGCGCAACTCAAATTGTGTATGCCGCTGGTTTCCTCGACCGTCTCATCACTCTCGCTATCGCGGCCCCCCATGCGCGGAAGGCAGTCAAGTTGCAGTCGCGGGGAACGAAGCTGTGACTGCACAAGGTGCCGGTTGGCGTTCACGATTGGTGCCGGTCGCTGCCGTCGAGGGCATGATCAGGTGCGAGGCGTACAGTGCGAGCGGAGATGGCGTGGGAGGCGGACGTCGGAGGTTTAGGGAAGAAGGAACCGGGGTGCGGAGGAGGAAACGGTATCTTGCACTCGGTGTCGCAGGTGCCGCCGTCCCTGTTCTTGGCGCCATATTCTAGCAGCGAGGGGTGGAGGGCAAGAAGGGGATGCTGGAGGCGCCGGTCTTGTCCATCGTCTCCTCGGGCGTTGGGGATCTAGACGAGGACAGAGTGACGGAATTGTGTTTTTGAGTGTTACATGGGGTACTACAACGAGCTACAGCGGAGGGCTCTTGGTGGAAAGCCTGGACCCGACGACAACGGGGCCCTCCACGTCCAGGAAGTATCTAAGTATGTACGAAAGGTTCAAGAGGGAGCGCAGAAAGGTATTTTAAATCAACCAACACCTGGGAAGAAGTTATTGAATAGAGGGAGGAAGAGAGGACAAAAACGCACTCATCCCGTTAAAAACACCTCGGCGAATTGGCGAGTTGGCGATGGTTCAGAACCACGTACGTCGACCGCGCTAGCAACTCGGCCAGTGGCATCATACAGGAACCCGGACTGAATCCAACGGCAGTCTTTGGTTGACACCTGTGCCTCGGGGCGTCGAAACATGCAGCAGCGCGAGGGGAGAAGCGACACGATATCAGATAGCCCAGCTCGCAAGAGTGGTCCCCGAGCCATTAATTCGTGCACCCTCCGCTCGCCTGTGCATCCCCCATACAGGTAGAACCGGCCCTTGGGATATTGACGGGATTCGCACGGCCGCGTCGAGTCGTCGCCAGGAGGCTCCTGCAAGAGAGCACGAGTGAGGTATGGAAGGGAAGCAGGTATGGAGGGAGACGAAGAAGGGAACAGCATACCTTGACATGGACGTTCGGGACAAAAGAGGCTGACCGTTGTGACTCGTACTGTGACCGTATTTAAAGTCTCTGGATTTGGTCGAACAAACAAAAGGCAGTGCGTTGCTGGACTCTGGAGAAATGCGACGCGTCTGATCACATGACCGCGTCTTTCTTCCTTTCGCCCACCACAAGCGCCTTACCACACCTCTGTGTGTTCCGTCTCTTTCCTCAGGTCTCGTCCAGCCTGATCCAGTCTCTTCTGTAGTCTCTACTCGCAGTGATGTCCGCAACCCAACTCATTGTCGATACCGTCCTCGACACCCTCGCCACCACCTTCCCCGCCGAGCCCTACCCTGCACACGTCGTTGCCAGTGTCGAGACCGCGCTCGCGTCCAAAGGAGCTACCAGCGTCGAGTTCGGACTCATCAAGCAGCATGGGGAGCGCGTGCTTCGGATGCATCTCGCAACTCGGCTTGCGACCCTGCTGCCCCCGCATCTCCTCGACAAGGACCTCATTGAGGTGGGCAATTACGCAGTCCCGAACTCGGTGCCCCAGATATAGCCTCTTCATAGACGCTGGAGGACACAATGGTGGCCGGATTGGAGGACGGTAGTGGGCCGTCGGCTGCCGCAGGGGGGACGAAGACCGACCTCTTCCTCGCAGTTGTGGAGAAGATCTCGGGGCATGCGGACGACCGGTGGTGTCCGGCCTTCATACACGGGTGTTTTGAAGGTGTGTGGGCCGCATTGACGGCTACCTGTGAAGCATTGGCGTGAGTGGATTTCTGTTTCTACTATGTACCTGCAACTCTTTCTGAGGAGGGACTGCCTCTAGGGTTGCCCATGGCCCACCGGTCGCAGCGGTGGACAGGAAGGCGACTGTCTACAGGCTCGCTACGCACCTTCGCGGTTGATACTGCGTTTCGGAATTTATTTTCAATTTAGACCTGCCCGGCGAGACGCCTTGCAGCGATATGGACTACAACGCTGCTGTGTACTGTAATAATAAATAAATGTTGTAGCTCGAATTGTATATAAAGCGGGTTCAAAAGTGACATCGTGACATTCGCATCTTGTCTCTCTCCTTCATCCCTCGCCGCTGGCTCAACTGCTCGCCATGGCTCCCTCATACGCCCAGCCCATCACCGGTCGCCTCCTCGAAAAAGTGACAAAATCCGCAAGCTTCTCTATCTCCCGTCGTCTAGCCGCAAAACATATCCGAACGCTACATTCGCTGCCTGCCGTATCCGAGCAAAAATGGACGGCGAAGACATCCACTATACCACAACAGGACACCCTGCTCTATGTCGGCAACCGTGCCTTTGATGCATTCCTCAGCGACGCCCTGAAAACCCATCTACAACAATCGGTCTCTGCGACTTTGCCCGCCAACACTGAAGACGTATGTTTTCGACACTTCACCCTGCGCTTGTGCTGAAATCCGGTGGGCAGATATTGTTCGACAATATAAAGACCCCCAAAGTCCTCCGCGCGCTCGCCCTTGCGGCCAAGCACACGTGCCCCACCAATACCGCTACCTGCTCTCTTCGTGACGAGGACTCGCAAGACGTCGATCACGCCGAAGCGTTTCTTATGCTGGTTGGCTTCATTGTTACCTGGGAAGAGTACGGAACCCGTCGTCTTCGTCCCTGGATGCAGTTTGTTCTAGGAAAGCTCGCGGAAGCCGGGCTCCATGCTCTGTATGTCTCCTCTTCCTTCCGGGCTCAAGTCCTGAATATTCTTCAGTATCACCACCGACGCCGAGGCCCCCGCCAAGAAAAGAAAATCATCTGAGAAGGAGTCTATACTAGAACGGTGCGACTGATGGGAGTGCGACTGGTGGAATTATAAGCGAGTCGCACTAATGATCGCGGCTCAACGCGCGGCATCATTCCATCAATATATCGGCATCTCAGCCGCCGGTGGTTTGAAAGTGGTTTCTGAGGTACGTTGAACGCCGGGGGGAACGGTGTTCCCCCCGGACGCCCCTCCTCCTGCCTGACGGCATTTCTCATACTGGATTCAGGTGTTTCCCCATTTTTTCAGCTTTATTACTGTTGATTTAATGTCTCTTACGCGGGGGAGACCCCCGCGGACCCCCCTTAACGCTCGCCGCTGAGGCCCACTGCGTGGAGCTCCCGCTCGCCGCGGAGGCCCACTGCGTGGGGCTTCAACCAATTTTTAAGTGCGTGTAGGGAATTTTACTGCTTATTTTAGGCTCCTTAGCGCAGCCCGAGCTTGCTTGATGCGCTGATGGCCGCATTTACGCAAGTCGCACTGTTTGGCAGCGAGTCGCACTAGTCGTCAGCCAGCATTTCGTAACGGGTATACTCGAGGGCCAGCCTGTAAGATGTTGCTTCAGTGGCAGTCTGGCAGAGAATATGGAGCAGTACGCACGCCGAGACGAGTGTCCGAGTTCAGCTGAGTCCCGGGAAAAGCTTGCCACGAAGGAATTGCAAGGGCCACTTGACCCACCTCGCAGAGTCATACTAATAGTCTCGCTGCTCCAAGTACTGTACCGTGCAATCCGTGGAAGGCATTGGGCAAGTAAGTATTGATTGCGAGGACGAGTGACGCACATCGGACTACACCGCCTCTGATGGCGGAACACATCTTACTCGTCGCCCGCGTTGTCAAAGGTGAAATTTTGCCGGGGTTCCTGCATGCAAAGGACTACACGAACCGCTGGTATGACCAGCCAGGACGCAATTATCTTGATTCGTGGCATTCTTCACGCATGTCGACACTCGGACCGTGGACGATGCTAGACTCGTTTTCGCGCCGACGGCGCCGTCACACTCGCTCAAGATTTGCCAAGTTGCAGATCCCTTGGAAATGGCTCTCACCCTCACATCTCACTCACCACCGGTACCAGCAAGACTGCCGCCGGTCAGAGGCTGCTTGAACGAGGGCCACAACCGCCCGAGCTCATCCTGGTCATCGCTCCTTGGTTTCCAACAGCAACTCTAAACTCCGAGTTCAAGAGGATGATCACACTGGTTTGTTTATGACTCGGCCCTCCGTCTCGGCAAACCTCGTGCATTTTGCGCAGTGCCAGTATCTCGTCGATCTCAAACGCAGGGCCCCTCTTGAGAAAGCGCACAACCCAACGCTCAGGCGCGTTCAGCCGATTCTTCACGACCCTGTCTCATCCGCCGCTCGAGCGCTGCGTCGACTCCAGCAATCACACCGCGGTCCTGCATCGACACACGCGGGTTCGCGGCATCGAGATACGAAGAACCATCGGTGCAACCATCGAATCCCGTCACTCCGAACCAAAACTCTTTGCAGTCACTTCTGGGAACGCCGCCGCCGCCTCACCCAGCCACTTTGCGTATTCAAAGACATCCTCAATATCTCCTTCGCCTGTGACCCGCCGCAGAATACGCCACATTTTCAAAACCTGAATCACTCACACCTTCCGCAGAGGGCGTGAGCTTGAACGCTGGAGTTGGACTCTAGCGGGAGCGCTTGCTTCGCAAGGAGTCGAGAAGAAGGAGATAACACCCTTTATAAACTCTGACCCGCAACCGCAGGAAACGATGGCAAGAGTGGGGTAGCGTGCGTTCCTTTCGTCCTTCTTCCTCGTTGCCTTCGCCAGACTGACGGTGCGTCGTGTGCCAGCGCCAGTGCGGCTTTGATTAACTGTTGCAGCTCGGGCTGCCTGATATCTCAATGGCGACGACGAGGAGCGGGAACAGACGTTCGATTCGAGTGAGCATGAAGCTCGCGTGTCGTTGCTACATTCAAGGCAAATCTATGGTATAGTAGTACAATGTGGGGGTTCATAAAAATAGTAATGTTCTCCGGCGAGCAAACGTGTCCTCAGACCTACTGCGCTTCAGGTGGCGGTGGCGGAGGCGACTGGCCTTTGGTAGCGCCTGTGGAAATTAAGTTGGGGGCAATCAACGGAGAAAAGATCAACACACTCGACCGTGCTGCTGTTCCCGACCTTTTCCGACGGGAATCTGGCATCGCAGTGTTGGTAACTTCGTGTAGCACGCCATCTGTTGACCGCTCAGAAAAAGTTGGGAATACGAAACCCGCAGAAGAAAATGCTTACGCTTGACGCGTTTATCCCCCCCGCTAGCCTTCTCAGAGAGGATTAACGAGAAGAGTGCGACTGATGGCAGTGCGACTCGCTTAATTCGTCGGTTAGCTCGCTTGAGCTGACGACTAGTGCGACTCGCTGCCAAACAGTGCGACTTGCGTAAATGCGGCCATCAGCGCATCAAGCAAGCTCGGGCTGCGCTAAGGAGCCTAAAATAAGCAGTAAAATTCCCTACACGCACTTAAAAATTGGTTGAAGCCCCACGCAGTGGGCCTCCGCGGCGAGCGGGAGCTCCACGCAGTGGGCCTCAACGGCGAGCGTTAAGGGGGGTCCGCGGGGGTCTCCCCCGCGTAAGAGACATTAAATCAACAGTAATAAAGCTGAAAAAATGGGGAAACACCTGAATCCAGTATGAGAAATGCCGTCAGGCAGGAGGAGGGGGGTCCGGGGGGAACACCGTTCCCCCCGGCGTTCAACGTACCTCAGAAACCACTTTCAAACCACCGGCGGCTGAGATGCCGATATATTGATGGAATGATGCCGCGCGTTGAGCCGCGATCATTAGTGCGACTCGCTTATAATTCCACCAGTCGCACTCCCATCAGTCGCACCGTTCTAGTATAGACTCCTTCTCAGATGATTTTCTTTTCTTGGCGGGGGCCTCGGCGTCGGTGGTGATACTGAAGAATATTCAGGACTTGAGCCCGGAAGGAAGAGGAGACATACAGAGCATGGAGCCCGGCTTCCGCGAGCTTTCCTAGAACAAACTGCATCCAGGGACGAAGACGACGGGTTCCGTACTCTTCCCAGGTAACAATGAAGCCAACCAGCATAAGAAACGCTTCGGCGTGATCGACGTCTTGCGAGTCCTCGTCACGAAGAGAGCAGGTAGCGGTATTAGTGGGGCACGTGTGCTTGGCCGCAAGGGCGAGCGCGCGGAGGACTTTGGGGGTCTTTATATTGTCGAACAATATCTGCCCACCGGATTTCAGCACAAGCGCAGGGTGAAGTGTCGAAAACATACGTCTTCAGTGTTGGCGGGCAAAGTCGCAGAGACCGATTGTTGTAGATGGGTTTTCAGGGCGTCGCTGAGGAATGCATCAAAGGCACGGTTGCCGACATAGAGCAGGGTGTCCTGTTGTGGTATAGTGGATGTCTTCGCCGTCCATTTTTGCTCGGATACGGCAGGCAGCGAATGTAGCGTTCGGATATGTTTTGCGGCTAGACGACGGGAGATAGAGAAGCTTGCGGATTTTGTCACTTTTTCGAGGAGGCGACCGGTGATGGGCTGGGCGTATGAGGGAGCCATGGCGAGCAGTTGAGCCAGCGGCGAGGGATGAAGGAGAGAGACAAGATGCGAATGTCACGATGTCACTTTTGAACCCGCTTTATATACAATTCGAGCTACAACATTTATTTATTATTACAGTACACAGCAGCGTTGTAGTCCATATCGCTGCAAGGCGTCTCGCCGGGCAGGTCTAAATTGAAAATAAATTCCGAAACGCAGTATCAACCGCGAAGGTGCGTAGCGAGCCTGTAGACAGTCGCCTTCCTGTCCACCGCTGCGACCGGTGGGCCATGGGCAACCCTAGAGGCAGTCCCTCCTCAGAAAGAGTTGCAGGTACATAGTAGAAACAGAAATCCACTCACGCCAATGCTTCACAGGTAGCCGTCAATGCGGCCCACACACCTTCAAAACACCCGTGTATGAAGGCCGGACACCACCGGTCGTCCGCATGCCCCGAGATCTTCTCCACAACTGCGAGGAAGAGGTCGGTCTTCGTCCCCCCTGCGGCAGCCGACGGCCCACTACCGTCCTCCAATCCGGCCACCATTGTGTCCTCCAGCGTCTATGAAGAGGCTATATCTGGGGCACCGAGTTCGGGACTGCGTAATTGCCCACCTCAATGAGGTCCTTGTCGAGGAGATGCGGGGGCAGCAGGGTCGCAAGCCGAGTTGCGAGATGCATCCGAAGCACGCGCTCCCCATGCTGCTTGATGAGTCCGAACTCGACGCTGGTAGCTCCTTTGGACGCGAGCGCGGTCTCGACACTGGCAACGACGTGTGCAGGGTAGGGCTCGGCGGGGAAGGTGGTGGCGAGGGTGTCGAGGACGGTATCGACAATGAGTTGGGTTGCGGACATCACTGCGAGTAGAGACTACAGAAGAGACTGGATCAGGCTGGACGAGACCTGAGGAAAGAGACGGAACACACAGAGGTGTGGTAAGGCGCTTGTGGTGGGCGAAAGGAAGAAAGACGCGGTCATGTGATCAGACGCGTCGCATTTCTCCAGAGTCCAGCAACGCACTGCCTTTTGTTTGTTCGACCAAATCCAGAGACTTTAAATACGGTCACAGTACGAGTCACAACGGTCAGCCTCTTTTGTCCCGAACGTCCATGTCAAGGTATGCTGTTCCCTTCTTCGTCTCCCTCCATACCTGCTTCCCTTCCATACCTCACTCGTGCTCTCTTGCAGGAGCCTCCTGGCGACGACTCGACGCGGCCGTGCGAATCCCGTCAATATCCCAAGGGCCGGTTCTACCTGTATGGGGGATGCACAGGCGAGCGGAGGGTGCACGAATTAATGGCTCGGGGACCACTCTTGCGAGCTGGGCTATCTGATATCGTGTCGCTTCTCCCCTCGCGCTGCTGCATGTTTCGACGCCCCGAGGCACAGGTGTCAACCAAAGACTGCCGTTGGATTCAGTCCGGGTTCCTGTATGATGCCACTGGCCGAGTTGCTAGCGCGGTCGACGTACGTGGTTCTGAACCATCGCCAACTCGCCAGTTCGTCGAGGTGTTTTTAACGGGATGGGTGCGTCTTTTCCTCCCTTCCTCCCTCTATTCAATAACTTCTTCCTAGGTGTTGGTTGATTTAAAATACCTTTCTGCGCTCCCTCTTGAACCTTTCGTACATACTTAGATACTTCCTGGACGTGGAGGGCCCCGTTGTCGTCGGGTCCAGGCTTTCCACCAAGAGCCCTCCGTCGTTTTTATTTCTCGACCCGATGTAACGCTCGAAATTCAATTATTGGTTCGCTATCCCTCCTGGCCCGCGTGAGCTTGAATCTTCTGCGAAGACCAAATCCGGTCGGCTAAACGCCATACAACCCAAAAGGGCAGGCTTCCTTGACGTACGACGTTCCGCCAGAGTATTCATTGATTCGACTAGTATACGAGAAAGCATTATCTACGGCGCAGGCAAGGATTCCGTTGGTGCTCTGTCCTCGTCTAGATCCCCAACGCCTGGAAAAACGGTGGCCAAGACCGGCGCCTCCAGCATCCCCTTCTCGCCCTGCACCCCTCGCTGCTAAAATATGCCGCCATGACAAAGAACGGCGGCACCCGAGACACCGACACCAGGGTTCTTCATCTTCGCATGACAAAGTTGGCGACATAGCGATTTAAGGCGCGCGCTTGCCGTCGTCCGGGGAGAAGCAGGTGGACTGCGCCGTCGATCGTTACTCGAGGCATTGATAGGGCCGCGCTCACGGATCTGTCCGGCAGGAGGACACTGACCGAGGGTTGCCTGCGCCGGAAGGTCAGCGAAGATAAGTTGGACAAGTGAAATAGAGCGCACCGCCGCCAATGCAAAACCAAAACACCACGCCGTGTTTCCTGATTTGCGTTTTTACTCAGCCGCGGTACGTGCCCGTCGACCTGGACCTAAGATACGAAGGCGTCAGTATGTGGAGGAAAGATGGGGAAGAAGCGCAAAGATATAACACGTCGACAATGAAGAGAAGAAAAAACGGACCCTACCCGGTTGCGGACACTGACGCCGTCAAGTTCACACCGCGCAGCCAACTGTACATCCCCGTACCCCCCGCAAGTCCAGCAAACAACGACGCTGACTGGCGGCGACATCGAACGCTCGTGCTCCCGGCGCTACTTCGGCGTCACCGCTGGGCTCAACGAATTCGACTGTCTGCTGTGACCAGGAGTTTGTTAGGGAATACAGAACAGGGAGATAAAGGGCAACGGAGAGAGAGAAATCATGGCGAAAAGGAAAGAGGGAGCGAGCAGCACAAACGAATCCATCGGCGAATATATTGTAGGGACGAAGGCATGAACGCCTGTCAGACACGGTCAGAATACAACAGGGGATTCCGGATGAAGGCGCGATGCCGCTGCGTAGGAGGCAAAAGAAATGGATGCAGAGACTCACCGAATCCTTGACATCCATCCTTATCCAGATGGTCTTGAATCCGTGGGTCGCGAAACTTCGGTGCTGCGAGACCTGGTCCGCGAAAGGAACTGCCGAAGGTGCGTGAGTGGACGTCGGGACTGTGAGGTCGGCTTGGGCATCATTCAATACTACAGGGAGATAAAGGTGGCGCTGCCCTGACTGAGCAATTCGAGCTCCAGAGAGGGTCTAGCGCTATGGCTGGAGGTGAGCAATGTTTCTTGGCGCATCGAGCGATTAGACCGACCAGAACATGGACAGGAAATGACACAGAGATGTTGCGGACGAGCGTGCATTGGGGAAGGTCGGGGAACATACTGAGGACCTCTTG
The DNA here is from genome assembly GCA_029281495.1 of Mycena filopes. Taxonomy (NCBI): domain Eukaryota; kingdom Fungi; phylum Basidiomycota; class Agaricomycetes; order Agaricales; family Mycenaceae; genus Mycena; species Mycena filopes. The sequence goes on along the minus strand of JARIHR010000005.1, from coordinate 705,408 downwards.
GGCTAAGTAAATGCTCGACGTGGAGAGAATAAAAGTACTTACTTCGGTCTAATATCCACCAGCTCCTCATTCGTAAAACGCTAACCCGGCGCCCATAGTCAGCACCACGACGTAGGCGCACACCGGGGTAAGGTCTGAAATGAGGGGTTAGACTTTAGGTACGAGGCCATAAACGCGAAGTACCCATTCCATGCACCCATTATAGTTTCAAATCACTTCCGGCCCCTGCGTGTCGCCAAACTGATCCAACAAATACAACGTACGCCCAGTCGACGCATAAACGGCAGGACGCATGGTAGCGTCACGATCGACAGATTTCGATGTGTCCACGACCAAGCAGGATGCCTTGAGTGCGTTGGGTGTGGTGTGAGCATGCAAAAGAAGACAGAGGAGAGGGAGCATGTCCCCGATTCTCGATTCCGATTGTGCAGCGCTGCAGTTTTACTGGAGACGTTGAACTTGAGGCGGACGTCGGCCAAGAGGGGCGTGGCGAGCTGGGACTGTCCCGAGTTGGTCCCGAGGCTGAACGTCGAGGACTGAGAAAAGCCGTTTTGTGGTTTACGGCGCGTCTGTCAATCAAATTCGTGGGACTTCACTTCTGAACCTGACCGAAACGTCGACTTTCCTGGAGACTGGCTTTCTAGTTACTTCTCAGCCTCAAGCTGGAGTTTTGTGGCAATATTCTTGGGCAACTCTGGAAGGAGCTCGCAATATTCTTCCCAACTCAAACAATCTCGCCCGGCAAAAGATTTGTCAAGGTTCTCTGACGTGGTCCTCCGATTTGCGGCATTCTTGAGACTAAACTCGCTCAGCTGATGATTTCGTCGATAACAGCCGCATCCTTTCGCGCGGAGAAGCAAGATTTTCCACCGACTTCAAATCCTGCGCAAGTGAAGGGCCGACACTGTGAATGACTTATGCAGGGAGGCTGTTCTGTGTTCTGGCCAATCGCAATTGGAAGACCCCGAACGTAACGGCACCTCGTAGTCGTATCGTTGCCTCGACGGGGCTTCAAAACTCAAACACGCGTCCGCTATACACCTCGAACCCGCGCAGCCGCAGGAAATCGCGGAAACCCAGCAGCCCAACGAGGACCCTCGGGTAGAGAAGTACAGAGCGGCTTGCTCACCGTTCAAATAGCAGCTGAACGCCAGACGATGTATGACCTCCGCCATCGTCTCCTTCTGCAAAAATTCCGAATGAGTTCCGGAAACCACACAACGGCAAGGGTTGACGCACCTCAAACTTAAAGGGTCGGCAGAACAACCACTTGGTCAAGAGATCCTGGTGTTGAGGATGAGCTGGCCAGAGTGGTGTGAGCTTAGGCTAAAGCAAGTACGTAGCCGTCCGATTTACCTACACGGCCTATCGCTGACGTGTCCCTTGCAGTAATCGACGGCTATATCCAGGTTATGCGAGAGCATCGGTGCTCATTACATGGGGTGGCAACGACGTCGACCACTGTCGGGTGTGTCTTCTTAGCGATTTCGGTAATATTGCAGCTGATTCGCGCTCATGACACTTGCAGGTCCGCCAGCGCTGGGGCTATATAGTGCATCAAAGTCTTCCGCACTGCCTGGTCGTTGACCGTCGTCGTCATCGTCATCAGCGGCTGGGATTGGGGACGTCGACCAAGTCGAGGAAGTCTATTCGCTCTTACCAATTTCGATGCAATGAATCCATCGGACCCTCTCCGCCAATTGCGGGGAGGATAGCGCATTCGAAGGTCCCTCGGCGCCGTGTCGTTGACCGGAACGTCATCGTCGGTGGTGGGGTCGACTCGGAGGAAGTCGACCAAGCCACGTCCAGGTGACGTCTATGTTCTTGACAAGTCCGGGGCGCGGCGCTGATTCATACTGGAACTGGCAGGTTGGTCAGTAGTGGCATCCTCTTCTGCGCATACCAGGATTCCCCAGCGCTCCTGGCCGTCGTCGTTGTTGTCGTCCGGAAGAGGTCGAAAATAGGAGGATCTGTGGATACCAATCTGTCGGCCTCGGCCCTCCATCGCCGTGATCCCCGTCGAGCTCTCAAACCACCACCACGAGCCCAACTTGAGCCACGGTCCACCACATTCTACCACCCCTCTCCTCCTCTCCTTCCCCTCAAGCGCTCCAAGCATTGGACGGCCCTGCCTTGCTCCATTGAATCTCTCTCCGATCCAACTTCGCATTTCTGGCGAGCAACCGGTTCAAGAAGAGCGGATAGCCTGTTCAATGGATTGGATGGAGTCAAGGGTGGACTGCGCCGAAAAAAATCGGCCCATCGAGCATTCATTCAAGTATTCTTCGCCGGCTCCTTGCCCGGTCTGTCTCGGGTGATGAGGAGTCGCGACAGCTTGAAGGGAAGACTGAGCGCGAAGTCCGGTGCGAGTCGATTCCCATCATTTCAAACCCATCCTAATCGTGCTCTTTTTTCTCTCGTTAGCTACTGCTGCACGACGTAGCCGGGGAGATGACTACGCGTTTGCGGGAGGACGGGATTCCGGACACGGCGGTGCTTTTCCCTTCCAGCGTTCCGCTCCGCGCTGGGCTGGGTTCCGAATCAAATCTTCAAGCGTCAAGCAATCGACGGCGTCAAAGCTGCTTTTCCCTTCCAACGTTCCGCTCCGCGCTGGGCTGGGTTCCGAATCGAATCTTCAAGCGTCAAGCAATCGACGGCGTTAAAGTTCCAAAGGGCGCCTGAACAGCGCCAAGATCGATAGCGTAACGGACGATAATCTGCCTCCAGTGCAGTTCCGTCTTGGAAGCACCGTTCCGCGTTTGTATATTTGTATGTTTGTCGTCTAATCTCTTACCAGCTCAAATGCCGACTGACACTGGTCTTTCAGGTACAGCAACGAACAGGAGGGATCATTTCGATCGTAGCTCCAAGTCCTTCTTCGCCGACGGGAATCACAACAGTGAGTGTACTCCTTTCAATTACCCTTCTTCTTCTGACCTCCGTTCGCAGCATGATATCCTGCATTTGCCTACAATCAATGCCGGGCACAACTCGGCATTTCGACCCTCGCCCGACGAAAGAGCTGCGGTGAGAAACGTCAAGCTCTTGAGATATATCTTGTTGGTTTTCGAGCGCGCCGCTGAGCCTCCTGAAACTCGTATCGCATCCGGAGATGTTCAGAAGTCGAGGGCGATGAGCTCACGGGCAGCAGGTGCCATTCAAGGCTGGCCGCTATCTCAAGCTCTTGATCACTCCGTGCGTGGGCAATCACTTGATATTTCCTTCGTCCCTGATCTCCGCAGACGTTCAGCGATAAGTTTGTTTGCATCCCAGTCGCAGCTCGCGTTCCTGGTGCAGGATGTACGTAGGCGCTTTGGTACGCTCTTCTCCCCGTCCTACTGATTTTTCCGTCTCAGAAAACACTTTGCCGATCTGAAATCTCATATCACGCCTCGAAGCCCCCGTCGCATACCTGTGTGGACCCGTGCGGTATTTGCGGCGAGGTTGGCCAGGGGCGAAGGCTTGCTGGATCGGGTCGCCGTAGTGTCGGAATGGTCGAAGTCCGAAAATCAATCAACCAATCTCAGCAGTTTCTCGGACATTATTCTTGACAATGATAGGAGGACGCATGGACAGCACACAGTAATACTACAACAATCCTAGTCGACTCTTGCGGAAGGGCCTTGAAAGCTATAAATCAATATTCATAAGTGGGACCGAGTTCAGTCTGCCGGGAACGAACCTAGTGGAAAAACTGCTCGGCTAGCGCGTTGACGCGAGAAGCTTCCGCGGGCCTGATAACCACGCTAAAGATCACAAATATCTCAGCAGAGTTGTCAATATTGAGTGACTGAGAATACACTGACGGCAAGCCCCCACAAGCGTCGGACAGCGCTGTCCACAATCCGCCGAGACATTCGTCGATGAACACACTGCCCGCTTCATCATCGGCATGCTCGGATTCGCAGTACTGGACAATCCCGAGGAAGAAATCCACGGCGGAAACTCCATGAAAGCCCGAGCCGTTTCCATGCGCCAGGGCCGCGAGGATTTCTTCTCCCAGAGCCTACGGGGAAATTCAACACGGCGAATACCAACAGAGACGAAACCGACCTCAAGCAGCGAGGTGTCGAGGAGATGCGCTGGAAGGAGGTGGTACAGTTTGATTGTAACGAGGAGCCGAAATGTGCGCTCGCCGTCCAGCTTCATGTGGGCAAAGTTGATTCCCGCAGCGCCGTCGCGCAGTATACTGTCCTTTATGGCAGCGCTGGCATCTTCGGGGTAGGGCTTCGCAGGGAATGACTCGGAGATGGCCTTGCGGGTGGTCTCGAGTAGAAGTTGGGTGGGGTTTATGGCGGTCATGTTTACTGTAGGCGGTCATCGTAGGTTAGTACGCCAGGTCACACTGCAACACGAACCTTTCTCAAAGGATGAGTATTTCGTAGTAGAGGACGAGGATTTCGTGGTTGCGGGTTGTGGCAGAAGCGACGCCGTCACGGTCACGTGAACAGGCGCGCTGATATGTTTTGTTGTCGCGACTCGGAATGAGACCAGCCGCAGCTGCGAAAAAATATTTGGCGCAGAAATGAACTGTAAGCTTGGAAATGGAACGTGATCATACATGTATTGCTGGAGAATATCTGCAGCTTTTCGTCGCCGATTCGAGCCCAAAGATCTGAGGCTGGACAGTGGTCAAAAGGAGTCTTCTTCTGAACAACGACAACCTGAGGTCGAACCTGCCCGAGACGCCCGAATCCTTGGTTGAATTACAACTTCAAGTTGAGCGCAGTCAAAGTCATTTTCGGAGAGGTCCTCTCTGAACACTGCCATCGGCAATTCTTGCCGCTGTTTGTATGGCCACGGAGGCTGACACTCAAGACACTCTTCTTCCTGAACCGCCATGTTGTTCTCAGAAGCCATTCTGGTTCTGCCCTAAGAGGTATGCTGTTCCTTCTTCATCTCCTCCATATATTTCCTCTTTCCGTACCTCATCCGTGCGATTCTTCTGGCGATGACCCGACGCGGCCGCGCGAACCCCCCAACTAGCTCCGGACCTCGGCGTGTCAACGGGAGAGCGCATGGCGGGCGTAGAGCATAAGACAACTTACCAGACCGGCCATCCGTATGGACAGCGGGCTGCGAGAGCCTTGTAGTGTTTTGCGCTCGCGCGATCGCGCTTCGAGTCCCTCCCGAGGCAGAGATCTCCGGATCGACGACGCCGCGACAACGTTCAGGCATCCACACGCCACTTGCCGAGGTGCTAGCGCGGTCGATGGACGTGGTTCTGAGCCCTCGCCAACTCGACAACGTCGACCTTTCGCGGCGTTTTTTTTAAGTTCCCTCGGCAATTAAAGGTATGATGTTCACTTCTTCGTTTACCCCACCTGCTGCTCTTCTGTGCCTCACCCATTTTTTTTGTTACAGGATTCCTCTGGCGACGACTCGACGCGGCCGCGTGAATCCCGCTTGTAGCTACTGGGCCGGCTTGACTCTTAAGGGAGCGCACAGGCGGGGAGAGAGCACACGGATTGGTGGTCCGGCAATCCTCGTCGAGAGTCGGACCATCTGAGACTGTGTATATCCTCTCCTCCTCCTGCTGCATCTTTCCACTCCCAAGGGCACAGGTGTTGACCGATGACTGCCGCTGGACTGCCCGGGTACCCTTATGCCACGAGTCGAGGTGCTAGCGCGGTCGATGGACGAGCTTCTGACCCACCGCCAACTCTCCAGTTCGCCTAGGTGTGTTGCGCGGGATGAGTACGTGTTTCCCTCTCTTCCTTGTTCTATTCAATAACTGGCTTGCACCAGGAGCCTGTTGAACTTACCTACAATTCTATTCGTCCTCTTGAACCTTTTGTAGATACTTAGATACTTCCTGGACGTGGAGGGCCCCGTTGTCGTCGGGTCCAGGCTTTCCACCAAGAGCCCTCCGCCGTATATCTTTCTCGTGTAACCATGTAGCACTCAAACCCAAATCATTCTGGCCCGCGCGAACTCAAATCTTCTGCGAAGACCGAATCGGGTCAGCTAACCGCCATGCAACCCAAAAGGGAAGGCTTCCGTGACGTACAATGCGGCGACGTTCTACAAGATCATTTATCCGCACGGCTCGGAAGACGGAGGAGTCTCGAAGTGTTGATAGCATTGCGTTTCTGCACTTGTCTGGACAGACAAACAGTACACTCCATTGTGCAGGCTACGTATGCGTACATGGATGTATCCGCGGCAGCAGTAGACTGCCCACAAAGTAAGGTAGGGGACAGGCAAACGCGGTTACCCCACGTGATGCTGACGAATCATTTCCTTTTTCGGTTGCCTCGCGTTTCGGCGACCATTTACACGACTCTTCGATAGATTATGGAAAATCGGCTTCAGCCATCCTGTTTATAGATAGCTTGAGTGTATCTCCAATTTTTTTCAGCAATTTAAACGCGAAATTCAAGGACTAGTTACAGTTTTTCTAATTACAACTCATAAACCGGGGTTCGCATTCCCCCCGCGCCCCACTCCAGCCGCCTCCATCTCCTTCAAGAACTCCGGAGGAAGCACCCGGTGTCCCTTGTACTTCCTCGCAGCCCAGGCAGCTTGTGCGCCGTCAAGTCCATGCCGGTATGCATCAGCAAAACGGTGAGCGCGGAGAACAAACCGGCGCATTGAGTCAAGTGGAACCTGCTCAAGCGCATCAAGCGTGTTCTTCTCAAGCGCATCCTCCCGCGAAGACTCGGGGTTCAAGCGATAGATCCGCTTCGCGTACCCCCAGACCATCTCGATGGGATTAAGTTCGCAATGGAACTTCGGCAAGAAAAGAACGGTGCATTTATGCTCGGCGCAGGTATCCTCGAGACAGGACTTGACTGCTGCAAAGTCCGGCTGGTTGAACAGCATCCGTCGCATACAGCAAGATGTCGAATGTAGGTCGGCGCATTTGAAACTCTTGCATTCGGCGTTCTTCTTTTTGAGGACATCTGCCGAGATGTCACCAAGATCACCCTTTGCCCGTCGTTCCTCGAGCAGCACCTCCATGCCCTTGAACTTCCCTGCATGCTTGGAAGCATGGGCAGGGAAGTAAAGCTCCTGCACCGTCCCATCGGCGAAGGACGCACCTGTCATCTGAATATTCTCCTTCAACAACGTGCCGTGATCATCGTACATCAAGGTGCCGTCGGTGTTCCGCTTGTTGACGGGCACAAGGAAATTGGCGTCCAGATTCTTGTTCTTCTTCCCACCCTGGCGCGTTCCCGAGATGGACTTTGACATGGCTCTAGCCAAAAGTGCGCCCGCACTCCGTTTGCGATGTGTGGTCGCGTTGTCGTAAACGAAGACATGGTCGAACTCCGGCCATCTCTCGTTGACAGTGGTACAAGCGGCGATGGCCTGTTCCTCGATGTCCGCCGACGAGAAGTAGCCATCACGGTTCTTCCCTGGTCGCATGGCACGGCGGGCGATGGGGTCACCGTCTTTGGTACGAAGCCAGCCAAAGTCGGCAGAAAAATAGTCGGCCACCATATATGACGCACCATCACCTTTTTTGTATGGGGTTGCATCCGAGTCCTTGTGGTACCAGGATTTACGACGGCGATCATGGGCGTAAAAAATACTCTCGTCGTGATACCAGATCACGGTTCGCCGGGCTCCAGGAGGGAGGCTGGGGGTGATAACAGAACCATCCGGCTCAAAGACACAAGAGTAGTCCTGAAAGCCCTTGAGTGCGGGGAGGTAAACTTCCTCTCTGTAATACACGACATCGTCGCGTTCGTGGCCGTCAGAGAATTGACCTTTCTTCTCTGCTGTGAACCTGAGAGAAGGTTAGCGAGAAATCATAACAGTTGACGTCGCTCACCGATAGCCAAGCTCATGGAGATATCTGCGAGCCGTGCGAACACTGATCTTTTTGTCGAGTCCATGCTTGTCCATACAGCCGTTTTGAATAAAGAATACGGGTTTTGATGAAGCGTTGCTCCTTCGTTTTTGCTTACCGTTGTTGACGATTTAGCTCCACTTTGCTGTGCTCTATCATCTCAAATTATCTCAAATCTCGCTGCGTTCGACGAGCGGGGGAATTAAACCACCGGGGAAGTGCAAGGGACAAAACAAAGCAGCATATGTTGTTGTATAGCCAAAAAACAGAGCGGTTGAACGAGGGAAAGGTGGGGCAAACAAGGACTCGCGGTCAAACAAAAGTAAGCAAGAGTGGATCTGCACCACTCGATCAAAACCCGTATTCTTTATTCAAAACGGCTGTAACATCCTCGCGTGCAAGATATTCGACGAGCTTGTCGGCCGTGATGAATTTTCCGAGCTCCTGGAGATGTTCACGGACATCATTCGCCAGATCCTCGTCAGCTAGCATCGAGGTACTCCACTGGCCGTATGGATTGATGGGCAAGACCTTCCGAGAGGTGATGTACTCTCGGCTCAAGCTGGCGAAGCGGCGAGCACAGTAGACATCGCGGCCGGCCCCAATAGCAGCTTGGCGGGCAGACAGACCCCATTTCCCGTAAGTAACCGAGCTCGGATTGGTGTATTGGGCCAGATGGCTGCGGATGCCCTCCATACGGACACGAACCCATGGACTCAAGTCCGGTGGTTTGTAGCCTCCACTTTTACCTCAACTCGGTCCTCGGAGCAAGAGCTCCATATCTGTCAATGCAGCTTTAGCCGATGAAATATCGGGCGCGACGGCGATGAGTTGTTTGGCTCCGAGCGCGGCCATTTTTTCGAGGAATGTCGGCGGCGGCGTGGGACGAGGATATCCATCCCCACCAAATGTGCCGGCGTCTCTAGCGCAGAGCTCGTCGTACTCTGGAGCAACAATCTCACTGTCGAGGTCATCACCATCAGACTCGGCAAGCAAAGACGGCGCGCGTGGGGTCGGAAATGTGTTGACAGAAGCGCGGTCATCGGGAGGATTGTTCGATGGGAGTTTACCCTTGAGCTGAAAGGTGAGAGGTGCTGCTGTTGGAGGCTCTGGAGTGGATCCTTGATGGAATTCATGGTAGTGCTCCACGGGAGTCGGGTCCGCCAGGAACACATCTTCATTTTGAATATTTGCGGGACCGGACTCCGGTTCTTGCATGGAAACAGAAGACTAGGACTTTGCCATTAGACGGGTGTCTGCGCGTGTCAATGCAAGAGATATGGTGCGTACACGGTCGTCCTCGGACTCTTCATGGCGGTGCTTCTTTTGTGGACGCGCTTTGACAGGACTAAGCGCGATCGCCGCGACGCGTTTGATGGCCTTCTTCGGGGACGGCACTCGCCCGTTGAGACGGCTCAACTGGTCTCGAATCAGCTTTTTGGGGCGGGGCATGGGCAGGGAACGAAGAGCAGGGGGATTGCATTTTTTTCGAGGCAACGGCGTCCAAGAAACTCTGCAACGACGCGCCATGACTCGGGCATCGAGGCAGAATAGAGCCTAAATTTAGGAAAACTGTAACTAGTCTCTGAGTTTCGCGTTTAAATTGCTGAAAAAAATTGGAGATACACTCAAGCTATCTATAAACAGGATGGCTGAAGCCGATTTTCCATAATCTATCGAAGAGTCGTGTAAATGGTCGCCGAAACGCGAGGCAACCGAAAAAGGAAATGATTCGTCAGCATCACGTGGGGTAACCGCGTTTGCCTGTCCCCTACCTTAGCTCTCTTTGGCTTGAATGCTGCGATATCCTCCGGAAACCACGCGTCGGCGCGTTGATTCACCCGATTGATATGGACGAACTGCGAAGGGCGAATGGAAGCAAGATCGGTGTCGTCGAGGGAGTTTCGCGTTGGTGGCAATGTTTGGACCGTTTAAGGGATTGAGAGCACCCCGATGAGGTAGGTACTGGCGTCGCACTCGTCCCAAAGCCTGTCGATGCGGGGGGAAAGGCGCAGCGTTCCACACATGCGATACAAGAAGGGCAGAGGTAGAGGTAGACACGGCGACAAAGAGTCTCGAGCTCGAAGTGGCACTGCTGCGTCCCTTCGCTAGAGCCAGCTGTGGGGTCGCGAGCGCCGAAACCCTCTTGAAGTGGCTTGAAGTAGAGCTGGGACGGATGCCGTCAAAAGAAGGAACGCGACTGAATATCGTCATTATTGCATTGTTCTCGAGAGTCTCTCCTGCGAGCAAGTATCAGCGTCGAATAGAAGTGAGCATGGAATGAGTCTTACCTACGATTGAACCAGGCGCAGAAAAAAAAATGGGCTCTGCTCAGGGCACAGTGGCCTCGTCGAGATCCCAAGCGCGCGAGAAGACGATGGCCAACAGTACCGCCTCCAACATCCTCCCCCTTGGTACTACCGTTAAAACCAAAGCGTAAGGACGAGAAGAATAGCGGGCAAAAGTACGTATGCGACAGAAAATATCGGAAAAAGCCCATCGGAGGTTCATAGAGGGTAAGAAGAATATCGGAGAGAAGGTATGAAGGTAGGGGGCAAGCAAAAGTAGACGAGGGCGAAGTCGAGCGGCGAGTATCAAGCGTATATAAGGTAACGGACGAGAAGAGCGAGGATTCTAAATCCCACCCAAACCCATCGGTGCAATAGCCACCCGGAGGTTTCACGCAACTACCTCCTCGTCCTCCTGCACCGCTGCGCCTTTCCTGCCGTGCTCGCTCCCCGCGAAGCTAAGGCTATCGTTGCCAGTCGAAAGCTGTATGAGTGCCGCCATGAGCGTCCTCCTCGGCTCGTCATTCCTCAGCCAGCCCTACACGTCCATGGCGAACATCGGGTTGTCCACCACCACGGTACGCAGGGCGCCGCACCGCGGGTCCGCAAACGCGTCACGAATCGCCGTCGCCGGACGACTTTGGTGGTGTGTTTCGTGGACGGTGTATGCGGCTGCGATGCATTGGAGGGGAGGGTAGTGCCGCCATTGAACGGGTGGTCGCGCTTTGACCTGGGCTGGCGCAGGACGTGAGGAAAACGACGGAGGACGAGATTCATGGCTGTCCTAGTCGCCACGGGTTCGCCGAAGGGAATCGGGTCGAGCTTGAGCTGCCAACGGCAAAGAAGGCACCGAGGGCAGCTGTATGCGAGGAGCTCCTTGTCGCCTGGCCCTCGAGGCCAAAGCGGGGAGCGACGATATGATATGGTGGTCCTGCGCCAGCCCGCAGACAGCCCTGCTCGCTCCTCGCTCGGCGTCGCGCTTAAAGGATGGAGTTGCCGGCGGACACGTGCCACGAGCTACCTTCCAATTCCAATGCTGTAGAAGTGGATATCGAGGACGGTGTGATCGTCGCGGCGGTCGTGGTGGCGCAAGACCTCGCAGCTGGGGAGATAAGCCAGCTTCAGGCCGGTCGTGCGAGGAGTGGGGCGCGGCCGGGCAGTTAGGTGATGACGGTGCGTGGAGGTTGACGACGGGTGAGCTGCGAAGAGCCTAGTGGAGGTGCTCACGGCCCAAGGCATAATGGGTGAGTTGTCGACGATGAGCCATACCCGACGCAAACGCTTTCTCGCGAAGCGAGCATCGGTGGAGTGGTCTGCGTGCCCCCCTCGAGGTCCTTGCGATCGCGGCAGCAGGGGATGCTTTTCGTGGAGTCGACCCCGAACCTCGGAAATATCGATCGTAGGCCAGCGGCGGCGGAGCAGCAGGTGTATTCTCGTTGAGCAAGGGTGATGCGGCGACCAACAGCAGCCCTTCATCCCAAAGCTGTCATCGACGCGCAGTAGAAGGTACGGCGGCGGACCGTGCGGTCGAAGAAGAAGCGCAGCGCGGGCGACAAGCAATGGTGAGGGCGAAGAGCTATCGCCTGGATAGAGGCACGACGGCTGTTCGCGCGAGACGCGAAGGGGTGGAGCGAGATTGGGCTTGGGCCGGGAAGAAGCTGCCGCGGATCTACGACCGGTATGCGATGGGGGTTGTGACGAGGTGAATGAGGAGAAGGCCCCGATGTCGAATCTTCGATGATTCGTCGGACTCGCAATCGGCCCCGATGGAGGCGCCAGTCATCCGTGCACCTTGCACCTTGTCCGTACTAGGGCCTAGGATGCTCAACAACTGACTGTCTTGTGTGGCTAGATGAAGAGTCGTAAGCGCGCGCCGGGAGAAGAAGAACGTAGAGAATCAAGGAATGGAAGGTGGCCGCTGACTACGACAGCGACCGAAGCCGCGCCGTCGGGAGAGGAACGACGGGTACGTCGTCGAGCCTCGAAAAAGCTCCACTCAATAGCGCAAATAAAGGGTGAGGCAGGGAGAGGGGCATCCGGACGAGGAGGGCGCGAGGGAACAGTACTTACCCAAAGCAACGGAAGCAAGAGCAGTCGAGAATCGCGCCCCGGCAGGCCGTAATTTGCTGGCATTGCATACTACATGGAACAGTTCAATCGCAGTACTCAAAGCTAAGGGCAATGATAGCGCACCTTGAGCGACCACAAGCGTGTCTGCTCCTTGTGCGTCAACCAGGGGATTGCGTGCCTACACCAGCCGTCCTTTGTGCGTGAATGCCAGGATGGCCAAGACACAGCGTCGCGAAGGACTGCAGACGCGCCGGGCGCTCTTGAACGAAATGCGAAGGGCCCGCCGGTTTTGCAGACCGAGCGTCCGGAGTCTGTGAGACTTGAGTTCAGATACGACGCGCAGCAGTGGCAAAGGATACCCACTGGAAGAAAAGAAACGACGAGACTGGGTGTGGTAACGCGCTGTTTCTCCGATAAGCTTGCCAGGAAGAAACTGTAAGGGCTACTTGACGCACCTCTCAGCCTGATCCTACGTCTCTACAGCGCTTCAAGCTTTGAGGCTCGTGGAAGCTCAAGTCATACTTTTCTTTTCCTTTTTTTCCTGACGGAGGACTGATATTCCGGCCGTGGAGCGGTGTCGAAAGCCCTCATGGACAGCGTCAAGGAAAACCAAACGGCAGGAATTCAAGGGCAAAAGTCAAGGCATAATCAAGGCATATTGCAGAGCAAAGTAAGGAGGCTGTAGCCAATCATCCGCAAACTACCGCTTCTCGCCGTAAATGGTAATTTTGGAAGAGAAGCCCGTTAAAGCCACAACATATAAAGCACTCGCTCAAGAGAGAAATGCAGGCGTAGAACCAGGCAGGCTCCTCCAAATTTCACACGAAACCAATTCAAATGAGTCCAGAAAATCGATTACAACGGCGCGAACAACTAGGGAACTACCGAAACGCGAGCACTGTGTCAGAGCGAAGGTGACGAGGAGCGAAAAATTATGAGAAGCCGGGGCGAACCCGACTCTCGAGCAGCAAGTGCTCTCCAAGGTCATGCCGAAGTTCCTGCATTGGATTGCGTCGAGTTGGCGGAGGATCGTGACTTGACACCCTTCCCTACCACCTTTGCCAAGCCCCATGCGATTTTCAAAACAACAGTCCCTTCGACATCTCTGGTCCGAACACAGTGTCCGTTCCTCCGTCTCGGAAGCTTCATCAAGCACTACGCGCGAATGCGGCACTACGATCCCGGACAACCCAGACTCTCCATAAAGGATCGCGAAGGACGCCAGCGCCGCAGATTTCGACACCGCCGTAGGCCCTTCCATGGGGGGGTACAGTTGGCTCGCAGGACGCCGAGGGGATTCGGGAGAGGAGGATGCCACAGCCGTCACCAGCTACAGGCAGAAGGTATCAGCGAGGGACGGGAGATGGACACGTACTGGGGGCGAGTTGAATCGGCGGGTTCTTGGGGAACATGGTGGTTGAGAGCAAGGAGCGATCGGCAGGTGGCTGGTATAGACCAAATAACAAGTAACAAAGGTTGCGTTGCCAAGGGCGGTGCGCCGATATCGAGGATTGAGCAAACAATAATTATTTGCAGACATTGCTGTCGACTGGGTGAGCTCGGAAGAACAGGGAGTTGAATTATAATGACGCGGCGGTTATTATTCCCGGGTTCAACATCCCTCCGCTTCAAGACCAATCCGCATTGCACAGTAAGTATTGCCGTGGAACTATCTGTACACGCTACGGGGGTCATAATCGACACTGTGTATCGTGTTCTGACGATACTAGTGCCGACCTGAATTCGAATCAATTCGAGAACGATAGAGCGAGACCCAGGGGAACAAACTTCTCGGTGCGAAAGACCCTGTTCTCCCTCCCGTGTGTCCGACATCAACTTGAGCTCAGGGAGGGTAAGAGCGAAGAGTACGGCGCGAGAGCGGTCGCGGAGTTCCGCACGCTGGCAACAAGTCGTTGGTATAACATATCACGAATGAACATGATGGATACGAGCACACCTTATGCCAGCGCGGTCATTGGATGTTGAGGGATTTGCCCCCGAGCTGCCCGCGGTTTGAGCGTTCGGACGCTGTAAAGGGCCCCATGAAGCTCCGTCGACATTAAAAGCAGATTACGCACCCCCAGATTTGCGGGGGTGTAGAATATTCTGTCGATCATCTCGTCGTCCATTCTCGAGGTTGGAGTTCAAAAGGCTCGAGGTTGACTGGCGCGCGAAATGGGTGGATGAGCTTCGATGAGGCAGCTAGCTTGCTACGATGAAGAATGAGGAGGTGAAGACGACGCCGAAATGTATGCGCATTGCGAATGCCATCGGGCACAGCAGGAGGTCGCCTGCACAGCCGGTGAATGGGAGTTGTTAGAAAGGACTCTTCCTTGAAGAAGCTGTGGATTCGTCCGATCTTCTGAGAAACTTGTCGATAGCCGAGATGAGGTCGCGGCTTTGCGCGGACATTGGAGAATGTGTGGAGTTGCTGTTGAACCAGCTTTGGGAGAATCCTCCGTTCAGGACATGCATGACGAGGTTTTGTATCGTTGGGAGCGCAAATCCAGGAAGTAGTCAACTCTTGCATCCAACTGGCTGGACGTAGAAAGTCAGATCCAAAGTCCGGGGAGGAACCACTGCCAGAAGTTAGAACGTCCGAACCGTTTCATTCGCGGTCTCAGCTGCCTGTAGTTACACCTCCTCCTAGCCAGCCCCCACGCGTGACCAACTTCAAGGGGCGACGAGCGCGAAAACGTGGACCGGCGCAGAAAGCAGAAAATTCGCACCCGGTCAATCAGGGAATGACCGAATTCGGACGTCTTCGCTAGTTCGACTTTCTTCGAACCTCCACGACCCATCCACGAAAGTGTATGAATCCCATTATGATTGTACCACGCTTCCCCAGCTTAGCTTGTCTTTGGCTTGTTTCACAACTGCCTTCCCACTTAAACAAGCAGGCAGTTCTGATGATAATCGTCAGATGGTTCGTGGCCTTAGAGTCGCGCTCGAAAATGGGTCGGCTTGGCCATTTCTGTTCTTGCTAACTTGTACAACGATTAACCGCAGGTTGAACGTACCCGAGATGCCCGATGCTGGTTGAATTAAATTGGGAACGCGATCATGTGATCAGTCGCGTCGCATTTCTCCCGAGCCCAGCAACGCACTGCCTTTTGTTTGTTCGACCAAATCCAGAGACTTTAAATACGGTCACAGTACAAGTCACAACGGTCAGCCTCTCTTGTCCCGAACCTCCATGTCAAGGTACGCTGTTCCCTTCTTCGTCCCCCTCCATCCCTGCTTCCCTTCCACACCTCATTCGTGCTCTCTTGCAGGAGCCTCCTGGCGACGACTCGACGCGGCCGTGCGAATCCCGTCAATATCCCAAGGGCCGGTTCTACCTGTATGGGGATGCACAGGCGAGCGGAGGGTGCACGAATTAATGGCTCGGGGACCACCTTTGCGACCTGGGCTATCTGATATCGTGTTGCTTCTCCCCTCGTGCTGCTGTATATTTCGACCCCGAGGCATAGGTGTCAACCAAAGACTGCCGTTGGATTCAGTCCGGGTTCCTGTATGATGCCACTGGCCGAGTTGCTAGCGCGGTCGACGTCGTGGGTCTGAACCCTCGCCAACTCGCCAACGACTCCTGCCTTCGCGCGAACTTCTGATATTCTGCGACGTCGTCTGAAAGGTATGATATTCCCTTCTTTCTCTTCCAAAACCTGCGTCCTTCCGTCGCTCATTCTTACTCTCTTTCAGGACTCTGCCGGCGACGACTCGCCGCGGCGGTGCGAATCCCACCAGTGTTTCAAGGACCGGCTCTACCTGTTCAAGTACGGGGGCGCACAGGCGAGGGGAGGGCGCGCGAATTAATGGCCCGGCGATCCTCGTGGAGAGCTGGGTCGTCTGATGTCGTGTGTTCCTCCCTTCGTGCTGCTGCATCTCTCCACCCCCGAGGCGTAGGTGTCAACCAAAGATTGCTTTTGGAGTGTCCGGGTTCCCGGCCGTCACTGGTCGAGGTGCTAGCACAGTCGACGTACGAGTTCCGACCCATCGCCAACTCGCCAACGCCTGCATTCGCGCGAATTTCTGGGGAATTTCTGAGAGATCGAGGTATGCCGATCCTTCTTCCCGCCTCAATCCCTCCCTCCCTTCTCGACCTCACGCGTCTCCTGTTGCAGGATTCTTCTGGCGACGACTCGACGCGGCCCCGCGAATCCCGCTCGTAGCTGTAACGGGCCGCCTGATCCCTACGGGAGCGCACAGCGCGGTGGAGGGCACACAGCTTGATAGTCCGGCAATCGACGTCGAAAGCCTATCTATTGGAGACTGTGTGTACGTCCACTGGCGCTGCTGTATTTTTCCACTCCCCATGGCATAGGTTTCGACCGAAGACGCCGTAGAAACCACCGAATACCCTATGCTGCGAGCCACGGTGCTAGCGCGGTCGATGGACGAGTTCTGACCCATCGCCAACTCGCTAGTTCGCCGAGGTGTTTTACGGGATTTGAAGTGCGCATTCAATCCTCTTCCTTGCGTTCTTTAAAATGACCGTCATGTGCTAGGAGCGTGTTTGATTTACCTACGTTTCTATAAGTATCTTCTCTTCAACTCTTCGTAGATACGTAGATACATCCTGGACGTGGAGGGCCCCGTTGTCGTCGGGTCCAGGCTTCCCACCAAGAGCCCTCCGTCGTGTATATCTCTCCGAGTCGTGTACCGCATATACTAGTAATACTCAGAACCAAATCATTCTGGCGACGTGGCCCGCGCGAACTCAAATCTCTGGCGAAGACCGAATCGGGTCAGCTAACCGCTAGCAACCCAAAAAGGAAGGCTTATTTTGACCTGCAATTCCGTGAAACGTTCGCGCAGATAATGGAAGTCATCGCACGGCAATGAAAGCCGGACAAACGCCAGAAACACGGAAAGCCTGGACCAAAAGATGTGAAGAGATAAATCCGGAATTGGTTGTCAAAAACGTCGACATAAATGGGTCCTACGTATAAAGCTAAATGTCGGTATATAAATCGTAAAAGTTATGCAAGTCTAAGTCTAGGCTGCTTCGCCCCGGCCGCTACATTCTTTCCTAGCGCTTCCAACACCGCGAGCCCATCCAAGTCAGATGGGCACAATACGAGGTCGCGCAGGGCCGGGAGAGGCCCAACCAGTGCAGCAATGATGCGAGGAGAGACCATTGTACGCCCGAAGGAGAGATATTTAACAACGCTGCGAATGTGCGACAATTCGAGTATCTGTGCCACGACGTCCGCGTCCAGGGGGGCGTCGAGGGCGAGATCCAGGAGGTTGGATGCGGACCGGGCGAGGAAGTCCCGAATGTGGTTCCCCGACGCGCGATGACTTTCGAGGATGGCGGCCTCGTCTGGGTCGAGGATAAATGTTTCCAGGTGCGGGGCGGTGAGGTGGATGAGGAGGTTGCTAAGGACATTTGGGTCGCAGCTCAGAAGGGTGAGGGATTTTATAGCCGTTGTGCGTAACCCGCTGGGGGGTGCCGAGGGCTCTCGGACACCGAAAGTCGTGAGGACAGTGCCGTGTGAGAGCTGGGGAAGGATCCACAACAAGTCATGTAAAGCTGGATAATCCAGATCGCATTCATGCAGTCGCGCCCATGGGAGCGACAGGTTTCGCGGGAATGTCCGGTCCTGGAAATCGTCGGATGTCTTCACATGCAGATAATTCAGGGCAGGAAGTGAGGCGACCATGTTAACGTCATCCGTGATTTGGACCAGCTCCCAGGTCTTCAGTGTCAGCTTCTTCAAGGCGGAGAAGCTGTGTGAAGAGACATGGGCAGACATCAAGTAGTTGACCTCGAGGGTGGCATCTGCCCATTGTGATGCCACAGAGAGAAAGAGGTTCGAGACGTCCGGGCGAGGGCTTCCGTATCCGAAGTCGATGATGATGGGTGTACGACCAGCGCGCTTTAACTGAACCGGAGGCGCTCCGGTAAGGTAGGCGTCGTAACGAAGCCAGGTGGCAGGAGTGGAATTGGGAAGGTCGAAGTAGCTCCACAATCGCGGTGAGGCAAGAGCAACCGCCCTCCAATGACTGCATACATCAGACTTCCTACAGATCTCTTGATCTCGCTTGAACGCGCTTGAATGCGCTTAACTTGGCGCAACAAGTGCTCAAGTCGCAAGGAATCAAGCCAGGTTCGATTCCCCACAAGTGAAAAAAAAACTTTTGCCTGTAGGATGCTTAGTTGTTTTCATGCCGATTGGAACTGCCATTTTTTCTGAAAATTTTTCCTTCAGGGAAACAAGTGCATTCAAGCCACTCAAGTGCGCAAGAAATCTGTTGAAAGGCTGATGTACCTGGCTCACGGTCCAGGGTGCATTCGACGATGCGCAGAAATCGTTGAAGTCGCTGAAGACGAAAGAGTATTGGAAGATTTCGAGGAGTATTTCGTTTGGCAAATGGCGCATCGCAGACAGCACGGCCCTGTGCGTGTCCACAGAGTCCTGTAGACTTTTACGGCGGCAAGCCCCGCGTTTGACCGCGCCTTCAAGGCCGAAGTGCGGAAACCTGGCCGTCGCTAGTTCCGTTTTCTCGGTCTCGATCTCGGCCAAGATCACCACTGCCTGCGAGTCCGACGGCGGACCTGCAGCATCGGAAGGTGCTTCTGGATACGGAGTGCGGACGAGGTGATTCTCAGCCTCCGGTATGAAGTGCAGCGTGCAAGTCGATTGACAAGGGTGGCACTTATTGCGAATGGGTCAGAATGACTCGCATCGTTGACAGGCAATTGCTCACAGAACTGGGGGGAGTATTCTGCATGGTTGACGCTGATGGGCTTGTTTTTTGTCGTTGTACAAGTTTCGTGCAAGTTGGTCGCGCAAGAGAGGGTTCGAAGAATTCGCACGTGGTCGTGGAATACCTTGATCCCATCACTGCTCCTCCTCGTCCACCATTCCACGGTCCACCGTCGACACGGGCTGATCTGTGGGTCCAGATGGACGTCCAGGATCGTATTCACCGTCTTCCACGCGGCCTATGCGCGACTTGCCCGTCGCCCACAATGCACAACACTTGTACTTAAAGGAGGACAGTAACCAGTCCTTCCAAAGCCCTCAAGTTTCAAACCATTGGAACTCTCCTCAATGGCTCTTCGTGCCCAGTACCGTCGTCTTGGCCGATCTGGGATTCGTATCTCTGTCCCTGTCGTAGGACCATTGCCATCCATAAATGTGCGCCGCTGACACGTCCCCCAGATTGGCGGAATGTCGTTTGGAGACCCTGTTTGGAATGTATGTCCATGTTTTGTGCGCTCACTCATCGAACCGACCGTCCCCTGTCGCAGCCTTGGGTCCTCCCCGAGAAGGAGGTACGTCTTTCCCAGTTTCGCGAAGGGAGCCTGCGTTAATCCGCCTCGGCAGGCCTTGCCTATCCTCAAAGCCGCGTGGGATGCCGGGATGAATACGATCGATACAGCGAACATGTACTCTAGTGGGGAGTCCGAGAATATCGTCGGAAAATTTCTCAAAAACGTACGTCGATTTGTCCATCCGTTGAGTGGATAACTTATTTGAGGCCTGCCAGAACAACATTCCTCGAGAGACCTTCGTAATCATCACCAAGGCACGGTTTGTCGTTGCCCACGATGATCCCACCGTCAACGCTGGCTGGGGCGACCCGCAGCTCAGGAACAAACGCGACTACGTTAATCAAGGCGGCCTCTCCCGCACTGCGCTCTTCAACCAGGTCGACGCCTCTCTCGCAAGACTGCAGACAACCTACATCGACGTCCTTATCATCCATCGCGGCGATGCAGAAACCCCAGTGGAAGAGACGATGAAGGCCCTCCACGATCTCGTCCAGTCCGGCAAAGTGCGCTACATCGGCGCGTCCAACGTCCACCTCTGGGAGTTCGCCGAGATGAACAACGTCGCGGACAAAAACCACTGGACCACCTTCTCCTGCGTCCAAGTCGAGCATTCCCTCATTTACCGCCCAGAGGTAATCGGTCCTTTATCTCATCCATCTGACGATCCTACCTAACACACCTCGTTACCCACAGGAAATCGAGATGATCGCGTACTGCACATCCAAGGGCATCGGGATTCTCGCCTACTCGCCGCTCATGGACGGTCACCTCGCACGCCCCGTGGACACCCAAACGGCCCGCCACAACTCCACTGCTGGGACAATATTCGACAAGAGGCGTCGCGACTCGGACAAGGAGATCATCAAGCGCGTGGAGGAGTTTTCCAAAAAGCGCTCCTGGACCATGAGTCAGGTCGCTCTTGCTTGGTCCCTGACCAAGATCACGAGTCCGGTCGTCGGGATGAGCTCGGTATGTTCTACGCTGCTACCGGCGCCCAGTGCGATTCGTTGACGCCGAATCTTTACCACCAGGTGGAAAGGGTTCAGCAAGCTATTGTTCCAGACGAGGGCCTGACGCCGGAGGAAATAAAATATCTTGAGGAGCCGTGAGTCTGCTGTCGGATATAATGAAGGTGACATGAACTGACAAATATTCCAGTTATGAGTTTCAGTCGTATAGATTCTGATCTGTAGACGACCGAATAGTCTACCCCGATATACGATTGCTTTGAGGAGATTCTTAATGTCTTTCGTCATGTTTTACCCTTGGACGCAGTTCGTGGTGTCGATGAGAATAGTGGAGGACACCTGCAGTTTCACGCTCGAAGGGCGGACCGAAGGAATATATTGAAAGAGAGCAACTTGGAAAACAAAGCGGCCATCGCGGGCGAAACAACACAGCTAAAATATATCAGAGAGCCGGCACAGAAGCAATCGTCGGGGATTGACTGCTAAACATCCCGCTGAGGGCGTCAGGACGCTGACTGAGTCGCGGCGAACGTCGTGATCCGTCGGTGCGGCCAAATGTCGCGGAGGGCACTATAAAAAAGCCAAATTAGAGCACGAGTAGAACTCCAAACCATAACTGCTCACCTCAGGCCTCTCATCATGCTATTAAGAATCGGAATGAAGAAGATGAAGAAGCATCGCGAGGAGAAAAAGCGCAACGAGGCTCTCGGAAATGGGAACCTGCCGCCGACTCCTTACCCGCATGTACGTTGGCTGAATCCCCACTGCCGATCCAGCCCTCACTCTGCGCAGGGCCACGGCACGCCAGCAAACAGTGCGAATCACCCGCAGGGCCCGACACACCACGCTCCCGTACCCTATGAACAGCGCCACGCTCCCGCACCCAACGGACAGTACCCCGCTCCCGCCCCGAACGGACAGCAGAGTAATCCCAATTGGGTTCCTGCATACCCGCCATCGAATCCCAATTCTGGCGGGAGGCAGGAGTACAGTAATGCCAAGCAAGCACCTGTACACCCACCCTACAACCCTGGGCCACAGCAGAGCAATCGCGATGCAGCCATGGCATTCCCGTTGCCCAGTTATACCACCGGTGCGGAACCACGAGCTCACAACCCGGCGGGCCAGAACCAGAGATGATTTTGAGGGTTGGGAGCTCGGATTGAAGAAGTAGGACGTACGGCAACGAACTGATCAGAGGTGTTGTACAGTTGTAGAGGTATAGACGGATTTGGAGGGCTGCTGGAAGAAATCCGATGAATAATGTAGAAGAAGCGCACAGTGAATGAAAGACCACAAACTCTCAGGCTGAGCTCGCGGACAAAGGGCCAAAGGGCGACACCTCTCCCCTGACCTCGATAGTTGATAGGTTCAATGCCGAATCCATTTGCTCTAGACGCAGTAGCATTCCGTGAGGAAGATTGGTGTTCACCAGCTCAGTCCTGATCCAATTGGCCAATGCACTGGAAAGGAAGCGATTGCCCACGAAGACAGCACGTCTTGCTTTCTCCACCGAAGCTATTTGACCCACTGAAATCGTACGAACGGATCCAACGCTTGTGGCAAGTCCGGGACTCTGAGAGCATTATCTTGCGAGGTCGACGAACTCCGAGCAGAGCAACCGCCCGCCATGTTTGCCAACAATGGCGACGAATAGAGAGCCAAACAACGCCTGCGTCTGTTTTTGGTAATTACGGAGAAGAAAGACGAAGGGAGTCCGAAGTACGCATTCCTATCCGTGATGATGAAGGCAGGTCCGAGGCAGAGCATTGTGTGAAAGAAACTGTACAAGCAGCATTACGGACGTAAGGTAAGATACACGCAGTACGTTGACTGAGACTACAAAATATGGAGAGCAATGGAAGAGACTGGATAAATATACAATGTGCGTGTGGGATCCGAATGAAAACGATGAATGAGTAAGTAAATGAAATGATTTTAGGGTGGGAGGGTATAACTTAGACTATTAAAATCCAAAGGGCTCCGGTCAAGCTCGGCGTGGATGGTCGGTGGCAAGTCGTTCTCGGTACGGCCGTCGTCCTCGTCGTCGTCTTCCTCCACGTCATCAAGGTAGGTTGGTGAGTTTGTAGGGAAGGTCTCTTCGTCCTCTTCCTGAGCTTGATCCTCGAATCCCTCTTCAGCGTCCTCGAATCTCTCGTCGGCGTCCTCCCCGTCAGCGTCGAGGTCACCCTCGTCAAAGATGACGTGGAACTAAGGGTCGTCTTTCAGTCGACGTCAGACTTGGTTTGGATACGACTTACATGAGTAATCAACGCCTTGACTAGTTTGTGAGTGTGCGCCATATTCGCGAGAATGAGAGTAAAGTTCTCCTTCGGTGGCCGGAGTAAATTTGGACTGAAGACGATCGCGAGCCCCTCGACGGTCATTTGATTTGATTCTTCAAAGTCCGCGACTCTGTGTCTGACATTAGCGCCATCGACGACGCACTGGAATCACGGAGGGTGTACCTGTCCAGATGTTCCGAGACACGTCTCAAGAGGTCAAAGTGAGGCCGTGGTAGACCCTGCACGACGTTGCGTATGGATGTTAAGCGGTCGTCGAGGTTCTCCAGCTCTGCAGCAAAAGTGAGACGCAGCGCAACAAGGACCGGATACAATACTCGCGCATAGCGTCTATGGCCAGCTGATAGTTGTCTCCGGGGAACAAGGGTACGGGCAACACGCGGAACCACGACTTGACCAAATCGCAAACGGCGTGAATATCTGTGGACGGCTCCAAAGGATCCTCGCCTGGGAAAGTAAGTCGCATGGCTTTATACCATCAGCTATGGATCTCACCGCGATTGAAAGCCTCCTTAAGGCCGGCAATGGTGGAGGTGGCACCCGCGAGACGATCTGTTCGCGAGATTAAGGTAATGACCGGGGGGTATAAGACGGTACGGTACATACATATACCGACTTCTGACAACCCCCGAGTCTCGATTTCCGAGAGAAGGCGCTCGATGACCGTGGGGATGGTCCCAGGCGGTATTTCGTCGGTCCCAGTCTCTCGGCGTAACAGGACGTCGAGCTCGACACCGAATACTAAGATAAATGGGTCAGTACTGGGGCGAAAATGCGTAAATAATGAAAAGGACTAACCTGCCGAAGGGTCACGAGCACCGGAGGCTGGCCCATCGTGCAAATGGTCCGCAAGCTGGGGCTTGGGGTTGCCGAGATAGGTCAGGCGTCGCTTGGCGGTTGTTTGTGTAACACGCGTGATGACGTCCAACCACTTGAGCATCTCTCGTTTATTGACCGCCTGGAGCACATAGCTTCCCCCGTCATCTGTCTGGACTTGGAAGAGGAACGAGCGGTCGTTGTTGATGAATTGGGCGACGCGTGAGCTAACAAGAGAAACGACAAGCGACGGCTTCCCCGACGGGGTGAAATCCAGCTCCTCCGCAGTACGTTTCGGTCCCGTGGGTGGGACGCTCTCGTTGCCGAAAGCGCTGGAGATGGGTCGCATGAAGTGCAGGAAAGCCGACATGCTCTTCTTGCCGCGCTGATGCTTCTGGGTCTGTTGGGGCGTGGACGGTTGCTTGCGCATCGCTTTATTGAGAAGATCCTCTCTTTTCTCGTTTTTCGTCTGCTCCTGGACACGCTCCTTGTGAAGACGCGCGCGGAGGGCCCGATCTCGTCTGTTCTTTTCCACCTGCACCGCGATCGTTCTTTGGAAAGGCCGGACCGCGCGACGGGCAGCAGCGGGGGAGCTGCCAGCACCGACACTCCCTTCACGCTGCGCCTCCTCCTTGATCCCCCGGTGGTCGAACTGCAGTTGCCAGACGTCCTTCTCGATGTTGTTGAGGCGCTCGAACGCCCTGCGAGTGACGTCCGCCGGGTAGGTTCCCTTCCGCACACCGACGATGAGGTTGCATAGATGCCGACGTTTGTCAAAGTTGATGAGGGTGTGAGTGTCCTGTTGAGCAAGGGATTCAATCACGTCGGGGGTCGCGATGATTTCAAGCATGCGCTCGAGGAACCAGCCGACATCCACGGTTAGCTCCCGCGATGAAGAGACCGCCTGCGTAGTCGGCACGCTAAGAAGGGACGCGATGGAGTCGCACTGCGCGCCGCGGCCGCTCGCGATATTCAGCCAGGGTCTGGCATGCATCCTCGACTCTACGCTGAGGACAGCCGATGTCAAGACCGCCTCGACGAAGGAACGCGGGCAAGCAAAGTCCACGATGGCTTGCGCAGATACAGCATGACTGGGAATATTGCGCAGCCGCGTCACCTCGATGGCGCGGAGGATCAGCTCCATGCGAGACTGCCTCGAACGAAGGCCCAATCGGGGTGCAACGAGCTGAGATATCGTCCATTTGCGGAGGATAACATACGCCCGGATGCAGCTGCGGATCCCAGGAGGCAGACTCCGGTACAACGAATCAACGCCGAGAGATATGAGGGGCGATGGCTCAATGTCTTGTAAATAGGAGTAAAGATTTTGGATCTCCACCGTCTCCTCGCTGGGGGCAAAGGGAAGGAACCAGCCAATGCGATCGGCAGTTTGGGTCTCAAGCAGGTCGCTCGTGACAAAGAGATCCTCCTGGGTTACGTTCCCGAATGCTGCGCAGGCCATGGCGTCCAGGTGTTCGACGAGCTCTTCAGGGTCGATGCGGTCGATATCCGGCGGGTCTCGTGTCTGGTTTTGGGGCCGCGACCGTTGCCCGTTTGTCGAAGCGGGAGTTGCGTGCGGGAATGACGGGAAGGGTACTGGGGGGCGCATAGTCTGACTATGAAAAGTGTGTCGTACACGGCAGCGGACATCTGTGAGAGTCCCCCACGCCTGCTCAACCCCAGGATCGGCCGCGTTCGCCGATTGGGGCATGACGTGGTCTGTCGGATTGTCGAGGAAGGAGCGCACGGCCGTGTGAAGTTGCGGGTCGTCGAGCATGTCCTGGGCACCCCCACCGCGCGTCAGCCAGTCCTGGAGCGTGTCCAAGACCTCGGTGCGGCTTCCAGCAACGTATAAGAACTCTGCGATCGAAGGGACGGGACCTCGGGGTCGCGTTTGAATGTACATCTTCCGGAGTAGCTAGAAGGATGTAAATAAGTACAAAAACTAAACGTCGATGAAGGAGCCTGACCTCGAAAAACACCAGCGGTGAAACGAGGCTCCGGTAGACGTTCCACCAGAGCTTGGATAACTCGGCCTGGTCAACGACAAGCTCCCGGGTCTTGCCCTCTCGCAGCGACATCTCACCATTATCATCCGCAAAGGACACCGATACCCCTTGGAGGCCATGGACGAGAACCTGGACAAGTTGATGCAAACTGCCAGCGCAGACACGAACGCGCAGTGGTGGTTCCGATGAGGGCTCAGACGCAACGAAGGTGCGCCGCTGCTGGGACGGCGAAGGGAGCGAGTTTCGGCGCGCGACACTGGTTTTGCGATCCAAGCCCTGGGAGGATCCAGGTTTGACGCGAACGGACGGTGCTCGACCCAACGTCGCTTCAGCACCATCGCCGACGACTGAACTGGGGGGTCGCGAAGGAATGCGCGATGAAGGACGAGAGCTGGAGGCAGAGTCACCGACTGTGCCGTGCCAGACACTCAAAAGCAGCTCTCCATTGAAAACAGGAATTTGAGTGAGGCCGGCGATGCCCCCTATCTCCCGGCGAGGTTGATTTGACAGCTGCGGGTCGAGGCGCAGGAGGCGCGGGTCTGCATCACTGTCGACGCGGCCCCGAAGGATTTGGTCACGATCTATGAGCGACGATGTCGGGAAGATCTCGGGGAACAGCAAAGGCGTGAGGATCGCATTAGGTGTCTGGGTCGCAGCACGCGTCCAATAGTGCGGCTCGAACAAGCCCTTTCTGCGAGGCTCCGCGGCGAGCGACAGAGAGAGGAACTGATCAACGCTGAAAGAATATTAGTACCGCGTTACGGGACTACCGTGCAAGACGCCTACCGAACAAATTTGGCCGCAATACCGCCACTTCCTCCGGCTTCGGCGAGTTTCTGCTTCCAATAATTGACCATGAGCTTCACATCCTCGCCCACCTCGTCCTCCGCAAGCGATACCCGCCGCGGGCAAAGCAAGAATTGTTTACGAAAACCGTCAAACATATCGAGCGCGCGTTCCATGGGTGCGACCAGCAACGCCTCTTCCGCCCCGCCCCCATCACTCCCTCGCGCTGCGTCGAGCTCCGTCTTGATTCGCTCTCGAATATCTCCGCCCCAGGGCGTCACCCTCGGCTCTCCAATCTCTTCCAAGCGCGACCACCCTTCCACCGCCGCCAGTGCCTGGGCATCCACTCGAAGCCACACTTTGTTGAGCCTCGCTACGGGCGCCGAGCAAAGGGCCGCGACAATCGCACGCCACGTACACTCATCACCCGCTACGCGGCAGAGCTCCCCCACCCGCGCCCAGACGGAGATGACCTCGCTGCGCGAGTGCGTCCGCGATGTCGACGCCGAATGCTGCTCCCCACCCGCAGTCGCCATTCCGGAGCTGGTGTCGGCACTGAGGATTTGGACGAGCACTAGCTTTGTGAGCCAATGCGGCGCGGCGTCGCTTCCGAATAAAGGTGAAGAAGGGCCGCCTGCGGTGGGGTCGATGAACGCGGCAGTAGGATTGTCCGGGGCCTGTTCGAGTACGGCACGGTGGAACAGGGTGAGGCTGCGGGCGATGACGAGGGGATCGAGAACCAGTAGCACTTCTCGGGTTAGCCCCTCAGCCGTGAGCGCCGCCCATGGCATTCGCGACGCTAACCCACCACGGGATGGAGAGCGCGGGGAAGACAGGTGAGGACCGGCGGGCGAGGGTGGCGCAAGCAGGTCGTGAACGCCGAGCGCGTCAAGAAGCCCAAGCATGCGTGCGCTGTGGTCGGGTCGCGGTGAAAATGTATTGGCGCCGAGTGCAGGGCTGTCGGTACCAATCGCGGGTGACGGTGCGTACATGGCTTGTGTGGAGACGCTCGCAGGCATCCCGCTCGTAGCCGGTTGCGGAGCAGTGAAATGGACGTCGGGAAGAGTGTCCGCGCGAAAGTTCTCCCACGCATCAGGGTCAGCGGGGGCGTCATGCAGGCGAAGGTACTCTGTGCAGATCCATGCGACACGGGCGCGCTCTGCGTCAATCTCCTCCGGTGGAGCGCCAGCGACAAGATATCCAGCACAACGGATGAACTCGGCCTCGACACGCGCGCGGTCGACGAGGAGGGGCAGGCAAAAAAGGACCGCCAGCGCATACTCGCGCCATTGCTCCTCCTTGGACGCAGTGTCCTCGTCCGCATCCCCAGGGCGCAAGAAGACGGTGGCAAAGACCAGTTCATGCACCAGCGCTTCTAGCGTCCCCTTCTCGACTTGCCCCCTCGGTCCTACCCTCCCCTCGCTGCTGAATACGCCGCCAAGACCAACGACGGCGGTACCCGCGACACCGAGGGCCGGGTGCCGTCCTCTTCCCCAGTACGCCCGTTTCTTCCTCCCTACACTCCCGAGGTCGCGCCGCTGCCCACCTCCCGCGTCCTCTGCGCTGGCACCCCCAGCTGTGTCCTCCTCGTCGGCGTCCTCGACGACGCCGACCGGGAAGAGATCGCGAACCCCCGTCGCGCGGTCGCCAGGAGGCTTGTGCAGTAACAGCTTTGTCCCCCGCAGCTCCATCTTGAATGCCTTCCACGCACGGGGGTCGGCAATGGCAGGAGTAATGAGACGATTGACAAAGCCGGCGGCATACACGATTTGAGACGCACGCCTGCCGTCGTCCGCGGAAGACGACGTGGGCTGCAGTATATTGTTGCTGGAGGGTGAATCGATGGCCGATGTGGGCTCGATGATGTGTGGAGGTGCCAATAGGGGCGAGGGCTCCAGCGGGTTTGGTGCGGCAGGAAGAGGCTTCGATTGAGCGTTGCCTGCGCGGAAAGGTCAGTGAGAGGAAGTTGAAGAGGAAAATAGGACTGACCGCCGCCAAAGTAGAATGGAAAGACCACGCCTCGTTTTTCCTTACCGCCGCTCTCGACCTTTGCATCCAGCGATGGATCCAACTCGCCCGCACTCCCCTTCCTTGCGGGACTGGTAGTTCCGAAGCCCGCAAGCCGACTCGACAGTTTCGGCGTGAAACTATGCGAGCGGGTATGTACGTGTCCACCTGCGCCTAAAATACCATGTCGTCAGTATGAAGAAGAAAAGAGCAGGAGGCGAAGGCAGGGGAAAAGGATCATGACACAAGACAGGGAGAATAAAGAAAAGAAAACTGACCCTGCCCGGTCGCAGACGCCAGTCCTCCGCTCGCACCGCCGAAGCCGTACCCTCCGCCGTCCGTCCCCCCACCCGCCGCTGGCCCACTGAGTAACGGCGCCGATATTGATATCGACACCGGCGAACCACCCCCGCTGCCGTTACGCTCCCGCTCCCTCAGATCCCTCCCCACCACGTTCCCATTGGCATCCCGTGGACTAACGCTCACCCCCTCGCGTTGCGGACTGGCCACTTGCGCGGCGCCGATGGCAGGCCATGCCATCCCTGCACCGGCACCTCCTCTCGCGCTCGGCGGTGTCGATCCCGGGCTGCCATCCGCGCCACCCGTATTCCCACTTTTCCCGCTCCGCCCACTACGCGCACTCCTTGCGCTTCTTTCAGAATCCGTCCGACGACGGGCGTAGAACGGTGTCGGCGCGCCCTCGGGTAATGATATCGGTATGGGCGTCGAATTTGCATGAGCGTTCAGGTTATGAGACGGAGATGGAGGGAAGGGGGAAGCGGCGTTGGAGGAGAGGGAATTCGGTATCGGAAGTGGCGCCTGGCTCAGAGGGGCGCCGGTGTAATTGCCCATCCCGTTGCTGTACGCGGACGTCGCTGGGCTCCCACCGAACGTAGTCGGCGTGTACGCACTGCCAAGGGGGGTGTACGCGCTACTTGATGGTGTCGGGGTCGGGCCCACCGAGTCCGAGCGCCCGCGATAGGCGGCGATCTTGTCCACAAAGCTGATACCGTTGGTATTAACGCGTATAGGGGAGCGTCCGCTTGCACCAGCCAGAGTCTCCCCGCTCGGCCCCACCACAACACTAGCACTCGGCCCCAGGGACGCGACGTCCGGCCTTGCGCGCAGATCGTCGACGGACTGGGACCATCCGCGACGCGACGCGGTTCGTAGGTCGCCGTTACCGGGACCTCCTCCGCCATAGATTCCACCGGTGCCGTTGGCACTGGCGCCTGGGCCGTAGACACCGTTTCCGTACCCTGCACCAGGGCCAAAGGTGTTGTGACGAGGGGAAGGTGGTGGAACGTATCGGAGGTCCAAAGAGGATTTTGCGTGAGAGACGGGGGAGGAGGCTGATGGGGGAAGGGAGAGGGAAGGTCGTGTAAGGTCGAGGACAGAGCTGACAGGAGTTCATTAGCAAATGAGATGAAGGCAAGATGGGTTAGGCGCAGAAACGGAAGTCATCGGGAAATGGGAAACAGGGGGAGAAGGAGCGCGGGCGCGAGCAGCGCAAAACCGCCGCGAGAATGCATGGGCGAATAGCGCATCGGCGAAGTAGTAGATGCAGATGTGGGATTCATGGAAGGCCAGCCGAAATACGCCCGGAACGCAGCGCAGAATCGGGAATGAAGGCGCGAGGCGCGGGGCGCGATGCGGGCGCGTAGGCAAAGGAGGACATAGCGGATACGTCGACTTACCGACTCCCCGGTACACCCATATATCCCTCGACATCCAAAATTGGTCGCGGATCCGTTGGTCGCGATATTTTCGGTTTCCGCGCGCCGGTCGAGCCTGGGGCGAGACTTGAAGTGCTCGGTCGCGGTGATTCGTCGCCGGCAGAGACACGCGGGGCACTGACGCTCCGCGAGAACCATTTACTTGGTCGGGCCAAGAATTGCGCGAGAGGTGCGCGAGTGGGCGTCGGAGGCGCTTGTGTCGGCGTTGGGGGTTGCAAGGAGGACGAAGACGGCTTCGCCATGGTCCAGGACTACAGCCAGACAGAGACGGCTGCCCGAGAGATGCCTAAAAAAGGCGGCTGTTTTTGGGTGGATTGACGTGGATGGTAGCGAATCTATCAGAGGGAGTTAGCGCGCAGGCGAGGGGGGAGGATGAGAGCGAGTACGGGTTAAACGGGTCGCATTTGGTGAAGCAGGGAGGGCGATGGTCGCGGCCAGGAGGAGACTTGTCGTCACGTGCATAAGCGCGTACTCAGAAAACTGGATTTAAAAAATCATTAATTATTTAATTTACTTTTTGCTTCTTCCCCTCATGCCATGTCCTCTCCAAGACCCCTCCTTTTCCTCTGCTTTGACCTCTTCGCAGTATCGTACGAGTACGACGTATCGGCTCTGCTCTTACCCCCAACGCGAACGTTGATCGCAACACTCACAATGTCTGATAATCACCCTCGGTAGACGCGCTTTGACACGGAACACCCGCACCCTGACACTGCATCCCGGAGATCGCTCACCAACGCCGCAAATGTATCCCCTTGCGCCTCAAGAAAAACCCGGGTTAGTTCCTGGCTCCTGCGACCGTCGGCTTCCGCAATACTGTAACACTGCGCACGTATCAGGTGTCTCCTGGATTCACAAGAACCCCTGCTCGAGCTCCACTACACCTGTCGGCTGATGATGCGAGGTTATCTCTGGGCGCTTTTGTTTTAACTCCTTCGCGACCCAACTCGTGGAACAAGAGAATCAGGCTGTCTATCGTTCGGAGTTACAGTCAAGCTCAACCCTATCGCCCAACGCCTTCAAAGTTCATACAGACTCTTGCCACAAGCTCAAATTTACATGTAAAGCAAACCTTCTGAATTGCAAGCTCCCCGCCATCGCCCCTCCATTGAGATCCGCCACCGAACTCATTCAAAGTCATATATCAGCGCTCACACGGGGTGTTCACCCCGCAACGCGGCAACCGACAGCGCCGTGCGCCCCAAGTCGACTCATTCTCATCAGATGTATCGCAGCCACCCTACTAGTACTCCACCGTGATGTTCCCGCACGGCGCTTCGACGCTAACTTACTTTGGCGTCTTCCAAACGCCTCCCCTTCGATAATGCAGCGTCCGAGCAACTCAAGCTGATGGATGTCGGAGCCGGCCGCGACTGGCCGCGATTATGATTTTACGAGGTATGCATCGAGCTCGCGTGGTAGCAGCTATTCTATTATTGCAGCTAACGTAGTTTAACGTTGACTTCGTTTCAACAACTGACGTTACTGTCAATGCCGAAACCGAGTATTTTGTCCCTTATCGCGTTCTCGCCGCGGGAACAGGTGAGTGTTTAAATCAGATTCAAATCCCGTTTGAGTCTACCCATGCGACCCGAGTGCTGGTCATTTTCAGCCGCTGTATGGTCAGAGCACTAACTTGAAGTACTAATGGACTAGTCTCGTGCCCAGACTCTATGTTGAGCGGGGAAAAAAAGTGGCGGTAGGGTTGCTCTACGTTCGAGTAACTTTTCTCTCTTTCAGTTTTTCTGGGATTGACCCAGAATAAATTGCAGACTACTATTTGCACTAGTTACTCAACATCGAGCTGGTTACAAGTCTATGCTTGGACTCAGGAAGAGCGCACGTTGGATGGACATATAAAATCAAGCACCAATGTGATAAATTACAACGAAGTTGGACTAAAACCGCTGCTACTCTCCAGGGGTTCTTGTTCATGCACCACTCAAGAGTAGTTGGTCGCTCCTTTAGGCTCGACCACCAGTCTCTGAATCGCTTTCAACCTTGGATTTTTGTGAGGTGACAATTTGAGAATTGACGAGCCGCCTGAACTGGCATCTTCTGCGCAAACTCTTGGTTGTTTGAATATATAAAACCTGAGTTCCTTGAGATGTAGACGAAATATTCATGGTGTAGATGCTTGTTAAAGTCAAGGGCCAACGGGTCTGATGCCGCAGCACAGCTTGTCATTCTCCGTTATGTCTCGCTCACCGGGACCATTGTACCGTCAGCTCTTTCGGCTGCCTCCACTTTCTATGTGGCTGAATCCATACTAGGTCTTGCCTGTTTCCTCTCCTTGGCTCACATTGCTTCTGGGCTCGCCTCAATCTTCGTATACGACCTCGAGGATGCCCGTGAGACTTCCACGTCTAATTCACGCAAAGTTGAGGGTGCTAACGGTTCTCGCAAAGGGGACTCACAGTTCATCGCCATCCTTTATGCTGTCAACACATGCTACATGGTCTTCATGCTGTCAGTCGGCTCACAACTCGGAGAAAGCCCTCAGGAGCTGACGTACATACTTAGGATTCCTCATACGATGCAGAAGGACAACGACGCTGTCTCCCGGCTGAACAAGCAGTTCGTTATCATCAACTTTTTGCTGCTATGCTGGGTCCTCTCTGGTGCGCTCCCAGCTGCCGTTGTGTGCACAAGCACTGACGTGCTCCGTCTCCGCGTATGTAGTCGGCATGATTCCGCTCACCGTACACTCGGGAATCACGCCGACCATCTACGGCTGCGCTGAGGCGCGGTTCATGAGCCCCAAATGCATCACGCTTGGGCTCGATATGCTCCTTCCCTTCGCTCTCATTGCCACCCGTGCGTTTCAAAACTTCCCGGCGGTTCTGACATGGCACTGACGAGATAAATGCAACAGTTGGCACAATCTCATGGACAATTTACCAAACTGCGCGCGCCATCCAGGCCGTAGAGCCCCCTCCTCGGCAACCCAACTCGCCTACCCCATTCAAGTTGCGCCCGGCCAGAGTACAGCGCGGCAGCAGCACTTTGGCGGATCTGGTATAAATACACCCGAGATTCCCGTCACTCGCGCTGCTCCAAGGACTACTCAACTATACCTGCTCTGTCAACGCTTGCTTTCCTTCTGCACATACGATCACTTATTCAACATGTATCTCTCCACTTCCCTGTCATTATTCATAGGAATCAATCATATCCGTCCAGTCTTGGGCCGGGCCGTCCATACGAAATTTACCCGGAACCAGTCCGAGTTGCATGCACTTTGAATCGGCGATGGAAAACGGGCTCCAGACCCCTCGGAACAAGATACACCAACATCACCTCACGATTCAACTCGTAAGCAATTCGTTAGCAAGAATCCAATCTAACTCTGGCGCCGATTCAACTCTCGGGTCCCCGATTCAACTCTCGGGTCCCTCTCATATAAAATTTTTAAACTCTGATGATTCTCGCGCACCGTGTCCTTCCTTATCACGAAACTGGCGCAGGCAATACATCGACTGGTCTGTATGTATCATCCATTTCGTTGTCGGTATACTCTACGAGTACTCAGCAACCCCACAGATTCTATCCGCTCCCGAAGTGCCGATTCGAATTCAACGTTCCGGACTGAACCTTGCGTGGAGACTCACTCGTAGCCATCCCCGAAGCTCCAATTTTCTGAGTATATGCTTCGCGCATAGAACGCATGTTCAACCGTCAAGGCATGAACTTTCTATAACCTTCAACGTAGCCATCCCCGAAGCTCCAATTTTCTGAGTATAGGGTTCGCGCATAGAACGCAATGTTCACCCGTCAAGGCATGAACTTTCTACAACCTTCAACTGAACCCAACCCGACTCAACTCAGAGGCGGTCGTTTATAAGTGCTCTCCGATGCTCAACTGGACGCCATGGTTTGGAACCGACTCCGGATGTCGGGCGGCGCGAACATGATGCGGAGACCGTTGTGCGCCGAGTACCTGGGAAGAACGTTGGAGGTTGAAATTTTGGCCAGTTGAGGCGATGGTGAAATGCAACTCCAATTCAACCAGAGCCAGCAATATTCGCAAATAATCATTCCTCGCTCAATGCTCGATATCGGCGCACCTAGTTTTCGTAGACAGATGCTACAACAATTACCTCGTACCTTGCTAGTTGTACGGCGCACCGCCCTCGGCAAACACAACATTCAACTTTGTTACTTGT
This sequence comes from Mycena filopes, assembly GCA_029281495.1. Lineage (NCBI taxonomy): Eukaryota > Fungi > Basidiomycota > Agaricomycetes > Agaricales > Mycenaceae > Mycena > Mycena filopes. Next base: position 671,176 of record JARIHR010000005.1, on the reverse strand, counting down.
TATTTGGTCTATACCAGCCACCTCCCGATCGCTCCTTGCTCTCAACCACCATGTACCCCAAGAACTCGCCGCCCCAAATTGCCCCCAGTATGTGTCCATCTCCCGTCCACCGCTGATATCCTCCGCTTGTAGCTGGTGACGGCTGTGGCATCCTCCTCTCCCGAATCCCCTCGGCGTCCTGCGAGCCAGCTGTACCCCCCCATGGAAGGGCCTACGGCGGTGTCGAAATCTGCGGCGCTGGCGTCCTTCGCGATCCTTTATGGAGAGTCTGGGTTGTCCGGGATCGTAGTGCCGCATTCGCGCGTAGTGCTTCATTAAGCTTCCGAGACGGAGGCACGGACACTGTGTTCAGACCAGAGATGTCGAAGGGACTGTTGTTTTGAAAATCGCATGGGGCCTGGCAAAGGTGGTAGGGAAGGGTGTCAAGTCACGATCCTCCGCCAACTCGACGTCCATTCAACATCGCGCGGTCAAATCCAGTGGAGGAACTTCGGCCTGGCCTTGAACAGCACTTGTTGCTCGAGAGTCGGGTTCGCCCCGGCTTCTCATAATTTTTGCTCCTCGTCACCTTCGCTCTGACACTTGCCCGCGTTTCGGTAGTCTTCAAGTTCTTCGCGCGCCCTCGTAATCGATTTTTTTACTCATTTCAATTCATTTCGAGTGACATTGAGAGAGCCTGGCTGATCCTATTCTCTCCCGTTTTCTCTTGAAAGAATCCCTTCTATGTTGTAGCTTTTACACGCCGTTCCTCCAAATTCCCATTTACGGCGAGAAGCGGTAGCCGATGACCACACTGATTCTGCTTCTGCCCATGATGGCGGAGACCCGCACGGATTGCCTTTCCTGTCGAATAAGTGGAACCGCGACGTTCACTGCACTCGGGGTCTACGCGCTATGGATGTCTCGCGAGGCAGCCCCAGGTGGTCGCGGATCCAAAAAGCTTTTAGCCGTCTTCGGCGCTGGTACGCGATTCTATCCATTCTTTTCCTCCTCTGTTTCCGATCTTCTGTCCATTATAGCCATGATTGTCGGCGGTGTGCTGCGCTGGAAACAGACCGGGATGCCTACAGAGCAGACGCCGTCGAAAACGTAGCAAAGTCGTCGTTATTTTCACTGCCAAATTTCAGGAGGATTGCAGATCTAGACCCAAGTGCGCTATTTCGAGGCTTTCCCTCTCCGCGGCCCTGCTGAGACGCTGCCTTCTCATCCAGGAAAAACCCTTCTACCTCCGCTCATCACCCGCTGGCCCTCCTTCTATTTCGTTCATTTGGAAGTGCTCTCGACGATGGCGCCGCCCGCCTTCCATGCTACCCCAGCGAGGCCTACCAATATCTGCTTTGAGCCGCGATAACAGCCATTTTTCACTGAGCCGGGTGAGCCCTCTTCCGCCCGAGCGTGTGGGAATGATCGCTGCGACCAAGCAAACACCCACCGACACTGCCTTGCCTTGCAATGTCCATTTCGAGTTGTGCGAGCTAGAGCTAAATCGACGACGGCTCACCCAGCCCCGCGACGGTCGCAGCAAGAGAGCTATGGACTCGGTGCGCCAGCAGCTCTCTCCTCAGCCCAACCCTCCGTCACCACGCCTTCCAACGTCTGTGGTCGACTTCCAGCGCTCAGCAAGTGGCGCGGCGCTCCATTTCCGATACGACCTGTCTGCGCTTGCAGCCGCCGCGGCGACGACGACAGACACGGACGAGGCGGCGAGCAAGCAGCAGCTGCGCGAGGAGAACGCACGCCTCGCACGCAAGCTCGAGCGCGCTCAGGGGGACGGACAGCGGCTCGCCCGCGAGCTCGGGCTGGCGCAGCGCGAGAATCAACGCCTCACCAAGGCATTGAACGACGCGTTAGCGCAGAACAGCCTTGTGGCCCAGAGGGAGCGGAACGAGCGCGCCAGGGTTGAGCAGCAGCTCAAGATGGCGGGGAATACCAATGCCAGCATGTTGCAGGAGTTGGGCGCAGCACGGGATGCGCTGAGCAAGGAGCGCGCGCGGACGGCGGCTGCGGCGGCGTCTATTGCGCGGCTGAGGGAGGAGCGGGATTATCTGCGGCGGTATGTACCCAGGGTGAGTATACTTAATACTCGTCCCATCCTTCTCGTTTATGTCTCATACGTAATACCACAGGCCTCACCCTCGACCTCGACGAGTACGGCGCGTGAAGCGTCGGGCGTTCGAATGGGTGGTGTAGAACAGGGTCGGGCTCCTTCCGAGCGCGCCTCCCCCGAATCTACGGCCCCGTCTCCCCCGGCCTCGCCCGCCATGTCCATCGCATCCTCCTCTGTGCCCTCCCCATTAATTTCTCTCCGCTCTCCGCCTACTGCGTCGCCATCCCGGATGCTACCGCCCCTGTCATCTCCCCCTTACCCACCAACCGCGCCCGGCCCCGGCTCTGCATCCCCGCCGCTCGCGTCACCCCGCAGCACGTCGACATCCTCACCCCGCACCACAGCACCCATTATCATCTCTCTTCCCCCACCCCCACAACCCGCTCACTCCCCTTCTTACGCGCCCCGCCCCCTCCCGTCGTCCTCGTCCCCACCGCGCCGTCCCCTCCCGTCGTCACCGCCACGACGCGCCGTCCCGCTGACCTCAACCTCGAGCGTCCACCGCCCTTCCGTCACCTCCTCCGTCCCGCGCCCCACCTCCAACGACATCGGCGGCTCCTTCTCGCAGTTCAGTGTCTCGACGGCGACGCCGACACCGCTCAAGCGCAAGCGCAGCCCCGAGCCCGTCGCCGAGGAGGTCAACGCTCTCCCGCGCCCCACTCCTACGCCCACCACGCCCAAAGCGCCCCCAGTAGGCGTGGGGACGGGCAAGCTCGGGATCAGCCACCTGCCCCTCTTGTACGACACGCAGGGCGCGAACATGTATTGTCGGTCGTGTCGGTGGGTTTTCCTGCCTCTTACCTCCTCTCTCGTTCTAGACTTATATATGCACATAGGCAAGCCTTCCCGCAAACGGCGCCCTGGGCGGACCTCGCGGGGCACTGGCGTTGTGACGAAACGCACGCAGAGGCGTGTCGCGAGATCGAGGCGCTGAGGCCGGCGCAGGTGCTTGAGCGGAGTCGGACGCTGAGGTATTTGGGGAGCGGGAAGCGGTGAGTATTGGGCGCGTGCGTCCGCATGCTCATCTTGAGAACCGTTTTTTCTTGCATTCTCTTTTTCACTATGGATCATTGGTTTTTGTAGCTTTTTTTGTCGTTCTGCAGAGTATGTACTGTATTATCTACGTAGTGTCTTTTGTCTTCCCTGTGTATCTTTTTTGGAGGGTCCAACTTTCTCGACCAGTCGTTGCCCATCTTGTGAGTTAGCACTGCCTACGGCCTCCTTCAGGCTTCAACAAAACGACGACGTCACTTGTGCTGGCGTGTTGTGTTCGCCTAGTCATTTGCGCCCTTGCAATCGATTTTCTGCACTAATAAATTCATCCTGAGTGACATTGAGATAGCATGGCTGCACACGTCTTCTCTTGAATGCCTGGTCTCTAATCTGCGCGTTTGACGCGCCATTCCTCCAAAATTCCCATTTACGGCGAGAAGCGGTAGTTTGTTGACGATAGGCTGCAGCCTCCTTCTCTTCCTTTGCTTTGCAATATGCGCCTGGCTTTTGCCCTCAGATTGAGGCCGTGGATTGCATCTCAACCTTTCTCGTGACGCTGCCCAATTCGCCGCCGCTCCAGACCAATCCTCAGCAACTCGGAAAATCGTCAAAAAAAAACAAAAGAATGCCCTAAAAATCGCCGTGGACGAAGCTTGACGCGCCGCAGAGACGCAGGACCAGTCGACGAGGTGGGTCAAGTAGACTTTACAATTTCTTCGTCGCAAGCTTATCAAAAAAAACCGCGCGACACCACACCCAGTCTCGTCGTTTCTTTTCTTCCAGTGAGTATCCTTTGCCACTGCTGCGCGTCGTATCTGAACTCAAGTCTTACAGACTCCGGACGCTCGGTCTGCGAAACCGGCGGAGCCTTCGCATTTCGTTCAAGAGCGCCCGGCCCGTCTGCAGTCCTTCGCGACGCTGTGTCTTGGCCAGGCGGCTGGTGCACTGGTGCAGGCATGTAATCTTCCTCAGACACGCTTGTGGTGGCTCGAGGTGCGCGCTATCATTGCCCTTAGCTTGAAGTACTGGGATTGAGCTGTTCCATATGTAGTATGCAATGCCCCCAATTTCAGGACGTATCCTGCCGGGCGCGCGGATTTCGGCGGCTTCGCTTCACGCCTCTTACTAGTGACTCCTCCCATTGCTCGGGTAAGTACTTTTTACTCCCGGACACCATAAACTCCTCTATCTACGTCCTTCACGCTTTATTTGTCGTTCCTTTCCCGACTACACGGCGTCGGTCGCTGTCGTGGTCAGCGGCCACATTCCATCCCTTGTTTCTCTGCTTTTTTCCTTTCTCGGCCGCACTCTGACAACCCTTCATTCAGGCACACAAGACAAATAGTTGTAGAGCATCCTAGCCAACCTCGCGCCTCAGTACGGACAAGGTGCATGGATGACTGGTGGCTCCATTGGGGTCGATTGTCAGTCCAACGAATCATCGAAAATTCGACTTCGCGGCCTTTCTCCTCATTCACCTCGTCACAACCCCCGTCGCATGCCGGTCGTAGATCCGTGCTAGCTCCTTCCCCGTTTCCGTCCAATCTCGCTCTATCATTTCGTGTTTCGCGCGCGCAGCATTCGTGCCGCTCATTCAGGCAACAGCTCTTTGCGTTCACGCTTGCACGTCGCCCGAGTTGCGTTTCATCTTCGACCACATGGTCCGCCGCCGTACCTTCTATGGCGTCGGTGACAGCTTTGGGATGAGAGGGTGTCGTTGCAGCCGCATCAAGCCTCTCCGCGTACATCCCGGGCGAAAAGTTTCTGGAGCTCTGCTACCCCGATCGCGAGGACATCGAGGGAGGCACGCAGATCACGTCACTGATCTTCCCTTGAGGTGAAGGAGCTGCCGACCACTGTCCCCAGCATGGGCTTGACCGACCTCCATCCACACCGTTCATCCAGCGACACAAGACAACTAGTTGTTTCGCATCCTACCTAGCCCTGCGCCCGTGCATGGATGACGGGCGGATATCGGGGCCGTGTGCGACTCCGTCGGCGAATCGAGAATTCGAGTCCTCATTCACTTCGTCACAACCCCCATTGCATACCGGTCGTATCTCTGCGCCAGCTCCTTCTCCGCTCTGTCCAATCTCGCCCCACCCCTTCACGTCTCGGGCGCGCAGCTGCTCCGCTGCCGCTGGCGCATCATCGATGTCTCCGAGGTTCGGGCCGAGCTCGTCGCCTGCGCATACTCCCCAGACGAAGAGCTTTCTCTCCTACCGTGCGCGCGGAAGCAGAACCACCATCTCACCTCGTTGCTCTCGCTCTGCGCTTTGACGCCGAGCGAGACGCGCCATCCCAGCCGTAACTCTTCGCATGCAACTACCTTTGATGCCTTCTTTGCCGTTGGCAGTTCGAGCTCGACCCGACTCTTACGGCAAAAATCCGTGAAACGGCGCCTCCTCGAGGAGCGAGGGTGCCAGGGAAGGCGCGGCGACGAAGCAGGACGAGGCAGTTGCGCGAACTTACGGGTGGCTATCGCGCAGATAGGGAACTTTAGGTTTAGGCGGAATCCGCAGCTCTTGCTCTGCTCCTCCGTCACACTTGATACTCACTACCCTCCTCTGCTACCTTTGGCTCGACATTCATACCTTATCGGATACCCTTCTATTCCCTTTCGGTATCTTCTGCCGTCTACTGTTACAGTACTTTCCACCCTCTCCTTTTCTACCTACATACCTACCTACCGTTCCCATTCCTTAATTTTCGTTTTTCAGGTCGCATGCAGATTATGGCTCACAGTTGGCTCTGGTCGAGGAGAGAGGGCCTGGGCGCGCGGCGGAGCATTCTGAGGATAGGCGGTTAAACCTGAAACCGTTAGTGCGAGGCAAATAGTGAGTATTGAACGCTCTCAATCCCTCTATGAATCCTCTTTCGGAACGTTGTCAATGCCTGGATACGTAAGTATCTGGGTCTAGCATACGTGCAAATTTTACACCCCGGATTGCCTTTTCTGGACAGCACAGCACAGCACAGCCACTCTCCAAAGACTGCTGTTTTGAAATCCTATGAGAAGCACTCTGTCCATCCACTTCTGGTTTTTGTGTGCCAGTACAGTAATTTTAACGTTCTCTTGACGTAGTTACAGGCAAATGCGATACGCCGACCGGTTGAGTTCTCTTTCAGTAGTCATATTTTCTTGCGCCGGCCGAACTTTATTCGGCGTCGTTGGTTGCGTTAGAGCCTTGGACGTGGTGACAGGTTGGCGTAATGATGCGGCCCATGCGAGTCGACGGCTGCTGTACACATTTGTTGAGCCAGGTAAACTCGGCGAGAGGCAATAAACCCTTCAAGCTCACCACAGTAGGGTTGACTGCACTCGCCGATTGAGAGACATTCTGAACCCTTGGAGCCACTTGCTCGAGGAATGTTTTCTAGATTTCAACGAGGGTGAAGACAGGATGATATTTTTGTTGAGCTCTCATGCACAATTGAAATTTGCCAAGGGCTGTGGCATTAGAAATTGTTTGAACGGTGCAAAGGACGTATCCAGGCTCCGCCCGGCAGGGCCATTCCTCAGGTATGATGAATTGTACGTCACAGGAACCTTCACCTGCCTTCCTTTTTGGGTCGTCCAGCGGTTAGCTGACCGCATTGGGCGGAAGCGGAAGTTTTCGCAGAAGATTTGAGCTTATGCGGGCCAGGAAGCTACCTAATTGCGGGAGGGAGTGAATGGATAAGTTCACCTCGATTATTTCGCTACACATCCAGTATAACATAAGTAGGCGACGAATTCGCCGGCGTCTGCCGCGAAAAATGACTACGCTATCGTCCAGTTAGCTGCGTGTGCCCAAACTTGAGGAACCCAACTTGTGATTCAACCAGCATCTCGGGCATCTCAGGTGGGTTTCACCCTGTGGTTTGTCGTTATACAATAATTGCTGGATGCCTGGTCGTATTTTGCGGGTTCTGTGTTGCACAAAAGTGGGGTATGAAAATGAGAAAAAAGAACGTCGCCATTGAGGCCCGATCCAGCACCACATGTGTAACTGAACATGGACTACAAAGCGCTTATTCAGCGCCGGTAATAAGCCTAGGCATGGTCAGGAACTGGTGTAGCCCGCTACGCCATCCGTTCCTTGATGTCGAGCGCCCAATATATGATAAGTCGATCGAATTCCATGCATAGTGGTCGATCACTTGCACCTTATGAGCACACTTGATTATTTCACCTGAACTTCTGTTTCAAACACTCCAGCGTACATTTTCTCTAATATCCAATAGACGACGCTGACAGTTCGGTACAGTGCGGAATATTATAAATTCTAAACGGCTCGGAGATTCCGGTCGTTGCGCTCGTACGATAGTGATGTGTCCGGTGTTATATGGTACAGTATAGTATTGTGGGGTGTGTGCGGGGTAGCGTTGTAAGGGTAGTAGCAGCCTGATAGAATAGGAACCAAAGCCTGCGGTGATCGAGTCAGGAAACATTCGTGAGGATCCTGGGAAGAAATGTCAGCAGACTTGAAGTACTGTACAAAGTCTTCCTATACGGACCTACACGCCGCCGACCTCTTGAGGGAGCTTCTCCTTTACCGAGGCGGCAGCCAAAAGCTCATTTTTTCTGAAATAAAGGTTAGACGACAAGTAACGACAAGGGAATTTGCACTCGCCGGTGGAACTGATGGGAGAGGATGGCTTCTCGCACTAAAGGCATGATCCAACTCTCCATCCAGACCTGTAGAGCGCGGATCCCGAGCGGGTGGCAGCGGACGTATGAGCCCACGAGAATCCAGAGTGTAGCGGGGCAGAGGTCGAGGTGGTGGCGCCAATTGACGCATCGTCGACCGCGGCGTGGGGGTCTCGGTGTGCAGGAAAAGAAAAGCAGAGCTATCGCGTCTGAGCCGAAGAGGGCCGAGATATCCTGCAACAGTTCGGATTCATGGTGAGTCCACGCCGCCTTGAAAGAAGCATGAAGCCGCCCGTACAGAATAGTGTTGTGCTGGCTTGGCTTGGCCCAGAAACCATGGCTTGGGCTTGGTTTGATCTGGCTTAGGCTCACAGATATGCAAGCCAGAGCCAGAGGCCCAAGCCAGCCAAGCCCATCACCAAAAGCGGGAAGATCTGGTATTGGTCGGCCGAAAGTCACCTAGCAGGTGAGACATTACCAGGGTTTTTGAAAATCCACAATTCACGACAAGGCTCTCAACAAGCTGTTAAGGCATTGACCAAGCACTATAATCTTGGTTCAGGGTTTACAAAACAGCAGCATTCTGGTGAATTCTCAGCAGCAATGTCGCCGACTCGCTCAATATATGATACATCTATCTTCTTGGCAGCAATGGCAAAACATATGTATCCTGCCTCAAATTAGAGTTCAGATTCACTACCAGCTAAGCTGCATAGACGATTCGAGTCGTCTCAAAGGTCGTGTCAAAAGGTGATCGGCGTTGCGATGGTCCGTGCATGGGTTCGTGTCACGCGCATGTTGATCCCACCGAGTCATCTTTTCCCCTTGCCTTCTCCCACCATCTGGCGCCGCCCTTGCGCCCTCCCCGTCTCCCTTGTCCCGCCGCAAAGCACCACCGTTCTCAAGAGGATACCATCTTCGTTCTCCCTCAACTCTCTCCTCAAACCTCAAACAACACAGGCTGGATAAGAATACGAATATATTTAAATATAATCGTATTTAATCACCCAAATTACGATTAAATACTCCTCCTGTGTATTCTTCCGGTGGGCAATTATCTTGGAATAGATTACAATAAATTACAATTACATTACGATACCCTCCCTGTATTTAATTGTAACCCATCGATTAACTGACTAAGTGGTATGCAGCCCCTCCCCTCATTTTCATCCATCGTTCGCTGGTCTGTGGTTCGAATCTTCGCCGTCCACCTTTTGCTGCAGCCCAACTGCGTCGCGGGGATTTGTTTGGTAACCTACGTTCGTTTTCCGTGTCCCTCGGGGACCATCAAACCGCACGTAGGCTTTACAACAATTCGCCGGCAGTCCTCGGTCCCGAAACTTCAAACTCCGCAGCCATCTTTTTCTTCTCCTTCGTCCGCCTCTGCAGCTTCCATGCTCGACGACGCCAGCCTCATCAAGCACTTCCCTGCACTGCTGAAGAACCTCAAGGCACGAATCAAGGCCCTGCCCGTGTCCCTTCCTGTTGCTGTCGCCGACCCGGACGGACACTTTGCTCGTCATCTGCACTTCGAAATTGATGCAGAAGGCGCCAAATTCACGGCGAACCGGCAATGGGAGCGTGCTTTCTATGTGCCGGAGGCTGAGAAGAAGGCCCTAATCGCCCGCGGAAAGTATGGTATGGACCTGATCTGCCCGTTCTTGGAGTTCTGGGCGGAGCACGAGGAGATGAAGGGAACTGACGGGGTGGGAATGCTGGCGCGTCGGATACATCAATTAAACGCGCTCATGGATTCCATGTGAGTGGTCCTAAATCTGTTGTTCATTACTCACCGCGACCAGCCCCGAACTAGCATTGGTAGCGCCCAAGGCAGGAGCAACATCTGGATCAGTCCCGCCGTCCCAATTCTTCACTCCGAGGCCAAGGGCCACTCCTGCTGTTATCCCGGCCAAACGTCCTCAAGGTGTGCTGTCACCGCATCCCTGATTCTCCTTGTTATTGAAGCAGGTTGTCGTTTAGCGCACGAGTCGGAGGATGACATCAATGACAAAAACTACAATCCACCTCGTGATCCACCCGACGTCTCAGAGCAGGAGGAGTCCGATACCGACACATTAAACGTACCCGTGCGTTCCCTTTTAACTTGTTTAGCGCACATATTTACTGACACGTCCCTATTAATCTTGAAGACCTCTGTACGTTTCTCGCACAAACATGTTTGAACCATTCAACTCACAACTGCCGCTGTAGGGAAAGGGAAAATTGAAGGCCACTGGGCCCAAGCCCAAGCAACAGGTGCGTCTCAATTTGTGTACGCGTGCCCAACTGATCTGTAATATGACAGGGCTCCAAAAAACCCCCCGCAAAGCGGCAGAAAGTGGTGGTTCGTTTCAAGGTCTGTACCGAGAACCAGCTGGCTAACACATTGCCAGCCGGTAAAGGACTCTGACGACGAGTCCGAATCCCCTAACGACGACGAAGCTCCCGCTGTCAGACGTGGGCGGAGCGACAAGCAAGCCAAATGGGTTATAACAAACTACCTACCACCTACCATCGCTAAGTCCAAGACGGGTGACGCTGTCTGGCGATGGGAGTGCAAGTGGTGCAGGTACGTCGATTTCGACGTTGGGCTTGAAACGTGTTGAAGTGACATTCAAAAAAAAAACAGCGCCTCTCGGTCCTCGCCGCGCACTGCCGGGTGCACTCTGTACGAGAACGAGACCATCATAATGAAGGTTGCAAGTAATTTTCACTCGCATATTAAAGCGTGTAAACGCATCCCATCTCATGTGACGTACGAGGCGTACGAGGCCGCGGTGGTGGCCCAGGCTGCCGGTGGAGGCACCCAACCGGTGCCGACTGCTGGTGCTTCCTCCACTGCCGCTCAGCGCGCAACGATGGCCGCCTTTATTCAGGAAGGCATTGCTCATCCCGCTGTAGTGCTAACCCAGCGCGGCTTTCGAGAGCGCTTGGTGAAGGGGATTGCATTTGATGACCTCCCTTTCTCTTTTCCCGAGAAGCGGGGCATGAATGCCCTCCTTAAATACCTCCTCCCGCGCGGTTGGAAAATTCCCGGGCGGAAAACGGTTAAAGCTGACATCGTCCTGCTTTCCAAGCTCCTCAAGGAGCGTGTCGATATGCTGATTCGGGTAAGTCTCCTCACCTATATTCTGCTTGCTACTCACGTTCTCCGCAAGACAAACTCGTCCAAGTTGGCGATTGCCCAGGATCTCTGGACGAGTAAAAATTCGGTGTACGCCTTTTGCGGCGGCGTCGGTTGGCTCATAGACGACGAGTGGAACCTCAGGGAGTTCGTTCTCGATCTCATTACTCTCGACGGCGATCATTCCGGTGCGGCAACTGGCCGTCTGCTCTTTCACAACATGAAAAAACGCGGATTGGTTGAGTTTCTACGTGCGTAATTTTATTGAGGGAAATTTTGTTTTAACTAAGCACCAATACAGTTGCGGCGGCTGGCGATAACGCCTCCAGCAACGGCTCGCTCTGCGCCAAGATCTGCGAGCTTATGTGGCGCATGCAGCTTCACCTCAGTGCCGAAAATATGCAGATCGGGTGCGCTGGGCATGTTTTAAATATTGTTGCACAGTACGCCCCTTCACCGTGTTCAATACTCCCCACTGATATGGCACCATAGATCAATCTACCATGCCCTCGGTATTGCCGACAACCCCGATGTTTGCGATTATTACGAGGAAACGCGCAAGTTTCCGCTGGCTTACCGTCCGGCCGATGACCCCGAGGTTGTCGCGGCTGCAACGCTGATGAGCTCCGAGAATGTTGACGCCGAGAGCAAAGTTGCCGGTCGGGCGGGGGCAGTTTCAGACTCGGAATCAGAGGTTGAATCCGACGCAGCGTCCGACGACGAGGCCAGTGGCGGCGAGACGCTCCCTACATCCGTGAAGTCAAGTTCAAAAACGAAACCAAAACGCAAGATGACCATTGTCGACAAGGTATTTGGCACTCAGTTCATTCCGTTCTCATTCCATTCTCATCACGGTTTAGCTTCACGAAACCGTCGTGGACATCAACCGTTCGGAGGTTCGTCGTAAACGGATGTGCCAGCTTACCCGTGAGACCTGCGACCCAAAAGATCGGCACCTCGTCCTCATTCGCGGCATGAAAATTCGGTGGAATACAACAAACGCGGAGATCGAACGCGGAGTAACGCTGCAGCCGGTACGGTTTTCGAAGTCAGGGTTCGAATCATGTTCAAGTTCTGACGCACAATCAGGCTCTCACGCGCTGGAACGCTGAGCTTTCACGAGGCCTCACTGGCAAGAAGAAAACAGCCGCGATAAAGAAAGCTAAGCGACAGTACCTTTCTCCCGATGACTTCGACAATCTCCGTAAAATTGTGAACGTGATGACGGCGAGTGTCGGTTTCCCAATTGCGCCGCTGTTGTCTAATATTTCCACAGATCCTGCAAGAGGCGACACTGGACCTGTCGAAGAAAAAAGTCCCGACAATCTGCAAGGTCTTACCTTTGTACAAGATCGTTCAAACCCATCTCGAAGGACAGTTGAAGACTATTCCTCCCGCCGGGGACACTTGTAACTTGCGCGCGGCAATCCAAGCGGGCTTGGCTAAGCTCAAAATTCACACCGAAAAGGCGCTGATTAGTGATTACCCCCTCATCGGTGCCGGTACGAGTCACATTCCTACGGTTACTACCTACTAAACATAATTTCCAGTTCTCCATCCTGCGATCCGTCTGGTCTATTTCGAGTCAGGCCAATGGGATAGCGGATTGGCGAGTCGCGCAAGGATCATTCTCGAACATCTGTACGACGTTTACAAGGAGGAGTGGGAGGAATCGAACCCTCCAGCCTCTACCAGTAAGCACAAGTCATCCACCACAACATCGCCGTCCAAGGGAATCTTCCGCCGGGCTCTCGCCAGCGGCGTTGCATCCGGTTCAACCTTGCGCAAGCTCCAGAATGAGTTGGAAGTATTCTTCAGCGGCATCTATCCAATGGCAGACGACGATGATGATGTTCTGGCGTGGTGGAAGGTCAGCACTTTGTCCACTCCCTATCCTACCACTGATATCTGCCCAGTTGCACGCGTTGGAGTTCCCGATCCTGTCGCGGATCGCTCGCGATGTTCTGGCCATTCCCGGCGTGAGTATTGCCGTCGAGCGCCTCTTTTCCAGCAGCAAGCACACCATGTCCGACGCTCGCTCCTCGATGGCCGCCGAAACGGCAGCGTCGACAGTCCTAGTGAAGGAGCTTCTGAACGCGGGTTTCGGGGATGGCTTGGATTATTTGGAGGGGATTTCGATTCATTAAATACGATTAAATTCGGTTAAACTCTGATTATAATACATTACATTACGGTTACGATTAAATACCCGCTGGAATCTGACGATTAAATTATGATTATATTACGATACCCTCCGGCCATGTATTTAATCATAATGTTCCAGCCTTACTCATGCACAATTGAAATTTGCCAAGGGCTGTGGCATTAGAAATTGTTTGAACGGTGCAAAGGACGTATCCAGGCTCCGCCCGGCAGGGCCATTCCTCAGGTATGATGAATTGTACGTCACAGGAACCTTCACCTGCCTTCCTTTTTGGGTCGTCCAGCGGTTAGCTGACCGCATTGGGCGGAAGCGGAAGTTTTCGCAGAAGATTTGAGCTTATGCGGGCCAGGAAGCTACCTAATTGCGGGAGGGAGTGAATGGATAAGTTCACCTCGATTATTTCGCTACACATCCAGTATAACATAAGTAGGCGACGAATTCGCCGGCGTCTGCCGCGAAAAATGACTACGCTATCGTCCAGTTAGCTGCGTGTGCCCAAACTTGAGGAACCCAACTTGTGATTCAACCAGCATCTCGGGCATCTCAGGTGGGTTTCACCCTGTGGTTTGTCGTTATACAATAATTGCTGGATGCCTGGTCGTATTTTGCGGGTTCTGTGTTGCACAAAAGTGGGGTATGAAAATGAGAAAAAAGAACGTCGCCATTGAGGCCCGATCCAGCACCACATGTGTAACTGAACATGGACTACAAAGCACTTATTCAGCGCCGGTAATAAGCCTAGGCATGGTCAGGAACTGGTGTAGCCCGCTACGCCATCCGTTCCTTGATGTCGAGCGCCCAATATATGATAAGTCGATCGAATTCCATGCATAGTGGTCGATCACTTGCACCTTATGAGCACACTTGATTATTTCACCTGAACTTCTGTTTCAAACACTCCAGCGTACATTTTCTCTAATATCCAATAGACGACGCTGACAGTTCGGTACAGTGCGGAATATTATAAATTCTAAACGGCTCGGAGATTCCGGTCGTTGCGCTCGTACGATAGTGATGTGTCCGGTGTTATATGGTACAGTATAGTATTGTGGGGTGTGTGCGGGTAGCGTTGTAAGGGTAGTAGCAGCCTGATAGAATAGGAACCAAAGCCTGCGGTGATCGAGTCAGGAAACATTCGTGAGGATCCTGGGAAGAAATGTCAGCAGACTTGAAGTACTGTACAAAGTCTTCCTATACGGACCTACACGCCGCCGACCTCTTGAGGGAGCTTCTCCTTTACCGAGGCGGCAGCCAAAAGCTCATTTTTTCTGAAATAAAGGTTAGACGACAAGTAACGACAAGGGAATTTGCACTCGCCGGTGGAACTGATGGGAGAGGATGGCTTCTCGCACTAAAGGCATGATCCAACTCTCCATCCAGACCTGTAGAGCGCGGATCCCGAGCGGGTGGCAGCGGACGTATGAGCCCACGAGAATCCAGAGTGTAGCGGGGCAGAGGTCGAGGTGGTGGCGCCAATTGACGCATCGTCGACCGCGGCGTGGGGGTCTCGGTGTGCAGGAAAAGAAAAGCAGAGCTATCGCGTCTGAGCCGAAGAGGGCCGAGATATCCTGCAACAGTTCGGATTCATGGTGAGTCCACGCCGCCTTGAAAGAAGCATGAAGCCGCCCGTACAGAATAGTGTTGTGCTGGCTTGGCTTGGCCCAGAAACCATGGCTTGGGCTTGGTTTGATCTGGCTTAGGCTCACAGATATGCAAGCCAGAGCCAGAGGCCCAAGCCAGCCAAGCCCATCACCAAAAGCGGGAAGATCTGGTATTGGTCGGCCGAAAGTCACCTAGCAGGTGAGACATTACCAGGGTTTTTGAAAATCCACAATTCACGACAAGGCTCTCAACAAGCTGTTAAGGCATTGACCAAGCACTATAATCTTGGTTCAGGGTTTACAAAACAGCAGCATTCTGGTGAATTCTCAGCAGCAATGTCGCCGACTCGCTCAATATATGATACATCTATCTTCTTGGCAGCAATGGCAAAACATATGTATCCTGCCTCAAATTAGAGTTCAGATTCACTACCAGCTAAGCTGCATAGACGATTCGAGTCGTCTCAAAGGTCGTGTCAAAAGGTGATCGGCGTTGCGATGGTCCGTGCATGGGTTCGTGTCACGCGCATGTTGATCCCACCGAGTCATCTTTTCCCCTTGCCTTCTCCCACCATCTGGCGCCGCCCTTGCGCCCTCCCCGTCTCCCTTGTCCCGCCGCAAAGCACCACCGTTCTCAAGAGGATACCATCTTCGTTCTCCCTCAACTCTCTCCTCAAACCTCAAACAACACGCTTTCGGCAATTGGACTGCGAAGCGTGCGCGACTCGCCCCAAACTGCGCGAAGGCCAGGGCCGCCTGGGACGAGAATCTCTACGCACATCCTGCAACGTCGCCAAGTTCTGTGTCACAACTACCACTCTGCGGCTTCCAAACGCCCGCGCTTTGCTGCCTGCGTCGCAACTCAAGACCGAAGTTGGGATTGTCTCGCTCGTCAAGCTCCAAGACGGATCCTTTCTCAAGATTCCCTTCAAGTTCTATTCCTTCAAGTACGGGTCAAGCCCCGAGTCGTGCCGCCCTCCTCGTCGTCAAGATGTTCTGTCCAGTTTCCTGCTACAAGACATCGCCGGCCCCCTGCACCGCAATCCGCCCGGACGCATACATCAGTCCCACGCTCGCTCTGTTCAGAACAACACCCGTTGTTGGTGTACATCTCCTCGGACTCGTCATCTGGCTACGTAAAGGAGGGGCGTGGATGAACATTGGGCGCGCGCAAGGTCGTCTGGGGACTCGGATGGCGGCAAGGCCGTTAACTTACGTCTTTGTATATTTCCGACACATGAATGGAGTACAATTGAGGCCTCTTCCCGTGTGTGTGCAATTCTGAGGATACTGGAAAGAAGGGGAGGAAGCTTGCCGCTACAATTCACTATAATCCACTATAAACCCTTGCAAACTCCCATCAGCATGATAGTGTTTGTGAAAACCGAGTGGGTATATATAGGTGGGTGAAATCTCACCAAGCTTATGGCTGTTTACCGTGATTTTAGTGGATTATGGGGTGTGTCTACCTTTACAGACTTTTCCAGCTTTTGGTGATGCCGAACCATGGTTTCTGGCTTGAGCCATGGCTTCGGCACCACATATTCTCACGGTTCATTTCTGCAAAAGGTGTTGATTTTGGGCGAAAAAAACTATGATTGAGGTTGCAGAAGCTCGCTAAGCACATAACAAAGAATTCACACCAAGATTCTCCCGTCTCCCGCTGGGAGGTGTGGACTCGCGCAGTTTGATCTGAATTTGGTTGAACTAAACATTGATAAAACTACCCCACCTGGTTAGAAACATCGAGGAGATGGCAACATTGAGGAATGAGTACTTGGAAGGTTCAAAACGTTGAGAAATTTGTCTCAGACAGTCGTCCTTCCGTTGGTTAAATGGCATCACGTCAAGCCATGGCTTGAGGGCCTGGCTTTGGCTTGAGAATTTGAAGCCAGAAGCCAAAGCCAGCTGAAGCCAGGATTCTGGCCTGGCCTGGCTTGCTGAAGCCATGGCTTGGTAGGCTTAGCTTCTGGCTTCAAGCCAGGGCCAGCACATCACTAGTACAGAAAGCCGCTTAAAGTCCTCCTTGTTGGCGAGGTCCCCCAGAATACGATCCAGGCAGAGCTCGAGGATGAAAAGATAATCGCTTCGCCCGCTGGCCAAGAGACTACGACGATGTTGCGGTTGACAGATCAGGCGTTTCCAGCCTTTCCCGGAGAGACTCAGAGGGGGGATTTCGAGGTTGTGCTGGTCGCAATATGCGCGGAGGTCGAGAGAAATTTGCTCCGAAATTGTCATGGACATGGGCGTTGGCGACAAGTTGAAGTTTTGTCACGTGCGCTGCCTGCGCGCCTCAATTTCCCGGTGCAGGAATTGGAGAAAGGAAGCCCAACTGAGCTGGAACAGAGCAATCCGTGCCGTCCAAAATTTCGGTCTCTACTGAGAGGTACATTTGGATTATATCGTAATTTTGATGAGATAAGAGAGTTTCCGGGCAATGCGCAACCGAGGACGTCTAGTTGGCTACTTGTAGCTTCCTGCGCTTCTCGAGCCGGCGCTGTTGGGCGTTCTCACCGGCAGGGCGCCGTGTCTGTGTTGAGATTCTTTAGTGGGACTTCATCTGAACGGAAACCAACTCGCCGTCGCCTTTGGTACCAGAACCTGTGTACCGCCGCCCACGGGCTCTTGCTCTAGGCGAATTTGAAGGAATACTTCAGTTTCTTCGCTCTTGTACGCGGGATCTTCGGGCATATTATCCTCCGTTTCGGTCAGGCTGGATGTCACGGTCGATTGAGGATGCAAAGACGGGGGGAAGAGCAAAAACACTGACATTTTGTTAGCCTCATTCTCGACCGCCATGAACACATCCCCAAAAGATTTGAGTAGCCAAGACGTTATTCCAGCGTATGAGAAATCATTTCTCTTCACGATTTGCCCCGCGACGGCCTTGAAAGTGTGCTCAGAGTTATCTTGAAAGCAAACGAGCCCGGAGTTGACAAGGTGAAGGAAGTGGTCGATGAGCGACTAATCGGAGACAGGAATGATCAGCAGGGGCTATCGCGACATGTAATGCGACTTACTGTCTGTATTTCCTCCGTGTTGAACGCAAGGGGAAGCTTAGCCTGGATTATCTTCGCCAGCGCGGCGTTGTAGCCAAAGGTGCCGTGACGAGCCATGTTGTCCAATACCAAGGCATTCCCGGTCCGCCGCAGTGTCATTACGAGGTTGAGGGCCCAGTCGGGGTATTGGCGGGCTGGATTGGCGGCAAGTACGTTCTCCATAACTGCCTTCAAGCGCGCGGAAATGGTCTGGGACTCCATATTCAAGTGGTGGACGTTGACTTCAAGTCGCGGTTGGTTTGGTTTGATCGATCACCCGCAAGTGACGCGTCAGCAGCGACTGAGCATAGATGAGTCCCAAAGGCACTCGAGGAGGATACTGTGTCTGCGCAAAGGAGTCTCTCAATAGGTTTCTCCAGTCTGGTTGAGCACGGCGAAGGCTTGATGAGCCCAAGTACCGGCGCATTCAAGTTCCATAGTTTTTGTGGACCGTCAGCGCACTCGAGGGCAAGGCCAAGAGCCCAGAGACAAGGAGAGCTGGAAGTTGGCTGGAAGAAGGAAACGCAGTCGCTATCCCCTTCGGTGCCTGGGGTTCGCACGCTTTCAGGGGGGGGGGGGGGGGTATATTATACTCGCGTGGTCCACAACATGAACAACGAGTCTATCGAAAACAAACAAGTAGGTATGTAAGGGTGTCTATCCTTACATGAAACCACCAGATGTTAACGAAGCACACACCGTTCCAGGGGGTCGATCATCACAAGACGCTGGCAACCCGTGGACTGGCCGGCCTTTTCATAAAGGCAGGACTCCAGATCTAACCGCGCGGGCCCTGACCTCCAGAAAATCTGGAGTACGGGAGGAGTTCCCCCCTCCCAGGGATGAATTCCCCAGAGTCCACCAGTCCACGAGAAGCTGTCGTAAGTCTTTCCCTTTGCAGCGTGCATGCACACCATCCGCTTCGGAAGAAACAGACCCAAGGACTTTAGGGAGGGTTCATTAGAACCGAAATGGATAGATAAAATTGAGGCGGCCTTGAAGATTGCGCACGCGTTCGCGGCAATGGCGAGCACGAATAATTACCCGATTCGCGACGGATTGGCACGTCAGCGGAATATCTTGGCCGGGGTAACAAACGGGACACCGTTTCAAAGAATTGAACAAATGGTTCAACATCCGTCCAACCCTCCCAACGGGAGGAAACGGGCGGGATGGATGCTCCAATGAGCGACATGAAGCCCAAATCGAGCACAAGAATATTGTGGTGTCGTTAGATGAGATTTGGTGAATTTTATGTCATCGCGAATTAAAAGGGCGACTCCGCCGCCTCGGCGGTTCGTTTGAAGGCGACGTTTGCGCAGCAAAGAACAAAATGTCGTATGGGCAGAGGATGTCATGGGGAAATAATATTGATTTCGTCGGCGTTACGGACGTGTTTACGGGGAGAACTCGTTCGAGGAACCGCCGAGTTATCAGCCCACGGACTGGATTGCGCCGCGCGGAGTCGCGTCCAACATAAGCTCTTGCCGAGGATGAGTTGCCGCCACGACGCGTGCAACCCGCTTGGTGTGTGTTCGAAGTCGGACTCGCGGCCGTCCCGGGATTTGCGCGCGAGGTGCCCGAGGGCGTTGCCATGTTCGCATGCGCTAAGACGGAGATCCAGTCCGAAAGGGGACGGCGCGACAGAGAAATGGCCGCCCAAGGTCATTCCAAATTAAAAGTGCTTCCAACAAAAATTTTGTAAGTGCAACAAAAAAAACGGAGGGCCACTAGAATTAACTACGCAGAGGAGGAGGGGCTACTACGCGTCACCTCTGATATCTGCTGAGAAGTAGTGCAGAGGTCACGTCTGCAATGAAACAGCATCTTCCTGCACGCCGGGTACTTGGCCCACCGAGTCGATTGCTATGGTCCGAGACTACTTCAAATGCCGTTGTTGTTGTTGTTGTTGTTGTTGTTGTCGGGCGATGACAATTTGAAGGGAAAGAGCTTGCTCTGGGTCTTCACCGCAAAAATATTCCTTCAAGAATCCCTTGCACGCGCCAATTGGTATCATTCCTCGGATCCTCGATGAAGAGGAAGACCCTGTTGCGAGGTGCGTTCCCGGCGGCTGCGGTTCGTCCCAGTGCCTCGATCGCAGGTCCTTGAGCGCAGAGGACCGCTTGCTCGAAATGGTCGAGGCGGCGAGGCCGTCGTCCTGCCCAAAACAAAGGCGGTCTGCTCGCTTCGCGAACGGAGGAGATGGAAAGTACAACGTGGCTGTTAGTGTGCGGAGGAACTTGTGAAAAACCAGGTGGTGGCCCAATAAAAGAGTTGAGCAACGAGTACCGACGGTCGTCAACGGACGGCTGCTGGGTTAAATTCCGACATTTCACTCTGCGATGAGCTCTCAAGTATATATTGATTTTAAGGTGGAAATATGTATCACCTGAGACTCCGAGGCTGCGCCCCAAGGTGAGAACAAGAATAAGACGGCAATTTGGCAGTGGACAAACTTGAAAGCGGGCAGTGGTTGCGGCACACTGCTTAGTTGACGGATGCAATGATTGTGTCTTCGGACTGCGGACTGCGTGAGTGACGAGCCGTTTCCGTCGCTAACTTTCCCCAGGAGAGTCGAGCGGCGGAGAGAGGGAAGACAGTTGAGTTTGGTGAGATGTTGGAATGTCGGGAATCCTGCGTGTCCATTTGATCCCGGAACGTTTCTCGGAGATTCTCCACCAAACTCCTATTCCCTCCTCAGTCGACGACAACGTCCCGTCTCAGCTGCTGGTCACCCCGTCCGGCCGGACTACCGACGTACCGGTGGACATCTTTCGAGATGATGCGGGTGCTGGTCAAGATGGCCACCTTGCGACATGGACAGTGAAGGTGGGTGCATTGATTTAGCCCCGGCTTCGAACGGGATGGAGAGGACGAAGAGGACGCCGATGCTGGAAGACCGGAGAATGTTTGTAAGGATTGATCCAGGTGGTGCGTCTTTTTCGCTCGGGAGTCGAGATCGTCGACAAGAGCGAGTGCTACTCAAAATAGGAGCACGAAAGCCTATCAAGATGGCCGCCCCACTCCTCGGCGTCGAGTTGTTGCAGGCCGCGTTTGGCTACGGAGTCGTCCACACCGGGAGCACGCAACGGAAAAGGAGAGTTCGATGAGAAAAGCTGCCGCGTCGCATCGAAGAGCGGAGGCTTGCAGCCACGGCAAGGTCGACAACGAAAACCAGCCGCGCTTTCGAGCTGCACGGATTGGCAGATCCTCGACTGGCCTTGCCTTCTGCTGAGCTTCTTTCCTGCAAACCCGTTGCGAGTATCTGCTCGCCGCCTTCGACCCCGGCCCTTCGCTAGGACGTCTCACTTCCGAATATCTGCATCCACCGCTCGGACGGAGTACGAGACCGAAGAAGGTGAACGCTTCGGCGTATATTTCACTGCGGGCCAAAACTAAATCGCTGAAGGAGTATAGCCATGCCGCGGGGGAACATGCCGTCCTGTTGACCGGTGATATCCGAACTCTGTGCCCCGTCGAAGTGCGAAGGGTGAGAGACGCGGACGATTCAGTGGGATGGGTGGGCCGCCCTCTTTGGGTTCAGGACTGGACTCGCCCGATGAGAGCTTATTCGCGCGGGAATACGCGGAACTTCGACCGCTACGCTGTGAATCAGTTGTGCAGAGGTGAGCGAGAATCAAATACTAACCGAAAGCAAGACTTCTCCAGCGGAGCAAGGCCACAAATCCTTCGCAATACGACAAGACCTGAGCATTCCAGCATTCATCAAGCGGCGATTCAAACGATGGATCCTGGCCACGACGAAACCTGAGAACTGAAGAACGAGCAGCATTCAGTACCCTGCAACTACCAGGAAGGCGGGTAGATTGTCAACCTACACGAGCTGGTGCGTTTCAATAGGTTTGTGGATTCAAACGTCCAGCGGTACGTTGTCTGAGTCTGCTTGGCTTTTGTGAGCACTGTTCTGCGTCCGAGGTGTGCCGTTCTCGATCCTGTTTCGTGCTTACGGCCCCTACCGCGTACGATCGCAATCGTGCGCGATCAATGGTCCACGTCGTGTCTCGTGCAGTTCGGGGTTGGAGTTGAGAGAAAATCACGATGAGACTAATTCAGTCGAGCTGTTCAGCCGACGAAGTAGGCCTTTGGGAACGAGACGCACCAAAGTTTCCACACTTGGAGACAAATCAGAAAACATCTCTAGAGTCTCGTTGTCGTCGTGGGCTTCTTGAAGAAGTCCGATAAATCAGAAGCAATCCATCGAGAACCGGATTTGCTCAGGCGAAGACGTGCGAATGGAGCGTTTACATTGCAACCGAGGCGACCTCTGGGCGACTGTATGTATGGAAGAAAAGAAAGAGCGAAGGAGGCCGATGGCATTGGAGTGAAACACGGAACAACAACCGCTTGCGTCCATTTCGGGCAGGTCCGATTTTTTCGGGGGCATGAGTGCAGCGAGCATCTCGGGGATTTCCTGAGGCGTGGCGGTCCCGCTAAAACGCCAAATTCCAAGAATCTGTTATATTTTCTGTTGGATTTACTCAGGTGGCAGGGATATAGTACTGGAGAGGCAGAACTTCAGAGAAATCACAAGGCTGACTCCGGGAGTTTATTCGGAGCTCTCGAAAGTCATGAAGAACAACGCAGGAACAATGAAGTTGGAGCAAAACTAAATCCAGAGCGTCAAACGCGGTAACGTGACCAGCAGTTCCGCACACCTCGCGCAAGATAAGTCTGTAAACGACAAGGCTAGTTTAAAATGTTAGCCTTTCCCGAGTTACGCGTCAGAGTTCAGTACTCAGTGCTCGAGCTCCCTTCCGGCCGGCGCACTGCCCCCAGTGCCGGAGACGCCGACGATCGCGATCGTTTTGGTTCATGTCAGCCGCTTGCTGACGCCAAATCGCCTCTTGGTCTTGACTCCCATGTTCCCCGCAAAAACTTCTCCTCCCGTGCGTTTCTTTTCCCCGCCCTTACTTATTCCTCTGCTTCCAGCTGGTGACGGCTGCGGCTCCCTACTCCCGAACCCCCTCGGCGTAACGCGATCTTGATGCTATCCAACAGGGAAGGGCCTGCGGCGGTGTGCGTTCTACGTGATACTACTTCCCTCGCGATCTTTCATAGAGAGTCGGGGAGGCATGGCCTCGTAGATGTCGCACCGGGCGCAGTGCTTTATAAAGCTTCCTAGACGGAGCGAGAAATCGCTAAGATGTCGAACGATCATCTTTGGGCTTGCGGGGCGCTGAGCAAAGGTCATTGGGGAGGGGACGAGCTACGATTCCTCACCACCTCGACCTGGCCTATTCGCGTTGTGTTGAGCACTCGCTGCTCGAGAGTCGGGTTCGCCCCGACTTCTCATAATTTTTTGCTCCTCGTCACCTTCGCTCTGACTCTTGGCTGGCTCGCCCGTACTGTACTTTGTCGGCTTGAACTGTAAACTGTATTGCATGTAGCCTAGAACCTGTATTAGACGACGAGATAATCGCTGCAGCAATTCGAGGTTCTTCATCATTGAAATTTGAAAACGGTGTCTTGAGATCTTGCGGCATATCCAGGTCTCTGGAAATTTTCCCGCGGTGATCTCAAGAAGAACCCAGTGAGAGAGAACGAGTTGCATTGGGCTGAGACGACCGGGAATCCGAAGTACTGCGTCCTCGAAGGACTCATGTATGGAGGCTGGGCGCATCTGTTCCCAAAAAATAGCGGAAGTCTAGTCACAGAAGCTCCGAGGCCACCAGTCGCTCAAGTCGTATAGCAGTAAGAACCACCCAAGAGAAACTGGTTGGGTTCCGCTGCCCAAGACTCGATATTGAACAGAAACTGGCGCTTGAGTGGTAACAGAAAACGCAGGGAAGATCTCAAAGATTGCGGCACAAGGAATTACGCAAACAACTTGTTTGAATTTTCCATAGGAATAGATTGCTCCCCTGGTGATTCGCCCAGGCCGAAAAGTCGAGGCAGGTTGAAGTTGAGGTTGAAGCCGCCGGGAATCAATCATTCCGTGATGGACCGGCTGCAATTTTCTCCGCTTTCGCCATTTCGCCCTCGCAGCTAGAACGGACCTTGTTCGCACGAATTCAAGCCTTTAAACCAGCTCAGCAGGCTCGTAATGCTCCTCTGTCGGCCTGGGCAGTGCGAACGGCAGTCAAAGGCACAGAGCCTACAAGAGGTTCGCCGCTCACCGACGACTTGTTCGAGCGTTTGACCTTCATTCAAGTTGGAGGGTCTGCTCCGAGCCCATGAATACAGTTTTGCGCTGAAACCCGAACAAGTTGGCGTTTGGTGACCCACCCCCCGCGACTTGGCGGCGGCGCCGGTTGGCGCTGCCATCTTTTCTTCTGTCGGCCTTGGTTGCGGAGAACTGTGGACGTTCCATTCACACAGCGATCGGCGCTCTATCTACCATCAGGAAACGCACCTCTCAGTTGGATCAGTCTAAGTCTATTTCTTGGGCGACGGCGCGAGACTGGGGACTTTCCGAGCGTTACAGTATGGTAGAATCTTCTCGGAGATTGCTGCTTGTCGATGCCTTCGGTATGTATCAACTCCAATCATGTTCCGCTTCGCCTGCTGAACACATCGCCTCAGTCTGGCTCAGTGAATATTCTACCCTCTCAGTCTAACTCGGACACGAGACGTCAAGGTCGATTCCGCACGATAAGGGATGATACACTGATGAAACGTTCTTGCGTTGGATGCAGCGGACGCTCTCCGCTCAAAAACACATCAAACGAATCTATATGAACCCTCAAGTCTCGAGAAGGTTACGAACACAGGGATCTGGAAATGCACCCAAGGGTATGGGTTCTAAGGTATGTCAACGACTCTCTGTCCCCCTTCACAATCATCCCAGTCCGTTCAATGGTTCGCGCTCCTTATTTTTTTGCAGTTGAATTCCAGCAAGCTGCCTCCGTCTGTGACTTTCAGCGTTAATAAGGTCCCGACGCAGGTTTGTGCTCGTCGTCCTTACTTTCCGCAATTCCTCATCGATGTGCTAAACAGGACGGGAAGCGTTTCCGCCATAGCTCCTTTGTCAAGTATGGTCGTGATCAGCTGTTCTAATCAGCGTAAATTCATGCTCTTGTTGTGAGTTTTTCGTTCTCGCATAGCTCTTTCCCGGTGATTCATACTGCAAATCCAGCATCCAAGTCGCCCATAGCTCTCCCGGATGAAGAGGTGCTCCGTTCGGTCGTGGGCCTGGAAGCCCAACAAGATTATGGATACGGGGATCTGGAAATGCACTGAAGTGTTCGCGTTGTGTGGTATATTCACAACCCCCGTCGCTTTCGCTGTCGACCTCGGTCTATTCGATGGCTCACGCTCTCCTATTTGCAGGTTAAAATGATCTCACCGAGTTGCCTATGACTTGAAATACTTCTCCATGCAGGTTTGTTGAGTTCGCTTGCTGCCATTCTTCAACGAGCTAAACAAGATGCGCATGCGTCTCCGCCACAGCGCTTTGGCGAAATGGTCGTCGGCCGGAATCTGTGCCTTACTTGTGAGTACTTTGCTCTGTCATGTTCCTTTCTAACTCATTCATGGGCTCGTCGCAGTATCCCCGAGTTGCGCATAGCTTTCCCGAATGAAGCAGTGCTCGTCGACCCGACAGTACATACCGCCCGGCTCTGAGCCCGACCAGCAAAATTCACTCGCCATCTACTCGCGCGTTGCCGAAGACACTTCACGTACTACGAACTCAAGGATAGAACGACCGCAGGTACCTGTCTCGGCGCCGCTCCTGGCATGGACCCGCCGTACTCCACCTCCACCCCCGATAACCTTCGATCTTCGCGCGGTGAAGATATACCGAAGCGTCCATCGCCTGCTGCCTCGTACCGGTATCGGGTCGCGGACGCACATATCTGGACAGCTTCACACTTACACGGGAGTTGCAGCTCATCGATCGCGACATCGGCGGGAACGCCTCGATGTCCGCCGGCATACACGCTCACTCGCCTATCTCCTCATTGAAGATCCTCCGGCTCACTGCGCTTCTCGCAAACTACCTCCGCGGATATATTTCATCCGGCGAGACAGCTTTCAGGCCGGATGCGCATGACAGACGCGAGGAGCTCTTCCGGCAGCAGCAGCAGCATATTCTCAGCCTGGGTACATCTGGGATGTATGGGCCGTGAATATCTGAGGCTGCGAGCCGTATCGTGCTATGGTCTACACCGACCACCGCGCCGCGCACCCCTCCCTATCTCTTATTTTCGCGTTATTCGCTGGACTACGGCTTGGACGATTAGTTCTACAATCTGCGTCGCAATTTCAACGACATCCTTTCTTTCACGGCCGTTTATATTTGAATATACGATATTTCTCTCATTCGTTGTATATTCCATCGTTGCGCAATAGTATCGTACGGACTGGGATTTCGCGGGTCAAAGATCTTGAATTAAATTGATTCACTGAAACCACGAAGTGAAAAGAGTGTGCAGTTGGTTGGGTTACGCGCAAGGCGTTCACCGTAAGCCTGGAGACCGCGTCAAGGTCGCACACATCCTCCAGGATCCTTCCAACCCCACCGTACAAAAAGCAGGAACACATAAGGAAATCCATCACCAAGCAAGCCTCCACCCTCGATATTGAAGCGGTTATAGCGCGGGATCAGAAAACGAAGATCAAGCCTACCACCGTGTCTGGCGCAGCACAGTATGCCAGGCGTTTCCAGCAGCGTCTTCGGCCTTCAGGGATCCTTGTTCAGAAAACCCAGTCCAGCCTCTGCCTGTTGAGCATGATTGCACGAAGCAATCGCGCCGGCGAGAAAGTACACCGGCGCGCCCTGCGCGACTGAAAACCCGCCACGGTGGCTCGTACCCAGGTCGCCATGGAGGCTCGCCGGGTAGCCGGATCGTCTCCCGAGGAGCTTCACCAGTTCGAGAACCCGTGGAATTTGCAGCCGTCAGGAGCTCTCTGTGTTGGTAGCCGCCTGGGTCCGGTAGGGCGACAAGGGGATTCGGCGTTGGGTGCTCGAGTCATCACCGTGATGTGCTGAGGAGCTGCAGGAGGTCAGCGAGGACGACACTGCGTTGGTCGGAATCAGCCTCGAGACGGCAGGCTGAGTATCGAGACGCACCGTTGTAAGTAGGACTACTCGCCGAACATTATCTGGGAAGTGGGAGTTGTCAATGGTATTCTTCATGCGCAGATAGATGAGCGTACCGTGGTACAGACAGAGAGCAGAGTTCGAAGCTGAGAACAAGGCGTTATTCAGTGAGAAGGAGGAAGTGCAAGGAAAAGACATACGATCTGAAGATAGCGGACAGAGGAGAAAGAGGCAACATCTGAATTCGAATTGGCGGAGGATCGTGACCTGACATCCTTCCCTACCACCTTTGCCCAGCCCCATGCGATTTTCAAAACAACAGTCCCGTCGACATCTCTGGTCCGAACGCAGTGTCCGTTCCTCCGTCTCGGAAGCTTCATGGAGCACTACGCGCGAATGCGGCACTACGATCCCGGACAACCCAGGCTCTCCATAAAGGATCGCGAAGGACGCCAGCGCCGCAGATTTCGACACCGCCGTAGGCCCTTCCTTGGGTCGGTACAGTTGGCTCGCAGGACGCCGAGGGGATTCGGGAGAGGAGGATGCCACAGCCGTCACCAGCTACAAGCAGAAGGTATCAGCGAGGGACGGGAGATGGACACGTACTGTGGGGCAATTTGAGGCGGCGGGTTCTTGGGGAACATGGTGGTTGATAGCAAGCAGCGATCGGTGGCATAGACCAAATACCAAGTAACAAAGTTGGATGTTGTGTTTGCCGAGGGCGGTGCACCGATATCGAGTACTATTGAGCAAGGAATAATCATTTGCAGACATTGCTGTCGACTGGGTGAGTTCCAAAGAACAGAGGTTGAATCATAATGACGCGGCAGTTATCATTCCCCGGTTCAACACCCCTCCGCTTCAAGACCAATCGCATAGCATCACCGTGGAACCATCTGGACACGCCACGCCGGGCATAATCGATCAGTCTCGAGACTGCAGGCTGAGTGCTAAGACGTACCGTTGTAAGTAGGACTACTGGCCTGGGCGGTGGGAGTTGTGAATGTTATTTCTCACGCACAGATAGATGAGCTTACCGTGCTGTGAAGAGCAGAGCTTGAAGCTGAGGACAAGGGGTTATTCAGTGAGAAGGAGGAAGTACAAGAAGAAAGACATACGATCTGAAGATGACGGACGGAGGAGAGAGAGCTTCATGGTGGATGACTTGTAGACGAAGCAAGTGTATCGCTCGAGCTTTGCCATCGTTGCCGAGGTACGACTTCCACAACAAGGCTCAAACTTGGCGCGTTCGAAAAGGTGTCCGGCGGGATAGAGCAAAAACTTGAAATGCGTCTTGATGAATCGTTCAGACACTTGAGAACACCCCGCGTATTGCAGAAAACCGAAGACCAGTATCCAGTTGGGGGTGCGCGTGAGTACATCCCGAGTTCGTCTTCGTCGGTCGTGGTCAGGTCCAAGTTCGGAGGCGGTCTAATTTGGTCAATGTCAATCAGTGATTGACCGGCTGCAATTTTCTCTCTCTGCTCTTGCTCTGCCATCTGCCAGCCTTGCTATACTCCCAGCAACTTCAAGAAACCTTTCTCGAGTCATAGCACTCTGAACTTTCGGAACAATTCAGCAGAATCCAGCCCGCCCGTAGCCACCGACCGTGATCTCGTCTGGATCCACCCCGCCGACGACGGCTGGTGCTTTCTCCATCTCAAAAACTATGCTGCCAGACGATAGGCGAACCGGCCCATTGGATCCTCCGAGCTCTTGTTCTGTGTTTGGATGGGACGGCAGAAAGAATAAAAGGCAGCGGACAGTGCAAGTGTTGGACTATTAGGCTCGCTGAAGCGTTGAAGAGATAGGGTGTGTTATATTGCCCTTTCCTTCGTCCCCCCCCGCCGTCGAACTGAGCGCGATGTTCGTAGCATTTTTCCAGAAACAAGGCTCATTACCACCGCTCCAAACCGATACAATCGTTCGACGACTCGGGTCTCCACCCACTATGCGAATACTGTTGGTCCATCGTCCTCTACCATCGATCTCGCGACTGCAACTCGTACATGAAAGCAGTTGTTGTAATGAATCAAATAGCATAGTACGTTCTTGTTCATTCCCCGAACTTGCCCCTTGACTCTGACCTCTATGCTCATAGTATCTTTAGTCTCGCAAAGTTTCAATAATCCTGAAATGTTGCGCTCTAAACAATAGAAGTACCGTGAACGCACAACTCCGGCCACACTGTGAAGCTCGTTCGTCGAGTCCGCACATTCCTCCGCGACACCTTCGCCCCGTGCTACGTAGAACGCTCTTCCCAGTTCGCTTCAATCGGAGGAATCACTCGTTCATCGACTGCGCAAAGCCTTGCACCTCCGCTCTTCCCGACCCTCTGGTGGTATAGCCGGCGGCGATCTCAAGCGGGCGTCGTCTTCCTTGGATATCTACCGAAGACATCCGTGTTCATCTCGTCCGCGTGTTCCTCGCCCTCGATTCTTCTCGGCACCCGGCCACGCTCCACTCCCAGAGTCCCAGATACCCGGCTCGGGCTTCGCAATCATTTCCAACCCCAGCATCCGTTCACTTTACCGATCCCGACATCCACTTCGAGCACGAAACGTCTGCTGAAGGGCGTCGGCGACATCTCGCGCTCGCGTTTAGTACGGAATGCATGCTGCCATGATCTCGTCCTACATCCCTTTGTCTTGCGAGTTTTCGGTGAGCATCTCGATAGTAACTTAGCTTGATTCCGTGGTCAACTAACTGGCTCTGCAGCGACTTCGTGTACGGCACTGCTCGACCTGTGAACGGCACCGTGCGCCAGATATGCCTATGCCTTCGGCAGTAGCCCGACGTCCCTTCTCTTCGCCGCTAGGCGGTACTGCCTCGCCCTCACCGATGTCGACGCCCGTGTTCTCTATTCCCGGATTCTTGCCTGAATTCTTGCCCTGTGCACGGAAATCATGAGTGGGACGCAAGCCAAAGAACAGAGATCAAGAAGTATCTCGTCCGCAGTTGTAGCTGTGGATTCGAGGCGCCAGCATCACGATCCCGTTCGCCTGCACTGGGATAGCGGGGAAGTGTTCTTGGTATGGAGCGCTCAGTAAAGTTGGAGAGGAGGTTAGTCTGCTGTGGACGTCAATATTCGCCTTCATTCTCTGGCAGACTACACAGATTCTACCTGGGGCTAAACGCGGAAGGCCGACGGGCTCGAACCTCGTCGCGAGCTGTAGGTTCCGGGGGAGGAGGAGCAGAGCTAGCTGCAATCTGAAATCCATAACTTTATATCCTACCTTGCGGCTGATCCCCCCGACATCTCAACTCATGGCGCCACGTCTGAAGTGCAAAGCGCGTTAGGCCTTCCACGACCACGAAGGCGCTGTGCTTTTGAGAAGCGGCGCGTCCCTCTTCTGTTCTATTTGTTCTCCTTGTGCGGACGTACCGTGCCTGCAATCGGTAGATTAGGGCATTCGATGAGCCGCATGTGCTCTGGCCCTCGTTGAATCGACTACTATATCTATTCAAACTCGCTGCTCTCTGTTGACGTTCCTTCACAAATTTCGATCTCGTGCATTTGAGAACATTGAACTTCCTTGCGTGCATAGCGGCAGATTACGACCGCGTTACTGCTCTATGTTTGAATATTCCTTGCGTTGATGAAGCAACGTGGAAGTCAAAGTGGGTCCTGGGGACCATCGGTGTACATTTTCTCGGACTAGCAATGTGGTAATACATGAACAGGTAGGTAAAAAGACAAGGGGATTTGGGTCGTGAATGTATAGTGTGGGCGGAGAATGTACTGTGCGTGGAGCGGAGCAGCAGAGTCGGAGAAAGTCGAAGTAGATATGTGTACAGGTAAACAAGTGTTCGTTCGTAGATTGAAGGCAGCGGAGAGGAAATTTGGACTCGAGCAATCGGTGTGGCGGGCGGCGAGGAGGTCGGAATCTGACGCCCGAATCAGCGATCAGGTATGAAGGACACAGGGCGAGAACATACCGGATTGGCCCTTGGAAGTGTGGATGGGGAGGAGTAGGATGTGCGAGAACGAAGAAGCATTGAAAGCCTAGGCGGTGAAGGTGAATGGTCGAGAGGGCAGGGCGGACGTGGTGGCGGTCTTCTGAGGCGCAAATGAGCGGTTGGGCATCAAAAGCAAAGGGCGAGGACATACCGAGTTGGTCGCGGGGGCTCGGTTCTCCTGCCCGCGTCGCGACAGACGCGCCGCATCGCGGGTGGCCTTGTTGCGCTTTGCCTTCAGGGCCGCTTTGGGGTTCGGCGGCTTCGCGGCGCGGAGGGACGCCACGCAAACCTTCTTGCGGGGTCCCATCGGTTCACCACTAAGGAGAGGTGAGCGAGGGTGAGTGAGAGGAGGAGGGGACGCACTCTATGAGGGCCTGAATAATGGGAACAAATAACTCTTCGTGCCACTGTGCTGCCGCCTCGTCCCCCGCGATTTGGGCATAGGCCTCGACGAATATTTCGAACGCATTGGCAACCGATTTGGAGAAGTTGGCGACGTTCCCGGGGTCCGCACCAACGCCCGCCACGAACCGCTGGAAGGTGTAGTTGGATAGCACGTCGTGCTTCATTCGCTGTGGACGAAGAATGAGATAAGGACAGGAACAAGGGCGGGCAGCACATACAGAGTGGACTTTATGCGGAATACCGGCGAAACGCATTGTCTGCACGTAGGCTAGGTCGGATGCGACGCGGGCATCACCGCGAGTCTCCATGCTACCGAGCCAAAGCGGATCGGCGTGGTTGAAGAGGTAATGGTATACGCCGAGACATGCGGGGAGGGTGATGGTGAAAGAAGGGCCTGTAATGAAATGGTTGAGCAGCTCCTGGAGCGAGGGCGGGGGTGGAACAGAAGACATTTATGCGCGAGGATGGCGGGAGAGGAAGAGGATGCAGAGCCCCCTACGGGTGGCTGACGGATTTCAACCCCCGCGTGCGTGACGAAAACCAACTGGCGGAACTTTATGAACGCGATCGGATTCCGGCGGCCAGGTAGAGGGGCTTGTCGGCAAGTACCAGAAAACTCGAGTGAGAAGCTAGATTCTGACGCGAGAGTGACCAGATTTCGGTCGGGAGGCGCCTACTGTCACTGGCCTTTGTAGATCGGGTAGATGCGTGCGTGGAATACGAGTTGCAGTCGGAGGCTACTATGGCCATGTCGCCAGTCCGGGGTCCCAGTACGCGGGGCGCAGAGTTATCATGCTCGCAGTCGCACAGTTCAAGCAGAGAAGGCAAGAGGAACCTTGAGGAGGACACGAGAGCTGAGATTGCATGATGGAGGAAGGCAAGATGTCTGTAAGCTGACCAATGATGGCAAGCGCGCTTGATTTGAACCACAGACATAGCGCAGGTTTTCAAGTCGCAGAAATGCCCAAGCTCACCTCAGTACGTTCAGTGCCCAAATTCATTTTTCGTGTTCGCTTTTCAGGTACGCCATCTCGAAAATCCGGCCATAACGCGATCACGTGTCCGTTGCAGACGCGCGCGTTCTCGTTCAGAATTTCAACTTCGCGCGCGCATTGGTCGCCCAGAACGTCTTATATTGCAGGCCGGCTGTGAGGTTTGAACTCGAGTCCTTAAGTGCACTGCCCTACGATCGCAAGGCGGTGGTGATGTTTGGCAAGGACTCTGTATTGCCAGCCACCATGACCGTCAGCCGCTCAGTCCTTCTTCTCCTCCTACCACCATGTACGCCCATCCTCGTCGTTTCTCCGCCCGCTCACTTTATCTCTAGCCCCGCCAAACCGGTGAAAGCTGGACGCCCTCCATTCCACTTCCCCCTCACACTATGCATACCAAGGCAGGGAACGGGAGTGCCTGCGACGAGCGCTACTATGCGACTGGTAGAAAGTCGGGTGCAAGTTCTTATCTACGGCGATCTTTCATAGAGAGCTGGGATTCAGCGGACCCGGTTTTCTACCCTCGTGCGCAGTGCATCATCAACACCTCCCTAGGCCGAGCAACGAGCGGGGCCTGGTACCGCTCCGAGCCAAGACGCCATCTAGACCCCTTGGACGACGTGCCTTGCTTGAGTCAGGGAGGAAGGAGGCGCGTTCCACGCTGGATCCACCGCCAACCTCGCCGCATCGATTTCGCCGGGGGGATAGAGGGTACGGGGAGCTCGAGTGTGGGGGCGAGGACTCGTTCTGTTGTTTCGTTTTCATGTGAGCTGAAGAGATCCCAGAAGTCGCATGTCCCCGTTGTCGTCGGTTCTGGGCTTAAGGGGAGCGTCGCCTCGGCGCGCACTCTGAACCAAGTGACATGCATATGTAGTATTGCAATTTATTGTACTTGGTAGACGTACTGGCTGGAATACGATTCAGAGCAAATGAGCTTGGGTGACCGTCACAAAACCTGCTCTCTCTCTTAACCATGACTTTTACCCTCTCACTCGACCTCCCACTGCGGGACCAGCTCTTCACGTGTGCCCTTGAGGACTTTTTCGACGTAGAGTCGGCCCCATATCCCCCTGCGACGATGGAATTGCTCAGCAAAATGTCGAATGCGGAGATGAACCGACAGTTGCAGCTGGGATCGCCCGAGTGGAGGCGGATCGTGCTCAAGATCCTCGATAGGAACGCGGGGACGCTGTCACAATCTACCCAGACTGTAAGTCGATAGAAGGCCAGCAGGGATCAAGTTTCCTGCCGAGTCTCATACTTTGTGTCAGGAATACTGTAAATACCTCGTCGACCACAACATATTTCTGTTCCGCGTCGCCAACGCCTTGGGCATCTCAAAGAAGATCGGCGGACGCACCGGCCGCGACATCATGGCTATCGCCTTGAACGCGCTGATCCCGAACCGCTTCCAGACTACCGAGGCCGAGGACTGGCTAACGAGACTGCTCGCACCCGCGGTCCAGATGGTCACCGCCTACAACGCGCCTCGGTTGGCAGCTCTGCCGTCGACAGTCGGCTCCTTCCAGATCGCTCCCCGTACGGAGGACGCACTTAAGATCATGGCCAAAAAGGCGGAGGCGGCGGCAAAGGCATGTTCTATCTCGTGTAATTTTGCTTTGACTTACCCTCCTCCTCAGGAGCAGCAAGAGGGACTGTCGACGTCGACCAGTACGTCGTCGGACTCTCGCATTTGGTTTGATCATGCAGGCATGGTTCTCATGTTTTCTTTTTTGTAGCGTCCACTGGTATCGACCCGACCCCCGCGGCGCTCCCTCCCTCCAGCACCGGCCCCACTCAAGTCGCTGGCCCATCCAATGCCATCGCCGCGACCACAAGCACCCGCCCTATCGCTGGCCGGCGTTCGCTGCTCCGCCGCATGGACCGGCCGCCAGCACTCAGCTCGCTCGACGATGGCCGCACAGCCGCCCCCACCGTCAAGGGCCCATCGCTCCTCCAACGCATGGGGATGGAGAATGGAGCTGCCGGGTCGAAGTGAAAGGTCAGCGTCGGAATCGGTATAATTCAGAGATTGGTGTATGATAGCGAAGAAAGTTGAATTAGTTTTTATTTTACTGGATTACACTCTGTCCTGCACCTCTAAACCGCCTGGCACCTGAGCGATGCATCGAACGAGAAAACTATTTGGATTGAGAGGAAGATCAGGTGGCGTTCTAACTTCTTGAGTGGGCTCGGCGCCGCACTGGTCGTTCGAATTGCTGAGCGGCGGTCGCGAGACCATGATTCAGATTCAAGAACTCGACCTTTAACCCAGAATCATCTCGCTATGGAATACTAAGGGATGAACGGCCTAGCCCGCTGATCAAAAGGAGCCTTGAAGCCTGAGCATTGCCTGGAGCTGTCGCGGACCAGTTGTCCAAGCGATCACAGTCTTTCGAGGGCGTCTGGGGAACACTGAAGCACTGAAACTGGGAACTTGAAGGCCGAATGCTCCACACCACCAAGCCCCGATTGCAGCAGACATAGAGTTCACCATCGCTCTGGATTCTGGAATCGAGTGGCGGTACCACTGAAGATGTGCTTGAGCTGTGGGACGATGGAAGAATTCATTATCGGGGCATGACAATGTACAGTCCATACCGACGTCCGGTATCCCCTCTCGCACAGTGATTGTTGCCGGCGGAAGGTCGAGCTTTTTTTCGTAGTCCTCGATATTGAGACGGCGCAAGGATAGATAGTATTGCGGGCATCGACGTGCATGTCGTGTGTTCGTCTTGGGGTGTTGCGTGACGTATTGAGCCGCTGGTAAGCACTACGGTTTGTAGCCCTTCGCAGCAGGAATCTGTTGTAGAGATACAGTTGTAAAAAGGAGGAGGAGGAGGAAGAGGAGGAAGATGACTCGACTCACCAGCACCACTTCCACCGGCACACGTCGCTCGTTTAGCGACATCCTTCCGCGCGCGCGTCCCCGAACCCGCACTTCACTGTAGTACCGCTAGCCGTCCTTCACAGTTCCCTTGCACGTGGACCAACTAGATGAAGAGTAAGCTTGAGCCTGAGGAGGCTGTTATTTAGTTGAGACAAAGCTGAAATCAGTGCCCACCAATCAAGCGAGACTCGAGACTGACATAAAATGAAGAGTTATCCTTAGAGAGTGTTCGAAGGACGAGAATGCGAATGCGTGAAAGGAGGGCCAGCAAGATGTGTGGAGGCTGAAGGGAACAGCTTCTCGAGGAACCAGGCAGGACGCGAATTTTTGAGGTCATAGTCTTGCGTGTTCAGGCTGGTATTTCTGCAGGAACGCCTATTATCGCTGCGAAAGACGTTGTTATTATGGTTTGAGTATTGGTGAGAAGGACGATACAGTCAATAGACTCAATACTGACCTTCAGTTAGCGAACAATCGTTCCAGTGCGAACGATTGCAAGAGCCACCACATGAAATTGGGTCACGAAAGTATGACGCTCCCAGGTCCAGAGCCATCGAATCGGAACTCGTAGGCCATCCCCAGGACAAGGAAAATAATCCAGAGTGGCTCGATAGAGGCGTTCAAGGTAGCCGGTGTGGCGGCATCAAACTTCGGCTTGCCCACAACGTCGACGAACCGCTCGCACCCAAACTCCTCGTCGACCTCCACCTCAGTGACCTCACGAACCAACCTCGCGGTGGAAGCGGAGGAGTCAATCCCCGGCCTCTGTCTCGTTCTACGCATCATCGCCCACGGAGATACGGCGCTGGATACGGCGCTGCATCCGCACAGCAGACGCTCCCGGAGTCCCAGGACTTTATCGGATACGGATTTCACCACGAGGACCCAAAGACCCCTAATTGCCCCGCGCACCTGCTTTTTATTTTATTTTTGGGGCGCGCATGCAGGTCGGCGCGCGTATACCGTGCGGTCTGGCGGAGACGGGGAGCCGCTGTGTGCTTTGAGGGCAGGTACGTGCGGTTTCAATATTCCCTTTCATATCTTGCTGGAAATTCTGCTTTTTCTTGTGCCGCTGCAAGCCTGCAATGTGTTTCTTTCCTTTCACTCTGCGCACGAAACTCTCATCCACCTCCCTTTGCCTATCGAGCCCAATATTTTATATTGATCACCCACACACAGGCCAAAACAGGCGTGCAGCGGGGGTCGACGCGGGTGGATTTACATGCGAAAAGAAGCAGCCTTTTGGCGGTCCAAGGATGGTGTGAGCGGTAATGCAGGTCACCAATGGCGCAGAAGGTGCGGGTTGTTCCGGAGGTGTAGGCTCCTCGTGTGCCTACGCCTCCTCGACGCTCGTGCTGCTTTGTCGACGGCTATGGGAAGCGGGCCTGCAAGTAACGGTGGAAACCAATGGACACCGAGCGCGCCGCCGAGGCGCATACGATGTTGGTGAGCAAGTGTCTTTGCTTTAGCATTTCAGCGATCTGCAGTTCCCTCGCTGTTTTATCTATATTTACTGATCATGCTCTTAGATGTCCTCTGAGCCACCGTACACCGCGCTCGTCGCGTCGCCGGGCGGAGCGCTGCCTCCCGGCGGACTGGCGCGCGACGATTTCGTGGCCGCGGCATGGCGGTGTACATGCGAATTCAGGAGTATCATAGGTAGGTTCCTGTCCTTGCTACTTGTCCTTCCTCCTTTTTCCGACCTAACGCACCTCGCAGCTTCCACCCCAAGGATCCCCTCCCCCCACCGCCCGCGAACGGCACCACCGCCGACGAGGGCCTGCGCGAGGCGTGGCTGCCGCCTGGGACGCGCGTCGTGGGCGTGGGCGGGGGCCAGGTTGAGGTGCGCGCGCCTGCGGCGTATGCGGCGCGGAATGTGTATGATAGTAAGGCGCCGCCGGTGAGCGTGCGCAGGGGGGAGGAGGAGGCGTATTTGTCCGAGCGGGTGCTGGAGGGGACGGGGCGCGTAAGGGAGGGGGCGCATAATGTGGAGGTGTGCGCGGGGTGTGCGAAGGTGCGGGAGCGGGAGCGGGAGCGGGCGAGGAGAGGTGGGGCCACCGCACTTATAGCCGGGTACGATGGGGAGGGATCGTACGAGTCTGACAACTCGAGCTCGGGCTCGGGATGCGACTCGAGGTCCAGGGCGTCGGGGTCGTACGCGTTAGGCTCTTCCTCGAGGTCCAGGGCGTCGGGGTCGTACGCGTTAGGCTCTTCCTCGCGCTCTCAGCTCGCGCCTTCGCCTTCTCAAACCTCCTCCTTTTCCTCCTCGCAATCCACCTCAGCCTCCTCGCAAGCGTGGCCGGAATGGTCTGCCCCCGCGTGGGCAGGACACGGGTTTGAGGACGATGCGGATGGGGAGGGCAGTGCGGATGGGGGTGGGAGGCTGCGTGCGATGGAGTGCAGGATGTCGTTTTTGCGGGTGCTGTGAGTCGTTTTATTCTCTCCTTCTGTTTTTTTTTTTGTTTCTGTTCTCCTTTGCGAGGCGACAATGGCCATGAGGTCTGTCGTCGTCGGTGGTCTGCAGAAGATTGGTCTTTTGTCGTTGCTCTTCCTCCAGCCCGTCATCTTTCTTTATTCGTTCTTTATTTTATTTCGATTTTCCTTTCCTCCGTCATAAGTACCTTCTTTTCCAGTCGGCCTTGGTCGTAGCCAGCTTGGCTGTCGGTGGTGCTGATGCAGGCGCTGCCTCTCCGCGCCTTACCGTCTTCACGCCTTTACCTTCGTCGCTGTTGTCTCGTTCACTTTACTCATCCGTCCTTCATGCTTTCTTACCTTCGCTGTGCTGGGGATCAATGGGTACTTTTCCACATTACTTCTGCGCATGCCGGCTTTTCTCTGCTCCCTGCCGTTCCGTGCTTTCCCACTCCCACTCGTCGCCGTTGTATATATACTATCTGGACGCTGACTGACCTTTGGTACACAGACGGACCCGCACCACGGCCAGGCCTGGCATCACTACGACTTTGCGGGACGCGTCCGACCATGAGATGGTTTGATTGGTCTTGTCATGCGACCAGTGGGTGTCTTTCTCATTTCTCATAGCTGGCGCGCACTGACTTGCACAATCTCTTCCTCCAGCGCGATCGTACCCTCGGGCTCGCGACGTACTTCATCTCAGGGCACCTTGTCGGACGGGACACGTTTGAAGGCACCTGGCAGATGGCCTCGCAAGACGTGCTTGCGCCGAGTTGGGGCGGGAGCGTGTGTCTTGCTCGCGGGGAGGATTAGCTTGTCGCCCGTTGAAGACTCCCGCGGGCCCACGTATTCTCTTGACGTCGTCCACGCCCCATCACCCACTCACAAAACCGCGCGACACAAAATTCGACCTCGAAGGTCGACCGACTCAAAATGTACATTCACCCACTCCAAGTTAAAATGTACATCCTCTGCGCTCCACCCTTGTTTTTACTGTCACTTTGGATCTGGAACTGCCGCTTTGGAACTCGGACCTTTACTGTATCATCTCATCGCTTTATCTATCCACATAGACGCGCACTGCTCGCTATGTTTGTTGTTTGCTTAGTTCCCCTCGCATGCTTTCCTTTCATCTTCCATTGCATCATTTTTTTCTCTCGTCTTCCTGCATACTTTTTCTCCGTCCGCACAAATACAACACTCATGTTCGCCCGAGACGCCGCACACACGCGCTGGGTTCGCTGGTTGAATCTGGTTTTTTTTTTCAGAATTGGAAGTGGAGTTGGGTATTGCTGGGGAAAGACGAAATGACGAGGGAAAAACTGCTCTTCGTGCGTATGTTGCGCGTCCCCCGCGTACGGAGGGGTCTTGGTCGACCGGTGAAAAAAATATTCGACCGGGGATACAAGACGGGCACGCCAATAACCAGGTTACAAGTTGCTTTCTTCGTTACACAAACCTCCAACACCATTATATTCCGAATCGCGAGTCCTATGGTTCACTTCGACCCGGCAGCTCCATTCTCCATCCCCATGCGTTGGAGGAGCGATGGGCCCTTGACGGTGGGGGCGGCTGTGCGGCCATCGTCGAGCGAGCTGAGTGCTGGCGGCCGGTCCATGCGGCGGAGCAGCGAACGCCGGCCAGCGATAGGGCGGGTGCTTGTGGTCGCGGCGATGGCATTGGATGGGCCAGCGACTTGAGTGGGGCCGGTGCTGGAGGGAGGGAGCGCCGCGGGGGTCGGGTCGATACCAGTGGACGCTACAAAAAAGAAAACATGAGAACCATGCCTGCATGATCAAACCAAATGCGAGAGTCCGACGACGTACTGGTCGACGTCGACAGTCCCTCTTGCTGCTCCTGAGGAGGAGGGTAAGTCAAAGCAAAATTACACGAGATAGAACATGCCTTTGCCGCCGCCTCCGCCTTTTTGGCCATGATCTTAAGTGCGTCCTCCGTACGGGGAGCGATCTGGAAGGAGCCGACTGTCGACGGCAGAGCTGCCAACCGAGGCGCGTTGTAGGCGGTGACCATCTGGACCGCGGGTGCGAGCAGTCTCGTTAGCCAGTCCTCGGCCTCGGTAGTCTGGAAGCGGTTCGGGATCAGCGCGTTCAAGGCGATAGCCATGATGTCGCGGCCGGTGCGTCCGCCGATCTTCTTTGAGATGCCCAAGGCGTTGGCGACGCGGAACAGAAATATGTTGTGGTCGACGAGGTATTTACAGTATTCCTGACACAAAGTATGAGACTCGGCAGGAAACTTGATCCCTGCTGGCCTTCTATCGACTTACAGTCTGGGTAGATTGTGACAGCGTCCCCGCGTTCCTATCGAGGATCTTGAGCACGATCCGCCTCCACTCGGGCGATCCCAGCTGCAACTGTCGGTTCATCTCCGCATTCGACATTTTGCTGAGCAATTCCATCGTCGCAGGGGGATATGGGGCCGACTCTACGTCGAAAAAGTCCTCAAGGGCACACGTGAAGAGCTGGTCCCGCAGTGGGAGGTCGAGTGAGAGGGTAAAAGTCATGGTTAAGAGAGAGAGCAGGTTTTGTGACGGTCACCCAAGCTCATTTGCTCTGAATCGTATTCCAGCCAGTACGTCTACCAAGTACAATAAATTGCAATACTACATATGCATGTCACTTGGTTCAGAGTGCGCGCCGAGGCGACGCTCCCCTTAAGCCCAGAACCGACGACAACGGGGACATGCGACTTCTGGGATCTCTTCAGCTCACATGAAAACGAAACAACAGAACGAGTCCTCGCCCCCACACTCGAGCTCCCCGTACCCTCTATCCCCCCCGGCGAAATCGATGCGGCGAGGTTGGCGGTGGATCCAGCGTGGAACGCGCCTCCTTCCTCCCTGACTCAAGCAAGGCACGTCGTCCAAGGGGTCTAGATGGCGTCTTGGCTCGGAGCGGTACCAGGCCCCGCTCGTTGCTCGGCCTAGGGAGGTGTTGATGATGCACTGCGCACGAGGGTAGAAAACCGGGTCCGCTGAATCCCAGCTCTCTATGAAAGATCGCCGTAGATAAGAACTTGCACCCGACTTTCTACCAGTCGCATAGTAGCGCTCGTCGCAGGCACTCCCGTTCCCTGCCTTGGTATGCATAGTGTGAGGGGGAAGTGGAATGGAGGGCGTCCAGCTTTCACCGGTTTGGCGGGGCTAGAGATAAAGTGAGCGGGCGGAGAAACGACGAGGATGGGCGTACATGGTGGTAGGAGGAGAAGAAGGACTGAGCGGCTGACGGTCATGGTGGCTGGCAATACAGAGTCCTTGCCAAACATCACCACCGCCTTGCGATCGTAGGGCAGTGCACTTAAGGACTCGAGTTCAAACCTCACAGCCGGCCTGCAATATAAGACGTTCTGGGCGACCAATGCGCGCGCGAAGTTGAAATTCTGAACGAGAACGCGCGCGTCTGCAACGGACACGTGATCGCGTTATGGCCGGATTTTCGAGATGGCGTACCTGAAAAGCGAACACGAAAAATGAATTTGGGCACTGAACGTACTGAGGTGAGCTTGGGCATTTCTGCGACTTGAAAACCTGCGCTATGTCTGTGGTTCAAATCAAGCGCGCTTGCCATCATTGGTCAGCTTACAGACATCTTGCCTTCCTCCATCATGCAATCTCAGCTCTCGTGTCCTCCTCAAGGTTCCTCTTGCCTTCTCTGCTTGAACTGTGCGACTGCGAGCATGATAACTCTGCGCCCCGCGTACTGGGACCCCGGACTGGCGACATGGCCATAGTAGCCTCCGACTGCAACTCGTATTCCACGCACGCATCTACCCGATCTACAAAGGCCAGTGACAGTAGGCGCCTCCCGACCGAAATCTGGTCACTCTCGCGTCAGAATCTAGCTTCTCACTCGAGTTTTCTGGTACTTGCCGACAAGCCCCTCTACCTGGCCGCCGGAATCCGATCGCGTTCATAAAGTTCCGCCAGTTGGTTTTCGTCACGCACGCGGGGGTTGAAATCCGTCAGCCACCCGTAGGGGGCTCTGCATCCTCTTCCTCTCCCGCCATCCTCGCGCATAAATGTCTTCTGTTCCACCCCCGCCCTCGCTCCAGGAGCTGCTCAACCATTTCATTACAGGCCCTTCTTTCACCATCACCCTCCCCGCATGTCTCGGCGTATACCATTACCTCTTCAACCACGCCGATCCGCTTTGGCTCGGTAGCATGGAGACTCGCGGTGATGCCCGCGTCGCATCCGACCTAGCCTACGTGCAGACAATGCGTTTCGCCGGTATTCCGCATAAAGTCCACTCTGTATGTGCTGCCCGCCCTTGTTCCTGTCCTTATCTCATTCTTCGTCCACAGCGAATGAAGCACGACGTACTATCCAACTACACCTTCCAGCGGTTCGTGGCGGGCGTTGGTGCGGACCCCGGGAACGTCGCCAACTTCTCCAAATCGGTTGCCAATGCGTTCGAAATATTCGTCGAGGCCTATGCCCAAATCGCGGGGGACGAGGCGGCAGCACAGTGGCACGAAGAGTTATTTGTTCCCATTATCCAGGCCCTCATAGAGTGCGTCCCCTCCTCCTCTCACTCACCCTCGCTCACCTCTCCTTAGTGGTGAACCGATGGGACCCCGCAAGAAGGTTTGCGTGGCGTCCCTCCGCGCCGCGAAGCCGCCAAACTCCAAAGCGGCCCTCAAGGCAAAGCGCAACAAGGCCACCCGCGATGCGGCGCGTCTGTCGCGACGCGGGCAGGAGAACCGAGCCCCCGCGACCAACTCGGCATGTTCTCGCCCTTTGCCTTTGATGCCCAACCGCTCATTTGCGCCTCAGCCCGCCACCACGTCCGCCCTGCCCTCTCGACCATTCACCTTTGGTCTTTAGGCTCCCAATGCTGCTTCATTCCCCGTACCGGCACAGTGTTGTCCCATCCCTTCTACTACACATACCTTTGCCTTACCTCGCAGTTTGTTCCCCACCACACCACCACTGCGTACCTTACTATCCCCACATTTCTGTACTATCACGCCCATTCGCCGGCCAAACTCTCAGTGCCCATTACGTATCGTCTCATCCACATCCATCGTTTGTTGTACCACATTACTAGTCCCGATATGTATACGGTTCGATGGTCCCGCTGGACCCAGTTCGTTTTCAGATGTAGATGGGTGAATGAAAATATTTCTCGCAACCACCAAACGCGGAGCACTGTCTCAAGAAATGTAGTCGAAGGAGGTTCCGAGCACAGGCGGGGCACCAGAAGAAGATCTGGAGCATCTAATGCCCCGTCGACCACGCATAAGAATTGCTCAAAGAGGACGCAAAGAACAGAAAAGGGACCGCCTGCTTTGCTAAAAGCACAGCGTTCGTGATTGTGCAAGAGCGCGCTATATGTCTAGTTGTGCCCCGAATTGAGATGTCAGGGGATGAGGCGCAAGGTAAGACGGAAAACATATGAATTGCAATATCGAAGACCGTGATGTAGCTTAGCTAGCTCTGCGCCTCCTCCCCCGCGACCTAGAGCTCGCGACGAGGGTTCGAGCCCGTCGGCCTTCCGCGGGAGAATCTGTGTAAACCGTGTTGAAGGTGAATATTGACGCTGACAGCGGACTAACATCCACCGAACACGCTCCCTTCCCAGTGCAGGCGAACGGGATGGCGATGCTGGCGGCTCGAATCCACAGCTACAACTGCGGACGAGATACTTCTTGATCTCCGTTCTTCGGCTTGCGTCCCACTCATGATTTTCGTGCACAGAGAAGAATCTAGGCAAGAATCCGGGAATACGAGACACGGGCGTCGACATCGATCAGGGCGAGGTAGTAACGAGGGCGAGGTGAAGGGACGTCGGGCTACGGGTCGGCGATATCAGGCATGTCCGTCGGCGGAGGAGCGTAGGAGGCGGCGCAGACTTGAGATGAGATGGATGGGCGAAAAGGTACATTTTTCACAGTGCTTCTCCAACCGAGGTGGCGCGAACTGGTGGCCGAGCAGGCGGCAGCACCGTGAGTCGGCGAGCAGAACGGGAGAAGATGGGGGCGCTCGCTGCCGCTGCGCTAGCGGATACGCAATTCGCATCCACCACATCCACCATATCTTTCCAGTGATCAGCACCTCACTCCCATTCCACCCCACCCCGTTGCTCGTGGAAGATGAGCAGCACCGCGCATATCGCCGCTGAGACGAGGATCGTAAATCAAGAGGTCAAAATATCGTCGTTGCGCTCACCGAAAACCGAAGGAAATGAAATGAGATTTTCGGAGACGAAGCGCGTTTGGCCGCCAAAGGGCGTTCGGACACTGAACGCGCTCGTTGCCAGGAGCCAATAGGATGATGATGCGAAGCTGATATCGGGACATGCGCGCGGACTCGGAGTGTGCGAGATCCAAGGTCAGTGTTTGCTATCGAAGGGCTCGATACGCGCAACGGAGCAGCCCAATCGGAGGTATCGGAGAGAATGTGGATGGCATTGAGATTCGGCGCTGCTCGATGATGTCGTTGCCAGCATTGCGATAACTAAGATTGGCCCTTGAATTTTTTTTGTCGATGCTCGTGCAGTTGGAGGGTGTCGGATACAGCTGCGCCCTCTGCGTGGGACGCAGCATCCCGGCGCCACGGGAATCTATGCCGCCACCATTTGGCATTTGAGCGAAGCCTCCAGAAATCCGTGCGGCGCATCGGAAACTGGAAAAAGGTATCAACGACTGGGTACAAGACCATCGTCTCAGTGTGCAGACTCACCAGTGGGCCACCCATCTACGCCGTAGTCGCGCTCAATGCTGTTTTATATCTGGAGCCGCACTGTGTCTGAAGCTCGCAAACAAAAAGAGCAAAACGCACCTTGTCCGCTTCAGGACGTGGGACACGGTCGACGACCACAATAACGGCACACGCGCGATGGTTTTGCTTGCCGCCGTTAGCTACCAGAGGCAAGTCGAGTGCTGCAGTTTTGGATTCATGACTTCCGAATGCCCTCCCACTGGTAAGTAGTTGGTAAGTAGCGCAAAATTTGCTGGAGAGACTTTGAAGGGTGCTCTCAGCACACTCCAGTCGGTCTAGGCGAAACGACGTATTCTTGAGCGCTCGTTGTTGGGGAAAGCAAGAATGAAAAGAGCAGGCGGCTTTACACGGCCGCTTCCCGGATTAGAGCGGAGTTCGAATCCGCCACTCGGTCAGAGTCGGTCTCAACTTCGACCTCCTCTGGGTGAAAGAACGACCCTGGAAAAAATGACCAGTGGG
The DNA here is from genome assembly GCA_029281495.1 of Mycena filopes. Lineage (NCBI taxonomy): Eukaryota > Fungi > Basidiomycota > Agaricomycetes > Agaricales > Mycenaceae > Mycena > Mycena filopes. The sequence continues at coordinate 626,649 of JARIHR010000005.1, read as the reverse complement.
TCCCGCCGCCTCAAATTACATGGAAATATTCAGCCCGCAATAAAATCCGAACCGCAGATGGCGGCTGATCCAGAACCGGCAAACCTTACGTACTTATAGCCGGCCGTGCCACCTCCTTGCTTTCAACGTTCACCTTCACCTGCAACACCTTCAAGACTTGGAGGGCCGCTTCAAACTCACAATAGCTGTCGCCACCGTTCCTCAGCTCGGACCTCGAATTCATAGAGCTACTAATAACATCCGAATCAAGGAAGACCTCCGAGCACTTGCGCATGGACTCCGAGTCTCCGACTTTGCCTCGGCAGCACTTGACGGTTTCTTGTCTGAATAATCTTTCGCCTTACCCCCGCGCTCGGTATGATCAATCGTTATCGAGGAACGCCGCTGACGGTCTGCATGAAGCTGCGACGTCTGGCGAACCGACTCGGATTCGTGAAATCGCGTGAGTCGAGTCCCATACCGATGCTCCTCGTTCAAATTCAAGCTTCTCAGAGACGGGGCGCTGCTTTTCTTGAACTCATTCACTCTCATAACCCAAGTGCAGAGGCAGACTTCTCCACTGAGGTCCGAGGATGGTCACGGATTGGGGCAAAGAAGCAGTCGATAGTACCTGCTCTTGATTCTTCGGTCCGCAACCGTCATGGCCTTGTATGTCGCTTCTGGCAAGGGGACGATTTCAGTCCACCTCATACTGACATCCTTACATCACCTCTTTCGCGCGAACCACCGTTCATTTTCAGCGAACACCACTTCCACTGGCTTTCCGACGAGATAAATTTATTTGCTGGTACAGTAACGTTCTTCCAATGAATGCCAGCGAAGCTGATCTGACTAAAGCTGTCGAACCTTGCGGACTTTAGGCGCTATCAGAGTAAGGGTCATGATTCTGATCATCCCAACAGCACAGGGTCTTCCACAGCTCTCCTTCTACTTTCACCCACTTCGACCATGAGCGTAGTCGATGCGCTCTCCGCAGTCAAGGGTCTTTACAAGGTCGTCGAGAAGGTTTTTCCGCCACACAGCGCTGGGATTCCTGTTTCTCACCATCTTCAGGTCAAGGAAAATAAAACGGAGCTGAAGCGTTTAATTGGGCGAATTGAGCATGTCGTCCAAGCTCTTGAAGATAGTAAGGCGAGAAACGTTATACGTGAGGATGAGTACAACGATGGCCTGAATGCCATCTCCGAGTGCGTACATTTTCACCGTCTTGTTCTTTGGTTCTTATTTTGGTAGTCTCATTCGGCGCTCGGAGAAGCTCGGTCAAAGAATGCTTAAGCGCTCGTTGGGGGATAGGACCTGGAATTCGGGTGAAATCGCGGCTGAAATCAAGTCCATGAACGAAGATGTGCAGACCTATCTCAGTGTTCATTCCGTGAGTTTTATCTCATTCGCTCGTTCGGTTCCTCAATTACGCTCCAGATTCAAGTTCTCGATATGATGCAGTCGTACGTTCCTCCTTTCACATTTACATAGCACCGTGTTCAGTTCCATTGAATCAGGGCCCACTTGGAGCAGTATAACTCTCTCGCCACAAGCGTCCAAGATGTTGTCGTCAAGGTATCTCTTCCCACCTTCAGCCTCGGCGAAGACTGATTGGATTTCGTCAGATCGCCGAGCTCGGAATACGACTCCAAGGTCCGTCGGCATCCGCACCACAATGGCCTCAGTGAGTATTATCTTACATCTTTGGAAATTTGCTATTCAACCGTTTGGTAGACCAATCCAGACTCTCGCGGAATCCAACATCGCCGCAATGACCGAAGAAGTGGTCGACCAGGTGTCCTCCTCCAAGTTTCACCCACTCACCACCGGGGATACAGATGTCCGGCGCCTGGTCAAGTCTGCTCGCCGTGACGTTCGCATATTTGGGCTCAAGCGGGCAAGCAATCCTCTTGAGCAAGATGGGGAAATCACCATCCAGGGACTGAGCAACGTTCCGGATTGGAATGGCATTACCAAAACACTCAAGTCGGCAGGTTCGTTCATCGCCCCGGCGACTGCGTCAAATGGTGTGGTACTGACATAGCCTTTACATTGCAGGCTTCGTTCCTCCCGATCTAGTCAGGGAGCTCGATTATCTCCGCGTGGAAATTGTCGATGGAGAGTCCGAATTCAACGCATCCTCTCCCGAAGGCCTTCGTATCGCTCAGTTTGTCTTCGCATCTCCCGAGCGCCATGATATAAACTCATCGCGTTCAACAGATATGAAACAGTGCGCTCCTGGTGGTCCCGATACCAGGATTACCACGGCTTGCGGTACAAGAAACGTGAACCTTACGACACGCATTCGGGGCCCGTTCCCTATACGCCTGGTTACACTCGAGCCGAGCTCGTTGATTCTGGGAATGCTATCCGTGTTGCCGGAGTTAAATTCGAGTTCCATCGAACCTTCCGCATCCCAGACTCGGCGGATGAAATCACGCAGTCACTTCCACCGGTGAGATCTGTTCTTTGAGCGTGTAGTTGGCATCGATTCTCCAATTCTTCCAGAGTCTCGGCCGCTTTCCAATGGTAGCGGTTTCTGATTTTGCCGCTCGTCTCCCCGATAACATTCGGGAGCGTGGCGGATTTCTAATTGTGCGTTGAAAAACTACTCGCGTTTGTTTGGGTCATTAATCGCTCCTTCCACACTTCAGCCCATGTTCAATCGAGAAGCCCTGTGGATCAATTTCCGTAAGGAGCAGAGTATGAAAGCTGCGGTGAAAATTTCCGTTGGAGGTAGATCATCACTGTGAAGCCAAGTCCGCGATTATTGACACCGTCTAGGTGTGAACGCGGTATCCGGTGAAGTCAAGAATAAGATGAGCCCTCCCGGAATCGAGCAAGACTACATCGTTTCCGACCAGCAGCCCTGGTTGGATGGAGTTCGGACGTCTGCTGGTGTTGTGCGCCAGGTATTTATTCCTTTGCCTTCGCTCCTGCTTGCTTATAAATTATTGGCGACTTGAATGTATTAGTTTGTCGTTGCGCAGCTCGGCGAAGGCTACACGGTCGAAGAACAAATCGCCAGCACAGCGACCGAAGGAGGGTTTCAATTTGATAGTAAGCTCCACAGCCGGATGCGTAGTAGTGGTGTCCTTAATGAGTGTCCAGTCTTTCCAGAAATCCCGCGGACACCATTTAAAGATATTCGGCTTGTGCGAGGGCAGAAAAACAGCGCTAGTCTCAGAGAAAGTGTGCTGCCCGCAATCGCTCAGGACCCAAGCAATGACGATCGCATGGACATCAGAACCCCGCTTGAACTCACCGGTGAGCCAGGGGACTGGTTTGAATTCGCCTTGTGCGTTTGCTGGCTTCCTTGATGTGCATAACTAACGTTCAACAGGGAGAATCGCGTCATCGAAGCCTTACCACGTCAACACGAATCTTGGAACTTTCAGGACTACAGACGGCGCAACAACAATGATTGCTTGCTTCGTGCGGTCTACAAGGACAGAACCATATCGTCGGACACTCGTCCTCTGCGGCGTCTGTTGACGGGCGGCCGCGTCAGTGGTGCACTACCCCGGCTACCGGGTAGACGAATCATTCCGTCAGGAGTTGCAGTCGGCGGCAGAATGTTGGTCCTACTATTTCCTCCTCTAGGTTACTCATCCCATTCACAGGACTCAGAAAATATTTAAAGACACTGATCAACCTTCGGTGAGTGCACGATTGAGCTTCACTTGTGCCGCAAATAACAAAAAACCTCTATATAGATATATGATGAGAACCAGGGTCAACGGTTCCATGTCCACATTCTATACCCAGAGCAATGGGAGGTGAGATTTCGTCTCGTGCAGTGCAACTTAGACTAACTCGTTATCACAACAAGGAAATAACGGGAATCTTGGCTCCGATTACTCCCATTGCCAGGGAACTTTACGCCCAGTATGACCTTCCCTGGTTCTCCCTTTACGATAACTTCCAGCCGGACATATCACACGTTTCTGAGGCACTCGCCGAGCTGAAATCTGTCTCTGCTCTGGACGAAATCAATACGCCCTCCGGTTCTGCACTCGTTGACCCCGACCATCCTGGCTACTGCTCCGTCCATATTGGACAAATTACGACTTGCGTATTCCGTCCATGTGGCCACACCGGCTGTTCTGGATGCCTCGGGGCTGCGATGCTCAATGGCTCCAAATGCATAACATGCAATGCTCACATCGAGCGGTTTGTCGGCACGACACAGCCGGTGCCTGTTACCGTATCCCGCTCCGGGGACGGCGACACGAGGGAATGGTCTGTCTCAGTCATCGAGAGCCTTGCTCGACAGACGAGAGATAGGGCCACTGTGGAAATCGTTCAATTCGACCCGCGTGATAGGGTTTCTCCTCTCTTTCGGAGTGGTTCGCAGGTCGTGGGCTTTCCGACGAATGCGCAGGTCTCTGAAGGAGTTCCGAGTCAGTAATACAGAGCTGCTGCAATGCATGGAATAAAGTTCAGACGGACTAATTATACCGAAACGGTCTAGAGAACGGATGCGACGAACCATGAGAATCTTGGGGAAGTTGACTGAGCTTGAACAGACCCTGTGACCAGTGGCTGAGCTTCCTGCATCCCAGAATTTTGTCAACCCAGTAACTGCGGCACGTCGGCACGACAGGCTCATTTTCAACTGCGAGAATAGAAAACCACCGGTGCAGCTGCATCACCATCACCATAACCAGGACCCTGTTGTGAGCTACATGTACGACTCAGTCGAAACGAGAGGGTCTGTCGTGCAGCGGTGCATTATCGTTTGCTCTGGGGTTGCGGTGGAAAGATTGACCAATGCGCATGATAGTACCGAATATGTTCCCTCGCATTTCTGGAAACACTTCAAGTGATCCCAAGTAAACCGCTGTTGCAATTTGAACGACCCAAGTCCAAGCCAAAACTACTAGGCTACATATGCGTGTCACTTGGTTCGGAGTGCGCGCCGAGGCGACGCTCCCCTTAAGCCCAGAACCGACGACAACGGGGACACGCGACTTCTGGGATCTCTACAGCCACATGAAAACGAAGCAACAGAACGAGTCCTCGCCCCCGCACTCGAGCTCCCCGTACCCTCTACATCCCACCCGGCGAAATCGATGCCGACGATGCGGCGAGGTTGGCGGTGGATCCAGCGTGGAGCGCGCCTCCTTCCTCCTTGACTCAAGCATTGCACGTCGTCCGAGGGGTCTAGATGGCGTCTTAGCTCGGAGCGGTACCAGGCCCCGCTCGTTGCTCGGCCTAGGGAGGTGTTGATGATGCACTGCGCACGAGGGTAGAAAACCGGGTCCGCTGAATCCCAGCTCTCTATGAAAGATCGCCGTAGATAAGAACTTGCACCCGACTTTCTACCAGTCGCATCTGAGCGCTCGTCGCAGGCACTCCCGTTCCCTGCCTTGGTATGCATAGTCTGAGGGGGAAGTGGAATGGAGGGCACCCAGCTTTCACCGGTCTGGCGGGGCTAGAGATAAAGTGAGTGGGCGGAGAAACGACGAGGATGGGCGTACATGGTGGCAGGAGGAGAAGAAGAAGCGTGAGCGGCTGACGGCCATGGTGGCTGGGAATACGGAGTCCTTGCCAAACATCACCACCGCCTTGAGGAGATCGCAGGGCAGTGCACCATAGGCCGCAAGTTCAAACCTCACAGTCGTCCTGCAATATAAAACGTCGTGGGTGAAAATTACGCGCCCAAAGGATGAGCTTCCGAGCGCGTTTCCGTCGAGAAGGCACTTACAGTGGACACGTGATCGCGTTATGGAACGCAAAACCGTTGGCGCAAACAAATAGCAAAGAGATGATCGAGTGGCACTGTTCCAGGTGCGAGTAGAGTATATATTCCGCAGAGGCCAGTATATTTTAACCTCTCGCTACAGTAAATCTGGCGGTACGGCCGGAGATGTAGTCACCAAGGTCCAATGTATTATTCGGGCGCAACAGGTCCGTGACCAAGGTGGGGAAGTCTTCCGTCGCCCATGCAATGGAGGCATTCTCCTGCGTCCACACATGGCCGGCAAGACTGCCGGGGAAGCGCATCCACAGCGCGGGCACACCCAGTTTGCGCGCCGGCTCCATGTCGGACAAGAGATGGGTCGAGACGAGACAGGTGTGCGCGCGGGGCACACCGAGCGCGTCGTAGTACGCCAGTGGTGCCGCAAATGCAGCAAGTTCAGGCTTGTATGTCTTGCATGCGTCCCAGGTGAAAACGGCGTTCGCAACAAAGTCTCATGATCGACGTCGGCGAGAGCGACAAGAGATTGCGGGAATGTGCCGAAGATTTATTAGGCACCACTCTGCCAGGGGCATTAATGGCCAGTACTTGATGGACTCCGCGAAGACCGATGAATCGTTCGTATCTTGCAATGGTATTCCGAGTCGCAGGGCAACGTCTTCGTAGGCCTCGGTTAGGATCTCCGCATAACGGGCACCCGGCGTGCGTCCTTCACTTCGACTTCACTCTCGAAGTAAAAGGAAAGGGCTTCCCGACGACCGAATTGAAAGCTTGACCGTTCTAGTAGACGCTGAAGGGCCACGAATATTCCGGTTTCCTTGTCCTGTAGTTGGCTTTAAAACGCGAAATACAAAAGGACAGGAAACACTCACGATGAGCGTGCCGTAGATATCGAAATAAAGGACACGGAGAGAGTCAATGACGAAACTCGCAGGCGGCGGAAGGGAGGGGGCAGGCGCACTTGGCAGCTCGGGGTACGGATAGTCGTCGCTGTCGTCGTCTTCGTACTCTTGATCTTCTTCTTTGGTTGGAGTTTCAACGCGATCTGGGCTCCAACACCGTTCAAGTTGTGATGAAAACTCAAGCAGTGGGGCACACAAATCCGGGATTGAGCCAGAATCGTCTTGAAGCGCGAGTGGTTCATACGTCTCGCTCTACAAGTCGGTTTCAGTCCATACACGACACACAAGTCGGGAGAAACAGACCCTGGTTGCCACTATCCACCCGACGGTCGACTCAGTTGAAAGTTGTGAAAATCGAGCGAAAATCCTGAAGAAATCAGTAAATATGTGGTCAATGGAGAAGAGAACGTCGATGAACAACCTCATTATAGACTTCCGATCTTGCTCTAGCTGATCTCGGGGAGTAAAAAAGGGTGCGACTTCGTAACAGACGTCGGCGGAGATGTCCACGAGTGGTCGGAATAGTTCCCCAGGTGGAACCGCAACCCGGGTGCTGCGCACACTGAAGTTGGTCCATGTCGATCCCGATTCGCTGGAGAAGCCTGCCGCCTCCCGCTCTTCCCTTATCCGAGCCTTTTTCGTCAAAAACTCCTGGTCTGCAAGCTCTTGGCGGTCGGCGAAGAATATTTCGCGGAATCGGTCCGCATCGGCTTGTGGAAGAACTACTGGATGACGGGTGTCGGTAATGGTGGGGGTGAACAGAAGAGGGTCGCCTGTGCGTAGTACGCAGTCACCGAATGGCCAATCAAAACCAGGGTTGATGGGTGCTCGTGGGCCCACGGTACATGGCCAGATGGGTAGATAGGCGTCCGGAAGAGGGCCTGGGGTGGTCGGCTGAACTAGAAAGGCTAACCAGGTCAGCCTGGTGGCGTATTTATTGCGCTCTTCCTCGAGGACAAGTGCCAGATATTCGTGGCATTTAACGTCGCGTGCGGCAGAAAGAGCAAAACTCGAGTTGAACGCAGCCAGTGTGTCGAGAGGAGACGGGCTTATTACAGCCCATGTACAGCGCCCCATCGTAGGAAGCCCAGACGTGAAGGCAGGAAGAAGTGAAGAAGTGTGTGTACCATCAGTGGCAGTGGCATTTAAACCCGCGGCGTTGAAACAAGCGCTGAACTCTCGGTGAGTCTCTAAGTGACTGACTTTATGGAAAACTAACAGCTGGTCCCGCAAACTAGCATGTTGGGCCAGAAGTTACTACTTATTGTCGTCTAACTTCGAGCATTTGAAATTTTCACTTATGTAAACGATTCAAGTTGAACCCACTTACTCATCGCCACGTTGAAGCTGAGGAAGAGATGTATTGTTCAATGTGCGAGACCGAGAAATATTCCTCAGGGAACAATATGATTAAGACACCTCCTACAAATAAATCTGGCGATACGGCCGGACGTCCGTCAATATTGGGTTCGATGGGTCGAAGGAAGTCATCAATGTATTCGTCGCGCCCAACAGGTCCATGACCAACCTGAGGAAGTCCTCCGGGGCTGCCACAGGAGACGCATATTCCGCACTGCACATGTGTCCGGCGAGACTGCCCGGAAAGCGCATCCACAGCGCAGGCACACCGAGTTCCCGCGCAGGTTCCATGTCGCACAAAAGACTGGTAGAAACGAGACATGTCTGCTCGCGCGGTATGCCGAGGGTGTCGAAGTACTGCAGCGGCGCGTCGAAGGCAGCGTATTCGGGCTTGTACGTCTTGCATGCGTCCCAGGTGAAGACGGCCTCGAAAAACGGGGCAAGGAAGGCAAAGGCGGGAGTTTGGAGCAGAAAGTCGTGCTCGACGTTGGCGAGGGCGACGAGGGAGATGGACGGAATGCGCTTCAAATTGTGTAGACACCACTGTGCCAGGGGCATTAACGGGCAATGCTTGATGGAATCCGTGAAGCGCAACGACTCCTTCGGGTCCTGCAAGGTCATTCCGAGCCGCAGGGCAACGTCCTCGTATGCCTCAACCAGGATCTGCGCATAGCAGCTGCCCGGTGCCCGCCGTTTTGCTTCCATTTCGCTTTCAAAGTAGAAGCACAGGGCTTCGTGGCGGCTAAAGTCGTGCGTCGATCGCTCAAGGAGCGGTTGCAAGCCCTGGAATACGCCGGATTCTTTGTCCTGAAAAAGGTTTTTAGACATCGGAGCGTGGACAAGAGAAGGCAACGGACAATGAGGGTTCCGTAGACCTCGAAATATATCACGCGTACGGATTCGATCTCGAAGTCCGGTGGGGGTGCTAACGACTCTGGCTCGGACGGGCCCGGAGAGTCAAGAAAGTCATCTGAGTCGGACCGGGCAAAGTTCTCGAGGTCAAAGCCTGCAGACCCGTCGAGTTGAGCCGCGAACTCGACTAAAGGGGGACAGGTCAGGTCCGCGCTCGAGTCGAGAGTTGGGGCGGCTGGGCTCTATGTATTTTCAGTTGTGTGATAACATAATTGGATTGCGCGTACCATCATGCCCAAGACCCACCTAATCGTCCTCTCAGTCGATGTCCAAGAAAACCGGGCGAAAACTCTGTCAGGAAAATCATTGACTTTACTATGGACAAAGATCGACGAGATCCCACCTCATAATTGCTTTCCTGTCTTGTTCCAAGCCCTGGCGAGAAGTATCCGGGGTCATCGAAATGTTGTAAGAAACATGGGCGGAGATGTCGACCAGGGGCCGAAACATTTGACCAGGAGGAATGGGAACCAGAGTACTGGAGGCGCTCCAGCTCCTCCAGATCGACCCGCACTCGCTAGAGTATCCAGCCGCATTGCGTTCCTCTCTCATCTGAGCCTTGCGTATCAGATGCTGTTGAGTATGGATGTCTTGTCTATCGTCCAGAAACAATTTGTCCAGGCGTTCGGCGTCGCTTTCGGGCAGTGTATATATCGGTCCTGTTCCTGCATCATGGCCAACAGGAGTGAACGTCAGCGGGTCACTTGTGCGAACTACACAATTCCCGAACGACCACTCGAAACCAGGGTGAAGAGGTGCTCGGGATCCCTCCTCACAAGGCCAGATGGGTAGATACGCTTCCGGTAAAGGAATTCGGTCCACCGGCTGGACTAGGAACGCCATCCACGTTAGACTCTTGGTGAATGGCGGGAGCTCCAACTCGAGAACGAGGGCTAGATAGCGTCGACATTTGACTTGGCCGGCGGCTGCGGTTGCAAACTCGGAGCTGAGGCGTGCTACAGTATGGACTGCAGATGGTTGTATCACAGCCCATGTCCAGCGAACCATAGGGCGAAGAGGGGAGCAGGAAGAAGGGCTCAGCCAGGTCGCAGTTATTCGTGACAGCGACGGCTTGAATTCGATGGCTGTATCACAGAGCCACGTGTAGATGCAGACAGTTTGTCGCCAGTTTGGCCTGAGTGCCAGGCGGGTGAGTCCAACCGCGAGACGATGGTGCGTTGTGGGCGTGCGTGAAAAAATCGGAAAACGCGCACACGTGACTGATGCTTTTCCGATTACTAACGTGTTAGCCCCTGTCTTCACTCGATCCTCCAATTCACTCAATATCGACGACAATGGGAGAATCAAACGCAGCAAAGGCGTGTTCCAGTTGCCTCTTGCGCCGCGCACGACGGCGTCCCTGTATTCTTACGTGCGTAATTTGTGGCCCCCCCCAGGAATTCATTCATGGTCAGGGTCATCTAGCATATGTAAAACACGCACACCGCCTTTCCGCCACCGGCTTAATCTCTGCAAGCTCGGCACCGTTTGGAATGGAACGAATATGACCGCTAGGACGAGGCCGAAATGAACCCGAGTTGAGTTACTTGAGTATCCTCCGCGTTAACGTGAGCGCCGTGTATCCGGGTCGTGTGCGCGGGAGGTGAGCCAATGCCTCGAGGCGTCGTCGATCACTCTCGTACTCGGCTTCCAGTGCACCCAGCGAATCATCATTAACAGCACCCATCGCTAGCTTTACGAGGATTCTATAGAATAAAACGCACTGAGCATCGGTCACATCGGGCTGTCTACTCAATTGTAACGTGAAAGCAAGGTACGCTCCGACGAAACAGTTACACGATTACCACACCTTCGACCGGCGTCGTTAGATACCCCGAGCCCCCAGCGGCGAACCTCGTTACCTACGCCCCCATTGAGAAATCTTCCCGCGCGGCGATCAAGCTACTGAGTGCGGAATTCGAGTCGGACATCCAGCGAATGAATAGTCTCTAGTTATAGCACGGGCAGCCGAGACCGGGCTAGAGGCGGAAACAAGCTCCTCTTTCACGGCATGCCTGCATTCGAAGGACCGAGCGCAATTCGCGAGACGCACGGCGATCGCTATGATTATCCTCGCCAGCGGCGATCATTTCATTATGCTGAGCGGGCGGAAGAGCGTTCACCGAACTCAATTCAGATCTTTGGCTGGTCTGACGGAGGACGGCATTCACTCACAGCCCAGGAAGTCAGAAGCTTGGTTACTTGCGTGTCCGTCTTGTATCCGTCGTCCGAAATAAACTGTTCTCGCCTTGAACGAGACTACAGTACGTGGGCAACAGCGGACATAGCACTTAGCAGATATAGAGGTTGCTGCGCTGCTACAAGATGAAGATGATCAACCAGAAGCTAACAGCGAGCCAAGAATACATTTTTCCATTCATTTGGTCGTTCAACAAGAATACCCCACTCCAAATCCAGCCAATCCGGAATCCAAATCCAACCAGCCAACCAAGCAGTATCGTATCGTATCGAATCAGTCAGTATGCATCAGATATATAAGTATGTGCGTGCGTTTCGTGCGGAGATGCGGAAGATGTGTGATGTATTTGTGCCAAAGGGGAAAAAAAAGTATGCAGGAAGACAGAGACGAAAAAATGATGCAATGGAAGATGAAAGGAGAGCATGCGAGGGGAGCTAGGGAAACAACGAACAAAGCGAGGAGTGCGCGTCTATGTGGATAGATAAAGCGATGAGATGATACAGTAAAGGTCCGAGTTCCAAAGTGGCAATTCCAGATCCAAAGTGACAGTAAAAACAAGAGTGGAGCGCAGAGGATGTACAATTCGACTTGGAGTGGGTGAATGTACATTTTGAGTCGGTCGACCTTCGAGGTCGAATTTTGTGTCGCGCGGTTTTGTGAGTGGGTGTGGGTGATGGGGCGAGGACGACGTCAAGAGGATACGTGGGCCCCGGGAGTCGTCAACCGAAGCTAATCCTCCCCGCGAGCAAGACAGACGCTCCCGCCCCAACTTGGCGCGAGCACATCTTGCGAGGCCATCTGCCAGGTGCCTTCAAACGTGTCCCGTCCGACAAGGTGCCCTGAGATGAAGTACGTCGCGAGCCCTAGGGTACGGTCGCGCTGGAGGAAGAGATTGTGCAAGTCAGTGGGCGCAACTAAGAGAGGTGAGACAGACACCCACTGGTCGCATGACAAGACCAATCAGACCGTCCCATGGTCGGACGCGTCCCGCGAAGTCGTAGTGATGCCAGGCCTGGCCGTGGTGCGGGTCCGTCTGTGTACCAAAGGCCAGTCAGCGTCCAGATAGTATATATACAAGGGCGACGAGTGGGAAAGCACGGAACGGCGGGGAGCAGAGACAAGCTGGCATGCGCAGAAGTAATGTGGAAAAGTACCCATTGATCCCCAGCACAGCGAAGGTAAGAAATTATGAACGGAGGGGTAAAATGAAGAGACGACAGCGCCGGAGGCAAAGGCGTGAAGACGGTAAGGTGCGGAGGGGCAGAGCCTGCATCAGCACCACCGACACCCAAGCTGGCTACGACCAAGGCAGACTGGAAAAGAAGGTATAAAGGAGGGAAGGAAAATCGAAATAGATCAGGAACAAAGAAAGAAAGGTGACAGGCTGGAGGAAGAACAACGAAGAAAGACCAATGTTCTGTAGCCAAACGACGACGACAGACCCAATTGCCTTCGTCACCTCGTAAAGAAGAAACAAAACGAAAAAAGAAATTGCAGAAGAGGATAAAACGACTTACAGCACCCGCAAAAACGACGTCCTGCACCCCATCGCACGCAGCCTCCCACCCCCCATCTGCACCGCCCTCCCCATCCACATCGTCCTCGAACCCATGTCCGGCCCACGCGGGGGCAGACCATTCCGGCCACGCTTGCGAAGAGGCTGAGATGGATTGCGAGGAGGAGGAAGAGGAGCTTTGAGAAGGCGAAGGTGCGAGTTGAGAGCGCGGGGAAGAGCCTAACGCATACGACCCCGACGCCCCGGACCTCGAGCCGGATCTCGAGCCCGAGCTGGAGTTGTCAGACTCGTACGATCCCTCCCCATCGTACCCCGTCATAGATGCGCTGGCCCCGGCCTCGGCCCCAGCTCTCCTCGCCCGCTCCCGCTCCCGCACCTTCGCACACCCCGCGCACACCTCCACATTATGCGCCCCCTCCCTCACGCGCCCCGTCCCCTCCAGCACCCGCTCATACAAATACGCCTCCTCCTCCCCCCTGCGCACGCTCACCGGCGGCGCCCTACTATCATACACATTCCGCGCCGCATACGCCGCAGGCGCGCGCACCTCGACCTGCCCCCCGCCCACGCCGACAACGCGCGTCCCCGGCGGCAGCCACGCCTCGCGCAGGCCCTCGTCGGCCGTGATGCTGTTCGCAGGCGGCGGCGGGAGGGGATCGTTGGGGTGGAAGCTGCCACGAGGAAGCGTTAGCTCGGAAAAAGGAGGAAGGACGAGTAGCAAGGACAGGAACCTACCTATGATACTCCTGAATTCGCATGTACACCGGCCTCGCCGCGGCCACGAAATCGTCGCGCGCCAGCCCGCCGGGAGGCAGCGCCCCGCCCGGCGACGCGACGAGCGCCGTGTACGGTGGCTCGGAGGGCATCTGCGAGGATGAATGATCAGTAAAAAGAATCATGATAAATCGGAGGATAAGAGCCAAAGAAAAGAGAAAAGAAACTCGCTCACCAACATCGTGCCAGCCCACAACCCCACCAAGCTCCCCAGCTCGTACACACGCCCGATGCGTCCTGTCGGCGCACCCGCCGGGCCACGGTTGCCACTGCCTCGGGCGTCCGGACCCAGTGATGGTAGTGGTATGCGATGACTTGTACTTGCACGCCCCGTCGTTGCACTACTGCCAGCAGCAGCACGAGGAGGCGTCACGGTAGGCGGACGCGGATCCCCATACCCTTGACACAACTTCCCCCGCCCCCTCTGCGGCGCCCACCGCCGACCGTCTGCCTCGCCGCTTGCACCATCCGTGAACCCACCGGGCTGCAGATGCAGCTCGTGCTCGAGCTGCGGGTCGACGGCGGGTGGGCCGGGTGTGCTGGAATTTGAAGCGGCGGCGGGTGTGCTGGAGCTTGAAGCTGCGGGGGTGGAGGTACTCGCCGTCGGGGCAGAAGAGTGCGACACCGCCAACTGCCGCTCAAACCTAACCAACGGCCTCCCGTTCTTCTCATGTATATCCGCCTGCGTCGGCCCCACCGGCTGCGCGCCTGTCCCGCCTGTGTTATGGTGATCAATATATGGATTCAAAAGTGACAGACAATGAGAGAAGGAAGATGGACGAGCTTCGCGCTCGAAGACGGAAAAGAAACATAGACGCATCGCAGCGTCACAAGGTAGGCGGCCTTTCCACCAAGATAATAACAAGGTTGTAATAGGACCGTACTTACCCTCCTGCAAAGTAACAGCCCACCGTCTCGCCGCCTCCGCTCGGTCACGCGGCAAGTGCGGTGGCACACCCATCCGCGCCCCGACCTGCATCCGCGCGAAGAAGAGCAGCCGCGCGGGTGAGGCAGTTAGCAGTCTGGAGGCGCTTTTCGTCCTTGGACTGCTTCTTGGTACGGAAGGAGAGGAGCCGCCTGATGTTGGGCCTGCATACGGCGCCGCACTTGGAGCTGGGGGCACAGTCGGAGCGCCCAACCCATATATTGGATACGCGCCATGGTTCGTCGGCACCGTGATGGCACCGCGCGCGTGTTCCGGACCCTGGGCGTTGAGCGCAACGGATTGCGTAGAAAAGACAGCCGGAAGGAGCGGGACGGTGTAGTGGTGTGGCGGGGCGAGAGCGGATGCATACTAGGTCGCGGGTTAGTCAAGTCGGTCGAGGACATGCGGGATAAACCTCACCCGAAACGGCGCGACCACGAACGGGAGCAACAGACTCATGAGGTGGCGTCGAACGGCCTCGGGCTCGGCACGTAGCGTCTCTGTTAGATGGTCAGTACCATAAGAGCTGTAATAAATAAATATACGCACCCTCCCCCTCGAAGAACCACACGACCCACATCGCAGCAGCGCTCCCTTCCGTATCGCGGGGCCACCCCACCCGCCACGCTTGTGTCGCGTGTTCCGGACGTGCGTCGACGGCATCCCGCTCTCCCCACCTCCCCTCCCAGACCCGTGAGAGAACATAGCGGAACGCATACGAGCGGGCGTCGGCCCAGGCGAGGTGGCGACGGTTTCGGTTCTTCGTGGGGTCGGTAAGAGGTGCGCGGGGTGTGGTTAGCGCGGGGTCTGTGGAGAATCAATACGGATTAGTCGCGAAATCATAACAATAAAATAGCCGAAAACGCACTCTCCTCCTCCGCATCATCATCGCCCACCAGCATCCAATACGCGACCTTCAGTGCCTGCGCGGCGCCTGGCGCGTACGGGTCCCCGGTGCGGATGATGCGTAGGGCAAGGCAGAGGGTGTGCAGCGCGCGTGCGTCCATTTCCATCTTGCTCCCTCTACCACTTGCGCTCCCCCTCCCGGATCCGAACCCCAACGACCCAGAGCCAAACGGGTCGCCATCCAGCGCGCCTCCGAGCTCCCCCAGCGCGAACTTGAGTCGCCCGATCTTGGCCCACAGCGCGACATTGAACCGGCCACCCAAGCGCGTGTAGAGGGCGCGACAGGTGGTTAACAGCGGAAGCAGCGCCGCTGGAGGCCCGAGGTTAGGTGGGAGAGTTGCGAGATGGAGTGCGAGGTGCTCGAGGAGTTCTGGTGGGAGACGGAGGAGGGGCGAGTGCATATTGTCCTCGGATGCGGCGGTGGGTGAATTTTGTGCCGAGGATGTTGAGGAATGCTGAGCTGGTCGTCGTCGTCGGCGTCGGTGACTGCTACTTGGACTGAGACTTGGGGTGCTGCTGCCTGGGAATCGGCTATTCGAAGCGAGCTCGCTGTTGGTTGTTGTTGCGAGCTCGTTGCTGGCCATGGCGAGCTCATTTGTGGCCCTCATGTGGCCTGCCATGGGGGTGGACTGGTGTGGGTATAAGTAAGGTACGTTGGCCAGACCGGGGCCTGGTCGGTATTTTGGCGTGGGAAGACAGAGACGGCCATCACTGAAGAGTCGCACGCTGACAAGATCGCGGTCCTCGATATGGCCGCGGCCGCAATTCGAATGGGGTCAGCTGTACGTACCGATACACGGCGACCTTGCTCGACGGACTTAGCGCGGTTGGCCGTGGCCAGAACACGAAACTTGACACACAAAATGTATTCTCTCCTGCCGACCGCCGGGCACACTGGCGGTATACTTGGTACTCGGCTTTTCCCGATGTCTTCACTTCTTTGCAAAGTCTCGACCCGTTCTTAACCCCGTTCTGGAACGAGACTGTGTTATTTCCTCGGTGCTGGCGGCTTCTTTCTCCTCGACGGGCGACACCTGTACTTGCCATGTTATCCCTGCCCAAGACGCGCCTTTGGACGAGGAATAAATCTGGGCCTCGGACTGACCATCAGCGTCGCTTGCAACCGACTTGGATTCGCGCTTTGACAATGACATTCCGCCCGTCGGGCTCCCACACACTTACACCGTGACGCCATAGAATATATCGCCTACTCGGCTTTTCCCGACAGTAGCTCGTTTGGGATATCTTGGCCCGGTCGACTCAGTCGCGCTGACATTCACTCCGACCGTGAGTAAACTAATAACGCAGTTCAAGTTCGAGTCCAAGTTCAATCCACTTCAAATCTGGAACGCCCAAATATATTACAGTCTTGCTTGCTCCTAGGCCCGTTGTTCAATATGTTGGGCTCGTTCCCCGCTTTGGAGTATCAACCGAAGCACGGCGGTAGGTACACAAATCCGTGCAATGACTGACATGTTATGATCCCCGGCCTGATACAGTACACCTCGCTTGAACACACCCGGCGGCGTTCCCCGGTGCAGGGTCTGAGTCCGAGTAAGTACCTGTATGATGCTTCTTCAATCCACCTTTCATCCCCACTCACTCACTCAATTTTGCGCACGAGCTGATTTTTTGGCCGCCTCTACTCGCCGGCGGAACATCCACACAACCTCGGCGACTGTTTCTCCCTGCATCTGTAGGCGCAGATAAACGGCTTGAAACGGCCAATGAGCCCGTTCCGCGGACTTGCCGGGTTTCTTGTTCTTCTCGGCTCGTTCGTGTGCACCGTGGAGCAGTTGAACCTCGGCTCAGCCAGCACACTTCTTCTCCTACGCCCGGTCCTCGCAAGGTTGAACACAAAGTCACTCAGTTCCGAACGGCACTCTATGCACCAACTTACTTATCCCGACGGATCCCGCCAACGCCCACTCGAACGCTCCTCGGGCTCGGGCTGCATTATAAATCCCCCTCGGCAATTGGCTGTATGTGTGTGTCCAACACCGCCGCGGTTAAACGCAACCCCCGAAGGGCAACCAACCCACCCTCGGTCTGGACTCTGTGGAGCGCCAGTACGCATACTTAGCTACAATCTGCCAGCAAGTGTTGAATGAATGTTGAATGTTATTCCGCCGCCGCAAGCTCGCTCCAACGACAACGAGAATTTACATAACGAAACGAACACTGCTCGCTGGTTGGTTATCGTCTACCGCTGAATAACCAAGGAATACTTATGGGGCGTGGACCTTCGAAGTCAAACCCGAGAGCAATGACATCTACCCCCGGTGCGATGGTCGGTCGGGTGGGGTCGACTCCCCCTGCGATTGGCGGCGGAGACGGTCTCCGATAACGAGTCTTGTTAGTATTCTTCGCTGAATACTGAATCAAGTCATTACTGCGCGGACATGACATCTACTCCCGGTGCGACGGTCGGGTCGGCTCGACTAGATTGGCGGCGGCGGCGGTCTCCGATAACGAGTTCTTGTATTCTCGTACGTCTGTCTCGTACACATATACTTGACGTCCCCTCGCTGCACCTCCGTGATACCGCCTATTTCATTCCAGTGGTAGCGGCGCCATCCAAGTAATTATAAGTCAGTCGGCTTTTCCCGAAGGGCAACTTGAAGTCTGGCCCTCACCGTTAATTCGGTCGCAGCGGAGGTCCGAGAACTCCTCCTGATGGCGAGCTTGGCCTTGTTCAAGGCCTCCGCTCACGGGGAAGAATACATAGCGCGGAATTGCGGTTTTATTCCGAACCAACCGGGCAACCCGACTCAAAAACTTCGTTGACGACAATTCGTCCTCTCCCGACGCTAGAAAGGCTCCTCACCTGGCTGATCGACGGGAGGCCCAACCATGCAAATAATATTTTAGGGTCCTCCGAGTCCCATTGGTATGGTGTTGAACAGCCGTCTGGATGAAGATTTGTCGCGCACTTCAAATACCCCAAAGCCCGTCCGCCAAATGGGGGACTGTCGGACCTCTCCTCAAGTAACCACTCCTTGTAACCGGCCGCAGATTATCATACTGACCGACAAGTCCCAACCAACCATTATTATTTCAGGATACTCAAATGTTGAATCAACCCATCCAATCGGCCCTGCCATGCACACTTGGCTTCCCTAAGTTCCCTTGGCTGCGCCCGCTCGCTGGCCGTCACCGTACCCGTTGAATTAACCAATATCATACCGACGATGATATGGCGTCGGCTGTCCAAATCTCGACGCCATACTCTCAGGTCCTCGTTCTTGCGGTGAATCAAATCGGCATGTTAAATCAGAACAAAGCGTCGGCAT
Source organism: Mycena filopes (assembly GCA_029281495.1). Classification (NCBI taxonomy): domain Eukaryota; kingdom Fungi; phylum Basidiomycota; class Agaricomycetes; order Agaricales; family Mycenaceae; genus Mycena; species Mycena filopes. The sequence continues at coordinate 608,176 of JARIHR010000005.1, read as the reverse complement.
CAATCGACTTTGATGGCGGAGTCGATGGTGCCGGGAACGGCCTAAGATTCCCACGGTTCAACTTTTGGTTGAACTTTCTTGAACCCGCGCGCAACTTGAAATAATGGTATCTCAATGCACGATAAGGGAGTCGATGAGCTCAAATATTGCACGGAAGTGTCTGTTGACACGACAAGGATCGTTACATTCGAATTCGAACGCGGTACAGAAAATAATACATAGTCAAATGACTGTTTAGGGATACATGCGGTATACAGCGGAAACGGTTGGTACAGAAAATAATACATAGTCAATTGACTGTTTAGGGAGTGGGTAGCATGGGAGGGGTTGGTGCAAGGGGACAGTCAAATGACTTCTGGGTATACGAGGGACGGAATATGGAACTCATACTGGGGTGCTGACGACCTCACTGTGATCTCCGGTACTCGCCTGTGCTTGGATTGTACCACGTATTTGTGGTTTCATTGTACGATAACCCATTGGCTTGCTGCACGAATCCCCCGAGTGGGTTCTGGGGAGGATGTGCGTGATGTCCATGACCACTGCCCGAGGCGTGGGCGTTGTTACCGACTTGTTCGTTGGAATCAGCTGGGACAAAAAGGGAGGGATGCCAAGGAAAAGCCTTGCTGGGAGGGTGGCCGCCGAACTGCAGCTGGGCATGGTAATGACCTTGGCCGTTGTTATTGTCTTGTTGTTCAACCGTTGAGATTCAGACGGAAGCGGAGGGAAGGCAGACACGTACGGAAAGGGTCGAAACCGCCGAACTGCTGGGTGGCGAGCTGCTGGTTGGCCAACTGCTGCTGTTTGGCCAACTGCTGCTGGTAGGCGAACTGCTGGTTGGCGAACTGCTGCTGGTTGGCGAACTGATGCTGGTTGGCGAAATACGGGTTAGCGAAAGGCGGGGTGCTGCCGACTGAGAGATTTGCTGATTAAACAAGGAAACACGACCAGAACGAAGTCACAAACCAGGGGGCTGAATCGTAAACGGTGGCGGAAAGCTCTGCTGCGTGATCATTGGGTGGTTGTCTATTTGCATTGGTAAATAATCGTGCGGTCACAGAGCGGGAGTCCTCGAGCTCACGCTGCGGAACGGGAGCAGGATGACGATGGGTGTCTGTCGCTAGTCAGAATGCAGTTCCAGCACGACGAATATCGACCCACTGTGACTGGCTGTGTGACGTGTCGCTAGGAGTATCAAATTCAGGTCGTTTAAGTATATAAATTAACAAACATCACCGGCGTGTTGCTTGCCGTGGCCACTACCACCACTGGTCATCCTCCCTGGAAAACAAAATTTTGTGAGAAACTAGAAGTATATAGAGATAGGGCAAAGGGTGGTGACTTTACGAACATCGACGTCCTGCCGCAAATTCGTTGTGATGATAGTACCAATTTTTAACATTTTGCTCAGCCATTTGAAGACTGATCGGATTGTGAGAGTAGTGCCGCATGATGTCTGGCTGGTTCAAAGCCATATCCAACGGTGCAGGCTCCCCCAAGTACAAGCACCGTGAGTCCGTGGTGTTGTGAACAATCGGAGGATCCGCGTTGTCGAGCAGAAGCCACGGTTCCGGATCCCTTGGCTGCTCGTGGGTTCAGTCCATGTGTATGTATGTATAATAATGGGTCGCACCACTTTCGATGTAAACGCGACGACCCAAATTTTACGCCTGTGGATGTCTACAGCGGTAACCAAACAGGGGCGAGGTTTGAGGTCGGGTTTAATGTTGGGGGGCAGGGCGACAGGTGGGGCATTGGGATTCAGTCGGGGCTGTGAATACGATGCCGTGGTCATGCCAAGGTCGCTGGGATCACAGAATACAACGAAGCCAGGGTAGAAGTCGGTGTACTGGGTGAAGAAACTCATCGTAGGGGGGGGGGGATGGGGACAATCGAAAAGAGCGCAGATGACCCGGTTCTTAAAGGCTTCTACTTTTGCTGCGGTTCCGCCCTGGCAAGTCAGTTGTGCGCATGGCTCTGTGTGGGTGCATCGTGCGAGAGTGGAGGTGTGTTCCATTAGTGTCCCCGACGAAGAGGATAAGCTGAAGTTTCCTTATCTGGTTTATTGAGCAAGCATCCAACTTCCGTTCAATCATAAGATGGACCAGAACAAAGGCCTACGAGCGCTGGACACTGCCTTCCACGCCTACAAAGGGCCACGTGTAAACTCAAACACTAGCGCCCAGCGTCAGCATTTGCCAGTGGAGGCTCTGAGCGCCGCAACGTGCACGCTGCCAGTCCGAGGACTCGGAGGCATTCCGCCAGTCGCTGGAGGCCCCGACACCTAAACGACCCGAGTGTGGGCGAGTCCGAGTCACTCGTCGGCCAATCATCGGCGCGAAGATTTATGTCGATAAAGTGTGTGAACTTTCAGGATTGCCAACTGAGTCAGAGTCAGGTGACCGTAGCAGTGACTCAGCCCATGGCTTAGGCTAGCGTCGATCGCGTTCGTCACGCCCACACTTCCCTCCTGCTGCCCTCTAGTGCCCTCTTCGCTCTATGGCTCGCTGGACATGGGCTATGATACAACCATCTGCAGTCCATACTGTTGCACCCATCAACTCCGAATTTGCCACCGCAGCTGCCTCTGAAGTCAAATGCGGACGTTATCTAGCCCTCGTTCTCGAGTTGGAGCTCCCGCCATTCACCAAGAGGCTAACGTGGATGGCGTTCCTAGTCCAGCCGGTGGACCGAATTCCTTTACCAGAAGCGTATCTACCCATCTGGCCTTGTGAGGAGGGATCCCGAGCACCTCTTCGCCCTGGTTTCGAGTGGTCGTTCGGGAATTGTGTAGTTCGCACAAGTGACCCTCTGACGTTCGCTCCTGTTGGCCATGATGCAGGAACAGGACCGATATATACACTGCCCGAAAGCGACGCCGAACGTCTGGACAAATTGTTCCTGGACGATAGACAAGACATCCATACTCAACAGCATCTGATACGCAAGGCTCAGATGAGAGAGGAACGCAATGCGGCTGGATACTCTAGCGAGTGCGGGTCGATTTGGAGGAGCTGGAGCGCGTCCAGCACTTTGGTTCCCATTCCTCCTGGTCAAATGTTTCGACCCCTGGTCGACATCTCCGCCCATGTTTCTTACAACATTTCCATGACGGCCGAAACTTGTCGCGATGATTTGGAACAAGACAGGAAAGCAATAATGAGGTGAGTTCTCAACTTCAGTTCGTGTGCTTGGTCGAGTTAATTCTTTACATTGACAGAGTTTTCGCCCGGTTTTCTTGGTCGTCGACTGAAAGGACGATCAGGTGGGTCTTGGGCATGACGGTACGGTCAATCCAACTTATGTTATCACCAACTGAAAATACGTAGACCCCAGACGCCCCAACTCTCGACTCGAGCGCAGACCTGACCTGTCCCCCTTTAGTCGAGTTCGCGGCTCAACTCGACGGGTCTGCAGGCTTTGACCTCGAGAACTTTGCCCGGTCCGACTCGGACGACTTTCTTGACTCTCCGGGCCCGTCCGATCCAGAGTCGTTAGCACCCCCACCGGACTTCGAGATCGAATCCGTACGCGTGATATACTTCGAGGTCTACGGTACCCTCATGGTCAGTGTCTTTGTTTTGTACACGGTCCAATATTCAACGTTCTTTTTCAGGACAAAGAATCCGGCGTATTCCAGGGCTTGCGACCGCTCCTCGAGCGATCGACGCACGACTTTACCCGCCAAGAAGCCCTGTGCTTTTACCTTGAAAGCGAACTGGAAGCGAAACGGCGTGCGCCGGGCAACTGCTATGCGCAGATCCTGGTCGAGGCATACGAGGACGTTGTGCTGCGGCTCGGAATGACTTTGCAGAACCCGAAGGAGTCGTTGCGCTTCGCGGATTCCATCAAGCATTGCCCATTAATGCCTCTCGCACAGTGGTGTCTACTCAATTTGAAGCGCATTCCGTCGATCTCCCTCGTCGCCCTCGCCGACGTCGAGCACGACTTTCTAGTCCAAACTCCCGCCTTTGCCTTCCTTGCCCCGTTCTTCGAGGCCGTCTTCACCTGGGACGCATGCAAGACGTACAAGCCCGAGTACGCGGCTTTCGACGCGCCCCTGGAGTACTTCGACGCCCTCGGCATACCGCGCGAGCAGACCTGTCTCGTTTCTACCAGTCTTTTGTGCGACATGGAACCTGCGCGGGAACTCGGTGTGCCCGCGTTGTGGATGCGCTTCCCGGGCAGTCTCGCCGGACACATGTGCACGGCGGAATATGCCTCTCCTGTGGCAGCCCCGGAGGACTTCCTCAGGTTGGTCATGGACCTGTTGGGCGCGACGAATACATTAATGACTTCCTTTGACCCGTCGAACCCAACATTGACGGACGTCCGGCCGTATCGCCAGATTTATTTGTAGGAGTCTTAATCATATTGTTCCCGAAGAATATCTATCGTCTCGCACACGTCTCTTCCTCAGTTTCATCGAAGTGGTTCAACTTGAACCGGTCAAGCGAAAATTCCAAATGCTCCTCGTTAAACCATAATAAGTAGCAACTTTTGGCCCGACATCCTACGTTTGCGGGACCAGCTGTTAGTTTTCCATAAAGTCAGTCACTTAGAGACTCACCGAGAGTTCAGCGCTTGGTTCAACGCCGCGGGTTTAAATGCCACTGCCACTGATGGTACACACACTTTTTCACTTCTTCCTTCCTTCACGTCTGGGTTTCTGACGATGAAGCGCTGTACATGGGCTGTAATAAGCCCGTCTCCTCTTGACACACTGGCAGAACTCGACTCGGGCTTTGCCCTTTCTGCCGCACGCGATGTTAAATGCCACCAATACCTGGCACTCATCCTCGAGAAAGACCGCCATGAATACGCCACTAGCCTGACTTGGTTGGCCTTTCTCGTTCAACCGATCACCGCAGGCCCTCTTCCGGACGCCTATCTCCCCATCTGGCCATGTACCGTGGGCCCACGAGCACCCATCAACCCTGGTTTCGATTGGCCTTTCGGTGACTGCGTACTTCGCACAGGCGACCCCCTACTGTTTGTCCCCACCATTGTCGACACCTATAATCCAGCCGTTCTCCCACAAACGGATGCGGCCCGATTCCGCGAAATATTCTTGGACGACCGCGAAGAGCTTGGAAGGCAAATGTTTTTAACGAAAAAGGCTCGGATGAGGGAAGAGCGGGAGGCGGCTGGCTTGTCCAGCGAATCGGAATCGACATGGACCAACTTCAGTGCGCGCAGCACCCGGATTGCTATTCGACCTGGAGAATTATTCCGACCACTCGTGGACATTTCCGCCGACGTTTGTTACGAAGTCGCGCCTTTTTTTACTCCCCGAGATCAGCTGGAGCAAGATCGGAAGTCTATAATGAGGTTGCTCATCGGCATTCTTTTCTCGATTTGGCACATATTTACTCCAATCTTTCCAGGATTTTCGCTCGATTTTCACAACTTTCAACTGAATCGACCGTCGGGTGGGTAGTGGCAACCAGGGTCTGTTTCTCCCGACTTGTGTGCCTTGTATTGACTGAAACCGACTTGTAGAGCGAAACGTATGAGCCACTCGCGGTTCAAGACGATTCTGGCTCAATCCCCGATTTGTGTGCCCCGCTGCTTGAGTTTGCATCACAACTTGAACGGTGTTGGAGCCCAGATCGCGTTGAAACTCCAACCAACGAAAAAGATGAAAATTACGACGACGACAGCGACGACTATCCGTACCCGGAGTTGCCAAGTGCCCCTGCCCCCTCCCTTCCGCCGCCTGCGAGTTTCGTCGTTGACACTCTCCGTGTCATTTATTTCGATATCTACGGCACGCTCATCGTGAGTGTTCCCTGTCCTTTTGTATATCGTGTTTTAAAGCCAACTACAGGACAAGGAAACCGGGGTATTCGTGGCCCTTCAGCGTCTACTAGAACGGTCAAGCTTCAAATTCGGTCGTCGGGAAGCCCTTTCCTTTTACTTCGAGAGTGAAGTCGAAATGAAGCGGCGCACGCCCGGCGCCCATTATGTGCAGATCCTAACCGAGGCGTACGAAGACGTTGCCCTGCGGCTCGGAATATCATTGCAAGATACGAACGATTCATCGGTCTTCGCGGAGTCTATCAAGCAGTGGCCATTGATGCCGCTCGCGGAGTGGTGCCTAATAAACCTCCGGCACATTCCCGCGATCTCTCTCGTCGCTCTCGCCGACGTCGACCACGAGTCTTTGTTGCAAACTCCCGCTTTCACTATTCTCGCACCGTTCTTCGACGCCGTTTTTACCTGGGACGCATGCAAGACATATAAACCCGACGTTGCTGCATTTGCGGCACCACTGGCGTACTACGACGCGCTCGGCGTGCCCCGCGCGCACACCTGTCTCATCTCGACCCATCTCCTGTCCGACATGGAGCCGGCGCGCAAACTGGGTGTGCCCGCGCTGTGGATGCGTTTCCCCGGTAGTCTCGCCGGCCACGTCTGGACGCAGGAGAATGCCTCCACTGCATGGGCCTCGGATGACTTCCCCACCTTGGTCACGGACTTATTGCACCCGAATAATACATCGATGACTTCATCTCCGGCCGTACCGCCAGATTTATTGTAGCGAGAGGTTAGAATATATTGTTTTCTGCGGAATATATACCCTCCCCGCGCCTGGAACAGTACCACTCTGATCATGCCTTTGCTATTTCAACTGTTTGCTTTGGGGTTTGCGTTCCATAACGCGATCACGTGTCCATTGTAAACGCGCGTTCTCCAGGTAAACGCGTTAGGAAGCTCAACTTCCCGGGCGTAATGGTCGCCCAAAACGTGTTATATCGTCGGCCAGTTGTGAGGTTTGAACTTGCGGCCCAAAGTGCACTCAGCACTGCCCTCCGATCTCAAGGTGGTGACAGTGTTTGGCAAGGACTCCGTATTGCCAGCCACCATGGCCGTCAGCCGCTCACACTTCTTCTTCTCCTTCTACCACCATGTACGCCCCCCCTCGCCGTTTCTCCTCCCACTCACTTTATTTCCAGCCCCGCCAGACCGGTGAAAGCTGGGCGCCCTCCATTCCACTTCCCCCTCAAGCTCTGCATACCATGGCTGGACACGGGAGTGCCTGCGGCGAGTGCTACGTGACCGGTAGATCTCCAGGCGCTGGTATTCCTGGCGAGCTTTCATAGAGAGCTGGGATTAACTGGACCTAGTTTTTCTACCCTCGTGCGCAGTGCATCATCAATACCTCCCTAGGCCGAGCAACATGTGCGGGGCCTGGTGCCGCTCTGAGCTACGACGCCGCCTGGACCCTCTGGAGAACATGCAAGGGTTGAGTCAAGGAGGAAGCAGGTCCGCTCCACGTCTCAGATCCATCGCCAACCTCGCCACAGCCCGGGTGAACGCTGTAGTACGTCCCCACTCATCTTCCCCTCGCTCGCTCAGTGCATCTGACTCTCCAGCAGCCGGCCCGGGTGAAAGCTGGGCGATCTCTATCCCGAATCTCCCTCGACCGTCGCCAGTCATCCAGCGGACAGAAGGGAGGGCTCAGCGACGATGCACATTTGGGGATACGGAAATCCTCGCCGACCTTTCATAGAGAAGCGGGGATGACGGACTCTCCCTCTGTACACTCGGGCGCTGGGATCCATCAGTTCAGCGCCTCCCTCGGCCGAGCAATATGTTCGGGGCCTGGTACCGCTCTGAGCCACGACGCCGCCGAGCTGCTCGATGACACGGCGGTTGGGCCAAAGTACCGGATGAGACGCGTTCCACGCTGGATCCGCCACCAACATCGACCAATCGACTTCGCCGGGTGGGATGCAGACGGTGCGGGGAGCTCGAGCGCGGTGACGAGGAATCGCTTTGTTGCTTCGTTTTTTTTGTGAGCTGAAGAGACCCCAGAAGTCGCATGTCCCCGTTGTCGTCGGTTCTGGGCTTAAGGGGAGCGTCGCCTCGGCGCGCTTTCTGAACCAAGTGACATGCATATGTAGTATTGGCTTGTACACACGCAATCCATTAGCAATACAACAAAATGTACTGGGCGAGTAGTTTTGGGTTCTAGCGTGCTCTCTCCGAGTCTGTAGCGCGGCTGTATGAGCACGTCTTCAAACATTTGAAATAGCAAATTGCGCGGAGTGAAATACCGAAGTAGTTCCCCCAAAGACGCCACTCTTTCCACGTCATTCCCGAGCCCATCGGCTACAAGGCCTTCGACCTCGTCCAAGTCGTACACGCGGAGGAATGCATCCCTGAAACGAGAAAAGGTGCTTGGCATTCGTGGTGAAAGGCGCTCGGATGGTCGCTGAAGCGATACCGGAGGCCAGTACTAAGGCTACCCTCCAGACCGACAGTATCTTAACGTTTTGCCAAGTGACTCGTTCAAGGCATATTGTCGCGCTCTGCAGAAGCTTTCCTGCACTTGAAGACCTGGAAACAATTAGTATCTCGTTCGAGACGTACTCCCATTCATATTTCAGATGACTTACACGAGCATCTCATCCCTCCGAGCCCAGAGAACGCTTCCCGCCTGTTTCTTTGACTCCCATCGAAAGTGGAGGTTTTGTGTGGCATTTTAGAATCGACCAGGGTTCAAGACCGATAAATTCCTAGGCCAATTTAAACGCTAGCGGCATGGGCATGGGTATATGTGGATAATTCAGCGCTCCCAGAGTCCCAGCTGCTCCCAGGGGAGCTCATGCCGCGCATTTTGACCGTTGACTTGACGCGTCCCATAGAATCGATCGAGCAAGAAATAGAACAGGCCACAGTGAGCAGGCCGCCTGAATTCAGTGGCTTGCGAGTCTGCCACCGGACTTTTTGACGATTTTAAGAAGGAGGCCATCGTGGTCGACGTCGGACGAAAGAAATTATGGCGTGGGACTTCACTGATGGACGTTCATGCTCACTTCCTTTCCCGTTGAGCAAGCCCATCTCCTCTGGCCGCAGCGGCGCGGCATAGATGACTCCTGGCCGCAGAAAGAGAAAAGAAAACGGACTAGAAGCGTTCTCTCGGTTGGTGGACATGTCTTGACCCTGGCACACCAAGATATGGGACGGCGAAGAGCGCTCTGAAAGCACAGAGGCGTCGTGAACATGAGCGTGCGACGACGTTATTGCTCGTCCAAGGGGCAGCCTGGGCCTCTCCTTCGTTACCACAAAGGAAAACCCCAGAGACTCGGACTCAGAGCAGGCGAGGGTTGTCGGCGCCCGAAGAGCCGCTCGTTCCTCATGAACCACGCTATTCCTTCGGACTGTCGCCGTCACCTTGTTGGATACACTGTCATCCGCGCGTGTCCGCGACCGTCTCACCTCAGGCCAGCATTCGACATCCATGCTCTCCTGAAATCCTTCAAAGCCTCGTGCGTGCTACATTCAAACTGAAATATCACTGGTATCCTCAATTTTTTTTTTCAGATACGTCTCCCAGCTCATCGTACACTGACCTTTCCTCGACGTGGGCTTTGGAGAAAGGCGGTATGTCACCCTGCACCTGTACATGACCGCAGCTGACGACAAGTAATAGATTTATGGGCTTCCCGATCCGTCACTGGGCCAACGAAACCACTCGGGGCAACGTGTACCTCAGGACGACGCCCCTGGTAGCGCCTTCCGTGGTCGCCCAAATGGACCCATCGTCGAAACCCCATCGAAGGGAACCTCATCCATGGCCGGGGACGATGCACCTAAAGATGCCGAGGCTGGCAAAGAAAACACCAGTGCGTCTCGTCCGCGTTCATATGTACGTGCCCGCTCACCCCGCGTCGCAGCCTGGGACACCTTGTCAGCTATTATCGATGCTCCCGTGTCTTCCTTGAGGGTACAATATGTCGGATTGGTCTGCCTATCGGCAATGTATGTTCTGTTCCCCCTCGTTTTTATCCACTTGTTTATCCCTTTCACAGCTCAGCTAATCTGCACTCGTCGATGGCGTCCTCATACCCGGCTTTTCCCTACAGACGCTGCTCGTCAGAGCTATGTTTACTCTGCGCAAGAAGGGCGTGAAGATCACCGACCCGCGCGCGCGGCTGACAACCGAGACTCGTCGTCGTCCCATTCGGCTCCTGCAGCGTTTCTAGGACGCCTTTCAGAGACCGCGGTTATCATTCTCGCCGCGTTTCATCCTGAGCCGTCGCAGCACTGTCCATGCCGCCCTCATCGCGCTCTTCCCCATGCTCGCGTCGATCCTGTCCTTTGTCCGTGATATTCTGGTGGACGGGAGGAACAACGACGGAACAGTGGACCTTGGATCGCCTGCGCGCTGAGTTCTTTAATGTACGTTCGTCCCCCATCTTCCCACCTTTCTGGTGTCCGTTCCTTATTCGGCCTTCTCAGATCATCCGCGGCCCCCTTGATCTTCATCCAATTCGTGCTCTCCGCGCTCTCGGACGTGCTCGTTGCCTTCAAGCGTAGCGCCTTGGGTCGTTCGTCCCTGCGGAGGAGCTGCCGGATCCGTACTCGATTGACGCCAAACGCAAGAATGCGGTGGGCCGATGCGAGCTTCACTTGGGAGATGGCGGGGAAGATCCACGCGAAATCCGGGCCTGGAAAGTACAGCAAGTGGGGAGGAAGTGGGAATACGAAGGCGAAGGAAGGAGAGAAGGGCAAGGAGGGGGAGGTGCTGGCCGTGAGCGAGAAAGGGACTCCAAGCACTGTGACGCCCGCGAAGAAGATGAAGCGGTTCGGGCCCAAGAACCTCAGGCTCGGCGTGCCCCAGGACGCATTCGTCGTTATCGGGAAGGTCAGCTCTGGCAAGGTGCGATTTTCTTCCTGTTGTCGCTGAAGTGGCCGGCGCATGGCTGACGTACTGTGCAGAGCTCGGTCGGGCACGTTCGTTTCGCGAGTCGCGTTGCGCGTTTCTAGGTCAGAGGCATATTTTCACCGCCAAAAAAGTTGTCCACCATGATGTGACTGTGACGTAACGGAGGCTGACCCTCAAGACGCTCTTCTCTCTGAACCACCATGTCGTTCTGAAGACCCACGTTGGTTCAACCCCAAAGGTATGTCTTTCCCTTCTACATCATCACCCCCCTTCCATGCCTCATTCTTGCGCACTCACAGCATCCTTCTGGTGACGACTCGACGCGACCGCACGAATCCCGTCAATATCCCAAGGGCCGGTTCTACCTGTATGGGGGGTGCGCAGGCGAGCGGAGGGTGCACGAATCAATGGCCTGGTGATCATTCTTGCGAACTGGGCTATCTGATATGGTGTCGCTTCTCCCCTCGCGCTGCTGCATGTTTCCGCCCCCGAGGCATAGGTCTCACACCAAAGACTGCCGCTGGATTCTTTCCGGGTTCCTGTGTGATGCCATTGGCCGAGTTGCTAGCGCGGTCGACGTACGTGCTTCTGAACCCTCGCCAACTCGCCAGCGACTGCTTTCGCTGGGAGCAGGCGACGTCGTCTCAAATGGTATACTGTTCCCTTCTCAACTTCTCTGTTCCATCCCTCATCCCTCATGCAGGACTCCTCTGGCGACGACTCGACGCGGCCGCGCAAATCCCGCTCGTGGCTGTAACGGGCCGGCTGATCCTTACGGGGGCGCACAGCGCGGTGGAGGGCACATAGCTTGATGGTCAGGCGGTCGTCGTCGAAAGTCTGGCCATTGGAGACTGTGTGTACGTCCACTGGCGCTGCTGTATCTTTCCACCCCCCATGGCATAGGTGTCAAACCAAAGACTGCCGTTGAAATCCCCTCATACCCTATGCTACGAGCCACGGTGCTAGCGCGGTCGACGTACGAGCTCTGAACCATCGCCACCTCGCCGACACCGGCCCTCGTCCCAATCACCAAGGTAGGACTTTCCCTTTCCCCTCGATCCATTCTTGCTTCCATAAGTACTGATTCCTGCTCACTTCCAGGATTCATCTGGCGACGACTCGCCGCGGCCGTGCGAATCCCACCCGTGTTCCAAGGACCGGCTCTACCTGTTCAAGTACGGGGGCGCGTAAGCGAGGGGAGGGCGCGCGAATTAACGGCCCGGCGATCCTTGTGGAGAGCTGGGTCGTCTGATGTCGCGTGTTTCTCCGCTCGTGCTGCTGCATTTTTCCACCCCCGAGGCATAGGTGTCAACCAAAGACTGCCGTTGGAGTGTCCGGGTTCCCGGCCGTCACTGGTCGAGGTGCTAGCGCGGTCGACGTACGAGCCTCTGAGCCTTCGCCAACTCGCCGATACCGACTTTTGCGTCCCGAAAGTGTACCTTCCACTCATCGTGTGTACCTCTTCCCTCCCAGTCTCATACCTAATGCCCTCCTTCCTAGTAGCCACCGGTGACGACGCGACACGGCCGTGCGAATCCCCCAAGTATTTCCGGACCTCGGCTTGTCAACGGGAGAGCGCATGGCGGGTGTAGAGCATACAACTTACCAGACCGGCGATCCGTATGGACAGCGGGTGGCGAGAGCCTTGTATTCTTCTCCGCTCGCGCGATCGCGCATCGAGTCCCTCCCGAGGCAGAGATCTCCGGATCGACGACGCCGCGACAACGCCCAGGCATCCACATGCCACTTGCCGAGGTGCTAGCACGGTCGATGGACGTGCTTCCGATCCACCGCCCAACTCGATGTTCGCTGGGACTCTCCGAAGGTTGCGGTGTCGTGGTTTCGTGGGGTTTGGGTGGTGGTCGTGATGTATCTGCAGTAGATACGTAGGTAGTCCCCCAGCGACGGGCAACCCCTTGACGTGGGGCTGGGGCTTAGTGCCTTCGGGCCAACCAAGCTTGCCTTTTACCTGTACCTACTTTTAATTGTTCTTCCACCATAAATTTGGACCGAATGCCTGTCGAACTCGCCTGCGATTGCCTTGAGACAAACGCACGGCCATCCCTCGAATATAAGGATACATCTTTCGCTTTCTGGATTTTGTGGTCAGGGCAAATCGTGAGTAAAAACGGCCCAACTTTCCCCTCACCGCCACCGCAAATTGGCTTTCTTCACCCTCAACTCCCTCGCACATGCGAGATGGCCTTCGTCGTGACTAGTACGATGACCACTGTCCGCCAGGTCGCTCGACTAGAGCAACACCGGCGCAGAAGCGCTGGTAGCAGCGAATGAGAGCCACGATTATGGAGTCGACGAGATTGTCCGACGTTATCTCAGGCTGGGCCATATGAGCCCGGCCAAAAGTAATCCCCACCCACCAGGCATACTGCCAACCTGGCGAATGAAGAATTCGAGACCTGCAGGAGGAGAATTGTCCTGTGCGACAATCGATTCTCGTTGTCGCCCTACGCCCCTCTCCTGGAACGGCTTCAGCATATCCAGGTATCAGAAGATCGCTGCATTCCCTCCGCCAGACTTCGTGCCATATGCGCAGTTACGATGTGGGGTGGTGCGGACGCTGTGGGCTCCTGCCACCCCTTGTCCTTCAAGTGGCCCACGCGTCGTATCGGCGCTGCTGGGGCACACGATGCGCAAGGGCCTCCGCGTCGAAGAGCGCGGATATTCTGTTTGCGACGGACGTCAGAGTCTCTTAAATATTTTGTTCATGGTGGCCTGTAAGTATCATAGCATTCATCCCACTCCAGCAGATGCTGACTTTGACGTCCTGCTCCAGGTTCTGCGCAAGTGACGGCGAATTCTCAGGACGAAGCCCTCAGGCTTTTCAGGGCAAATTGCTGTCCTTCTCCGGCGTTCTGCGCGCAGATACCGCTCCTGCCGGTCCAGCGCCAACACCCACTCCCGAACTGCGGCACTCATCCGCCCGCCTGCTTTCGGACTCGTGTCTCGCCCCGCCACATCGAGGGCCGTGCCCGTGCCCACTCCCAACTTGTCGTAACAACATGCCCGAAGCCGTCGTTGTTTCGTCTGGGTGGCGCTGCGGCAGTCTGTAAGACGACACAAAGCACGGATTCCCTTCCCATTCCACCGCTGCTGTGATCCTTCTTGGAATGGCGTCGTGGACCATAGCAGCGCTACTATCCCACCATTCTGGCTCAAATCAGCAACCGGTTCCCCAGACCGCTGACAATGACGGAAAGGGCCACTTAACCTGGATCTTACGATACTAGCGCCAGTGTGCGACGCAGCGGGTGGCCCACCCCCCGCCGGTCGTTCTCTTTTCCCTCAGCCTACCCGCACACGGAGAACCCGCGGTGCTTGAAGCGTGGACTGCATCCAAATACGCAACGCCATAATGTGGGACGGCCCTGCCGGGAAGACGACGCGCAAGATCAGCTAGTCATCCAGCCCGCGACGGAGAATCGACCTGCTGCGGAAGGAAGCGGAGCGTCTGCCTCAGCAATGGGCACAGCCAGTTTGGCCGAGGCGCAGGAGCTCCTCCAGTGGGAAATCGGTCGAAAACAGGAGCCAAGCTACTTACGATCAAGCTATTCCGCCGAGCGCTGTACTTCGTCCCCCGCCTTGGGTCTCGAAGCGGCTGCTGCGATGTACGGCCGATCGACTGACTATCTAGTATCCAGGACTTCCACTCTTTCTGTCGCCTCACCCCATCCGTTGACGGCGACGCTTTTCCTGGTTACGCTGGAGCGTTGACTGCTGTCGTATAACGCACTGGTGAAGACGTCCGTGCACATGGGGCGCTGGCCGCTGCGCAGCGCAGTGGCCTGGGTCCGTTATGTCCTGTTTGTCACGCCCGCCGCCGCGAGCTCAGCGCACTCCCTCTCCCACAATCCCTCTCACCACGTCGCATCCACGGAGCGCCCGGTCACCGCCCCGTGCTCCTTCACCTGAGCATGGAATACCGTACCCGACATGCTCGCGAGTCGCGACTGTCCTGCCGCCTTTCGTCGTTCATGTGGAGACCTCGTCGAGGGTGATGCACTGCGGTTACGCTTGACCTCGTTGAACTAATTGTGGTGGTGGAAATGGAGGGCCCGGGATAGCGGTTATTCTACCCCATGTACTTATGCTCTTTGTGAAAAGAATTCAAGTTCCTTCTTTGGTTCCAAAGGCTTAGTCAAACAAAGCTGACGCGTCCACAACCGTCAACACGCTCCCATGCCCAAGATTTTTCGTGGCGTGAAATACCATATTCCTGCAGCTTATCCTGAACCAAGACGCACTGAGCTCGCTCTCCTTCTCAAGAAACACCATGCGAAACGCGCCGCCACTGTCTTCGACGCGACGCACATCATCACCAATTGTGAAGACTTCAAAGGGTGTGAGGAGATAGACGTGTCTGTGGTTACCGTATGCCTCTTTCAGTTTATCTATGGTGTCCCCTCATCCTTCGCTAGGGTCTCTGGGTAGAACATTCAATAGCAGCGAAGAAAATCCAATCGTTCGTTGACCACTGGCTATCCGGCGTTCATCTCACTTCGACTCAGTGTACAATGCTACTCTGCATCTCCCTCAAAGTTGTTCTCCGGAGTCATTGCATGCTCGATTGACGTGAGTGTCTTCCTATCGGGGCTCTGTAATTGCGCATAACGTCTTCCTTCCCACCATCCCTCCGAATTGTTCTTCAAAATTCCTCCACAACGCGGCATTAAACCCTCAAAGCTCTCCCCGGGTGACGAAGATGTGCTTGCGTTCGTCATCCCCGCTCTCGGTGGCAGGTGGCGAGTCAACCCCGGCAAAATCGTAACGCACCTATTCGGCACCTCTCCTCTTATTTCGAAAAGATATGAAGCCGCGATGAAGTCCGGGAAAGGACACGCGAAAGTTCTCTGCCCCACTTGGTTTGATGATTCTCTCACTCTTGGATTCCGCACCCTTAGCACAGACGCATACGGATGGTACACTATGCCAAACGTCGGTCGCGAGCGGCAGAGTACTCGAAGTCTTCAACTACTGGAGTATCCTTCTGACGTCTGGGGCGGCCGTCGTATCCTCCTCGGCACTGGCTTGAAACTCACGACGTCCAGGAGGCTCATCGTCGAGGACGGGATTCGGAGATGTGGAGGGACGGTTGTGGAATACATGGCGAATGG
The DNA here is from genome assembly GCA_029281495.1 of Mycena filopes. Taxonomy (NCBI): domain Eukaryota; kingdom Fungi; phylum Basidiomycota; class Agaricomycetes; order Agaricales; family Mycenaceae; genus Mycena; species Mycena filopes. Next base: position 592,366 of record JARIHR010000005.1, on the reverse strand, counting down.
CGGCGCTGGAGCGCTTTACGAAGAGCTCGCCCACATTCGCAACATGCGTTGTGATGTGTTCATTACTTGTCATAGGGACGGCGCATCGTTTTCGCAGGTTCGTTCTTCTTGTTCTCCCACATATGCCCGGCGCAACCTGACGACTTTCTATTCAGGCATGGGACAAAGAATTAACGATCGGGACGCTCCGTTGGCTGTTAGAAATGCAAGCAACTGGAATCTATTCTGGCCCACGGGATCGTCTTCTGAATTTCCCTCATCCTTCCAGTCAAGTCAAGGGGATCAAGGACACCGTACGCCGCTCACTCTTCATCCATTTTTACCTATCGTAAACCATGCAAATCGTCCTTTAGATAATATGCCTCTCGCCGCATTACGATAGTGAAGCAGCCGAATACCTCAGGAGACTCGTCAAACTTATGGGAGGCGTCTCCACCAACAACCTAGAAGCCAAGATCACGGTCGTTGTCGCCGCACAGTATGTTATCTTCTCGCCTCCCCAAAATTTGGACAAGTGTTCACCGAGTTCTGTTGCAGTCCCCGTAGTAAGCTTACCGCCAAAGCGGTCGAGGCGTCGATTCCGATTGTGAACCACACCTGGCTCGAGGACTGTTTCATCGAATGGGAGCTCCTCGACACGACGCTCCCGAAATACACGTTGTTCCCTGCGGATGTCGAATTTGGTGCGCTGGGCGAGCGGGGGATAGGTCATGAGATTGAGCGGCTTGTGGGTGCCCAGCAGAAGGGCTATTACTTTGGGTATCACTGACTCGATGAGATTTGGGAAGACGGGAGAAAGCCTCGCAGTCGAGATGTACATGGAGGGCGCTGTAAAATTAAAGCTGAGAAGTCTGTATAATACATTTGAAACCACTTTCAAGGCGCCGCTAGGAAACCTCTTGAACCTTTGGAAACTCATTCTCTCAACGTCAACCGGCAGCTGGTTTCCCGGCCGATGCCGCAGAGGTACCACCGTGAGGGGTGGAATATTGATTGTTGACTTCTCGATAGCAGGCTCACGAGCAGGGAGACATGAGCAGGGCACCGAGAACGCGATAGGTGGAAGGGGTTCCTGGTAACTTACAGGTCAGACCTTTACGTTCAAACTAGACGCGCCTGGGCCCAAGCACTAGAGCTGAAAGTTAAACCGTGGGAATGAAATATGAACGTCGACGAGATTCTCGTTCGGAGGCAAGCAAGAGTGAAAGAATTTTAAGAAATCAGAATTTACATGGCTCATCGACATGAGGTTTTACAAGTAGTAGTAGTTAACAAACTTCAAAAAAGTCCACCTAATCTAACCAGAAAGCTCGTACAATTATCTCCAACTCTACATTGAATAGATTACTTCGGCATCTCCAGGACGATCCGCCCGGCGACGTGGCCGGAGGTCATGCCCTCGTAGACGCTGGTGAAAGAGAGAGAGAGAGTTCAGTAAGAAGAAGTGTTGCGAAAGAAATGGACGCACGAGGAAAGATCGTTCAAATGTTTGAGAACATACGTGCACTTTACTTCTCCCCGGGCGGCGATGGCGACTGCCTCCGTCGCGTCCTGTCGGTTTCCGACGTATGAGCCCAGTATCGAGATACTCTGTTTCATCCCATGAGTTCAGGCCACGACCAGAGCTGAAAGAGACATACCTTGAACACCGTGAAGAAGATGGACGCTTCGAGGGTCGCGCGTCCGGGAAGTCCGACAGCCATGAGAGTGCCCCCGCCGCGGAGATACTCAATCGCTTGCTTGTATCCCGTGCTCTGTATGTCCGGCCGGAGTCAGCGCCAAGAATCAAGTGTTCAACGTTTCAGACTCACGCTGGCCGCGGTAACGAGTGCAGAGTGGGCGCCGAGTCCATCTGTTATTGCCTTGATCTCCTCAACGATGTCCTTGGACTCTGCGAAGTCGATCCACTTGTCTGCACCAAGGTCAAGGCAAAGCTTCTTCTTCTCCGCCCCGCTGTCTAGAAAACGCTGCGATAAGTATAGGTACGGTGAACGAGGGAATATCGCATACCGACGGCGATGACTCGAAGCCCAGCAACCTTGGCGTATTGAATGGCTGTCAGGTGGGTAAGTATTTTTCGTGTTTTCGAGACTGCAACTGCATACCGAGATGACCGAGACCACCTCCGGCACCGGGAAGGACTATCCAGTCGCCTGGGGTAGTTTGACTGTACTTGATTGCGCGGTACACTGTAACACCCTGGACTCTTATTAGGTCTGGTTCAACAATCAAAATGAGTTGAACATACCGCACAGAGAATCGAGGCGGCGGCATTGCTGTCGAATCCTTCCGGGATGGGCGTGACATGATTAACGTAGGATACCTGGGCGCATCGTTAGCAAAGAAGAGCAGCTTGTGTGGGGCGCACATACAACGTATTGCTGGAATGTTCCGTCCACCGAAAAGCCGCTCAATTTGGCCTCCAGGCAGTCTGCGGTGTCATTTAGAAAAGGTTGGACACCAGAATGTATTGCTGAACTCACTTTGCTCGCGGCCTTTCCGGCATTGCTCACACACAAGACAACTGCCACCGAAAATCAGGAACCAGAAGATCGATCGATGATTCTGCCAACTTACGAGTCTGCGAGCCACTTTACACCGACGCGATCGCCGACCTTCACTGGAGAATGGCTGGTGTTGTTGCCGATGGCGACGATCTCTCCGACACCTTCGTGGCCACCCACGAGAGGTGTCTTGGCCTCGAGAGGCCAGTCATTGAGTGCCGCGTGAAGATCGGTATGACAGACCTGCAAGTGCGTTCAGATTATAAGCCAGGATTCAAAGATGGTTCACATACGCCGGTACAGGCGAGTTTGATGAGACATTCGCCAGGTGCTAGTTCATCCTGCTGCTTGACCGGATGGTCCTCGCGGATTTCGATAGAGGCCCCGCTGTGAGGGACGACCGCGGCAGTTTGTGTTTTGGGGATTGTGGGAGACATTGAGATTTCTTAGTGCATTCGTTGAGCGATGGGCTCGTTTTTATACGCCAGGAGGGGTCCATCGACATTGCGGTCTAGAGCGGTCATATCCCAAGGTACCCACCGTCATGGCTCTAGACAAGGCCTGAATCGGAGAAAGAGCTCGAGAAAGAACTCGAAGGATTTGGGCCTAGACCGCTCCAGATAAATTTAGACGATCCAATCGCGGCGTTGACCGGAAACGGCCGAAGCGGAAGCGATTCAACATTTCATCCTCATAATTCAGACCTGTTCACAATTCCACTACCTTCACGTTGTCTTCCTGGATACTCTTCTCGTCTCTCGATACCTCCTCGTCCGCAGGAGTGGCAGCCGCCGCACGCTCACGGCGCTCATCTCGATCCGCGAATAACTTGATGATTACTTTCGTTTGAATGTGAGGAATGCCGTATGACGGCGGAGAAATCGACGAACCAATGACAAGGAGGGCCGCGATAACAAGACCGAATGTTCCAGGGAAGCCTTTGCCTGTCAAGTCGACGTGAGCACATCCTGTCACTGGCTGTAAACGGATTGGTTGCGGATTGGTTGCGTACGGAATGTCGGGGCCTCGACCCTGTCGATAGCGGATGAGTATTCCGTGCCTGCCTTGAGCCGAAAACGCTTACTGAGGGAAAATGACGATCGGGAGCCACGCCGCGACAGCATATTGAAGACCGTTCTGCGATGGAGATATTAGCCACGTTTGTGTCTCAATGGTTTACGGAGAGCGTACCATGCTCGATACGACCAAGGCACGCTCTGTGAAGTACGAGTTGAGATTCCGCTGCGCCTAGCAAATCGACACGAACCTTCATTATCTGAGAATTTGGTGTTCAATGTTCAAATTCACAACGCGGCGACGACGCAGACATACCGCCTTTACAGACTTCATTGGCCCAGGTGTAGAACACTGCGGTCATGAGCTGCACACCGCCCGTAAGGAAAGCGAATTCCTGTATCATCTTCCAGGCAAGGCCGCAATTCATCGCTGCATCACTTACTTTCAGTTTAATGGATGGCGGCCAGACGGCCAAGATGCTAGTCAGAGTTAGTGCGAGCTCAGACGGTTCAGGTTCAGACTGACCCGTTGGGAATGAGTCCATAGGCCAACGGGACGAAGACCCAGGTGAAGCGACTACCAGTTAAATCGGACAGAAATCCCCACTAAGATATCCGTCAACAAATCGCGATGGAAACTCGAACGAAATGGTACCATGAAGATGGAGACAATGTTGATGAGAGCACCACAGCTGGGAATCACGTTCCGCGCCGAGACACTAAAGTTCTCCGACTCTAACAGCGACCATGGGTGGAAGATCGAAAAACACTGAGCTGCCCAACGACTTACTCAACCAAATACCGAAGTAGCCCGTGGCAGCGCAAGATTCGCCGTACAGGATGTACCCCAGGACGAACCAGTACCAGTCTGGTGTAAGTCAGCGACCAGTCGACAATCGACGACGATTCGGGAACTTACGCCAGCGCGAGAACGTCCGTTTGAGCAGCGCCAGATCAACCTTGCCCGTCGGCTGGCCCTTACCGTTCCGAATGGCGCGCTCAAGGGCAAATGCTTTTTCTTCCTCCGAGAGGTACCAGACCTTGCAGTTCGAGGGCAGGTCCGGGAGAACGAAGAAGAGCAAGAGGCCGCAGGGGATGGTCATACACCCGCAGATGATGTAGAGCCATCTATAGGATGTCAATACGCTTAAGAACGAATTGGATGAAAAATGGAAGATGGAACGGACCTCCAGCCGGCGAGGCCAGCGTGCCCATCGAGGTTCTTGTAGACCGCGGCCTGGAGGTAACCTGCCATGGCGGTACCGACAGAGCCGGTTAGATGGAAGATCGCGATCTAGACTGCGGTTGAACTCCGATTTTTAGAAATGGAATATTCGCGAGCATGCCTACCCGTTTCGCTAACTCCGTCTTTGTATACCTGACCAGAACAGTCGATGAGCTCTTGAGATAACACACCAAAACGGCGCGCACCAGCTTCCCATGAGATACAGCAGGCAACTAAAACAACTTTGAACGAATGTCGATCGAATTATTCAACGACTCACGGGAAGAAGGCCGACTCGAATAATCCAACCATGAATCGGAAGAGGTACATTTGTTGCTGGCTTGAGCTCAACCGCTTCACTCGCATGGCTGAAGCGGATAGACTCACAGAATTCTTCGCACCGGCCTGCGCAAATGTCCACACACCCCATCCGACTTCGCAAAACGCCAGATAGTACTAGGGAATAAATCGGATGGATGCAAAGAAAGCGTGCTTGAACAGGATTCAAACGTACCGAGGGGCGAATCTTTTGGATAATCATTGTAGAAGGAACTTGCATGAGGGCATACTGGTAGGTTCAGATTCAGATGTATGCACTTTGAGATTCATAGAACGTACAGCGATTGTGTAGCATGTACCCATGCTTGAGGCGAATGAACGTTTGAAGGAGGCGGTAACCTGGAGCTTACTAGGTGTACTGGTTCCCGTTGATACTATACCAGAGTTCAGCTTTGTACAACCCCAAGGAAACCACTTACTTCAATTCCTCCTTCATTCCAGAGATGTCTACAGGTCCTTCAGTTTTGCAACGCCCCTAGTTGGGACGACTCACAAGCATTTGCAAGGTTGTTCTGGCTGATAAGCCGGCATATGAGAGGATGCGACCAGGGAGCGGAGGATTTAAAATGACATACTCCAGGTATTTCAGGAAGAAACCAAGGCAGGAAACGACCAGAATGCCGAAGTCAAGCTTCCGGATAAGCGCTCGCTCCTCTAGCGACTTCAGATGGGCATCGGAGTCCCAGATAAAGGACCGGAACTGGGAACAGGGTCAGAAAATCTCCCGGAAACAAACTAACAAGATGTCCGTGTAACCTTGGTCCAGAAAGTCGGAGCGGTGGCCATAGAGTCCGCGATAGAGCTCTAGAGGCACGATGTCCCATTGTCTGTGCATTTTAAATGGGTACGCTTCGAAATCGGGGCTTCCTCCCGCAAAGTGGCACCCGTGGCTTCGATACGCTGATATAGCAGCAGTTTTTCGACATATCGCGCAACCTTCAGATAACGAAAAACCGGACCGCCTTCGCAATTCTGCCCTCAAAGGGCGAAAACCTTGAAAATATCTGTGGGCGAAGCTGGTGGTTGAGTGCAAGCCGAAATTGATGGCTCAAGTCTTTTGCCGACTGGCTCGTTGCGGAATCCAGTCATGACCACCACACTCATCTCTTGCCACCATGGTCCTCGTAGCCTGCGCACAGATATGCTCCACGGACAATGTCGCTCATAACCTTGCCATGTCGACCAAGCTGGCCCGCGATGCAGCTGCTGCTGGCGCAAAGGCTCTTTTTCTTCCGGAGGCCTCAGACTACATTGCCAACGACCCCCATCTGGGCTACCTTCTCGCAGAACCGTTAGCAACGCACACCTACACGCTGGGACTGCAGAGCGTCGCAAAAGAGCTCGCAATCCACATCAGTGTGGGCATCCACGAGCGACTCAGTCCCGATGAGCCTAGCTCTGAAGAACCAGGGAGTGAGCGCGTCTTCAATACGCATGTGGCCATTGGACCAGACGGGCAAATCAAGGCGTCTTATCGCAAGGTTTCTTGTATTCTTCAGCCGAATTGCTTCAGGTACTCAAGAAAGAGCAGCTGCATCTTTTCGATATCCAGCTCGAGGGACAAGCGACCCCGGGCGAGAAGGCTCCGCGGGGTGGAGAGCACCTCCGAATTATCCCAGGCAGCGCCATCGTCGCGCCGGTGGACATGGGCCAAATCGGCCGCGTCGGGCTCGAGATCTGCTACGACATTCGGTGCGCCTCTCCGAATCATCCGCCTTCGCCTGAGGACTCACTGTGTCCTCGAACGCATAGATTCCCGGAAATGCACATCATCCTGCGTCGGCTTGGTGCCGACATTATCACCTTCCCGTCTGCGTTCACGGTCGCGACGGGTAGGGCGCATTGGCACACTCTCGTCCGGTCTGTGGCGATCAACTACCAGGTCTATGTCATCGCCGCGACGCAGGCCGGCGCGCACTCGGCGCAGCGCTCCTCGTGGGGTGAGGCGCTCGTCTTCGACCCCTGGGGCGTCGAGCTCGCGCGCCTACCGTCTATCGACGACGCGGAAGACCCCACACAACCGCTGTCGCCTCAGTTCGTCCTCGTAGACATTGATTTGGATAGGGTCAAGTGAGTGTTCTCTGTAGCTGCTGTGAAAGCTGGCTGACTGGAATCGTAGGAGCGTTCGAAAACAGATCCCGCTCGAGATTCAGAAGCGTGAGGATATTTACGGTGTCGTCGGTGCACCAATGACCGTCTTGGGACTGTAACTGTGTATCGAAATCGAGGCACTGTCGTTCCGCGCGCTTTTATTTGCCCTCGATTGAAGACTGCGAATTTCCCCACTGCTCTCGTGACGGACAACGACCGTCCTGCGGTTGTAAATGTGCATCGGGATTGATGCGTTCATCACTATCGCGCACTCTCAACTATTTGCCCTCGATGCGCAAACCTTTATCTCAAGGATAGACGTCACAAAGCTAAGCTACCTTGCCTCGCTTTTACTTTGAACCCCGAGAAGTGTTTCTGTAACTTGAGTCAAACTCTCCACCGGCTCAAAAAAATCCCTCGATGATATGTACCGACTCTGTCCGTCGATTTAGCTGTCTCTGCAATGCGGTCGAATATACACGTTTCAGTACTCGTCTGGGCCTGTCTCGCTCCGAATCGCATCAAAAGCCTTTGTCTCTGGTCACCCGTGACAAAACACACAGTCTTTTATTTTAAAGGACTTAGCAAGGCTCGGGTAAGTATTTCCTCTCGTTCTCGCCATGCTTTGCCGTTGACTGAAGATGTAGCGCTTGACCAGCAGAAATGGAGCAGCCACCGGGCGGAGATCCAAGCATAGGAGCAGACCTTGCCCCGACCTCTGCGCTGGCAGCCCCGTCGACCCCTGCTATTGCTCCTGGCGCAGAAGAAATACCTCGCCCGGCGAAACGTCCAGTGGGGAGGCCCAAAGGCAGCAAAAACAAAGCCAAGAATCCTCAGTTGGCCGTTGACTCGCCGCAGGAAAAACGACCCATTGGACGCCCTCGCGGGAGTGGAAAGAAAAAGGCAGAACCCGACTCGCCGGAATCTCCTGTGGTAAAACGTCCAATTGGTCGTCCGAGGAAGGATGGTCTTCCTCCTGGCTCTGCAGCTTCGTCGTCCAAACTGAGCACTCTTGTACCGCCGTCGGTGAGTCAGACATGCGCAATTCATGCGAATCCTCACCGACGTGGATATTGTAGAACTATCAAGCCAACTCCAACAATGTTCCCCCCATTAACCAATGGGTGCCATTCCCTGGGGGTGTATCCGCGCCGCCTCCTCCTGCAGCGCCTGCACCAGTCGTCGATCCCGCTCTTCAGCATAATGAATGGGCTGAACTTGCGCAGACAAAGCCCAACGACTTTCTGCGCGTCCTCTTGTCCTCTCTATCCACCCTGGACCCGCCCGCCTCCGTGAGCGGCCCCTCCGTGGAAGAAGCGTTTACTCGTCATCTCGGCTCCCTTGCGCCGCCGGCCAACTCCTCTGCACCCAATTCGACCACTGGCTCTATGCCCCCGGTCCAGACGATCCCCTCTCTTTACTCCATCCTAAAAACCTTCTGGCTTCCCTCCTCCCCAAGCTACTTTGCGCTCACCGCCTCGACCTCCGCACGTATCTCCGCCCACCGCTTCCTCTATTGGGACCCCCAACCGCTCGTTTTCAACGGCATTGCGTGCCCCTCCTGCAGTTCCCCGCTCTTTAACCGCGGCCGCATCCGCTCGGGGCCGTTTACCATATACGACATCAGCGGCCCCTTCTTCGTCATCGGCTGCGCCTACGCATGCGCGAACAACCATGCCTACGCGTCCACAGATGCCGCCGTGCGCCGCGCCTTGCCCACGGCGCTCGAGTCCGAGTTCCCCGCCCGCCTGCTCGACGGCGACGCCGGCGTGGGACCCGACACCTGGAACTGGCAGCCCCGCGGCGTGTCGCGCGCCCTGTGGAATCTGGTGCAGGCGGCGCTGCGCGCTGGCCTCCCGCCGGACGTCATCTTGCGGCTCGTGCCTGACGTGCAGCACGGAGTACCTGAGGCCGTCGTTATCAAGGAAGAGGAAACACCCGCGCCGGCGGCGCACGTGGGGGAGCAGGAGGAGGAGGAAAGTGCGGAGGACGCAGCCGAGGGGCAAGCGCCGACGACGGTCGCGGAAGACGCCATCATGGCTCCCCCCAGTGAAAGCACGGAGCCACAGTCTGCCTCTGTGGCTTCTGCGACGCATCCACAGGCCTTCAACGACGCATGGACGACCGCCAACACTGTCGTGGCTGGTGGCGACATGAACACCAATCCGTACGCGCGGCTCGCGCTCGCGCTCCCGCTGTTCGCGCAGGCTGCCCAGAATCCTCCCGTCGCCGGTTGGGACCCCACAAACCCGAGCCGCAAACGCCCGTACCCATTCGATACATCCGACGGCGTCGTCGGCGATGGCAGCAGTAGCAACTCTCCGCCCGCCAAAACGCGCAATCCGCGACACTGCTGCAAGTGCGGCTCGCAGATATGCAAGGGCAAGGGCGGGCGTAGTTTCTGTCAGTCGCCGTGCATGGATTGCGGGAAAATGACGTGCTGGGGACGGAATAGTCGTCGCCCGGATAAACCTTGTCATGAGGGGTGGCCGCCGACGGCCCAGCCGCCAATGCAGATGCAGGATGCGGGACAGACACCCGATCAGGCCCTGGATGGCGGGGTTGTGTGAAACTAGACTGTACATATTGATATCGTTATTTCTTGAAGCTAAAAACGACATTGTCCGCGTATCTCTATCGTATGTAGCCACCTACTGCGGTCTAGATACGATACTTCTGCCTTTTGTGTTCGTCAATCAGTTTCCACCTTGGTCCTCCGCGCAAAACCAGGTGCTCTGAATCGGCAGTGGTCAAGATTCGTGATTCACCAAAGAGGGAGGCACTCACGTCCCGCGTCCCAACTTGAGGTGCTTGGTACGAGTATGGGACCAGCCCCAGGCATTCAGCGACAGTAACAAGCTGGTATCCCGCAGTTTGGAAGGCGTTGATGGCCCAAGGGACAAGCGACGCGCTGTGTTTGAGGCGAGGTTAGCCAACTCGCGTACTAGGAAATCGTGAACCCGTACGCCGTGGTTTCTGCAAGACGAGTCAATCACATCTCCATGTAGGTACCCAACGAGGGGTACTCACTGACGGTCTCGTGGTTCAGCGCGAGCAGGTTCGTGACGTTGGAGGCGATGGCCTGGGTGTAATTTCCTTGACTTTCCTGGAGCGTGGCACCAATCGAATCACCCGAGCTGTATAGGTGTATGTGTGAGCTGGGGAGACTTGACAGTGCATCAACCCACTCGAAATCCCAAACGACAAGGCTTTGGTTCATCTGGTAGGCAACCTCCCTGACTTCGTCGTTGTAGGATCCATAGGCTTGACCGCAGGTTATCGGTAGTCCAGAAGCAGGGAAGGTTTTAGGAACGTACGAGGACGCATGAACAGCGTCTTGATACCGAGGACTCTATACAAGGCGTCTAGAGCTTATGGTCAGGGTCGGTTCATGCCAGTTCATGGCGCATCCCTACCATTGATTTTGGTGAACTCGTTGGTGACTGTACACGCGATTGATATTGGATAAAACTGCGGGGGGGACAGGATGGTACTCACTTTCAGTCATGTTCAAATCGGTCAAGTCGGGGTGCGACCAGGTGCTTCGAAAAGATATCAGCTCTTCACAGTTCCATTTCGTATTGGGAACACCATACTGCGCGCAAACTGGCAGGTGGAAATGTGAGCTTCAATCCATCTAGTATGGCGATCATCCTACTCTGATGACCCGCGCTGTAGGTATATTGGAGGCGCTCGGCGACCTTCTTATCGTAGATACAGTCATCTAGAAGACCCAGATATTAATAAATGGCAAGATGGGATGTAGGATCTTACAATTGTGCCCGTCTAAAGTATGCATTTAAATAAACGTTAAGATGCGACTGGAGCTTGCACGCACTGACGAAGAATGTGCCTTTGGCACCCGCGTTGGTGAGCATGTCGCTTATGTTGGCCCTAGGAACCTCGTGAGCACTTCGGTAGAGAGGGTTGCGTCGTGCTCACATGTGTATGTACGGGCCGTCGTCCTGGGCATTGCTCAGCGGCAAAGAAAAGTGAGAGGAGTTGATGCGTACGAATGTGAGGGCTACGAAATTGGGGACGTTGCATCCAGAATACACCGTGGCCCTGGGCAGAGAAGCCTCGATAGGTGGCCATGGTGGCCGCGCCAAGGACAAAGTCAAAAGCAAGAGTAAGACGACGGCCTCGAACAACATGGTAAATTCAAAGCAGAGAGTGAAGAGATAGCAGGGGGAGGGCTGCACGAGGAGAGCAAGTGGGATCCATGCATTTTATGCGCAGCTTGACGAAAGTAATGACCGTGCAGTTCGCACAGAAGGATGATAGAGCAGTGCACGAGGAGGGCGATATTGAGTAACAGTGGTGATAGAAGGCGCCGTGGTGAGCGAGATTGCGCAGTGAAACGGTTCCGTGCGGTGGATTCAGAGGGCCGAGATGAGGAAACCCCCAGTTGACGCGTGAAAGAGTCGGCCAAGCTTCCAGAGCCATGTGCAGCGCCGATTTGAAACATTTTCTAGCCACCTAGAAGCATGAGCTGGCCAGCAAGGTCGCGCCACCGGCTTTGCTTGAAGGAGCTTGATTCTTGAAGAGTTGTTGAAGAGAGTAGAAGGACCCCGAGACGAAAAAGGCAATTGATTGCATCGGGCCCTCGTGACGATGCAAGTAAACCACAACAACGCGAACGCGTCGATACTCTACTCTGTAATCTTGCTACACATGCAGCTCAACGTGCCCGTCCTGGAAGGAAGTATTTGCACTAGTCACTCGTCCGGGACCGCGCCGATGAAGGCCGAGTTGGTTCAACGGATACATATTTAATACCCGCATACCCTTTACATTTTGCAGGTTCGGTAAGTTAGCGATTAATTAATGAGTGAAGTCTTCAAAATGAAGTTAGTGGGTTATGGAAGGAATGCCATGGTGCGGCTTGTTTAACGCGAGGTCAATGATCAGAGATCGCTGGAACCGAGAGAGTTGTAGGCGGGGCAAAGGTTGTCCCACGCAGCTGTGACGCAATTCAACAAGCTAGTATCCCGATACAGACGAATTACGCACTGGAGTGGGCGATCTGGGCGTCCCAGTCGGCGGCGTCTTCTGCGAAGACAACGGCAAACCCGCTGTGGACGAGGTCAGAATGTACAGGTGAATAAAATCGACGGTCACTTACGCCTCCAAATGCCAGTCGATGTGGCAGTGAAGGAACCAAGCTGCGAAGGTATTGTCAGAACGGAACGAGGAGAGTCTGCAGGTCACTCACGTCCAGAGTTGTCGGTTGTAAATCTGACCGTGACGTTGTCTCCGGCAACTCCGATGTTCACGCTGAGGGAAGCCATTAGAGGCATCCGGATGGTGTGAATCGAAAGACATACACATCACGACGGGCCTGAAATTGAAGAGTAAGTCGCGGGATTATGTGCAGGTAATCAACAAACGTACAGGGTTCGCGTAGTTGTATACGCTGCTGCTGGCGCTGCGGACGACATCGAAGTTGTGCTACATCAAGTTTAGGGAACGCAGGTTATATTGTGGACCAGACAAGCTTACACCGTGCAAATGGAAAGGGTGCTGCGATTATTATGAGCATGCCATTATTTTCAAGAAGAACTGATCGACTCACTCCACCTCCGACGGCACCTCCCGGAAGGGAGAGCTCGATAGTGCTGGCCTTGGGGAGAGCGATGACAGATCCAGCAGGAAGCAAAGACTGGGGAGTCTCAGCGCCGCTCAGGATTTGAAGCAGAACGGGGGCGGTCGGGGGAACGAATGAGACCCCGTTGACGAAGAATTTGCCGCCGCTCTGTGAATAGATTGATAAACTTTCCGGCTCCTCGATGGTAGGTGTTGACTCACGCTGGTCAAAGCCAATGTCATGGCCAGGTCGACGCCACCGGCTACATGAGATCCGGGCTATCGTGTCGTCAATAAATTGAGCTTTTCCATGCGAAAGAAGGCCTTACTGCACCGGGGTTGACGAGAGGCTGAACTTTATATCAGTTTTTTGAACAGGTTGAAACGAAACAAATATCACTTACGTGCATGTTAATCTCGTTAAAGGGAGTCACGCTGGTGGCCTGAGTGCTGGTCGGGTCGGCAACAGCTGCTCCAACATCTGAAAGAGTTCCAAGTCAGGTCAAGGACGCGCGAGTGTATGTGAATCAATTACAGCGAAGGACACCGGAGTTGATGCCTCCAGTAAATCCCTTTGGGCCTGTGCTGGGGTTGGCGCGAATCCCTTTTTGATAAAACAGGTGAGAGGAAGAACAAGATGAGGATATTTTCAGCTCACAGTAGTTCCCGATGGCCTGGTTGGCGGTCAAGATGAACGAGTAGCGCTGTCCGACGTAGATTTGAATGGAGTCTACGGTGTAGGGCTGAAAGAAAGCGATCAGTCAACTCTTGCAGACGAGGGAAATAATGTACCGCAGTGAGGACGCCGTCCGCCTCGATGATAGTAAGGTTCGTGTGCTGGTCAATGGAAAACACATAGTTCGGATCGCACGCCTAAAACAACACGAGTTGAGCGATTCCACAGTCGCACAAAAAACAAGAAGACGCACCATGTTGACAACGCGCATTCTGTAACGAAGACCCTTGGTGACGGTGACGACTCCCAAGGGTGCGGTAAGAGTGGAGGCGGTCCTTCCGAGGCCTTGGATCAGGTTGGAACTCGGCGCCGGGACGCCCGTCTCCGCCTGTTAGTGGTCAGTCAAAATACGCATGGGAGCGGCATTGATTTACATACTTTGGCAAGGGTGTGGTACCAGTCGGCCAGGGTAATAACCGTGGACTCTGTGATTAAATAAGATTATTAGAAGAAACAGAGGGAGGATTCGGCAGCTACCGTCATCGACATCATATCTGCAAGGCGGGTCAGTCAAAAATAAAAGACCCGCAAAAAAGGAGGACGGACTGGCCGAGATAAGGGTCTGCCGGGTCGTAAATGACGAATGCGCCCCGGAGGCCGTCACAGTACTGGGTGGACAGATGAGAGTGATACCAGTAGGTTCTGTTCATGAATTCGTCAATCAAGTAAGCGAGGTTGAAGATGGCGAAATAGATACCCGGCTTGGTTGGCGGTGAAATCATAGAGGAAGCTGCTCTTGTGAGGAATAGGGCATTGGGTGACTTTGACGGTAATTAGTCGGGAACTGAGTTGGAGTTGTGCGATATTCACCGAACGCGACTCTGTTGAAGGATAGATTAGACGTGGTCCAAGTTCAACTTATGAATTGCTCTTACCCATCAGCCGACGCGGTTCCGGTCTGGAATATTCCGTGCCAATGCTGGGAGAGAATACGCATTTAATTATTTGGGCGACGGCGATAGTATGCGAGAGCAACTAACAATGGAGGTGGATTGAAGCTGAGACCAGTCAGATGAGGTTCAAATCAAAAAGTCGACCGCCGTACCATCGTCGGGTCAAGTTGCTGGTTGTTCACGGTCAACCTGCTTGGGGTCAGGAGAATGTCAACCTCGGACGAGAACAAGTCTTACTGGAAGTTGTCGCCTTTCTTGCCGGTGACCAGAGGACCAGGGAAGGTACCGCCAGCCAGGACTGCCGCCCTGCTTGTGCCATCGAGAGTGACGGTCTTGTTGTTAATTAGGATTTCTCCAACTGGGCCAACAGTAGCGGCAAGAGCGATGCGAGTGAAAAGAGCGAGCCCCAGGAAAGAAGAAGACAGGCTCGGCATTATTAGTTCAACAAAAGAACAGTGAAGGTGAAGGTGAAGGGAAGGGAAGGAGATGGCGCTGAAATAAATCGCAGGGTTATTTATACCATTTCTTCTTTGCGCTGATATCGGTTCCGAGGTTTCGATCGAGAATTTTGTCGAGTTGGCGAGTCGCCGACGCAAGATCTGCGGGGGATAAGCGGCATACGCCGCCAAGATGCGCATCATCGATCCCCCTTAAATGCCCACTTCATGCCTGAAGCAGTTTGAAGCAGTTTCAAAAGCTGCAAAAGGAAAAGAAAAACCTGGAAAGAACGAAGGGGCAGCAGGATAGTCATTTCTTTGAAGAGCTCGAGCCTCGAAGACGCGTGAACCAGACATAGCCGGCGTCACCTTTTGCGCCGAGACTGCGGATGATCAGGGATGATCAGTGTGAAACAAACGTGCAGTGAACGGGAACAAAACTGCGACTCTCTCGAGTCTCGGTCGTCCTGGCGAGTCCAGACGTGCAGTCAATTGCCGCCGAAGATACCATTCAATTCGCTCACCTCTGCCTTGTTCGCTCAGGATTCTCTGGAGGCCACAAGAGGCTACAGTGAACTTCTTTGCTTGAAACTCGAGTTTTGAAACGACCTTGGAGTGTGGACCATGCAAATTCAACGGATCAATCGTATATGGGGCTTTCGTGCCAGGCAGAAGTGCATACGCGCGTCAGTGGCGGTAGTTAAGTGGGTGAAAGGCCTGTGAAGGGATCATGAGCACAGTGAGTCGCGCACCGGAGTTACTTAGACCTACTCGAGGGTCCCAGAATCGGGTGCGCGCAGTCACAAGGTATGCACAAACACAATAGCGTAACTCTCGAATCGCCTAGTCATGACGAAACGACGGCGTCTGCCCGGACGCATCATCGCCGATTCCTCACCCAGTTCCATTCCCGATCCAATCCTCGGCTGCCATCATCCATGACATGATGTTCCGACTTAAACATACATAAACTCCCTCCCGCTCGCCGGAAGGATGTTTCTCTCTTACCGTCTTCCTTCACACCTCGTACGTTCGTATCCCTCCCGGGTCACAGCCAACCATCACCTCTTCTCGACCACCAGCCGACGCGCCATGCCTTCGAGTGACGAGAGCAAGACCAATGCTTCCGGCTTCACTCCCGACGAGACGAGGTCGCTTACAGAGCGCTCACCAGAAGCACACGAGCAGCGGATCATGCAGTCGCTGAAGGAGCTATACACATGCAAACCCCAATCAGTACGTCTCACTGTCTGTCTCGCAAGCTCTAAGTCTCATTCCGGACTCGCAGAGCACGTACGATATTTACACGAAAGACGCCACGTTTCATGACCCCATCGGTTATGCACGCGGGCTGGGCACCATCCGTGCTCAATTCGATGCCTTGCCCAAGGTATACTCCGCGCTATTCCATGTATCTTCGAACCCTTGTTCACATCATGCGTAGCTATTCCCTCGTGCCGACATCCCTAAATTCCACCTACTACAAAACCCAGCCTCCGCGCCGAAAGACATGATCCTCATCGACCAGGATGTCGCATATTTCCGCGATCCGAAGGGGTCGCCCACGAAGGTACACTTGTGCTCATCGTAAGGCTCAGGCCATTCCACTCAACCTTCGCCGTTCTGCATCCTAGACCGTCAACTCTCTCTTGACGCTTCGTACGAACGATTCACACCAGGTTACTTCACACACTGAAGAATGGAACCATCAGCGTGAGACCCACTCTGAGGACGGGTTCTTCGGCATGCTTAACGAGCAGCGCAAGAAATTGACTGCTAATATCACCAGTGCTTTCATGGGTAAAAGTGGCGATGGGGAGTAAATCATGAAATTGTCCATCGAAGAGTTCACCGTTCCGTGCAGTGAACTGTAGTTGTACATTTTGTAACATCTTTACCGTCGATGACTCAAATTTGGATACAAGACCATCTCTCCTTCGGCTTTCTCAGCTTCGTTGCCCATCGTAAACGTCCACCTTGGGATCCCATTGACGAGAACCAGCCCTTCGCGGTCTGTTGTGCAGCCAGTTTCTTCGCCTGAAGCGGCGTGAATATCAGATCAATGGCTTCAAGGAACCGTCGACTTGCCTGCGCGACCATTCCTTTACTACCCTGCTCCAGATTGTTGAATGTGTCCTCCAGATCACCCAGCATTTCCCTACAGGCCCAGAGGCATCAGTTGCTCTTCAAATACGAGCAAAGAAGGAGCGCATACCCTCTTTCCGCCATTGCAGCATGCAACCTGTCATAAAGGGTGTTTTGTGTGCGAGCAGCCTCCGCCGCAACCCCGCTCGCACTAGACGGACTGGCAGATCTTTCACCCTTCTCCCATTTCGTGTAGTGGCGTCCCTCATTATCACGCGGTGCCAGTTTTTCGGGGATGACGCGGTTAGGACCTGCCACTGAATGATCACAAAGAAATGTTCACCCAGCAATCTTAACAGGAGACTGGAGAAAAGGAACGTACGTAGGGCATCAATCTGGTCCCCGCTCATGCCTCCTTGGCCAACGAGCCCTCCAAGCCACGAATTCGCCGCCATACTGAGCAGTCCTGCAGGCCCGAGGCTTACAGGCTGCGGCTGTGACGGCACAGTCTTTGTTGTGCCATCCGCGCGCTGAGTGAGCGCGACTATGGGTTATGGTATGCACGACGTATGTTGAAGAGCGTGTGCAACTGCATGCGACGGATCGGGGAGCTTGCCGCCGACTTCGAAAAGGGAATAAGGGTCAAGAAATCGCCGGTGATGTCTGGAGACGGCGGTCTGAACGAGAATATGACAGTCAGGATATGATGTAGAGAAAGATGCGATTAGGACATACAGAGGTGAGGTTGTGGGTAGTGGGAAGGTGTGCATGAATTCTAGACCGGGAAGCGTATAGACCAGAGCTTCGTGTTTGTCCGTGAAGGCAACCAAAACATACGCGGCTAGATCGTTCGAGCACTTATCAGAGCAACGCCTTGTTAGAGGGGGCAACACAAACCGTTACGCTCAACTAAAGGGTCGGCGGGTTTTGTGTGATTTTTTCTTCTCCCTTCGTCGTTTCCTCATGACAAGGCATATGTCCGGGCATCTCTGGAATTGGAGCTCTTCCGTTCGCCAGTTTATCTCTTTATCACTTTGGCCACTTTGGGAATGCTAGTGCATGTGTTGCTGCTCTAATTATTCACAGTTAAGTGGGTGAAAGGCCTGTGAAAGGATCATGAGCACAGTGAGTCGCGCACCGGAGTTACTTAGACCTACCTACTCGAGGATGCTCAGAATCGGATGCGCGCGATAATTTGCGCACATGCACGCGTTGTGGTTTCAGGCTGGTTTCAGGCCTGTTTCGGTGCCTCGTGCGGCGGAAGCATTTATCCCATCAATTGTTGCAGTTCCACTTTGGGAAGTCGGCTGTTGATAATCTTGAAGTCGGACAGCGGAAGAGGGTTCGGAAGAGAGGTGGATATCCTGATGCGATTCGTCGCTCAAGGCAACCTCATAGCACATTTTCTTTCAAAACGATAAGGAACCTTGTTGAACTGACCAAATTCTGATGGCGGCGTTGGGCGGAGCGAGTGAAATCGACCGTCGGCTCACTTGCTTCATTCACTTGTCCTTCAGAGACACAAAAGCACTCTGTTAATCTCGCTTTCAATGTGAAAGAGGACAAAAACTCCTCGTAATGTAGTCCATGAAGTGACACAGGAAGGACGTTCGCCTCACTTATTCGCAAGTCCACGTATCGTTCTGGAATACAAGTTCAGACGTGGGTATGGAAAGATAAAAGGTAACTCACGTCGCGAGTACCAGGGGAGCCCACAAAGGAGTACGGATCGACCCCAAGGCATTCGGAGACAGTCACCATCTCGTACCCAGCGGCTAGGAGTTTGGGAACCACGTAAGGGATCACCTGGCGACTGCGACAGGCGATTCAGTGGAGGACGTATCGGGGCGGACGTAACATACACGGTGGTCACTGCGCGGTGGTTAAGGTCAGGCCACACGGAAGGATATTGATTTGTTTACCTTCGGTTTCGTGGTTCAAAGCAAGGAGTGTCGAGGGTTTCTTCGCAATCTTGGCGTCGTAGAGTTTTTTACTCTTCGCGGCGGAAGCACCGTCAGAGTCCAGAGAGCTGCGAATGGTTAGTTCCTCGGACGCACTCGGTATGATTGACTTACTCGAAATCCCAAACTACGAGGTCTTTACCTTGCGCGGCCGCGA
Organism: Mycena filopes; assembly: GCA_029281495.1. Taxonomy (NCBI): domain Eukaryota; kingdom Fungi; phylum Basidiomycota; class Agaricomycetes; order Agaricales; family Mycenaceae; genus Mycena; species Mycena filopes. The sequence goes on along the minus strand of JARIHR010000005.1, from coordinate 573,336 downwards.
CCGTTCGAACATCATCGTTATATTCACCATATGCTGGAGGATGTTATGAGACGAACGGATTCATTACAGTCACATACGTGGGCGGAGCAACTTAGGAACGATCCCAAGGACCTTCTTGAAAGCCGCTGAGATCATTATGAGCGGCGTGTTTGAATATGTCGCGATTACGAACTGTCCAGCCTCGAGATTTCCACCGCGACTGGGTACCAAGTTAATAAATGCGTCACGACACCTTTCAGACGCGTACTTTGTGAGTCAGTCAGGTTTTTGAGGTGTGGGTGAGACCCAGAGGACAATGTTGGTCAGGAGGTCCATCATCAAATAGTCGGTCGACTGCACCAAGTATGACTCAAGACTTCGTGGCCGGCCTTGAACGTGTTCGTAAGAGTGTCCGCGGTCTCGACATCGTATATGCAGCCATCTAGTCGTTATACTTAGTCGGCAGCGTTGCATAGATTCCGGAGTCACTCGCAATTATTGCCGTCTGTTTTGTCGGATTTATATGGGGCAGGGAACTCGGCAACATTTGGACAGACTTACTGACGAAAAAGGTTCCCTTGATGTTGTTGTTGTTGAGATAATTAACGAGCTCCGTCCTGATAGATGCCTCGTCAGTACAAGTCAACGCTATATAGGTTTAATTCACTCGTATTTCCATGGCCCGTCATCCTAACAATGGGGGAGTCAGCTGGAGCAAAGTTGAATGAGGCAGACGCACGAATGTGAGTGCGATGTGGTTGGGATTGACGCATTTACTGTATACTGTCGCAATATCAGGAGCCCTCTCTGTGAGGGTCGCTGCGGAGGCAAGAATGGCGGTCAGAAGGAGGGCGAAAGTCTTTCCAAGGAGCATCTGAGTCGTCGGTGAAGAGTTGAATGAGGTGCAGTATCGATGGAGCAGCCGAAGAGTGGTATATATATATGAAAATAATGGCAAAGACGGCGCTACGGAGATGAGTCGGCAAAGTTCTTGGAGCGGCAAAGACGTCTCCAAACTGTTGATAAGTTCAGGGATAGCGGGCATAGCATACGTTCCAGCGTTCAAGCCGCTCAAGTAAACCAGACACCGGTGCGTTTCGGCCGTGTCCCTGCGGCGGTGGTTTGAAATCGCGATAGGCGGCGCCGCGATGGCCAGAGCACCTAAGGCGCGATTACTGGAAGGCAGGACGTAAGGTGGATTTGGAAGCGTTTCACCTGAGCCTGATGCCACCCAGTGTTGGAATTTCATGCCTGCTAGCATAGATCCGCTATGAAGTCAATTAATAAAGCGGTGATAAGCCCAGAATATACAAGTCCGAGTAGCCGTTTAGCCGCTAGGGCCAAAAGTGGGAGGCGAGAGATATAGGACATGGCCCGGATGACGCAGGTTGAGGCAGTTGAGGGTAGGAAGAGGAACGGCGATTCGGATGTCACGCCATGTCACTGAGGTGATGCCCCTATTCTAGCACAGCTTCGGTTTCCAGCTCCGACCATCTCCTTCATCCCGCTCCTCAAGCATCCAGCCGCAGCCGCTCCAGGAGCTCATGTCGATGGGTTCGCTTCTGGGCTCATGTGTACCGCCCCACCAGTCCACGGAACCACCAGGAACGTGGCACTGCCAGCCAGTGGCGAAACAGGGCGAAACTTGTCAGCACTCCCGCCATTACCTCTGCGCCTGGCGAACATCTGTCATGCATGATTCGAGAATCGAAAAAAGCACTCTCAAGCCCCCAGGTTATCTAAAATCTTCACTGCAGCGTCGGTTCCAAATCCAGTGATCTGCAAGAATCATCCTCACTTCTTTTTGTCCTCTGGAATACTTCGGATTCAAGTCGACTTCTGTGTATACGAGCCCCTCTTTGACGCCATGAATTGGGACCTCTTCAGCTGCTGGTCGATCTGAAGGCCGATGCGGAGCGCCCTCATTACAACCGCCCGCGCGATGGGCTCAAGTCCGAGGCAGAGTCGCGGACCATCGAAGTCGCGATTCTACTCGCAGCGACATCCCTTCATCCAACCTAAACATGGCTGCGGGAGCACCACGACTGGGGCTCGAAAGACCCGCGCCTTATACTTGAGTTCGACCTGACTGCTTACGGTAACGGAGGCATTTCATAGGGGTACGAGCCCTTCTAGCCTTGTCGAAGTAGGTCGCCCTAGCTGGCCTGGCTGCCGCTGCTGATAATATTACCTCCCTAGTATGTCCGACGACGGGCGGCCCTGGTTCCTACGATAATTCTTACCTTCTGGCGTCGGGAAATAAACTGCGTCGATTACTCTGGGTCTCAATCGACCCTGATTCTACTACCTGTCGTGTATTTCGAACGACGGACGGCCCTGGCTCCTCCGTGAATTCTTACCTGCTAGCTTCGGGGTGACGATATTGGGACGTTGCGTGCCTGCCGGCGCAAGCTGCCAGGCTCCTCCCGCGCGTATCGTTCGCCGACAAGCACGACGGCGAAGGCAGTAGCCCGCAATTTACTCTGCCGGTCCCCAAAGGCGCTTGATGACCGCGCGGACGCCGTCCAACGACCCAAATTTCTCCTTCTCGCGCGGACCCGGGACAATTTGTGGCGATAGGTGCGGACTTGATCAGATGCGCCAGTCCGGCCAACACACATGGAAACCTCGAGAACGCATGCAGCAGCGAGCGATAGCCGCAACTTCTTCCGCATCCCTCAACAAGCGAACTTGTATTTCCCCGCTTCCGAGCGGTACGCAAAATTAACCGATATCGGCGCAACCGCGCGGGGGTACGCGTACCGTAGGCGGATCATTTGGAGGGCGCCCGACGACTTCGTATCGCGCCATGCGGGAAGGATTCGAGAAGCCCGTTTGACAGTGCGCGCAGGTGCCGCTGAGAAAAAACTATGGCGACGGCAGGCGAGTCGGAGACTCGTACTTGGTTATTACCCCGAGTGGAACGAGGTGAAACGTGCGTCGCGCGTTCGCTGTTATCTCTAATCCGTCCTGATTGATTGTCCCGAAACGACGGCCTCGGTCAGCGCGTTCGAGCGTCGATGTTGAGGGAATTAATTGTTATCTGACCTAGATTCGAATATCTGCTCAACATTTAAAGTTCAAACGGGGCTCGTGGCGTATTCAATCAAACATTCGTGAATTTGAAAGGCGCACGGAAAGTCAGAGTGATTGAATGCAGGCACAGGCAGGTATCGTGTTCATCATCATTCCGACAAGGATAGATCGGTGAGATGTTGACATACTTGCCGGCACGCGACGTGACGCAACGCGTCCAACGCGGAGGGAGCAGGGCTGCGGTATTTTCAATTGGAACGCGGTGTTTTTCAGGTACAAATGAAGCCCGGTGGGTTTGGCGCGCTATTTTCTCCAAAAAATGCGGAGGACGCGTGTCTGGGTCCGGGTTCAATCATATTTCCCGCTGTTCGGTCGAACGGGGATTCAGCGGCTTTTCACGCTCTGGAACACGCCTGTCGCGCGTTTGCGACGTTCCCATGCAACCCGCGCCTCCAGTATAGCTCACCTCTGCCAGCCTGTTATCCAAACTTGAGGCGCCAAAATGAAATGAGGTATCTTCGCATCGCGAAAACGTCCCCCGAAATCGCTTCGACTCCGAGGAAGAAACTAGGCACTGAACGGCGCCGGAATTCCCATCCTGGCGTTTTCCCGAAGAACGGCGTAACGGCGTAATCAACGCGCTTGCTAGGGCCAAAAGGAATTTGAAGATGGAAAACGCAGGTGTGCGTTGAGTTTACGTGGAAATATTGCGAGGGCAACGATGGCAGACGTGGACAGCAAGAACGCTGCTGGTTTGAACGGTTTTAAAGAAAGATTGCCGGATTCGGCGGTCAAAGCGGAGAATAAAGCGGCGTGATCTGTCACAGGAAGCCTGCATCCTTCCTCCCACCTTCTTCCCCCCGTCTCCTTATCTTCCCCCAGCCTCCTCCGTTCTCTCCACCCTCCCTGCGATGGCCCGCACCACAATGAGCAAGCTCTTGCTCGCCGCTGCTGTCCTCTCCTCCGCCAATGCCTACTTCCTGTTCGCCATGAGTCTGTGGTCTTACTGCGGCTTTTCCGTTTCTCTAAAGCTTTCTTGAAGACGATGTGATCACTACGGAACGGATTGACCCAATTGTCACCCCTGGTACGCTGTGGCCACGATCTTTTGCCCACCCTCTTATCTGAATCTGCTCAGGTCAAGTTTCTGGACACGTTCACACCAGTACGACGGGTTTCTGTTTCTCCTTCGGCTGTATCGCTAACCGCCATTGCCACCAGTCGTTGGAGGTAGCAACTTCCGCGTCGACACGAACACAAGCTTCCTGAGGCAGAGCGAGTGCACTTCCTCGCCCATCAAGGAGGACAACTCGGCCTACGTGCGTTTTATCGCCACTCTTATCGGACGCTCCCCTCACTCATTTCATTCTAGTGGGCCCCCGTAGGTTAATCTACTCACACCAGACGCGTTCTGACCGTATCCCGGCCGCAGACTTTGTACTTCCAGTGGAAAAACGGCTCCTTCACCAGCGTCAGCGGATCCCCCGTCATGTACGTTGCTTGTACAGCCTATTCCTCCCGCAAATGGCTCATGATGCTTCTCTAGCTGTGCGTACTCCATTCAACCTTTCCCTTGTTACCGCTGCACATTAATATTTCTTCGAACGATAGACTACCTGTTCTCGGACACTCCCGGCACCACAACCCCGTTCCCAGATGACTTCAGAATGGTCAGGTTAGTAGGTATTTCCATTATTGCGTCGGCACTGACGCGGAGATGACCCAGCGGGACACCGACCTTGAGGAGCTACAATGCCAGCGACCACGCCCAGCAAGCCGTTACCTTCCTTTGTCTCGACTTCAGTGGCACAAGCACCAAGCATAACGAGCTTCCTTCTCAAGCGTAAGTGCGCTCACTATTTAGTTCAGTCCATTTTTTTAATGAAAAATCCAGGGTGAATATCTGCATCATTCCACAAGTAAACTGAACTCAACCATTGAGCCCGCAGTGCCCTTCGGGAATTCGCGCACAGTTGAATTTTCCCGCGTGCTGGGACGGTGCTCATATCGTCTAGTTGTGCTGACAGACAACTAATCGTCTCTCCAGGAAAGAACACCGACTCTGCTGACCACAAAAGGTGAATATCGTTTTCAAGCACATGCCAGAAGTCAACTGACGTATCGCTTCAGCCACGTCGCGTACCTCTCGGGGGGACCCGACTCTGGAACATGCTCTGACCCGAAGTATCCCAAGACTTTACCTCGGATTTTCATGGAGGTAAGTAATCGAGGGAGAAAGACGAAAATCAACTAATGAATGCCGCAGATGTATCTCGACACTGCCTCCCTCTATGCGCAGCGCAGCCAGGCCATGAACCCCGCCCAGCCGTTTGTGTACGCAATGGGCGACCCCACCGGCTACGGATACCACGGTGGTACGCCGTTCGCCCTTGACGCTAAATCTTGAGCTCTTCTAACTAGGATGATAGACTTCATGATGGGCTGGAAGGCGGGGACGCTCCAAAAAGTGGTTGATGGCTGCCACTGTGATCAGAACGGAGACCCCACGTATGTTTTTTTCTTCTTTGTCGTTCGCGCCAATTTCAGCCGTTGTTTGGTTGAGCTTGCAAACGTGTCACGCGTGACACAACGCGTCTCTCCCGCCATCCTGTGACTTGGGCTGACCTCGTATCTATCCACAGCTGCTGTTCCAACGCCGGCATCTTCACCTTCCAAAAGGGCGGAAACTGCCGCATCACCAAAGCCATCAACGAGAACGGTACGTCGCTCTCCAATCCGAGTCGTAGTACTTCATGTCGCCGCATAATGCTAACGAACTGCGGCACTTGTAGCCACCGGAACTCTCCCCTCCCTTCCGGGAAACAACCCCGTCGTCCCACTCAACGGTCAAGCCTCTAACCTCGTCTCGCCTGTCACACCCGCCTTCATCGAGCCCATCTATGCGTACACCGGAGACAGCCCCACCCAAACAGGGCAAGCCTGTCGGGCAGGCCGTGACTGCCAACGGCGGCGCGACGAGCACCCCGCCCGCCGCGACTCCCGCCACTAGCGTCAAGGCTTCGTCGGTGAAGGTTGTCGCGACGTCGAAGAAGGGTTCGGCCACTTCTGCCTCCGTCTCTGCCCCCACTTCGGGCTCCGGCTCGGGCTCTGGATCGCCTGGGACTGGCTCGAGCTCGGGTTCGGCGCCTGGCAAGGGCTCCGGCTCGGGCGCGCCTTCCAACGGCTCCGGCTCGAGCACGCCTGCCCAGGGTTCTAGCTCAGGCTCTGGCGCGCCTGCCACGGGTTCGAGTGGCTCGCCTGCTACGGGTTCCAGCTCAGGTTCCGGCGCGCCGGCCACGGGTTCCAGTGGCTCGCCTGCTACAGGTTCCAGCTCAGGCTCCGGGTCGAGTACACCTGCCAAGGGCTCAAAGGGCGGAAAGGGCGGTTCACCCAGCAAGAGCGGCTCCGGCTCTTCCAACTCTTCGAGTAACGGGACGTGCCACAAGAAGAAGCCCCACACCAACCGCTCCGCCGCCCGCCATGCGCGCGCCCTCCACAAAACCTCGCGCCGCAGCTTCGCTACGCCCGAGCAGCGCTTCGTCGACCGCGACCTCTGATCTTACGACCAACGCGCACCAGCAACTACTGGCGCTACGATATAGATCCCCATCCTCATCTCCATCCTCATCCCCAGATCGATGCCGACTCTCGCTTTGCACATACTCTCATTTCTCACCACGGCACTAGTCTTTGCCTCATCATCGTCTCTCTCTCTCTCAGCATCGTCTCATCACCGTCTCTCGTCGTCTCTCTCTCTCGCCGCCCAGCGCGGCTCTGCCTTGACTGGCATGCATATATCAGAATCTTACCCTTAGCCTTCCCTGACCACAGGTGGTCCGGTGGGGACGCCTCCGAGTCGAGGCGTTGGTACCAATACCGGTACATATCGTCGAATATCGTTGTCTTAGCTCTAGCTAGCTATACATACGCACTGCAATCCATTTTTTGAAGTAATGCTTCCTTCCCTGACTTGAGGGAAGATCACGGCGGAAGCTTGGGTCGAATGATATCTATTGGGACACCAGGAACTTTACAAGTACGATAAGGCATATTAAGACGCTCTTGGTCTACCCAAAGGTATAGGCCCGAGCTTCACGACAAGAAGGCGTCAGGAAATGCCAGACCTCGCTCGGGAAACTACTCTACTGAACGAAAATGGCAAAGAGGGTGCGGAGAAATGTAGCTAAGTGAAAAGCTGTCCCGCGGCTGAGAACAGTCAGCGGGAGAATGGAAAGTGTAGAAGAACACGTACCCAGATCCTGGAGGCGATGTGCGGTTGGCAGTGTCGGTTGCACCATCCGAAAAGTAGTCATTCGAGGACCGGAGCCCAAGAGTTACCCACAAGTCGTCTGACGGCCTCACTGTGGAATGAGTATGACTCCGTACTCCCGATGCATAAAACTGGTCACGCGATGCCTTATACAGGCCGCTCACAGCTGCACCTCGGGTCGTGGCTTCACACACTCATCCCGCGAGCCGCATAGTCGGCGGCGGTGTCGACGGCTGTCCTAGGAATAGTCAGCGACGAGTGAAGGGAAGCAAGGCTGTAAGCACCTTTGAAGACAGACCCGAGAGAGAGAGGACAAATAGTCAGTACAGGCGGGAGCAAAAAGGCGGGACTCACTTGAAGGGGAGACGATGGGCGTTGAGAGCAAGAGGCTGAGGCTCTTGCCAGAGCGGCTGACGGTTTAAGTACCCACGGCAATTCCCGATTTTATGGAGGCTTTTGAAGCCCGAGGCATAGTTCCTCCATACGCATTGCGCAATCCCCTGTAAATTGTTGACTTTGTCGCGCTTTGGACCGGAGTTTGCACGGGCAAAGGCTGGACGGGCTTGCATCGATCCAAAACTTATCAAGCGGCTCAAGCCCCGTCCAAAAGAGTTCAAGCGCCGAGCATTCGCTTCGAAACTAGACGGGGGTCATCCTTGGAATCTCGCAGCGTTGCATAGAGCGGAATGACATGGAGGTCGACAAGAGAGGACTGAGAGGCCAACGACCTCGAATCACAACTTACCCAAACACCAGCCGGAAGTTTGCCGGTTTGCCCAATTGTCTTTGCCAGCAAATCTCAGCATATGCAATCCTTCGGGTTGGAGAAATCGATGGGGCTCTGCTATTATAATTTTCCAAAAGGAAACACCCCGGTTGCGCAGACTCGAATTTACTAACCCGTCGCGTCAAGTTCCAATCCTCTTCTCCCAACGCGTAGCGAAGCATTCTATAGGTCGTTATAACTCTCATATGTTGTCTAGTCGAGTTCCAAAAGTTGTCGATTTTTTTCAACTATGTACTGGGGCTTGTGTAGCCGAATGAATTGGTCTTGGTCTTGAACCAACTTGAATCCCTCTCGATATGGATATAAGTAGATATCCTTGGAAGGGGCTCAGTATCTGTGCTCCGGAGCGCAATTCAGTTGCTGAGCTTACATTTTCCGTCGCCGTTCATTCCACAACTTGGCGGAGTATCTCTTGGAAAGCGGGCGACTCCACGGTTTGCTTCATATCATCCTTGAGAATCTTGAACGTCTCCACGTTTTTCGCGTCGGCCTCGACTAAGGTCATCATATGCGAAATGAGTACTGGTCCCCAAAGGATTCTCCCGGCCCTCTTACCGCGCTCAGTTAACTCTTGACCTGCTCCCTCGATTAGTCCCAGGTCTCGCACAGTAATAGTACTGTTGAACTTACACCGTTTAATCTCATCTTTTAGCAGTCCTCTGAGCCCCCTGTTGGTGTTGAGCAGCGTCTCAAGCTGTGTTTCGACTATGTGCAGGGGTCAATTGAGGCCTGCCTGCGATATAGAAACATCTTACGGTATTTCGCTTTCGCCTCAGCCTTGAGCCTCCCTTCCTTCTCCTTCTGAAGCGCAACTTTCCCTGCCGATGAAATTAGTCGCGTCCATACAATTCAAAAGTAGTTGGATCCCGAACACTCGGTCCCAAGCTTCTCAAAAGTCTGCGAGACTGAAGAGAGAGTTAGATATCCTGATTGATCCCGATTCCATACAACGTGAACGAACCTGAGGGTGGAAAATCACCAATAGATGGACCACTGCCCGTGAATGAGGTCAACTCCCGCGTCGCCAGATGGCTGCTGGTCCCTCGCTTCCTCGTCGATCTCTTCTCGTTTTCGCTTCAATGGGGCAGAGCTTTGAGAGCCTCTAGGTCGAACGACGACCCCGTGAGCGTATCGGCGAGCCACCTCCGCATCATATCTGGCTCGGTCCACGACAATGCTGGGACCGGTGTCGAGGCTCTTGTCCAGCTCATCCAAGATGTTGTGGTCCAAACCATAAACGTGTTTGGGGTCCATCACGATCGCCTTCGCCCGCAATGTCTTCTCGGTAAGCCAGGCCAAACCGTGTCTACTAAGCCACATATATCTGTCGATGTATTCTGGATGCTGGGCAAGGGGCCGTTTCCCCTCAGAGGCCTTGGGGTTCCAGGGCCGCCATCCATCAGAACCGCGAATATAGAAAATGTATGGCCGCACGAGGTCCCAGAAGATGTCTCCGATACGTCCGACGTCGTCTGGAGGCACTCCGAATCCCCTGAACTCGTATGCGACAGCCTGTTTGCCATATGCGACAGGTTTCGCAGCCCGTTTGGTATTGTCGATTGGGGCAACGACTTGAACAACACCCCCCCGCAACTTCGGTGTTCCTTGGAACGGCCGTTCAATGACCACGAGATCAGGATAGCTCAGAGACGTTGGTAGCTTGTTCAAAGCGGCCATGAAGAGTGGGAGCGGATGAAGTTGATGAACCAAGGGTCGAGATCAAGTCGAGATCAAAGATGAACGGGCCGCACAGTGCTGTTGGTGCTTGGCGTTGATCTCACCCCCACGCTTTACCCACGGTTCAAATTCGAGATCAATTTGCTTAACATCGGCCTTGCAGCCACTCCGACGCCGCACACCTTTGGGTGGTATGTACGTCCAAAAATCCACATCAGCTCTTTTGAAACAAAGGGCACAGGTTCTCGGCTCCTCCCGTTAATCTTCCGCGGTTGAATCAAGCAAGGAATCAAGATGATTCGTTTGACTTGCAGAGACAAAAGTTTGCCTGCGCAACAACTGCGCAAAGGACGAGTCTGCGTTCAGTTATTTATCGAATACCTTCTGCTCTAGACCGACCTGGATGTTGCGTTGATTACCACACAATCGGTTTCTGAACCCCCACTTCCGGTCCAAAGATTGCTGTCTGTGCGACGCCACACTCGATATGGAGAGCTTTAGGCTGCCGAGTCTGAGATATATTCTTCTCCCGTCGTTCTGGACGGTACTTTTGCCAAATTGGAACCTGGTATTAGCAAACGAAGCAACTCAACCTTTCATTGAGGTACGACACAATCTTAAGCCTCCTTCAAGCTGGCTATTCAATTGGTTCAACTTCCTCAGCATCGGCGCCCTTTCCGCGGCTTGGCTCTGGGCTCGAGACCGATTGACCCCATTGATACCGGGGCGAGTTCGTTGCGTTTCATTTCTGAACGGCGACCTCCTTCTCTCCAGTGGAATCGGCCCATGGGAAGCTCTCGCGGACTTGGTACGCTGTTCGCAAAGTGTGGCTCCCGTCCTCGCCCCATACCATGCTTTGAATAACCTACTGCGCGGAACGATGAATTATATTTCGTATACGGGCAGGGGGATGTGGGCCTCGTATAAATGCGGGCGACCGCTTCACGAATCCTCACCACTCACTTGTGAAGTGCGATATCTCCTATGCTCCTTGCGCTTTTCCTTGCAACCTCAGCTGGCGTTGGCTCGGCCTTCACTTTGAAGACCCGCGATGCCACCGCCAATGTCTATACCAGTTGTGTGACGCCGAACACGGTAGCCCTAACATTCGTGTGTTTTGGTTTCCTCGTCCGTCTGAGTTTTCCTTCTGATATGCTTTCGTGTAGGATGACGGCCCGTATCAGTGGAGGTTGGTTCCGGTCGTTAGCTGAACCTGCACGCGAATTCACATCTAACGCGACAGCAAAAATGTTACCGACACCGTGACCGCCGCTGGAGGGCATTGCACGTTTTTCGTCAGTGAGTAACACATCCTCATAATGGGTTAAGTGCTTCGTTCAATTTCGAACAGACGGCAACAATTGTGCGTCGGGTTTGGTTCAAGTCTTGTCGCTCTTTAACGTATTTCCAGGGGACTGCATCTATGGCCAGGCTCAGCTAGACAGTCTCGCGTATGCGTACAAGGCCGGTCATCAAATTGCGAACCATGGGTGGGCTTCGAATATCATTCCGGTGTGAGCCACAGAACCGACAAAGTATTGTAGATGGGCACACCAGGACCTCCCGACGCTGAACAAAACTCAGAGTGGGTACTATGCAACATTTTTTCAAGTTCAAGTTGCTTACCTCCGCCCAGTGGACTCTGAGATCAAGAGAGTGGATGGTACGTCTCAATAACCGCCGTATTCCTGCTGGATATCAAAAATAAAGCGCAGAGGCCCTTCGCGATATAATCGGTGCTATACCTGCGTACCTGCGGCCGCGTACGTGTTCCGGCCTCACTGTTCATCGTTGAACGACTGAATCCCTATGAAAGCCTATGGGAATTATAACGACGACGTTCGAACGGTAGCGGCTGCCCGCAACAAAAGCCTCGTCATCTGGGACTTTGAGTGAGTGTCCCATTTCACGATTCAGACAATCTGAACTAGTTGAACACTTGCCAGCTCTGGAGACTCGACTGGATCAACCTCGGCACAAAGCAAACAGGCATACGACGACGCTAAAAGTTCACCCACGGGTACTCTGCTGGCCTTGAACCACGAAACTTCCAGTATGTTTGATCTTCGGGAAGATATGTTCAGCAAGTCTCTGATCGATCTTGATTTTAGACAGCACCGTGTAGGACCTTCTATTTGTTCCGATTGATAAACACGTTTACCTTTCACAGCTTCGACGTCCTTCCCCATGCTATCAGCGTTTTGAAGGCTTACGGGTATAAACTTGTCACCGTGGCTGAGTGCCTCGGGGCTGGACCGCCGTACATACTTGTGACGACTCCCAACAAACCAAACGTATGTGTACAACCGACTCTCTGGAGCGATATTCGACTTGAAGTTCTAGGTCACTTGGCACTGCTAGAGGCCAACGCGGTTTCCCAAAATCATGCGAAGACTCGATTCGGAGGGAGTGCCTTGTTCAATTTCGTTCCCGAGGATTGCAATGCGTACTTTGTTCGTCGCGTATACAGTTAAAAAATTCGTAGTCCATTTTTACACGTACATTGGAGAATCAGAAGCCGGTGGCGGAAGGTGGCGACCCTTTCCTCAGATCATTCACATACAGACCTGCATGATCGACTTGCAGAGCCCACAGCGACCATGCCCGCCCAACCCTTGGAGAGAGCTTCAGCATCAAGGCTTCGTGTTAGACGTTTCACCTACAAAGTTTTCGCAGTGGTAGCCGTGTCTGTGACCTCGCGCTGATTTAGTCCCATGGGAGCCGTTCCGCCGCCTAATAAAATGCCCTGCAGCTGTACAGTCGCATCCTGTTTGATATAATACGAGCTGAACACGACCTCGCGAACGGAAGCTGCGCGAACGGCCATCCCATGACCCCTGAGATGGTTTGAGTTCATAGACGGGAGGTGAAGAAAGATATAGATACCTCATCAGAACGACCTAATGGCGGCGAGTATTAGTGGGGGTAAACCGGTTTCGGAGGATTCTGCGGCAGATACCTGACTACTATTCGAAAACGTGTCGGCGAGAGCATCTCCGAGAGCTTCGTTCCGGATGAGGAGATCGTGAAGAGCGGCGTCAGGGAGAATGTCTACTGGCAAGGCTCGTGCGTCGAATATGGGGACGCCCTCATCACCCGCTGATGGAGCCTAGAGCCATCGTTAACAAAGATAATATTGGAAGGTTGGCTACACTTGCGGTATGCATTTGAGCCAACAATGGAACCGAAACTTGATTGGCAAAGGGAAGAATCTCCTGCGTGTGACTGTGAAGGACCGCTAGAACGTCTGGGAATTTTTTGAATATCTAAGCACAAGTTTAAGCGAGTAGGTGACAAGTTTGAGAGTAGGGCAACCTCTGAATGGATGTATCGTTCAGCAAATCCAGTTGGAACCGCAGCACCGACGACGGAGGAGTTGAAGGTCAGGCCGACTGCGGTGGCATTGTCGACCTCGTATCTTTTCAGGTTCCACGGTGTCAAAGAGGCCTTTGGGATGAGAATGTGGGTCCATACGTCACGATAGATTGCGAGGTGGCTTGCGCCGGTGCGATGGCAAAGGTCCTGTAACCTCACTGAGCACGGAAGCTTGAGCGGAACGACTTCAACGGACATCAAGAATTGACTGGAATTTGCGGGATTCCGAACAGAAACATGGCCAAAGGCGTCGACGACGTCCAGAAAATGGAGAATATCTACTGAAGGGTAAGCCTCGAGATTTGAAGCGAGAAGAGCAGTAAACTCACGGCTCGCATCCAGCAAGTCGATGCCTGCTTGCGTTACATTGGTAGGAATAGGCTTTCCCTTTGCAGGATTGTTGTGTCCTTTGCCAGGGACGTCGTCCTTGGCCGTTACGAGCCATTGGAAGCCAGAAAAAACGATCCCGACGAGAAAATATTTGTGGGGTGTGATATGCATGTTGGCTGCCAAAGCCGCCGGGCATTTGAGCAAGCCTTTATAGACGGCGTACGAAATAGATCATATGAGCAGCGGAGACCCGGTGACAGTCCCTTTTAGTGGGAGTAGGCAGCGACCGAGCCATCAGTGAAATCTTTGTACATGTTGTTTGATGAGGCTTCCCTGCCTGCCAGAGGACTAGTGATGCCCCGGCATTTTTGAGGCTCTGTGCCCCCGGTGCGCCCAAAACTAAGACAGAGGATGTGGTTTGACTTCAGACTCGACAGATTGGTTAGGACAGAATTTTATTACTCAAAATAATCATATTTTTTACACCTCGGCACCTGCGCCGTGCTCAAGGCAGGCTAATTCGGCTTAACCAATCTATAGATTAATATAATAATATGCCTGTGCCGGTCAGCCGAACCCACTCCGGGGAGCTCGTGTGCCGACAGACGCCGGATGGTATGGGCCGTCATCAAATCTGTTACGGGTGTGACGTCGGAGTGACTCCACGCGTCAAAACGGCCGCCTCGACCACTCCCGACGCGACGGGATCTGGAGGAGGGTGGGGACAAGGTTCGTCTCCAGCTAGTGTGTCTATGTCACGTCCCTGAGACCCTAGAGTGATTTTTAGCTTTAAATCTCGGGTCTACACGCACCAAATACCCCGTGCGCAAGACTGCGCTACTACCGTACCATGGCCAGCGGGAAGAAAACAACGCCGTCAAATCGACGCAAGGGCCCCACTGCCGCCCAGCGAGCCGCAAGATCGCGCAACCTGCACGGAGACGACAAAGAAAATGACCCACCTGTGCCAACACCTTCCCCTGCCCGGAAACGTCGTCGAACACCAAAGGACTTGAACCAGGACTACCGGAACCTTCAGCGAAAAGTCAAGCACATACAGAACCGTGAAACCAAGCTTCTGGTTGAAGTTGCGGCGTTGAAGGTGTCGGATGTGTCTGTCAAGCGTACCGCCCATCTCGCCTCCGCCCGGATCGCAGAATTGACCCGAATGGTCGAAGAATATGCCGTGGAGCGCTGCAAAGCAACGGTGGACAGCCAGGCAGCCCTTGCCGAGACCCAGGAAACAATTACGCCGCTTCGGAAACAGATTAAATCCCTCAAACAACGGATCAGGCGGTCCATTCGGAGTGTTGCGCGCACGGTTGCTCGAGAGCGAAAAAAATGGAGTACAGTCCGCGTTACCAAGAGGGGTGTCTATACCGTTGAGGTGCGGAAGCTGGCACGTCTCATGGCGGGGAATGGGTGTACGCCAGATAAAGTGGGCTCGCTCATGGAGCAAATGGGGGATTTCTTCGGTATTCACGTCACCAGGGCCATGAGCGGGAGGACCGTTCGTCGGGCTGTTCTTGAGGGTGGTGTTGCGGCGCAGGTGCAGGCGACGTACGAGCTGATGAACACGACAGGTGTGTACCTCTTCGTTGAATTGAATCGGACTAATCAGCGGCAGGTGTAACGATTAGCGCGGACAGCACGTCAAACCGCGGAATAAACATCGAGTCGGCACACATGGCGCTTCGCGTCCCCGATTACTTGTCTGGAAAATTGGCCACTGGCCTTGAGGCCACCCCGAAAGTCCGCTTTCTTGGCGTCGATAAGACAGTGGACCACACCAGCGCGGAGTCGGTCCGAGGATGGTCCGAACGTGTCCAGGACTTTTGCGACATTTTCAACCGTAGCCCGCTCGCGCAACGCCTGGCACGCCAGTACGGAATCCGTGACTTCCTGCGAATTTTGAAGGGGATGAACGGCGACCACGCAGCCAATGAGAAGAGCACAGCGAGGGGACTACAAGACCTTAAGCACGACGCCAGTATCGAAGATCTTGGGGAGGACGCGCTGGCGGGAAAAGCCTACATGGAGTTGGTTGACTACCTCGGTGCTTGGAACGCCAGGAAAATTGCGGAGGCTGGTGGGGTGGAGGGATGGAATGCGTTACCGGCAGCGGAACAGGCCAGACGCGATGGGCAGATGATGAAGGAGATCGTTACGGTCCTGGGAAAGGAAGCGTACGATGCGCTGTCGCCCGAGGACCGCCGCCGCCTTGATCTCTTCATTTGGGGTGGCTGTTGCATGCACAAGGACTTGAATAGCTTCAAGGGGGGCAACGTGGAGATGATGCTCGAGTGGAAGCGTCTTGGCCTCGAAGGTCCCGCCCTCCTCGCCAACAAACACAACGCGTCGGTTCTTCGCCACGTCCTCGAGCCTTCTTTTCCCAGGGATGCGGTTCTCACAGATGAACAGTTCAAAGCCTTCGAAGCGTCAACTCGGGGCGGTGTCAAAGCTTGCGCAATTGCCGGCGCAATTTTCAACAACAAGGACGATAAAAAAGGCCAGGGTGACCGCCATGTCGATTGGATGTCAAACAAACTCGGCCGACGACACTTGCGCTTCCCCGACACCAGCAACACGCGCTTCGGCAGTTATGGAGACGCGTCCGCGGAAATGGTTACACATCTCTCGCTGTACAAGGAGAATGTGGGCGTCATCCAGTGGTCCAAGAAAATTCCATCCCTCACCAACATTGAGAAGAACCTCGGTGTTGCCCTCGCCGATCCCTGCACCATCACCGAATTCGTGGCCATGACCATCTATCAGAACTGTATCACCCACCCATACATGCGACAAGTGCGGGGACCAGGAACAGAGAATATCAACCTTCTGGATCTCGGCCCATTACACCTATCTTTGCGCGACCACATTCAATCAATCCTCGACAATCCTGACCTTATTTTTGGATCCGACGCGTCGTTTGTAACGGCCACGCTTGACGGCAAGCCATGGTTCAAGCCCGACGCGATGGAGGAGGTCTTCCGGTTGATACCATCGCTTCCACACATCCGGAAGATCACCCTCGCATTTTTCCGCGGCGCATTAGTTACGTGGGTCCGCTTCAGCGTGGAATTCGCGCCGAGCGGCCTGATTGATTCTTGTACGGCGACGGAACGTCAAGAAGCTTGGATGCCGCCTACCAACGACGCGAACGAGGGCGGCCTTGGTGGATACACCGTCGCCGTTCGCAACAAGCCGTGCCTCACGCTGCATCAG
Organism: Mycena filopes; assembly: GCA_029281495.1. NCBI lineage: Eukaryota > Fungi > Basidiomycota > Agaricomycetes > Agaricales > Mycenaceae > Mycena > Mycena filopes. The sequence goes on along the minus strand of JARIHR010000005.1, from coordinate 556,657 downwards.
TATAATGCGCGTGCGATGTTCCAGCGGAACGATACCCAAGCTTTCATGGATGCGGTTCTCGCACCTGAAGACCACGCCTATATCATGCGCGAAGCGCGGCGTATTGACGCCAGCGGAGTGGAAGCAGAGAAGCGCCGTCAGATTGTTGACTTCCGTATTCAAACCGCGCAGATGAACAAGGACAAGGCAGAAGCAAAGGTAAAACGGAATGCGGACATCCTCACAGAGCAGCTGGACCGCCCACTGGTGTCCCTTGCAGACATGAAGACCCTAACCGTGCCGAAGCTCGTCGACCAGCTCAATTCGTACCGCGCGCGAGGTGTGCCAAACATCAAGTTAATCAGTCATTTGCAGTACAAGGCCGACAAGTTGGAGGCGCTAGAAGCGGCGTATGAGTGGTACCGTGTCAACGGCAGCCCTACTGTGTTGCCTGGGATGCCCACAGTGGTTCCGCAAGTCGTTGAGGACTGGACGCCGGAGGAAGACATCGAGATGGAAGAATAGCTTGGAAATAGTGTCTAATATTTCAATTACGGTTACCTAATGTATGTTTACCTTCAGTATAATTGTTTCGACCTATTCTGCACCCAAAACGACTGAAAACAAGCCAGGTAGTCGAAAGTAGGTTGAGGTTCAAAGTGCGGCGCGGTTTGATGTGGCTGTGTCGCTTGCCGACGGCCCATCTGATCTCGGTCGCTGCCCACTCCCACTTTTAGAAGGGCTTCCACCACGTCGGAGCCCGTGGTAAATCCTTCGTGGAGTGGCCGCTTCAATTTTTGGATTTTTCTTGCGGGTATCTCGAGCCCCGGAGTGTCAAGTCCAAGAAAGAGCATGGCCAGGACGTAACTTGCAGACGAGATGGTGGTCTGAAAAGAAGCCACAACTTTGCACCGCCTCTGCCGATCATGAATCTCTCACAACGCGCTCATGTACCAAATTCTTTTCGAGTCCTCTTGACGCGAAACGCCCACAATCACGGAAACAATGCACTCATACCTCTTCCCCCTCGACTCTATGCCCTCGAATCCACCCAGGAGACCGCGTTGGCGCGCGAATGGCTGAGTCAGTTTCGCGCATTGGATATCCCAAAAGCTGCAGTCCAGCTATCGTTCTCGCGGAGCTCTGGACCCGGAGGACAGGTAATACTCCTCGTGTTTCCAATCCTCTTTGTGGACTCCGAGGATGAATACTGGGCGTAGAATGTCAACAAAGTCAATACCAAGGCTACTCTGCGGTGTCCAATTAACGAAGATTGGATTCCCTTGTGGGCGCAACCCGCATTGAAACGATCTGTGGGTGCGAGCCCATACTGTTGTCCTTCCGTGGCCAACGTCCTGTCGTGCAGCCACACTATGTCTCGTCGTCCCAGGCGATCCAGATAGTTTCGACTGTCCACCGGTCCCAATCGCAGAATATCGACGAGTGTTTGTCGAAGGTGAACTTCTTCGTCCCTTCACTTCGACTGACTCACCCAAATTTCTGCAGTTCCATACGCTACTCATGGAGGCCTCATCCTCTGCGATCAAGAACGAACCTTCTGAAGCACAGAAAAAACGGGTCGAAGACTTGGTCAGAGCGGCCAGTGCCAAAAGACGCGCGGAAAAGTCGTATCGCAGCAAGATCAAGTCCGCAAGAAAGGGAGCCCCAGACTAAAATGCGCCGTAACACCATAGAACGCTGCTCTCTCGTCGAGGGCTGATTACGCGGTCCTTCGTCTTCCAGCGAATCGCGTTTGTGAAGCCCAGAGGGTCAGATAATGACTCCCAGGCAATAGTGGACTCGCAGCTATGTACGACATACATACATGCGCGCCTGGCTCTCCCCGCTATGCTATAAGTACAATATTTACTACGTGTAAATCTCTCGCGTATTCTATTTCTTTATCATGATCACCCACCTCCTCACCTCCCCTCCGACTCCAAACACTCCCCCACCAGCCCCAAAAACGGCGCCGCATCCCGCTCGAGCGCCTCCAACATCCGGTAGTCGTTAAACTGCAGCTGGTACTCGAGCCCGTCGCAGAAGTCGCGGATGCGCGCGATGTGCGTGCGCATGCGGTGCTGGAACTCGGCGGGCGTGAGGTGTGGGGGCGGCGGCTGCTCGCCCGGCCCTGGCGGTTGCAGTTGCAGTTGCGGGGGCGGGGGTTGTTGTGGGTGTGGGGGTTGATGCGGCAGTGGTGGAGGAGGCGGCATCTGCAAGGAGGAAGAGGTGGGGGGAGCAGGAGGCTGATACGGTTGGTGCGGCTGTTGGAGGCCCGGGGGTGGGGGCATTGGCATTTGGGGGTATGCTGGCGGGGAGCGGTGGGGCGGAGGAGCAGCGTGCTGTGAGGGCGCAGAGCGCTGCTGCTGCTGCTGCTGTGGTTGTCGTTGTGGCGGGGGATGTAGATGTACCTGCGCATGTGCATGCGAGGGCGGGGAACGTTGTCGACTCGGCATCGGCATCACCATCGGGGTATGAGGCGTCGTCCGATGCTGGTACGGCGGCGGCGGGTGATGCTGCAGTTGTGGGTCTATCACAATCCGCTGCTGTTGTTGTTGTTGATGTGGCGGCGGTGGGGGCGGCGCGAAGCTCGCCTGCGCTTGGGGCGAAAAATGCGGCGACGGCGTCGGCGACATCTCTGGCCCGGGTTCCAGGTCCAGGTCCTGGTCCTGGTCCTGGTCATCTTGCTGCTGCTGATCCCACTCCCCCTCTCCCTCGTGCAGTGGCGGCGGCGGCGGCATCCTCATCATCCCCGCCATGAGATGCGGCGGCAGCGCACTCATGAACGCGGGCGTGAGGGACGGCGGCGGGCGCTGAGGAGGTGCCGGCGGCCGTCCCTCTGCAGCGACCGCCTCGAAGTACGCTTCGTGCCGCATGTAGTGGTGCATCCGGATCGTCACCACCTTGACCTCTGTGGTGCCGCTCGAGCCTTCCCCAATACCATCTTGGTTGGGGGCATTCGCTCCTGCATTCATCTCCGCCACACAGGTGATCATGAGCCGACTCCGACACGGGTAGCGCTGCTTCGCGAACAGCTCGCCCTGCTTGGAGAGGCGCGGCAGGTCGTTGGGGTTGCGATGTTTCGAGCGCCGGGCCTCGTCTTGCGAGCACCAGAGTCGTGTTTTGTGCCCGCGGTCGCACTTGGGGTGGTCTTTCACGCTGGAGGTAATGTCAGTAGGTGTAAACGCATAGGAAGGAGAGGGAGAGGAAGTAGAGTGTAAAGAGAAAAAACGACACGCACGTAAACCGATAACCCGTAGCCCGCCAGACATCATGGCTAACCATCTGTACCCGCTCCTTGTCGCTCACAGCGACGGCGGCGGCCCCCGCCAACACGTACGAACCGCTGAAGTCGACCTCGGGGTCCTCGATGGATGTGGTGCGGAGGGCGGCGAGGAGGGCGTCAGGGCTGGGGTACGGCTGTGGCTGTGGGGCGGTCAGCGGCGGAATGGACGGGTGGGAGGCAGGTAAAGAAGGAAACGGGAGGCAGAACTGCCAGAGATCGTCCGTTCGAGCTCGAAGCGGGTTCATAGCACCCGCGAAGGGACATATGCTTGACGCGAGGACATCTCGAGCGCGTAGAAAGCATGCCACTACGGGAATTGAGCAGCAGAAAGTCACCGAAGTGGTCGACAACAAAGGTGGATGTAGCAAGTCGATCCCCTGAGCGGACGGACCGCGCGAGTGTGAAGACAGGAAATCCGAAAGGGATAACCCCGGATTTCGCTATTAGCCACACAGGGTTTCCAGTATTGCGAGCCCGGCGCACGTAGGTTTGGGGTGAAACGACGTCCAGTCGATTCGCAGAGCCGAACCACGTTTAATGTAGCAGAGCACTGCGCGGCGGGACTGCAGGTGGCTTGGACCGTTCATCGCATCGGCTAAGGTGGTAGGCGACAATGCGCACCCGGTCGCCGTCATAGAGCGCCCTTGAGCGCACGGACCCAGTAACACGCGAGAGTCGTTCCGAGAAAGGATGAGATGGTTGGGAAAGACACTCACTGGCTTCGCCTTGAGTTTCCCCGTCGGACCAAATGACGAGCCTGGCGACTCCTCCACGAGGGGTTCCCGCACGACGACATGGAACTGGTTCATCTGCGGGTAGCGCGGCGGCTGCGCTGGCGTCGCGCCGCCCTTTCCAGCAGTATGCGGATAGGAATAGTTCAAGTCCGAGTCGAGCAAGTCGCGTTTGCGTTTGTTCTGGGGGTCGGCGGGGGTGATTATTCTGAAGGAGCGGTAGGGCCTCTCGAAAGGGGTCGGTGTCCAGACGGCGACGGGCTCGGGCCTGTATTCTGAGCTCGACGACGAAGACGACGGCGAGGTCGAGGAGGACATCAGTCAATAGTGATCGCTGTCCTTCGCTGTCAAAGGTTTCTTGCTTCTGCCCACAACTGGCCTATGTTTCGCGACCTTGGACTGTACGCTCAAACCAGCCCAGACTCTATTCTAGAGAGGCAAAGTCCTTGTTCCTTTCCTTCTGGCTTTTTCAAACGCAAACCCACTGGACTCCCAAGGCCAAGATCTACCGCGTTGGACAAGACTCGGAGCCCTGTCGAGCATTCAAGCAAGGATATCACCAAGAGTGCTTTGCACCTCCCTCCTAGTTTCCACTCAAAATCATCTCGAATTGCGTTATACTTTTGCTGTGGTCGCAATACGCACGTAAAAAACGCTCTCTTCAACCCCCGAACCCGCTCCATCCCCAACACCACCCAGCAACTCGCAAATGGTCCTCCTGACCGAAAAGGTGCCCGCACGCAAGAGGAGGTCTCAGCCGACATTCATCTTGGCCTCACTCTTCGTCGTCGCGATCGTGCCGAGTACCAGCACCGTCCTGCTCGTCTTTCCCGCTCAAACCTCTTCACCGATACCGTCTTCCCTATGCAAAACGCGCGTATTTGGGAAGCGGCTCGCGACGAAACCGCTTCGAGGGCTTTCAAGGCGCGCGCGATCGATTGGCCGACGGACGCCGTGAAAATTCCGTGCGTTGCTGCTATCTTGTCGCACAACAGAGGTTTACAATGGACGCTGTATAGGACGGAATCGCACGATGACATGCAGCCAGTCGGCGTCGAACAATGCCCCGTGCATCCAGAGCGGCGATGGAAACACTCCTGGAGCACGGATTCGCGCCGACGCGCACCTTTATTGCGGCGGTCGGATTCGACGAAGAGGCGGCTGGGCTGGAAGGCACTGGCGAGCTTGCGAAGGTTCTACTCCGCACGTCCGGCGAGGATCGTTCGCGGTCATACGAGGTCGGTCTGTCCTGCGTACCCGAGTATCATTGGTGCTTATCCGCACACCCTCGCAGCTGGCATGATCGAGACCTTCGGCGCCGTCGTGGCGTTTCCCGACGTGGTAGAGAAGGGGTATCTGAACGTCGTCGTGGAGGTGACCTCGCCCGGCGGGTTTTCGAGCGTCCCGCCGGACCATACCGTCAGTCGTGTCCTTTTGATCTCCTACGAATGCGTCGTTCAACAGTACACAGACGATCGGCATCCTCGCCATTAGGCGAGATGTACGCACTGGAGCCGGCGCCGGTTACGCCGACGGACGCGGACGCGGCGCCGTACCAGCTGCTCGCGGGGAGCATCAAGACTGCGTATCGGATGCGGCCGATGGTGGTGGTGGCGCCGTCGATTATGTCGGGGAATACGGGTGCGTGATGTTGCTTGCGTGCCTCCCTCGTGCCTCCCTTGATATCTCTTCTCAAGCTGGGAATGCATGCACACTCACAGATACGCGATATTACTGGTGGAAGCTCTCGCGACACATCTTCCGGTACGGGCATGGCAATTCGGCGGGGGTCGGGCCCGACGAGATCCTCAATACATACAGTGCATGAGCCACGGATTCAGTTCCGAGCCCTTATTTTGGCCTGATGTCTCTTACTTAGCCATGGACGCGGATGATTTTGTTCAGATATTGTTACGCTCAGTGTTAATGCCGATGAATCGAGCGTCCTATGGTCTACCGCGCATTGACTCGAATGAAGTCCTTGCTTGCTGCAAGGATCTTTTGAGGAAATGGCGGACACGGTCTCTGTTTTCGGGGGACGTTGACCGAGGGTAGCCTTTTGATGATACAGGTAGACCAAGGATGGACAGAATCGGGGCAGTTCGAGATTTTCAAAGGCAGCCTGGCACTCCTTCAGGACAACTTGGACACGAGAGCGACGGATTTATGAAGTACAGTACGATAGAGAGGAATTCCAAGTAAAGAAAGTTGTGTGCTCAGGGCACCAGATAAGCATCGCCGCAATATTCTACACTACCGCAAAATCCGGCAGAGACTTCGACCCAATGGCGTGATACGTGCCCAAATTCTGCGTCTTTTCAGCAAGCAAGCTATACGGACACGGGCGAGCCTCCTGCTGTTGAGGCGGCGAGCCAGAGACGGCAACAGGAGGCGCGGGAACGGTAAACAACACCGCGTACTCGTCCGCGAGGGAGTATGTCGTGCGCCACGTCCCATCCAAATCGCCCAGTATCGAGCTCGCGACGGAACTTCCGCCATCCACGCTCGTCCCAAGAGGATGCACCCCCCGCGCCGACTCGTCTGACGACAGCGAAATCGATACAAGCGACGCCGCCTCGCCCACACCCTCCCCGTTCTGGTAATCCGCATACACATCATCCAGCGACTCAAACAGCTCGTCCATCACCGCCGCGCGCGGGCTGGCAGGCACGCTATTCCGTGGGCTCGCAAGGACGCTATGCTCACCGACTGTCGCAGCCGACGCGCGCTTGACGATCACCAGCGGCTCCACGCCCGCGCCGGCCACGTCCCCTTGCCCTGCTGCTCCCCGCTCAGCATCGGGGAAGAACATCTCGCGCGCGGCGCTATTGGGCACGCTCACCACGCGCTTCGTGAACGTCGCGCGTGGGGGGAGGGGGAACGCCGCGAGCGGCGTGGGTGTTCCGGGCGGCGTCGTGCTCGCGGTGCTGTCGTGGCTCGTTTGCCGCTCCACGCGTGGTACAGCGAGCGTGGTGCGTGCGCTGTCCTGGCTCGTCTGTCGGCCGTCTGCAGTGAGGGCGAGGGGCAACGGGAGTGTCCGCCGCGTGGCCGTGCTGCCTTGGCTAATTTGACGTCCCATTGGTAGTCCGATGCTGACACGCGCACCACCACCGGGAACGGCGCGCCACGGACCCCACATTTCCGGGGATAGCGCCGGCGGTGTGCGCACAGGGTCGCGTTTTTTCTGCGTTTCCCTCTGGAGGGGGAAAGTGCGGCTCCGACACATAGGAGACGCCACGGCATTATTCAGGTCGCTGTATCGCGGCTGCCGACGCAGACTATGCGGTGTCGAGGACGGCTGTGGGGGCGGAGGCGTCCGTGGCATCGGGGGAATGACGATAGGGATCGAGGTGAGGACGTGACCGCCCTTGAAGTTCCGCCGCTCTGCGAGGCCGCTCGCAGGGATGTCGGGGAGCGGAGCGGTCGGCGGTGCCGTTGGCGGTGGTAATGCTAGGGACAGGGGCCGGGACACGGAGGATCGAGAAGGTCGCTTTGGGTGCGGAGAGGTCGGAGGAGAACCCGGGGTAGGCGTTTGCACGGGGGGATTGGCTTTCCGACTATCGGCGGCGGGGCTGCGAGATCTACCCGAGGCAGAGGCGGGTGAATCCGGGGGGAAGGCGATCTCGAATGGCGTCCATTCTACCTGCTGTTCCTGCATTGCGATAGCGTCGCTCGCTTCCTTCGAGATGTCCAGAACCCCATCGAGAGTGCTGCCGTTGTGCAGTTGCTTCAATGGGTGTACGGGGTGCTTCGGTGCGTTGGGTGCGCTGGGTCGAGAGCGCCATCGTCGCCGCACGCGAGGGAGAGGTAAAAGTTTGTGGAGGGCGTTCATGAATGAGAAAGTGGACTCGGTTTGGGAAGCGGCTGGTATTTATGAGGGGCGGATGTTTGAGACGTTAGATGAGACATGTCGAACAGATGCACACAGACGGCGGGAGGAGGTAGACCTGAGTTATAGGAGTAGACACTGCATTTATTATTGAGATTTTTATACAACGCTAAAAACAATCGTGAGCACTGCAGGGAGAGCTAGAGGCGGGCTGGAGCACGTACGTAGGCAAAATACATTTACATATCACTCCCAATCCTTCGCCCTGGTATCGGCGAGGGCGATTGTGGCACACTGACATCTCCGTTGATTATATCCTGTATGGAGGCCTCTAGAGCATCGACACGCGTAGACATCTGGGTCACTAATTGCAAGGTTAGGCTCAGAACAATTTGAGAGCAAAAGCAAGCAACCCGTACTTCGGTCAAGAATTTGTGTGGACATCTCGTCAAACTTGGTGTCAAGTTGTTCTAGCAGAGTTTCGACCTATCATGCGGTCAACACAAAATGCTCTCGAGGGAATTCGGTGGATGCGCACGAAAGCTGTGAGCTCGTGGGGGCTCGAGATATCGTTCGGACCAATGCTCCCCTTCGATGCAGATTTAATCGATGGGGTGGGCGTCTTGTCCCGTTCTGTTTCTGAGCCCTTGGCGGGTGTAGCAGGGGTGACCTTGAGTGGCAGCGCCGACGAAGCCATGAAACAGGAATCAGCGAGACAGAAAGAAAGTGGAGGTGAAGCGGCGTGGAGAAGGTCAAGCTCGGCAGCTGCCGAAACCTGACAAAGCAGATCAGAAGCGCCCACGTGGCTCGACGCGTCGCGGTACGAGTCTAAGTAATATGCGTACATAAAACGCGATCTACGCTCGGAAGGATGATAAGTTCGCGAGGGGAAGGTAGAAACCGTGCTTGACAGATTTTATTCTTGAGTTTACATGTAAGCCACTGTTTCTTGAAGTTCGGCCAAAGATTTACCTTCACACTTTTCATCCAAGAGAAAAGACTATCACGAAAATCTTCTGCTGAACTCTAGTGCAGAGTTGAACCCTGGACAGCCAGAGTGAGGACACGGGGGTCGACGATCTACATCGTTCGTCCATTGCTCAGTAATTGCATGTTTTTGGAGGATCAGAGGCCCGTCTACCGAATGGGCGATCACGGACGGACGGGATTTCCTCGCATCTTCTCCACTCTCTTCTACGCTCGAGTGGGGCTAGATCTACTCCTGCTCTGCTCAGACAAGGATCACCATTGAGCGGGCGGAAATTCCGAGTCGCCGGTCGGGCAGCGCAGGGTTGAAGAAGTCGACTGTCGGTGTGGAAGTCGGTCCGGAATGCAGTTCGCGCTGTGTGCGGCTCCGTCCAATTGCCGGCGCATTTGCTGGTTGCCTCCGAAAGTAGACAGGTTGGGTTGTGGGTTTCGGCGCGTCTGCGCGGACGATGACGGTCTTCGTCAACACGTTTCTGGCTGGCGAAAGTCAAAGCGGACGAAGGCACCCGAGAGATATCTGTTCACGTTCTGAGTCATTCAAGTGCCAGCCTATCAAATGTTCATCTCTGTGTCTGGACAAGATACATGATTTGTGGCAGGGAATCGGCCTGTCGATTGTACGCTTCTGCGCAGAAACAATGGAAGATTTTCGAAAGAGCCAAGTGAATGCCACTGAACTGAACTCCAGCGCTACTACATAGCAAATTAAAAGGCAGGATGGGTGGGAGCGCCGGAAATAGCTCATCAACGAGCATTTGGTTCAAAATGTTCGACTTGCATTTCAGATGCGACTTCAGTGTGTAATTTCACCGGCAAATTCCTCAGTCGAAACCCTGCGCGGTGTGAAATAGGACAGAACAAACTGGGTTTCGCGACAGGCTGAATCTCTATCCTGTGACGATGTCGCACATTGGCCGAATTGCCTCACGCTTGGCGGACGGAATTGCGGGGAGGCTTCGGTGAAAGACGACGCTCAGAAGACCGGTCTTGTTCTACTTTACAGTTCAGCCCGCGGGGCTCCTTCCTATATTCATATCGTTCCGCCACAAATTCTCCGCGGTGGTGGGCTGGTTATCTGCGGCATAGGGACATATAGGTGCGACTGGACCCACGTCTGAAGATAAAAGTAGTGCAGCACCCATGGCCATAAGGTGGCGTTGATTGGTTGCCTCAATGGTCGCTCCGACCCGGAGATTGCGCAATATTCCATCCACACGAGACCGAGGCTCGACAGCTGGAGGGAGCTAGACAGCCCGTAACGCGAAGCCTGAGATCCGGAGTATATTGTACAGCGAGGAGGTGAGGAGAGGTAAGCGCCGCTGCGCACGATCCTGTCCTGTCGTCACAACAAGAGGAAGGTCGAAAAAAGGTAAATTGTGGGCGCTCATCATCCTCGTTTTCTTCATTGCCACAATGCAGTGTTGTGGCTGCAGCGCAAAAGGATATGACGCCGATGATACATTTCCAGGACCGCCGACGAGCGACCCAGAGAACTGGGACGACTTTAAAAAGCTTAGTCCCACCGAGTTCCTGGAATGTGAATTTGGACTATTCTTACCAACAAGGCCCGGCAGTGGATCGAAGGACGAAGAACGAACGCGAAGAATACGAGGTCAATGCGGGGCGCCTTGGCAATTTCTTCGACCAATACAGGATCAACTGCCGGGGAGAGGACGGAAAGGTTCGTAGCAGCTTGGTAGCAGCCACGTTGAACATCGAAGGAGCGCGGGGTATTCCGCAATCTACACAATCCAGACCAAGGTGAAAATACCGCGTGCGGATCTCGTATCGCGCACCGGACGCTGCCGACGGAGAATAGACGGAGGAATTCCACACGAGACTCTCCAAGCACGGTCGTCGAGGCAGGAGACTCGACTTGATTAGAGCTGTTCTCCCCAGGCCCGATGCGAGACGTAGAGGATCCGCGGTAGGTGATAATATTGCAGAGTAGTTCGCCACCTAAGAGCCGTGCCAATGACTGCCAGGGCAGGAGACGTCGAAGGGAAGAGCGCCACTATTTTCGCAGAGGGATCTGTTTTCGATCAACCTTCAAGCCCCAAAAGGGCTGCAAAAAAATCAGGGACGCTGTTTCAAGATCTACAAACTCTGTAACCGACAGAGAGAGGCGCGCGCGCGCTTTGCTCGACATCAATGAAATCGCAAAAGAGAAAACGGGAGAAGGGGCGTTACCTACTCGGCCGCCGTAAATGCCCCAGACAGGTGGAGCTATCTAATTTGAAGCCGCTGTTGAGGACAGTCGATTTCCTCCTCCTTTGTGTTGAATCTTGGACGCAGTTGAGGCAGGCGAGAAACACAGCAAGGGGCGAGCACGCAAGAGTGGCGGTTAGAGAATTGCACCCGACCATCATTTTTTGTGATCAACGCGTCCATCGATTTCCCATTCTATCTCCTCCCACCATGACCGACAGGCTCGATCTGCGCTCGACTTTGAAGGCAAGTCATAACGGCCCTCGTTTTAGTCCTAATTAAAGCGGTTTCTCAGCTCAATGACGGGAATGGAGTCCCCATCCTTGGTTTTGGTGCGCGAACGGAAGAATCTGTGGTCGGAGGAGATAGTAACTCACTGGGGTCTCAGGAACATACGAAATGGCTGGCAAGGAAGCGTATGATGCCGTTACTTGGGCGTTAGAGGTAAGCCCAACCCTGAACAGCATTGGGCGACGCGCCTCATTTGATTTCCTCAGGCAGGGTACCGACACATCGTGAGTGCGAATCGTTGGAAGGTTATTTTGGTGAACTCACAGAAGGAAAAAAAAATACGCAGGACTCTGCCACCTGGTACGACAACGAAAAGGAGTGCGGCCAGGCCATTTTGGACTTTTGCAAAGCAACAGGAACACCGCGAGCGGATGTTTTTTATACGACCAAGCTAAAGCTGAACGTCGATTACGAGGAGACTATCAAAGCCATTCAGTTCTCTCTCGATGAATGTGGGCTCGAATATATCGACCTGTATCTCATCCACGGCCCTCTCGGTGGCCCCGAAGCCAGGAAGGAATGCTGGCGCGCGATTTGCGATGCCCAGAAGGACGGTAAATTGAAGAGCATCGGCGTAAGCTGCTTTGGTATCCGACACCTCAAGGAAATACTCGCCATGGGTCTCGCGGTGCCCGCTATAAACCAGGTTCGTTCGTTTCCTTCTATTCTTCAATTTTGATCATCCGCCGTGGAGATCGATCTACACCCCTTCATGACGCGGTCTGAGATCGTCAAGTTTTGTCAAGAGCACAAAATTGCTTTAGAGGTACGCATGTTTGGACGGTAATGCCAAGAACCTCTTCCAACCTCATCCAGGCCTGGGCTCCGCTCGTTCGTGGACTGCGATTCGATCATCCGTCCGTCGCTTCCCTGGCTCGCAAGTACAACAAGCAACCTGCCCAGGTTCTCCTTCGATACTGCCTGCAGAAGGTTCCGACGTCATCCGCGTTCACTTTTTTTTTGCTGACTCCGCCGCCAGAATTATGTTGCGATTCCTAAATCTGTTTCGAAGACTCGAATTAAATCCAACACCGACATCTTCGATTTCGCATTGGAGCAGAAAGAAATCGTTGAACTGGATGGACTGGATGAAGGTCAAACTCATTGATTGCCGCTCATTCTCGCCACCTAATCAACCACACAGGTCTGGTTACTGACTGGGATCCCTCGGACTGCCCTTGAACGCTCGGCGACACCTTCGTCCATAGGCACCTTGTATCCTATAACACTATGCAAGCGTTACCCAACTTCGTCGGCATATTAGCAAGTTGCCTGAAGATATCGAAGCTTCATCGCCACTAGGATCGACGTTCATAAAGTCGCTTCGATGTTTAGGTTGTGTTGGCGCCGACTTTCCGTTCCCGGTGCCAGTTCGACGGTGATTCACTTTGCGCCAACTTCCCGGACCCAACCTCCGTTCCGCCCTTGCGGTCCAGTGATTTATTCTGTCCAACAAGCTTTTATTCCCGACGCCGGTGATCGCGATGTGCTTTATCTGGAACTAGTGGTGTTTCTTCGAGTGCGCGACGACTGAGGCATCTGAATTCGTGCGGACCAGGAGCTGAACGTCGAACATCTGAACAAGGCATCAACCCGCCATCTCGTCCGCGGATTTGGTTCTAAACATATGCAATCCTTGAGCATGTCTGAAGGCTACGCATTCTCGCGAAAATACCTCTGCAACCGTACGGAAAAGTATCTTCGATGTTCTCGGGTACAGCCAGCGCTCATATTTTTCTTACTATCTTCCAGGGCCAATCAAGAGTCCAACGTGGCTCTCCGACTCGAACATGTGGAACATGTACGTCTTGTCCTGCCTATCGGGTTCATCTTGTCGTTTTCTTTCTTCCCCTTGGCGGTCTTAAGGCCCGTACTCTGACAGGACACAGTGATTAGAACGGGATTACCCCGACCGCGGAGAAGAGGTCTGTTTAACTTGCGTTGAATATAAATACGGCCCGTGGTTCTGAACTTTCCCCCAGGTTGGCGCTCAAATCCGAGTAGTTACCAGCGCTGAGACAGACGGACCGTTTATCCCGTTCATAATTCTGAAACCGCCACCGAGCCTGGCTGCGTGTATGGGTTTTTTGTCGCGTCAAGTTATCGTTACCTGACGGCAACTTCACAGGACTCTAGGAATACCATGCTTTACCGAGGCCTTGTTCAGAACCCATGGACGACGGCATATCGGTAAATCTGGACGGCGTTTGAATGAACAGCATTGTTGCGATCGGCGACTAAAATAATTATTACCGTACTTCAAGGACTCGGAGCGCTACGACCGTCGACCTCGGTCGTTGGGAGCTGTTCGCCTCGCGAGCAATATCATTGTGCGTGCCCTGCGGCTCATATCGTATTTAGCAGCCGACTGATTCCTGAGCTTAGAGTGACCAGCGCATGAATCTAGGCTCGCCAGTCATGCGCTTCACGCCAGTCTCTCGCCAGGGGCCCGCAAGTACAACGTCGAATCCATCCCGATGAAGCTATCTCCGAGGTGTGGACGCTGTTCTCGGCAGCGGACGCTACGGTGTGTCGTGACTTGCGGGAGTTGCCTGGTCGCAGCCAGCTTTCACGCCTCGTCAGCAGTTTATAGGACGGGAACTCTATTATATGAATACGAGCGGGCTTGTATTGGGTCTACCACCCCAAATCAATGGTACCCTATACAAAGAACGTGCGACAGGCCATGGATCAGCCCACCATCTCCATCCTAACCCCATGGCATGTCGTGAACGTACTCCCGGAACTCAACCCTCTGTCCTCAATTCGACCCGAGATATTGCAGACGAGTACTCGGATAGGTGGCGTCTTGGACAGTGGGTTTTGCCGATATCCTGGTCGCCGGCGCTTCAAGTGCCGTTACTGACATTGATTGTGTTTAACTTACCGTGGAATTCTCAATTTAGATCCAGGAACGTCACTGAGAGGTGTGGGGGAGGATGTGGGGAAACCGACTGGTCAGGCAACTCGAATTCAACCTGGAAAAAGATCCAACGTGGAGTGGTGATATCCTCTCGCAAACCCATGATAGCCGAGGTTGAAAAAAAATCAACCAACCGGCGAGCGCGCGCACTTCAGTTTGAGAAATGGATGCTACTGGATTTGGGGATTTGCTTAGCTGGGTAACAACCCCATACGTAAATGCTGGGCGAAAAAAAACACGCCTCGGGGTTCGTATCTCCTCACGGAAGATGGAAGTCTTGATAGAACGATAAATATGGCGACGGTCGGCCAGCTGTACAGACCGCTGAGGGTTTAATCGACCTGTCTAAACATATGGGTGTAAAGTGAAGACGGACCGGCGGGATGTAACCCGAATTGCGGAGGCATTGACATCTAGGAAGTGCTGCAGCGCGGCATCCAAAAATGAGGGTCTCGCACCTGTCGCAAGCACGAGCTGCATGGGTGACACAGCGGCTTCTGTTGCACCCAGGAGAGAAGATGAATATGAAAAGAAGATTACCTGTATCGAATGAGGCATAGCGCGCGCAGAATCCCGGTGGACACGGGACGGTAGGAGCGATCCCAGATCTGCAGAGGAGCTAAACGAGCAATTTTAAAGTCTAGCGCTAAAATTCAATCTTGACGAGAGGGCGTCGCCGTACGAGAGAATAACGGAAATTGAATATATTCTGCGATTGCCAGGTGTGGGGGGGAGGTGTGTAGCGTGGCCAATGTCGAGGAAGGACTCGAGTGACGTGAGGACCCAAATCGGGGCCCGATCCAGCATCGTGTAACCCTACATTTGGGCGGCTTTGGCAGCGAAGAAGATCAGATTCTGGGTCATCTACAAGAACGCGCAAAAGTGGGATAAAGGCCCACAACCTCGTAAGCTCATCCCCATCTCTCATTGTCCGACAACCTCAAGCTCAGTGTCTAAATGTCCACCTCCCAGCCGACCGAGGGCGCGTTTTTTGGTTGCGTCGAGACCACCATGAATGCGCTCCGTCTCATCCATGCAGCGCGTCAAGGAGTCATCCCCCGCATTACTCGCCGCTTGAACGACGCCGAGCGCCGCACAATGATCAAGAGCGGCGCCGTTTTCGTCTTTAGCGTTGAAGAAAGCGGCATCAAGCGCTGGACAGGTGCGGGTGTCGGTGCTGCCTTGGTTGAATTTCTCATCCGACCCTGCGCTTTGCAGATGGGCTCCTCTGGTCCCCCTCCCGGATCGTCGGCAATTTTCTGGTGGGCGATATATTCCATTCAAACCACGAATAAACGGCTGAGCTTGCTCTTAGGTTTACCGCGAGATCAACGAGCGCACCAATAGTCGCGGCAGCCACAAGAAGCTTTACCCCACGGACGAGCCCTCACGGGCCATGTCTGTGCGTCCGAGCCAACTGGCGCGCCTCCACAATGCACTCACCGCCATCGCCGGCCTCCAGAGTAACGAGCATGGCACCTTCAAACCGAACGGACTCATCAAGAAGGTACGCTCGCTATCGGCCTTTTTTACCTACCCACTCGATGTACTCACCAAACCAGACAATCACCGTCACTATCGAGGGCTCAGACCTCCACCTAATTTCGTACTACACCTCGGCGGACCAACACTCCGGAAAATTGAAGGTGCGTCAATCGGCGGTACTGGCACTCGACTCGCAATTCACCCGTGCTCAGAGACCTACCACTCGTGCCGACATTATGGGCTTGCCCATGGATCCGCGCCTCTTTCGCGCTACGAATTTTCGTGTGCCTCCAAAGGTTGAGAAAGCGCCAGACGGCACTTCGCGTCTTGTGTGAGTGCGGGCACTGCGCGTCATGCGACAAACGATTTATTTCTCATTTTACAGTGAATCCGAAGAAGTCTCTGAGGTTGTTGAATGCAAAGTCGAGGACGAAACATACAGCGTCTCGCCGACGTCCTGGGGTTCAGACAGTAGCAACCAGGGCTCGCCGGTTGAAAACCCCTTCGCTGGTACTTCTCTCTACCCAGTGTCCTCTCACAGCACGTCGAGCTACCCCAGAGTGGGCCACAGCGACCGGTGGTCGATGCCGGTCGCTCCTCTGCGGCCAGACGCATGGTCATCCAGTTCAGGCTCGCATTCAACAGGGCACCATTGGTCCGGCCGCCGAGACCCGAGCCACACAGATTCCTGGAACTTGTCGTCCGCGCGCTGGCAGGGCGACACCTACCCTCCCGCCTCGCCCCCAACCTCGAGCGTCTACGTCGATCGCTCGCGCACCCGATCCAGCAACCCATATCCGATCCCCACACCCTTGCAGATCCCATCGCACCGGCGACTGGACTCGGATACATCCGCAGCAGGTTTGAACTCGCGATATGGAGGGGGGCACCACTCCAGCGCCGAGCCCCGCGTTGAAACCGGCTCGCGGCTGCCGTGGCTCCTTGCGACGGGGGATACCGACTCCAAAGAGGGCATTCGCGGGCATTCTGTCACACCCTTCCCGGCGCCGGCAGCGCAATCTCCCATTTACTCGCCCCAGGGCTATCACCGGCCGATGACTTCCCACTCGCATCACTCGCAGTCGTCCTACAGCTCGGGCTGGTCCTCGAATAGTTCAAGCTCGCTGGGCATGACCAGCTCGTCGCAGGGGGGCGCTCCATTTTCGCCGCCGTCCAGCATTCATTCCTACGGGTCTTCGTATGCGCCGAGCTCGGGCGGTATGTCCAGCCCCGAGGAGTACAACTCGTCGAACGCCGACGAATACGGCGATTCTTAGACCAGGGTTGGGGTGCGATGCGATTGGATTCGATTCATTCTTGATTGGGCGCCCGCTTCAGACGATTGGTTTCATTTTCTGTATATCCCTTCTCGCTCCTTGTAAATTAGCACACACGCAAGCCCTTGTCGTCGCATGACCAGCTAATCCACCCGATAGTCAGTAGAATACTCACGCGCTCTCATGTATTTCAAAAATAAATTGTGTGTTGTTTCTTTCCTGAAGAGGGACAGTGAGCCGACGTTCGGATTGGGCTCCGAGTAGGAACACACCAGACGCAAGCGACAACCTTTCCGCGAGACTCGGGGTCCCAGAATGCCGCTGCCGCATGTTGAATTAATTGCTTGGTGCAACGCACCGCACTCCGAGGCCCTGCGGTCGGCGTCTTCATGGGGTTTCTGACAGGGGGATCACCCGAAAGTATGCCTGGCGCCAGGGTGTTCTAGGTAGCAGTAGTAGTCATTGGTGGGCTTCATTAACTCCAGAGCGTTCACGTCACGTTCAGAGTTTAAGCTGCTGGTTCGCTGCTGGGAAGGCCGAGGTAAAGCGTCGGAGAACAGGTATTACACCGGAACTCACAACGGCGGCTTTCTCGACGAGCCTGGGTGGTTGGGATTTTGTTGGGTTGCAGTTGGGTTCAAGTCCAGCATAGAAAAATACAATATACCTCAAATTCGTGGTTCAACACACAGTAGTAGTCGACCGACTATGCGTTCCCGCCCGTTCGCCTCTCGATGAAACCTTTGATGTTCGCGTGGCCGTCGAGGGTGCCGAAAAAGCAGCGTTTGGCGGCGTTTTCCCATACCACCACGTCCAGCTGTCGTGCATAATTCAGGACGAGCTCGTAATCCGCCGGCGACGTGAACGCCGTGTAGAGGTACCCTGGATGTCCACCATTAATAACTAATAACAAAAAACGCCGTGTAAAATGAGCGCTGCGCACCTTCTTGAGACTTTAATCGATTCTTCTCGAGCTCCCACAATCGGATCTGATCTTGGACTGTGACGGGGAGCAGGGGATTCTGGGAGTGGGACGCGTGCGGCCTTAGCACGACGCGGCGAGTACGGAGGGTATGTACACCACGTACATTTTTCCGCATTTGTGGGTGCGCATGAGCTATTAGATAACTTATGATCTGGATTTTTAGCGATTAGAAATTAGACTGGTCGTGTAAAAAGTAGTCTAACGGGAGACACAGAAAGACAAACCTGTTCTGCCGAGATTCCGTTACTCAGCGCTTTCTTAACACTATCCCGGGTGATAGAGCCGACGACCAGGTTGGGAAACCGGTATTTCAGAGCTACGAAGAGGTTGAGGACGGCTGTTTGGAGCGGATTATCTGAATCAGATAATTAGACGGCGTAGGCTACAGAGCGAACGAGAGGAACACGGAGCGTACCTGTGTACGCGTACACCCGGTAGTTAGTTTCGAGGACAATAAATCCCTCTTTGGGCCCGGAGCTTGGGCCAATCGACGTGGGAAGCGGAGGTGAGGAAGATGTGAGTGTAGTGGCCAAACGCGTGGGGTAGAAACGTCGCGAAGAACGCTGGAATGAAAGGAGTGAGTGAGAAGCACTCCGCGACGCTGCGCCGCTGTACATGCACCCACATTGCGCTGCCATAGGAGGCCGTAATCGCGGAGATCATTCAGCATTGCCTTGTGGGTCGGCGAAGCCGTGTCTGTGCCATTCATCCCCTCGGTCGTGTATTCCTGCATGGATCCCGCGATCAGGGATTTTCTTTCAGGGCGAGGGCAGTACTGCTTACTCTACCAAGCTCCATTGTCGATAGCATGAATAGAAAACTTAAAACCTCGACCAGGTCCATACCGCGCTCCTAGTGACGTTTAGTCAGAGGGTGGTTGTCGTAAACTAGGTTCACCTCGGCTAGTTGAAAATATTGAAGCAATAAATCCCACAATTGCGCGTGGGGAGAGTGGAGAAGAAACTGGAAGCCTGCAGAAGTGATTTGAAGGGAACCGCTGCAGAAATGGCGTGATGTTTGAGCTTGAGAGGTACGGCAGAGGCACCTACTGAGCGTTTGCCATGAGGCCGCTCCGCTGCAGAAGGAATAGGACTTCTTTCGATGGTCGCATTGAATTCTGACCGCTACCGGAAGAAACCATATAGTGCAGGATTGTCTAGGCAGGGAAAATCAGCGAGTCTATCCACGAGAAGCGCGATTAGTGTACCTCCCAGCGTTCGAGGGCATATCCATCAAGTCCGTCGATGGCCATGGGCGGGTGCTTGTCATCCTTGGGCGCCGGAACACCGAAACTGCCAGTGGTGCCACTAGACGGACGAGACGATGAGGTCGGAGGCCACAAGTTATGCTTTTCGCCTTACCCCCCCGTCAGTGCCTGGCGCAAGCTCGTCTTGAAGGTCGGATTCAAAGCCAGCTTGATCGGAGACTTTGTTAGGATTTGGAGATTAAATAAGGCGGACAGAGCCATGTCATAATTTCTGGTGGCAAGGCTCAATGCCAACCAGCGCATAAAGAGCGCTAGGAGTACCGTTTCCCGTCACGGAAGACCCAAGCAGCCATAGTGGACGAGGCAATAGCGGATTCAAGCCAGAGAAGATTCATGATGATTTGCTGCTGCAGAGGTGCCAGAAGCCTAGGGGGTACTGTCAGGGGAAGACTTATATCTGGAAGCGAGAAATTCACCGGAATATGGAGAGGCATGAGGACGGTCTCTCGTACAGCCGATTGAGGGTTTTTTGTGACTGCGACTGCAGAAAGGGCAGCAGGGAGTGGGGGCTGTTTAGCTGCTCCACTGGGGCACTTATGTGCAAGGAAGGCATGCTTGCGACCACCGAGGGAGGGTACGGCGAGGAGGAGGAGGAAGAAAGACGAGTTTGGGGAAGGGACCGAAGACAGCCGAAAACATGTAAGCTGATGGGATTAACGGCATAATACGCGTTCCCTGAGCCCTCACACTTCGATGGCTCTCTCTGTGCACACTGCGGCGCAGAATAGTATGTCTGTCTGCTGCTCTGTCTCGCCTTCAGCGTCTCACCTACTATAGACCAGCTTCATGTCGTCCGCTCCCTCATCACAGAAGACCCAAAATTAATTAATTCCCTCGATGTGGTACAGCCGGCCCTTTCCACTTGCTACCCTCTCTCAAATTTCAACAGGATGAAAGGACCGCGCTTCACTGGGCTGCGTCCTCCGGATCTACCGAGATCGTGCGCTTCCTCATCGATAAACAGGCCGAAGTAGACCTCGTCGACAACAGCGGGTGGACACCCCTTCATATTGCTGGTAACTAACATATGACGGTGTCCATGCTTTCATTGATCTTCCCTCCCAGTTAGTGCGGGACACGATGAGATCGTTCAAGAACTCGTTGGTGCCGGTGCGGACGTTAATAGGTAATCGCGACCATGTCGTCGGTTTGACACGCATTGAATGGTTTTCTAGGAAGAACAGCAAGGGTCTAACCCCTTTGTGAGTGTATCGCTCCGTAAACCCGTTCCTCCATTCATTCTCTCCAGACACTATGCTGCCTCAAAGTCTCGGATCGATGTACGCTTCTGTCCGCGTTCTGTTGAGTTCGAGGCGCTGATCACTGTCCTGCTCAGATCGGAAAGCTGTTAATCTCAAGAGGGGCAGACGTATGTGTCTCCATCGTCGAACATGACCCCGCCGCCTCATTGTCCACGTCTCCCAGATTAACGCGAAAGATAAGGCGAACCAAGTCCCTCTGTATGCCCGCATCACTACTCCTTCTTTGGTCTTACTGACACACCTTCAGCCATCGCGCGGCAACCACCGGATCCTTGGGCTTCATTCGATTACTCTTGGATTCTTCCGTCCCTCCCAATAAAACACGGCTCAATAACGCGGACCGGATCGGTATGCAATGCACGCGAACTCTTTCACCGATGCTGAATTCCTCCTTTAGGAAACACGCCCCTCCACCTCGCGATGGACTCTGCGCACGGGGAAGCGGCGGTAGCGCTCATAAACGCGGGTGCTGACCGCGGTAAAGTACGTCCCGGCTTCCATCATTGTACAGCTATCGATAAGCTGACCCAACCACCTGCTCCAGTTAAATTTGGACAACGAAGCTCCGGAAGACGTCGAGGGGGTAGGAGGGTCCGAGCAGCGACGTGCCAAACAGTATGTGGTGGAATCGTGCGGCAAGCGCGACCCGTAGGGTGTAAGATCTGCGGGTGGAATTCATTTCGTTCAATCTTCGAAGACAGGTGGAATTGGGCCCGGACAGGCCCGGACATAACTGGGTTGAGATGAAACGGACCAGAGGAGCAAATCATTCCCGAGTTTATCTTGCCAGCAACCATCGACCGAGACGCCCTTGTCCAAATGTTCATGTTCAGTTCTTTTTCTGAGAGTGGTTGCTAACACCGCACTTCCGCTCGCCGTAAGTCGACGCATCAACGGATTTCAGCATCTGATACAGCGCCGTTCATTTGAAAACAGTTTTGCTCTCGAACTACCCGTGTAAGAGGTCCAGGTTCCCGCAAGTATATGTGTTGATATCTCCGAAATAGGATACCCCGCCGTTTCATTCGCGACGCCACCGCCGAAGGCGCGACCATCACAAGTTGCGGGTATACAAGTTCCGCGATTCAATGGCGCCCTCGTCACCAAGTTCTTCCTTTAAATGCGACGACATTCGTAGCTGTTCTCTAAGCTAGCCTTCACCCAGAACGAGCTTTGGTCTTGTTCGCCCGCCTCCGCCTAAACAACAAGCTGGGTCTTGTTGTTCCCCCTCGCACCTATCTCATCCTATCCACCGTCGACCTCGCCCTTCTATCCAACTTTTCAAACCTCACAACGCTGCTCACCCTCTTCACACTCGTCCATCAATAAACCCAACCACACCCAGCCAAGTTCAAATGCGCGTCACATTCATCCGTGCCGTGATCCTCGTCGTCGCCGCCACGCTCACCAGCGCGGCCATCATTCCGCGGAATCCCAGCCATGGAGGGACCGGGGATGGCGCGAGCAGCATGCGCGGGGGCAAGGGGAAGAGCCGCGTGCATCCGCGGGATCTCCTCCTCGCTCCGGACAACGCAGATATACCCCAGCGGCGCGTGGTGGAGAATCACCCCCCGCCACGAAGGCATGCGCGCGATTTTTCGCGCCGCGACATTGAGGTGGTGGAGGTTAGGGACGACGAGTTGGATGAATTCGAACCGGAGACGCCGAAGCATCGCCGTCGGCATGCGCGGGATTTTACTGGTGAGGCTGTCGAGCCCGACGCTCACAGGAATCTACCACCGGCGCGACGGACGCATCCGCGCCAGTTCCGCGCGTATGACTGAGGGTGGACAAGAGCAGCGTGGGATTGAAGAAATGCGGAGAAGGAACGTTGTCGATTGTTACGAACTGTTACGACGGACTCCGGGCCAGTGGTGGATAACATAGTGTATGTTTTGCGACTGCTGCGAATATCATTGTGTGAAAGGCTAGTACCTAGTGGCTCCCCAGGGTCGCCTCTAGAATAATGAGTCTTCAAGGGCATCTACCACAAGAGTGGATATGCCGGGATCAGATGTTGTGTTGACAAAGTCCCACGGTTGAATTTGAATTAACTCAAGTTGAACTTTGTCTCTGCGGCGCGGTTCTCAAATACCTCAGTGTACGCTTGGTCGCCGGACTGCTTTGGTTGATTTCAGATTTTATTGGGCTCAATCGGTGCGATGCCAGCGACATGAACAACCTAACGGCGATTCCGGCGATCGAGCAAAGGCCAGCCGAGCGCGCCGCAGGAGACCAAACACAGACAACATTTCACGCCAGTCTTGACTCTCGCTCATACCACTACCTTCTCTTTCACGCAATGCCCATACCACCCAGGGTCCGCAAGGACCTCCTCGCCGCATCCTTGGAATTCGTTGGAACAACATTCTTTCTCCTTCTCGGTCTGGGCGGCATTCAGGCGGCATTCACGGAAGAAGGTGCAAGTGCGAGCACCGTTACCCAGGTGGAGCAAAACTTGTATATATCGACGTGCATGGGCTTCTCGGTCCGTACACCTCATCGTCTGTCCTTGTCGCGATGCTCATGCTTGAACCCTTTAGCTCCTTGTTTGCGCCTGGATTTTCTTCCGGTGAGTTGAGCTAGATACGCTCTGTGTGTAGAACTTACACCGTCTGGACATTCAGAATTACTGGCAGCTTGTTCAACCCTTGCGTCACGGTTTCTCTTGTGTTGCTCGGGATCGTTCCTCCATTCCGCGGACTGCTGTACTTTATCGCGCAATTCCTGGGCGCCATCACGGCCTCTGCACTTCTCCTGAGGCTAACGGGAACCCTGTCCGTGAAGTACGACAATACCTCTGTCCTTGGGCGGACGCCTTTCTCACCGTCGTGTGCAGTACCACTCTTGCCCCTGGTACCACCCCAACCCAAGGCGTCTTCATCGAAATGTTCATCACCTGCGCCCTCGTCATCGCTGTTCTCATGCTGGCGGCCGAGAAGCACCAGGCGACTGCATTCGCCCCCGTAGACTCCCTCTTTTATACCTCCCTGCACGATGTTCATGCATTTACTAGGTCGGAATTGGTCTCACCTTATTCTCTTGCCATCTGTAAGCACGTCGCATATGGTATATCGCCTTGTAAACTAAGACGAACCACAACAGATTCGCAACTGTATACACCGGAGCCAGCATGAATACCGCCCGATCTTTTGGCCCTGCTGTTGTTACTGGATTTCCTACTTCGAACCATTGGGTGGTGCGTCATTGTGTTGTTCTCTCATATCGGGCTATCGATGTACTCAATTTCGGGAATTAGTACTGGGTGGGCCCATTCCTCGGGAGTATACTCGGAAGTACATTTTACGCCATCTGCAAACGGTCAGCTTCCTGGCATCGCGTGCCACGTGTCTTCTGACCTGACCACGACATCCAGTTGTAAGTATTGGACGCTGAACCCAAACCAAGATACGGACGATTACACGAAGTCGCCCGACGACCCCGTCCAGCTCGTTACCCAAGCCATTACCGATTTGCCGGCCGGTCAACGCCTCCCGAAACTCAGCGTCTCGAGCGGGACTTCTGGACGGAGTGGGTCAACCTTGGTGGCTGAGAATACCACCACTGGCAGCGCTGTATAGACTGGGTGCGGATTTATCGTAATTTTTAGAGTTCTGGCGCGTCTGTTTGACCTAAATTAGAGCTGTATTTGGTTCACGTGATCGTGTTGTAGATTTGAACCAAGAACATTTTGAACCGGTCATCTGACAATTTCACTTCGATTGGCTTAATTCCCTTCCCTCTGTCCTTGTACGGCGCAGATGATCTTTCACCTCACAATGCGCATGCAAAGAATGTATTCTTTGGTTCGGGCCGTGCGCCGTCTCTGTCAAGGCCAAGGAGCTATTGCTTCTATCTCGGCAATATTGCGACTTTTGCTCTCGTATTGAAGGGCTGCGAAGTTCCCGCATTTCCCCTTACATGGCGTTCTTAGCTGAGGTAGTACGGACCTCCGCCTGGTTACACTGTCATATGGTTCATTCCTCGCGCGTCCCCGCTGTTGCCCCGAAAGAATGGCGCAAGACTCTTTAAATACCAGCCGCTGCAATGAAGAAAGACGAAGCTGGAGAGCCATGATTTTCCTGTCCCTTCTTCACGTCCTCGCTACTATCTCTATCACTGCTCATGCCCACCCTCTCGACCACGAACCCACACGTACCGTCAAGACTCCTGATGCCACCTCGAATTGTTTTCCTGCGCTAGGTGGGAGTGACCAGGCATGCTGGAACCAGTCGCTGACCCCTCGTTCCAGGCTTCACAATGCCATCTACCACACCATCCAGCCTGACCAACTGGTGGTGCGATCCGAGCACCGAGTACGGCTTTGTCGGCTTCAGCTACGAGGTTACCGCCTGTACGCGCGCCCTCCCACCACGCATCGTCGCCATTGCGCCTAATTCTAACCTACCTAGGCCAAAGTCTCACACAGCTCCGGAAGGACTTTCTCCAGATACGGCAGACTTTCAAGGGCCGCTATATTCGCATGTATGGATTCTGCGACAGGACCGGTGCGTCGCGGGAGATGCTGCCAGTGGCTGCAGACGGCTGAATGATTTTCTTTATTCTTAGGGTTTTAGTAAGGGCATTTGTTCCGCCCGCTTCTCGATTGCTGGGTTAATTTGTCGGGGCCCTTCTAGCAACGATATCGTGGACGCCGCCTGGGGCGCTGGCGGTGAGTTGAACAGTGGATGAACTTCAATTAGACGCGGTGTGCTTAAAGCCTAACGCAGTCGGCGTACATGCGCTAATTTGGGTGAGTCGGAAGTTGGGTTCGATTTAACCTTTCTTGAGGGTATTGATGATATAAATAACAGTTTGGCTTCGACGGTACGGACGAATGGATGGGCAGGCGCAATAAGTTGTTGGGGATCCTCCACTCGAATCCGAAGGCGAAGTTCGTCACAAGGGCCCTGCAATTTGGCAGCGAGCCGTTGTTCGATTCGGTGAGACCATTCTAATCTTAACCTCTCGCTTTATTTATCTCTTCGCCAGGTTCTGGACCCTCCCGTACTCGCGGCGCAAGTGACTGCGGCCAAATCCAACCTGTCGAGCCTCCACATCCCAGGTCCGTCTCCACAGCAATAGAACTCAGTAGATGCTAACCCTAACAGTTACCGTCTCTGACATGGCGTATAGCTATCAGGTGAGAACTCTGGTCTGTGGCCGTTCTACTGTAACTTATTTATCAACGGCGAAAAACAGAAGGATGAAGATGACGGCGCGCAAGATGTTCTGGACGCAATCGACCTCATAGATGCCCACATGTTACCCTTCTTCTCCACCGAGGCATCGACCGGTGAGTATTTGAGAATCTTCTGCCGCTGGTGGCTGATTTCCATTGCAACAGCGAGCAAGTCGTGGCCCATTGTGTTGACCGATCTCAACTGGTTTATTGACAATGGCGAAGGGAAGAAGATATATCTCAGCGAGGTGAGCGTAGCATAATCTCTTCGACTCGCAAGTGACCTAATGGATCGCAGAACGGCTGGCCCTCTGTGGTAATTGCGTGGTACAGATACAGACCTCGGGTGGAATTAATCAGATTCTAGACCTCTGACGGTGTTCAACCTAACAGTCCATCGGCGGTAGCCAACGTCCAGAATGAACATGTTCGTGATTCCTTTGACTTGAGTCGACGCGCCGCTAATAATGCTGCCTTCAGGATTATTACTCACTTTTAGATGCTCACTGTGAAGACTTCAAAGCAGTGAAAGGCGGCGGCGTCGGTTGGTTTTGGCACATTTACACCGATGGTGCGATCCTAGCCTCCACAACGAGATCTGGCCTGATGAGTTGCTTGCCAGATATGGAACCGGGCTACGGTCTTTACTCGACGAGCGGGAAACTCAAGTTCCCATTCAGCCCTAGGACTTCGTGTTGAATACTGGACCTGAGCATGACGTCTCTGGTTTCCAAGTGAATATATTGCTGTTGACACACTATGTACTGCTGGAACATTTGAACATCGCCGCCAAACCTAAATTTCGCCGCCCAATATAATAACGTCTAGTCCAAGCCGGAGGCGGGTACGCCCGCAGGAGCCAACACGCGCCGTGCGGGCTGCGCTTGTGCAGGTCCACCGAACATGGAAGATAGCATGTCTCCCAAAGGGTTGCCTGCTTGGCTGCGCGGAGGCGCAAGGGCAAAGTACAAAGTGGACACTTCGGTCAATGCCTGGGACGGGGTCAGTTAATCTAGGCGGGGAACAAAGGAAGGGAAAGGTACCTGTCGGACTTCGACTGTAGCCAGTAAACCACCCCGACTCTGATATGTCCCACAGAGGCGCACCCAGCTTTCTCGAACAGCCTTGTTCCGCTCGCCTTGTGCGCGCTGACAGGTCAAGACCGCAAGTTGGGCGAAATTTACAACCGGATCTTTGACGAGGATGACTTCAGCGTCACCGACTTCCATAGTCGTATCTGACGCTCGGGGTAGAGCGGCCACAAAATGTGTTATGAAAGTACGGGCGCCGAGTATGTTGCCGTTTAGCAGGTATCTGTAGAGAGCAACTCAGGAAAAGACAATACGACTGGGACGAGCAAACAAAACTCACGGTAGTGTTCCTCGTAAAGCAAATGCACCGTGCGAGGAGGGGTCCGCGGCCGACCACTCGATGAACATATCTGCGAGAACACGAGCGCTGTCTCGCTTGCTCGAGGCCAGCAGATGCGGCTCTGCAGCCTCAAAAGCACCATCTGACGCAATGATTAGAGGAACATCGTAGTCGGTAAAGATTGGGTGGCACCTTTGAATAGCAGTTCCCCGACGTAATGCTGCAGTTCTGGATCGCCCGCAGGACACGAGCCGTGTTTGGCCGACCACCTAATTTCTGGGTCGTCAAGCCCACTCCCACAAGAGAGGGTGGAGCGCCTCACGCGATGGATTTATCGATTATAGTCTTTCTCCACGCACCCTCCGATCCCGAGAGCGCAATGAGCTGCGTTAATCTCCCTATATCATGACATTTAGCCTTCCTTGCTTGGTGCGGAATCTGTCTATCACGCACCTCTGCTTTCATCGGAAACAGTCTCCCCTTTGGTCTCATAGACCTCCAACAAGAATGCCGTCAAATCAACCCCACTACCGGACTGTCCCGCCTTGAAGAGCTCCCTGGCGCTTTGGAAAAGAACGTCGATGGCTGTATCGTACTGGCCGGATTTTGAGTATCTCGATGCAAAGGTCCGCGCTTTTTGGTGTGCTTCGTAAGGAGCGGATGTGATTAAGGGCAATATAGCGTTTAGAGCGCGGGTGGAGGAGGAGGGAGCCATGTCGATTGTGCGCGTGTTACGTGGTTTGTTTGGCAACGGGCTTGAAACCCACGTCCGCCTCTTGTCCTCAACCACGATGCCAATTTGCACGACATGCACCTCAGCAGTGCCTTTCCTCTATACCGTCTACGAATCTGCCGATAACCTTCGCCTTGAGCAATGTGTTAGTAGTTTATGTGTGCAATTGTCCATTATTCATGCGAGCCAGTAGCCAAACTGCCCGGATACTGCTGGCATTCAACAATTCGCTGATCCTTATGTTGAACACGACTCGCTAACTCTTCTCTTGGACCTAATTCTCCTTAAACGGGGCGTCTATCGTCATCTTCTCTACAATCGGGGGGCTGAACCGCGGAAAGCAACTTCCGGAGCGGCTGATCCTCTACCGAAAACAGCGAAACCCCAGGAGAAGGAAAAGGTACAAGGGATTTCTTTTTTCAGACGTGGTCGAAGACCAAAGTGTTGTCCAAAATTTACCGCTTTGAATTCGAATTGCTCCCATCCTAGAAACTACAACTTACCCGCGTTTTTGTACCCTCTAGATGCGATGGTTGACTGTTCTTCGCCTCGGGGTGCCAATCTTATGCGTAGATGCCTGTTCGTCAACCACACTTCCCTTCAATTTGTTTCTGTCTAACTCTGCGCAGTTATTAGATGGTGTCACTTAAGTAGGTCTTTTGTCCCTGACCATCCTCAGTTCATCAATTGGTACAGACCCCAATTTACCACCGGATATATCGCCATGGACAAGAGAGACGATGAGGGCCCTATTCCGGACTTTTGTCGGTGTTTCCGTAGGTTGGTGCTTCCAATGTCAACCCTTCCGGCTGTCGAAACTGACCTTGTCTCAGAAACCATAGCATTCCATCTCGGCGTGCTGTGCGCATGCTATGTAGTTCTGGGAGTCGCGGGTTGGTTGGGTTCACGCCGTGTCATGTCCGACATCCGGAGAGAGTTTCGCTTCTCGCTGATCCCCCTCACACTGTTCTATTCGTCCCTGACGAAACTCTTTCTGCTCTTCCTACTGACAATTTGGCGTCCATCGGCCGGTTCTGCGCCCCGTCAATCGAACTCTTACGCCTTCCAGCTCTTCGACGACGACAAGGTGGACCGAGAATGGGTTGTGCGTAATGTCCTCGGCGGGATGTCTGCGGGGTTCGGCTTGCGTGGTGGGCTGTTACTCGGTGCTGTTGAATCGCTAACTCACTTCGCATTAGTTGTCCTCGACTCCCACCCTTTCTTCACCACGATAATCATTATCTCGGGATGGGTAGTGAAAACAGCCGCCTCCCATCTTGTGAGCCGCTGGGTCGGAGGAGACGAGCAGATGGGAGAAGCCTGGTTGGCATACAGCATCCCGTGAATGTACATTGAATGCAACCATTTACCTGCCCATTCGCAACCGAACTGGCCTCGAATATGCAACTTGGCGGTGCAATGTCCCATCAAGCGGGCCTGAAACCAATTGAACTTGTCTAGTCGCAATGTCATTCAGAATATGGCGGTGCAGATTAGTCGCTGTATACGACGTCTTGCATGCGCGGCCCGAGAATTCATCAAACGTCACAAACCGGGCTAACGGAGACCCACTAGGGAAGATGGGCTGACACCCAGAAAATACGCGCGTTTGCTCTTAAACCATGTCGGCCGCAGCAAAGGAGCCGGATCCCCAACCCATGGTCGACCAGCTCGATGCCCCGCCGCAATACCGGTTATACAGACAACGTTTTCTCGGGCTGGCGGGCTTCGTGAGTAGACGCGTGTTGTCCTACTTCCATTCTGCCATCTCATTCGTATGCAGGTCGTCTTGAATATTGTCAGCGGATGGCCCCGTCCGTGGTTCGGTTCGATAGCCAATCAAGGTTAAGAAACTCAACATCTCGTCACCCGCCTGCTGATATTGCGCCTCAGCATCCAGCGAGCTTGGGTACAGCCTAGACAGAGTCAACTGGCTCGGGAATATCATGACTTGCGCCTGCATGCCCGTCGTTCTGGCTATCCCCGGCCTCGCGACGCGCTTCGGGCTACGAAAATCTGTGCGTCTATTTAATGCATATCCTGCTCAATGTTGAGAAATCAGTCCAGTGTTTTATTGGTGCAGGATCTATGGTGATTGCCTCGTGGATTAGATACGCTGGGACACACCATTCGCTTTCTTCAAATCAGTCCTATGCCCTCGTCATCTCCGGTCAGCTATTCAGTGCAGTCTCGCAGCCTATATTCCTCGTTCTCGCGCCGAAATATTCTGAGACTTGGTTCGATCTGAGGGGGCGGACGGCTGCCACGATGGCGATATCTGTCGGTTCGTCAGGCAGTTCGCTCCTGTCCCTTGAACTTATCTATTCCTGTGCAGCCAACCCCGTCGGCGGTGCCATTGCCCAGTTGATATCGTCACGATTCGCGTCTGTGCGGCAGTCGGTGAGTACCGTGTCGTGCAACTTGCGACGCGTCCTGATTGTTTCGATTAGATCTTAGGCTTGGGTAATGGCTTTCTTTTCCTCCTGCTTGCTTATTGGGTGACCTAACTTGTCCGAAAGCCATCGTTTCAACAGCTATTGCTCCGTTCGTGCTGCTGATAGGTGACAGCCCTCCGACACCTCCAAGTACGTGCCTTGTTGATTCTCCCCGTCTGTGGATTCGCTGTCTTAATTTGCAGCATACTCGGGATCAACCGTGTCCCCGTCCTTACCTGTTTTTTTGAAAGCATTACTCGGCCAAGACGTGCCCGCAGAGTCCCACATGAGCCTGCGGGAACGAATAGACTTTGCTGTTCTCCTCCTGATCTTTGGCACGCTGGTCGCAACGTGAGCGGCCCCAGATGACTAATTGTTCCGAGTGATTTACCGTTTTTCAACCCATACGTAGAGCCAACGCATTTGCTCTACTCTCCGGGCAAATTATGGTTCGTCGCATTCCCCTCGCTCATAGTTCACCCTAAATCTGTTTATCAGGCACCGCAGGGCTATTCCGACCACGACGCAGGCCTAATGGGTGCTACGCTGTTGTTATGTGGGATCGCGACCGCGGCGGTCACTGCGCCTCTGTTCGATCGTGTTTTCACGTCTGTTATTGTCACTTCCCTCATTTCTATGACCAGGTACTCACAAAATGTGCTGCAGATCCCATTTGGCCCGCACCACGAAGAGTCTGGTCCCGATTGTTGCTGCTGGTTGTGCGTGAATCTATTTATCCATCGCCGTCTTCTCCGACTCAGGGGGTTCGATTTGCCAGGGTTCTCCTTGATTTGGGCGGGTAAAGCATATTTCATTGGGGTTGAGGACGTACTCTTCGCTGACCTCGACCGGCAGTTAGACCCCACAATACCGCTGCTCTCTTTGTGATCATGGCGGTAATAGGTGCTGCCTCCGTGAGTCGTTCATTATGCTCGCAATCAATACTGATATAGTCAGCCTCAGCTGACGCTCCTTCCCGTGGCCCTCGAGCTCGGATGCGAGGTGACCCGCAACGCCCAAGCAAGCTCTGCGCTACTTTGGTTCACGTCCGTAGCATTTTGACGGAAATTATCTTGGATACTGAATGCTTTTTCAGTGTGAACTTATTCGAGATCATATTCGTGCAAGGTTTGCCAGTTCTTCAGTGAAATACTAGCGCGTAGGACTGACCTCGCTGTAGTACAAGGCGCCCTCCGGGCAGGGACTAACGGTAAACCACCGCTGAACATGCACCGGGCCCTCATCTTCAACGGGGCATTTGTTTTGGCGGGCTCCGCCTCGGTGTTTATACTCCGCGGGAAGCAGGTCCGCACAGAGCTGGATGAACAGATGCACCAACGGTCTCGACAACCAGAGGTGCAGCTACAACCTGTTTCGTCGAACATGGTGAACCAGGAGACGGTGGTTGTATAATATATATTTAACCAGTAGCGTAATACTTAATCGAATGAAAGGCTACAGTCAGTTGGCCAATATATCTATGACTTGGCATGCATTGCGGGGGGTGGGCCGTCCACACGGGTAGGTAGTACGTGGGTAGGATCGCACGGTCCCACTTACAGCGTGTTGAACTCGATCATGATCAGGAACTGAACGCCCATTCCCCCGATTGAGTTTCAACCATTTTGTTGAAATCGAAACTGTCATTCATTCGGCCAATTGCCACATTGTACCACATACACGAAAGAAAGAGGGATAATCGCACTTCGCCAAAAGACACTGTTCAAGCCACAGCAATAGGAAGACCCATCGCCTTCCTGCCAATCGGCGCCTCCACATCGTCCGCAGTACCCAACCCAACGAACCCAACGCCGGTGGTCGCAACCGGAAAGTCGGGCGGCGGCGCACCCTTGAGGAACTCCTCCTTCTGGCGCTCGACGTAGCGCGCGTTCGCCGGGGTGAGTGGGACGGCGGGGATGTACATTACTGGTAAGTATAATTAATGTGATGCGTCAAATTGAATTTGAACCAGAAGTTTGAGATATGGGGAGTGTGGAAGGAAGGAAGGCGTACCTGCGGAATCTTCGGAGCCTGTGTGCTCCTGTTCGACGGAGTGGACGACGTCGCAATGCCAGAAGACGGTGTCTGTGGTTTCGAGGTCAGTATTTATTTACGCCGCCATCTTCCGTTGGTTTACTGACCGCCTGGGTTGACATCGGGTATCGAGGTCATCGTGGCATCGAGGAGCAGGTGCTACATGCCGATTGGCGAATGAATAGATACCAAGTAGGTTAGAATAGCGTACCGGATGCAACTCATTCGTCGGGTGCGGCCCTCCAAAGCCGTTCTCGCGAGGGAAGATCCCAGGAAAGTCGGACGTCGACATGTCTGTCGCAAGGTCGTCAATAAGCATTCGTTCATCTTCAGACTGAGCTGGTTGAATTACATACCAAACACCCAGCTCTTCGCGTCCAGGATTTCCTTGGAGTCGGGGGCGACGAGGGGGCGGAAGAAGGGGCGCAGGATGATGTAGGCGTTCGAAAGTAGGACGTCCGGGAAGACTTTGAGCGTTCCTTGCTTGGGGCCGGTTTTGCTGATGAACGCCGTGGACGTTAGAACGGTGGAGTGAAACGCAATTCGAGAGCGCGCGCACCTGATGGCCAACCATCCCTGGAATGTCCTGAATACACTCGACTATATTCGTACGTCAAAATCACGCCGCACCAGAGGAAGTGAATAAATCACTCGCCTGGTTGGGGCGACGATACAAAGAAGTACGCGCTTCGAGACGCGGCTCGAGAGCATAGGGGTCGTGCTTCGACCACGCGCCGGATAAAATATCCGCAAAGCATGCACGGAAATTCTCATCCTCCCAGCGCTCGATGGATCCGCCTACAACAAACAAAATTCAGCGTGTGTAACTAAAATGACCGGGCGGCATACCATCGATGTGGGGCGGGTGACGAGCCCATTCAACGCCAGGGTGTCGGATGCGGAACCGGTCTGCGTAGCTGAGGGGCGTCGCAAGATCCACGCCGTCCAACTTTTGTCCGCTGCTGGCGTGATATAAGCTATTGAGCCACGTCGAAGCCGCGAGCATGTTGGGGTGTGCGCGGGCTTGGAGCTGCGCCTTGGTCCAGCTGCCATACCGTTAGCTGATATAAAGCGCTCCGTTCCGTTATCTGCGACCTACTAGAGGTGGAAGAATTGTTTGTCGTCCTCAGGGAATCCTGCAAAAGCGTTGAATAAGAGAGCCAGGAAGGCTGAAAAATCAAGCACCTTCGGACTGTGGGTTAGCCTTGATGAATTCCTCCAGACTCGACTTCCAAGCCCGCGCCTGGTCGTCGTCGACGACGTCCTTGATAACAACCGTGCCCTTGCGCTTGATGTCGGCGATCTGAGCCTCCGTCAACTTGTCCAGGTCCGCAAAAGCCACTTGCGGGATGTACTGGACGACACTGAGCGCACACTACCACAGAAAGAACTGGGAAAACCGCACCGCAGAGCCCTCGCTCGCGATGGTCTTGGTGACCTTGTCCAACTCGGTCAGAACCTCATTCCATGCCTTCGTGAGGTCCTGCTCAAAGTTGGGGTTGGTAGCGGCGATGGCACGCTTGATTTCGGTGAACCTGGGAGGAAGGTCTGTGGCCATGGTGCGCGTTAAGGAAGAGGGCCTTGAGGCGGGAATGAGGCTGTATATAAAGGAACGGGCATCGGACCGAAGAAGGATTATCCGAGGTTTCGCCGGTTCATTAGCTACAATTTGTAAATCCCGTCCTGCAGCTGACCAGTTGACGTTCTTTTGGACTGTAAACTGGACAGTGAGAAACGAGGCAAGGACTGCGGCCGGGTTCAACTTGAACCAACTCCATCTGGAAAGTTCAGGTGATATTTTTTTCCAAAAATTGTATTGTCTGTAAACAAACTATGCGTTACACGCATCGTCCCAGACGCTCTTGACCGCAGCCCAGTACCTCTCGGGGTAAAGACGCGCATGAGAGACATGGGGGCTCTTCTCAAAGCAAACGCTCCGGACGTCAAGCCCTTCCGCCGCAGATTGCGCGGCATGCTCTGCAACGTCAACCCAAGGAACCATGTTGTCCATCTTCGAGTAAAGGTACAACCGCGGCGTGCGTGCGTCGATCCAAGGTACGACTTGGGGATTTCGCAGAGCACCCATCATGTGTCGAATGGGGTTGGGGCGGCGCAGGAGTTCACCCAGGAGTCGCCACAGAGAAAAGACGACGAAGAAGGCGCCTTTGGCGAGGAGTCTGACCCATTTGTTTTTTATTGGACTGACGACGGCGAGCACGCCCTTGGCCATTGTGTCGCCGCCGGGGGCTGAATCGATAATGAAAGCGCTGGTAGGTCGAGGAGTCTCGGTTGAGATAGCGGAAGGGAGCAGCTTGGCGAACTGGGTGAGATGGAATGCCCCGCCTGTAATCATGGTCAGGTGGATTTTGGAATATTCCGTCGATGTTCGGGCACTACCTACCATTAGAAAAGCTGTGGGTCAGAATTCGTTGGCGATTCTCTAGGCACCCGAGCGCGTTCAACGTCTCGATAACGGGCCGGAAGCGAGTCCTCTGTTGTCAGTCAGACGTGAGCAATGGCGAAACACCCACCCACGAATGGCAAACACTCACGAGCACAGAAAGGGGACTCCAGAAGACGGAGAGATGGCTTCGGACCAGGATTATAGTGGCGCCGGGGTATATTTCTCTGTATGCTGCGGTGTACTTGCGCAAGTGGGAGAACTTGGCGGACATCCAACCGAAGATGAGGATAACCCTGTATCCGAGTCGGCGTCAGTTTGAGTCCAGTTCCAGGGCCAAGTGCTCGCGCACGTCGGGTCGGTTGGAGACGAAGGGACAGAGTCAGAGACTGGTGCTTGTATATAGGCATGCTGGCCGAGCGGGACGAAGGACTGGGTGGAGGAGTCCATCAAGTCAAGAGTAGAACAACTTGAAGTCTCGCTTGACTTTTATTGGGGAGGATGATTGGATTGCATCTGATAATTATGGGGATCACCGGTTGAATCCGGCAGATAGGCCGATGGCTCGCCACAGTTGGGGTTGACCGCTTGTGGACTGCGAACGGTATTGTTGAACGGGAAAACAGGACAGAAGCAGCTGGAAGACGGTGAGCAGATGTTGAAGAATAATGATTTTCGGCATTGTCCGACGCCGATTTAATGTGTCGACTCGGCCATCACTCACGCTTCACTGCCACACCACTTGTGACTCACGTGCCATTCCTCCTTCCTGCGCGCTATGCTGTTTTGCCCAACCTGCGCCAATATGCTCACGATATACGACTCCTCCGGGCTGAACACCTGGGCTTGTCAATCATGCCCCTACCAATTTCCAATTACCATGCAGGTACGAGTCGAATCAAGTTCATCCAAAAAAAACCCTACTGAAGCATCCGACAGCACACATCTCGGACATACTTCAAGACCAAACGCGCGGGAGACATGAGGGACGTGCTTCAAGAGCTTGAAAGTAGCGCATCTCGGACTGAAGGTACGCCGCGTCCGCTTGAATATTGAACCCAAGGCTCATTCCGCCGCGAATCCGCAGTTGAGTGCCAAAGATGTGGACACGGATACGCGTACTTTAACCAGCTGCAAATTCGCTCAGCTGATGAACCGATGACGATTTGTTAGTCCTACCACAGTATCACTTCCCCTCTGCGAACCGAAGCTAATTTTCGTATAACAGTCTACAAGTATGTTGACTCTCGAATTTCTGGCCGACTGACTGAAGTACTTGCAGATGCGTCTCGTGCGGTACGGTCCGGCGAGAAAATTGAGTGGCGTCTGCTGCTCCTGTGGTTCAGGAAAATGTATGTATGCTGTGATGATTATTTGGCGAATTATGAAGGCGCACCCAGCGCCGGCGATTATGTCTTCAAATCAGCATCCCGACTAACGGCGCGCTTAAACATAAGCGAGCCCCCACGTGGAGGACAATGGTCATCGGCTAAAGTCACAACGAACCTACATTAGGAAATCGACGCTTTGGTGCTTTGAAAAAGCGACCCATTGTCCGTTGGTTTAAATACCGCAGGTTGGTCGTTGGACGAGCTACCCCTTTCCTCCCACTTTCTACCAACTCGCTAGCTCGAGCCTACTATTTTCACGCTTCCATCAACGCCTTATTTCTCCCATCATCATCATCATGTCTACTCCCTACGCCGCCATGACTCTCGAGCAAATCACCGCTGAGGATCGTTACATGGATTTCTCGGACCGCGTTGAGGAGTCCGTTGTTGAGCGCCGGACCTCAATGGACAATGTATGTGCCTCTCACCCTCGACCCCCAACGACTTTTTGAATTCATATTGTGTATCCACAGATCTTCGGTGGCTCCTCATTCCGCGCCGGTACCCCCTCCGGCCTTGGCCGCCACAGCTTCAGCTTCGGCAGCTCCGACTACGACTGGAGCTCCGTGCGCAAGGCGACGCAGGAGCGCTCCACCACACAACCCCAAGTCGGGCTGGGACTCCAGCGATTCGAGTCCTTCAACTCCAACTTCACCTCGATGACGGGCGACGAGCTCGCCGACGACTCGGAGGTCGAGCCCTGGGCTACGGCGGGCAGCGACAGCCGGTTCGACTTTGGCTTCAGCAGCGCCCTCCGCGAGTTCTGTTCGTACACCGTGCCTCGCCGGTTCCTTCCCTCGGAGGACGACGAGGCTGAGGAGGACGCTGAGATGGACACCGAGGACGACTCTGCCTCCGACGTCGACTCGGATGAAGGCTCCGACGCCGAGGACGCTGTTTCTGACGCGGAAACTGTCATGCCGGGCGACGCAGAAACCGAGGATGTTTCGGACACGGACACTATCATGCCAAACGATGTTTCCGCCACCGAAGCTGCTGGACACACCGAGGCCGCCGAGTCCCTCGCTGACACCCCCTCCATGCCCGGCGCCTGGGCTCCCACCACGCCCGAGCGCATCATCGCCCCCCTCCCCCGCCGCTCCGCCAGGATCCCGCGCCGGGCTGCCAAACTAGCGGACGCGGCACCCGAGCCCGAGTCGCCCACGAAGCGCAAGCGCCCTGCTCCCAAGCGCCAGGAACCCGCATCCCCTTCTCCTGCCAAGAAGATTGCATTTGTTGGGAAGGCGGGGAAGCCGACTGCGAAGGCGCCCCTGCCACTGTCGGTTCGCGTGCGCCGCGTTATCCTGCGGTTTTGAGGCGCTGGCCGCTTGTCCTGCTTACCTACGACAACTTATCTACCACTCCTTACACTGATGTCCTGCCACTCCTTACTCTCAATTTCCTACCGTGTTTTTCTGCGATGTTGAAGTTTCTCAACTTGCCGTCGGAAATTCCCGAGTCCGTTCTCCGCCGGCTGATGGTTGATTGTTGATTGCCGACGAGGGGCTTAGCCAATTGAAATTCCTTCTCATCAACCTCTCATCGGAGTCATCCTCCCCGTCGCGCTTTAGCTTGTGCAGATGAATGCGAATTCGTTCGCTAGGACAGGCGCTTCTTCGAACCATTCGGCACACTCACCGACCGAGTCTGAGGCGACTCGCCCCGCCAAACGCAGGAGGGTCCGCCAAAAGACCTCCTGTCTACCGTGCCAGCGCCGCAAAGGCCGCTGTGACCAGCTCGACGGCGACCGATGTGAAGGGTGTATCAGTAAGTTCCTAAGAGCATACTCAGCAAACTATGTCACGGTTGACGCCCAATTGCTCAGAACGGAAAGAAGAGTGCAGTGAGCAGTCCTCCTTCCACCAGCCGTATCCTCGCTCATTCAAGCTCGTTCAAGTATGGGAAACTCCCATCCTGGTGGGAAATGTCACCGACGATGTTGCTGAAGCGATCGCTCACTTGAACCGCCGGGTTGCGGTTCTGGAACGGCAAATCTCGCTCAAGCAGGATCAACCCCCCGCGATTAACACTGCATCGCTCACGCCCAGCCAGACGGAGTCCCCAAGCTACTCGGTCAACACACCACATACCGAGACGGAAGATGCTGCGCAGGCCCTGGAAGACCTCGCGCTCGGCCGGCGTCAATATCATGCCTTGGGACTGAACTCGGAGGTAACTTCCTAGGTACTGTATTTCGACCAAGTGTTCAGGTGACGGGTGACGGAGGGTCGTGAACTGAACACTTTTTGTATAGGTGACGGTGACGGGGTGAGTTCTGGGCCCAATTAGGCTGAAAAACACTCAAAAAATCTCGTCCGGCACTTGCCGGACGTCCATATATGGTAGTTTTGCGTGATTGCCCATCAATGAACGCCTTGTCCAGTGAACACCTGTGGTGACGGGTGACAAGGCGTGAACAGTTGGTCGAAATACTACAGTATGCTCGGTCGGCCTACGACCCATAAATCATGCTAATAAGAGGTGGTCGGAACCCAAGCAACTGCATCTCTCGCGTGTCGATAATACGCCGGCATGGGTGGATCACCGCCGGCATCCCCGTAATACGGTTATGGCGCGCCAACGACAGTGTTGTTCGATTCTAGCTGTATCGTGGTTCGCGTCCCTGCCATTTAACCGGTGCTGTGCAATTCATGGATGCTGACCTCTGGCCCGTGGCGTTTCGCAGCCGTTCATTCATCACCAGCGCAGCACTCGATTCAAGTTCCAATTCATTCCATCCAACGGTTACCTTCCTCATGCCCGAAGGTTTTCTCACCTCCCCGTCTTTGCGTGATTTGACCGCTCGGCCACGCCTTTGCCTCATTCTCTCGTCCGTAACTCAGCCGTATGCAGCCCTCTTCCACAGATCGTTCGTCAGGTTTTGGACCATGCGTTCGACCGTCTCCGACACGGTATCTCTACATGACTACGCACAGCACTCAGGCTGCACAGTACCCGCCCCGTGGTGCAAAGAAGTACGGGAGTATATCATAGGGAAGTACGGAATAACGTAGCGCGACGTCCGCCGCAGCGCAACTGAATTGTGAACTATCACTATCATCTGCCACCCAAATACTGTATCCGATGCCGCTGAAAACACCCTTTCAAGTTGCAGCCTGCGGAACGCTTCTAGTGAAATCCTCACTCCCCATGCTCAGATTCCGTCTTCCTGCGGCAGCCATGCTCCTGCGACTCCCTCACACCATTTTCAACCTCTTTCTCCGCAATGTCCCCATGGCGTCCCTCGTCCTCATCTTGGGACTCGTGCGTCTCGGACTGCTCTTCGCACTCCGCAAGACCTTCCCTCCTGCGTTCCCTGCCCTGCGCACATTATTCGTGACGGCGCTGATCAGCATAGCGCTCTGGGGGCTCTGGATGTCTGTTGTCTCCCTGTTTTGGATGTTAGGCCCGGCGTCGTGGGTGCCTCCACAAGGTCATCGCGAGGTGGATGGCCGGGGGAGATATATGGAGGTTGGGTTTGAAGCCGCCGACTTTGGCGCTGACACCATCCCGGCCGCAGCAAAAAGGACCTCATCGTCCCGGTGGCTGTTCTTTTCGCTATACCTCGTATCGGCCTTCCTCGGAATATATCTCTTGTGGACGTATGAGCTCCCATTGGACCATCGATTCAAAGCCGGCGTGGAACTGGCGAACCGCGAGCTCAGGAGAGAGGGCTACGGGACTGGAGGTGCGCAAATTACGCCTTGCATTTGAAAAATGTCGATTAATTCGGTTGTAGAAAGAATTTTCATCGCGGCCATGTTTCATAACAACGCCGTGGTTCTCCCATACTGGACAAGAGAGATCGTGAAGCTGATAAATTATCTGGGTCCTGTTAGTGCTCGCTGTTTTGCCATACCCCCACTGAAAGCAATTCACTGAGTTCACGCACGCAGGACAATGTCTTCGTCTCCATCCTCGAGTCGTACAGTACGGACGCGAGCCCCACGATCCTCCGCGAACTGGACAAGACACTCCAAAAAATGGGTGTGGCTCGTCGTATTCTGACTGACGACATCTCGATCCGGCGCCCCGACTCAATGAAGACGACACCCCGCCGCATCGAGTACCTCGCGGCGCTGCGGAACTATGCCATCGAGCCGTTGGTAGCGCAAGGCGGCTACGACCGCCTATTGTTCAGCAACGATATCTTCCTCGAGGCGGACGCGATGGTCGAGTTACTTGATACCAAGGACGGCGAGTATGACATGGCGTGCGGACTCGATTTTGGGGGCTGGGGGTTCGTTTTATTTCTTACCTTTCGTAACAGTTTTCTACGCGTGCTGATTCCTCCTCGTTCCAGATTGTATGATCTGTGCGTATGCTCACTGACCTTTCCTCTCATTCGTACAACGCTGACCCAAACCACAGCTGGGTCCTCCGCGACCGGCTAGGCCGCATGATTTCAACCCTCTATCCCTACTTCCTCGAGGAAACCGATTTCCACGCCATTATGGCTGACGCCCCCGCGCCCGTCTTCTCCTGCTGGAATGGCATCGTAAGCATCCGCACCGACCCCTTACTCCCCCAATCACTCCGCACCGATCGCCTTGCCACGACCCCACCTGTGCACCCACTTCCCCTCTCCCACCCACTGTACCCACAGTCAGCGAACCTCACCCCCGCAACCGCCCCGCCCCTCCTGTTCCGCGCCTCCGCCCCATACGAGCCCTTCTGGTCCGAATCCTTTACCCTCCCGTACGACCTCCGCCGCGTCTACGCCCTCGATAAGATCTACGTGAACCCGCGCGTCATAAGCGCGTATGAATGGCGGCACTACCTGTGGTTCAAGTATGTCCTGCGGCACTGGGCAGTGAAGTGGTGGATTGGGAGAGTGGAGCGGGGAAGTGGGATGCATCTGGCGAAGATTGTCGTAGGTGAACCCGGGGAGATCTTTCAATGGGATGGGGTGGAGTGCGATCCTGGACCGGTGCGTGTTTCACTTACTTATGCGACGGAGATGATGCTGATGAATTGAAAGTGGGGGGACACGTAGAACATAAATGTGCGTCGCAATAATTTGCGACGTTCTATGGTTCAGGCAATAACGAACGAAGAAGTTTAAACCCAATCAATTCAACTTCAACCGTGGGAGTTTCCGTTATCCGGATCAAATAGACCTCGGCCAAGTTTCAACCACACGAAGACGAAAATCATAGTTGACCTTGGGAGTAGCTAGAGTACCAAAGCCTGTCCTCACAAGTAGGTACCAATTGCCCAGTTCACTGGGATATTGGTAGCGTTGTGTTCGTAAAATGTTGGCCTCACTCGACGGTTTCCGAGAGCATCTTCAGCCGCAGACGCCAGCCTGATGAGGGTCGTTTCGCTAAAGGCCGTCCCGACGAACGAGAGGCCAAAGGGTGTGTCTATCATGGGAGCGTCAGATATGAGCCCAAGCTGAACGGAAAACAAACAGACGCCATTCGTCGATTCCAATCGGCTACGAGCACAGTGCCGTCAGTCAGTGGATCCTGGCTGGTTAACGGATTCGAGTCGATACTCACGACGGTGATGATTGGATAGCCAGCTTGTGCAGGAATGTTGGTTCCAGCGCCGTTGTCATCGGACGGGATGAGTAGTGCATCGAGATGCACAACCCGCCCATCAGGCATGACGGGGTTCAGCGCATAATCAATGCCCTCTGTGCGAGACGTGCGGCGACACCAAGTCTGCATAACAAGTAAAATCATCAAGTACAGTAAGTTCATCGGATTAAACTCACAAGTGCCTGTTTGTACGTGGAGTTTTCAATGCCTCGGGTAGCCAACGATGCAAGTAGCCCGTCTTGACCCGAGGCGAAGGCAGGAGCTATATTCTGTGGCCATCAGTAGAATTGACGACAGCGCGGTCGGGGCACGCACTGGCTCTCCGCCCTCGATGGCCACTTCGTTTGCAGCGTCATTGAAGGCGACAATATCCTCGAGTGAGCGGATGGTTGTATTTTGGAGTTCACTAAGATAGGCCGCAATGTTGTTGTAGAAGTCAACGTTGACAACAGTCAATTCGCTTTGGTTAGCGGGACCGTAGGCCCAGTTCCATCTGTCTCTAATGAGCATTTGACCCTTAGGTAAAGAATAATACGCACCCTGTCGGAGATACAATTTCCTTGAAATCAAACGAAATCAATCGGCGGTTCAGTCAGGCGGAAAGAAGTACCTTGACATATTTGTAGTTCGTGTTGTTGTAAACTGGAATCGACGGTTCAGTAAATATAGGAGCTCTGCCTGCTGACCAGACCTTCAACGCCATGCTGCAAGCGATAGGGTTCAATTACCAGGAGCATGATTCAATCACGAAATATCCTCACTGCTTTCAGAATCTCCACCGCCTCAAGAAGAGCTGGAATCTGACGGCTAGTAGTGGTTCCCTGCCTATAGAACGGTTCAACCAAGGTGGATGCTTAGAATCGAAGTGGGTACCATAACCGCTCCCATGGGATTCCAACCTTCATTCCCTTCAACGCGGACTTGCTCGAGACGAACTGAACATAATCTTAAATCCGTCAGTAGATCGAGTAAGACGAGGAAGAAACTCTCACTCACTATCCGGCGTCTTCCCGAGCTGCTCCAAAGTAGCATCGTCCCTCGAGTCGAAACCCCAAATGGCATCCAGAGCATAAGCCGCGTCCTCAACGGTGCGACCAAAGGCCCCCACGGTATCCTGGTGGCTGCTCTCCGGGATTATCCCGCTGCGACTAGTCAACCCAACGGTAGGCTTGATGCCCACGATGTTCGCGCGTTCAGCGGGAGAAATAACAGACCCGTCCGTCTCGGTCCCGTACGCGACGGTCACCATGTTTGTGGAAACAGAATGACCGGCTGAGGAGGGACCCGTGAGCGCCGAGAGTGTTATGGAATTAATGAGAGGCGCACATCCGGAACTGGATCCACCAGGCTCTTGCGTGAGGTTATAGGAATTTCGAACCTGGCCACCTCTGAAACGGTTGAAAGACGAGGAGATAAAGACAGAATTTGGATGATTACCTGGCGCTGTACCCCTCGGAATACGAAGTCGACCGCATGTCTGCCCATTCACTCATACCGGCGTGCCCAAGGATGACAGCCCCTACAAAATGTAAAATCATCAAAGCAAATTTGCCCGATCGCAAGGTTCATACCAGCTTTTCGAAGTAAATGAACTACGTGTGCGTCCCGGGGAACGATGCTCCCCACCAGCGCAAGAGAGCCCGCGGTCGTCTGCATTTTATCCTTTGTTGCGAAGTTGTCCTTGACCAGAACGACGATCCCATGCATGGGACCGCGCTTTTTCCCTTCTTTTAATTCCTGATCGAGGTCATCCGCAATATCCATCGTGTCAGGATTCAGTTCCATAACCGCACTAGTAGCAGGAAGGGCCAAATGTGAGATCGAATAATTTAAGAGCCGCAGAAAGGGTACTTATTCGTACTTAACGTAGGGGTCAATTTGCGCAATCCTGGCAAGATAGCAGGAAACCACAGCTCGTACCGTCAGCGCGCCAGAGTCGTACCAGCGCTGTATCTGGACAACGCTGGCGTCCTCCAGACGATGGCCGTGACATGCCTGCATGGGGAATGGCCGGACGTAAACGGTAGTACCATCCACTGAGGAAGTGACATTCGCGGTCCGCGCAGAGGCAGCGAGAACTAGAAGTGCAAGACCTGATATCGCTGAGGGCCACATGCGGGAAGGCTGCGGAGAAACTCTGAGAAAGCAAGTCTTTACGACACAACGATCAAACCGGCAAAAGATAAGCCACAATAATGCCATTAGGGAGGTTGCGGCACGGAGTGCGCGTCGCTGAAAGAGTGTACTGCCTGATATTCAAAAGCAAGTTGCGAATTTTCAACCTGTTCAAGTGATCGGAAGCGGCTGCCGAATTGACTGCTTCGGCACGAATCCAACCATGATTCAACCACACCCAGTTCTTCTTTTGTGGTCGACTTGAAAGAATATGTCCATGAAAAGATCCGTTCGATAAAACTACAGAGATACGACCGCATAACATTCGTCAAGTAAAGTGTCCCAGGATAAGATAAATTTAAGACTTTGCCAGGACGTTCGTTCAATGCCCGACGATCGTGTTCTCGTCCTCCTCAGAGAAGTTGATATGCCGGTGGACAAACGAACGGACTCTGTTGTTGAAATGTTGTTAGTCGCACTGGTGAGTGTCGGTGGATCGGAGGAAGGATGATGAACCCACTTTTTGCCGTAGATGTACATCGGGATGGTCGTGACACAAGTGAAGGCGAGGACGCCGGCGACGAGGGAGAACACCTTCTGCGGACCGAATTCGAGCAGTTGGTCGACGAAATTCCAGGTGAGGCCTAAGCGAAGCAGCAGCCATAAGCACCCAGGTTGGAAAGGAAGGGATTCGAAGATTATATATAGCTCACCGAACGACCACACATTCTTGTGCACAATCAAGGACCCGAGGGCCGCGTCGGCGGTATGCCTATGCGAGTCGATAACGTAGGATATGGCGGCGGTGGAGCCC
This sequence comes from Mycena filopes, assembly GCA_029281495.1. NCBI lineage: Eukaryota > Fungi > Basidiomycota > Agaricomycetes > Agaricales > Mycenaceae > Mycena > Mycena filopes. Next base: position 512,125 of record JARIHR010000005.1, on the reverse strand, counting down.
ATGACGATCCCGAAGTTGGCGATCGAGGTGAACATGACCGGGGCGATCCACGGGAGGCCTGGTTAATTCAGAACTTAGTCAGCATCGGACGAGAATATGTTGACTGCCGGCCAAGCGCACCTCGTTGGAGACTCATCCCGAACCCGACGAACCCCATCGTGCCGAAGATGGCATACAGCACGACGGGGAGGAGTTTGAATTCCGGCTCGAAAATGCCCTTGTTGCGTTTTGACAAGACACGCGCGCAGTATGCGGTGAGGGGACCGGCTAACACGGTAGCGATGAAGGCTGAGATCAGGGGACCGATGTATGTCAGGCCGACAGAGGACGAGGCGAAACTGTAATCGTCAGATAGCAGTCGCGAAATGAGGATAGGAAGCCTTACTTGTACGGCGGCCGGGAGAAGATGATTGAGACGGACACAGCGAACAACACTGGTAGTGAATGTAAGTATCTTGTAGGGCGAAGAGAAGCTGAATCGTACCTAGAAGCGTAATGCCCAGTCCGTAGACAAGACCTGAAGGAAGAGTCAGAAACGATAAAAAGGGAAGCGAAACAAACATACCGCCCCAGAATACAATCGGAGTAAAAAACATCAACAACGGCCTGCGCAATAAAATTAATATTTGCTGTTCAGGATGTGACTGCCGGCACTCACCTCGTGAGGAGGGTCAAAGGGCCGCTGGGCGTCTTATATACCCCGTTCCAAACCTTCAGGGAAGACCCATACGAGCGCAAGGGCCTCATCGACTGTTGGCTATTCTCGACGTCGCGGGTTCCGACGTGTGACTTCTCGGGGTCGGAGCCGCCGTCAGTGGAGGACGTCTCGGCCTTGGCTTGGGGAACCACAGCCTCGCGGAAGAACGTTGTCTCTGGCATGAACAGGAACTGTGCGATGCAAAGGACCCCGACGGCGATGGCGAACTGGGATATGACGGTCAGGGGTGAGGGACAGACAGTAAATAAAGACCTTTAACGTACAAAGCGGAATGCCCAGCGGAATCCCAAGTTCGGCTTGTTCAAAATTTGACCGGTGATAATGGCTGCATGGCGAGTTCAGCGGCAAGGTGTTGGGCTCATGGAATGTACTGACGAGTGATGTTGATTCCCTAGCGTGGTCGGAAATCAAGATCAGTCGATAGAAGCATGGGCAGGAGACAAAGACAGACGTTTATAAGCGCGACATTCCAAACTGCGATGGGGACCGATCGCTCGTGGACGTGGTAGATGTCGTTTCTAGTGAGGTCGAAGGGTCAGTGTCGAATGGGAAGGACCAAGCATAAATCGAACGAACATGCTAGCGCCGACCAAGAACTCGAGCGGTGCGGCAGCAATGCCCACTATAAGATTGGTTACTATGGAAGCACTTTGAAGGTAAGCGGACTCACTGAGAACTCGAGCACCGGCAAAGCTTCCAAGGCTGCTCGTGTAACTGGCCCAGACGGTCGACACACAAAGCAGGAGACTGGTAATGAGGTAGATCTGGAAGAATGGATATCCGAATTGCGTTTGAAGGGGAGAAATAATAGCCTACCGGGCGCTTCCCGAGTTTGACTGACCCCACTTGCAAGAACACGGTGGAGACACCAAGTACGAGCACGAAGTAGGACGAATAGACCTGTCAGAAACAAACATAAGTCGCCAGCGACGTGCGCAATATGATTGACATACTTTAGCAAAACCTCCAGGTGACGCATTGAAGAGCCCGGCGATGTGTGTTTGGTCGGCGCTGGAGTCGGGGGTTTATATGAGAAGGAAAGTAGTAACCGCAGGAATAAATTACGCACGCGACCAAGGGCCCAACAGCGCCCGCCAAAACCGTCCCATAGATGAGAATAACTGAGACGTTGTCTCAGTCTATAGGATCTATTCATCTTGTGGCAAACTCACGGAAAAACATATGCTTCTTCCACGTCGGCCACAGGAGCGGGTCGTTTAGGTCCACTTTGCTCGGTTGGGGCTGGAGAGGGCTAAGCCACCGCAGGATCGAAAGAAAGGACACGGACGTACCACCAGGATGATATCCTTGTGCTTCCCAGTAGCATGTTGCAGCTGGGAGCAGGAAAGGATAAAATTAACTTCTGATTCGCAAAAGGAGGAACGGTATCGCGACATACCGCGCTGATGTCGATGCCCTCATACGCCGCATACGCAGTCGCGTTGGGATCCTCAGAGAACAGGGCAGTCCCGGGCTACAAGGAAGGGAGGAGTAAGACAGACAGACAGCAAGACGCCGCAGTTTCTGAAGCCGTACGACGTGTGCCAATTTGGTGTCGTCGAGAACGCCGCAACCCATCTTTGTTGGTCAAAAAGTTGGATGATGCGGGGTAAGGCGGGGAACTTGAAAGAGGAGAATGCGGGGTACGGTTGACAGTCGCTGGCTCCTGAGCCTGGACGCGTCCCTTCTAGTAGTTTTTGGTGAAGACGCTGCCAAGGCACTGTGGGCGCACATGTCGTGAAAAGCGGAGTATCCGGCGTTAGGCTTTATCGGACCTTATTCCGCTGGCCTGTCCAAAAGGGGCCGAGTTTAGGATTTTGGCGTTCGGAATAGTTTCCTACGGCCTGGGGCTGCCATTCCGCGACATATTCAAATCCTCCAGGACTGTTTTGGTCAGGGCCAATTAATGAATCACTCGAGGATTTGAATTAGTGGACGTGTGGTGGTTATTGGTCCGAATATCGCTCTTGGAATTACAACGATGTACAGACACAGTAGTATGAGTGACTAGATATTCCTCGAATTCTTCTCGGTGTTCAACAGCTGCGCAAACGTCTCCTCCACAGTCTGCTCAAAAGGCCGCCACTTGATCCCCAGGTCCTTCTCCACTCTGTCGAAAATCTCAGCGAAAGCCCATGAGCACGGTGGAAACGGAGACTCACAGCGCAGAAGAGTAGTCATAGTGCTCCTGATATGGTGCCGCCGGAGGAAGGCGAGCAGCGACGTCAGGAAACAACCGCGCGATTACTTTCGCGGCGTTGCTCATGGTGAACGGGGCCGCGGCAGCGAGGTAGCGTTTGCCGTTTATGACGGCGACGTCCTGTTCGGCGGCGAGGACGTGGCAAAGGGCGCAGTCTTTGACGTCGACGCAAACCTGCGAGGAAGTAAGAAAAGGATTGGAGTGCGTCGGTGCGCACGAGTTACTTACATAGGCCGGAGTTGCTGGCATTACTGGAGCGTCGACTATGCGCCACAAAACACGACCTGAACCAAGCGGGTTAGGATTCTACGAAGGTATAACAGCCTGTATCGCACTGGATTGGTTGATGTCGACCATGGAGGTGAAGGGTTGAGCCGCTTCGCCCAGAATTACCGGCGGGACAATGCTGAAAAACGGGACTCCGTCAGAACGAACAGTGAATCCAACTTGGGACCGGGAACTTGCCTTGTAACAGAGAACGTCGGTTTCTCTTCTTCAAAAAATTCCCATACCGCCTTCTCGGCGTGACTTTTGTGAAAAGGATGAGACTTGAAACTGAGCGAAAAATTGAGCACACACGTCTTCGACGCCAGATATACGAAGTGACGGTCTGTAGATTTGACGGCTTCGTCCCAAGTAGAAGGGTTCCAGTCGGCCTCGGTATAGGTATGCTGAATAATTTTTCAATAAGTGTCGGTAGAACCGAAAAGTTACTAGCGAACATACACCGGGCCTTGGGTCCAGATGAGGGGTGGTGATGGCCGCAAAACTAAGATATAACTTGAGCAACGGATAGAAAGTTTAATCGAGACCTACGAGCTCGTGAAGATGACTCTCTTCACCATCGGCTCCGCCTTCGCGGCGCGCAGCAGAGTCAACGCGCCTTGCCGCGCGGGGATGAGCATATCCTGAGAAGGGGTTCAGCCAAATAAATTGAGAGATATCCGGGCGGACCTTCTCGTTGTCCTTCAGAAAATATTTCAGAGTCTCGGCCAATGTGCTCGGAATAAACCCACCGTGAAGACAAAGTTGAATGGTGAAGCAGTATGGAAGACGACTTCGCATCCCTTGACCGCATCGTCGTACGAACCGTCCACCTGCATATCAGGAACACATACAAACTCGATTTGGTCTTCGCCAAATTCAGGGAATTTCGCTCGCCAGGCGTCCCCCTTGGCCGGGGTGCGGACGCAGGCGCGTACTTTCCAGGACCGGGCCAGGAGCAGGAGGATGATCTGTGTTGCGAGAAAGCCACTGGCGCCAGTTACACATGCGACCTTGGGTGCCATAGTAGTGGAGACTCGTCAGGAACTGACTTGGTGCTTAAGATGCGGTTAATCGCAAGTTAATCGCCCAAGTCGGAGAAGGCGGAGGCGGAAGAAAGGTTCTAGCGAGCTTTGTGATGGCGGGCCTGCCCTAAAGTCGGAATGTTTTCCGTTATTTCCGACGCTTGATTGCTCCGTCCACCTCAGTCTTATAATCATGACCACCTCCCTCCGCCCTGGATTCCGCGACGATGTACCCAGTCGTACTCGGTCTCTGCGCGGTTCTGGCCGCCGTCGCCCTCCTTGTCTTCCGGCCAAAGAAGGGCAAGGATCTGCCTCCCGGACCTGGTGAGTCCTACCGCATCCGCAGAGAAGCATACTGACACTAACGTCACCGCCAGCCCCAACCAGCTGGCTCGTCGGCAACAGAAACCAAGTCCCTGCAGCCAAGCCGTGGCGATGGTTCCAGGAGCTCAATAACCAGTATGGCCCGGTCGTGTATCTGCAAATGGGCCGCACTCCGACTATCGTCCTTGGGACCGCACAAGCTGCTTGGGATATCTTGGAGAAAAAGTCCCCCGCTACCAGTTCGCGTCCGCGATTTATCATGGTGCGTGTCTTCTTTATGCGAGCGCGTCCAGAACCACGCTGAGTTATTGCACGCACAGGGCCAAGAAATACTGAGCAACGGTTTACGCGGTTTAATGGCCGGTCATGGACCCTTCTGGAAGCGATGGCGACGGGTGAGCATTGCTTTATGCAGCTGTGTACCATTCGAATAATCACTCTCATTTCAGGTTCTTCACGGTAATGTTGAACGGAAAAGTCTGTCTATCAAAACTTACCTTTGCCACAGGTTCGTTCATGCAACGAGCATCCGACACCTATAAACCGATCCAGAGTCTTGAATCGACGCAACTCATGTCCGAGCTCACGAAGACTCCGAAAAATTACCGCGAGCACCTTGAACGGTACGCGACGTCGGTCGTGGTTGTAGTTACATACGGCAGAAGGGTGCACGATATTTACACCGACGAGGTAGTCTGTCTCAACCGGGAAACACAAGACTTTTTGACGAGCATAAAGTGCGTTCCGGTTTACATTTCTTTTCCATCTCCCTCACTAATCGATTGTAGCATCCCAGGGAAATATTTAGTAGAGAGTGTCCCGGCTCTTCTTTACCTTCCCAATTTCCTGACTCCGTGGCGCACGGCGGCTTTAGAACAACGCGCACGCGACAAGGAGTACCTCACTCGTCTGGTTAATGAGGTGAAGACCAAGATGGAGAACGGCCGCGCGCCGCCCTCGTTTTGTCGCCAGCTTCTCGAGGATCGCGACAAGAACGACATGAGTGAGCTCGAAATCGCTTACACCTGCGGCAAGTGCTCCCAGCCTCGCTCTGAGCTGCATATTTATTTATTCTTCGTTAGCTACACCCTTTGGAGCGGGCGTCGAAACCAGCGCCGGGAGTCTCGCGTCGTTCATGCTCGCCTGCGCCGCCTTCGGCCCGTCCTTCATCCCCAAGGCGCAGAAGGAGCTCGACGCCGTCGTCGGCCCAGATCGCCTGCCGACATTCGAGGACTTCGACGACCTGCCCTTCATCCGCGCCATCGTGAACGAAACACTGCGTTGGCGGCCCGTCGCGGTCCTTGGCGGGACACCGCACTCGAGCACGGAGGACTTTGTCTATCAAGATATGTTCATTCCAAAGGGCAGCACGATCATCGCGAACCTCTGGGGCATCCACCTCAATCCGGCGGACTTTCCCGACCCGCATCGGTTTGACCCAGAACGGTGCGCCCAACGATATTTTATTGTCCATCGCTCGTGTTGAGCCCTCTGTCATCATCCAGCTTCATGTCCAAGCGCGATTATCCTGGCCCGTGGCAGCATTCCGTAAATCTTTTCCTCTCGGTTTTTCAACCACGCTGATTGATTATATCTATTCAGAGTTTCGGCTATGGTCGGCGAGTGTGTCCAGGCCAACATCTGGCATCAAACAGTATTTACATCAAGTGCGCCTTTTTTCCTTCGTTCACAACTCACACCGATTTTGATCATCTGAATTACCAGCATCGCGCGCATCCTTTGGGGTTTCAACCTCGCCAAAGCCCGCGACGAGAACGGTAAAGAGATCGAGGTCGATACCTTTGCATACACCGATGGTGAGCTGCCTGACGCCCGTCACACTGAAGTCTATCCCAATCTTACCTCTTTCTCAGGTTTCAACAGTGTTCCGCTCCCATTCCCACTCTCCATCACGCCGCGATCGCCTGCACATGTCGCCGTTATCGAGCGGGAAAACGAGGCGGGTCAGGAGGAGATGAGGGCTTACGACTCGTGAAATTGTATACCTGTTCGAGTATATACCGTTCAAAGCTTTTCACCTGAACCGCAGTGCCGCCTTGCCGAAGTAGTCGATTCGATCCGGCTGTCGTGAGTTCCCACGGTTCAAGTTGAATTCAGCGGCATTTAAATATGTCTATGTACTTCTGCGAAGCCACTCTAAACTTCCCCGTTCATTGTCGCCTGCACCAGCTGCTCCGCCTCTTCGCTCCGGTAAACAATCCGATACTGGAATGGTTTGGCAAGACTACCTTCGAATGAACTCGGCAGGGAGGACGTATGGAGAGGAGGCCGCACCTTATCAAACCAGTCGTGTATTCAAGTCGTGGTTCGATCTCTTCCCCACGGCTGTCGAGCGCTTTGCAGACGCGGTAGCTGTATAAGGTCGACGCCACCACTATCCAGATTGTATCCAAAGCGAGGAAACGACCGGGGCACATTCTGAATATTCATCCTTTAGTAGGATCTTAGGGTGTGAAAGCCATCCGGACGCACCGTCTTCCAAAACCGAACGCGATTTCCGGATTGGAGTTGATATTCTTGCTGCGATTATCCTGCGTGTCGAGATATCGATCGGGGTTGAACTTTGTCGGTTCGGGATAATGCTACACGTTTCCAATCTGAACTCGGCGCCGGAAAATAAGGCTTGGCACCTACCAAGGGATCCTGTAGCATGGCCCTGGTGGAATATCGTTGTCGTCAGACCCATCAAAAAAACGACCAACCAGCAGCGAGACGAACCAGATATTCGCTAAACAAGTGGTTCCTTTGGGAATACGGTACCCGCGATACTCGTCTTCCTCCGTCAAGTAATGGCCTAGTGCGATATTGACGGGAGGCTGCCAGCGGAGGCACTCCCAGGCGATGCGTGTGATGTAAGGGAGCTGGTCGCGGTCGGAGAACCGGGGGAGTCTATCCTTGGGGACCACTCGGTCCAGCTCTGCCCACGCTTTCGATTGGACGTCTGGGTTCAAGACCATTGCGAGCATGAAAGTGAGCAAAGTCGATAACGTCTGCGTCCTGGAATTGAGTGGGCGCTATGAGGGTTAAGTTGAGGTGACCAACCGTATCAGAACCTGCTGCATAGGTCGTTGCGACTACATCTTTGATCAACTTCTCTCGTTCATCTGCGCGGCTTTTCTTGGGGGCATCTCGAAAGAGGGATTCCAGTTCAATGGTCATGAGCGAGGGCTCAGCGCATCCCTCCTCCTGAGAGGGTGTAAGAATCCAGATCAGAAAAGGCTGGTCCACTCACAAGCTTCTGTTTCACAGAATCGAACGCATAGTTGAACAGCCGACTGGAGAATCGTCTCCACTTCAGTCCATCGCGCTTGAACTTGGCGCCGGGGATCCAGGCGGGGATGTATTTCACTGTGTAATAATGCATTCAACAATCGAGGTCAAACCGCAATTGGGAGCGGAATAACGCACGCATGGGGAAGTAGTCGACCCAGAACGTGCCAAAATTACCGCTGGAGGAAATTCCGGCGAGCGCGCGATCGGCGAGAGCCACATATTCGTCACCGTCTTCCGCTACATGGATTCCGTAACATATTTCGAGAACTATCGCTGCTGTTGTCCTTGAAGACGTCATTCAAATGAATAAAGGGTAAGTTTGAGGCATACCTTCGCATGTTGTGCTCCAGCGCGTCGGGAGTATTGGCGAGGTTGCGGAGAAGGGTATGGCAGTGCTTATTTTGTATGAATTCGTATTTTTGAATTACGCTTAGCCTGAAGTGCTGTTGGAACATGGTCCGGTGCTACCGCAACTTTGAGCACATTCGGAAGGTGAGTGCTATCGGTGAAGACTTACTTGCTTATACCAGGAATCATATTTCATGCCAGTGAATAGAAAATTGAACCCCATCCTATTGAAGCGTTAAAGAGCGAGAATAGAGCGTCATGAATTTTCTTACACGTCCTTCTGCATTACGCGGGTCGGTCTAGAGGAGTAAATGGCGCTTCTCTTCTCAAGTAGGTCTCGGGCAATTTCTACGTTGTTGATGACAAGTATTGGATTCCTCAGAACGTTGATGAATATAAGGTCGCCTTGAGCAGGGAGTGAGCGTCACGACAAGGAAGGTGGTGGATCACATACCGTATATTTTTCGCCATTCTGAATATGTCAACCACTGCAGGAATTGAGAATGTTTCCCTAGCCGCGACTGCGGCCGCCAAACTGACCTGGAACGAGGTCGGCATCGTCACGCCACTCCAAAAGCTGAATATGGATATCTTCGGGCCTGGAGGCGTCGGTAGACGTGGTCGACGCCAGAATAACCAGGGAAAAAGTACCAGGAATGCCAAAAGTGGCGCGGGGAGCCACCAGGAGAGCATTTGACCAGAGTGAGTCGACAAGCCAAGATCTTATAGCCACAATACTCCGCTATTCGGAAAGTTCCACGCAGGAGCCGCAAGACCGGGATTAGTGACTCGCAAAATTCAATAGGGCTGAGGATGTGATCTAGAAGCACTGAGCACGAAGACGTCCAAGCTACTTGATTCCCGGATTGCTTGTTCGCTCGGGCGCATACGGTGGCTAGTGGTAACTGGTTGAACTGTTGTTGATGCCATCGTCGGATTTGTGATGATCATCAGTTCCTTCCTTGTCTCTACTTTCTTCACCGCTGTTCCTTTGGCTGTTCTCTGACTTGTTCCGACGGCGGAGACTCGACAGAAAGAATTCGGAGCTCTGTCTGACTCTGTGCGAAATCTGGGCATGGACTCGGGAGGCGTGCCAACAACGCGTGCAAGTCTGCGAGGAGGGCACGTTGCGGACAATCTTTGTTCATTTCCGCCAAATAAATACACGCGGCAGAGGCACCTACTAACCCCCTTCACGGACACCATCTATGAATCCGCCCCTTGGTGAACTAAGACTACCGTTGGTCTCAAGTAGCTGCTTCACCCTCGGATCTCGCACCCTTCATCGTGAATGGAAGAAGATCAAGCCTGTACGCGACTACTGGTCGTCCTATAGCAAAGTCAGCTAACATTCACATCAACAGTATCTCCCCAAATCTACGTCGCTTCCGGCGCTGCAGTTGGTTCCGCGGGATCGCCCGAGGTATATCTGCTGTAGATGCGGTTTCGCCAACTTCTATGACATCCCGCTTTGCGTCTGGTGTGCCACTCGTTCGGCTACCGCCGTCCGCGCCTTCGAAAAGACGATCCCTCGCACCCGTACCGCTAGTGCGCCACCCAGGGTGTTCTGGACCCCGAATGAACTCAGCCTCAGCACCCCACGGTTCTCGACCACCAAAGAGATCGCCAGTGGCCCTTCCTGTCATACTCTTCCCTACCCTCTGCGATCCTCTTCCGGTATTACCCACTCTCAGGAAAATGATCATTTCATCTCATCCTCCCGCGCGCGGGAGAATCGCCGTCCGCAATCTGCGATGGAGCCACTTCCCCCCATCCCCGCGGGATCGGGCTTGGGGAGACCCGGACTGGCCCACAAGCGCTCGCATTCTCAGCCGAATGCCCTCCGCCTTGGCCATCGCAGCCGTCCATACTACTCCGCAATCCGCAAGGACACCTCCTCTTCCGCCAGCTCGGATGCGCGGCTTTCCGTGGGCATGCCTTCGACTCCGCGCCCCGCGTCCCCGCTTGGTTCCTATACATCCAATCTCCCGCCTCCGCCCATTTCGCGCCTAGAGGAAGAGGTCGACGAGTTTGGGCAGACCGTTTTCGCGTTTGTGAGCCCGACGACAGTGGCGATGCAAATTTCACAACGAAGCCTCCCCTCACGCATCAGCCGTCGGCTCGCCTCTCCCGTGTCTGCGCTGCACTCGATGAATCGGGCAGCGGAGATGCGCGAGGAACTGGCTGCTCTTGTGCGGGAATCGAATGCCCCAGGGAACCGCGAGTACGGTACGCTTACTGCTCGCCTGAGGAAGTTTCGTCGGAGCCTGAAGGGTTTGATGCGGCGGAAGACGAAATTAATGGACTAGGTACAGATATGGATACTATAGGATTAGGTTGCATTAATATGAAGTCCTGCTCTTCCAATGCCGTCTCAGCGCCCTTCGTCTCCTACAAATCGGGTGAGGGTTCAGGTGCTGCGTCTAAAGCCAAGACAGCAACACATACCGGGATGATGTTGAAGAACTGGAGGTTGTATTTAGGACGGGCAAAGGTGCGACTGGTGAGGGGTCCGGAAGAAACGTGTAAGAATCCTCAAAGATGTCGTCCTGAGCACCGTCCCTGAACTGATACAAATCGGTGTAGAATGGGGGCGAGTAAGTATCCTCGAACATCTGTAGTATCTTGTCAGTCATTCCGCCCTGAAGAATAGTGCATCAAACAGGGCGCACGTTATTACGCTCTTGCTGGAACCAGTAAAGCGGCTGCTTCGCGCCATAGGTGCAGTTACCCGGCGCCGCATGCCACTTTCCATTCGCCGAGTCGACACCACAGCGCCGCGGAACTTGAGGCGTCGCGAGCGCGACGGTGGACGTTGCGCCGGTCACATTGCATTTGAAGCCATTCATGTAGTCTAGTGCGGAGGGAAGTAAGCAAGGTACAAAGTCGTCGGGTGCAACCTACTCTGTTCGCCACCACTGTCGGGCTGAGCGCGGGCCCGGCGGTGAGATTGGTGATGAAGGCGCAGAGCTCGGTACTCACTGAATGGATCCAAAAGAACGCGCAGGTACATCCCCCGGGCGGGCAAGCTGGCATCCTGGCCGGAACCTGGTCAACGAGTCAGTGGTTGCATTTCCTCGCACGAGCCGAATCAATACGAACGAACCTGGAAGTCGGTGAACCTCGTCCAGACGCAGGTTTGGTTTACGCTAAACACGGTAAAGTCTTCCGGCTGTACTTGCGTAGCGTCGCTGTTGTACGCGATAGCCAGCGCGCAGCCGGTAAGATCGTCGAATCCTTTGGTATGGAAGGCATCCGTCCCGGAGTTGGGACAGACGTCGTTTGGGTTGTCGGTGCGGATATCTCCGCCCTCGGACGAGGCAAAGAACGAGGTGGCTCCTTTGTTACATGCAATCTCGGTCGTCGCAGGCTGGCCCGCGGGCAGATCGAAAATATCGCCATCGTTTGGAGGAAAGTCGAGATGGCCGTGGAACCACCATTGGGAGAAAGTAAAGTTCGTTAAGGGGCTGACCTAAACGATACGTTAATCCCCAAGGATAATTTCCACGAGGAATATATACTCACGGGACGGTTGTCGTATGAAAATGGCGGCGTGTGGTCAGTCACATTGAAACCATACATGCTTGGATGCCACATGGCTGGAAGATAGTCAGAACGGTAAATTTTCAAGATCAGAAAGTACTCACCGGCATGTCCCGCGACCAAAGCAACATTGTGGAAGCCAACCAGGGCAATAAAAGCAATCGTAAAGCGTGAAAGGGACATGAAGGAGGGACGTGGAGCAAAGCTCATAGATAGAAAACCAGGCGACGAGTAGCGGATTGAGAGCTTTGTCCCGCTCGTCGCTTCTTATAGTTTCGTGCACAATAGCGCGCTTGTTATCGAGAACAAAAGGAAACCGAACCGATGTATACCTTTGTTTGCATTCAACGCTATTGTTCTCGGTCACGCGTGACATTGCCTTATATGGGTCGGAAAACTGGGTCCAGCCTCGCCCGCACTGGGGTCGAAATAAGTAGATCCATGTTCTCGAAATGAAGCAGTTAAATAAGTTAAGATGGGTATCCACTGTAAATCCCTTGAGCCGCGATATTAATGGTATAAAAATGGCCAGACGACCCGCCAGACGACTGTTCATCCACGGAACATCGTCTTCTTCCGCTGAAGCGAGGTGAGATAAGAGGAGGATTGAGAAAGAGTGGCGCCTACCGTGGCATCTCCCCCCGAGCTAGCACCCTCCAGCTGTTTCTTCTTCTCCATCAGCTGCGTCCAGTTGTTGGTCAGCGCATCCTTGATTTCCTTGTGCCGCGCGTAGAGTTCCATCTCGGACTGCTTTAGCTTCTTCTCCTGCAGCTCCACCTTCTCGCGGAAGACCTCCTTCATGGCGGCCTCCATCTTAGCGAGCTTGGCTTCGTGCATCAAACGGTCCTCCTGGAGGCGCTCCGCCGGGCTGTGTCGATGTCAGCAATAGAAAGATATGGACGACCATCTGAGCCGACGACGCACTTGATCTCCTCGAACACAGTCGGGTCCTGTGTGACGCCCATCGCCAGCAGCTTCTCCGTGCGCCACGTCTCGTATAACACGTCGTTAGTGTGCGCCCGCAGCTCCTCCAGATTCGTCCGGACCAGCATTTGCCGCAGCTTGCCAAAGTCGCAGTGCGCGGGGTTGTCGACCTCGACAACGCCCCATGGATACGCGCGCCCACGCACGACGCGCCCGGCGGAGTTGCGGACGCCCTGTTCGGAGCCCACGATCGCGAATGGAATCGCGCGCGCAATTTCCTCCGCCTCATCGACGCTCTCCTCGTCCTCATCTTCGTACACCGGGACCTGAAATATGCGGATGCCATGGTGGTCGAGGTCGGAGAGAATCTGGGCAACTATCAGTGAGAACCGTGTGCGGACATGGCGTCTGCACTCACCCGAGCTTTGAAATCGGTGATCTCCTCGTCCGTCATGGTGTCTGCCTTCGCTATGACAGGGATCAAGTTGACTCGGTGGTGCAGCCGTCGCATGAACTCGATGTCAATTTGCTTCAGACTAGAGCGGTGACGGGCAGTCATTGTCGATGAACGATGGGAGTGGTTGACGGACGCACGAGTGACCAGTAGGCTGAATGAAATAAACGCAAGCATCGACACGGCCGTCCACGAGCTTCGCCCGCCTGACGCGATGCTCCTGCGACAAGTATGCATCGAATCGTTGCTCGATAGTTTCCAGTATAGGATTCCAACTAGTTGAAAACAATGAGTGTCCGGTTGGAGCCAGTGCATATAAGACACGCACCTTGCGCCATTATTTACCAAATCACCGAATCCTGGGGTGTCCACGACGGTCAAACGGAGTCGCACACCGTTCTCCTCGATATCTAACCACACGGAATCAGGGAGTGGTTCAAACACGTAAAAAGGAACTCGGCGAACCAGCCTGAATGTTCTCGATAGCCACGGTCTTTGGCCGCTCTGCCGCTGGATGCAGAGGCTCCCGCGGCGGAAAGACGGATGAGTTAAACAGGGTGTTTATGAGCGTCGATTTGCCCAAGCCAGATTCACCTGAAGGAGGGATAAGCACAGGTGATGAGAGGGCAGGTTCTCTGCGCACCGACGACCATGACGGTGAGCTGAAAACCATCTTTCACGCTCTTCCGTCGGACTTGATTTGGGAGGTTAGAGAATCCAACATGGCCCGTGATCTTCTTGCGGACGATAGGTATGGGTGCCGGTGAGGAATCCTGAACCGTCATTCTAGAGGGCTTAGTAGAGCGGAATGGGCAGAAACAAAAACGGTCGTCTAGCGGAAGGACATCTCAGAAGGCACTGGCATATGGTTGATCATCAAAACATGAGGCTCGCGTGGGAAGCCTTTCGGGGTTTCCCGAGCGCACCCAAAGCGCGCTGAAGCGAAAGAGGTTGGTTGATAGAGTCTGCAATGCCAGTGCTCTAGAGTTCGTAATCCCTCGGTGAGGCGTCAAAATCATATTGTGAAGGAAATTGTACATTTTTGAAACCAAGTTGAACTAACACTCGAAGTTACTACCAGTTATTGTCTCAAGGTACTGTGAATAAGTACACTAGGTGAGGCTCTCGGTTTTCTTGAAACGAGCCAAAGATCCAGCCAGGTCGTGTGAGTCCCGTTCTATTTTCGCAATGTAGTCCGCAAGCACACTCTGAAGTTCGGTGATTGTGGCCTGGTCTTGTTTACGCGCTGAATGGTTCAGAATCAACCAGGGAGCGACAGACAAGATACGCTTGGTCCTGACCTTCAGCATGCGCGAGTTCTTGTTGGGCAAGTTGTTCTTGATATTGGCCTTTGAGCTGGGCCGCTGTTGTGCAACACACTAAGTTCCAAGTTCCAATTACATATTTCATGTGTCGGCTCACTCTCAAGCGTCACAGCTCCGAGCATTTTCTCCAAGGTCTCGCGGATGTTTGCCGCCTCGATTTCCTTCGCGAGAGCTGTGTGCCAAAGCGTTGTAATATCTATTCATTTTTACAAAGGAACCGCCTACCATTCGCTTTTTCGGCCGAAACCTTTGTTGTCAGGCTTTCACAGCTAGCACGAGCTACAACCAAGGTTTTAGTATCCACAAATCACGCAGAAAGAACTCACTGCTTTCCAAAAGGCTCCATGTCTCTGCGATCGCGGTATTTTTCGAGGCGATTTCCGACCGCACTGGGGTAGAAACCAATTAAACACGCTCTAAGTCACATACTGGGGAAGCCTCACATTTCTGCACTTCGGTGGCCGAGTCTCCAAGGAGGTCCGTTTCTTCAGCGACGGCCTCGTCAACTGCCAACAGTGTCAACACGACAACCCGGAATGAATTCAATGATTCTCACTCATCGGCAGGCCGGCATAAGCTTCTTGCAATGTCTGTTCAATGGGCGATAGAAGACTTCTAACTGCCAGAACAAATGGATAAGCCCAATCATGCGAGGGAAGGGCGGAAAGATGAACGTACACCACTGCGGTATCTGATCAAAGGTTTGAGGAGGTTTCAAGTGGCGCCTCGACCCATCTGAATCGCCCTCCGACTCCCTCTTCCTCTTTCCACCAGTCTGAGGGGAGTCATTTGACTGCCCCGTGTTCGTGGTCATCACGCGTGTGGGAGATGCAACCTTTGTGGGGGGATGGGAACTTTCGCTGAGATGCATTTCATCCAAAGCATGCATCTCCTGGACTCGAATTTGGCGATTTTGCTTGAGATGAAGGTTGCCAAACCATCCCAGACGACCAGCGGAAACCCACAGGTAACGGTCTTGGAAGACGGGATGCTTGGCCAGAGGTTGCTTCGTTGACGAGTCTCGATTCCACGCTTCCCACTTGGAGCGGGCTGCCGCAGTACTAGTCTGGCCATCACTGGTCGGGCAGCGAACATAAATCACGAAAGGTGGGCCGAGGTCCCAAAAAATATCCCCGATCTCGCCTTGATTCGCAGGCGGGGAGCCTCGACCTCGAAATTCAGTATAAAACTTTTCCGTGCCCGCCGTCGGTTTCAGAATGAATTGCATGCCCTCACGGACGGCAGGACTGCCTCTGATTTTCCTGAGAGACTTGTCGGGAATTAGACCTCACAGCAGCGAGCTCTGAGCAGGAGTGCGAACCGGAGATATCTCAGAGATCGGCTGGCCATCGCCTTCATGCGACGGCGGCAGCGGGGTCTGAGGAGGAATCCGAATCGGAGGTATGCGAGAGATCGAGTGGGAATCAGTTCCTTGCAAAAGAGGCAAAGCGTTGCTCGACGATCCGCCACCAGAGGGCGCACTGGGGTTCTGCATGTCGTGGCAGACTGAAAGCTGTTAGCGTTATCCAAAGATCATCCAGAAAAGAAGTCGCAACGGTTCACACACACCATGTCCCTTTTCGGTCAAGGTCCAGTGAGGCGCTGGGAATCCAAATCGAATTCAAGCAGAAGGAAGGCCATCTAGAATTACAGCCTACGTACCAATGTGTGTGGCTACGAAATACAAGAGAATGCAAGAGATGCAAGAAATAATGGTAAATCTCCGCCAAGATGCCTAGTCATGCAGGCTGAGATTCAGACTGTGGGAGCTCCGCGAACTCGCCAAGCTCCGCACGCTGCCCCGCTTCCGCAGCTTGTTACGCTCCCGCTCGCGCTCCGCCTCGCGCGCAGTCTCAAGTTCGCGCTCCGCTGAGTCGACGTGCATGCGGCGCACGAGCCCCGCAAAGAAGTGCCGACCCTTCTTTTCAGAGGTGGGTGGGGACAACGGCGGGGGCGGAGGCGGGAGGGGCTTGGAGGAGTAGAGGGCGGAATCGCGCGCGGTCTCGGCGATGGGCAGCAGCGACGGGAGGCGCCGGTGCCGCTCACGCGTCCAGAAGCGGTGCGCGGGCGGTGGCGGGAGGACCTGCGTGCGGGTAGGCGAACGCGGACGGGGCTGGGGTGCGGAGGGCGAAGGGGAGTGGGACGCGGACACCACAGAGGGAGGTGTGGATGCGGAAAGGGGGGACGCAGACGTGGGGGACGCTGTCGAGGACTCCGATATGGACGACGACGCGGAGGTGGGGACCTCCCAGCCGTCGCCGTGCCAGGCAGACGGGGACGCTGACGCCCACGTGGAAGAGTCAGAGAGCCAGGCGTATGAGGCGTCAGGTCGAAGGTCGGTGGTGATGGGCGCAAGGGAGACGGGGCGGGGCGTTTGTGGCTTGCCCAAATGTGGGAGCTTGGATGCAGACATGCCACGGCGGGAAAACCACTCGGCCGGGTATGACTCCGCGCTGTCTGCGTAGAAGGTGGGATACTCCCCGTAGTCATCCTCATCCTCGTCCTCGGCCTCGGTCAACGGCGTCTCAGGCTCTGGGATACTGAATGTACCGCTCGTCGGAGTCGACAGCGCCAGAGAAGAGGTAGGCGTGCGGACCCTGAGAGGCGATATGGGGGGCTTGGGATTGGCCGGGTATAAAAGCACTGAGCGCACGCGCGTCTCCCAAGGCCATTCGTTCCGTCGTATCTCGGGGATAGGCATCACATTGGACTGCAGCTTCATCGGCGACCCCACCGTCATATAGCGACGTTCAGTCTCATCGTCTAACCGCATGGTAGGCCGCCGCCCACGGGTCCGAGTAAAGATAGGCACGAGCCCCTCGCCACCCCGATGGGCACCCAAAAAGCGCACTAGATTGTCTTCGCGCCTCCGTCGAGTCTGCTCCTCGCTGTTTCCAGCCTGCGGAGGAGAGGAGGTGACCAACTCGGCGTGGATTGCCTCCAGCGCGGTGAGACGGTGCTCCGCCATCCATCGGGCACTGTCTCGCCGGGCCGAGTTACGAACGGCCTTGAGACAGTGACGGGCATCGCTGATACGTGCTGCCACCGAAGACGAAGCATACCGGACGGCATTGGCGCGGATTTGTGCCGAAGAAAGGGTCAAAGGAGGGGGATGTCGGGTGA
Organism: Mycena filopes; assembly: GCA_029281495.1. Lineage (NCBI taxonomy): Eukaryota > Fungi > Basidiomycota > Agaricomycetes > Agaricales > Mycenaceae > Mycena > Mycena filopes. The sequence goes on along the minus strand of JARIHR010000005.1, from coordinate 494,583 downwards.
GGGTGGATTCAGCGGTAGTATAGCGCCGAAGTCGCCGTTTCTGCTTTTCAAGAGGGCTTTGACTCTGAGTCTGGCTCTCGGGCGAGAAGCGAGACACGGGAGAGAGGGGAGAAACGGGGAATCCAAAGGTATGGCTGGACGTTGGCGTTCGAGGTCTCCTACAAGTGGATTAGGCAACGCGAGTGAATTGAGCAACCGTGGGCCCTCACCCTTGCCATGCAAACTTGCCAGCGACGCTGTTCGGTGTCAGGAGAGAGAAAGAAAGGGTCTCATCGGCGTCGAGGGTGACATCCTGAGGCCAAAGAGAGTGCGGGGTCAAGATGGAGCAGTCCTGGAGCGAAGTCAGATCGTGTGGGTGCATTTTTGGCGGCAAAGTACCTGGAGAGCGGGCCAATCGAGGTTTTCGGTCACAGTGATCCTCAGTTCCGACTTGTTCGAGGCCATGGACTTGAAGTTGGAGGCCAGCTCATCGAAGAGAACGTAGTCCAGACGCAAAAGCCAGTTTGACACATCAATTGCCCGTTCCAGAGTCTAGGCAACCCGCCATCACGTGCACACGGCGGGTCGGTGTCAATAGTTACCCTGAGGTGTCAGCATCGAAGAACACCGCGTTTCAGCGTTAGAAAACCGTGGTGCATCTTGCAGCGTCTATAACTCATCCAGGGACAAAAAAAATGTGAGTCATGATCTCAAATATTGCGCAAATAGTTGCTCGGAGAAGAGAAAGAGAAAAAAGTCCGTCAGTACTAACTATTGAGAGAAACCCTCGGACGGCGCATCCTCCTCGTCATATTCGTCCTCGTCTCCCGCCGACGCTTCCTGATACTATTCAAAAGATGAAACATCAGCAATGTCCGCAAAATGTTGATAGGCCAAACCGACCTGTTGATATTCCGCACTAACAACCCGTCAGCAGAGCCCACCAGTGTCAACAATCCAACATGAAAAACGTACATCAGATCCTGCGAGTTGCTCTCCGCCTCGGAAAACTCCATAATGTCCATCCCCTCGCCAGTATACCTAGTTCATCGCGGATCAGCTTGGTGTAAGTTGCGGACGGACCCAAGACTCGCCAGTGCAAGAATGCCCGTCGCTTGTACATGGCGGCGAACTGAGATAGATAGAAATATCAGTCCGACCCTGCTGTCTGTCACAACATTTGTTCTTACCGTGTCGTGCGTTCGCAAAAACAGTTCTTGAATGGAGGTCGAGTTGGACAACGCCACGGCGGCCTGTATGTATGCCTTGTCAGCGAGTCGAAGTAAAAGCAACCAGCAGATGGAATTTACATGTTTCTGACCGACAGGCGGTACAGACACGAGCGTCACCGATACATTGTCCGGGATCCATCTGCGGCAGGTCAGTGTTCGTCTCGGGACGGCATCTACATATTCGCGTACTCGACAAATTGACTGGAGTTGCGCGTCTGCAGCTCTCGCACAGCGACCTACGAGATAGTCAGTTCTATTTACTCGCTGTCTGAAGCGGCGGATAAAAATGTACTTCGGCCTGCACAGCGAATTAGCCCGTTGACGCAGTGATGAGTTGCAAACTCACCTCTCGGGACGCGACATTGCCTCGGAATATGACCGCTGCCGTTAGATAGCGCCTATGATAAACGAAGTCAGTCCCTTAAATCAACACATGTTCGAAGACCCTCACCCATTCCGGGGGTCACAGGCAACGAGCAGGTTCCTGCGATCAAAGACGCTGAAAGAAAACCATCATCATCTAGTTTGTATGCCGGGAAAAATGTATACGCTTGAACTAGCTCCGTTACGGATTTCCCCTCGTACGACTGGGTTTTTAGATCGCTGAAGGGTGCGTAGCTGGGCATCAGGAAATGCAACTGGAGACTGTCAAGGCAAAACCGAGGTAACTGGAGGAATATCTTACACGAGGGAACGGAATGAGGTTCATTCCCAATTTCCGCAGATCGCTAAGTAGTCGTATGATCAGCGAACATGGAGGAAATAAATCAACAAGGATGCGGACCCATTCAATTGGCCCGGGAACCGTAGGCTGGTGCTGACTCCGCACATCACTTTTGAGATTAGCTACACGGGTTCGAGAGTGAGTCGGACCAAAGGACGACGAAAGATATATACCCCATTGAGGTCCTTGAAACTGGGGGTCTTGATTTTGAGAGCACGGGCGCTGATATCGTACAGGGCTTCGTTGTCGATACACATAGTCAAGTCACTTGTTTCGACGAGTTGATGGACGGACAACATTGCGTTGTACGTCTGGACCAGATAAGCAAAAGACAAAATGAGGCCTTGACTTGTTCTCACCTCGACAACTGTCTCGGAAACCTGGACGAATCGTCAAGAAACGATAAACAACCGCCGATTTACTCCTCACCTTTGGCGAAGGTAGAATTGAAAACGTCGCGAGCATTCGGTCCGGGAATTCCTGGTTTAAAGTTAAAACTATAATATAAACAGCGGGGGTGATTTACTTCTCGCATCTTCGTTAAGAGAAGGCATCCCAGGCCGGAACCAGTTCCACCGCCGATGCTGTGGATGATTTGAAAACCCTGCAAAGAGTCGCAGGCCTCGGCTTGCTTCCGCATGACTTCCTGGAAGACAGTCAAAGCAGTTCAAACAGAATGAACAAGTCCAACCAGGATGGGGTCGATCAACTCAGCCCCCTCGGTGTAAACTGCAGAACATTTCAAGACCGGAAACAAAACGAAAGGGAAATATACGCACATCCTTTGGCCCAGTTATTGCCCGCGCCAGACTCTCCGTGCAAGTATGTCTCCGGACTGAACAGTCCACCCATCGGGCCACTCCGAACCTAAGGGATTCGTTCAGCCAGACTCAAAACCGAAGAGCCGTACGCCTACCCGTTCACACACCCCAGCCTCGAGGTCAATTTGCAGCGATCGCGGTACATATTTGGGCTGCGAGCCTGCATGGTTGACCTCGGCGAAATAAACACCAACCTACTTTCATAGATTAGACAAGGTGAAGAAAGAAGCAATTGCACTCCGCACCCGCTGCAATTGCACTGGATCCGCGCCCTGGTATATCTGTCGCGGCGCCGTGTACTCAGCCTCCAAAACCGCCCCGGAGACGGGTCAAACTGACCCCCGAAAGATCCAACCCATGCTCCGCCAACACATCTTGCCAAAAGCTCTCCCCGACTTGGTTTCCGGCCTGTGCAAGGGCGCGATTGTCAGATTCAGGGCTAGAAGCTTGATGTCATTGTTCTGCGCCACTTGCCTGTCCGACCTGGAGGAGAGACGCAGTTAGCAACGTGGGTGCTACTGGAACGATATACGAGCCTGCAAATTGACGATTTCGCGCGATAGCATGGTAGAAGGGGTATAATGGCGAAACTTCGTGAGATTCGCGGTCAAGACTATTTTTGATGAGGCGTGTCATCAAGTCTGATTTAGGACATCAGCTCCCACGATCGTCGGAGTCGGAAGTTCAAACCCTTGCTCTGCTCTGTGTGACACTCCTGCGGGTCCTGAAGCTGCTTGAATTCCCCGCACGTCGGCCAAGAAACTCTACGGAACCTCATCCTCTGCAAGGCAACACACGAAAAGATCACGACGCCGAAAAACTATGAAACAAGAAGGCATTTTCATAGCCACCCATTGGCTATCGACAGCCCCAACAGGGTACTCACTATGCGATGTGAACTCATCCAATACTTGTCTCAGTTGAGGCACTCAGACTTGGAAAATTGACGAAGACCGAGCTCAATTGTCTACAGCGTCTGTCTTGGAGGAGTCCGACTTTACATAAATAGGTGTGTCTTCATCCACTGTATTCATATACGGCCCATACGGTGCTACATAGAGAAGGAAAACGCGGTCGCCGTCCGTCGGGAAGCTCTGCCTGAGGCCGCAACATAGCAGTCTATCGCTAGTACGAATTCACCTTCTGCTTCCGGTGTTCCGTCTGGGTTTGAAAATTTGTGCGACGGGCAAGCACTGGCTGTTGAAATTAGGGTGAGTCGAGCCCTCGAGAGTTTCATGTTGGGGCGTAAAAACCGCAGTATGGCCGCTCTCCTCATGGGTACGCTGATCATGATATCGATATCCCTTCGAGGTTCAACCGACGTTCGATTTACAGCATCCATATGGACAATGCAACTCATTCACAGTGCGACCTCACAAATGACGCGGGATAAACCTCATGAGAATCATCAAAGACCACACACCACTTCGTCCTTCTTTCTTTCTCTCCCCCATTTTTTTTTACTCGGATCAAGAGTCCAACCGTGGGAAGTACTAGGCGATCTCCGTCTCGAGCGGTCTCGAGCGAGCTTCGAACAATTGCAAGTGTCCGGCTTCCCAGAAGTCACTTCTCTGTGGTTCCAGACATCGCTTCGACGTTCGATGCAACAAGTCGATGTTGGGGGTACCCCTGTTTCCTGAGAATTCGAACCCCGAAGGAAACGGGGTTCAACCGTTCATCATTGTAAGATTTCGCCTACTAGGTTCACACAGCGGTCTCAGACTCAAAAGGAAATTGGTAGGGCTCCCTATGCAGCTTACCCGCGATGCTAACTGATGCTAATGCATAGAATGGCAAAAAAGTATTGGTGTTGCATCTGTAGCGGAACTCACGCAATGTCCACCGCCCATTCATTCTGACACTACGCCGACTCCCGAACGACTCAGGAACGTTGATACCCCCAAAATACAAGGCCGATGGGCAGCGGCAGACAACGGCGTATGGCAGAATTCATTCAGATGAGTTGTCTTCACACGTATTGTCAGGTACGCGTCTTATTCCGTGACGGCCCCTTTGAATCCACTTCGGAGCCTTGTGGCCGCAAACGGCACCCTAGAAAAAAAAATCTGCATCCATGTACGCCTTTTGACACAGCCTCGCAAAAGACATATAAGTAGCTGAACCCTCACCACCTAAACTGCATTCGAGTCGTATCATCCAACTCGCATTCGAATTGCACAATGCTCTTCTCCACATCCCTCCTGGTTTCTCTGTTCGCCACCTGCGCTCTTGCGATAAATGTGCCTCGAGTAATCACCACTCACCACGGAACCATCGTCCAACCGACGAGCGGACTCGTCGCCACCAGCGGAGCACCCGTCCCGTTCAGCTACGCGGACTCAAACTGGTGTGAGGGCGGATACACACCCATCACGGTCTGGCTCCTCGATTACGCGCCGACGACAGCCAATCTGAACGCGACCGGTCAATTCACCGACGCCGTGTTCTATTATGGATCCTTCCTTATCGGCAACTTCGGTACGCGTTTGAACTTTCCAATACCAGAGTCAGTGTTGAACAACGACCGCAGGACTGCCGCCCCTTAGTGGAAGCCCTTCTCCCCCCACGACGCTTGCGATGCCAGACATATCCCAGTACGGTTCCGGAGCTTCGGTGTACCTCGCTGTTGTCGAGACCGCAAACACTTGCCCACCCGTGCGTTCGGCTTTCATTTTCTGGGATTGATGTTGACTCCGCACGGCAGGGAAACCAGCCCGCCCAGTACGGCATGACCTCGACCCAGATAACCACGGCGTGAAGATCAACCAGTACTATTGTTACACAAAATAGAAGACAATGTTCTGGGTACATACATGTTACACGGACCAGAATTGTTGTATGAGTTATTTGGCGTTACTGTTCAGGTCCGGAAGCCCAGCGGCCTTCAAATCGGCGTTCACTTCGTCGAGGTGATTCATGAACTGGGCCTTCAGATTGTCCCACATCTTGGGTTCGTGTTCTGAGAAACTGGGTGAGTGCGCGGAACAAAGGGTTTATAGTGCGGCATACCATGCAATTTCCCAGAACGCTTCATGGCGAAATCGGTTATCGTGAACATCATGCTCGACTCAGACATAAAAGCTAAAGCTATGGTTCAACCCACGATCATCGAACCCGGCAAATAATCACGGACCGATCGTGCCCTCGGAGATGCGCATCGGCTTGAGGTCCGCTTCCGACGCTTTCTTAAACTCATCGTAGCTCACTAAACGACAGACCGGTCAGTTGGTACGGCAGCTCGCCACAAGGAACACAGAAATACTGACCTCCATGCGGGCAGAACCCAGTCTCATAACTGGCCCCTGGAACGAAAATGTTAAGAGGATGTATCGACCAACACTATGAAGGGACTGACCTCCAGGCTGGAAACCATCGCTGCGTCCACCATAGACACCGTACAACAAACCCATAAATTCGGTGGAAGAGTTGCGGTGATAGTAAGGAGGGCGGAAGGTATGCGACGCGACGTCCCATCTCGGGCTAAAGATAAGGAAGTCCGCAAGGGGTATGCCGGGAGCCTTCGATTTGGCCGTAAGGACGCAAAAGATGGAGGGGTCGATGTGGTCCTTTGAAATCGATCCGACGTTGACGAATTTCTCCAGAGCGTACTGCAGTCAGAAAGGTATCAGAGAATTACCCAGAAAGCACGACAGCGTCAGGTCGTACCTTGTAAGGCACGTAGCTAACCAGGGACTGGTAAATTTATGTCTCGTAAAGTATTTGATGTGAACACCCACTTTCCGTGCCATGCAACCACATCGAAAGGTGTATGCTCCTGCGAGCACGAGAATAGCTGACCGCAGACCCTGTCAAACTGTTAATTGCAAGCTACAGCAGCGAATCCATACTGTACTTGTATGTAACTGGAGAGGTCCGATGAATATTCGTTCAAGACAAACAAAAGATTAAACATACTCTGCCAAGGGCTCTGATCGATGTCGAAGCTGGCTAACGGACTCTCGAAATCGCGGACGTTGGCCAGGCCATATCCTCCGAGCGGCCCAAGCTCAGGAAGCTGATAGTGGGATCCGAATATTTCTTGGATGTCTGGTTCAAATCGATAAATTGCACACTGCAGACGATCTGGACCGCTTACATCCGCGGGAAGGGCCATCAGGCAGAATAACCTGGGGGACGAGTTATTCACCATACTCGGAAACGACAGAAAAAGCCAACCTTGAACTTGATACCTCGCTGAATGACCAGCAATTCCCCAGATCGCACCATCATTCTGCAACGAATTTAGACTTCTCCCAGAACCTTCAAGAAAGCCCAGACTCACTTTCCAAACTCCGTCTGCACGTCCAGCCTCCCCTGCTGCGGTAAAATCAACATATCCCCATCAGTATTACAAAACGCCTTCTTCTCCATCGACGCGTTCGCGGTATAGATGTGGATCGCCAAGCCCTCCTTGAGCGTCGGGTCCCCGTTGCCCGCCAGCGTCTTGAGCCCCTCCACAAAGTCGACGCGCTCCCCGGCCGGCGGCATGTCGAACGGGTGCCAGGCGAGCTGCGTCGGGCTCACGTGGACCTTGGGGTTCAGCGGGAGGAAGTTCGATTCCAACTGCCTCCGCCCGGGGGTGGGTAAGTATATATCACGAATAGCCACCAATGCTTATGGGGAACTGACGTCAGGGTTGTCTGGGAGCTTGGTGAAGCCTTGGTGGGCGACGGAGGGACGGATCTACAGGCAGCGGCTGCCAGTCAATATTTCAACGCTGGAGATGAGAGGGGCAAGTACGCACCCTATAGAGCCAGCTGGGTAGAACGGAAGGTTATTTTGGCTCAGAAGCAATTTTTTATCCCAGGAATGACACAATACGCACGAGCTCTGATTCTCCGCCCGGGGCGCGATGAACGACGTCCCCGTCATCTACGTGCGCGATCAGCCCAAGTCGAACCTTCTCACCAACTTCAAGAGCAACGCACCCCCTCCGCATACAGCTCATACTTGACTTTCTGAGGCGAGTTCTGTCCTTCGGGGAGCACGCCGGGGCTACGTCCGCACCATGAGTATACACTGCCCGCCGCGAAACCACACAACGCACATCGCTTCACTAGCGAACCGGTTCCCGAAGCCGACCTGGTACTGATACGGGTCCTTCTCCGTCGGCTTTGTCGCAAAGGCCGCGCGCGCGGTCGCACCTAGGATGTTTGCCATGGTCGTGGGTGGAGAGAGAGAGAGAGAGAATGTGAGGATGCAGAAGCACAGACGACGGCCGTCTTAAACCACGCATCATCGAGGGAAGCCGCATTCAAATGTCGAGGTCAGGAGGACAACGCTTAAAAGTACAAGCGCAAATGATGCCGACGCCCAACGCCCACGGATTGTCTAAAAAAGTAGTATTCCTCTTGTTTTTCTTGTACATTACACGACGCGTTATCGTGTCTCGTCGAAACATATACATACATACACGTTCTTCGCAGGTTGGTTGCGCAACCTCTCCTTGCTTGCGGCCCAGTGTTACCAATCACTGCGACAGCTGCTTGATCTTGAGGACAATCGCTGCGAAGAAACGTCCCAGTCAGAAAAAAGCCCCGCCCACCGCCGAGGAAGCTAGGACGTACCCGACGGATCGAGACTCTGATGGGGGATTTGCTCCCACAGCCCGCCAGAACCTTTACCCAGTCGTCGTCAGCAACAAGTAATCGATCGCAGCCCAAAACACGACACGGACCTTCGCGGGTGGTGCCCATGTACCCATAGCGCGGGGTGAGCTGGCGCTCGAGGAGCCAGGTGCCGAATTTCGAGCCGAGCTATGAGGGCGATAAGTATTTGAGCGGACGTCTATGTGGATGGACGCACCCCGGTCTTCTGGTTAAACGACTCGACGACGAGCACGAAAGGGCTCGCCCCGACCTTCCTCAGGGTCTAGATGCGACACAGGGCGATGAGCAAACGCCCGGGTTATAGATATGCTGAGGGACGCACCTGCTCATCGACGACGTTCAGCGACGGCTTGTTAACAAGCCCGACGTCGAGCCCCATCTCGCGGCAGCGCAGGACGGCGTCCCACGAGCGGTAGAGCATCTCGCCAAAGGACACGACGTAGCCCGCCGTGCCCTCGACGATCGTCTCGTCCTTGCCCGGGATGAACTCGTACCCGTCACCAAAGTACTTGGTCTTGCCGTCCTCCTTGAGGATGTACGGGACCTTGGAGCGCGTGGAGAAGACGAAGCGCAGGCCGCGCTCGAAGAAGACGCGCTGGACCACAGCGACCATCTGGAGTGGGTCGGCGGGGAAGTAGAGGAAGGAGTGCGTGTCGGAGAGGCCGTTGTCCGCGAAGAAGGAGTTGATGCCAAAGTGGCAGGTGTTGTCGGCCTGAAAGTGAGGCGTTAGACAGGCAACGAAAGCTAATCGAAAAACTGACCATCTGGGCGGAAAAGGTGGGTATAGAGCAGTAAGTACATGTGGTAGAAAATGAAAGACTAGACAGACCTCGTCGACTAGAGACGATTCATGAGTAAATCATCATCGCGCACTAGTCGATAAATGGACGTACCACCCGAGTGCGAGAAGTGGCAGAGGACGTTGCAGTTGTTCAGGCGCGCCATGGTGACCTCAGAGACGACCATCTCCAAGAACGCGGAGAAAGTGGAAAAGACACCAAACTTCTCCGGGTCGAAACCGAAGCCAGCGGCGGCGGAGAAGTTTCCGCGCTCCATGATACCAGAAGGGATGAACACCTCCGGGTGCTTCTGGTGGATGACCTTCAGCCCAGTCGAGCCCTCAAGGTCGCCTATCTGCGCGTCAGGAACCCGGGATCGTATGCACGGGCTGGGTGGGGCACGTACTGTCGATGACCATGACCTTGGCCGCCGCTTCCTCCTTGGAGAGCTTGTCGAGCACCAAGTTGACCGCCTCGCCAAAGACGACGCGGTTGGCGCCGCGCTCGGACGTGGATCCGATGTGGAGGTACGCCTGGTCGACAGCGACCATGCCCGCGTACAGCTCAGAGAAGTCGGGGTAGCCGCGCGAGAGGAGATGCTTGACGGCGGACTTGACGGGGATAACATCGTGTCCGTGCGAGCTGCCCTGAATGTCGACGATACCCGGCGCCATAGGGCGCTTGGCGACGACTGCATTTTGAGATAAGTTTTGGAAATGGAAAAAAGGTGAAAGCGGCGTACCGGCAGCGGGGCCGTCATACGTGACGACGGAGCTGATGGCGCCCCAGAGCGCGTCAATGTCCTCGCCATCGACGGTGAGGACCTTGAGGCCGTGTCCTTCCAAGGTCTTGGTAACGTCGTAGCCCTTGAGATACTCGGACGGGTGGCCTGCAATAAGCGGATAAGCGTGGGCTCGAGAACGAAAGTCAAAAAAAGGACCGTACCGGCGATAGTAACATCGTTGTCATCGATGAGGAGCTTGACGTTGAGGTGCTGGGCGACAGCAAGCCGGGCAGCCTCCGCGTCGTTTCCTTCCTGCTGGGAGCCATCCGAGCCGAGGCAGAAGACAGTCTTGCCGCGGTTGGCCATGGCGACACCGTTGACCATCGGCCTGAGAGGTGGTGAGAACAAAATCAAGGCATATCCAGTGGAACGCACCACATGTGGCCAAGGCGGCCCGACGAGAACTTGACGCCAGGGGTGAGCCCGAGCTCCGGGTGGCCGGGGAGTTTGGAGTTGGCCTCGCGGTAGTGCATGAGATGGTCGGCCGGGAGCGATCCCTCCAGGACGGAGAGCATGTACTGGGTCGCGACACGGTGGCCTGCAGAATGTCAATCGCGAGCCCCCAAGAGCTAGCGAATGACCCACCAGCCTCATCGAACACGATAGGGACGTATTTCTCCGCGTCCTCGAACAGGGAGAGCAAGATGCAGACTTCAGGCACGGTGTCGTAGGCACCTCCGGTGTGGCCGCTCACACCGCGGGCAGCGCCAGAGGCGGTAAAGAAGACGATCGCATCGCGCAAAAGCTGGATGTTGGCCAGCAAATCCGATTTCTCCTGGTCGCTGAGCTTGGACTTGGTAGGGTCAAGCTTGAACCTGAGGGCAATCGATAAGCGTGGATGTGGACAGCGTTGGATAGCGCGCACTTTTTGAACTTTCCGAGGTCGATGGGGAAGGGGGGAGCCATGATGAAGGTAAAGAAAGAGGAAGGTCGTCACGATTTGGATAATGACACCGTGACCGAGCAACGCCGCAACGGCCGCGCCCGGGCTTCCAGTGGGTGCATTAACCCTGTTACAAACTCAGCGCTTCAGTGGCAAGGTGGGTCTTGAGTGGGTGGATTTGGAGTCCAAGGATCCAGCAAAATACTCTCGTTCATGTTGCACGAATTTTGTGCGAATTCCGGAATCGATGGAACCCCTTGGACCAATACGAGCCCTGGCATCAAGGAAATGCGAGGGTGAGCAAAGGAAAATCGAAGCCCGATTCCTCGCACGAAGAACGCGTTTAGAGGGCCCGGTTTGGGGGGTCCGGGTGCCACCGTTTTACCCAATTGGCGGCCGCAGACCTCAAGTTACTCCGGGCCCTCCAGGAGCTATGGGGGGACTCCTGTTCTGACCATGGCAAGGAGTGGCAACGACGTATCGTGCTGTCCACCAACACCGAGTCTCGACGACGCGTCGAGGTTCGAAGAATAGAAAAGCAAGGAAGACAAACAAAGAATTACAAACGCGTCGCGTCCAAGTCGCGCACGTCTTGCCGAAATAAATTGAATCTGAACGGCGCAGTAGCGGCGCTTCAGAGCAGCGAAACACAAACACCGGCTACTGCGTTTCAGAAAACCCTCTCTTGGAGGAAAACGACCGAACGGCCGCCTGTACGGCTTAGCAGAAAATACAGGTCTCGGACTTGTTGGTAAGTCCTCGCAGACCATCTCGATTATTCTTTACTTCAGACGCTAATTATTGGTTTTCTCCTTTTGTTCCTACTTTTCGAACCATCAGCGTTCATCCCACACCCAAAGCCCAAAACTCACCTGTCCCCCAACCCTCCTCGTAAACCTCACCAGCAAATCCACAATCTCATCCGGGCACTCAAAATGCAACGCATGCCCCCTCCCCTCCAACCACACCATCTCGTAATTGGGCTCAAAATGCGGCCGCATAACCTCGTCTACACTCTTCACCCCGCCCTCCCGGTGCCCGTCCTCCGTGCCTTGCACCACAAGCAACGGCATCTTCCCCGTCCTCCCCGCCTCCCACAGCCTCTCCACCTCCATCTCGCGCCCAATACTCAGCCGCATCACCTCAGGACTGAGACTGTGCCCCGCGTGCAAGCAGCGCACGGCGTACGGCACCGACTCGGGGTGCGCGAAGATGCGGTCGATGAAGACCTTAGAAGCGGCTTGGAAGGCGGGGACGCTCTCGTCGGAGAGGAGGCCGGGGAGGGCGGCGAGGAGGGGCGGGGCGGCCATTGCGCCGGTTAGGCTCGTTGAGGGGACGCCGGCGAGGTAGACGATGCCTGAGAGCGTGTCTGGGGGGAGGTGGGTCACTACATCCGTCGCCACAGCGGCTGGCGCGGAATTCAAGGTCAGTGGGCGCGATAATTATTGATTAGGTGGCATGGCGTACCGCCCATGCTCCTATTTTAGGGACGATTAATTATGGGTTGGTTTGAGGTACGCGGGCACACGCACCATCCCGCGAGAACCGGCTTCTTGAGCTCAAAAGCGTCCACGACGGTGCGAAAATCCTCTGCGAACAATTTCGACGCGTACGCCTCCGCAGTGGTTGGCTTCCCACTCCGTCCGTGGCCTCGGATATCGTACCGAACCTAATAAAAAAAGTTCAGGTCAAAGCGAAATCAACTATGGGTATGAGCACATACCACATAAAGAGACTCAAGCAGGCGCGGGCGCGCACACATGTCGTCAAAGACACACCCGCTCAGGGACAAGCCGGAGAGCAGCACGAGGTGCGGGTTGGCGGGGTCCCCTGTGGCCTCGGCGAATATGGCCGTTCCATCGCTTGAGTGAAGGATCTTGGTGGTGCTGGTGGGGGAAGACATGAGGGCGAATTGAAAATCACTATTTCGAAGCTGAAACCTCCTTATATCCGCGTACCAAGACAAGTACGGCGAGCAACGGACACGCGTCCTATTGTCGCCGGCGGAGTTCCGAGACACCGGTCATGGGTTAAGAGGAGCGTTTCAGTGGTTGGATTCTGTATATAGTCTCATGTCTTCAGAACTCTTCTGGACGGGAAATGCGTACGTGATCTTGGTTCAATGGTTGAAATAGACCCCCCAAAAAAAGAGGAGGTCATCGCGTCCACCATAAAATTCGACAAACCACAAGATTCGGCAATAAAGGCAAAAGCTCAAGACAGCGAGCTCCACAGGTTCCCTAGCTCGGACAATTGCAACTTCCCCGCCATGAAATAAGGTTCCAAACGAACTCAGCTACCGGGATTCGGCCCGTTGATCCCCGTGTTGAATTCGAGTGTCAGGCGAGATATTTGGTGTCTTGGTCGGCTTCACAGAGGAGGTTGGGACAGGTGAGAAAGTTATCAACTCAACTCAAAATCGAATAACCGCGCGCACTAGCACAGCTCAATGGTTGGAATTTTCCTCGTGTATCCGGTGATCGTTCAGTCTTATACAGCCACTTATACGCGACGAAGTTGATTCAACCAACCCGTCCGACCTCATTCGACCTGCTTTCCAGAACACAATCCCCATTAACGACTACGTATGCATACGGATGTCTGCAGTCAATAAAATATACAGAGCACTTTTCGCAACCTAACGAAACACGACGTCTTCTATAGCTATTGGTAGTAAATATTCCAGGTCTGTCGGCAGCCGTGTCAGCGTGCAAGAAGGCGCTAGAAGACGAAACAACACATACCTTGCGCCAAAGCAGCCCCTTATGCTCGAGTATAGGCCCGTCAATCCCAAACGCCACGCCCTTGAACCACCAAAACGTCCCGATCACGGCGCTGGCGCAGACCGCGAAGGCGATGTGTTTGGTGTTGTCCCCGATGCGCCGGGAGGTGAATACGAAGTGGTCGAGCATGTGCCCGAACATGATCACGGCGAAGTAGAGGGTTGGGAGCTGCCGTCGCAAAACAAACACAGGTCAGTGCCATCGTCGAGAAAGAAGGAGAAGAGCAGCATATACGTAGTGGTGGACATATGTTACGCGGCCCATAATCAGGAACGGTACTACGGTGAGGATCAGAGACGCTGAACAGAACGAAATACCAACCGACTCGCCGTAATGCAACACCCAGCCGAAAAGCGCAATCTTCCCAACGTACAAAAAGTGCGTCCACTCCTCTGGTTGCGTTGCGTTTCTCCGTCAGTACCGCAAGTAAACCCGCCTTAAGAAGCGAACGCACCATCCTCCATAACATAATACTGCCTCTGCCCCCGCACCAAATACACCCCAAGCGCACCCAGGGCGACGAGAAGACTCGCGCCGGCGCCCCACCACACGATGGGGTTGCCCATGAGGTAGAACTTCGTCTGCGTGTCCCCCCAGCCGCACATGCGCAGGCCGAGGTAGAGGAAGGGCCAGTCGAACGGCTTGGACGCGAGGATGTCCTCCTTGTCCGGGTCGGGCACGAGCGCGTTGTTCGAGTTCATCATGGCGACGTTGAGGTGCCAGAAGTCCCGCAGGAAGGGTGATTTAAAGCTCTTGAAATCGGCGGTCGGCACTATAGTTGAAATATGAGCGTCAGTTGAAAACAGGGAACACACTAAAAAAATACGGACACCGCTCATTCCGATGCGTCTCGACGTTCCAGTACGTGTGCGTATCCTTGGGATTGTTCTCGGGCGTACAGCTGACCTCGATCTGCTTCCACCCCCACTGCGGCAGCACAGCGCTCCCCGCATACAAGTAACACCCCAGCACCTCGTGCCGAAACCGCATCCTTGTCGTCAGCGCGTGAATTTGGTCTACGTTAGAGCGCGAGCCGCGTATGAGGTCGTCAGCGACCTCGACGACCCAGTAGTCGTGCACGTCGCCGATGGTGGCGTTGCCGTAGCACGAGACCTCGTTATTGAGCTTCGTTATGGGCGCGGGGACGAGGTGCGAGTGGAGGTGGCGCGTCGTGGAGGAGTGTCGGAGACGGATGACATCGTTGTGCTTGAGGAAACGTAGGGGTGCTTCCGCGGACAAGGGCGGTTCGTCCCAGCGGGGAAGGATGTCCCACTCGTTGTTGCCGTCCTTGTGGTGGTAGCAGGTTATCTGCTGCTGGCCGGAACCGGCGGGATAGAGGTGCTCGTGCGAGTGCAGGAGGCCGCCGCCGAAGCCGACGTTCTTGAGGCTGACGCGGGAGCCAAAGACAACTTCTGTAGAATAAATCAGTAAATGAATTTATGTGCCCTGCGGGATTGCGGACCGAGTGGACTGTCCGCAAATTCGTTTCCTTCGAGGTTGGCTTGGAAGAGGGAGCTCATCTGCGCGTCTCCAGGACCAGAATGGCTGAGAATCATAAAGTGGATTTTGAAAGAGGCCATAAAGACGAGTATTGGGATGACAATCAGGCAGAAAACTCGTGCTGTCCAATGTTTAACTTGGTCGCGCTGCAGACTGGTTGGAAAAAAAGTTGAATGAACTCTAGAACGCTCACAATCGGCATTTTAACATCGCCAAATTTCTCCCAAAGATCCTCGATGGTGTAAAGTCCGACGAGGGCTGTGACGAAGAGACCAATCATTTTGACGCTACAGAGAGAAAAATCAGCGCTTTGCAAACGGCAACACTGAATCGCGTACCTAGTCACCAATCCGATAGATAATCCTGTAAATGTGAGCCAGGTCCACCAGCCGAATGAGAACGGCCGGGGTTGTTGATTGTGGAATTTCGCGAGACAAAACACAACGAGAACGGTAAAGAACAAAAGCATAGAATCAAGCAGAATGAAGCGCGAGATGCACAGCCAGCCCACATCTACACGCCGTGAGCATGGTTTAAAAATGGCGAAACCGAACCGACTCACCGAGAAGGACCATGAGCGCAACAAGATGGCTCGCCCACTGGCTCATCCCGAGCTCGACAGCGGTGTACCACCCCAGCGGCACCATCCCCACGCCAAAGGTCGCGAGCATCATGCGCATCGCGACAAACGGGACCTCCTCCGGGTACGCCTCCCCGCTTTTGAACTCGAACTTGCCGTCGTAGCCCGCGAGGAAGCCCACGAGACCGACGATCATCTTGCCCAGCGGCGGGTGGACGTCAAAGTAGAACTCGCGCTTGATATAGTGCGAGCCGAATTTGCCGAAGTGGGCCTCGTCCCAGACGACGTTCTTTGCATGGCCGATGCGGTAGAAGCGCGTCCAGAAGGAGAGGAGGGTGTAGACGAGCGCTATGACGTGGACGAGATTCTGCTTGAGGATTTTTTCCTGAGACGCGCTGATTAAACGCTTGGAGATGGAGAGGATGTAAGGGACGCACGAAGGAGAAGCTGCCCGGCTGCTGGTACACCTGGCCCGGGCGCGGCTTGTCCTGCACATCCTTCCCGCTATCATCATGCACTGGCACATTGGGGTCGGCGTCCACTGCAGCTGCACCTGCGGGGCCCTTCTGACCCCTCCGTCTTGCGCCCTTGTGGTCGTTCATCTGCTGGGAAGAATATCTCCTCGGCCTGGAGAGAAATAGGTGTGAAAGAGCGTAAGAGGTCTGCGAATCATGGTCAGCATTCTTGCCACAGATAGCAAGAAGGGGGGATCCAAAATGGACACAGACGGCGCCATTGAGGTGGGGAGACTCGTCCGGGATGAATGATACATACTTTGGGGGCGGCGGGACCTCGACACGTTGGCGGAGGTGGTGGGCAAGAGCAGAAATGATAGAAAATCAGCGGATCGACTGCCGATGCCCGAGCGCCGGCGAGTTGGGTTTGAACATTATTTTATGGCGCAGAGGTCGTCCGAGCTGGCCCAGCTGGCGCTGTTCTCGAGCTGGCTGTCTTGTGCTCCTTCCTTTCTATTATCGAATTTCTTGAAGCATATTCAGGGAAACGCGATCACGTGTCCCTCACAAACGCGTCAAACACCTGTGCTGTAAAAGCTAGACGCACCTTCTCTAGGTGGCCCCAGTTGGAGTGACGAGTTTCTTCCGCATTCTGGTGAGACAGAATGCGAAAGCATTTTGCTCTGACAAGTCATACCGCACTTGGAACCAACCGGTGAAATCTCAACCCACTATATATTCTTCCTACAGTTTGAGTGTTCCTCTTGCACGCGTGGATATACTCTCTTGGGGCCTCTGGATTGAAATCGAGACCACTGTCGGTCCAGGCCGACCTGTCTCACTTTTTGAACCCTTCCACCTCCTGTTCCGCGGAACCTGATAGTCACCCGATTATATCCGCCCAGGTATAAAGCCAGCCCGCCAGCAGACTAGGAAATCCTCAACTCGCCCACCCATTCACAACTTACTCACCTACCACCACCTCACAAACCATGTTCTCCCAAATGATGATCCCGAGCCAAGTTGCTCCGACTCGTGCGCACTCGCGCCGCGAACCCCGCGCTGCCCCGATTATCCGCCCAAAACTGCGTGTCCACAACACTCCCGCGCACTCGTACGCACTCTACACCGGCTCGCACTCGTTGAGCAGCGCGGAGCTTTCCTCCCGCCTTGCACGCCTCGCATCGAAGAAGCAGAGGAAGCTGAGCTTGGTGCCCCGTCTCTTGCGTCTGGCAAGGCGTGACCAGTCCGACGCGTAGGTGTAGAATCCAGTGAGTTCATATTTCTTGATCGTCTTCTTTGTCGCTAATTTCCATGGTCGTAGACCTGCGCAGTTGGGATGTTGATTGCTACCCTGTACTCCTTATATCTATATCCACTGGCAATTTATTGATTGAACCCTACTGTGGCATGTCGTCGAGCGGCGGAACTTAACCGTCGCACACCGTATATTTGACGCGTCGTATTTGTATTCCGCCATCTGTGCGTCGCACTATATCGGAGGTGGTTATATAGCGCGTTTTTTTGGCTTCGTTCTTGTTTTAACAGCATCGTCGGCGAAAAATCTGTTCTGAAAAATCCGTGAGGCATTTCATCAGTCCATGAGCCAGCAACGGTCTGCGTAACTTGCAATGAATTCGGAGTTGCAAGTCAAGCTCTACGATCGCCAGTGGCGGTGGTTTGTTTGCTCAACCAAGCTTCAACTTGCAGCCGTCAACAAGGTCAGCCACTCGGGCCTCTTTCTCTCCTCCCACCATCATGTACGTCCCCGCTCGTCCTTTCTCCCAACTCACTGCCTTTAGCACCACCGAACCGGTGAAGGCTGGGCACACTTCATTCCACTTCCCCCTCAGGCTACGCATACCAAGGCTAGAAACGGGAGTGCCTGCGACGAGTGCTACGCCACCGGTAGACCTCCGGGTGCTATTATCCCTGGCGATCTTTCATAGAGAGCTGGGATCCAGCGGACCTAGTTTTCTACCCTCGTGCGCAGTGCATCATCAACACCTCCCTAGGCCGAGCAACGAGTGGGGCCTGGTACCGCTCCGAGCCACGACGCCGCATAGACCCTCTGGAGCACGTGCGATGGTTGAGTTAGGGAGGAAGGAGGTGCGTTCCAGGCTCGATCCACCGCCAAACTCGCTGGGCGGGATGTAGCCGGTGCGGGGAGCTCGAGCGTGGTGGAGAGGAACCATTTTGTTGTGTTGTTTTTCCTGTGAGCTGAAGAGACCCCAGAAAGCGCATGTCCCCGTTGTCGTCGGTTCTGGGCTTAAGGGGAGCGTCGCCTCGGCGCGCACCCTGAACCAAGTGACATGCATATGTAGTTTTGCTTGTACTCGTCGAGACCAGTAGTAGTCCCCGTCTTACCTGCCAATGTTTCTGCTTCGATGGAAATCTCGTGGAGTAACACTACATTCCAAAGCGTTTACACGCTACATAGACATACACCCAGCTATCCCGACGCGGCGCCAGAGCAGGTTACTCCGAGCGCGTCGTCAATATTCGAACATTGGACTTGTGCCGTCCCACTAGGCGGCTTGACGGAAAAGTTCTTGAGCACGACGTCGCACGTGGCTCCGGGCGCACAATTGATGTTCGCGACGACGGGACTGAATTTAGTCGACCTATGGGGAGAACTTCAACCAACACACTGGGAAATTTGAACTTTACCAGGACTTACGTGGTGCCCGAGAAGTTGACGAAGCTGACCCCGGTGAGCTTATCGGTGTTCGAAACACAGCTGGCGGTGTTGGCGGCTTCGTAGCAGCTTTGGATTTGCACGGCATAGTCGCAGTTTTGGACTACGATATCAGACCAGGTAACATTCGTGACGGTGGCAACTCCGTGGGTAGAGCCGCCCTCTTGTTGAATTGTCAGCGTGAGCTCAGGGAAATATAAGAACTGTGGTCCAGGTTTGCGTACCCCATAATTTTATTCCGACAGCTTTGGCGGAGTTTATCATGGTGGCAGCTGAAATGAATCAGATGAGGGTTCACTTGAGTTTGCGTGAAACTCACGACCGAGGAACGCGTTCGTCACGGAATCGGTTGATCCAGCGCCACCTCCCAGACTCCCGACGGACAGACCTAGTCGCGTCGTAATTGTACATTTGAGAGGACAGTTATGCTGGAGAACTCACCATGCGACCCTGTGCATGTTATCCCACTAACCAGAGCAAAGTTGGATCCTGGACGTATTGAGGACCCAACTCAAAATGAACTTTGTAGGACTACTGACCTGGCTTCAAAGCGACGCAATCGTCCTACAATTTCGTCAGCGAAAAGCGGCGCGCACAAAAATTAGATACCTGGTTCACGACGGTGGTGTTCTTGATAGTCACAAACGAGCTGGCCCCAACATCGAACCCATCCGTGTTCTTGGCTATCGCGGTCGCCGTGGAAGTGGCGTCCATCCTGAGATTCTGGTATAGGATATTCGTCGAGCCCCCATTGACAGAGTGGAACACATTGGCGGGGTTTTTGAACCGAAGGTTGGAAATCGTAATACCCTTGGAGGCGCCCGTAATTGAAACCAACGTCGGGCGGGCATAAGCACTATTTGCGGCGAACTCTGCATGTAGATGTTGAACTATGAGATTTATTCCGAATCCCAGCGTACTACTTACCAGTCCAGTACGGCACCCCATTGCCATCGACGAGTCCAGTCCCGGTGACAGAGCGCATCATCCCGCCGCTTATGGCGTTGATGGAAATTACAGTGGAAACCCCATCCCAAAAGTCGAGGTCCTCTGACATTTTGAGGGTTCCTTCAATCTGGAAGTCGCAGTTTACGCCTGCAGCAAAAGTGAGCCGCGGTCCTATATAATTCAACCAAATAAAAACGGAAGAACTCACAGCCCGCGAGAGACAAAGTAGAGCGGATCGCGTAGGTCTTCCCGGCGGGAATCACAATGATACCGCCGTTCCCGCAGGACTTGAAGGCGGCTTGGATGGCGGGCACGTCGTCCACTCCCGCATTACCCGCACTCGCGGGGGTGCAGGTAGCGCGTTTCGCAAGACCAGCAGTCGTCGTCGGGGTCGCCCAAACTTGAGCAGCAGAGAGGGCGAGAAGAATAATTCCAGCCCGGAGCGTCATGGTAGAAGGGGATCCAGAGCTTTCTCTGTGAATCTGGTTAAGTATTGCCGCAACATTGCAACGGAAATCGCCGAAAATAGGCCGAAACGAGATGTGACCAGTTTGTTCGCGGTCCGCTGACCGGGCAGCTGGCGTTGCGACGCGGTCCGTCCTCTTCGTTCAGCCAATGGTGGTCGTTTGAAAAATTCAACCTGCTGCTTCTTCGAGTATCAGCTCGTCCGTTGAGAGGGCCGCTGTGAAGAAGTGAATATAGAAACCTCTCGGAAGGAGCAGGGGGTTTATTGTCTCCGGTTCAATACAACGCGTAGAGAAAATTTCGACTAGGAGCCAGTAAATTTCGCATGGGATAACAGACAGAGTCCGGACAAAGCCACCACCTCACATCTGTCTAGATAGAGCAGTCAGCTAGGTGCCAGAGGATTAAAACAGTGACACACGCACTGATTCCAAAACGCGAGCGCCCCTCGGCGGGCGCTCACCGGCATGTGTCGCGACATTTGCTCCGCGGTATAGAAATACCCCGTGCCGAGGGCCATCACGAAACGAGGGATGTGTGCAAGCCGTTGGCATGAGAGGAGTTTATCGAACTCCGCCAGGTGCCATGCCGCTTGCGTGCTTGCCCACCCCGGTCCGAGCCTAGAGTATGGGGGGATGTCGCAAACAACAAACGTAGCGTGGTACGGGTTTTGGAACTGGCGCAGGGGGACGAAAGGGGGTATCCCTGTTTTGGTAAAGGGACGACGAAGATCGAGAAACGACGCCTTGGGGTCGCTGAGAACGACCTCGGAGAATAGGAACAGGGCGTGCGCGTGACAGATTCGCTGAGCTGCATGCACCGAGATTAGCAATCGAGGACTGCCGACTCAAGCAATGATAAAGTCGCACCGAGCGGGGTACAAATTGCTGCAGGACCAATCTGTACGTGTTGCAGCGCAAGCTTGCTGAGAAACGCGAGTATCCTTTCCGTGGAGTTGCCGTCCGAGATCGTCAGACTAACGCTATCGAGGACGGGTAACTCGTGGCCATCCAACCAAGCGAAAATGGGATCGAGGGAACGAGCGGATAACGAGAGGTGGGACAGCCGAGAAAATGCCCCAGTAGAATATCGCACGGATGTGGATTTCGCAGCACTAATCCAAGTTACGTCCAAGATATAGAGATTCTCCAGCCGGGGGAATGCCGCAATGAGCTGCAGAAGGTGGCTAAATTCAAGAAAGTGTAGTCCGTTGACTTGAAGAGAGGTGAGGGCCGTATACGACTGGAAAGAACCGCGTCGTGCCCATTCGGAGAGAAGGGTCGTTACGACGCGGTGTCGGCGGTGGTTCCGGGAGGCTCGGAAGACGAGTGACACCACTGCAGGGCCGAAGTGCTTACAGTGGGCCAGGAAGCGGTGGAGCTGAGAGGTGGATATGGAGAGGCGCCGAAAGAGATGGTGGCGGCTTCGTGGCAGCCATGCCCGCGAAGTAACGGTGCAGCTTCGCAGCGTATGGGGGTGCGAGGCCAGATGGTCGATTATCGTGTCCACGACCTCTGGAGGAATGTGGGGAGGAGCCATAGAGGGGCACCCAGGTGTGCCGCTTCCCTTGAAGGCTCAGTCGACGCGGAGAAGGAGAACCGGAGTTGGAATCGGAGGACGCGTCTGTCACTTGCCGATCGTGCCGAGTGATCGGCATTGTTCGGTCTTCCGACTCTTCTCCCCACAACGCCCATGGCATTTTTACAGCAGTCCTTCCTGCCCGTCTACAGCGAGTTAGATACCCAGGATCCTTCCATGATCATTGGAGGCACCGTCCTGTATCTCAAGCCCGGCGAAAATTGGCCCACTTGCGCGACTTGCTCGCATCCTCTAATCCCGTTCATTCAGCTGAACGTCTCTTCGGAAAAAACGCCCGCAGCCTTCAAAGCCCTCATTCCTTCCGTTGCTTCACCGGGTCAAACGCAGGCGACGATGCTGCAACTCTTTGTGTGTCCCGAGTTCGACTGCTATGACCACTCGACCATCTATTCGACCGATACTCGGTCCTGGCTGGTGCGCATCGCCACCGTGCCTCTGGCGATACCCCCTGGCGACCTTCCCGGGGGCCCTGAGGCGAGGGAGAAAATAATAAAGGGCGTAGAAAGGGACGGAACGGGGTTTTTGCCGAGACGTGTGGTGGAGACTTGGATCCCCGGCAAGGAAGAAACTCTGCACCACGAACTGTCCTGGGGTCAGGACGAGACGGAGGAGTTCTACGCCGCCCACGAACCAGAGGAGGGCCTCAAGTTGCTCGGCCATACTGTGCGAGGTAGATGTCAACCTTGCAGCCATGATTTATAAAAATTTCAACCACTTCTAGGCAAATACTATTGCGCGGACGATGAATGCCCGCAAGGTGTTCAACTTCCTGGCCAATACCATCCAAGGCGGGAATTGCTACAGCTCGGAGACCGGCATTGCGAGTGCGAGGAGGACGACCCGCTTGGTGTTGTTCGGATCTCCGCTTCTTCTATTTGGGTATGAAAATAATCCCTGAGTTTCAGATGTCGACGCTGGGGAATACGTGGATCGAGCAGTGTATAGAACACCCGGAAGTAGTGTCATTGACGATGAGCGGCAATTGGTGAACAACGGTAATCGGCGTTGTTCAACTTGTTCAACTTGTCGCCAAGTTGAACTTTACAGCGGATTGCACCGGAGGAATGGCGAGAACGCACATACAGTGTTCACTTCATGGATTATTTTGTCTTCCTTGCCTTTTGAATGTTCAGCCAGGTTTGAGCAAGGGTTGCGATTTTTCAGTACTTAGGGGCGACGTGACGGCATCACATCAAAGTCACAGCTGCACTCGCGACTTGCCGCCACGACAAAAAATGGGCGGCGCACGGCGCGCGCAGCGACTGAATCAACTGCGTCTGGTCCCACTGCTCCTCATCTCAATGGCCACTGTACTTCAAAGTTTGAGTGGAAGATAATACGGAAAATCGCAATTTTTCAAAAACCATGGCATCTAACGCTGCGTGCGCATGTCGGGACTCGGGATCTTGCTCTACGCAATGGCATGGCCGGCGGACTTGGTCTACGCATGTCGTCGAAGGTGCCTGTAGCTGCTGTTTACCCCAGCGACAACTCCCAAACCAAATCGCGAGCTGTCTGCGACTTGAATCGTCTACACGATGCGGCCGATTCCGGTGCTCGCAGACAGGCCCCCAAGGCACTTTTTAGCATCCTTCATGTTCGATGAATCCCGTATATCGACCAGGTATGTATCTCATTCTGCACCTCCCAAGTATTTCTTCGACTAATCCTTCCTTAGTGTCCGCGGACCTACAGACAGCTTCATGCGCTTTCATCGGGCTTTGTGGCGTACAGAAACCTCGTAGGAACTGGGGAGAGCCCGCCTAGGTCCATCACCTTGAAGCCTTCATTCCGGCTCCGCAATTGCTTGCAACTGAGCGGACGCGAAGAGAAACTGACAGCAGGCTTGCCCACTGGCCGAGGACGAGTCCTCCCCCATCACCCTCGCAGGTTGACGGCAGATGTCCTACGCCCAACGGCGTCTTGCTTGCCGCATCGCACGCCGTGCCTGGTCCTGCCACCGCCTCCCCACCGTCGATCCTCTCGCTCCATCTGCATGCTCGCGGATTGCGGATCTCAATCGCTCTGTGCTGGACCACGACGTCTAGATGCGTAGGCGTGGGTATCGGGCTCACGATGATGTCCTCATGAATGGCTGCCCAGGCCGCGCTCCGTTATTATAATTTACACAAGGTACTCCCCCTTCTACTATCCGGTCCATTGTCGAAACTAACATCACGCCCCAGACCCGGGGCGAGGTCAAAAAATCGTCGTCATCCAAGCCGCAGACGTCTCGACATGCTCCGGCGCGGGCACCATCTTCACCCGCTGGTACCTGCTCTCGCCCCCGACTACCCTCCCCGCGAGCACCCCCCGCAAAAGCACCTCCTCCTGCTCCTCCCGATCCTCGAGCAGCAACACATCCCTCAAGATGGCTTGAAGCTCGTCCGTGAAAAGCGGGACGCCCTGCCTCCGCTTATCGTCAGCGTGGCTGTGGGGGAGGGCGCCCCGTCTGACGTGCGATGCAGCCGCTGGCTTCGGAGCCGACGAGACCAGTACACGCCCTCGGGGGCTCGACGCCCAGCGCGGAGACCCAGAGGCACTGCGCTGACTTGCGTACAGATGTGGCTTCCTGGTGGCGGATAGCGACGTGGCTGCAGCTGCGACTGAGGCGCCGCCGGGCGTCGGGAGTTGCGGCGCCAACGCGGCCGAGGGCAGCGACCCCGTCGATTGAGCTGAGATTGTCGTGTCGTCGCCGCGCACTGCCGAAGCGTTCGAAGCGGAATAGGCATTGCCCGACGGATGCCTGCGACCTATTGAAAGGAGGCGCGGTGTTGGCGCAGGACGTCTGTAGCCCATGCACTGGCGGGGCGCTTTGCGAGGCTGGAACCAGGACATCTGTCGGCCGCGGTCAGCTCGACGTTCCCTCTGTGAAGGAGCTATTCGCCGTGCTTACAATGATTTGGTGGCTTGGCCCCGCCGGTGCTTGCACGTGCATGCGCGCGAGGCTCTTCGCCGTCTGCGGCGGACTCGCGGCGGTTTTGGAGAACGGCATTGATAGAAAAAAAAATGCGGGGGGTGAAATAATGGGGCGGATGATAGAATGGTGAAGAGGATCCAAACGAGGATAGGCGAAGGGGAGGGGGCAAGAAAGCAGAGGGGTGAGTGGTTGCTTCCGCTCTTTATGCCGTGGACTCAAATCTCCTGTCTAGGGAGAGTCGAGACATGAGCTCAAAGTTTCGGGTGGATTGATTGGAGTATGTCTCATCGCACTGGGCACAGCGCAATGCGTTCCTTTTGGTGTCCCCGTCGTTTGGCAGGCTAATCATGGGTACAATTCATTGAAATCAAGCTCCGAGTTCATCGCTCGCACCGAGTTTTGTCCCGACTTGGATATTCGTGTTTTTATTTATCGCCAGGAATCCTGTTCTGCCGTTGTCATTGTTGATGAGCCGAGGCTAAGACGGTCTCTCCGAACGCTCCGAAGAAATGCATCCAGGATTTACGCCTCCTGATAATCAATCGACGATGAAGGCTGTACTGCTACCAGTGACTCCTTTGATCTCGACCATCATGACCTCCATTCCTTACGACGTGCTCATGGAGATTATGCCCCTCGTCGATTTCCGCGACCTAACTGCTATGGCTCGGGCGAATAGAAGCCTCTCTGGCTATGCCCTGGACAGGCTGTACGCACGGATTTCCTCGAGAAATATGCGAGCAGCTTGCCAGTCGGTGTCGGCGAATCCCACTTTGGCGCAGCGCGTCAGGGCATTACACGTCAATCGTAGTGATCACGGAACACAGCTCGACTCTATCCTTCCCGCCCTCGGAGACGCACTTCGCGTTACAACGAATTTGCGTACTCTCAAATTGGATGTGGACGGCAGCCACTCGTGGGTTCTCAAATCGGGCCTGGGGGCGATTAAACTACAGTCCTTTTCCTGCTTCGCCTACACCGACGAGGATCTCCTCAACTTCCTCCACGACCAAACCGACCTGGAGGACATCACGCTTTCTCATTCATTCATCGAACGCGGGCCGCCAGTTCCGTGGAGATTTCTCCATCTCAGGAAGTTCGATGGACCAATGTCATGGATTGAAGCAGTGGTTCCAGGGCACCCCGTATCGCATCTCGTCATTTCGCACATGACAAACTTCCGTCCATCGTTGGCTTCGCTTGGACTGACGACCGTACCACTCCTGCATCTTCAAATTCCTCTGCAGTCCCTGCGGCAGATTCCATCCCCGATCTTGCCGGTGCTGCTTCCAGCCATCGAGAGCCTAACCCTGCCCATGGATGAAGATGTTGTGTGTTAAGCAATTTATCTGGAGTCGGTGTCGGCACTAAAAATCGGATAGGCAGCAATATTCAGCACTCCCGAGACCCCAGTATGGCTCCAGGACGTACTTTCTTCCCTTCCCACCGTAAAGGATGTCGTGATCTTGAAATACCAGTTCAAGGACGAATGGGAGAGACCTCAGGGCGATACGACATATTTCGTTGACACCGCGACGAAGATGGCGCCGGCAATCTGCAAATTCACATTGAGCTACAGAATGCGCAGTACTCCGACTGCTATGACGCACCAGATTGTCTCCTGGGAAAGGGGAATAAAGGGTTGGGCAGCCACGGAGGAGGATGAAGTCTTCTTGGATTCCAGCGTCTTTTAGGTCAGGACATCCTGCATTGTTCTGTAGTATTTCTTGTTAATTCAGTTCATCTCAGGACCTGCGCATATTACGACTTGACCAAGGACTCTGTTGCCTTTCCTTTTCGAAGCAAATATAACTGTGAACCGCGCGTGTGTCACGTGATCGTGTTTCCTGCGCGCTTTGGTAGTGGCCCCCCATTGTCCTCCTCTTCAGGCCTGGGGCCACTTCACGTGTTGTTTAGTTGTTTAAAACAGCGCTCTTAGTTGTCGCCCCCACCAACCTTCCGATCCAGTCAGACCGAAACAATTCATGTACCCCAACAAACAACTCCCCCTCCTGCCCAGCGATGCTGCAAATATCCCAGCGACAAGGACAGTACGTCTTAAAGACAAGCACTTGGGAGCTGGGTCCAAGCCCTTTCCGCGGGCGGACTCCGAAAGCCACCAAACCTTTCAACAGGGCCCCAGCCAACGTTCTCCTCGCGAAGACGAGCCGCCTGCCGGTCGCCCGCGCGCCAAGTCGATGAAGAAGTTCTTTGAGAAAATAAAGTGAGTGACCTTGATAGCGTACTCAGTTGTATCCCCCTGATCGTTTGCAGGACCATTACTAGCCGTCGTCCGGGCTTGCCACCAGCTCCTAGCCCGGTCCTCGATCCTAAGGCGGTGGTTCCCGATGAGGTCCACTCTGAACCAGATTCTGACTGTGAACTTGACCCCGAGACGGTATGTACAGTGGCAAATATTATTTTGAGTGGTGTTCACCTTTTCAACTTGCAGTGCCCCATTTACTTCTGCCTCGACACCGACGTGGAGTGGACCGGATCGTCCATGACCCTGGCGAACAGAGAAGATCCCTTCAGCAATCTGATGTGCAAGAGGCAGTACAAGTGCGGACATTACTGTCCCAGTGAGTCTCTTCCACTTTGCGCTCACAAGTAAATGCAGTACTCATCGTCCAGCGCGTCCAGGCTCCGTTCACAAACAGTCAACATCGCCCAGTTCTGCCGCCAACAAAGGCGCACGGGGTCTGACCCGCTCGAAGACATTACCGCGCTGAGAATTGAGTCGGTTTTCTACAGAGTAGGGACAAATTCAGGGCTGTTTGGATTTCTCCGCGATTTGGTATGGTTCCGTTCTGTTTACATAAGAATTCTGCTAGCGGCGGAGGTTTCCGTGTTTCTTGTTCTTGTACTCCATTTGGTCCTTGTGTCTTCACCCACCGTGCCATGCCCCCCTTCTCCATTGAGGCTCTGACTGTACAGCTCTTCGTCTGCGCCGCCTCTCTACAGCCCAGATAGCACAATCAAAAGAAGACTGCCATTAACCTGCCCCTTCGATGGCTGTTTACACTCTCTCAGGGCTGCTGGCCAGAGAATGGCTCCAAATTCTCCGTTTCAGGAAACAAAAGGCGCTTTCGGCTACCACGTTCCACTGGGTATATTAAACAGCGTCCTCGGCTTTTGGCTTCCCTTTTCCACCCTCCCACTGTATGGCAGTCTTGCCACTCTCATGTTCCCTGCACCTTCTGCCGGTCCTTCGTCATGCATGAATACCGCGGTGCCCGCCGAAACACTATCGGTGGACGAGACCCCGAAGCTACAAGTAAAGGCGTCCAACGCCTTCTCCGCCTCCAGTGCGTATCTTCTTAACCTCTTCAGGTTCGTCGATTGATTGTTGGAGCCTAGTAGTAGACTTGTGGTTCCCGGTGAATGAGAACGTCTCGACCTCTTGGCCACCAACCATCGACTTCTCCGGGAAACCGTCCCCATCCCCCGACGCTATGGAGGGAATAATCGCGCCACATCCACGGGTGGGCCACACTCGATCGACAACTCGGTCCATTCCAAACCGCCCTTCACGATCCAATTCATTGAGGGTACCGACGACGCCCACAAACCTGTGGCAGCAGACTTCCGACGCGAGACATGTCCTCATGACTCGCAGCCGGGAGCCCGCTAGCCCTGACAAATGCCCGTATCCGCCTATCGATCCGTCGCGTATTCGGCCCTACCCCTCGACAAGTACGGAGGCCGAGGTCGTCAGACCTGGTGGCGCGCGTTGTGGTGACGCCGACCGACCTTCACCCGCACCTGTGTCCACTTGTCCCGAGCAATCCGTCTTGACTTTGTGGGAGCAGGCCCAGCACAAATTTTCCGAGTCGTGGCATGCCCAGAGGAAGAAAAATCCCCATCTTCCGCTCGTGGTTTCTCCCTTCAATCCCCTACGCGCTGATATGCCCCCATCTTACTGGAAATCCGTCAACACCACCACCAAATCGTTCGACAAGATCGTCTGGAATATCAAGAGGCCCCTTCCCTCGCCCGCCGTCCCGACAAGATTGCGCTCGCGAAAGTACATCCGTGTTTTTTTTTTGCGACGTGCAAACTGCTCATTGCGCGTAGGGGCTGTGATATGGCTGGTGAACGCCTGCTTCCCAGGGCCGTCTTGACAGGGAAATTGCGCCATCATTGCCGCGTCTGTGGGAGCGACGGCCTTTGGAAACGGCTTTTGCTGGTAAATTATTGGGGCACACGAGCGGATGCCATGTTTGAGGACGCCTTGCGGCAAGTCAAGACCGATGACGACGACGAGGAGATGGCGGACAGCTTCCCGGAAGCGGGACTGCTTCGAGATCGACACGATTTCGACGACGAAGACGACGATCCAATGGACGACCCCTTAGTAGTCGAACGCCACTCGGACTGCTACCCTTGGCGTCTCTTCTAGATATGGATATGTTCACGAATGTGCCTTCACTGTACTATATAGCATACAAGATATCGAATGTAAAAATGCCACGCTATTACTATTTAAAAGACAATCAGCACCTGAGGAGGCAAGGACACGCCATGCCCTTTGCACGCGCCGCGACGCGATGCGACGTCGAGATAAAGGTCAAGGCTCGCGGAGTGGGTCACTGCCGCCACTCGCAGAGGTTTTGTGTACGTTCGCGGCATCGCACCCACGGAGCCTCGCACCACGCCTCCCGTGTCAACCTTGACAGCCTTCCCTATTTTCCCGCACGTCTTGGGCCAGGTTGGCGACGTCGCACTGTTGGACGCAGCGATGACCTCGTACCACGCCTCGTCCTAGGCACCGCGCCGGGTGAAGGCGGTGTTGGCGAGGGGGGCAGGGTGTGGAAGGCGAGCACGGGGGCGCCGCGGTAGAAGAAGAGGGTGAAGGGACCGAGGAGGAAAGTGAGGATGGGGCAGAGGCGAGAGGTGAGCGAGGGCTGCGTGCCGCTTCGCGAGAGGAAACCAATATTACGACGCTAGGAGGAATTGGGCGTCCGCCGCACGAGGCACCGTGCGACTATGGCTCGTAGCGGTACGGTATGGTCCTGCGAGTGACTCTACTGCGGTGGCGGGGACGCGGAGACATGGATACGGGGTAGGCAGCGCCGCATCTCGCACACGGAGGAGACGAAACGCAAGAGCCCACGCAGTCTTCTGCGGTATCGGCGCAGGAGGGCAATGCGCGTTAAACAACCTGCTCCAGCTTCCTGACCGCGCCCTCTTTGACCCCGAGGGGTTCGATGGAGCGGTGAACGCAGAGATAGCCACCGACGTCGAGGACTCGGATGTCCAATTCTCTGGGCGCGCATCTTCGTTGCCGTGAGTTGTCGAGTCCACGAGGACGGCGTCCTCATTGACCGTCGAAGACCGCGGTTGTTGACCGCCCCAACAGCTGCGCCTCTACGAATTGATCTCAGCAGAGCTTGTGGAGGGATAAAAGCGCATAGAGACCGTATTTCCGTCGCAGTCTCCTTCGTGGACAGCTGGTAGTACCGCGTTCGCGAGTGGCATCCTCAGTCGCCGCAAGCAGTCCCCTCTAGCTGACCCTCCTTGTGGGTCTACGAGGCAGACCTTTGGCCTGAAACGGGGAATATCGTCAGTTTCGCGTCCGAGAGCGATCGAGACGGAGAAGGAAGAAAGATCAGTCCCGAAAGATGGTTAATTGAAGGCATCATCGCAGAATTGAAAGTTCCACTAGCCGTTCATCGAATAAACGTATGCATCATAATATAATAACAACGAGCAGCAGAAGGCGGACATAGAGCTTACCTTGCGGGCGGTAGGAGGAGTCGGGGTGCCGTTTTCTTTCATGTCGACAATTCGGCTGAAATCATGGGCGTTGGGGAAGACTCTGACCATCCACCCCCCACAGCTCCCTCTACGGATTGAAGTCAGTGTCGGCCTGTGGGGAGACAGAGACGAACGTACGGAGATCGGGCTGAGGCGTTCACGAGTGCACACAAAAACGCATTCAGACGGCGTGCGGCTTCTCGGGGTGACGCCACGAGCAGTGCTCCGCCCTTCTGCTGGATCAAGTACTCGCCGACGCCCGACTCGACACACTTGATGATCTGCCCTAAAACACAAAACGTCGTCAATATCGCGTCTGAGAGCAGTCAAGGCAGAGAAAAAAGAAAGAGATCAGTCCCGAAAGATGGTTAATTGAAGGCATCATCGCAGAATTGAAAGTTCCACTAGCCGTTCTTCGAATAAACGTATGCATCATAATGTAATAACAGCGAGCAACAGAGGTCGGAGGCAGCACTCACATTGTGGCGGATTTCTCTTTACTTGGACGTAGGGCTGTCGACTGAATTCGGCGACAGCTCGACGGATGGGTGGAGGCAAACTAGGAGCACATGGAATACGCGTAGCTCTTGGAGAAGGCGGTCTGGAACAGGGAAGATCGTCAGTGTCGCGTCAGAGAGCAGTCAAGGTAAAGAAAAAAAGAAAAAGATCAGTCCCGAAAGATGGTTAATTGAAGGCATCATCGCAGAATTGAAAGTTCCACTAGCCGTTCTTCGAATAAACGTATGCATCATAATGTAGCAGCGACAAGCAGCAGAGGTCGGACGGACGCAGCACTCACTTTGCGGCGGGTTTCTTTTTGCTTGTGAGAACTTGACTTGAGGCTGTCGACTGGATTCGACGACGCTCTTTGATTCTGAGAGGGGTGAAGTCAGGTCGTTTCCCGCAACTGCAGCGCTCCTCTACACATCGACGTCAGCGCAGGCCTGTTAAGCACTTCCCCGATTTTATTGATCTAAAACATAAAACGTCGTCAGGATCGTGTCCGAAGACAGCCAGGGCAGAAAAGAAGAAATAAATCAGTCCCGAAAGATGGTTAATTGAAGGCATCATCGCAGAATTGAAAGTTCCACTAGCCGTTCTTCGAATAAACGTATGCATCATAGTGTAGTAACAACGAGCGGTAAATATGGGACGCAGGGCTCACCTCGTGGGCCGCAGCCGTTGCGCTTTGCGCACGTGAGGACTTGGGCGTCGACGTAGGACCAGACGTCGACGAGTGGAGAGGCTCGACGGAGCGGCGAAGGCCGGCTAGACCCTCGTGCAGCTCTGGGCAATGCAGTTCACCGGCACCGACGTCGACAACTTCGCGGAATTCAAGGGCCTCGTAAGATGCACCTTCCACAACGGCACCGCTACTCTACGAATTGATGTCAATGCAAGCCTGTGAAGAGAGAGAGAGACTGAACGCACGAAGACCTTCCCCACAGAGGTCTGCCACAGGAGTCCACAGAAAACGAGTGCAGTGACGTGGACTTTTTTAGGGAAGCATGCCGCGCCATCCTTCTGCGTGACCGAGTACTCCCCGACGTCTGGCTGGTCACTCTCAGAGTCTTAACTTGCTTGGCCTGAAACAGAAAACGTCGTCAGTATTGCGTCTGAGAGAAGGCAAGGCAGAGAAAAAGGAAGAAATCAGTCCCGAAAGATGGTTAATTGAAGGCAGCATCGCAGAATTGAAAGTTTTACTAGCCGTTCTTCGAATGAACGTATGCATCATGATATAATAACGACGAGGAGCAGAGGTCGGACACAAGACTCACTTCGTGGGCGGGAGGTGAGCCTGAGAGGGTGCTCCGGCTTGCGTTCCTCGAAGAGACTTGAGTCAGGACTTTTGTTCTTGAAAAGAAAAGAAGAGAGAAAAAAGGTCAGTTGATGCGCGCGATGAGAGTTGGATGAGAGACTGACCTAAGGAGTCGATAGGCTTCCCATATCAGTGCTGTAGTTCCCTCCGTCTTGCTGAGGCTCCCAGCGCTGTCGATGGAGAGCGACTCGAGATAAAATTCCGAGATTTAAGATGAAAATTTGCCATCGCGCCGTTAGGGAGTGCAGCATTTGCCATGGGTAGAGTTGGTGGGACAGGAACGTCCAGGAATGAATATCTCGGCGTCGGAATAAGGCTGGAATAAGGCAAGATGAGAGTTCAGAAAGAAAAAACTTGAGAGTCCTCTAGGACAACAAGTGCAATGATCGGCTAGTTGACCGCCACCACCGTCACTCGGGCATCCTTCTTCTATCCAAGCTGATGGGTCAACGCGTCCTTTTGGGTCTGGGACAGCTTGTCGTGTAGGGCCTTGTAGGCGTTTACTGTACCTGGACTCGGACCTGTCGATTGTCCCATTTTGAAATTCGGCGCTTGCGAACCCACTGGCTGTTTGCGCTGCCCGGCCGCCGCTGCCTCTACCCGTGCTTATGGCGCTCGACCTCTCTCGCATATGACCCGCAAGAACAAATGTCTGGAAACTCCAGAAGCGCTGGTTCTCGTTAGTTCCCGGCTGCAGTGAACAAGTTCAAGATTGAATTCCGAGCGCTCTGGGTGGACGATGGCGTGTTTCGCCGGCGGTGAGAACCATCCTCTTGATTAATCAAATCTTTTCTAACGGGATTTCAGAGTCGCTCCTGGGCAGCATTTGAGACAAGCCCACGTCGGGAGCGTCTACCATCCTCGCGTTTAATCCCAGCGACTCCGCGGTCAAGCGTAAGCATGTAGTCGCTGGCGATCACGACCGACGATGTTCTGGGACTTCACACGCGGCTCGTGCCGGGTTTGACGCTATCTCCCTGCTGCCCACTACCCCACCCTGCCCCGAAGAAGCCACTTGACGCTTTTCGATCGCGTGATTGCTCCCTCCTGGCTCCGCCGCGACGACGAACACAGAACACAGAACAGAATACCGTGACATGCGGGAGAGCGAAGCTCCTCGCGTAGCGAACCACAGGCGAGCGTCCAAGAGGGGAACGAAAGGTCCATGGCTGTCCGACTAATCTTGCCATCGACTCCGGCGCAACGGTACCTGTTCAATTGTTCAAGGCGGAGCAGAACAGTGCAATTAAGCCAATTAAGCGCCAGGTCTGCAAGTCACAATCCAACCGCCTAGCTTTCCTTTGTTCTCCTCCGATCGCTAACGACTCGAGCCTTGGCCTAGTTCACCGTCCTCGACACCGGATCAGCCTGTCGAATTTTCGACAATTGCATTTCGCACACGGTCGTCGGCGGAGCAGGACGCGGCGGAGCTGGACGCGACAGAGTCGCCTCAATAGCACCTGGTATTTCTTTCATCATAATCATGCTTCAATACTGTTGACCTCGCGATAGCCTCGTTGGAACAATCCTCCAGAGTCATATCAAGCAACATACGGGCTGATTCGAACAGCATTTAGCGATTAGAGTTTGAAAAGGCAGTTCTCCAAATGGATCTGTGACGCCATCATGTAAACCACGACTGAGCTTTTTTACTTTTTGGGTTTCCTCTGCTTAACCTCTCAACAGAAAACCGCGAACTGCCGGTATCTGACCAACATCTCAGCTGTGGTGCCCTCTCGATCCCGCGGCGAAGCTTTCTGTTGGCCGCTTGCGCGCCTAGGGTGACATTGTGGGCGTATTTCCTCCGGAAATGATTGAGAAACGCCTCACCCGGGCGCACCCCGAGCACAATCTGATTTTCTCGACACCGCCAAACAGCGCTTTCGTCCATTCCTTGTTCTTTCACAGTCACGTTCAGCGCCAACCTGCACAGATTTGGAACGATCCTCTCTTCGTTTCTAGACGCGCGCTAAAGCAAGAACATTTGGGGTGTGATTGTGGGGGCCTTGCCCGCATGGTAGATTCCGATGTCCCTGAAATGTCTAGCTGATTATCCCTTTGTTCTAGGCGGACCGGCAACCGACGCCGCACGTGTTGTCTTTCTAAGAGTTGCTTTAATGGTTCGCGTTTTGTTTCCCTTCCTTGCTCTCCTTTCTCCCGCGGCGCACTCAGAATGTACCCCCAACTCGCATACCCGCCTTTAAAGCAGGAATATTGGGGCACCTTCGGCGAGCCCCCCGTGTATGACCCCTCCTGGCCCACGATGTCCGACGGCGAAATGACGGACGACTCGATGTCCTCTCCAGCCCTATCCCTGCGCGATATTCTCGTGGACTCCGATGAGGACGACAACTCCATGGACTCCAGTGATCCTTCCGACAATCCTCACTCACCGCACTACTCCGTTGATGGGTTCCATCTCGGTGGCGGGTTCGGTGGTGACTATCTTGATGATGGAGCTGAGCACAATAATGGTCGCGGCGACGAAGAGCTTCAATATGGTGGAATGCACGAGCAGTACGCTGGGCATGGACCCCACGCCTCGATGCTCCCTGCGCCACACAATAATGTTGGCGCTCAGGATCACGTAAGTGGAAGGAACACTTCCACGCAAACGTCGCTCACCTGATTTTTCAGTATGCGGGAATGAACCCCGACCGATTCCTCCCGGAACAAGAACAGATCGAGTTTCTTGGCCGTCACGCAGGCCGTCCCTCTAATCCTGCGCTGCCCCCGAGCGCCTTTTTCGGCCCTCGAGTTTTCCCTGACGCGGGTGACATCCTTCGCCGGAAACTCCTCCTTCCGCCCGGCGCGCCTGTCAACCTCTGGTGCGTCGGCGAACCAGCCAACCCGACGACGCGGCCGGCCACCCCGTACCCCTTGCTCTGCACTCTCGCCATTTACGGTAGCGAGAAAAAGCGGCTCTCGCTTCAGGGCATATATCGGGAGATCGCCGCTCGATTCAAGTACTATCGGTGGCAAGACGCAATCGGAGTTAAATCGTGGCGGGTGAGACATTTCAACTGATCTACTGTTCATTTATACTCAAGACGGCATTTACCTAGAACTCTATCCGCCACGCCTTGTCTCTTTACGCGTTATTCATTAACGTTCAACGACCGGTACGCGAGCCTGGCAAAGGCGAATATTGGATTCTCGGCGACATCTCCAGCGATGTGCGGTTCACGCGGTTGCGGAAACGGAACACCAAGAAAAAAGTCACGGTTGCGGGCGGAGCAGAGGCCGACGACAGTTCCCCTTCGGATTCGTCGTCGGATTCTGGCACCTCGCAGAAAGCCAAGAAACGCGCAACTAAATCGAGTGCTCGCCCTGCCGCGTCCAAGAAGCGCACGCGACCGAATCGCGCTGTGAGCGTGGATTCAGACGTCACCTCGGATGCCGACGAACGCAACACTTATCATGCCGCCACTCGCGGTCAGGCTCCGCCTCGTCGGACATCCACCCGAACTCGATCTCATCGGGACCCAGCTCCTCCAACGGGGAACATGAGTCGCCGGATTAGTGCATGAACGGGTGAGTTTGCTTTTGGTTCTTACTGACGATTATTAATCTGCGTACGGATAGGACCGTATCTCAGCAAGGCTCTTTCTCTTTTTTTATTCTGCATTCCTTCCCTGATCATACTCGCATTCGTTCTCGTCGCTTTCCATTTGCTATCATTGTGCTGTCAATTGATTTATCCTTTACAATCCCCACTCCCCTACATATTGCTCTGTACATGATTCGCACGTCTGTATTTTTACATTTACACCCGACACGCCCTCCCTGTTATTTATGTGCCCAATTGGTGCCTCCCATGCATAGGATCCCTAGATACAACCACTTGTACCTTATCCGGACTTTGTGATACCTACAGAACGGTCTCGTTCTCAGACGCAGCAAATATACCGCGTCGATTTGGATCTGAAATAAACCAGGACGACAAGTGGGCTTTGTTTAAGGCCTCCCCGACCAATTTTCGTGAGTCGAGTTGAGTTTCTTCAAGTTCGAACTTCGTTACGGCAGGGACACCGCCTTCGCACGAACATCTGACTCGCTCTGGGACGTTCATGTGGGCAGTTCTCGGCCACGACCTTCAAGTTCTCGACACTCGAGCGCGGTGGCTGTTTGCACAGGACTTCGAGTCCGACGACTGAGGACCATCGTGACTGAAAGTTCCACGGAAATTCTGATTTCTGCTATCGATGGCACTGGCATGCGACTCCACTGCTGTTGCGCCCACAGCTTAGGTGTCTTACTTCAGGCTCCCTCCTCCTTCAATTCAACTCCGTCCCACCGAAGATGCGACCTGCGCACCAAATCTACTCTTCCCAGCTCAGCGAGTTTCGTCACGGATACGCGTTGTGGTGTCCCGAACCCTGCCTCTACACGGAGGTCAAGGTCGGAGATATTGGGTATCTCAGAGACGGCGCCTTCCACCGGCTCTTTAACGCGACACTCCCTGCTGAACATCCAGATCAAACCCTTGGAGTTCCCGCCCTATTCCAACCTCTGATTCTTCCTACTGGGTCGTCGTTCAAGCTCGATAAATTCCTTGATCCTGGAAACATACGGTCGTCGAGTGTGTCCGAATATCGATATGGAGTCGATATCAATGGGTAAACTGCACCATCTTATTGCGTGGAACCTTTCTTGATTCGTTCCAGGGTGGTGCTTCCAGGCGGCGCTGGCGTACATTTTTCCTGCTCTAGGAGGCAAGGAGCTTTGCTACATTTATCGAAGCCCGCGATACGCGAGGAAGCGTTGGCTCGAGAGGCCTTCGAAACGTATATTCTCCGAAACTTCCCGCAGTGGTACGACTTCGCCAACGCAGTTCTCTTCCGTGGGGTCAAGAACGGAGAAATCATGCTTGTTACTGGATGCGATAAGACCATGGAGTGGTCGTCTGCTGTCTTTGATGAACGATGTAAAGATGCAGGAATCTCGTTGCAAGCACAGGGCGCAATTCCCGGGTTGTCGGCGAGTGTGACCTTCTCGGGCAAGTGGGATACCACATCGTCCATACAGCATCGGTCTGGGCCCATCCAGGACTGCGATCCACCCAAGGTCGACCAGACGATCTTCATTCGGGGCTACAAAATTCTGGAACGAAGGATTCGCACCCCAAAGGTCATCCGAGCGGCCGCTGAGCCCCGATCCCCTTCCTCATCTGACGACGAGAATGAACCCGGTTCCGGTTCCTTGGGGGCTCAAGGAACGATCACTTTGCGGGAATGGTCTCTCGAGTCTATTCCTGGAGAGTCACTAGTACGCTTATCCCTCCCTCGTATGCTCACCCTTACGTTCTGCAGATATACCATCCTAGTGATGCTTTGCTGGAATATATCCTTGCGGTAAGAGATACCCAGTCGAACGATGTTAACGACTCCATTTATGCGATTCGTGCAGCATTCAGACGAAGCCGTGGCCCTTGTGCACGACGACTACTGGTGCGACTCTACCGCAGGCCCTAGGCTACCGGACGACTCTTTGTCAGTTCAAGAAATTATTGACGCATATCGAAATCAATTTTTCGCCAACAATTTACCACAGCCGGAGGTAGATTGGAATCCCAGACTTGGCCACGCCACAAGCGGCCATTTTCTTCCGAGCCAAATGGAAATCGATAACCTTCCCAACTCTTCCGGCGAGACAAGTGACGGGGATGATGGTGTCCATTTCGAATCGGCATCCAGACGGAACTTTCCGAACGATACTCGCAGTTCTTCCAGTGACGCCATCGGCACACAGACCGCCGTAGGAAGCGCCTCTCTGGCATTCACTGCGCTCGGGGCCGAATTGTATCCTTCATCGCATGACAAGTTCCATTTCCGTTTCCAATTACCCCGCCCTGCAAACGCAAATGAAATGGTTGGAGCCTCCATCGGTGGCCCGCATAATTTCTCGTTCTCATCCCACGGCGAAGTTTCCCTCGACGATACGCCCTCCCCTCCCCCACGCGACTTCGGCGACGACGACGTCTCCGACGATGGCTCGTATTCCGACAATGATCACACCGGAGACGACGCCGACTATCACAGAAACCGCCACCACTCTCCCTACGACCAAAGTCCGCCCCTCCGCAGCGTTCCCGAGCCCTCCCGGCGCGAGACGTCCTCTCTTCCCATGCGTGACCCTCTGGTCTCGCAGAAGCGTGGTACGACGTCGTACCGGCAGCCACAAACCTCGTATCACCCTGGGCCCTTGGACCCCTCACTCCGTGGCCAGAGTCCCGGGCCCGCCTACTACAGGTATGAAGAGCCACCGCCAGGCCGTTCGTCAGCGGATATGTCGCCCGAGAGTGGCAGCTCTGGGCGTCAAGAGGCAGCAGGGCGAGTGCTTCGCCCCCGCCCCTCTTTGGGTTCCGCCGGTCTATCCTCCTCAAACTCTAATATCCCACTTTCGCCCACCGATAAGGCCTACACTAAGAGTCGGCGTCGCACTCAAGGGCGCAACTGATGTGCTGCGGCGTTTCTCCTCTCTTTCCTATCAAATAAACCCAATAATGCGTCCGCAGCCACCAAAATCGAATAAACATACATCGACTCCATGCTCTAGTATTTTAAATCTCTCCTGCCTGCCTCGCTCTGTCAACGACTCTGCCTGACGCCGCGCGCACACATATTGGGGACCGGCACCGCCTATGATCGCGGCGGCAGCTTTGTCTTTGTTTGTTCCCACCAAGGAGTTGATTTTCCGTGTTCTTCACTGTTCTGGCTGCCTCACACACTCTACAGACTAACTTTGGCAGAGAAGAGTGCTTGGTGAGCGAATATGAAGGCATCTGGCCCAAAAAATGGCATAAGCACATGCAAACTACTTTGTTGTTGACACCATTCCGGACAGAAATGCTATGTGGCACGTCCTTTCTGGCGTGATAAGGTCAAGAAAGCCCCAGTGTAAATGCTGGTGTATATCCCCGTCCTTAGCAGGCCGAAAGTTGGGTGCAATCAACCACAATGGCCTCCAAGTCTGCAAATAACGTATATTGTTCGGTGGACCAGTGCCTTCAGCAGAAAATGCGAAATTTCTTCCCCAAGGGCCTTAAACATCAATGAGACATTTTCCCTCGGATATTGGGTGCTCCAATGGCTCCGTAGCTTCCGTGGTATGTCCGAGTTGGTTGAACCGGCAGATTGTCACGGACGTTACACATGTCACGGTTCAACCCGGTTAGCGCTTTGGACGGTCACCTCTCATTTTGTATAGGCTCTGATAGGCTGAGGACCTTAAGGGAGCCAATTAACTTGGTCCTGCGCAAAAAACCCAACTTTCGGGAGGTACCTTCAACCGATATCAATTTATTCATCCCTTGCAACCAAAAATGATTCAGCGCCTCCAAATTGCCCCAAATCGTTTCGACGTGGCAGAACATATCCTTCGTGGGAAGTACCACAATAGAAGTACGCAGAGTTACCGCTCGCTTTCGCGGTATGGAGGCCAAAAGCTACATGAACTTTGCAAATGAACCGTCTCAGTCTGTGGGGATAGCGAGAATATGAAACTTCTCTTCGTAGCCGTACTCTGGGCTCAAATCGGAAATGAACTGTCTACTCACTTTTTTCATTGAGGTCCTCTGTAAAAAGCCTTAGCGTTTTCAAAGTTGGAACCGACCTGCCGCGCCAACCAAACAAAGACAAAGCTGCCGCCGCGATCATAGGCGGTGCCGGTCCCCACACATATATCCCTGCAATGTAGACGTTCCGGTCGTTTTCACTTCGTGTAAGTTACTTGGATAGTGCTGCTTCTTCGCATGTACATACTTGATCCCTCTGGTTTGCAAATGTAGCATATCTCGCTCTTGCTCCCTCCTACATAGTACTTCTTTGCTTATCGAAAATTTATGTCCCCATGCACGAATGCACACTTCGGAATGACCGATGGACGAGCAGGAACCCCTCGGCGCTCGGCTGTACGGACCCATCAAACAACTCTAGGCTTACGCCCTAAGCGTCGCAGTCGAGCTCTAATTCGCCTAAGTGGCGCAATCGCCACTGTATTCACTGGATATGAGCCAGGCTCCCGGCGAGGTATAAGTAAATGTACAATTTGTTGGATCAGCCCATATTTTTTGAAAGAGTCTTGGATACGGAAGCAGCGAGAATGTGTGCCGTAGACTCGGACAAGAAACCACTGAAGCCCAGCGTATTTTCTTCTCTCTCCCCCGCCAGTTGGCCTTTTCGAGTCGAATATTCTGTTTGGTTCAATTTCTGCGGCACATGCCGACACCTTCCGGCTATCACGGCCTTTCGGCTTTTCCCGCTGCGGCCAAATCCTCTCTCCTCAAAAGATCGACACGCGACGCCCTGAAAGTAGCAATAAACCGCATCTCTTGTGACCTACTACTCAGTCTCCTTCACCGCCCTACAATTCTTCCGCCGAATCTTGCCCACACCACAAGATGAAAGAAAACACTCCTGCATCCCTCTGCACCGACCTTGGGTCAGTTCCTGGCTGTAAGCCATAGGTTTAGGGGCTTGAACAGCTTGTAACTCAAGGCAGTGATGGCTAACTTCATCCGCTCTTTCCTCTCAACCACCACTATGCACCCCACTGCTCTACTGTCGTTTCTCGTATTTCCGCTCGCATACGCGTTCCCCTCTTTCAATACAGACCCTCAGAACACCCCGCCAGGGCTGCCTACGGACGACTCGCGACTCATCGATGTCACTGGCGACCACGCCTTCGTCTCGCCGGGTGAAAACGACCTGCGAGGGCCTTGCCCTGCCTTGAACGCGCTCGCCAACCACAATTATATTCGGCACAATGGCCTCATGACGCTTGAAGAGTGTATGTCGATTCCCGATGACGGCAAGTGACCTTTTTCCTCCGAAAATCGGCCTCCCGTTTATTGAATTGATAGTGTGGGGTTTTGGGCCTGATTTCTCTGTTATCGCGTGCGGCCTAGGCGAAATGTACGGTCGGGGCGACGGCGGTGAAATTTCGATAGGCGGTCCACTGGCAGCGCGTCCTCCGGATGGTGTTGAGACCTCTCTCAGTTTGTGTTTTCTTCTCGGCCACATGTTCAGTGCCTTATTCGACAACACCAGATCAGGATGGGCTCTCTGGTACTCACAATCAATTCGAGAGTGACTCTTCGCTCACGAGAAAAGACTACTACCCATCCAAGTACGTGAGCATGCTTCTATTGAGCCTCGCTGTTGACATATGCATACAGGGGAGACAACTTCAATGTACAAGAGTCCGCATTTCACTCTCTTGTCCAGAATATCAACAACGGTCCCGGGATAGTCGCGCACCGAATCGAACGCTACTACCACTCCCGTGAAACAAATCCCTACTTCTACTATGGTCCCGTTGAAATGGTACGATTGTTTTTGCGCTCTTTGGCACATATGCTGATCCTTTAGTTCCCCAGGTCATTTCGACCCTTGCTCATTGCTTTTTCGTGGATATCATGGCCAACTTCGATCCATCAAATCCTGACGGCGCCCTTCCTTTCGCCGGTCTACTCTCGCTGTTCAGCTTCATCGTCGACGACGTCACGGGTGAGCTGACCTACCGCCCCGGTCACGAGCGAATTCCTGCGAACTGGAGCCGCCGCGCCAACTCATACACTCACGTCGCGGCTGCCCCGCGCCTCAAGGCCATGGGCGCCGCCGACCGGCGCGTTATGATGCCTGGGGGAAATATGGGAGAGCCCGATTCATTCACCCCGATGGACATCAGCGACCTCACTGGCGGCGTGTACACGGAGAAGACACTCTTCGAAGGGGACAATTTGCCGTGCTTCTGCTTTCAGGTTATGGAGTTGGCGATGCTGGAGGACCCAGGTGTATCTCCTCCGGATGGGTTATTCGCGAACTCGGTGGAGGAATGGATGTGCCCGAGACTCGAGAGGCTGAACGAGAAGATGTACGATCGTTATCCTGGGTACAAGAAGCGGCTGTAGGCTCCGTAGTTTGTTCTACTATGTTTCGCTCAAGTTGCAATTTTGAATGGACTTCCGCGGTCAAGTTTTCAGAATTTCTTCGATTAACCCACGATACTTCGTTGAGTACTTACAGGCAATGCAAACAGCAATTAAAACAGTGTCAATGCAAAGCTCATCATCATGAGTGGAAAATCGGTGAGACGGAGTTGCTTTAAGTTTCTATCAACAAGCAGCTGCGCCTTCAGTTTCGGCGATTCCATAATTTCAGCGAAGGATCCATCAGAGCGAATCCCGAGGGACAGAAAAGCAGGACCTAGTTCCTTGATACCGTGGTCCGACAGTAGAGCCATCGGAGCCCCGGAGGAACCGCATGCGCTGGATACACACGCTGCAGTGGACATTCGTGTTGAATCTGTCGCTGTAGTGGCGGTAGCATGTTCAAATATTCAACCCAAAGGTTCACACTCACAGTGGGGTTGTCCAGAGTTCCAG
The DNA here is from genome assembly GCA_029281495.1 of Mycena filopes. Lineage (NCBI taxonomy): Eukaryota > Fungi > Basidiomycota > Agaricomycetes > Agaricales > Mycenaceae > Mycena > Mycena filopes. Next base: position 451,858 of record JARIHR010000005.1, on the reverse strand, counting down.
ATAGGCCGGCCGATTTTGCGCTGATGTATCGTTTTATGTGAACCTGCAAGGGCCAGACGTCCTCGTATTTATTAAGCCACGGTTGTGCTTTGCGGACCTGGATGATTTAAATTCCATCCAGTTCAAGTTCCGCCGGTTCACTTAGCCGCGCCATACTGATTTAACAAATGCGGCCGCGGGATTTTGGTCCCCAGAAGCGCTTGTATTGAGATGGAGAGGGGCCATTGTCTCGACGCCGCGCTGAGAAAAAATCAGCAATGTTGAAATATCGTATGAACCCTCGTCCGTACCACTAAGTTGAAATATTCCTCCTTCGAAATCTTCATGTGTTCCATGATGGTTGCATAGTTGCATTCCAGGGAAAACATAGCTGAGAGTACCCGTTGAGGTGGCTTTGACTAGACTGGTGACCAAACTGTCTACTGGAAAGCAAGCTTGTCGGGTATTCCCACTTCATAGAGAGATCGGTTACCGGTCTAGGCTTTGACAGCTCAGCCTCAACAAGCTGCTTGTTGCTTCCCTGGGATTCAACGGTAGCTGCTTTCTTCGCCTCCTCCTCGCCCCTCATCCGGTCAACAAGTTCCTGCAACATCTCCGAAATCACAACCATTTCGAACGGCGTCATTCTCTTGGGCGCGAGACTCTGTATGAATTTATCGCGCCGGTCAGCGCCAACACGCAGGAGCATGCGGAAGTAACGATCAGAGAAAATCCCGGCGGCCTCAAGGCCCCCGCCGAGGTCTTCCCGACCCTCAAAGAAATCGTGCAGTGCGGCGCGTTGCGCAGGCGGTATTGTGAGCTTGAACCCGCAAAAGATGCAGGACACCAGGTTGACGTCCTCCTTATTCTTCGAGTTCAACACTGCGGGTCCAGGACTTGGAAGGCTCTGGCTCTTTGCATAACCGTCAGAAACCACGTTGTACATATTTTCGAGGGGCTCACAGTAGCTTGGGCGGACATGTCCGCCAACGATGAATTACTGGCTTGCGATGACTGCGTGGGAGTCTCCGTTGAGAGCTGGAAGGTTCAGAAAAGAATGAGGTATCCTCAGCAGGGTGTATTCAAAATCGAACAGACCGGAAGAGAAGCCTCCCCCCGTGCCTTGGGAGCACGAACTTTTCGTGGGGTATTTCTCGCCACCGGGTACCTGCTCGTGCTCTTGCCGCGCCTTTCAGCCGCACGCGCCGCATGTTTCGCGCGGCTCTTTGTGTACTTCAGATAGTACACCTCGACTGGCCACGCATCCACGAAGTCCGTGCCGAGGGAGGGGAACCTCTTGACGCACTAATGACCATGAGAAGTTGACCTCGACTACGTATATCGAAAGACGCGAATTTTTTCCACTTGGAGGCGTCCTGTTTGGCAGGGCCGGCTGATAGGTCAAGGTTCACCTTTGCTGCAGTCGCCTGGATGTATCTCTTTGGAGGCAAGTTGTGACGATTGTCAAACGGAAAATATCCCTGGAACGCACCTGCAGTTCTTTGAACTGTTACGCGTCCCACCCTGGCATGCACGCGATGAGTTCGTTCAACGTGCAACATAACATCTTTGACTGAGACCAGTTGAGTCTTGGAACAGGATTCCGACGCGAGCTGGACATTGTGGATCGTGCGCCGTGAGGACAGCGAGACTGAGAAGTTGATGTGATGGTTAAAGCTCGAGTTCAACCAAACCTATGACAGAAAGCGGTTGAATTAATATTCTCTAACTCAAGCCGCGTCCAGATTTCAGAGTTAAGGAACGATTGAGAGCAATGGTTTTTGTGTCATGTAACATAAAGCACAAGCCGTTCCTCAGCCAGCTGAGACTCCTCAAATGCAAACTGTAAATCGTCCGACGATCGCAGCACAATCATATCCCCGTCCTCGTCCCTGTACTTCACCCTCAACGGTACCTCGCTCGTCCGGGTAACCCACAACCGCAGCTTGAGCTCAATCATCTCAACCAACGCGTCGTAATCAGCGTCTGCCGGCGAAAGGTTCAGACGGAAGGAGGTGTCGTTGAACTTGACTTCGACCCTCGCGGGCGGGGATGAGCGTCGGGTTTATCTATGGGCGATGTCGAGTCCGGCGTGTCAGGAGGAGGCGAAGGTACAGGCGATTGGGCGTTGCCTGAACCCTGTAGTTTATTGATCTGCTTCCCCCAGCGCCTCATATGGTCTTCGGTGCGAAGGCAGAGGGTGAGGAATTCGGGGCCATCTTCTCCTTTCCAGTGGACAGTTAACGCGTAACGCCTCGGAACCGATGGAGCTGGGGCGGTTATTAGCTGCTGCCAAGTCATGGGAGGAGACAAGACGAGAAACGCACACGTAGCCTCAGTTTCCAGGCCGGACGCGGTTCCTGTTACACTGGACATCAGAATCCGCCCCTTGTTCAAAAGCGGGCCGGTATTGTTCGCCCTTCGGGTATAAGGAGGCGCCTGCTTGCAAAAGAGCGCGATGTTTTCGAAGAGAAATACGTGGTATTCGCGTTTCACGCCTGCTCGAACAACCACAAGGACGTCGTCGAGCAGAAGTGGGCCAAAGTCGTCGGGATTATGACCTTTCCAGCTGTCGATCCGAGTTCGGAGGGATTTCACCGTGGAGTCATTCTCAGCCTGGCGCTGGGCTTCGTTGATGATGTCGGTCACTCGTTTGGCCGCCTGGAGACCCCTCTTCAGCTCCTCGTAGTGTTGATAGCCCGCGGCTGAAGTCGCCTTGATTAAGAACTTGAAGTAAGGTGAGCGCGAGTGAACGGGAATAACAGACCCATACCTCAATCAGCAGTGGGTACTTGCACACTCGTCCGATGGGCTTTATCAGGAAGGCTGGAAGCTCACTCTTGACGTGTATGAGGTGATTGAGCGTCTGGAGCGATTCCTCTCAGTAGTGTAGGCATAGCAGAACGGAGGTCACACACCGAGAGGTTACGCTCTTGCTCAGGCGTGAGGACAAAACTTGTGATATTTGTCCAGTTGGCGCAGTAGGGAGCATATATTTCGGCGAATTCATTTTCCTACAAGGCATTTCAGATGTTGGTAAGTAAAGGAAAATCGTCGGCAAGGCTCACAGCCTTAAGAAAAAGCAAGCCCCAACGTTGCTCCTGCCATGGGAGCTCCGCATTGGCGTTAACGCCGTCGAGGAATTTGCGTTGGAATTGGAAAAGCGGAATAGTATTAGCAAAAAGGCCACGGTCCGTCTCCTGGTCAATCAAGTTACTTTGCGCGACAACGGTTGCATAGCTCTAGTGTAGCTATGATCAGCTCATTCACAGAAGGTTCAGAGACACAGACTCACCCGCAAATGGTCAAGATCCTGGACAAATTTCCTTTCTGTCTCGACCAGTTCACGAATGATGTTGTTACGCTGAGTGTCTTGGGCTCTGCTCGGCAGAGGAACATATGTCGGTATTTTCTCTGCCGGGGTGACGAAAACGTTTGGAGGGAGATAATTCACGAGCGCGGTAACGGTCGCAACGACCTGGGACGATGAGATGAAAGAACAAAACAAATCATGAAACGCACTTTAGTGAAGCGGTCTGTCGAGCTGCGGTCCCAAATGTCCGCTACTATAAACGCCTCGCAGCCAGGAATGTGATCAGTCACTCTCTGGATGTGGATGGCGAAGAGAGCAATGGCCTGCTTCTTGGCACGGTCGGGATTGGAGTCGTATCGTTCCTGGTCGATTTCAGAGTGGTTGATTTTATTGAATCCGGCATCCTCAGGGAGCAGGTCGAAGAGGAAACATAGCGGGAAACCAAGAGCGAGGATATCCCAGAGCTGAGTGATTGGGTCGTTGGTAGGCGGCACAAGGGATGCATAGGAGGAGAATCCGCGAATATGCAAAAGACGAGCAAAGAGGATCGAGCAAGACTGGGAGAGGGACATTGCCCCGAAGCAGGGTCGAGTGTGTCGTGCGGAACTGCTCGCAAAAGCTGTTAAGAGCCAAAGTGAGTGCTAGTAACGAGCTGTGTTCTATTGAGTCGATATCCCCTTCAAGGCCTTTGATTGCCAAATCAGTCTCACGGTTCAAACGTGACGGCCCCATGGTTCAAACCGGGAAGATAATGAACGATAATGTCCAGGTAAGCCCGCTTGCGCGGCAGAGCCCACTATCCGGTGCCATGTCCGAGTGGCATGTCGTGGCTGCTCAGATGCTCGCTCATTGTCTCCCTTTTCAGTCACTCAACTCATGTGACACTGATGTCGCGACGTATATATGCTAGAAGCCTCAATCGCGTCGCAATATACGTCGATCTCACGGCGACTTCTATACTAGTAGCTCTAGAGATATCACAGACACTTCTATGCTGTTCATTTTGTAAGATGAAACCAGAACATCCAGTTTCTGCGGGGAGGTTAATATCTCGAGGGAAGGCGCATCGCGCGCGAGTTTCATCAACATCTCGGGAGTTTCATGAGACCCATTGTGAGTTTGAAGAGCTTGTATATCGCACGATTGTTCCGCCTACATATCGCAATTTTGACTCCCAACCGCATCGCGATTTCAAACCAGACATCGCGCGATTTGAGAAAGTTCCTCCAAACCTTGTCAAGCGCCCGCCCATCGGCCGCCATGAGGAGCGGGGCCATGCCGGGCACGCCGGTGTTGCGTCGGTCGTTGGTGAAGGTCCGGATTACCGCCCCGAACTGCCGTTATATGGTCGGATTTGGCCTAACCCTGCCGTGTCTGCCGAAAATTCATCTGTTCCCACGGTTCAAAGAAATATTCAATTCGCCACCTCGGTGGCCTCAGACCTCACATGTCTTCCAGTACACCTCGCTGGCTCCATGGCATCTAGGGCAGTTTAACATGAAACCATTATCATCTGGTGATTACAAAACCCTGCCTCAGTTGCAATGATGATTGCTCAATGAGACCACTGACCAGTCCAATACATAAACCGGGAATAAATTGCCAGGCTTACCATCTGCCCCTCAGGCTGGCTCTTCCTCTCATTCTTCCGTCCACCACTCGTCCTTTACCTTGTCCTCCCTCTCCTCTACTACTTAGTTGAGTATGTTTACCTCAGAAATTCCTTCGTATTGTGTGCAGCTCGAGACAGTACACTGTGTGCGTCCCCAGACCCCGTGTGGTGGTTCAAGAGGTGCGAAACTGCAGGCAAACGGCAGGCGCGCCCAGCGTTTGAGTTCATTTAGAACTACTACACAACCATCCGGATTCAGGAAGTACACTGGCCTCTGGCATGCTGTGTCCCGTACCGTGTCGTGTCCGCCTTATCTTTGCCGCTCAAACCCCGGACCTTTCTTTGTGTATGAACTGTCTCAAGAGACAACCGGCCACACTCAGTGCCGGTCTCCCTATGATCATCGGGACTAGACCGGGACGCCGAGACTTACCTCAAGCAATGGAATACGATACAATTAAGTTTTCAAAGGAGGAGGGTTCATGAAAGTGACTCGAGACTTAGCTTGAATCAGGTATTTAACGTTCAACCCCCCATTGTTCCGAGTCCCGGTCTCTGCTCGCTGTGTTCAGACGGAACAATTGAAAAAGAGGCCAGGATTGAACTCACCAGCTTACCTACGTGGTTAGCGTCAAGGATGGACTTGGTATTCGTCAACAGGATGCTGACTGGCCGCAAACTCGTGCCAGTTCTCTGGCAACGCTGGTCATTGAGGGCAATTCCACGCAACTTCCCTCAGAAAAAATCGAATTCTATTTACGCCATCCTCTGGAGCTGGGGAAACCAACCAGGGGACCTCTACAAGGCCTGAAACGACCAAGTTCGCAAATCGAACCTTTGTTTGAACCGTGGGAACAGACCCAGGGTTGGAACTCTCGGCACAGACGGCGGGCCTCAGCAAAATATGGCCATCCACCGGCATAATCCGCACTGTCACCATCGACCGACGCAACACCGCCCTGCCCGCCATGTCCCCGCGGACGGACGGGCCACCGGCGCCGTTGTCCTTGGCGACGTCCGGAGGAAATTAATCAAAGTCGCGCTGGGTACCAACTAAAATCACGCGATGTCTGGTTCATGCAGTTGGGATTCAAAATCGTGCTGTGTTGCTCCATGAATCGCGATATATATCGGCCGTCCAATCTCGCGAGATATTCATGAAACTCGCGCGATGTTCTCAATCGCGATGGACAGATAATTACCGCCCCATAGAAACTAGATGTGAGTTTGATTTATTTTACAAAAGGAACAGCATACACTACACTTACCGTTTCCGCTACTTATATGCTACGAGGTACAAGATTATTGATGCTGTAGCGTCCGTTTAGAAGGGGCTCGACGCCCTACAAACACTTCACATGTTCTCCCCGGTCAAACCCACGACTGGCTCGGTCCAGCCCAAATACTACACCGACAATTGATACACCAAATTGCGCAGCAACAGCAACAAAACACACCTCATCTCCCGCGCCCCAACTTCACTCATCTGCCCCGGGTGCAAACAACGCGTTCTCGAACCCGCGTAGCATGCGTGATAGAGCTGCGCGATCTCCGTTCCCGCCACCGCCCGCTGTTCCGCAGCGTGAATGAAACAGCGAGTGTCAAGCTGAAGCTGCTGATGGCGCGACCAGATGTGAACAAGGTGTAGGAAAGCCCCAAGCCGTACGCGAAACGCGGGGTGAGTCCGTGCACGTCCATGTACCGGTAATCGAGCATGAGCCGTTCAGTGTAGTTGATTTGGCATCGAATAAAGCCGATTGAAAGGTTGGTTGAATGAGATACACCTACGACAGGTTCCGAACAAGTGTTTCATCCTGTTCGCCGTTAACTAACGACCCAAACCAACAACAGTGGCATGTATCTTGAGGAAAAACCCGAATACGCACGTCGGCGGCGATGCTAAACGGAAGTCGGCCGCTCGGGTTATCCGTCCCCAAGAGCACATCCAACAGCCCTGGCCCCGTCTGCTCCCTACGCGCCCCCCGCATCAACGATACTAGGGGTGATGTTTGGGGGCGCCATCCAGTGCGACCACGATGGTGCTATTACCAACCGCCGCAACGTTCTGAACGCGTAGTAATTTCGTCCAGATTCTAAACCAGCAAATCCCGCACACGAGGAACGAAACGCACATGAGTATGCTTCCGTTGAACCACAGTTCGTGGTCGTTCCAAACGGCCTCATTTCCGTCAACGCTTTGGTAAAGACCAAACTCCCCGCTCATACTGCATCCAACCAAGCTTAGTGCACGTAGTGCAGATAAAGGGGAACAAGGAGGGAAGACACACGCGTTTCGGAGTGAAACGATAGCCACATCCGCACCTTCGGCCCCGCGGTGAGGTCGTTCATCAACGACGTCCGATAACAACCGCGCCGGCGGCAGTAAAGGTCCCATTCAGCGCCGTGATCGGCGGCACCGTGAACAGTATGTAGCAAGTTCGACCTCGAGCCCCAGCTAGTAAAGAACCATACCTCAGTAAAGAACCATACTAGTACATTAGTTAACATTCAGAAGCTGGAGAAATGCAATACACACCCAATCCTAACAGTCCGATCGTTGCACTCGTCCCCGCAGTTCAAGTTCGGGATTAGCGCGTCCTGCGCCACGATGGCGACACGCTTCGCACGGAGGGCGTGCCAGTGAGGTATTGGTAGGGCCAGACGCTGCATACGGGGCGGGCAGGTCAGCTGAGGATGCACAGGAACTGCGGAGAGCAGACAGCAACTTACTTTATGCCCTTCCCACGGAACTCTTGTGAGCGCAACCCCTCGCGCGGGCATGATGAGTGTTGGCGGCCGAAGGTAGAGGCGGCGGCGATGCCTGGGGGGAAACCCGAGACACCCTTTGTCGGGCGCACACCCGCTGGGCCGTTGTTGTTGCAAAAACCAGGGTATCCAGACACGCAACGGGATTTACGTTGCCAACGCAGCGCGAGCTGAATTGAATTTGTCCGACACCAGTCCAACCTTCTCGGCCAAAGTGAGTTGTGCAATTGTGGCGTTGGCAAGCGCGTAGGCTTCTGTCCACGATGAGGTACGTCCAACACGGCCCCACCCATTGGGACGGACCCGACAACGTAATGTGATTCGAGTCCGACGCTGGCGAGAGGGAGAGGGTGGCCACAAGTCCCGCCACCAGGAATACAGAGGAGGAGAAACGGCGGGGACGTACCCGAACCGATTCAGAGAAAAATCGGAGACGAGAACTCGCAGAAGGGATCGAACAAAGTGGGGGAGGCTCGAAACATTCGCCGCCCTCGTTCCTCGGGCGGCTCAAGTTCCTCGCACCGTTCACGGGTCGATGACCAAGAGAGAGTCGAGCAGAGAAGCCTTCCAATCGAGGCCAAGGCACAAGTCAAGTCGAATCCAACGGACACAACGGAGGAGAGGTCAGAGGACCCAGACCAGTATTGAGTGTCAGGGCAGAAAGTTCTCCAGGAGGACGACTAGAACGACGCAGAAATCCCATTTTGAGAATTGCCAGTGCGAGCGAGAGGCGCAGGGAATGCCGTTGACGTGGAGGGAAGGACAGGCGAAGGGAAAGGACAGACAGGGGCACAAAAAGAAAGAATCTGTCAATTTGGACAGCGTGAGAACGGAAAGCATGCACCGAACCGCGCGTCGAGATGCCGAATAGAAACAGCGAAAAATGAATGTTGGCGTTCAAGATGGGAACAAATATCGCCTTATAAGGAGCTTTTTACCATCAAAAAGCAGAGAATGAATATTAGGGCCACGGAATACCCACTAACGTTTAATTACTTACATAATTAAAGTTGATAGTGGGAATCTTATGCTCGGGAAGATAGTGCCCTAGAAGTGGATTCATACCGAAGGTTTTTATGTTGTATAAACATCAGAAATAGACAGACCCGCAGTGACATCACGAAAACCGGGAGAACATTGGCGTCCATTGCCGTGATCAAAATGGGCAATAATCTCGGCAATGCTCAAAATCATTCCGAATTTTCCGGCGGGCCTTGCAAGAGGTGGGCGATTCCGGAATCACCGCAACATTGTGAAAGTTCGGCGTGATTGCGTACATTGCAGGTCCTTGCCCCGCCCTCCCAACAAGCCGTATGAATACCTTCCTCGCTGCCTCGTTCCGTCTCGCTCACAAATTCACAGCACGAAGAAGAAAAAATCAATGAATTGCAAACGAATTGAGATAATCATGTACGTGTACTAAATACTACATACATGGATACATGAGGTGGGCCCTTAGCGCGGCGAGGTCTTGCTTCATCGCGAACAGCGCTGCCAGAGACAACAATGGAGGTGCGGACGCACGAGGATAGCAGGGGTGTGAAAGGGGTACAAGGAGGGCTTGAGACGACTTAAGGAGGGCTTGAGACGACTTGAGGATAACACATTGATAGACGATTGGGTCTGGAGTCTTGCGGGCATGCGAGGTTAGGCTTGGGAAGGACTTGAGGGTGCAGCAATGGTGGGGGATGTCCGAGTCCGGGAGTGGTTCGTTTTGTGCAGCGACGTTGAGTGACGTGGAGAAGACGTGCGTGAATCCGCAGCGCGTCTACAGGAAGCATCTTGATATGTGACGCTTGTGGTGGTCGCCGGGCCAGAGAGGATGTTTGATGACTTTGAGAGAGTTTGCGGCTGGCCTCGACAGCACTGACGCGATGAAGGAAAGGGAAGGAGGGACGCGGGTGGTGGTGGGAGGAGCGAAAGAGTGGGATCAAAACCAACGGTCGCAACGTCGCAACGTACATCACATCTTTGATGCGCACGGACCATCATCGGTGTTTGAACTTGCCGGATATTCACTGATATTCTTCAAGCCTGCAGATGTAACATCCTGGCACATTTTGGTTCGGAACCACACCGTGCACTGGAGAATATTAACTGACCATTGTTAGTGTCCAGCAGGCTACAAAGGTGGCCGTGTATTTTAGTCCTGTTGTAAATCTGTACTAGGACTGTTCTTTGCCCGAGAATCCTCGCTGAATGTAATACTATCCGGAGACTTGAATAGGTCCGCTCATCAGATGATAGAGGTTGGAATACATTAACGTGAAAGTAAACTGTGTGGTATTACTCTACTAATTCAACGTACACCTTGGTGCCGCGCATATGCCCCAAGTTGACCCCAATTGTTCTACTGCTGGGCAATGGCATGACATGGTGTTCCAAGGCTTATGCAAATTCGCAATCCTTCCGAGTGTCTTGCAATGATGCTGGAAGGCTGGCGGCCAGATTGCCGAATGTTGCCTCGCATCAACATTGTTGCGGCATTCCCAGGGTCACCCAAGCTTCGGCCGCTTTTGGTGATGGATACGTGCATTCAAACGTGACGGCCCCATGGTTCAAACCGAGAAGATAATGAACGATCTTATGCTCGGGAAGATAGTGCCCTAGAAGTGGATTCATACCGAAGGTTTTTATGTTGTATAAACATCAGAAATAGACAGACCCGCGGTGATACGTGCATAAGAGATGCTCAAAAAGTTGCTTGCTCGTGTGATAGCATATCATCATCATAGCAAGCAAACGGGGGGAGAAGAAAGCTCAAGTATAGCTGGACTGCCATTCAAAAAAGGGACTTTCCCTCATCCCGGTCGACGAGAGACGTGATCCTGGCGCCCATATCCCTGAACACAAACTAAGAACGATCCGACTGGAAATGATGTATGCGCGTACCTCTGGTGCCACACTCCCTTATCCCTGCGCCACACCCGCACGCAGTCGACTTCCTCCTCCGGCAATATGCTCCCCTCAAACGACAGCTCACGCAAATTGGGGAGCGCGCGCTCGTACGCGAGGACGGCGCGGTGCTCGTCTGCGAGGTCAAGGCTTGAGCGGACAAGGTGCAAGATCTCGAGCGAGGGCGGGAGCGAGACGACGCCCGAGGAGACGACATCGGATAGGGTCTGGGAGGAGGTGAGGTGGGGCGGTTGAGGAATAGTGCAAAGCGTACAGAGAATGAGGTAGACGGAGGGAGGGTGCTGGTCGGCGCCTCGGTGGGTGGGGAGACACTGCCCACGGTCGCTTTGATGCAATCTTAGGGTGTACTGTAGCAGCTGAGAGGGAAGAGCTGAACACATACTGTACAAGTAGCCGGGAGTATCAGGCAGCACAGTTTCGTGGACGTCCGGAACACGTTCAACGCACGCGGCCGCGCTCGAGCTGGGAGTGGATACGGAGTTCGCAGTATCCAGATCATCCCGCGCGGGCACGGCGTCCGCATCCCTTCGTTCAACGTGCGCTGCTTCCCGCTCATCTGTGTTGTTTCCCGAACCCAAACCCTTCCTCGCGGCGACTCTGCTCATCCTTGCCGCCATCTCGGTCCCCGGCGTCACCTCCCAGTCACTGGTATCGTCTAGATCACTGAAAGGAAAGAAAGGGAGTTGCCCATCTTCGCCCATAACCTCCCAACGCGTGAGCTTGAGAGAGAGTCTGCGCAAGTCCGTGAAGTTTCCTGCGATCCGCGTCAAGACTTGCGGAGCGTCACCGAATGTAGCGCTCAGTGATAGCGCGCGCACGCCAGGGCAGGAATGCGCGATCTCCGCGAGCTCGCCCAGCTTTTCGTCTATGCGCCTTCTCTGCGCGCGCCTAATGCCGCTGCCGCCCGCGAGATTGATGACGTCGACGGGGCGCTGGAATCCGAAGTACGCTGAGAGGACGCGGGGTCCTTTGAAAGACCGAAGCAAAGGGATGGTGGTTGGAGTCAGGCGATTTTGTGGCAGGCGGCGAATGTTGGTTTTGGTGATCTCGAGGCGGGTGAGCTGGGGGCAGAGCTGCAAGAAGGCAAGAAACTGTGGGAAGAGTGTGGTAGACAATGGGGAGGAAACGGAGACAAGGTTGTAGAGGATTTTACCCCCATTTACGAAACCAGACAAAAGGGCGGCAGTATTCTCATACCCTTTGATTGTGAGCATGCGGAGGCTGTTGTGCGAAACGATATGAAGGGGTTGGATGGAATCTGGTTGGACCTCCTCTTCCTCCTTCTGCCAGAACATGCGCGGTTCGATGTTTCGTGTGAGCGTGAACTTGGGCAGGGACAGAACCACCGCCTCAAATGGAGATATAGCGCACGAATCGAATGTTAATTCCTCGAGCCTCCCCAAAGTCGCAAGGGCAGCGCGTACAGGCGCGTCGATGGTGAGGAAGGCCAGACACACGACACGAAGATTCTGGTACGCGCCGCAGGTGTTTCTGAAAACGACCACCATACGACGGCATGCATCCTGAACCATGGGAATGTCCACGATGCGACCCTCACTCCAGTGGACAGAGGATAGGTTCCTAGTGCCGCGAAAGTCTAGTTCCCACGAGTTGACCGACGACGCGTGGGGGCTCGCCGCCAACGTTTGCAGACGAAGGGCAGCACGGTCGACACCGCGAACGGCTTCTTTCCAGTCGCGGCCGATTGCTTCAGGATAAGGGGCCGCGTAGCGCTGGGCCTGAAAGAGTAACGACTGGCAAACAGCGCGAAAATACCGAGAGACGAGGGTGAGGTGTGCTAGGTCGCTAGAGTGGCAGTAGGACCAGCATCTGAGCCAGACTTCCGTCGGAATGCTGGCGGCAAAGTCGGTAGTCGGTGGCTCAGTCATCGACGCAGAAGAGAAACAGCGCTGATGGTACATCGTCACGGTATTCCCACGGTCACGTATGTTGTCCCACGGTTCGTTTTTTCAACCACAGCATTGTCCTGAGTTCACGCACGGTGGCAGAAGTAGAGTCGGGAGATATGTACTTCAAACGGAAGGTTTCTTGTCGGTGTCCCAGTGTTATATCCATGCACAACCAACCTTCAGAAATGCGCCTCGACAACTCAAGACCACGACCGGTAGCACCGGTCAGCGACCGGTGCCGGTCACGACCGGTACCGGTGGCGCGGTGGTACCTCGTGGACATCGTATGGCGCCATAGTAGCACCATAGCACCAGCTGGCCCTCAGCCATGTGGTGCTAGGTCTTCTTTCTTATTGTTCAAGTTTCTCTACTATTGTGTTTGAACTTCTAACCCCATATGGGTTCTTGTCCCTATTGTTACATCCACATGGACGCTTTATCTTTCCCCTTATATTATACAATAAGCTTCACTACTATATAATCTCGTACTCTACAACCTTGTTCTTCAGTTTGTTAATAAACGTTGCTTCACCTTCCCTGTGCAGCAATCCGAGTCACCGGTCTCTTCCGGTCGTCTTGTCCCCCCATCCGGTCCTCTCCTGGGATCAACGGATAGTGTCGCTCGCCCTACCCCTCTGTGGCGTTGCGATATCTAGTCCTCCGGTCAACACCGGTCACAACCCCTCTCCGGTCGATACTCTACCTGAGTTCTGTCCGACTGGTCGGCTAGACTCCTATATCCCCGCTCGGATATAACAGTATTAACAAACTCAACTATCCTTTGGTCCAATGTCACACTACGCCCCCACGAACCCGAACCCTGAGCCACCGGTCGGTGAAGCTCGCCGCCGGTCCCGGCTGTTCGGAGGAATCATCCCTCTGTCGTCCCCGTCACAGTCCCTGTCACCTACCAACGTGATGGGCGTGCCGGCAACGTCACACGTTCCTGGGATGCGTATGACTCCGGTGCCCCTGAACATCACGGTTCGACGCACCTCCAACCTGCTCTCCGTCCGGAGAACCTGGCTGGGCTTGAACCCAACCCCCGGACGCCCGAGAACCCGGTCCGGTACCCGGTCTCACCTCATCCGACCCGGTCCCTTAACTATCCCCCGGGTCACATCATGCACCGTGATACGCCGATTCAAGGTCCCCAGTTCACACCGGAACCCGGTGAAGAACCGGACTCGGCATACATCACTCCATCCCCGAATGAACTACCGCAGTTCATCCTCAGCCCTGCCTACTCGCCTGCGCCCCTCGGAGCCGACACTCACCTCTCCACTATTGATGAGGGAAGTTCTCATTCGGCTCCAGGCAGCGTGGCGGGACCTGCAGACGCCACCGGTCACCCTCAGTCGACCGGTGGAAGCAGGGCTGGCTCTCCGGCTCCTCCTCCACCACCCGCAAGTCCGGTCGGCTCAGGGCCTCATGGCCCTAGTCGCCCAGCTAGTCCGGTCGGCTCCGGTCCCCACGGCCCCAGCCGTCCCGCTAGTCCTGTAGGCTCGGGCCCGCATGGCCCTAGCCGACCTTCAAGCCCTCCAGGTTCACCCGGTTCAAACCGTGGGCCACCGGGCCCTCCAGGACCTGGTGGTCCCGGAGGCCCTGGAGGACCAGGAGGGCATGGTGGGGGTGGTCCCCCTGGTCCAGGAGGGCCTCATGGCCCTGGAGGACCTCAAGGCCCCGGCGGGCCTCAAGGACCCCCTGGACCGCCTGGTCCCCCTGGACCCGGTGGGCCCGGAGGACCCGGTGGACCCGGTGGACCGCTCCATGTACCGGTTCCCCGTCGCGGAGCTCCACCTTCCTCTCTCGACATCAAGTTCGAGAAGTTCATCGAGAAATTCGGTGAATCTCTCGAGATGTTCAACAAGCGGACGATTGCCGGTCCCCGGTCGACCAAATCGAACCTCCGGAACCCGGATCCGTTCGATGGCCAGGACACGGCTAAACTCGCTCCGTTCCTCACCCAATGTTATCTCCACTTCGCCGAACGCGAGCAGGATTTTCCCTCCGACACCGATAAAATCTTGTTCATCATCTCGTACCTTCGGGGAATCGCTTTGCAGTGGTTCTCTCCGGATCTCTATGATCCGGACAACGTACCGGCATGGGATGGAAACTTTCCGGTTTTCATCGAGGAAATCACGCTCAACTTCGGCCCACACGATCCGGTCGGTGATGCCGAAGACCGGATCCGCGCGATCAGGATGAAACACGGAGATCATATCGCCACTTACGTCTTGTCGTTCGACACCTACGCCTCGCTCACCAAGTGGGGTGATAACGCCCTCCGGTACACCTTCTACGAAGGTCTACCGGACCGGATCAAGAACGAGATGCTCCACCACCACTATGACAACACCCTCATGGGAGTCAAGCAAATGGCTCGTATCGTCGACGCTCGCTACCATAAGCGCGAAGCTGAGAAAGCTCGCGCTCAAGGGAAGGATCCCTGGTCTTCTCCCACCGGTTACGGTGAGAAGACCGGTGACCGGTCAAACGACCGGTCATCTGGGAAACCTTCTGGCAAGCAGCAGGACAACGGCCGCGGTGGACAATCGTCCAAACCCCACAACAATAACAACAATGCCGCGACCGGTGGAAACGTCAAAGCCACCAACGGTCAATTCAGCTCCAAGACAAGGCCTCCACCTTCATACGTGGACAAGCTTGGAGCTGATGGCAAGATCAAGCAGTCCGAACGGGAGCGTCGCATTGCAGGCAACCTCTGCCTGTACTGCGGTGGCGCCGGTCATCAGGCGAGCGATTGCAAGAAGAAGCCCAAGGACACCGGTGCGACCGGTCGCTTTGCGCATGCCGACCGGTCGTCCCAGGACACTCCGGAAACGTCAAAAAAATAGAGCGCAACTCGGTCCATACCTCTGATCCCCAACCGGGTTGCGTTGACTCCGGGGATCTACCGGAGGTCCGGCTCAACGCTTCTGCTCTTTCTCCCAATGCCCTATATATCGATCTCGCTCCATCTACACTCAGTCCCAAATTCAACCCGCCGGAGGAATGTTCAACCATCCCTCCATCGCTTATATCCAAATTCTCGTCGGGATTCCTCTCCCTCTTACGAGCACTTATCGACTCCGGATCATCACACTGTTTTATCTCCGATAAAATAGTGCAAATAAATCATTTTGTTCCATATTCGGTTCCCCCCGTAAGACTCCGGTATCTCGATGGATCATCCTCAATAATCGACCGGAAGCTCCGGTTACTCATCCGGTTCCCTTCCGGCGATGTCCACCTCCAGGATTTCTTCGTCACCCGTCTTGATTCTCCTTGCGACATGGTTCTGGGATACAATTGGCTCCATAGCTTCAATCCGTCGATTGACTGGAAAACGACCAATATCACATTCCGTACCACTGTTACTGGGGAGAGATCAACGTCGACACCGTCAGCTATGAAGCTGGCATCTGTTTCGGTAGGTCCGGATACGGACCGGGCACGACCGGCTAGGTATGATCCTACCGGTGGGCCTTCACCGACCGGGTTGAAGACTCCAAACATTGGTCCTTCTATGGACGTTCCAGCTCCTTCGATGGAAACTACCGGGCCTGCGCCTGATGTCGCAGGACTTCCACCGGTATCCACCGGTCCTTCCTCGGTTCTACCGGTCACCAATCCTCGACCGGTCGTCATGAAGGCACCACCCATTGCATTAGTCAGCGCAGCAGCATTCCGAACCATCATCAAACACCCTGATACGTGCCAATACACTCTTCGGGCTTGTCAGTCCGAAGAGATGACAGCACGCGCTGCTTCGCTGGATCCACCGGACATGACCGGTATACCGGAGACGTACCACGACTTCGCCGATGTGTTCTCTGAGAGGGATGCCTACAACCTCCCTCCCCATCGCGAGTTCGATCTCAAGATCGAGACCCTCGATGGTGAACTTCCCCCTATCGGCCACGTCTACTCTCTGTCTGCAAATGAGCTATCGGCACTCCGGAAATTCCTCGACGAGAACCTTAAGGCGGGATTCATATATCCGTCAACGTCGAGTCATGGAGCACCAATATTGTTCGCCAAGAAGAAGGACGGGTCCCTCCGGTTGTGTGTCGACTACCGGGGACTCAACCGGATCACTAAGAAAGACCGGTACCCTCTTCCGCTCATCTCTGACTTACTCGACGCACCTGGAAGAGCACGAATCTATACCAAGCTCGACCTCCGGCACGCATATCACCTCCTCCGGATCGCACCGGGTGATGAGTGGAAGACCGCATTCCGCTCGCGCTATGGCTCTTACGAGTTTAAGGTCGTACCGGAGGGGCTGGCCAATGCACCGGCCGCCTTCCAGCGCTTCTTGAACACGGTCTTCGCCGATCTCCTCGACGTGAACGTCATCGTATATTTGGATGATATCCTCATCTACTCTGACGATCCCACCGAGCAAGAAGCCCATGTTCGAGAAGTGCTCCGGCGTCTCCGGGAGCAGGGTCTTTACTGCAAACTATCGAAATGCGAGTTCAGCATCACAACCTGCGAGTATCTGGGGTATATTCTCTCACCGGAGGGCTTTACAATGTCACCGGAGAAGATCTCGGCCGTCGTCGACTGGCCGGTCCCCCGGAAAGTCCGGGATGTGCAATCCTTCCTTGGCTTCTGTAACTTCTACCGCCGGTTCATCTACGCATACTCCGACATCACCATACCACTCACCCGTCTCACCCGGTCGAACCACCGGTGGGACTGGAACACCGATTGCCAAGAGGCATTCAATGCTCTCAAGGCCAAGTTCAAGGAATCTCCGGTGCTTTCACACTGGATACCGAATCGACAGATCACAGTCGAGACGGACGCCTCGGACTACGCCATCGCCGCTATCCTCTCCATTACCGGTGATGATGGGGAAATACATCCGGTCGCCTTCCGGTCCCGCACACTGGGACCGGCTGAACTCAACTATGACACACACGATAAAGAACTCATGGCAATCTTCGATGCCTTCTCACATTGGAGGCATTACCTCGAAGGCTCCGGTCTTCCCATCGATGTCGTCACCGACCACAAGAATCTCGAGTACTTTGCGACAACAAAAGTACTCACCCGCCGGCAAGTCCGGTGGTCTGAGTATTTGTGCCGGTTCAATATGGTCATCCGGTTTCGACCGGGTAAACTTCGAGGAAAGCCCGACGCTTTAACTAGACGATGGGACGTCTACCCAAAAGAGGGGGATACGCGCTATACGCAGTTAAATCCTCACAATTTTCGCCCCATTTTCACTCAAGACCAGCTCGAATCTTCCCTCCGGGCAACTTTCCTCGAGGAAATCGTCCTCCGTGCATCCACAGTTATGGACGTCAAACAGTTACATGCCGACATCAAGGCCGCAATTCCTCTGGATCCACAGGGAGCCGCCGGTCTTGCGACCGCTGCGACCGGTGAGCCATCCAGATGGTCTATCGACCCCACCGGTAACCTCCGGTTCGACAACCGTATCTGGGTTCCATCAGTACCAGGTGACACACCAGACGCGCTCCGGATACGTGTTTGCCAGTTCATGCACGACCATCCCATCTCCGGTCACTTCGGCCAGAACCGCACTCTCGCCCTCGTCCGGCGAGATTATACCTGGCCAGAACTCCGCACATTTATAAAGAACTACTGCAAATCCTGCATCCTTTGTAAACGCAATAAGGCACCTCGTCACCGACCATACGGCCTGCTCCGGCCACTACCGGTCCCTCTCCGGCCATGGGATTCGATATCCATGGACTTCATCGAGCAACTTCCGCAGTCTGGCGAATACGATGCAATACTCGTGATCGTCGACCGGGCAACAAAACAATCCATACTCATACCCTGCGATATCCACATCACTTCCGCTCAACTTGCTCAACTCTTCCTCATTCATGTCTTCTCCAAACACGGGGTCCCGTCGCATGTAACATGCGACCGGGGCAAGGAATTCATCTCGGCATTCTTCCGGTCGCTCGGAGAACTTCTTAAAATGAAGATGCATTATACCTCCGGTTACCATCCGTCGGCCGATGGTCAGACGGAGCGGATGAACCAGACGGTGGAACAGTACATCCGGATCTATTGCTCGTACCAACAAGACGATTGGGACAAACTCCTTCCGCTATGCGAGTTTGCCCTTAACAATGCCCCGAATGCTTCCACCGGCATCTCACCGTTCTTCGCCAATAAAGGCTACGACCCATCAATCACCGTGCATCCGGAGGTTGATGCGGCTAACGCCCACGCCCGGAACTTCGTCGTCAACCTGGAGGACCTTCACAAATTCCTCCGGGAGCAGCTCAAGTTCGCGCAGGAACGATATAAGATCACAGGTGACCGCGTCCGGTCACCGGACCCGGTCTTCAACATTGGAGACCAGGTCTTCGTAACTGCAAAGAACCTTTCCACCACCAGACCTACCAGGAAGTTCTCAGAAATTCTCCTGGGTCCATATGAGGTCATAGGGAAACCCTCCGCTGCATCCTACACCGTCCGGCTACCAAAATCTCTGGCTCAAGTACATCCGGTATTCCATGTCTCCCAACTCGAACCGCACCACCCGAACCCCTTCGCCGGTCGCGAAGAGGCTCCACCGGCGGCGGTCGAAATCATTGACGGAGACGAGCATTTTGAGATCAAGCAAATCGTCGACTCAAAGTTCGACCGGAGGTACAAGAACCCCCTCCGGTACAAAGTCGAGTGGCTTGGCTATGAAAACACCGATGAGCAATACAGCTGGGTCAGTGCCGAGGACATTGACGCACCCGAACACATCCACGACTTCCACACCCGTTTCCCCAATAAACCCGCACCGACCGGTGACGACTAGTCTCGACCGGTGCCGGTTTTTTCAGAATTCCAAGTCACCCACAGTACCTCCCATCTGGTCTCCAATGTTCGTCTTGGGAATCCGAACCTAAGAGGGGGATACTGTTATATCCATGCACAACCAACCTTCAGAAATGCGCCTCGACAACTCAAGACCACGACCGGTAGCACCGGTCAGCGACCGGTGCCGGTCACGACCGGTACCGGTGGCGCGGTGGTACCTCGTGGACATCGTATGGCGCCATAGTAGCACCATAGCACCAGCTGGCCCTCAGCCATGTGGTGCTAGGTCTTCTTTCTTATTGTTCAAGTTTCTCTACTATTGTGTTTGAACTTCTAACCCCATATGGGTTCTTGTCCCTATTGTTACATCCACATGGACGCTTTATCTTTCCCCTTATATTATACAATAAGCTTCACTACTATATAATCTCGTACTCTACAACCTTGTTCTTCAGTTTGTTAATAAACGTTGCTTCACCTTCCCTGTGCAGCAATCCGAGTCACCGGTCTCTTCCGGTCGTCTTGTCCCCCCATCCGGTCCTCTCCTGGGATCAACGGATAGTGTCGCTCGCCCTACCCCTCTGTGGCGTTGCGATATCTAGTCCTCCGGTCAACACCGGTCACAACCCCTCTCCGGTCGATACTCTACCTGAGTTCTGTCCGACTGGTCGGCTAGACTCCTATATCCCCGCTCGGATATAACACCCAGGCCCCACACTTCGTTCAAAGTTTCTGACCCGTTAAAGTTGAGAGGGCGAGGGGACTTCGGAACAATACTGAACTATCTTGTCTATGTTTGCGAGGTTTGAGATGTTCAGTTGGAATCGGGGCATATATCCATCGAACCATCCCACGGTTCAAACGGCAACGGCATGGTTCAAATGACATGTCTTATGGCCTCGAGCGTCCTGAAAAATAGTGCGCTCTAGAACCTCAAAACGGAATACATTGGTGCTGTATAGTCACATGAGGCGGGTTGAATTGATGTTCAACTTTGAAAATCCTTACAAAGCCGACACTTGCTCACACTATCATGTCCAGCACCGACTCCGAGGCCCAGCGACCGCCCAAACATCGAAGAGACGACTCCAATTCCGAGTCGGCCAATCCAGCGCCTCTTACACGCTCCAAAATATGGATGGGATACGGCGACGTCGTTCTCCAAGCGGAGTCGACACTGTTCAAAGTGAACCGCGACATCCTCGTCAAACATTCAAACGTGTTCCAGGGACTTTTTCTCGTCCCCCAGCCGCAGAACCAAGAGGTCGTGGAAGGTTGCCCCATTGTGAAATTGTCGGATATGGCGAAAGATGTAGGATTGCTGCTTGATGCGCTCTATGACCCGTATGTCTTTCTCTTCAATATAAGCTGGTACTCACCTTTTTCAGGCTCCATCAGAAGGTCAAGCAGCCCTTCGAGGTGGTGGCGATGATGCTACGCCTTGGCCGCAAATATGAGATCGCCATCCTCGAAGACGACGCGATCGCCCGGATGCATACCGAGTTCCCCACCACTGTTCACGAGTGGGAGCTTCGGATCATAAAGAAGGGTCTTGGGACCATACATGAATATCCAGGGGTCTACGTCGATCTTTTAAATCTCGCCTACGATGAAGGTGTTTTCACTTGCATTCCAATGTTGGCGGTGAAATGTGTAGAGTTGTACAGCCTGGTAAGAGTAATCCTTTGAGTGTCTGCATTTTCATTTCACACGTACCCAGGAGCAGCTCTTTGCAGGCGTGGAACGCGCGGATGGGTCCCGCGTTAAGCTTCCGGATTCGACAAAGATAACTTTGGCACTCGGCAAAGAACGGGTTTGCCAATTACACGAGAGATATAAGCGCGAAATAGAGGAATATGTGGCACCCAAATGCGGGCGCCGCGACTGCGCAGGAATAAAGTCCTGCGTGACTCCCTCGCGGCTGGAAGGGTGCTCGTTGAACAGCTTAGTATTTGCAATCTGGCCAATGGTCGCAACGTCTTGTGGTAAATGTAACAAGGCCATAACGAGCCACTGGGATCGTATTCGTGAAGCTGCATGGAAAGAGCTGCCTGGCATCTTTGGGTTATCTGGGTGGAATGAGTTGAAGGACTCTGATTAGTTCCGTTCCTTTACTAACCTACTGTCGACCGTTGCTGTATCTTGAACGCACCGAAAACCGGATCCCCATCCTCATTCCGGTACATAAACTCCCTCTAATACTATATGTATATCTTCACACTCAACTTCTCCCGAGCTGAACAAAACTGTCACCAGGAGGTAAAATTCCACGATTCAACCCAAGTTCAACTTATATCTGACGCGTGTGGTTGCGCGGTACGATGAATATAGATTCATAGTGCTTATAGATGTTTCCCACTGAACACCAGTGTCTGGACCTGGAAGGATGGCCGCTGACACCCAAACGCCAGGGTAGGCATATAACTTTGATCTCACCGTTTCTCTTCCACAACCACCATGACCTGGCGCGCCCAACCCCTCGGAAAGTAGCCGCCGATCCCTAGTGGCTGTACTCTTGGAATCTTTGGATCGTGGATTGTGTTCATCTATCCTATGATCTATCTCACGTCCGTGAATCTCTATCCCACCAACGGTGACCAGAACGAGGAGAAATCAAGTGGCTTGAAGCAAGCGTACTAGTAATCCAACGGCACCGTCCTGGAGATCTACATACTAGTCCGAGTCGACTCCCGGCGTGACTCTGCTTCAAACCCGGCACTCAATAGCATAATCTCTCTGTGATCATGATAGATCGCAAAGCACCTTCAAATTCGATCTCCCAAGGCTAGGGCGCGTTTGGATTTCCCTTCAAGTCTATCACTCCCGAGATCACCATGAAACAAATCAACTGCGCGACTCCCGGTCTGTTGAACACGGGATAAACGGGCTACATGATAATCTCTCTCTCCTCAGTGGATATCAAACCCTCGATCAAGATGATCTGCCAACCCAGTCCCAAACCGGACACAAAGTGTTTCGTTCATTCAAACCACCGCGGATCTGCCAGTCGAGGCGCGGGCGCGACTGAGGTTATCCTTCGGGCTGTGCTCGGTGCATGATCGAGTTTGGAAGATCCTGTCGATTGGGGAATTTAAAGTGCAGCTCATCCAACCAGCTACCTATCTTTTGACGGCGGACGACTCACGCCGGCTACATAGGGGCAAGCAATTTATAACCTGGATTCTGCTCATTGACGGGATTTGTTCATATAATTCTGAATCTATGCGCGCAGAATCGCCGGCTTCAATGCGGAGCAAATTCGGTCGCCTACCAAGTATAGACCGCTTTGACACTAACTATATACGTATCTTCAGACGACCAATCCTACTTCAGCTGGGTCATTGACGAATATTATGTGTTCTGCGTTTCCTCGGATCTCGTCCATCCAGCCAACATACAGCCATCATGTAGACATGGACGCAGTGCCACTATTCTGGTGCGAGACCTGCCGGTGCAGCGGCGACCCAATTGCGGGGGAATCCCAATTCCAACTTTCGACTCGAAGTCTCGACGCGGCGTCCATCTTTTCCGAAACAGGATCGAATCGCGTCGGTCTCTGCGACTTCCGCCCGGTTGCAGAATTCGTTCGCCGGTTCTCAAATGAGATCCCCGCCCTGCTTCGCACCTGAATCAATCTATCTATCCAGTTAATCTTCTCCCGGTGCCTTGGGTACTCCCGAACTCCTTCCTCGCCGTCAGGCTCGACTCAGTTCCCGGTCCAAGCGTGTTAAGTATCTTCACAAAGTGATAGCTATAAATCAATCACTGGCACTCGGTATAAACCAAGATCATGAATCGCAACCCCTGGTGAATGACAAGGGCGCGTACGCCGTACATGCTGATATATCCTTATTCAATACCTACTATATCCCATCTCCCGACCCAGTTGTTGAATACCCATCGATATCTGATTCAAACCAGACAGCGTTGATCGGGTGTCGTGCGTAACATACAAAGTCTAAAGATACTTGAGTACTTGCAACGATGAAAACTTCACTTTCCCGAACAGCTCCAGGAGCACCGGACCGTTCAATTGTCTGTTCAAAGTTGAACCAACATCACGCCGCTACGTAACGTGTTCCCACGGTTCAACTCAACCCGGCAACTCCCGACAGCCTGGATTCCGCCTTGTGTTCGAATTCAGAGATAACTGAACTCGCTGCAGATCGTATTCTCCATACATGTATATAGAGTTCCATCCGGCACATCACTCTGGAGAGCACACGAGGGGAGGGGCACAACGACCGAGAAGTTGCAACAACATTCAATGAGAGGCGTGAGCGTTGGACTGCAAGGTCAAGAGCGCGAGTGGAAGCGAGACGACACCTGAGGAGACGACATCGGCTAGGGTCTGCGAGGAGGTACACGGTACTCCAAACGGAAGACTTTTGTCGGTTCAAGTTCCTGGCCCGTTGAAGGGCGAGGGGACTTTGGAACAATATCGCATTATTTTGTCCAAGCTTGATATGTGGAAGACGGCACGTATATTCTTCCGACCATACGGTGTTCGAGTAAATTGCACAAAGACACTACGGTTCAAACGGTAGTGACACGGTTCAAAACGACATGTTTTGTGGATTTTATGGCTCCAACCGCTGGGTCTAGGCCACTACGGCGGAACACATTGGTGCTGCATAGTCACATGAGTCGGGTTGATGTTCAACGTTGAAAAATCTTACAAAGCCGACACTTGCTCAGTCACTATTATGTCCAGCACCGAGTCTAGGGCCCAGCGATCGTCCAAACGTAAAAGAGAGGACTCCAATTCGGTCAAGGCAGCACCTCTTACACGCTCCGAAATATGGATGCCTTTCGGCGACGTCGTCATCCAAGCCGAGTCGACGCAGTTCAAAGTGAACCGCGACATTCTGATCAAACATTCGACCGTGTTCCAGGGGCTTTTCCTCGTCCCCCAAACCGAAAATGAGGAGGTCGTGGAAGGATGCCCTATTGTGAAATTGTCGGATTCGGCGAAAGATGTGGGATTGCTGCTTGCTGCCCTTTACGACCCGTACGTTTGTTCGCAGCATACACAGTCTAGTGCTCCCTCACTCTTCTCTAGGTTCCACCACAAAGTCAAGCAGCCGTTCGAGGTTGTGTCCATGGAGCTGCGTCTGGGCCGCAAGTATGAAATCACTACCTTCAGAGTCGCCGCGATCACTCGGCTGCATACCGAGTTCCCCACCACGGTTCGGCTATACAACCCAAAGAAGAACCTCCAAACGATAGACGATCATCCCGGGGTTTACGTCGACCTGTTAGATCTCGTCTACAATGAAGGTCTCTCCACCTGCATCCCCAGTTTGGCCTTCAAATGCCTCGAGCTCTACACTCTGGTAAGTATTGCTCGTGTCTGAAATTTACTTCTAACCAAGTAAATTATACTCAGGCACAGCTTTTTGCCGGCTTGGAACGCGCAGATGGGTCCACCACTGACCTTCCGGATTCCACAAAGATAATGCTGGCACTTGACAAAGAACGGCTTCACGAATTGAACGAAAAATATAAGCGAGAAATCGAAGCCTATGTCGCACCCGCCGAATGCGACTGCTCGCACTGCGCCGGTGTAAAGTTCGGGCCCACACCTCCCAAGTGGCTTGAAGGGGGGCCGTTGAAGCACTTATTTGGGAGTTTGCACAGTATTGGTGGTCTTCAACTTTGTTCCAAATGCCAACAGGCCTTTGGGATCTTCCGGTATCGTCTTGGCTCAGAGGCATGGAAAGAGCTGCCCGGTGCCTTTGGGTTACCCGGGTGGACTGCGTTGAAGGACTTCGATTAGTTTCATTCGTTCAAACCACGTATCTACCAGTACCTACTGACTGTTTGTTGTGTCTCGAATTCAACAGAAAAGCCGATTCATCATCCTCATCTGGGCAAATAAGCTCCATTATCCCTCGGACTGAACGGTTACCCGGGAAAAAATCCCACGGTTCAACTTACGTTGTATTTGTTGAAAAAACTATTGATGAGTTACGACAGGCCAACTGGATCTCCAAAGCCCAAACTCAGGGAGCTGACGTTCTCCTAGCTATATGAGTACCTGCGGCAGAGCGAGGAGTAGCAGTGCGTCGGGCTCGCGGTCTTCCGGCACAACCCGAGTCCGATTCCCACGGTTCAAAAAGCCGGGGTTGGAATATATATGGATATTTCAGATCTTCAGCTCTGGTCCCACAGAAGCAGAACATATGAGACCTCGGGTAGTTACATAGATACGTGACTCCTAACCCGCGCGCACAAGTAGAGTTAGTGGAGCAAAGTTTGTGCTTTTCTGAATACAACGCCATTTGACGCGCAGGTGCGGCAGGAGACTCGGAACCGGAATGAAAATAGGGCCAGCGGGACTTGATTTGACAGAGTGTAACTATACCTGTGTAGCCAACGCCCCGTATGTGCTTGTACTGGGTTATGATTATTTGGTCAGACACATGCTCGGAGTTCCGAATCGGGGCGAGGTAGGCTCAGGCGTTCGATGGTCCGAGCACAGTAGACAGCTGGTCTATGATATTATCCGGCTCCAAATTTCCGCGCGGGCAATGTTCTCACCCGGCGCCGTGGTTTTCACTTTTAGTTGGATCGAATTATTCGATTGAACATGCTTTTGAGGGCTTGAGGAGCTGCGACCGGCCAATTGGGTCCCCGGCGCGCCCAAGCGATGTTCCGAGCGCAGTAGAGGCCGGTACATATTCTCCAGCTCCAGCTCCAACTCCAGTCGAGGCAAAGCCCCGCACGGGCGGGCGACATTCCCCTCCGGCGCCAAACTGAAGCTCCGTCGGCCTTGCGGCTCTTCGCGTCTACAAAGCTGCACGAGTTCCGGGGTGGGGCGCAGCTCCGGTCTTTGGCATGCAGGGCCTACTGAGCAGATGACGCGTCCGGCTCGCGGCTCGAGTGCAGTCAGCCTTGCATCGGCGAATTGGAGGCCGGATATTGTATTCGGCCGAGGGTGGAGAGTGTTGCTGTTAGTGTGGCTGTCGAGAGAAGCGAGTGCATGGCTCTTCTGAAATCATGGTAAAGCGGCCGAGCGAGCAGTCTACGGCGCAGTAAGTACCCAGATGACGCGTCCGTCGCGCTCGCGGCTCAAGCGCAGCCTCGCATTAGCGAAATGAATGACCGGCCGAGGGTGCGAGGAACGGAGGTCGTGGTTCGCAAACAGGATGGTGCTGCTGTCTAGCTCTAGTCCTTGATGTGCAAGGCCCACTAGATGACGCGGCAGTCCACGGCGCAGCAGTAAGTAATTAGATGACGCGTCGGTCGCGCTCGTGCGAGGCCCCTCGCATCGGCGAGATGAAGGCCGGTCAAGGCCAGGTTCGCGGGTAGGATGATAATGAACGACAAGACGGAAAGGAAGGGACCGAATGAACGCCGAAGGATGGGAAGGACGTCGGATTCAAAGCCCAGTGTATGACGCGAGCTCCAGGGCCCCAAGCCACTTGTACTTGAACTCGGAAACCTGGACCTCCATCCGTTCGATGTTCCTACCCTTCTTGGTGCAACTTGACGCGGTATGTGTTTAACTTGAAAAGCGCGAGGCTTCGAGTCCGCGTTAATGAACGCCCGAACGCGAGATGAACTTGCCTGCGTCCTCGGGGGGAATACTATTCAGCCGTAGCTGGCATAGTAGTGGTGCTGCTGTCGAAGGCGATGAAGAAGCGGGTGCGGCAATGGTCCAGTTCCGGAAGAGCTGGGAAATGAATGCGGGCTACAGCGTATGACGCGCCGCGCTCTAGACGCATCGCAGGGTGTTGCATTGTAATAATATGCTGCCGAGGGTGAGAGTAGTTAGTGGCCAGCCTGGGGGTCGTGGTTCGCGTCGTCGCGGGTCTAGTCTTAAATGACGCGACCCAGCGAGGAGTCTACAGCGCGACAGTAGGTAACCAGATGCGTCCGCCCCTGCGAGGCACCTCGCATCGGCGCATCGGCGAAATGGAGGCCGGCCCAGGTGTGGGAGGATAATGAAAGCGATGAACAAGAAGCGAGTGCGTGGGCCTTCCGAATGAACGCGGAAGGATGGGAAGGACGTCCGGTGTATGACGCGCGTCGGGCTCGAAGCTTCCAAGCCAATCGAACTCAAAAACCTTGTAAGGACCAAAACTTGACGCGGTATGTGTCCAACTTGGAGTGTAGGCCTTCGACTCCGCGCTAATGAACGAGGTCGGCGCCCGCTTTTCCCGAACAGTGGTGCTGCCGTCAAAAACGATGAAGCGAAGCGAGTGCATGAACGTTCTGAGATGACGCGCCCGAGCGAGGAGTTAATGCAGGGGGAAGTACCCAGATGACGCGTCCGTTGTGCTTGTGCGAGCCGCCCCGCATCGGCGAAATGAAGACCGGCCCAGGCAGAATAATGAAAGCGCCGACCTCACGCGGTATGTGCTTAACTTGAAGCGTGGGCCTTAGACTCCGCGTTGATAAACCGTGACGCCGAAGTCGAGATGAAGCCTACGCCCGCTACTGGCCGAACAGTGGTTGCTGTCGAAAGCGGTGAAGGAGGGGCGTGGCCCTTCCGAATGAACGCCGAGGAGGGACGTGGGCAGTCCAGTCTAGCATATGACGCGTCGGCACCAGGCACAGTAGACCATTCCTAGCCATGGCGAGCGTTCGTTCGTTCGTGCGAACCGTCGAGCGCGAAATAGACGCTCTTGGTCCTCGGGCCGGGCAAGGTACAGCAGTTGCCCTGCCTTTGCTGCGATGGATGAACCTGACGTCGTCCCTGACGCCTTTCATCTCCGACAAGGCGTTGCCTGCATGCCAGTGGGTGCCTCGCGCTCGGGCAATAGTCGGGTCGTGTGAATACCGTGCAGCGAGACAATAAGAAATTAAGACAAAAAAGGGCGGCTCGGGGAGGGAAGGGCGCACGCGGCGGCGGGGAGGCGTTGACGAGTCACTTTCGTGGGAGGGTCGAGGCGGAACAAAGATGGGATACAAAGGACGGGTTCGCACGGCAGTCATCCTCGCATCCCAAATGGGTGATACAGATGGCGGAGGCATATGGGTTCCTCCACATCTTGATACTGATATTTGTGGTATATGGCTCCGTGATACCTACCCGTGCACCATTCAGCCAATCCCCGTGCACCCCGTACCTGTATCGGCGCAGTTAACGGACACAGCACCGCCACCGACAGCCACCGGATCTACCGAGTCATTCTTACATAAGCAGCCGCCATAACACAAGCCTGCCCAAATCGGAGGCTGTACACTCCTCTCTCCTCGGCCCACCATGTCCGTCTGCACACAAGTCCAGTTACAGCAACCTCTGCTCGACAGGAAACGCACAACCAGCTTCTCCTCACCGCCACGCAAACGCTTGCACCGCACAGAGAGCTATGTCGACTTGTCCTCCTTTGCCTCCACATCCAACATCGCCAGCACGAGCACGAGCACGGTGCCATACACCCGCACCCTGCGCTTCTACAAGGAGCAAAAGGAGCGCAGACGCGCCCTCCTCCGCCGCGAGCCGCCCTCCCTCGACCCATACACCCAGCACACGACACCCCTATACTCTTATTCCCTCGCAACAACAACAACTTCCGTGCTTACTAGCACTCCTGCTCCTGTCACCCTCACCCGCCGCAAACCCTCCCCGGCACCCCCGCCGACGCCCCAGCGCGCCCGCACCACCCCGCCCTCCCCGCTCGTCAGCGGCCCCGGCAAGCTCGCCGTCACCCCCCCGCCCACCGTGCGCGCGCCCTTTCCGCCCTCGCGCGGCAAGTCCCCCCCGCGGAGCGCTAAGCTCGTGCCTCCGTCACCTGCGCCCGTTTCGGCGAAAGGCAAGGGCAAAGCGGCAGGGTCAGCGGCGGACCTGCATAGACGCGCGGTGACGGCGTGCATGCGCGCCTCGCCCGCGGGCGCCAAGATCCTGCACATGGGCGCCCGCCTCGCTGTCGGCATTATGAGCGCCACGCGGGATTTGGAGCGGATGTGTGGCGACGACGCCCCCTCCGACGCCCCTAGTTCTGGGTTTTACCTAGACGAAGAGGACGAGGACTTGGACGCGGAGGGCGTGGATGAGGAGGATTTGATGGATGAGGAGGAGGTGCTTGCTGCGTTCTCGGTCGAGACGACGCACGAGGGAAGTTGGGGGAGGGTTATCGTGCCCTCGTCCTCAAGTTCTGCTTCCTCCGCCACGCCCACACCAACGACGACGACGACCACAACTGAAGACGTGCCGATGCCAGACGCCGAGCCCGACTTTGTACCCATGCCAGAGCCGGAACCTGTCGCGCCTGTGACGCTGAGCGCGTCGTGGATCGTCGTCGGCGGTGGCGGCCCTGGTGAGGAGAAGCAGGGGCAGGGACAGGGGGATTGGGAGATGGTTGGGTTGGATGGTTAGATTGGGCGGCATGGGTGTGGCGGGGTGTGGCGGGGTGGGGACCGCGGAAGAGGGTGGCGGGGAGGGCAGGGGAAGGGGAGGGAAAGGTGGGCGCGCAACGGCGACTGCACCGAAGTGCTCGGGGCGGGTCGTGTGCGCTCGAGGGTGCGACCGGGGCGCTCGTGCGGGCCCTCGCCACCTTCGACATGGAGCGTGCCCTCGCCACCGAAGTGCCCGCTTGTCCGCGTCCCCGTCTCGCGTCGCGACCGAACCCCGAACCGAATCCGGGTCCCGTTCGCCTCGCGCGGGCTTGCGCTTCCGTTCGCGCGGGCATTCAGTTCCGCGTTTGGTTGGCTGCGGACTACGCGCGACGGGAACGCCGAACGCGAACAACTGCATTGCTCCCCCCCCGCGGAGGATGAAGCTGAAGCCCGAGGTGGGCTAGCGAGTAGCGACCTCGGCGTTCGGAGATTCGGGGTGCGGGCGTTGCGACTACTACTAGTGCGATGCGCATCTCGGATGCGTGCATGCCTATGCATACAGTATGCACATGGGGAGGAGAGTCCGCATCTCATCGGGATGGTGTGGGATGGTATGCATCCCGCATCTCGTTTCGTTTCCTCGGCGGTCGGACGGCGGACGTCGACCCACATCCCTCGGCCTCGACATCCCAACAGGAGCGGCGGAAACCCTCTCCTCGGCGACATACTTCAATTGGAGTGGCACCGACGACGTTATTTATCTGGGATGGACTCACTCGGTTTTTGGTATTTTTATTGTCATACTCATACTCATACATGCATGCGGAATTGGTTGGTTGTTGTACTCTACGAATGATAGGAAATACTATAGCATTAGGATGTAGCTGCAATGAATGAATGAATGTGATTCCGATACACGAGTTGCTCGACTGTGATTGTGAGTTTGCACGAGTCGCTGCCTGTCGCTCGCGAGCGATATTGCGCGTCTTGTGCGCGTCAGCTGGGAAAGGACGCGCGTGAGTCATGCGGGGTAGGATCCCACGCGTCGTCGCGTCGCGGGGTTATGCATGTGGTGGCGGGTCCGAGTCCGGGTGGCGCATCGCAGATCGCATCAGCGGATTGTCAGCGGAGGCAGATGGGATTTGTACGGTCATCACGGTGATCGACGGGCGGGGACGCGGGGCGGAGGCATTTTGAGTCATCCTGTCGCGCTTGGTTGCCGTGTTGTGTCGTGAATGTCGGGAGTGTCATTCGGGAGTGTCGTTCAGTGTGTGATCGCCAGCTTGTCGCCAGCGGTGAATAAATGAGCAGGTGGATAACGATTGGCTTGTGGCTTGATGCGTTTGAGTCGAGCGGACTCTGCAATTCCTTTCGTTAAATTAAAATTGAATTGATACTGGTACTTAAGTACTTAGTGGGGCTCGACTTGCAGGTGGGTCGTGATAACAGCTCACCGCGGGATTAAAGCATCTTGCTCTGCGCCCGAGTTGCGATTCAGATTCCGCTATCACGAAGTTCGGATCCGGGGGTATTGAGAGATAAGATAGTGCGCTTGGACCGAGATGCTTCCACTCAATTCTGAGTCCAGAACGGTATCAAGAAACGGGTCGCTACCGCCGCCGCTACGCAACGCCGACGGCTCGAGGCGCTGGCAGTGCATCCACCGGGAGGTTATTCAGAAATCCGAGTCCGAGGCGGGGTCGGGCGGAATGGTAGGAAACGGCGCCTGGGAGAGCGAACATCTGTTAATTGAGGGCGGCGAACGGACGGATTCTGTTCGTCTGCTACAGACCGTGGTTCGAATAAGATGGATGTCCAACTTGAAGTTCGTGTTGAAGTTGGAATCCCTCCGCGATTGAATTGGGGCGACGCCGACGGAACGGCGTCTCGCACGAGAATAAGAGACTGTCCGTTCGAACACAGATACCATTCGTCGGATTGGATATTTCGGCGCCAGCGAAGATGGATTTGACACAATCTTGACCGGGAGTTGCGCTTCATAGTTTATAGCCATCACATTCGGATCCGAGTGATAACGCGCTGGGACCGAGATGCGGTTCCACTTTTGAGTGGATGGGAGTGTTCGGAATAACCAGCGCGCCGGAGAGGACCAACTGGGTGGCTCGGATACAGCAGGGGTTTTTCTGAGCCTTGCTTGTGGTGGAACGCGGGCAGAGTGGCTGGATGATAGAAAACAGCGCCCCTGCAAGAAGGAGTTTACTGGGAGATTGGTTTAATTCAGGACGGCGAGCTGAGCCGGCATCCGGTCGTTTGGATCTGCTACAGAGCGCTGAGGCAGCGATTAAATCCTGGTTCGAATAAGATGGATGCTGCAAGTTGAGGTTCGAGCTAGAGTTGGGATCCCTCCACGGTCGAATTGCCGCTACTTCTCGCACCAGAATAGTATGTAGCAGACTGTGTCCATCTCTACACGACAGACCCGCTTGATAGCTGGATGGGATGGGCGTCCGCGGGGTTCCAGGGAAGTCGGCCTTCGTCTGATGAATATTCCGGCGCCGGCGAACATTGAAAAACGGTGAGCGGCAGGATTCCGTGTAGCTATCCTGGGCTCCCAAATCCGCGATTCGATCCTCGTTCGTTCGAATATGTACATGTAAGATGGATTGCCCTCAAGTTGGAATTCCGCCGCGATTGAATCCGCTGCTGCGACGGGACGGGACAGGGAGGCTCTGGCACAAGAATACTGGGGAGCGGACTGAGTCCGTAGAAGGATGGAAGACTCAGATGGACTCCGAGATACCCTGGATATTTTGGCGCCAGCTAAGTACATTGCCGAGGCTGAACAGCAACAGAGGTGTGAACGACAAGCTCTGCTCCGAACGATTAAGGCAGTCCGCCCGCATCCAGCCGAGATTGCCTGGCGCTAACTCGTCGTTCATCGCCGAAAAATAGCTAGCCTGAAGGAACTGAACTTGACTGAGCCTCAACTTCCCAATCGAGTAGGCTGAGCCCGCACTAGGATGTTCAATCCAAAATAAATCTGCACCAGACACAGCCCAGCGGGAAATCTCAGTCGCGCCCGCGCCTCAGCTGGCAGGCAGATCCGCGCTGGTTTTGAACGAACGAATGAATGGATGAATGAACCGCGGATTTCGGCTCCGTTCTGGGAAGGAGTGGGTTGGCAGAAAGATCATCTTGATCGAAGGCGTGATATCCATAGAGAGAGACAGATTATCAATGATCATGTACTTTGTTTTCAGCAGACCGGGAGTCGCCCTGTTGGTTTCGCGGTGATCTTCGGGGTGATAAACTAGAAGGAGAATCCAAACGCGCCATAGTATTGGGATCGAATTCGAAGGCAAGGCGCGATAGCTATCGCAGAGAGACCATACTATGTACTATCTTCGGAGCCCAGTGACTGGCAGTGAGTGTGTGGGTTCGAGCCATAGCTACGCCGGGAGTGACCAGTCGGCTGCATGACGATTTCAGACCAGTGGTGTTGGGGATTGGCTGCAAGTTGTTCCTGGCCATGGCCCATTTGGTTTCTCCCCGTCTGGGGAATTGACGGACGCGGGTCCAGGGCAGCATAGGTGAACACGATCCACGATCCAAGGTTAAAGCCACTAGAGATCAGCCGCTACTTTTCGAGGGTCGGGCGCGCGAGGTTGTGGTGGTTTTGGAAGAGAAAAGATGAGATCAAAGTTTCGGGACCATCCGGATTAGTGATGTTCTGGCTTTGGCTTGGCCTGAAAGCCATGGCTTTGGCCCGGCTTTGCCTGGCTTTGGCCTGCAGAATTCTGAGGCCAGGCCAAAAGCCAAAGCCAAGCCAACCCTGGCTTTGGCCCGAAAGCCAGAAAGCCGGGGCTTTTAGCAGGGAAATGGGGTGATTTTTGGCTTTGGCCTGCTCAAATCCCAGGCCAGGCCAAAAGCCAACCCAGGCTAAGGTTTTGGCCCTGGCCTGGCTTTGGTACCAAAGCCAAAAAGCCGGGGCTTTTTGGCCCCAGGCCAAAGCCAGGACATCACTAATCCGGATGATCCACGCGTTGGACGGACTTTCATCCTTCCAACTCCTTGACGCGAGGCGCCGATGCCCACTACTGTGCTGAGTGGAAAAGATTCGTATGAACAGTATCGATGTCATCTTGACCGGTTTGAACCACCGCACGAAATGAGAGTAGAACTTCAGTTGAACCGTGGGATTTTTCCTCCTGGTGACGATTCGTTCAGTTTGGGATATTTGACTGCAGAATATACGGATGACATTGCAGAGTGTTCATGCATCCGGAGCCGTGATGAGTCTGGTTTTGGGTTTATTCGAGGTACAGCAACAGTCGACAGTAGGTCAATGTGGTTTGACTCGGTACGAATGGAACTAATCAAAGTCCTTCAACTCATTCCACCCGGGTAGACCAAATGCACCGGGCAGCTCTTTCCATGCAGCTGAATGAAGAACAGACTGGTGACTCTCCCAGGCCTTGTTGCACTTGACACAGATATCTGTAGCCGGTAGCAAAAATCCAAATAAGGTGTTCAGCGAACACGCCCCAAGCCACTTGCAAGGCCGCCAGGGTACACGTTCGCAGACGGAGCGATCGCACCCGGGTGGCATATACGCCTCTATTTCTCGCCCATATTTCTCCTTTAATCCGCAGAGCCTTTCTTTGCCGAGTGCCAACGTTAGCTTCGTGCTGTCCGGAAGGGTAGCGCGGGACCCATCCGGGCGTTCAACGCCTGAAAAGAGCTGTTCCTGTGTACATACTTATAGAAGGAAGGAAACGCAGGCACACAACTATTACTCTTACCAGACTGTACAACACGGCACAGTTGAGGGCCAAGGTCGGAATGCAGGTGAAGAGACCTTCATCGTAGGCGAGATTCAAAAGATCGATGTAGACCCTGGATAATCATGTATCGTGTCGAGACTCTTCTTTAGGATTCGAAGTTGCCACTTTGAAAGAGTGGTGGGGAATTTGGCATGCATCCGCGCGATCGCGTCCACTTTGAGGATGGCGATGTCATATTTACGCCCAAGACGCAGCATCATCGCCACCACCTCGAACGGCTGCTTATCCTTGTGATGGTACCTAAAAGGGGGATGAGTGAGCATTAGACCACCCGGTGATCAGACATACGGGTCGTAGAGGGCAGCAAGTAATAATCCTACGTCTTTCGCCGTATCCGACGACTCCACAATGGGACATCCTTCCACGACTTCCTGGATCTGCGGCTGGGGGACGAGGAAAAGTCCCTGGAACACGGTTGAATGTTTGACCAGAATGTCGCGGTTCACTTTGAACAGCGTTAATTCTGCTTGGAGAACGACGTCGCCGTAAGCCATCCATATCTCGGAGTGGGCAAGAGGTCCACTGGTCGAGCTCGAGCTGTAGTCCTCTCTTTTACGTTTGGGCGGTCGTTGGGCCCCGGAGTTGGTGCTGGACATGACGGGTTGAGGATGGCTTTGTGATAATTTTCAAGCCTTGAAGGGGATATCGAACACAGCTTCATTGATCACGGCTTGCTCGCGGCGCTCACCCAAGATTCTCCTCAGCTGCATCTCCTCCCTCAGACGGCTCGCAATCTCTGCGCTCATGGATGCCAGCCAATACATGTCTCTCTCCAGGCATTGCTGCAAGCTCCTCGCTCGGCTCCGGCAAATTCGCGGATTTCCCACCTACCTTTCTGAACTGGCACCAGATTCCCGACTCGACCATGATTCCGACGACGGTGCCGTCACCCACCTCTGGGACATCCTTGCTCTTGGTTTCCCGCTATGTTTCCTCTTCGACCTGCTCCCTGAGGACGACGGATTCAGCAAAATCAATTACTCCCTCGACCAGGAACGATACGACTCCAATCCTGACCGTGCTAAGAAGCTTGCCATTGCTCTCTTCATCATTCAAATCCGGACCGAGAAGGTGGTCGAGCACTTTGCTGGCTGCGAGGCTTTCACGATAGCGGACATTTGGGACCGCAGCTCGACAGACGGGTTCGCTCAAGTGCGTTTCATGATGTCTTGTTTTTCTTGTATCTCATCGTCCCAGGTCGTTGTGACCGTTACCGCGCTCGTGAACTATCTCCCAAGCAGCGTGTTTGTTGGGCACATGGAAAAACTCCCGGAGTATGTCCCTCCTCCGAGCAAAGCCCAGGAAACTCTGCGTAACAACATCACTCGCGAAATCGTCGAGACTGAACGTCACTACGTGCGACATCTTGAAACCTTTCAGGTGCGTGCCAATCTGTTGTAGCTTCTCTGATTAAATTGACCTACATATCCCAGAACTATGCAGCGGTGGTCGCACAGAGCAATTTGATTGACTGGGAGCTGGACCGTATCCTCTTCGCCAATTCCACCGAGCTTTTGAACTTGCATCGAAAATTGCTGGTCGGATTCGACGCCAACGCAAATCTTCCCTGGCAAGACCAACACTGAGGGCTGCCCTTCCTCGAGGCGGTGAGACTTGTTGGTGATTTCATTACCATTACAACCTTTGAGATGCTCTCCAGGAAAAAGAGTTGGGCGAAATTTATCCGTCTTACTGCGTCAACTACACCCTCAATACAAACCAGGGCACTCTCGTCCTCACGCCTGAGCAAGAGCGTAACCTTTCCGTGCGTATTGGCATCTGTCCATCGAAAACACTAACCACGGATCGAAATCCGAATCGTTACAGAGTCTCAACGACCTCATACACGTCAAGCACGAGCTCCCAGCCTTCATAAAATGGCCTATCGGGCGAGTGTGCAAGTACCCACTCCTGATTGAGGTGTGTTCGGGTGTACCCCGCTCCCTCTGAGTCGCTCACGTCAAATTAAGGCCTTGATGAAGGCTACTCCGCCCAAGAGCTACGAACACTACGAGGAGCTGAAACGGGGTCTCCAGGCTGCCAAACGAGTGACTAACACAGCTAACGAAGCCCAGCGTCGCACCGAGAACGAAGTCACGGTGAAATCCCTCCTAACTCGCATCGACAGCTGGAGAGGCCATAATCCCGAAACATTTGGCACACTGCTCCTTGACGATATCCTCGTGGTTGTCAGAGGGGGTGTGAAACGTGAATACCACGTATTTCTCTTCGAACACATCGTGCTCTTTTGCAAGCAAGTGCCCACCGCACCTTTCTATACCTCAAGGGCGAATAACGCACCGCTCTTAAACAAGGGGCGGGTATTGCTGTCCGATGTCACAGGAACCGCGTCCAGCCTGGAGAGTGACCCTACGTGTTCGTTTCTCGTGTTTCATATGACCTCGCGCCTGATAGCCAATAACACAGCTCCAACCAACGGGCAGCACCACGTGCTGACTGTCCACTGGAAAGGAGAAGGCAGTCCCGAATCCTTTATCCTCAGTTTTCGATACGAGCGCTACATCAAGCGATGGGAGAAGACGATCAATGGGCTGATCGAGTTCTCCGCGACCCATGAGTCGGGCGGCTCTTTGGACGACGACCGCCGTGCCCATGCCCGGCCGCCCAGGGACGCCGAGCAGCATGTGAAGGTGAAGGTGCATTTCCAGGATGATACCTTCGTTCTTCACGTCCCGCCGGCGATCGAGTACACCGTGCTCGTCGAGAAGGTAGAGCGTAAACTGGGCATGTGTGGGGTAGTCCCGCGCGGCCGTGGACCCTTGCAATTCAGATACGAGAACGTCGATGGGGATATGGTTTTGCTTGGCTCGTCGGAGGACCTGCGGGTAACCCTGGGAAAATCCCAGCTTCACGGCGAACAGCTTGTACTCTACGTGATATGATGCTTGCTCCTGATACAATGGCACGTTCGTCATTAATTTTTTGTTCGTACCTGATGTTCACCTCTGCAGTGGTCGGATTTTTAAACTCTTAACGCTGGTCAGCAACCCACCCTTGAGCCTCCTGGCAGCTCTCCTGGCCGAATCCCTGTAGTCAACTTACCGGGCCGACTCTGATTTATTCCCTCGTCATCTCGTTCCATCTAATTCCACTGGCGGCGGGGTCTCGCATTTCTGTAACTCGTGTCGACTGACTCAGTCAGCCAATAGCTATAAATTCCTGGTGGAACATGTGGGTTGCATCAACAGAAATGCGATGCAACGAAGCAGCTGTCGCGATGTGGAGACACTCGCCGCGCTTCTTGTGTGTACTCATTGGCGCCTCCCTGTCTAAGCCTCGCTCCCGTCTTGGTTATTCCCGGGCTGCTCGATTTATCTAGACGTCCTCTGTCTGGATTCTAGGGCTTTCTGACCACAGAACATATACACCTTCACCGCGCTTCTCAATTTTGTTTGGTGAATCTTCCAAAACGATCGGAAGACGATGAAAGAGACATCTTTCCGGTTGACGTGGGACACCAAAATTGACCAACCTTTTTGAGCGCTAACACAGATTTATTATTTGCAAACGAACTCTTTCGGCGACGAGCCTCGCAACAAGACCTTTTTGAAGGCGACGGCTTTGACTCCATTCTTGCGACTCAGCTCGTCTCGCTCCGTTACCGTCTCTAGGTCCATCCGCTATCCGGAATCTGTCAAGGCGTGGGGTCGTGGGCGCCTGGTGTGTGGGCGTCCTGACTCCTGATTCGCATATAACGGGTTCAAATCCAGATCTTCTCGTTGGATCGATTCCACCCTCCTTCCTTCCCTCCCCAGCTACAATGTCCGATGTGCAGGCCCACACCGCACGGCTCATCGCGCTCTTTGTGAGTTGCGTTCTGTATGGTGAGTCTTCCGAATCTTTCCAACCGCATTAGGATTCCAAAGGAATTTTCAGGAATTCTCCTTACGACTTTCGTTCCTTGTCTATGCTCGCTGCTGTTCTCTGCAAGCCAGAAATTCCAGCTCAAACCCCGGCGTGAAATTAAATTCCGCATTGTCGTCGCGAGCGTCTTGATGTTCCTCGTATCAACCTTCAGTGCAGTGCTCTCCATGCAAGATGTCATAGATGCGTTCATCGACTACACCGGGCCCGGAGGAGCACTCGAGTTCTACCATAGTCTGAACAATGGATGGAAGCACTGGATGCTGGCGGTTGAGGATACTGCTCAGGTTATTCTCGGCGATGGGCTCCTTGTGAGGATTGGAGTTTATTTCGCAGACTCTTCCCTGTTCTGAAATTTTTCCTAGATCTATCGATGCTACGTCTTGTATGACAGGAATTGGCGCGCCATCGCGCTACCAACCGTGACCTGGATGACGTTAATTGGTCGGTGTCTCTTGTTTCCAACCAAGTATTCCATGAACCACGCTGATCAGACGACAGCCATGTCGATTACAAGTTCATATCATGAGTCCATGCTTGGGCCAGGCAAGAGTTTAAATGACTCAAGTGTACTCCCGTTCCTCTCCGCGACCCTCCTCTTGACTTTCGCCACAAGTATAATCACGACGTGTATGTTCCCTACCGATAATGTTATTTCTTCCTTCTGACCGCCGGTTCACAGACCTCATCATCCGTCGCTTGTGCCTGGCTCCGACAGATGTGGCTGGTTCACTCCCGCCTCATATTCTCACCAGGATCGCGACAATATTTTTTGAGACTGGTTTGATATACACTCTCTCGGTCATCGGGTCACTCGGTGTATACCTCAGTGGAAGCAATCTCGAATATGTCGCCTCTCTATCGGTGCGTATTTCGTTAAAAGCAGACGTCAATTCGCTTGCTCATTTATGCCCTCCCAGATGATCCATATAATCGTGAGTCCGCAACCAGACTGATTTTTCTTTCGACCCAACGATACCGCCAGCCAATAACATGCAACCTCTTGCTTATTCGGGTGGGGGGCATCAGCCGCACCGAACCACCTACATATAAATCCGGGACCGTATCGAGGGAAGGCGAATTCAACCCGAAAGGAGCAGAAGAGGTTTGACCTAGTTGAACTTCAATGCATATTATTTTTCCGTGTGGAACGCTAGTGGATGCGCTCATTCGAATGTGTGGCGGACAATTGGGTGGACTGATGTCCCAAGAACTTGAAGATCGAATATATACACCAGCGCGGCACTTGCGTTATCATACATGTAGTGTACAGTGGGATTATCCCCTCTTCCTGCATCCGAGTGTTTCATGCCGTGCGCCATAGATGTGTGTTCGCCTCTGCGCACCCGATCGTCTGGTAGTCCTCCGCACAACAGGTCCACATAGCCAGAGTTCGCCTGATCGTGAGCGGGCGGCCGTCTGGCGTACGCGACAGGAACTCAAACACCCGCTCCTCAAGGTGACCTGAACGCGATCAGTACCGCGTCGCGTCGGATGAATTTGAATTGTTTTCGCACCAGGATGAAAGGTGCAGGGCCCGTCAACGACGGGCGTGTTGCGGCAGACTTGTTGACAATTGGCGCAGATCGCGTCTGGCAAGGTGGGGCGCTTGGCTTGGAGCTGAAGCTCCTTTCCGTTTTTGCGGTGACGCAGCTGGCGCGCAATAGCGCGCTGGAAGGCTGGTCTGGTGGCAAGGTTCGCGAGAAGAGCACGGAGCTCGGGCTCCGGGAGCGTCACGATCGCCAGCGTACACGCATGCCCTGAGCCGTTCCTCCCGTCGGTGAACGAGAACTCGGAGGACGTAGGCGATGTTGACGCGCTACTAGGTGAGGAAGTAAAGTGCGACTCAGAGGTGGGCGAGCACATGGAACTTGAGCTCGAGTGGCGCGACATAGTTGCAGGCGCCGGCGTCTAGGGTGGGAGAAAGAGTCGAGGAAGAGGGGAAATGCGATAAAAGGGGACTCAACAACACCTTTTATAATACGGAGTCGAGGAGAGCGGGGACGATCAACGGGCTCCACACGCGCAACAAAGGAACAGCATGCCACAGTCGCCGCCATTCAATCTCACGGGTTTTCCCCTGCCCGGTGAATCGTTAATATTGCATGGCCGAAAAGTAGGTAAGGTAGGCATCATGGTGGCGAAGAGGAGGCAGGTCCGCGAGTGAAACGGCGTTTTAGGTCGGCACATTTCAACCTAGACGTTGTTTCTTGTGCGTGCCGATT
The DNA here is from genome assembly GCA_029281495.1 of Mycena filopes. Taxonomy (NCBI): domain Eukaryota; kingdom Fungi; phylum Basidiomycota; class Agaricomycetes; order Agaricales; family Mycenaceae; genus Mycena; species Mycena filopes. The sequence continues at coordinate 411,347 of JARIHR010000005.1, read as the reverse complement.
CTGTGTTTCCCATCGACGCAGCCCTCCGCTGTTCCATCGCCATTGCAGCAGGTCCAAGAGAAATTTTCAGGGTATTCCTCCCGGCTATGCGCCGAGTCCATGGGCCCGTGGCAGTGCTCGTCCCAGTCCAAAAATTTCGCTTCATTGACTTGCAGTTTACCTGTCAGGTTCAGAAGCAGTTAGACCGAGTAGCCATGGTAGTATGCGCCATGCTGCGTACCCGGATGGAAGATGCATTCCTCGTCCTCGCCTTCATCGGCGTTCACGTCATACGTTTCACCGCAGTTCGCACAGGTTTCCCAGCGGGGAACGACTACACGCGTCGCGGGGTTGACTGCGATGAGCTCCCTTGCCAAAGCGCGGTACACGGCGGGCACTCTGTCCGCCCGATCCACTAACACGTCGCGGAGGCGTGCTTCAGGGAGCGCATAAATTGCAGTGTGCAGCTGTGCACGAGCGGCCTCGTCAGGGCCGTCTGAAGAAAAGTCGTAAGGTCCTTCTTCCCCATCTTCAGACGCTGTGGTCTCCCCAGTCAAGTCAATAATCTCGAGCTCGGGCTCCAGTCCTGCTTCTACCGCGGCCATCGGACTTGGGGAACTGAATTTTGAGAGGTAGACTGAAGATCCAGCTCCAGTTTAGTCTGCTAGGCCAGGGGAGAATGCTGGGCGAAATCCTCACAGATTCAACTCGGGTTCAGCAAAAGTGTTGTGGTGGCGGTGGGAAGAAAGTGAAACGCTCCCACGCTCCTCCAACCTCCTTGCATCCGACCACAACCTCAGACTCTCAATAGACCTTCACCATCCAACCAGAGCGAAATGCGACCGCATATCGATGATGTACCGAATGGCAAAACCCCCTCCTATTTCCACTTCACTCCCGACTCTGCTGGGGCGTTTTCTACGAGCAAATTCCTCTTCCAGATGGACCATGACCTTCCTCCAATCCCGAAGTGCGAAAATCGCTCACTTCCAGAATCGAGACTTCTTCCGTCTTCTTCTATTGAATCCCCCGTCGGGAGGACGCGCTAGATGGACATTATCTGGGTCCAACTAGTACAGCTGCAACGCGGATTTTCTGGCCGTAGGCCGTCTGCCATATGATATTATAGTACGTGCACAACCCCCAAACATCAGATCGAATGAACACTTGCACTCCAGCGTCGCCCGAGCGTATGTTAGCAGCCTGGTCCGTGCACAGTTGGACATGGGAACGAATACGGAACTTCGGGCCGCGCTTCTGTACGAGTCACTGAGCACCAATCGCTCCCGCCCGGTTTGCGAATATACTTTCAAGGCGAGACCAAAGATCGACACACAGTTCTTCGTAGCATTTCCGTTAGCAGCGAGCTACTCCCACCTGTGCCATAAAAAGCTCCCAGGGCTCCTTTGCTTCTCTTGACTCCAGGCACCCTGCGCAATGAGCGAAATCGATGCAGTCGCGACGGGCGACATCAACGAAGAAACTGCTCTGCTTTCGCGGCCAGGGCGCAAGCGGACGCCACTCCCTACGCTGCAGCTTAGTGTTATAATGCTCGTCCAGATTTGTGAACCTCTCGCCAGTCAATCGATCTACCCTTATATCAACCAGGCGAGTATCTTCCTCTTTCTCGACGTTGGGGGGAATATAATTGAGGGCCCCGGTAGCTTGTGAGCGAGCTCGACATCACAGGCGGCGATGAGAAGAAAGTGGGGTACTATGCGTGCGTATAATGCGGCTAAACGAGTCTTATCTGCTGACGGCCTTGACTACTTAGCGGATTGGTGAGTCGCAGTAGTACTGAAGCCAATGCAACCTTTTACCCCATTCATAGATCGTTGAGTGGATGGCCGGTGCTCCAGACTCAAGCTAACTGTCGAAATCCTACTCCCAGGAATCTCTGTTCTTTGTGACTGAGTCGATGACGGTCCTGCAATGGAGCAGAGCTTCAGACCACGTCGGGAGGAAGCCCATTCTCATGATCGGTCTCTTCGGGACCGCCGCGTCCATTCTCTGCTTCGGACTGTCGCGTACATTTGGAGCACTAGTCGTTAGGTGAGCTTGCATTCTTCGCGTCCCTTTTGTGTCATTTAGAGCTCCACCCATTTCAGCCGCTGTCTTTGTGGGCTCCTGAACGGAAATATCGGTCAGTACTTGCATTCGGCTACGAAGGCCTACCAGCTGGTTTTAATTCCGGGACAGGAGTAATGAAAAGTGCTCTGGGCGACTTGACCGACCGCACGAACCGGGCTGAGGCATTTGTTTTTCTTCCGAGTGAGTTATTATCATTTCTCGTAACACAAGTAATCTTATCGGGGTCAAGTTGTTTGGGCCATCGGGGTAAGCTGTGGACGCTGTTCTGCTGCAATACGATCTTATGACACGATAACCAACAATAGGCTTCCGTTGGCCCGCTCATTGGAGGTGAACCCGAATCTTATCCTGGATCCGTAACATTTCGTTCTCAAACCTGTTTTGTATAGGTAGTCTCGCCCGCCCCCACGACCGTTTCCCAAGCCTCTTCTCAGGCCAATTTTGGCAAGATTTTCCCTACTTCCTGCCCTGCTTAGTGACGGGGAGCTTTGTGTTCCTGTCATGCTTCATAGTGTTCGCGGTTTTCAAGGAGGCAGGTTTCTGCTTAGATATCCCCTAAAACAGTTTGAACTAATCATGGTCATTAACAGACTATCCCCTCGAGAAATCGGAAACCTGGGGCTTTAGCCGACGGTGTAGACACCGACATCCTCCGCGTGGATGCGATAATTCCCAAACGCGCTGGCCCCCGTCCGCTCCGTGAACTATTAATCTTCCCAGTGGTCATCTCCATTTCGAATTACGTGGCGCTAGGATTCTTGAACACCACGCTCGGCGCGCTCCTGCCCTTGTTCCTCGCCATGCCAATCGAAATAGGCGGCCTCGGCCTGCCCCCGCCCAAAATCGGTCTCATTCTGTCAGCCTACGGGCTTGCCACGGGGCTGTTCCAGGTGCTGTTCTTCGCCCGGTTCGTGCGCCGCTTTGGCGAACGACGCGTCTTCATCAATGGGATGATTACATGCCTCCCGGTATTCACCCTCTTCCCCATAATGAGTCTAATTGCGCGCCACTTCGGGCTTTCGTTCGTCGTCTATGGCCTCGTTGGCTGCGTACTCGCACTCGGCGCCCTAATGGACACTTCATTCGGTCCGTCATTCTTTGTTGTATAACTTTTCAGCGAAAACTAATCAAGGTTGCTCAGGCGCGATATTCATGTTCGTCACCGCTTCCGCACCCAAGTCGAGCCGTGGAAGCGTCAATGGTCTGAGCCAAACGTTGGTCGCGCTCGCACGCGCCATTGGCCCGGCCATGTCGACCTCTTTGTTTTCGCTCTCTGTGCAGCACAACCTGTTGGGCGGCTACATGGTTTATCTTGTGTTTTTCATACTCTCCGGACTCGCTCTGGTTCTCGCCGGACGTCTTCCGGAAGAGATCTGGGACGACGTTGATGACTAGATGGTGTGGCAGAACAAGGGCTACAAAGAGGTCTGTAGAAAAAGGTCACGGCAACTACATACATAGGGACATATTATTCGAGTTGGATCTCCTAAGCGGATGTTCAACAAGATATATAAACAACATGAGTTTTTCCTTAGCAGCACACTATTCTCAAGTGGTTGAAGGTTGAAGAGAAAGTGTTTCGAATGTGATCAGAGCAAGATCGTCAAATTTCGCCCGTCTTGATCTGACACTCAACTTATCTCGACCTCGCACCGTACTTCGGCAACGGTGAAAGCTTAGGCGTCCGTGTTTGTTGAATGTCTCAGTGTGTTGAGACAGTAGTCAACAGCATTTATTCAGAGAGGTGCTACTCGATATACAAGGAGACAGAAGCTCCGCGCTACGTACGCGGACTGAAATAGGGGTACAAGTCGAGGCATGTGACCGCGAAGAATTTCAGGATCTAATAATTCGCAGCCCTCCTTCCCAGACAAATTCTTTGCAACAATGACGGCGACGGGTGCCAATTTGCGAGTCGAATGACTGGGCAGTTTCTGCACCAGGAGAGGATGAATCACGATCACAGTGGCGACGGAACGTGGCGCGAGGGAGGCCCACTCGGACGCCGGACTTGAAGTTCCATCGCGCGGCCAGCGGTTTCAAGGTCCACATTGATGGACCTCCACCCCGCGACGCCGTCGAGTTCAGACGGTGGTATGCAGGTGGAATCCAAGGTCCGCAATCGCCAAACAGGTGGCGTTGTTCGGCGCCAGGAGGTCGGCCTGGCATGGGCTGCGCATGACGATTCGGAGAAGAATGGATTCGAAGAAAAGATGATGGTGGTTTGGGTAGGACGGTCGGCGGTTCCGCAATTGACGTGTCTTGCCCTCCCCGATGAGAGAAAACGCTAGCCCCCCCCACCAGCGCGCGCAAGTTTGGGGGATAGCGTTTTCTCGAGTCGAGTCGGGTGTCGACTTCGATATGTAAGAAGATAGAAGATCCCACATCACCCCGTCGGCCCCTTCTTCCTTACGCCCCATTGCTCCAGTTCCTCTTCGTCCTTCGCAAGTATGCCAGCTGCGTGTTCTCGCAAATGAAAAAACAACGGATGATGTATCTGCATCAGCCTCTCCGCCCAATATCTCGACCCTTCCTCATCCGCCAACGCAACACATGCGCGAATTATTTTCAGGTAGTGGAACGCGTTGTGGTTAAACACGCCAGCGCCCTCGGCGTCTATCAGCGCGAGCATCCTCTCGCTGTGGCGCACTATATGGTCGTCCGGGAGCGCATGGTCGGCAAGCCATGCGTCAAACTCGACGTCGCAGAGCTTACCCGCGTCGTCCACCGAGATCTCCAACATGCGGTCGAGTTCCTCCAGCAGCATCTGCCGCGTCGCATCGCTCTGCGCCGACAGCTCGGCGGGGAGCGAGCACACGGGACAAGCACAGTCAAAACCGTAGCTTCGCGCCAGTTGCGCCTGCCGTTCGGCGCGCGGCGCGTGATTATCATAACACTCGTACGAGCTGAATAACTCGTCGCCGCGGGCGACTGGCGTGATAGCGTTGAAAGAGACGGTAAGGGAGTCCTATGTCGACGTTGGGCGCACAGGCGTGATCTATACGCGATGCCTCGCGACAAATGATCCTGTGCCACCCTTGGTAGAACCCAGGCAGCGGCGGCTTCCACAGCATCATGTTTTGACGAGTGATATTGAGCCTGGAGCCGTCGTGACTGAAGAGGCGGTACAGGTCGGCGCTCTCGCTTTCGCAGAGGCGCGTCGCCAAGAGGAGGTCCAGCGCCGTGATGATCAAGTCGCTCATGGTGGGCACGAACGACGCCGAGTCCGCGTCTGGACCTATGTCGCCCCAGGTAAAATTCTTGCCATTAGGAAACAAGAGCATGGGGCGCTCCACCAGACCCCGCACTGAATATCGCGCGTTGCGAACATGCCATAGCCCGCAACGGGGCTGGGACGGATGTCGTATAGGTTGGGTCGCGAGGGCGTCGGGGCCACGCCCCATTCAAACTCTGCGCTTGGGCCAAGCATCGCGCTCTTTGTCTCGTCCAAGAGAAGGCAGGCGATAGAGGCCTCAGTGGCACCAGGGTAGGGGGGTAATCGGGCGAATTCCAGGCGGGTTATACTCCCGTCTTCCATTTCGGTTTGCCCCAGTACATCTTTCAGCGGGCTGCATATGCGCGGACGCGCTTTCAAGGGCGGAGCTGTACCACCGGGGAGCGTTCTTCAGTGCGAAACGGCCTCGGGCGCGGAGCAGGGACATCATTGACCAGCGATACAAGACGGAGATGGCGATTCTTGAATTTCTGGTGGTGGAAAGGCAAGCGAGGATTGATCAGATCAAGTGCTCTTTCGGTGCTTTCTCAGAGCCACCATCTTCAAACTTCCCGTTAACACACTGTCTTCTAGACTTACCTCAACATAGAACGCCCATGCAGGAGTCTCTATGGCGGATTCGCATTCTGGGCTCTGGGGGAACGCTCGGGAATCCCAGAAAAAAACTTTCCACCTGCCACACCATGCTTTTCATCCTGGGCCGGGCAGTTGTCGCATGCACCCTCCAGAAATCCCCGCAATCCGACGACGTCCGAGTTCCCACTGAGTCGCAACAGATCTCCGAGCGGTCATAGGTTCTCACAAAAGTTGGATTTGCTGGTTCCGACGAAGCAGCCTTTCGACGCATCGTACTCCCATGAACCAATCTGGTGCTCTATTCGCGCCCGCAACTGCCATCCACTCGACCACACCCGAAACGACAACAATAAGATGTCGACATTTGCGAGCCACGGGCCCATCCATCGTCTCTCCCCACCGTTCACCCAAGAGAAATTCTGTCGCAATCGCCGGCCCTGCATCTCCTTCAAGCCATTCACGCACCTCCCTTCCTCACCCGCCTCCGAGCCGAAGAATCGCGCAATGACTGGTCTCGGTCGCGATCGCGATACCGCAACTTTTTCGGGTTCCGGTTCAGAGCAGTCGACCTGAAGGCTTCTGGCTGTATCCATCGCGGCGTTAAAGGCTGTACCCCGATGCCAGCTATACTACGTAGCTCCCTCCGGTTATACCACCGACGTCACCGACCAAGACCGTCGACAAGTTCCCTCGACGTGTGGCGAATGTGAGGAACCCGCAGTCTCGTGGGATCGTCAAGCCAGCCTGCTCGAAAGGGCCACCTCGACGTCGGCTTTGTAGACGGAGTTCCAGCGTCGCCACAACGCCGAGCCCATCCACTATCGCCCTGCCTCGCAGCGAGTCACAACATGCCTATGCTCGTATAGAGGGATATCCTCTCCATTGGGATCGTCTTCGCCTACGGTGCGTACGCCCTGCCTCGCTTTCGTCTGCGCGACAACCTGGTTTTCATCCGCTTACTTATATGCACGACAGCCATACACCTCCGTGTCCGCCGCGCCCAACCGCGCCTCCCTCGGTGCGACGAATGGCCTATGGCAGCTGATCCTGAGCGTCATGCGCGCCATCGGGGCGACCTCGCTGTCCTCACTCTCGGTGGAGAAGGGGTACATGAACGGGTGTACTACGTGCTGATGTGGGCGACGTGCCTTGCGCTGCGGCTACGGTGCAACTACTGCGTCGGTCTGGACGCAGATGTGTGTGCGCTGGTCTGGGTAGACTTTGAATGCAGGCGGTGATACGCGGTGAAACTATGAAAATAGATTTCCTATTCCTCTCCGACCCTCATCTTCTCATATAACCCACAACTTCCTCCATTCATGTCCACCGTCCCCGCTGTGCAAGACGCGACGCAGAGTCAAGATTTAACACCAATTTCGATGGCGAGGCCGAGGAGCTCGCGGCCGCCCGCACCATCTACGCCGCTTGTTTCTCCACCGCCAGGGCCTTGCGCGATGAAGCTACCGGGCCAACCGTCCAAGCCGCACGACGCGCCGTCGAAGACGTCCTTACGCACTCCAGCTCTCTCGACTTTAGGATCAGCGTCCCAACAGTCGTCCCTCTCGCGTTTGGGAGTGCCATGCTTTCCACACGCTCGCAGAGGTACTCGACGACGCAGCCGCTCCTGTCCCGGTATTTTCCGAGTTTTGCAACGCTCAGAAGACTCTCCACTGGCGGCTGGATCTCGACCGCCTCCGAAGAAGTAATAGCAACTTGCTGGATTTGCCGCGGTTCGCGCCTTCTGTCTTTATCAGCAGCTTTCTGATACATCGACGGTACAGTGCCCCCATATGACTCTCCCGCGCCGCCTCTCGTCGCGCGCCCACGTCGCGATAGACTTCAGCAGCACCACCGACAGCGAACTCGGTGCACCGTATCGGTGAAGGAAGCGACGGCTACTGGGCATCGGTCCAATGTATCTCGAAGTTTTAGGTGGGACTCTTTGAGATCGGAGGCGAAACCAGGTTTTTCTCAAGCTGCAGACTTGAATTGTGATATGTGCGTATACATGTATAACTAACGAAAGACGAAAGCCCAAAGAAACCAGAAACCGAAGTGAATAATACAATGGCGCGCTACCCCAGCGCCTAAAATGTTCTTTCGTTACTCGTCGCCCTCCGTCCTGGCGACCGAGCTCAAGAGTATGTCTGCAAGAAGCGTCAGAAAACGTGAAAACGTTCGGCAGTGGCATGGTACTCGCTGGTTAATCAGGCGATGACGCAGCTGCCGCTGGAGCCAGTGCCGCCGTCCTCATTCATGGGCGGGAGGCTGGTGTCCTCCTTGCAGACGACGCAGCTGCCGCTGGAGCCGGTGCCGCCGTCGTCGTTGACGGGGGTCGCGACGATGTCCTCGACCTTGGAAGTGGTAGCAGTGAAAGAGTCCATTGGTGGTAGGATGAGTGGGTGTGTCTGGGAGAAGAGGTGGGTGGGTGAGTGCGAGTGGTAGGTGGTAGGGGGCCACTGAAATTCCCCCCGCCTTTTATATCTGAGGACCGCAGGCCAGGACCCGCGCTTGGGCCGCGCTTGAAGAGAATAAAGGGCGACCGATCGTCTGACGAACAATAAAAACGAGCGGGGGACAGGGCGAACAAAAGGACGGGGATCGGTGACATGGCCAAAGTGGGATCTGAGACGCGGCGATCCAACGGAGGACGTCGTGTATTGTCTTCCGGACGGTACATGAAAGTCTCTTGTATGCATAACCTGAACGACTATCTTCAGGAAATCACGAAGATTATACCAGAGAGGCTGAAAACGAGCCTACATTGAAGCTGAAAAACCCCGCGCGCCTGCGACCCGACTCTAGGCCAGTCAACCAAGGGAAAAATCCAGGATGTGCGGCAGCGCGAGGATACATGTTTTGTGCGCTCTCGTACGTCTTGTACGCGCATACACTAGGTCTGAGAGCAAGAACAATAGAAGGTTGCCCATTTTGTCCGATGGCCATCGCGATCGGCCGATTCGGGATAAATCATAAAAACACGACAGGGTTACGCGGCCACATGAATGCGGGCGAGTCATTCCATAGCGCCATTTAGACCTTGGAATAGCGGTATATGCAATAATCATTCCAAAGCGAGTGTTCATTTGATTCTGCCTCGAGCTCGAGGCTTGATCTGGCTTGATTCCGTCCTCAGGGAGCCGTCGGTCTTGGGGCCGTGCAAAGACGTAGGCCGAGGGGGATCCGCCGCCAATGTAGATATCTCCCGGACATCCTCGTAGACGGTGAATAGCTGGAGCCAATGGCCTGTTTGTGTCGATATTTCATTTTCGTGATGAGGTTCAGTGCTTTCGGCTAAAGCTTCGGCCGGTTAAATCCGCCTGCCCTTCTCCTCTGACATGAATGCCACATTGGCCGCCGCAATATCTGCTCTCATTCACCTCAGCCGCCGCTGAGGAGTTTCCTCGACGAATGTGAGGCCCTCGACATCGCCCCAAAGCTCGAGAGGCCATGAATACCTTGAAATGCGCCGCCGACACACTTGAGCCCGGAGCCGTCCTGCGCAGTCACTGGGACGGCACTCCTCAAGTCAACGACTGTGGCCAGCATGGATCTACCGTTCTCGCCGCCTCTCCGACCCTCGGCATCGCGGATGGGATATAGCGGTATCGCTGACGAGACGGACCTCTGGACATCCTTCACCGTCTCGACGAACGCCGTTCACTCAGTCGGAGCGCATACTTCCTCGGACGCCTTCACAGCTGGACGTTGGCTGGACGCGCCACCAAGAGTTGCAAGATCACAGTGTGTACCTATGTTACATGTACTGGACGCGATATCTCACGAACGGCCGCCAGCATCTGCTCATACACTCGAGTCGCCAGCAACGATACATCGTCCACAGACAACTCCGCAGTCGGGATAGACGGTAGCACTGCATAAATCTGGAAATGAATATCCTCCTACTTTGCAGTATCGTATCGCCCGTACCTCGCATCTTGAGCGTGACGGGCTCGAAATAACCACGCCGGTACATATGCGAGTAATTCTCGCAGACAATCGGCACGATCGGAAGCCCGGTCTGGACAGCCATATGGAAGCCACCTTTCTTGAAAGGCAGCAGGCTGGGGGCACGCGCGCCGTTGCGTGTGCCTTCTGGGAACACCATGAGCGAGGCGCCGGCGGCGCGCAGCTTTGCCCCCGCCTCGCGGATTGACGCGACTGCACGCGCGCCTGTGCCGCGTTCAACCATAATGGATCCAGAGAAGTGGAGCACCGGCCCTATTGGCGACCATTGCAGCGACTTCTTTGCCATGACCGAGACGCGCTTGGGCAAAATCCTGGGAAGGCGCCGGACGAGGATGTTAGTGGAGGGAGGAAAACGATGGAATGAATGGCTACACCTTCCCAGGAGCCACACGTCGAGCGCACTTTGGTGGTTCAGCATGAGGACTGCGGGTTGCGTGGCCAAGTGTTCAGCGCCTTCCACCTCGACGCGCAGGCCCAAAACCAGGCCGACGAACCAAGCGAACGAGGCGGTGACGACGCGCCCGACTTCGAAGCGCCGCCCGAACAGGGCCATTGCAAACGACACCGGTATTCCTCCAAAGCCCCAGAGGGACATAATAGCAAAGTATGTCCCGATACGCACATGATACCGGACATGGGTCGAGCACGCGAAGAGAATAATGAGCAAGACCGAGGCGAAGGGTACGAGGCTCCATGTAGTCGACATCTTGGTAGTAGTAAGACAAGGACAGACAAGGACAAGGACAGACAAGGACAAGGACAGACAAGGACGACGGGCGTCCACGGCGTCGCAAGCGGAGATCCGGGAGAGCGCTGATATTTAAGATCCCCGCAATATCTGATGGTACTGACCTCGGGACGCGGAAGACTATACAACGGTATTATTGAAGTGCCAGCAATTGCCAGGGCGCAGAGATATATGTAATACAAGGAATAGAATGGATTCGGCCAAAAAGCTCTTGATTTCTAATGTTCGCTAGAGGGAGGTCTGGCTGAGATTGGAGATTAAGTTAACGCAACGGCAAATACCACATGTTAAACTCCTATATCTCTCAGATGAGTTTGAGCCAGACTGCTTTGGAAAGAACACATACCCGGGAAAAGAACTCGTTGTCCACGCTTTTTATCATGACCTAGAGAACGAGCGAATTGAGGTGCGTGAATGGAACGACGGAAACAAACGCGCACCGAACGTTCTGCCATCAGCTCCGCACGAACAGCTTCAGCTTCGGCGCGCGTCTGAACACCCGGGACAAGCTCGGCGATGTAGTCTAGCAGTTCTATGGGTAGGGATGAAAGCCTCGACGACGAGACTTGAGAACGTAGAATGTGTTTGACGACCTCTGTTTGCTGCGGCGGGACGCTGGTCGCAGATATAATGCTAATGGTTGGGTCGACGAGGAAGAATACCAAGATCTTGCGGACACCAGGTTTCGTCTTGTCTACGAGCTTGAACGGCGAAACCTGGAAGCCGTTAGGTTGCAGACCGTAGCTCAGAGGCGAGATGAAACTGACCTGATGTTGGTAAAGGTTGGGAAACGCAACGCAGCGATCAGCTTTAGTCCGGACGAAACCAACGTCCTGCGCGCATGCTTGGTCTCTGCGAGATCGGCGTGTCAATGAGGCGGTAAAGTGTTGGTATTAGTTACCTGAGAATCCCGAACAGGATTTTCATGCCTGGGATTGTCAGGTGAAACAACAGTATTATCCGGATGCAAGGTACTCACAGGTTGAATCGTCTTGTTCATGAGTTTCTGGCTTCTGTGTCGCCATTCGAAAATTCAGGTCGACAGGCTCGATATTTTCGGAATGGAAGTAATAAATGAAAGTGGACACAATACTCTCGGTGGCCATTCCTGAAAAGTTTCAACAACCGTTTTCTTCCAGCAGAAAATTCACCAACCTTCGACGTGCCATACCCCGCCTGGGTACTCAGGTTTGTCGGGCGTTAATTGAATGTTCGCCAACTTGACTATTACCTGGATGGTCGATCCAGACAACGAAACAACCTGCTCTTCGTTGAACGCATCCTGATACGACTCGGGTGCATCTGGTAAGCAAAGCGGTCCGAGAATTAATCGGCGGTCAAGCCAGGCATTGTAATCTCGGTCCTGTTCCCGCTCTTCCTCAGAATCTACCGTCGCGCGATCGTTATTGAACCAGATGCAGGGTGGGTCGTCGCTATTCCACTCCTCTGGCGCCAGCATGTGTCCAACCCTGGCCGGGACTGGATCCCTGCGTAGCGAAGAAAGCACACGCTCCCATAACGGAATAGCACATTCCATCACCCCCTCGATGACGGGAACGAGGGCGTTATGGTGCTCTGGGTAGAGGTTGTTAATATATGATGACTTCAGCTTGACCGTGCCGCTTTCGTCGACGTCAAAGTCGGAAGGAAGCCACTGGAAACGCTGCGAGATAAACATGTCGGCGGTATTCAAATGGTCTCCATCGGGGCTTTCGAAAGTTCCCTGCTCCCCGTTGCTCTTCGTGCCCCAGGTGACATCGAAGATAACGGGGTACAAGGATGGGTGGACAAGGTCCAAGACGCGCCCGTCGGAGCCAGGATGCCAGTCCTTTTGTTCGTCTGGGACATCTTCAAGCGCCTTTACCGCGAGCTTGAGAGAAGTCGCAACGTCCGCAGGAACAAGGTTATCCGAGAGATATATCCGCTCGAATGGGCCGCACTGCGGGAGAGAACGGGAGTAAATAAGATTTGAAGCGAGAAATACATGGGGAATACCTCAATTCCGGTCTTTGGGTCGCGCAATTTGGCATAGCCCTCCAATTCAGCCAACACATAATTCACCTGCGATTCCTGTCTCAGAGGATATCTCAAGAAATGTATTGTTACGAACCATATTGTCCGTCAACCGTTCGTACGGTTTCACATCTGCCTGCTGCTCTTTGACCTCCTGAATCCATTTCTCGCGAATGGTCTCATCGCGGAACTTCTCCCACCAGAGCGGCTTTTCCCGAAGCTGAGCAGAAAGCCGGCACATTTTGAGTTCAGCTAGAGTCTTTGGTAGCCAGGTGCCAGGGGAAGGGTCTCGATCTCCGTCCCAGTCGTGTGGATCCTCGTGGAACGGATGGAAGAAGCGTTCGCGAGGTATTTCTTCGCTACCAGGGTCGGGTCCCATTTCATTCGACTGCTCGGCATCCTGGTAGGACACATCGCCAGAGTGAGCCATTTCCAAGGTGTGGGGGTCGACAGGAGGGACTGAAGGCGGACGGAGGGTAGAGGAGGGGATCAAAAACGAAGATGGAAACCCGAAACGCGATCACGTGGGCGCATTTTCCACAATAAACCTGAGAATTCAAGGAATTCCAGCGAATCGTTATGGCAGCCAACTAGAAGCAGGTACGAAGTAGCGCGAGGATACAAAGGTAAATAATCTAGAACTAATCCGGCGTGACTGTCATTTTGTTTTGAACTTTGTCGGAGTCTTGTCAATGTTATTTATCATGTCTGCACCAAGTCTCCACATAATGAACCCAGGAAAGAGCATCCACATTCTAGAGGTTGCAATCAGCCAACTAAGCCGGGTCGCCGTTCAACAGGAATACATACATGTTCGGAAAGATCCAGAACGCAAATAGATTGAACGGTGTGTTGTGTCCTACCGCACATCCATTGCAGAAGTATTGAGTTAGGCCGTAGAGGATGGTCTTCGCGAGGGTTGCGGTTGCACCGGTATAACCAATCTAGATAGGTGGTACGAAGCCTGACGAGGAAGAGGGTTGCGAAGGGCTTACGAGCGGGGCAGCCCGGGTTTCGTAGATATGTGTGCCGACAAGGTAGCCGATCTAAATAAGGTGGTATAGAAACAGAACGAGGGAAAGTTAACTGCCAAGGCACATACGTTTGCAAAAGTTTCCAGGAGATTGAGAATCGCTAAGGTGTAATGGGCTTAGTTTTCGAGTCTTAGCAAGGGTCCAGGAAAAGGGGGGACGAGCCTGCGGCACTAGCAAACCCGTCTCCATCCTCCCAAGCCTTGATCCCGTAGACCTAAAAATGCGTCAAGGGGAAGCTGCGAAGACAGCAGTGGTCGCATACATACATAATCGACCATTCCATAAAGCTCGTACGGTTTCCAGAACCAGTATAGATCTCCCCCGGGCAGCGAACGTGGTCTGCGGTCGGTCAGATGCGTAGAACCACGAAGTACTGAAGAACGAAGCGCACCTCATCAAACAATACCCAGCGTCCCAGATCATGAGAGGAGCAGTGAGAAGGAACCTGGCAGAACAAACATAAGGAACGAAGACAGAGCCAGGTGGTAAGGTAGACCATAGAGATATCCAAGCGTAAGTTTTTTGTGCCATAGAAGATGTGGTTCTGAGGGACGGATGGACGAAGGGAGAGAGGGGAACCCGGTGGCTAGGCGTTCCCTTTTGAGCATCCGACTACTGACCGGAAAGCGAATTTGGACGCTGCGAAAAGAAGGCTTCGTGATTGCCGGTTTCATCCACGCCAGAAGGCGATTGAGAGCAAGGTTTGGTGGCGCACTGTCGTGGAAATATAGGAACTTGAATGGAAAAAAACGGAGGACAGGCATGCCGAATCCCCAGCCGCAGTGGAACGTTCGATACCAAAGTCGCGTCTTTCCGTTGCGTTCTTCGAATGACTTCAGAGGTTGATTTGCACAGGGAACGGGAACGCACAAGCTTCAGACGCCAGATAGAGGATTCGGAAAGCGAAAGGAGGTGCGATCCTGAACGCAAGGATCTCATCTGGAGAATTGCCCCTTCCAACCTAGCACTGTTTGCCTTCAGTGAGGAAGTCGACTACGCAAGGGTGCGTAGGGTGTGGTGAGATGCACAATAAACGCGCGACGGAATGTGGAACGAGATGCGGGGCAAGTGCGCTCGGAGCGCACAGAGGGGCAGCTTTATTCGCTTCGGTATCCTCGGCGCCACCCTGACACCCTTGAAGATTTTTACACTCCTTCCATTCCCCCAAAATGCCTATGCTGTCGGATTTTGCAGTCGAGGGCTGTCATGTTTCCTTTTTGCGACCTGTGCGCTAGAGAAAGAACAAGGGCTCAACGGCCTTGCGTTTGCGTCTTGAATCCAGAGAGCAAAGACGTGTGCGTTCGAGGAGCAAATGAATTCGCATGTGTCAAAAAATACACAGTGGAAGGTTAAAATAAGTAGAGTCCTCCCTGGATGAAGTTAGGTCCAGCGAGTCTAAAAGAAAGGAATGTAAAGATCCGCAGGGCAAGCACGCCATTGAAAGCTTGAGCGAGACACAGATAAGCGTGAAGAAGGGCAGAGAACCACTCGACATTGCCGTTTGCCCGGAAGGAGCGCAGTGGTCGATGGAGCAGGCAGGTGGCCACGCAACCAGCAAGCATAGAGTTGTGGAACAACGGGGATAATTGAAGTAGCGCCAGAGAATTGAATTACGTGGACGCAGAAATTTTCGCCGGTCCAGGAGTTCGAGTCGCCTTTGTGGGACATGCCGGAAGGGCCCGAGCCCCCTCTTCTGGAGTCCTAAACAACGTCAGACGCGGTTCTTTTGTCCCTTGAAGAACGCCCGGCTTGGAAATGCTAGAGGTCTCCGTCCATCGTCAAGAACAAGCTCGTCGCCACCTTACCACGAGTAGGATGAGATATCCGCCAGATGGCGACCAAATCGCAAGCCGACGGAGCCCCTGGGTCAGGTCCCGAGGAAAGCTTGTGAAAAGGTCGAATCCATATGGTGCGGTGCCTCGATTTGCCGGGGCATGGTGCTGATTCCGCGCTGGGCCTGACGCTGACGCTGCCTTGCGTCTGCGAGCGCCAAACATTTCAAATTAGTTCAGGTCCCCGTCCCGGCCATTTCAGGAGAAACAAGGTTTTCATTACCTTGTCACCAGCGTTCTCCCAAGTTGCTTCATCCACCGTCCTGAATCTCGATTAATCATCGCGACTCTAGCACAATGAGATGTGAATTACAAGGCTGTCGGGCTCCACTCGAGCTCTTTCATATAAACCATCGCGAGCCGGTTCTCGAAAGACGGGAAGACATTTGCACGCGTCGACACGCATGGTCGCAGCGGTTTCCGGGCGGTGTCCATTTATTTCCGAGCGGGAATTTGAGGGAGGATCTAGAACCTGAGTCGGCCTAACTTGAGGTCAATTCAGCGGTTAATCTGTGAAATTTAAACGTCGCTCACGGAGGCTACATATGAAACCCCGCACGGCGTCCTGGAATCCGAGGGAACGGCGACGGAGAAGGATTTAGTATTGTCAGTCCTCGCCAATTAAGTAGAGACCGCAATATCCCCGTTCCCGTAGCGGCGTTGCTTGACTCGACAAGAGGTAAGGGAAGATATGGAGAACACATCAAGAGCTGCCTCTCACCTCTGAGACTCCGCTCCCCAACGCCCGTATGGCGCGGGGTGTGGCTACTGCAGTGGAATAAATAATGCTAGTCTACATACACTCTATGATTACACCCACTGTGGAATAGAATAACTTTTGGTAAGACATACAGATCTCGAGTTAAAGGAGACAAGGAAAAAGTAGCCATGCGGAATGTGGAGACGTGCGTATGTAGTGTAGATGTATGTATGATGATGCGTTCTTAGATGGTGAAAAATAGATGGACGGAGAAGAAGGGGAGGCATGGGAGAGATGAGGTCCGACACGGTCACAGACACCGACGACGCTCAGTCGCGAGTAGTAGGAGCAGGAGCAGCCCCGCCACCCGACACAGTCACGGACACTGCTGACGTTCAGCCACGGCCAGCAGCAGCAGCCTTGCGGCGGCGCTTCTCCTCCTCATGTCTACGTTCAGCCAACTCCGCCTCGCGCTCCTCCTTGCGCGCAATCCGCGAGCTGACCTTCTCCTCATACTCGAGAGCACTGGCACCAGCCTCCATATCCGAGTCGTCATCCTCCGAGTCCGAAAGCACGTCACGCGCCGTGTACGCGGCCTTGTCCTTCCCAAAGATGCTCCAAATCGTGCTGCTCAACTCCTCGTCGGCAAGCGGCGAGTGCGAGCGTGGGCGGGAGGTCGATTTACTCGGCTTCATGGGCCGCGAGGACGAGGCTGAGGCGAGGTGGGCACGTTTGGACGGCGGCGGGGAGGAGGAGCGGGAGGCGGAGAGGGAGCGTGGTCGCTTCTTGGCGCTGCTGCTCGCAAGTGTGGAAGCCGAGGCCTTGGGTCTGGGTTTCGGCGTCGCAGCGGGCGCAGAGGTACGCTTTGCAGGAGGGGGAGGCAAGGGTTGTGAAGACGGCCGCGACGACGAGGAGCTAGCAGAGGAAGAGGCAACGGGGGCCTTCTCCTTCTTCGGGGGCGCGCGCGACGACGGCGTGAACCAGTCGTCGAAGCCGCGTGCCTGGTCACCGTTGAGAACCTCCTTATTCTCACGGCGGTCTCGCACAATCTCGTCGATAGTGCGGGTGTCCCGTTTCACAACGTTGAGACGTGTGAGCGTGTTCGGCATCTTGGCAAGTCTGTCCTTGACGTTGCCAGGACCAGAAGTCGCAGCAATCTTGTCCGCCGAAGTCGTGGCGACATCGTAGGCACCGCCAGGTAGTCGACCGCCTGTCTTGCGATACCCACCGGTGGCGCTGTTGGTGCGGCGTGGAGACTGGAAAGCCCTCTTCAACTCTGCCTGTAGCTTGCGCTCGCGCTTCTCCTCGCGTGTAAGCGGTATGCCTCCGCCCATGTCGTCGTCGTCGTCATCGGGCAGGCGCTTTCGGCGGACCTCCTCGCGGACACCCGAGCTCGAGGTTGGCCACTTTCCAGCGGCTGACTTTGCCTTCTTCGGCCCATATCGGAGTGCGTCCCGCACCTCGGCCTCTCGCCGTAGAAGATCCGCCTGCTGGGCCTGGCGCTCCTGCGCAAGCTTGGCCTCGACCTCCGTCTTCCTCTTCTGCTCCTCGAAGTACCGGAGACGCAGTTTGGTCTCCAGCTCGCGCTGCTTGCGTTCCTGCTCCTCCTGCTGTTTGCGACGCTGTTCCTCCTTGAGCTTCTTCTGAGCCAATGCAGCCTGCACTGTACTCTCGACGCTCTTGGTGTGGCTCTCGCCCATCGCCATGAGGGCCTTGTAGCTGGTGGCCATTCTGGTAGTCGTGGTAAGAGAGAAGGTAGGATTCGTGGCTGTGGCGCTGATTTCCTTTTTTGGATACAACGTTTTCGGCAAACTGTCAAGCGACACTGGCACTGGGCTATGCGCACAATAACGAGCGGGTGGAATAACGCGTCTATGTACACAACATGGAACTAGGCATCGAACCCACGCTGGTGCAGAGCCGCTAGCTAAATTTTATTTAGAAATAACGAGACCGCCCAACACTTTTTGCGGCCCGCATTGTACGCCAGTACACTGGCATTTAAAAAGGTGCGCGCCCAGTCTGAAGACGATAGTGCGAGTCGAGACCTGCAGAAAGTATAACAACCGACATTACTGTAGTGGGGTAAAGGCCGTCTACCACTGGGTTCCCGGACTGTCCGCCCCTCGTCGGTGTCCGAAACGGCGCGGGAAGAGATACAGGGAGTGCACAAGGTTAGCTTGCCAATGAGCCATTCGCAACCATCCATGCGAAAAGCAAATGCAGTTGTACGGCGGGGCCAGGGACCGCACACGGGCAGCACGGTCAGGTTGGTCATTGCCTCGAACCATATCTTCCCGAGAGCTTATAGATGAGTTGACGACGGCCGCTGGGACAACACGGTAATCCTGGTCGGTGGTGGGCTCGGGCTGAGTAAGTCGGGGACGGCGCGATTCAAAGAATTTAGCAGAGATGCATTTGTTGGCACACAGACAGTATTACAATTTGGGAACTGGACTACTCCTGGATAGCGCACGTCAGGAACATCGATGCATATGAGGACGGCCAACGCAACGAATAAATTTACTGGTTGACCAGTTTCTGGAGCTTGCCCTCCTTGAATGCCGCCTGAGTCTTGTCATTTCCTAAGCGACATGAGTACCACGGTATAGTTGGATCCAAGAACTGAACTGACCGCCGATCTGGGTCTTGTTGACGAATACGTTGGGAACCGACGTCTGCCCCGTCTTGTTGGCGAGGTAGTCCTGGAGGGCGTCCCCGTCGTCGCGAAGATCCAGCTCTATAACATACGGCTCCTCCTCGGGGAACTCCGCCGCAAAGAGGGCCTTGGTCTTCTTGCAGTATGGGCACCACGACTTTGAGAAGATCGTGATCTTGTGCGAGTCGATTGCGGTCTTGAATCATAGCATGAGCAGGCGAGATGAAGACCATTATAGCCAGACGGACCTCGACGATTTCCTTGACAGACATGGTTGCTTTAGAGGAAGATGCGGAGTGGTTTGCGGATGAAGAGAACAGGTTGAAGAGGAAGAATGAGCCACAGGTCGAGCGAGGAGCAGTATATATACGGGCAGCCAATCGGGCAGTGAGTAAGCGGTTTCTTAAGAGCATGACGAGGCTTAGACGCGATCGCGTGATATTTAGGGCCAATTGGTCAGAAACACGCAAGATTATTGCACAAAGTTCTAGTAGTACATTCAATGCTGTGGACCCGACTCGGAACGAAGATATCGAGGGAGAAGTAAAGAGCACCGCGCCGCAGTCAATGCCAACACGATCAGCACAATATAGACCAAGTTTCCCCCAACGAGGCGATGCTCGGCCGAAAGTGAGAACAACGACGACGCGAAAGATGGCGCAAGCCCCCGCAGCACGGTCCCAACTACCTGAGCGAGACCATTCACGCTACCCACGCTTCCGCCTGGCGCTGCGTCCATGATGAACAGCATCGTACTCGCGTATGCAAAGAAAACGGCGCATGAGCAACTGAGCTGGAACGCAATCGCCATGTATACCGTAGCATCAACTCGTCCCGCACGGCGGGCCAGCATGCTCCCGACCGGGAACATGGCGAACTCTACCACCAGCGCGCAGAACCCAGCCGTGAATACCCGCCGGGCACCATAGCGCCGGATGACCCGGCCACCGAAGACGATCTGCACTCCGGCGTTGCAAAGTCCAAAGGTGCCGAGGATGAGCCCAATATTGTATGGCCTATGAAACATCAGAAGACGAGTACGGGGGAATGCAAAACCGACTGACTTGAGTCCTAGGCCACCGAGACCGATGGGTGTAGCGAAGAAGAGAGGCAAGAGGGATTCATTGCCCATGTGCAAAAATGTGAGCAGGCCGTGGTTGACGAGGGAAATCAGGAGGGGCCTGGTGAGGAGGTCGCGGATGGGCAGCGGGGCGTCCTGTGTCTCTGACGTTGACGCAGGGAGTAACGGGTCCGTCTCCGTGGCAGGAGAACTACTGCTGGAGTGCCGCCGTTTGATGATCGAGGGCAATGTCTAGAGGAGGCGTAAACTTCTACAGACTTTTCAACGTTGTGGAAAGACCTCTTTCAATCCGACGAAAGCGATCCCAAAAGCAATGAGGGAGATCGTTGCCGCGACGGCACATGGAAGGAGATAAGGGTGGTCCTTCAATATATGGATTTTTCCGAGCGTAGTTGGCCACTTGTCTGCTGGATTTGCGAGCAGACCGCCTATGAGAGGGCTATATACCTGTGAGTGAAGCTCCCCATTGATCTACAGTGACACAAACCCCAGAGTAGCCGACACCGCCCACATCATCGGCAAAGTCGAGAATATATCAGCGACATTGGTGGGATCCGAAATCTGGGGAAGTTGAGCGACATCTACCTTGACCCAGGTTGACGCACCTCATTCATAACGGTCTTGGTCAACCCTGGAAGGAAGATTCAGAATGACTCCATCGTAAGCGGGCAGGCTTACCGATATTTCCGTTGCAGACGCCCTGGATAGACCGAAAGAAGAGGAGGAGCCAGAACGTTTTCGAGAGGCCGAAAGCAAGCATTGCGAGTCCTAGGACTAACGGCCCCCAGAGCAATACTGGCCTTCGCCCATGGACATCTGAGAGGCGGCCAAACTGGAGGACAGTAAAACTTTCGGAGAGGAAGAAAGTGGATTCCTTGAGCAAGTTAAGTGGCGACTCGCGCAATCCAGTGCGTCAAAGAACAGAACTCACAAGGAGCCCGGCGTAGAAGCCAGTTTTTGTTTCCTGACCTCCTGTAACACCGGTATCGCGTACGAGTTGGACAACAAAAGGATAAATCACAAATGCTGAGGGATAAGAGGGAGGCGTTAAGAAGGAACTGGGGGCAAAGAAAAGAGAAGACCTGTAATGGGTTCCGCGAGTTGGATGAGGAGAAGAATGGCGAGTTGGAATTTTGGAATAGGCGTCCGTTTCCTCAAGACGCGATCTTCTTCTGCGCTCATAATGGTGTTGACGATTGCAGAGGGGGCTCGAGTGCGTTTGTGTGTCCGGCGCTCACTTAATATGCACCGGCGTTATGAGGTTTTGCGGCTGCAACAATCCGCCACGCGGTGATGCGCGGCCATCCCAGAATATTCTCGCGGAGAGGAGGAAGAATCGTTGAGACTTGGTTGAGAAGAACAAGTGGTAAATTGGCCATGAAGGTCAGAGCAAAGAAGCGAGCGATCATTGATGCCAAAACCATTCAACTCTTGATATTGCTCTACCTGGACATCGGACTGTTGAGGGTTTTGAGAACGTAAGGCACTGATATACGCAACAGATACCAGGACTATCTGCCGAGATTTTACCAACGCAGTAATCTATTTATCCTCCACGCAGCATCTACCCCTACTACACTTTCCCCTCTGAGCGTAGTGTTCGGGGGAGCAATAAGGAGCAGCGCAGCGCGACCACCGTCACAGCCATCAAGGCAAAGTACACCATATTGCCGCCCGCAATGTGGTGCTTCGCGGAAAGCGAAAAGAGCGAGGACGCAAAAGAAGGCGCGACGCTGCGCAGAACAGTCCCCACCAGCTGTGCGAGCCCATTCACGCTGCCCATACTCGAGGGACCCGGCGCCGAGTCCATGATGAGTATCATCAGGCTCCCGTACGCAAAGTAGACCGCGCATATGCAGCTCAGCTGGCATGCCAGCGCAATGCGCACCATGACGTCTACACCCCCCGCCCGCTGGGCCAAGAAGCTCACTAGCGGGTACAGTGAAAACTGGACGAATATAGCGATAGACCCTGCGGTGACCATGCGGCGCGGGCCATAGTACCGGATGAGCCGTCCCGCGAAGAGCAGCTGCACGATGGCATTACAAAAACCGCAAATGCCCAAGATGGTCCCGATCTCATTGGGCCTATGGGTTGCTGGTCAGAGCAAAAACTGGGTGTGCAGTGAATCGCTCACTTAAGACCGAGGCCGCCAAGATTCATGGGCGTCGAGAAGAATAATGGTACGAGAGCGTCGTTACTCATGCTCATGAAGCAAAGCAGGCCATGGTTGGCGAGGGCGATGAAAACGGGGCGTGTAAGGAGATCGCGTATCGGTGGCGGCGCGTCGTGCGATGCCGTCGGAATTAGTGGGTCTGTCTCCGCAGGAGCGGCAGTGGATTTGAGTCTCCTCGCGACAATTGAAGGCAGCGTCTAAAGAAGAAATAGCAAATGCGACAGCGAAGGCAATTGCACAAACCTCTTTTAGGCCGACGAAGGCGAGGGCAAAAGACACGAGGGCGATTACACCCGCAACGAGACAGGGTAGGAAATATGGGTGGTTCTTCAGAGTCTCGAAGTTCCCAAGCACCGGCCACCTCGTCGTTGGATTGGCAAGCAGACCACCGATGAGCGGCCTGAACGCATATCATAAGCGAAAGCGCAATCCTGAAAGAGAACAACATACGCCAGAGTGGTACCAAGAGACCAGATGAGAGGTTGCATCGCGAATAGATCCGCGATATTCGTCGGATCCGCGAGCTAGTTGGCGTAGGTAAGAAGACCACAGATGCTATAGAGTAAATCCACCTCGTTAATGACTGTCTTCGCGACCCCTGGGCGCAGTGTTAGTTTAGCTAGGAAACGGAGGACCAAGTGAAAGAAGGAACACACCGATGTTCCCGTTACAAAGACCCTGGATGCAGCGGAAGAACAGAAGGCTCCAAAAAGACGTGGATAGGCCAAACCCAAGCATTGCGAGGCCCAGACCCAATGGGCCCCAGAGTAACACCGATCGCCGCCCGTAAGTATCCGACAGCCGCCCAGAGGGGAACACAGAAAGGCCTTCAGCGAGGAAGAAGGCAGACTCCTGGGCAAAATTCAGCGGATGGGCGGTTAGATTTCAAAAAGAAACTTGCGAGAAAGCCGGCGTAAAAGCCTGTCTTGGTTTCGTCGCCACCTGTAATTCCAGTGTCGCGAACGAACTGAACAACGAACGGATAGATCACAAGCGCTAAAGGGCGCTGTAAGCTCAAATTTTTCTTTGACGCCGCAGCAATATACCGACCCGTAATTGGCTCTGTAAACTGGATCAAGAACACGATTGCGACTTGTAATTTTGGGATTGGGGTGCGCCTTCTGGGGACGTCCATGGTGGGGGAAGAAGAGGTCGATCACAACCCGAGTCACGTCGCCGAGTCCGAGGTTGGTTCGCAGAATATTCGGAAATTTGTATCACAGGTAACTTTAGGCTTGGACATAAAGCGCGCGGTCCTTTCCTTTCAGAGTCATCGCGAAAGAGAGGACGTCTCTCGAGGATGCGTCACGGTGGATGTTGTGGCTGAGTCGTGTGTTGATTCCTTCTCACGCTTTCGTTCTTAATTTCTTCCTGCCAGGTTCTCTCGTCTTGTGGCGCACTTTCCTGGCCCGAGTCTGAGCGAACCTGACACAAAAAGAGGCAAACGTCGAATGCGAAATCTCGATTCTCCAGGGGAAAACTGAATTGCCGCGACTTGTGAAGGGCGAATGAAGACTACCACCTCTCTAAGTACATTGGCACTCAAGACACATGTTTGCAGGAAGCTGCTCTGGCGGCCTATCCTCGCCGCCATCTCTCATTCGTCGCCTGCAACTCCACCCTGCTTGTCGCCTTACCACGCGATTGCCGCCTGGGAGACGAAACCTCGTACAGCGCGTTTGGACGCTCTAAAGTCGCTGCATAACCAGATAATGCCCTAGCCCGGACACATTTCTCAGCTGCCGCCGTCAACTCTCTCGTCTATCTCTTCCACCCGCGGTCGCAGAACACAGGGTGCCAGAGCCTGTAGGACTCAGACTCGGAGCACTAATTCTATTGTCGCCAGGTTAGGTCTCCCCGCGATCACGACCTGCCGGCTACCGAACGGTTCCAATGCGGGGCCCGCCCTCTCCCTCGTCTGTGTCACCGATGAAAAGGTCGATTTGACGACTCTTAGGCGCCACGCAACCTCTTCATCATGCATTACTCCGACGCCGCCCTCCTCAGTACTCTGCGGCTTCCTCGTAGAATCGTGATCCAGTTCACTGCGATCTCCTCCGCATCTATTTCAGGAGCAGCTCGGCGACGCACCGGTGCAACGTTAGCCTCTTCGTGCCCACGTAGCGGATCGTTCGTCAAGAAAGACCAGTATGAGCTTTCGGGCCGCATATCAATGTGGGCGGGCTGAACGCGAACTGTCGCAATGGCAGGCCCTGTCGTCGAGTGAGGGGGGATACGACTGGGAGCAGGCGAGCAGACCGTACCCGCTCATCCTCTGCATGGGGACAACACGGGCGCACCAGGATGGGCTCGGGGGAGTAAATTTGAGATTGGGATCATCTGGGCTACCCGATTGTGTGGACCGCCGGGGCGTCAATGTTAACGCAGGCACCGTCGTGCCACAGGTCTGGCGCCGTCGGCTTTTGCAGGCCGTGTCGTCGCTGCTACTGCCATTTGGTAGAGTTGGACTTGGGACGCTGCTCCTCGATGAGGTGTTATCCGAGCTCGTCGCGGGCACTCGGAGTTTATTTCTATGATGTGCCCTGCGACTTTGGTAGTCAGAGGACTTGTATGTACATAGCATACGTAGTGGAGCAACAAGCAACTTTTGAACTGCTGGATACTAATTGCTTGATTTTTCAGTGTGCGCCGAACACGAAAGGTCACGATCGCGTGATGCGCCACCGCTTGTGACTCGATCGTGACTCAACCTTGAACTTGCCATTGTTCGAGAGAGATTTCCTGAACAGGAAAGACCCACCGTAGCGCTTGTGGGTTTTCACTTCTCATCTCAAACACCCATGTCTAAAATGCCCAGCAGAACAGCCGCCGGCTTAACAGCCCTCGATCTCGCTCCTCACTCCCAGAGCCAATTGCGTCGCGATCGCCCACTCGAGTCCACAGCCCTTTTGAGGCAGGCCCTCCTCCAATCTAGCGCTAGTAGCGCCATGAGTGGCGAAGGGAACTTCGAGGATGATCCTTTTGCAAGGACGGCTCCCCTCACCACACAACCCACAACTCCCTCCTCGAAAGACAAATCGCATGCCACCAGCAGTGGTGGCATCGCACCGCAGGAGAGCTCCAGTCTCCCTGTACCTTCGACAGCCGCTTCTCTGGTATCTGAACCTACTCCTCCCCAAGCGTTCGCCGCTCCGACCAGCGCTTCGCCGCGCCGCACGGCGGCGACAGTCCTCACGAATTCCGCCACACCCCACCGAGGGTCTTCCCACGATTCTGAGGCGGCCTATCGTGCTGTGGAAGAAATCAAGCTCGCAGTCAACGCAGAACTGCAGGGGGCCTGGGTAGAGGAACACGACTCCCTCCCTTTCCAAGCCCATATCCAGGCCATCGTAGACCAGGAATATCCAAATCTGGACCAGCAGGCCAGGGACTGGCTCGAGACGTATGACGGTTACGACAATGCTACCAAATCCTGGACCGACATTCCCGTCGACGCGACTAAAGAAAATGTTCTTTACGATCCAATCATGAAAATCATGCAGGCGATCATCACCGACTTCGGCCAAAACGAGCAGAAGGAGAACGGCCAGACTATCAAGCGGCGGCGAGTGCACAATACGCACAAGACCTACATGTCCCACAATGCCGCTGACGCGTCGGCCAAACCCCTCAAATCGGAGCCCGACATCTCCGTCTCTGGAACTGGCCCCGCCGCCACCAAAGAAACAAAGTTCCTCGAGAAGCCTTCATACGCCCAGGCGGGGAGTCTGGTGGAAGTTAAACTGGAACCCACCTTTGGCCAGGACGAGAGAGACCAGGTCGCCGTCTATGCGCGCGAAGTGTTCATCCAGCAATCCAACCGCCGCCACGTTTATATCCCCCTCATGACGGC
Organism: Mycena filopes; assembly: GCA_029281495.1. NCBI lineage: Eukaryota > Fungi > Basidiomycota > Agaricomycetes > Agaricales > Mycenaceae > Mycena > Mycena filopes. Next base: position 385,401 of record JARIHR010000005.1, on the reverse strand, counting down.
CAAGGAGATTCGCGTCCTCCGTTTCGACCGCACGGGATGTTACTATTCCAAGCGCATCGACTATCACACCAACGCGCTCTTCTTCGTCAAGCTCGTCGTCCTCCTGAGCTCCCTCAATGAGGAGCTCATCGGCTTCGATACCTCGATTTATTGGAAGGACGGGCAGCGGTTCATGAAGATGACGCCCCCCGAATTGTACAACAGTACCACGGGGAACTGGGAGGTCAACACAACCGAGTTGATCTTCAGGCTCACGGACGAGCCCGTCTTTTCGCGGCGAACGATCCGCTCGCGGGGGACCGTCTGTTGGAGCGCTGAATACAGGGGCCGACAATATATCGTGAAGGATTATTGGCGGGCGGAAGGCCGCGCGCGCGAGTCCGAGTTCTTGAAAGAACTCGTGGGTATCAAGGGCGTCGGGCAGATGTTTGCATACAACGACGATCGGGAGTCCGTGAAAGCGCAGCGGGGGTTCAAGGACGACGAGGTCATGACCTCTGATTCCGAGGAGAGGACTGTGTTGAGCAGGTGGTTCACGCGACTGGTCCTTCCAAAGTACGGCGACACTTTGGAGAAGGCGCGGTCCGCGCGCCAGCTGCTTTGTGCGATTCGGGACATTGTTCAGGGTGAGTCGATTCGCGCTTGAAACCGTGACACCTTCCTCATCCTTCGCAGGTCATCGTGATAGCTTGGGCGTCAAAGGCATCCTCCACCGCGATATCAGCTTCGCTAATCTCCTCCTTTCACCGGACGAGGATGCTTCCGGCGTCTTGATCGACTGGGACCTTGCGAAAAAGATGAAAGAACTCATCGCTGGCCATTCAGTCGAGGGCGACTCCCGAACGGTGTGTTTTCCTCCGCAATCGTGGAGAACTCGTTCACTTAATTTGTTGCAGGGCACCCGGGCCTACCAATCTATGAAAATACTTATGGTCGACCATGCAGCGGCACTCAGCCACCACGACCACATGGATGACATTGAATCGATTTATTATGTTTTATACGCCATCCTCTACGGCTACGACATCAGCGGGGGGATGCGGCATTCAGCGCTCCTCGTGTTGTGGCATAATCCCAGAGAAAGTCTGTTTGGCTTGAGCCGAAACAAGCGCTCATTCCTCCAGAACAAGACCGACGAGCTTGTCAGTCGATTTACCGGGCCCGAAGCGGTGGTTCTCAAGGGGCTCGTGGAAGCTTTGCGAAAGTTCTTCACCGCCCGGGTCGACACCGTCACCAGCACCATAGACCCAGATCTACGTATGGCATTTCCAGCCTACTCCCCCGATGTCGCAGACGCCGACTATCAAGGCTTCCTCGATCTCATATCTGCTGCTATCCTCGAGCTGCCCGAACTTCCTGTGTGCGCGCCGCCCACCCCTTCTGGAACCAACAAGCGGCCTCGCACTGACGACGGGGATCCCACCCCGGCGCGGAAGAAGCCTACCCCGTCCAACTCCCCCACTCAAGCCACCGCTTCCCCCCCTCGAGCTCGCACTTACACTACCCGTGGGGCGAAGCCACGCAGGAAGTACAAAGACGTGACCGACTCGGAGGAATCCGACGACGATATATCCAGGCCTCCGAGCCCGTCGCCCTCGTTCACTGTGAACAAGGATAGAACTCCGCGACGACGCGTCTGACATTTCGTTCCTACTTACTTACCTACTTAGCTCTATAGTCTTGAACGTAAACTACTATTTACTCATTATCTAAACAAATGGAATATTCGGACCACAGTTGTCGACCAACTTCCTTCGATTCTGACTCTGAGCTGTCCCCTACCCACGCCGAGGCAACCCTCCAATATGTCTGTGAGAATACCCGGAGGATAGCGGAGGATCGCCCATCAAGGATGATAGACAATGACTCGCGATGACTGGGCCACCACCACGAAGTTGCGGCAAACGATACCCAGTGGAATTACTGTACAGGCGTGTCCCACATGGCTACGCGACCTCTCTTAAACCCTCATCTCCTACGAATCCACTGTTGTTCTCGCACTCTGCACTATGGCAGGCACTTCCAACCTACGCACCATCATCGCAGATGGGAAGGCAGAGATCGCGCGCTATGAATCCCTCATAAAACAACTGCAGGCTAAAGTCCAGGCCGCGCAGCTCAGGCTCGACTCTGGCGTGTATCCCATTTTGACGCTGCCGCTCGAAATCACGACCCAGTTCTTTCTTTGGTGTCTCCCCAGCCGCTCGTCCGACAACAACAAATGGAGTCAGCTTCAGGCAGCTTCGAGACCACCACTATCTCTGTCCTATGTGTGCCGAGATTGGAGAGAGATCGCGTTGGGGACGCCTGCGTTGTGGACGAACGTAGAGGTCGAGCTGACCTCATGTCCCAGCGCGGAATTGTTCGAGATGTGGATGGAGCGTGCCAAAGGCCCGCTTTCCCTCAAGTTCTCCGGGTTCGAGCACGAGTGGGACGAGTATTTCCCGGAGATCTTGGAGGTCTTGGACGACCGTGCCGGCGATATCGAGGTGCTCGAGTTGGACTACATAAACCAGGACGCACTGCAGGAATTGGGCAAGGCCGCCAGTGCCTGGAAATTCCAGTCACTCCAGCAGCTGACGGTTCACTTGGATATAGAGGGTTTGGACACGATGCACGTTACAGCCTTCGCCAAGGCGCCTCTTCTTCGCGAGGTATCGTTCACCGAGACGCCCTTCTCGCTCTTCACCCTTCCGTGGCCGCAGTTGACGAAAGTCACCGCCTCATTCGCCAAAAAGAACTGCCTGAAGATCCTACGTTCCGCTCCAAACCTCGTGGAATGCGCCTTTACAGCCTGGGGCAAGGATGGAGGCGGAAGAAAACCCGCGGTTTTGACTCACTCGAGCCTCCAGTCCTTGACGCTCCTCGGGGACTCCGATACGAGCGCGTGGGGTACGAACTTCCTCCAGTTCCTCACTTTACCCGCTCTGCAATCGCTCACCATCCTCGACTGCAAGAATGCCGACTTCGACGACAATGCATTCACCGCGTTCCTCTCTCGGTCTTCGCCTCCTCTCCGCACACTCGCCCTCCGCCTGACCGGGGGGACGGGTTTGGACAGGAAATCGCTCGTGTTGATCCCTGGGCTAGTGGACCTCGAGATCTGGCAAGTGCGCAAGACATTGGTCGCGCTTGTCTTCGACGATTTCGGCTCCGACACGACCCTCTTTCCCAAGGTCGAGCACCTCTCTCTTCTGGGCTGCCGAGCGGGGCGGCAACTGGAGCCTGCCGTTTTCCAGCTCTTACAGTCAGCAGCGCCAGGGCTGGCGGCCAGATGGGAGGCTCGTCAGGGCGAGAAGGTGGCGGAATTGAAATCCTTCCGCATCACTTGGGATTGCGGTTTGGGCGACCTGAGCAAAGAGGCTGTCCTGGCGCCTTTCCAAAAATTGGCAGAGGAGGGAATGAATCTCCGCTTGGAGGATACGGAGCAAGTGCATGTGGAATTCCAAGGTACTTCTTCTTTTCCTTTCAATGTAATACGGAGCTGACGCGCGCCCCCCAGGTCTGCCTACTCCGACTAGCGAGCCAGATGCGGAGGATGTCATAATGTCAGAAGAATCTGAGCCTGAAAACGCGGGCGAGTCGGAAGAGTCCCAGGAAAGCTCTGAAGACTCGGAAATTTCTGACGAGCCACCGGCCAGGAAACGCGTTGCACGGAAGAGAAAGTAGTCGGAGATGAACCACTATTAGAATATTTATTTCCTTGAATTTCAATAAGCGCCTTGGAACGTAATGGCGTGGGAGACAAACAACAGCAAACTCCTCCTTGGCCCTCTCCCTCATCTCGACTCTTGACATTGCGCTGCTGGGTCTTGTATTCGTGTCTACTACCCCTGTATCGTCTGGATACTGTAGAATCTCTCTAGCATGTAAGAGCCCTCCCTGTTATTCGCTGACTCGTAGAGCGCTCGTTGCTTACCATGGTCTTTCCTGTCTTCTGCCGCCTGTTTTACCTCCACCGTGTCGTCGATACTCAACTGTCTTTTCATGTCATCCAATCCCTATAGAACACCTCTTGAACGAGAAAGCTTTACCCTCTGTTGACCGTGCCTTTGAGTCCATCCATGCCTGAAGACGACTTTGACATTTATGGTGAAATCGACGCACCCATGCCCGAGCAGAATGAGGTGCGCGCGTGTCGTTTTCATCTTGACCCGTGTTCCTGACTTCTCCTTCCACCTCACTAGGGAGAGCAAGTCGAAACTCTAACCTCGACGCCGGCGACAAACTTGGGCGACAAGCGGCCGCGGGAGGAAGACGAAGATGAAGATGGCGCCGACATGAACGTGAACCAACCCCCCTCGTCATCGCGCCCCAGCTCCGCCACGGCCGCGTCGTCATCCTCCGGTGCCAATGGTGGCGCCCCATATTCGGCGATGCTCGGCCAAACGCCCAACAACGCCAACGGCACCATTACCGTCGGCCCCCTCAATGACTCGTTGTACATTGGCGATCTGCAATGGGTACGTGGCTTTAGACTGTCTCTACTGGGCTTGACTTATTTTTTTCCGTAGTGGACGACTGACGAGGACCTCCGCCAAGTAGCGCTAAATGTGGGCGTCGCGATCGACCACAAGGACATCACCTTTTCGGAGCATAAAGTCAACGGCAAGAGCAAAGGGTTCGTGCTCACGCCTTGAACTGGGCAATTGTCAACTGACTCGGTCTGCAGCATTGCGTATATTGAATGCGGGGACTACGACAGCGCTGTAGCCCTGAAGACGTGGTTTGACAACAAGTCGGTCCTTCCCTGCTCTTCATATCCATTCTTTAACCTTCTTTGCAGCGATTTCCAGAATAGGCGCGCAGCGGCGACCTTGACAAGTTCCGCGCAAGGCAACCCCTTCCGCACACTTCCCAAGGGTCAGCAGAGTGACTGCCTGCGACTAATGTTTGTATTTACTGCTTTCCACAGAACCCCCGCCACGCGACGTGCGCGCCGGGCACCAGGGACAGCAGCAGACCCCACAGCAGATTCCCGCTGTGCCTATGCCTAGCATGCCAATGGCAATGGCGGCAGCAAATAGTATGATGGGCCGTGGCAACTTCCGCGGCGGGATGCGCGGTGGCGGCATGAACGGCATGATGGGCATGCGCGGCGGAATGCCGATGGGGGGTATGGGCATGGGCATGGGCGGGATGGGTGCTATGAACGGGATGGGAATGAGCGGCATGAACATGGGCATGGGAGGCATGAACATGATGGGTGCTGGCGGGTTCGCGGGCGGGCGCGGTGGCATCCCCCAAGGGCCGCGTGGCGGAGGGATGATGCGTGGAGGTATGGGTGCGCAGTGTCGTTGGAATGCCCACTGACTTGCTTTTCTTTTTCTGTAGGGATGGGGATGGTGCCTACCGGCCCAGGGATGGGGCGCGGCAACTTTGGCAACGCCGGAGGACACTTCAATCCCGCGTTCATGCAGGGACAGGCCGGCGGTGGGCAGCAGCAGCCTTTCTCGCCGCCTGATGGGCCCCGGAAGCGTTACCGCGTGGACGAGAGCGGATGAGCGTAGCAGTAAGTTTCGCCCTAACCACCACACAATGGGAATTTTAAAAAGACTGGATGGAATTCGCTCCCTGACTTAATCCCTAATATTACTATCGTTTGTCGTGCCCTTTGCTTTCGTGTTTTTTGTACTTAGCAGTTCTGACGTGCCCCGGTGTACCCATTAATGATATGACAAGAGGAAATGGTATGATAGCACAATTGAGAGGATTACAGTAATTACTTTGCCTTGTGCTCGCATCCCGACTTGGGGATGTATTTCGCGATATCGACCTCCACGTCGTACGCGTATTGCGAGTCGTTCAAGGACTCCGGAAGTTTGCCTGGCATGATTAGCGTGCAGTCGCAGACAAGTAGTTGGTACCCACAGAGAAGCCACATGAACCAGTCCCGCATTTTCTCCTGCCACCAAGTCTGCTCCTTCTTCGACTCGTCTCCGTACTTTGCAAAATCCATTATCTTCCCGACGCGTTTTAGCCGTACCGCCTCGTACGCCGTGCAGGTCCATTGCAACGACTCTTGCACGGCGAAGCGGTGCGACACGCGGTAATGCTTCAGCAGGAGCGCAATGGCGACCGCATCCTCGACCGCACACGCCACGCCCTGCCCCGCGCTCGGCGGCATCGCGTGTGCCGCATCCCCCAGCAGTAAAATCCTCCCCGAGCCAGAGGGGCTACTCCAGTGCGGAAGCCGTGGGGTGACGTACCCGGGCAGTACGAGGAGATTCGAGCCTTCCGCGCCGGCACAGCCGAGAGAGACGATCTCGCGGAAGACGGGGCTGTCGGGGGCGTCCGCGGGGGAGGTCCAGTGCGCGTGGCGCGCCATGAGCTGCGCGAGGATCGTCGCGGGCGGGGTATCGCGCGGTGGTGGGTCGGCCGCCTCGTAGGTTGACCACCACATGAGCTGCGCGGTGGGAGAGTCGATGGGTCCCGCGGGGGAGTACCCGAAGAACCCTTGAGGGCCAAAGGTCATTGTGACGGGGTCGGTTTTCAGAGATTCTCGGAGTCGCTCAGATAGCGCGGAGATGGGGATGAAGCCACCGACACCGGTGAGATTTCTGGAGGTCCGTTGGTTAGAAAGGCGCAGACATCTTTGGCGAAAAGCACCTACTCGTATTTTGCTTCGTATTTCTGGCCGAAGATGGCCTCACGCACAACGCTTCGGACGCCATCGGCGCCTATGACCAGGTCCGCTCTCTCGACCGTGCCATCTTCCAGCGTCACATCGACGCCATCCGCGTCCTCTTTCACATAACGCACTTTGCTACCCCATGCAACAGCGCCTGGTCGCAGTTCTTGCAACAATGCATCGTGCACGGCGGCGCGCGGTAACATGAGCTCACCGAGACCATACCGCGCCTTGCGTCCCATCCGAAATCGTCCCAAGAGTGACCCTTTCGAATTCCGGAACGCTACGACCTCGCCGGGAAAGCCCCGCTCCTCGATATAGGCCGCAGCGTCGGGGGAGATGGTCGAGATTGCGCGGAGGCCATTCGGCGCGAGCCCAAGGCCGCCGCCGATGCTCGCGGAGGTAGAGAAGAGCGATTCGTGCGATTCGAAGACGACGATGCTGACTGCGGGCGAGGCGTCGGCGAGATGCTTGCGCAGCGCAAGATAGGCGGCGATGCCGCCGATGCCGCCACCGACGATGATGATTTTCATCTTGACGCGCAGCGGGGTGCACAAGGACGCATCGCTTGGTGTTCTGCGGGTGGGAAGTTAAATGTGTGCTGCGGGCCTGCGGCGTATTACATAGAACAACCTTTCCAAGTAAGACCTTGACGCGTGGACCCGGCAAGTATCAGATGCCCTCCCCCCTTCCGCAGCTACAGAGGTCCGCTGTTATCCAAGAGGGGCTGGGTCGTTGCGCTCTCATCGGCGAGGTCGGGCGAGTTCAAAGCACTTGAAGGTAGCCAGCCAGTCTCCAGATAACCCAAACATTTTTGCAAAAGCGAGGTTAAGGTTGCAATCTCCGCAGAGGGCGAGAACGGAAGACCTTGCGGGGTGGCTCTTTGGTGGCTCCTGCGGTCCTGAGTGCTGCGGTTGATGGTTCGTGGCGAATGCGGTCACGGGACAGTCGCGTCAAACTCATTAATCAAACGGGACGCGTCGAATTTTGGGACAGCATGAATGTTGACCGTGCGACTCGACTCAACGACACGCGTGAATTAATGGATAAATTGGCAGCAGATACAAGTAAAACGATTTCAGGGTAACATCCAACAATCAAAATGTGCAGGTCACTACGACGAAAAAGTTAGCAACACAGCTGGAGACGTTTAGGCCGAGCAACTTACTGGGGCTCTACGACTGTCTGTTGGAACGCCCCGCCAGTCGCAAGAGCCGGGGTACCAAGCTCGGCTTCCTCCAGTGCTTCTTCGAGGCGAGGCGTGCGAGGCGGGACGAAAGTTCCGCGCTGCTCAATGATTGTGAGCCGATGTAGAGCGCGTACGAGTGCACGGGGGTGTTGTTGGCCCGCAGTCGGGGTCGGATGATGGGTGCAGCGCGGGGTTCGGGACTCGTGTCGGCGTGTGCGACTTGGCTCGAGATCATCATTTGGGAGAACATGGTTTGTGGGGTGGTGGGAGGTGAGTAAGTTGTGGGTGGGTGAGTGAGTTGAGGGTCTCTCGGTCTGCTGGCTGCCTAGCTTTATACCTGGGCGGATGTAATCGGGGTGGTTCCGCGGGACAGGAGGTGGAAGGGTTCACAAGGTGAGACAGGCCGGCCTAGACCGACAATAATTTTGCTCTGAATTCAGAGGGCCGCAAGAATATTCAGGGAGAAGCCTACTCTGACGGTAGGAAGGATATACAGATTTTATGAGGTTGGTCTTAAGTGCGGTATGAATTGCCAGAAGAAATGGCAAGTTTCGGATCCTGACTCACCAGGATGCGGAGGAAGTGCGTCTCGGTTTTCCAGACAACGGCGCAGAGATTTGGAGCGGCTCAAAGTCGCAATATGACATTCGAGGTTAGTGTGAGCTAGACGGGGCGAGGCACGAGCCGCGTTAGCGGGAGATACGCTAGCGAGAGAGCGCTGGGGAGCCGACTAACCACTGATGTCACACAGGTAACAGGTCACTTCGCGCTTTGCTCGCTTCCACCATCTCGCGTCGCGGCGGCGACTTTTGCGCGCTGGGCTGCTCATCGCACCGTCCACCTCTTCGACTACGACGACCCGTATTCGTTCCGCGTCTTCCTACGACCTCGAGGGCCCTCTCTGCCAGCTGCTTGTCGTGTCTTTCACCGCTTCCTTGATGCCTCGTCTATCGCTGCTCCACGCGTCTCCGCGCTATCGCTATCGTCTCCGACCTTGCGACCCGTAACGCTCTGCGCCCATAACTGGCTGAAGACTAGTCCCCGTGTGTGCGTCACCGAGGACGCGGTGCGTTTCTATTATCAGTTTCCTCCCTCTTTTCCTTCCCTCTTTTCCTTGTCGCAGCGCTCCGGTTGGGGTGCCCGCCGCCATCGCGTTTGCCGGTCGCGCTTCGCTTTGGGAGCGCTGCTCCGTTTGGGGGGTCCGGCTGTTCGCTTTCTGGCGTCGGTTTTCCCCATTCTCGCGTCACGCTGGCCGCGGGCTGCCCACGCGAGTTTCGTCTCCCACTTCCCGGAGTTGCTTTCATGCACTCTCGGGGCCGGGAGCGTCTCGTGCGAGCTACGTCTCCCACTTCCCGGAGTTGCTTTCATGCACTCTCGGGGCCGGGAGCGTCTCACAGCGGCCTGCGGCCGCGGCTGACACACCCCATTCATCTATGCATATTTCCTTTGCCATTCACGGCGTCTTTGCATGAATTTTTGTCTCCCCCCCAGTCTCTTCGGAGATATTTTGTGACCTAGCGCTCCTCGGAGCGCATTTACTTACGTGTCGTGACTGTACTACATCGCAGCTCCCAGAGCGCGATGAGCTAGCGTATTGTGAGCTAGACGGGGCGAGGCACGAGCCGCGTTAGCGGGAGATACGCTAGCGAGAGAGCGCTGGGGAGCCGACTAACCACTGATGTCACACAGGTAACAGGTCACTTCGCGCTTTGCTCGCTTCCACCATCTCGCGTCGCGGCGGCGACTTTTGCGCGCTCCCAACCCGCCCTCCTCACGCGCTTTTGGGGGGTCCGGCTGTTCGCTTTCTGGCGTCGGTTTTCCCCATTCTCGCGTCACGCTGGCCGCGGGCTGCCCACGTGAGTTTCGTCTCCCACTTCCCGGAGTTGCTTTCATGCACTCTCGGGGCCGGGAGCGTCTCACAGCGGCCTGCGGCCGCGGCTGACACACCCCATTCATCTATGCATATTTCCTTTGCCATTCACGGCGTCTTTGCATGAATTTTTGTCTCCCCCCCAGTCTCTTCGGAGATATTTTGTGACCTAGCGCTCCTCGGAGCGCATTTACTTACGTGTCGTGACTGTACTACATCGCAGCTCCCAGAGCGCGATGAGCTAGCGTATGCTGCGCGTGGATGACGTCGGATAATATTGCTAAGGGGATACGAGCGTTGGCGGAACAAGTTCAATAATCGTTGTGGTCCGAATGCGGGAACAGAAGGTCATTTTGAACGAACTCCGACGTAACGTTCCGACTCAAGGCTCCACCGCAGTAAGGAAAACTGGTTGAATCGATCCCTCGTTAACTCACAGTACTCCACACACAAATTCTTATTTTATTTGTAGCTTTGAGCCCCAGATCGAGGACTTTGGACGGTCCACTCACTGACCCTTCTTCCTTCTTCTAAGTCCACTCCATTGAGGCATATCCGCCAGGGCAATTACAAAGCGGACCAGCGTTTCAAGGGAACGATGGGCGCGGGGTAAGGGGACAACTTTCTCGCAGCTCCATGAGTCGTTTCCGCCAGTCCTGAATCAGGTTCCGTTCTTTGTGGCACTCAACTACATTCTAACCTCAATCAGCAATTCTCGTTATTGGCTTGTGGAGACGAAGCCAGATGATTACAATGCGACCGACTCGGAATTGCAACCAAAGGTTCAACTTGGAATCCAAACAAGGTCGAAATTCATTTCGAGGTGAGGACGCCGGCGGAGAGGTTTCCCCGAGATTTCCTCTCAGCTGGGTTCGGTATCTGCAACTGGAGAATCCAAGTCTCGTTCTCTCCGCGGGACCTAGTCCAAATTAACCCTCACCGTCTTCCCACGCCGCGGCAAAGGTGACGTGTTGGTTCGCCTTCCTCCTTCTGCCACACCCTCCAGCAGGAATCCAGCATGGACGACGCTCCAGTGTCTTGAATGCACTATTGTACGGGTTTCAGCCACCCTCACCTTCGCCATTTCGACGCAAGGATTCGCAAGAAGTGCGTGGGTCGATCAATCGGACACTCGGCCGTTGTCCTCTGTCGTACAACCTGAGACGTTGGCTTTGAGAGTCGCCGACGGCGAGAGGACGCGAAATGAAAGTCGATTTGTGATGAACAGAAAAAAAGAAGGGTCTAAGGCTGCTTGTAAGTCGGCCCGCCCCTCCTTTACCTGACGTGCCCATAAGAGGTGAACAGTGCAGATGGGGCTCGCCACAGATGAAAAGACGAGTCAGATGTTGTCCGGCTTCCGCTTAGAAATCCCGTAAGACTTTGACCAATAATGCACCCATTTAACTCGCCGTCTATTCTTCTCTTTCCGCGACCACCATGTCACCTCGGGACAACGACGACTCCGACGAAACCCAGCCGCTCCTTGCTGCCCAGCGCCGTGAACACGACCTTAACGAATCTAACGACTCTCTTCCAATCAAACGCACCCCCTTGCCGACCTTTCAACTCACTATTATCCTCTTTTTGCAGCTCGCTGAGCCACTCACGAGCAATGTTATCTACCCCTTCGCCCCCGAGGTCGGTTTCCCTTCGTTCACGCGCACAATCCTTGTTCATCTCTGGCCTAGTTAATCCGTGACATCGGAATCACCAACGGGGACGAGACGAAGGTGGGGTACTATGTGGGGATTCTGGTGCGTCTGCCCGCTCGCCGTGCGGTCCAACTCCTAACTCCACCACCCAGCAATCCCTCTTCTTTGTTACACAAGCGTTGACTGTGCTTCACTGGTCGCGTCTCTCCGACCGCATCGGTCGCAAGCCCGTAATCCTCATCGGCCTGCTCGGTCTGAGCGCGAGCATGTATTGCTTCGGCCTGTCTCGCACTTTCTGGGGACTTGTTCTGAGGTGCGCCTCTCATACAAGCCGCATAATAAGATATTCAGAGCTCGTTAGTCGATGCTTGAATGGCGCTCTAAGTATGTCATGTTCCACGACTCTTTTACTCAATGCTGATATGCTGCAGACGGCAACATCGGAGTCCTGAAGAGGTACCCCAGGTTAAACTTAAATTTGGACAGTAGCTGACGTCTCGCTGCAGCATTATTGCCGAAATGACGGATTCCACAAACATAGCTCAGGTAAATTTACTGCCTTACGTTGGGTCCTTGTGCTAATGTGCCGCAGGCCTACGCCGTTATGCCAAGTGTGTCCTCGTCCTCGGAATCTCGGTAATATCGTTTCTAACCTTTATCCTCAGTCTCTTGGTCGACAGGCGTTATATTGGGGCCTGTTATCGGCGGATTTTTGGCCAAGCCAGCGGACCGCTTCCCCATGATATTTGGGGACAACGAGTTCCTGAAGGCGTATCCTTACTTCTTGCCGTGTGCTATTCCGGCGACCTTCTCGCTCGTCGCATGGCTTGTGACGTTCCTCTTCTTGAAAGAGACCGCTATTGGTCCTTCAGTAATCACCATACCCCAGCTGTGCCGGCGCAAGGATGCGGCCACCACAAAACGGGAAGCAATGGTGGAGACGGGTGCGCCAATTACCAAGGACTTGGTGTCGCCAGAGGAGCGAGCTGTTCCCGTGAGTGGGCTTTTCACCGCTCGCGTGATCGTGGCCGCGTCGAACTACGCCTGTCTGTCGCTCGTCGATATCGCATTGCGAGGTGGGATCATCCGTTGAAGCGACCGCACATCTACTGATTCAAGTCTGTCTGCCAGCGATTCATCCCGTTTTCCTGGCCACCCCGATCGAGTACGGCGGGCTCGGCCTTCCGACCCCACGTATCGGGAACCTGCTTTCCATTTATGGTGTTCTCAATGGGACATTCCAGGTCCCTACTTCATTCTTCAGTGATACCTGCAAGCACTGACGCTACCACCAGGTATTCTTCTTTGCACGGCTGCATGACTACCTTGGTAGTAAGAAGACGTTCACCCTGGGAGTCGCCCTCGCCCTGCCGACGTTTGCGCTCTTCCCTATCTTGAGTTACCTCGCAAGCAATCAAGGGATGACCATGTTCGTGTGGAGCGTCGCCCTCTTTCAGGTTATCCTGTCCATCGGTACCAGCTTCGCCTACGGTGTGTACTCTTCCCTGCTTTTCCCCTACACACCGACCTGACCCTGCTTAAAGGCGCGATATTCATATACATCTCCGCGGCTGCGCCCAACCGCGCCTCCCTCGGCGCGACGAACGGCCTGTGCCAGCTGGTCGTGAGCATCATGCGCGCTATCGGGCCCGCGGCGGCGAACTCGTTGTTCTCGCTCTCGATGGAGAAGGGGTACATGAACGGGTGGATGGTGTACTACGTGCTGATGGCGACGACGTGCGCGGCGCTGTGGGTCGCTGCCCAGCTCCCGCGGCGGCCTTGGACGCAGATGGGCGTGTGACGGTTCGGCTAGATTTTACTGGTGGTGAGTACGCGTTGTGAGGGATGGGACGGCACGGATGGGACGGACGGTGCTCGTCGGTAGTCGTCGGACTACCGCGCGACGGCCCGTAGAATTAACCACCCTATAGGTCGGCCCAAATAGAAACTACTGTCTTTGGGCAATGTATCTTGATTTTTTTTCAAAGTTCGCTTGGGGGTCTTTGCATATCAACGATCGTCGTAAGTAACCTCCTATCCCCCCTCTCCTCCATTCATGTCCGCCGTGTACGCCGTCTCTACCCCCGCCACCCCCGCTGCCGCTTTGGCCGCCGCCGAGAAACAGCTCCTCCTCGCCGAAGAGGCAGAATCCCAGCTCAGCTCTGCCTTTGACGGCGAGCCCGATGCAGCAGCCCGCGCCAACTGTGCCGCACGCTCTGCCGCCGCCAGGGCGTTGCGCGACGCAGCTCGAGGACCTGCCTTTGAGGCCGCGCACGGCGCCGTCGAGAGTGTTCTCAACCACTTCTACGCCCTTGAATGGACTCTCGACCTCCCCCCAGCGGTTCCTCCGGCATTGCAGAGCGCAATCGTATCTGACTCTTTCCACGATCTGGCTGAGGTCCTCGACTACACCGCTGCCCCCCTTGAGATATTCTCTGCGTTTCGTAAAGCCTGGCGTACCCTCCACGGGCGGCTGGGCGGCCCCCACCGCCACGCTGATTATGCAACGGCGTTGAAGCTTCCTACGTTGGCAGAGGCGGCGGCATTGGTTGTCGACGTACTGAACGTCAACGAGGCTGAGTTCCGCGCCATTATAGTCATGAAGACGGCGCAAAAGTCGGATGAGGAGGTCCCTGACGAGCGCAGCGGTACGCTTGTTAACCTCCTCTTACTGCCCAAATGACTCTGTTCAGGGCAAAGTCCTATGTCTTTGACTTTTGCCATGGACCGCTTGGGCCTTTAACAAAGCTATGGTGCGTCATTCTGTTTCTATCAGCAGCTTCCTGGTACATCTACAGTACAGTGTCTGCGTCGCCTCTCGTGGCTGCTGCCCGCTCGCGCCTTCGCCTACCGAGGTCAAGGCAATCGGCTCGCCTGCTCCCTATACTTTCCTACTGTCAGGCCCTGCCTACAATTTTACATCCTTACCTGTGTGCGACTCCGTGTGAGACATCTCTACATCGATAGAAACTACTTTCGGTTGGTGCAATGCATCTTAATTTTGTGGCAATCGAAGGACGGTGGGGAGGCGAGAGTGCTCAAGACCAGGTTTTTCTCAAGCTGCAGACTTGATTGATTGTAAGTAATATGCGCGTATACATGTATATAACAAGGCGAACGAAGTCGAAATTCAATAAGATAGGTGGACGCTGCCTATGGCGCGTAAAATGATGCTGCTGCTGCTCGCCGCCCTCCCGCCGACCGAGCACCGAAGACGAATGTTGTGTATGCCGAATGTTGTGTATGCCAGTCTGCGAGAACGGGTTAATTGAGCAACAGACGAGGGTCAAGCATGTTGATTAGACTCACTGTGATGCCGCTGGGAATCGCAAGATTCAAGCAATGATGCAGCTGCCGCTGGAGCCAGTGCCACCGTCCTCGTTCATGGGCGGGAGGGTGGTGTCTTCCTTGCAGACGACGCAGCTGCCGCTGGAGCCGGTGCCGCCGTCCTCGTTGACGGTGGGGATGATGTCCTCGACTTTGGAAGTGGTAGCGGTGAAGGAGTCCATTGGGTGTGAGTGATGAGCGAGGATGAGTGATGCTGAGGGTCCCTGCAAGTGCGCGCGCCTTTTATAGCTGGAGGGCAGCCCCGCGGCCTGCCACCCAAGTGAGACCAGCGATCGTCCATGCTGACAATAAGGAAGGGCGGGGAGAACAAAAGGACGGGGATCGGCGTCCGCAAGCGCGAGATCGGGAGGACAAGGGTTAAATTAAAATAAATGTAAGACTCGGGATAAGCGCGCCGCATTGCGCAGATGTTGCTCAAGTCTTCGAGCGACGATATGACCAGAAGTCGCTGGAATAGCGCTTCGTTAAACATGGAGTACGGAGGCGCGCTTTCCATCGCGAGGCTAGCTAGACAAACTTGCGCCCAGCGGAGAAACAACAAGGTCGATCTTGGTTTATGAGCCGCAACAAGACGTCGACGCGTTGAGGTATTGAGACATCTAGGCCACATGAGAGGAGAGTAGTCGCGCATTCCACGTTTGCCTCTTGTTGTCTCACTTTTGAAAGTGCGCCACAACTTGAAGGCCCAGAGTCTGGATCTTTTTTTTAGGCGAGATAGCGGAGAAGGGACCGAACGAAAGGATTTTTGGCGCTGTTGACAATGAGGAAGTACCGAGCAAGGGCCGGCAGCGTGCTGAGCTGATGATGAAGGTGAGCATGGTTGAGCGAAGTTGGCGGAGTGATAGCCGACGGCGATGGCCGAGCGGAGTTTAAATAGTTCATATACACGATTATGGCCAGCTAGGGAGGTACATAGAAACGACAAATCAGCCCCGTTTTGGCGGAGTCCTAGTGTCCTTGTTCACATCGAACCGGGCGACGGTGGGGGTCAAGGTCACGAGCAGTGCGCGCTTGAGGCGTAGTGAGTGGGGGAATTGGACGGGGTGGGCTTCTTCCGCGCTGGGGTGTGGTCGGTGTCCTCGTCGTCAGCGCGCGGTCGCTTGTTCGTTCCATGGGCAGTAAGGTTCGGCGGCGAAGCGCACGCAGATGATTTCGATGGTTCTCGAGGAAGCTCGACTATGGCAGCAGATATAAGGTCGAGGAAATCTTGATAGTTGGTCGCTGCGACGTCGGGGGAGTAGGCTGGGAACGGTTTGCCTCGGTGCGGATACATGGCGCCGAGGATGGCGTCAAGCCTGGCGGTGAAGAACTTGCGCAGGTCTTCCACCAATCTCTCGAGGACCACTGCTTCTGGCCCGTTGAATCGAGTGACCGGCGCGAAGATCGGGGTCCGGAGAAATGAGTTCTTGTGTTGGCTCAACCCAAACAGACTTTTGGGCTCATGCCAGGCCAAGAGGAGCGCCGAGTGCAGCATGCCCCCTTGGGTATCGTAGCCGTACAGCGCGGCATACAGAACATAATAAATCGATTCTATATCGTCCATGTGGTCGTGATGGCCGAGTGCCGCTGCATGTTCGACGCTAACTAATTTCAGGGATTGGTAGGCTCGAGTGCCCTGCAAAAAAATAAGTGAACGAGTTCTCCATGATTGCAGGGGAAAACACACCGTTCTCGAGTCGCCCTCGGCTGTATGGCCAGCGATGAGTTTATTCATCTCTTTGGCAAGGTCCCAGTCAATTAAGACGCCGGACACATCCTCGTCCGGCGAAAGGAGGAGGGTGGCGAAGCTGATATCGCGGTGGAGGATGCCTTTGACGCCCAGGCTATCACGATGACCTGCAAAGGATGAGGAAGGTGTCACGGTTTAAACTGCGAATCGACTCACCCTGAACAATGTCCCGAATCGCACAAAGCAACTGGCGCGCGGACCGCGCCTTCTCCAAAGTGTCGCCATACTTTGGAAGGACCAGTCGCGTAAACCACCTGCTCACCACAATCCTCCCTTCCGAATCAGACGTCATGACCTCGTCGTCCTTGAACCCCCGCTGCGCTTTCACAGACTCCCGATCGTCGTTGTATGCAAACATCTGCCCGACGCCCTTGATACCCACGAGCTCTTTCAAGAACCCGGACTCGCGCGCGCGGCCTTCCGCCCGCCAATAATCCTTCACGATATATTGTCGGCCTTTGTATTCAGCGCTCCAACAGACGGTCCCTCGCGAGCGGATCGTTCGCCGCGAAAAGACGGGCTCGTCCGCGAGCGTGAAGATCAACTCGGTTGTGTTGACCTCCCAGCACCCCGTGGTACTGTTGTATAATTCGGGGGGCGTCATCTTCATGAACCGCTGCCCGTCCTTCCAATAAATCGAGGTATCGAAGCCGAGGAGCTCCTCACTGAGGGAGCTCAAGAGGACGACGAGTTTGACGAAGAAGAGCGCGTTGGTGTGGTAGTTGATGCGCTTGGAATAGTAGCATCCTGTGCGGTCGAAACGGAGGACGCGAATCTCTTTGGCCGTCATGAGGGGGATAAAGACGTGGCGACGGTTGGATTGCTGGATGAACACTTCGCGCGCATAGACGGCGACCTGGTCTCTCTCGTCTTGACCAAATGTGGGGTCCAAATTAACTTCCACCAGACTCCCCGCCTGGGCGTATGAAGGTCGCTCGGGGAACTCTGCTTCTTTGGTGGCAGCGGGGCCGGTTCCAAAGAGGGAGATGTCGGGCTCCGATTTGAGGGGTTTGGCGGACGCGCCAGCGGACTTGTGGGGCTTTAAGAGCTTGTGCGTCTTGTCCACTCGTCGCCGCTTGATGGTCTGGCCGTTCTCATTCTGCTCGTCCTGGCCGAAGTCGGTGACGATCGCCCGCATTATCTTCATGATGGGATCGTAAAGAACATTTTCTTTGGTCGCGTCGACGAGAATGTCGGTCCAGGATTTGGTAGCATTGTCGTAACCGTTATACGTCTCGAGCCAGTCCCTGGCCTGCTGGTCCAGATTCGGATATTCCTGATCTACGATGGCCTGGATATGGGCTTGGAAAGGGAGGGAGTCGTGTTCCTCCACCCAAGCCCCTTGCAATTCCGCGTTAACGGCGAGCTTTATGTCGTTCGCAATGCGATAAGCCGCCTGGGAATCATAACAAGACTCGTCTCGAGGTAACTCGCTCGGGGAGTCTGTAGGCATTTTAGACATGGAGGTTTGGGGTGAAAGGTGGGGACCCACAAGCGCTGGTTGGTCTTTCCTGTTCAGGAAATCTCTTCGAACAATGGCCATGAAGGGCTCAGTGATCGCGGTCACGCATCATGCGGTCGTGACTTCTCGTGTCCACCACAAAAACACAGGGGTTTACTAGACAAGTCGATAATTCGCGGAGCGTTGAGGTGTTTGCTTGAGGAGTGGATTTTAAGTGGTCTTCTGAAGCGAGGAATCGGCAAAGGAAGGTCGAGCAGTGGAAAATTCAAGTCATGAAATCCGGTTTGCTTTGTGTAGGGATACAGATGTGCGTTAGGAATATAATAAAACTACAGTGCTCGTTGCTGCTCATGTGGGTTTGTTAATCTCCTGCTTGGCATGCCCCTTGTCGTTCTGCAAGTTGCCCTGCGCCTGCTGGGACTTGTCGCCGGTGAGCGAGCCGACGATGCTGTCCTTCTTCCCCTCGAGGCGGTCGCCGGTGCCCTCAACGTATCCCTGGGCTTGCGCAGCCTTGTACTCTGCTTCACCGGCAGCGTGCTCCTCCTGAAGTAACAAATTAGGAATGGGAACTCGGAGTGGTAAGGCGGAAGACGAACCTTGCCGGAGGTTTGCCATGACTGGAGGCCGGTGACGTTGCCAATGGTCTCGACGATCGTCCCCTTGGTGCTGTGGAACTGGCCGGTGGTCTTACTGTTGAAAAAATCAGCAAAATCGCGGGGAAATGAGGGGAATTGCGCGTACTCGGGGCCGGATGAAGTAGACATGTTTGATATGAGTTGAAAGTGGTTGTGTGAGTGTGTGAGAGGTGGGTTTGTTGAGTTGGAACGGTTTCGAGGATTCTCTTTTATACGGCGCTCAAGAATGGCAGCGCGTCATGATACGGCTCATCGACTTGCTCCAGTGGAGTTGGACACGGCGATGTCATGCCGGCCCGACACGTCGCCATCGACACGTGATCGCGACGCAGCAGCAGAAATGGGACGAAGGCGGAACGGGAGAAGGCTGCCAATCGCAAGGGCATGATCTCCCTGCGAATGGAAAGACAATTCTGGAATCAGGAAATAAATTACCAGTGCCCTCGCGTGGTATTTTGTCAGCGGCGGGTTCATGTCCCTCGAAGTTGTCGTTGACGCAGATATATCCCTGGTATAGAAGAAGGGGTCCGAGTCGTGCCTCAGCTAAGGTATTTGGAATGCCCAAGGAACGGGTTGGTTTGAATTAAACACGTTGGAAAAATAGCTACTACGATGGAGATTGAGTGGCACTGGCCCAGGAAGCACTATTGAACGCACCTTCACGATCTATAAAACGGGGATTGGGCGAAGGAGGCGTGGAACCGTTTGGCAGTGGAAGCAAAAATCATCAAGGGCTCTCTCGACATGATGAAAACCCCAGAGAGCACGGGGAGCGCCACAAGTACCGCCCCAATCGCAAGGAGGCGCTTCCTCGCCGCCGCCTTGATTCGACCCACGCTCCCAGTCACGTAGGTGTTGAATAACAGTCGGTTGCCATCCACAGCGTGGAAAACTACACCGAAAACGAGGGCGCTGTAGAGGAACCAACTTCTGCGGGGCCAAGTTGCCAGTCCATACTTTACGAACTCGAAATCGATTTCGGACGGGCCCAGGGCGTGAATCGGCGGGGCAGGGTTCATCGGATGCGCGCGGTGCGTCATGAAATGGGGGAGGAAGAATATTATGTTGGCGTAGCCGGTGAGGGAAAGGAGGCTCGTCCAAGGACGCGGCGGGGCTTTGGAAGGTGATAAGACGCGTTTGACGATTCCTGAAAGGGAGTGGACGACAATTGGGCCCAATAGCAGGTATTTTTCGCCGAATTCAGTTTGATAATACTCGCGACCGAGAAGCTGGGGGAATTCGGCTTGAGAGAAGGAACCTAGAGGATATAAGAGATGCAGACCATGGTCTGTGACGCCAATGAAGAGCCACCGAGATTAGCTAGCATCGGGGCTGTGAGGTGGATTAGGAGGAAGGTGCTGATGAAGGGAGCAGAGCCATGGATAAGTTTTGTCAGGACAGGGAGGGTGGTCTGGCGAAAGCTGCGCTTGGGGACGTTGTGGGGATCGGAGGACATGGTGGTTGCGGTTGAAGTTGAAAGTGATGCCGGCCGCGTCAACTTTTGCCGTCGGTTTGGCCTTGTGTACGCGTTTCTTGCCATCAAATTCCGACTTGGACCGTGCGCTCACCTATCGCGGCTTTCGCAAACCCTGTTTTTATCATTTCAAGAGCAAGGTCGACCGCCCAAGGCAATTATTCAGGCCAGCCGCGATCCTCAGGCGATCAAATTCTGGAATTTTACCGTTACCGCAAGACAACCGCAAGATGCCATTCTGCGAACCAGGGTCAACTCCCCTGGAACCTAGGTTAATACCTCTGCTCTCTGGTACAGTGGGCCGGCTCAAGACGGACTCGGCGCCCTCTTATCGGCTGCGCTCACAGGATTTCAGATGCCTTCCAATTCGATATTCAGGCGTCCCGCAAACTTACCTCCGCTGTCGGTTTCAACCTGGGGGAGGTTTATTGCCGGGGAGGATTACTTTCCTTACAACTCGCGTCGCGGTTTTGATGCTGTGTTCTTCCAGCTCAAGCCCTGACCGCGACCGAAGCTTCAAGAGGTTGGGGCTGCCTCCAGGTAGGCCAACCGTTTCACGCAGTGTATTCCTGCTCAATTCAAGTCAGATTCCTCAAATTTCTCTCCGCTGCGCGGCCGTCGACGGGAACCGACTTACCGTGGATTTCTCAAGTACTCAACCCAAACTCTTCATAGTTTTCTTCGCTGCGCGGCGTGTTCAAATTCCTCTGCGCATGCGTAGTAAGTGCTTCACCCGCATTCCATCCTACTAACCTTTCGGAAGTCTTGCCAATCTCAACTCAACGCAACTTCCTCAAAAAAATCTTCGCTGCGTGGCCTTCGACGGGAACTGAACTTACCGTGGATTTCTCAACTCAGCTCAGCTCAACCTCTCCAAATTTTCCTTCGCGGCTGCCAGCAGGAACCCAACCAAACACGGTTTTCACCGTCTCCGAAACTTCGCCAAATTTTGCTTCCGCTGCGCGGCGCCTGTGTGGTGAGTTTTTCACCCGCATGCTAACCCGAACTAACCTCTCGCTGGCCTCACCGAAAATTTCTTCCCCTGCGGGGCCTTCAAGCTTCCACCGTGGCCTGGAGGCAAGTGAGTGTATTGTGGTTCGAATCAACGACTAACTTGTGATAATCTCAGCGAAATCTTCAATTTTTTCTTCCGCTGCGCGGCGCTGGTGAGTCCAATTCAACTTGCTTTCTCCCACATCTTGCTGAAAGCGCGTCGTAGACCCTAAAGACGCGCCGAAACACGTTAATTTCATGTAAATGCGCGTAGACCCGAGTAAATACCTTGTACTCCAGGAAAATGGCATCCTGAGGACTCCAAAATCGTAAAAATTTCTCGTGACTTCCCGCTGTGAGCCAAACATTTGCAGGGTCCGTGCGCAGGCCCTCGAGTATATAGCTGCGACGTCCGGGCGACGGTCGACTGAGCGTGAGGTCGATGAAGCGGGTGTTTGGTGGCACGTGACCGTGATGCAATCCTCCTCCTCCCTCCTCCACCCCGAAAGCTTCCACCCCGTCTTCAGCACACGAATCGCCGCCCAATCCCTCCTCAACTGCTCCCTCCACCTCCACTATGCCCTCCCCCGCATGCTCTTCGTCGACCCCTTCGAGCTAACCAACCGCGCCGCCGAATACACCTTCAAATACGCTGGGCCGTCGAATCTAGAGCTCCCCGTCGCCGCGCTCGACGAGGACGAGGATGATGTCGCTCTGCTGCTCACCGTCGCGCAACCGCTGCCACCCGACGGCGGCGTCCTGGAGATGGAGGTCCCGCTGCACGTACGCTACGGCCCCGCCGCGCCCAACACGTCCTTCACACTCACCGAGCTCCCCTGGCCCGCCGTATTCCTCGCATGTCCCACAGAAACCCGTCAGTGCAACCCTCTCATCCCCCCGTGTAAATCATTTGAACTCAGGACTCATCCACTTGCACAGTCAAATCGACCACCCCCCTCCCCCCAATGCCGCACGCCTTCACGCTCCCCTTCGCCGGCATGCGCATCACACACCTACCACCCCCGCCAGGCGCGGTGCCCACAGAGCTCATCCGCACCCCGGTGGGCGACACGGCGGACGTCGCCCGCGTCGAGCTCGGGACGGCGCTCGTCGTGCTGCTCGCGTTCGTCTACCTCGTGCGCGCGACGTGGCGGACGATGACGCGGAGGGGTGGGGTGCTCTTGTCGGTGAAGGAGGAGTGAGCGAGCATTGATGAGTGCATCCGTATTTTCTCCTGGGCATATTCAAGTTTGTTCCTCGCGCGTATATCTGCGTGTCGCAGTGCGATGCGGCTTTACTCGCCCACGAGCAACTTTGTGTGCATCGCCTGCAGGACTATCTGACGGCCGAAGAGTCCATCCTGCCCTTCATTCACAAGGCCCACACTGGCAGTCTGGCCCCACAAACATTGCGCGCGCGTTTACCATGCTGCGACAGAAACTTACGTTGTACGCCGGGCACTATAACGCGTCTATCTCGGCCCCCCGTGCCCTGCAACTGAGCCCACATCGCGTGCGAGACGCCGTCGACTCGACGTGCTCCAACTATTTTCCCGCCTACTGGTTCACGCTTTCCCATATTCGACACCCGTCGACCGGAATCTTATCAAGGCTCGCGGGGATCAGGTCGAGGGGGCGCCGATGTCTTTCCAGACGCCCACCGAGTCGTAAAGCTCACTCCGTCTGCATAGATGCTCGCAATGCCACTGACGTATCGGGGGGAGCTTCAGATACATCGCGGTACATCTAGGTTCATTTATATGCTCCCCAGCTTGTGCTGAAGCCTATTCCCAAGGGTCGATGTAGTACTTGAATAACAATGCCGTGACGCATTCCACGGCGACTGACCGAACGAGACAAGCCGTTGGGGCCTGAGGCAACGTCGACCTACGCTGTTCTCCGTTCACAGTTCCTTCTAAAAGCCCGGTGAATAGCATTGGATTTGAACTATAATACAAATGGTAAATGCTCTCTATGTACGCTGATACAACACTATGATACGTTTTTGTTTTATAAATACAGAGCTACATCTTAGACATAGGCCCTCTTTTTGGCTCCTCGGACGACGTCTTTGACCGTCCGGAGCCAATTGACACCCCGTTCCAGTTGCTCTTGAGCTCCGTGGGTTCCGGTGTCAACTTTCCCCAGCAGCAATCGCCGGACGACCCGTGTGTCCTCGTCCTCGTCTTCAGCCAGCGTCGCGGCCAGGGAAACGGACGAGTGAGAAGAGTACATCGAGGACAGCGATGCGATGCTGGACTTAGTGGAAAGCTGCCCTGGCGCAACGAAGAAATCGTCGCCCAGTGTGTTGCCAGAAGTCAAGCGAATTTTTGCGACGGCCACTTCACGTTTCTGAGGCGGACAGAGGAAATCAGAGAGAGTAAACCGAAGCAGCGGAAGGGGCTTACTTTGAGCGCTCTTTTGACAACACGCTCTGCCCGGGTGGCACAGCGATCAACGAGGGCGATGAAATGCTCCGCCTGTGAAGTGAAGTAATATAAGCGACTATTGTTCCGATGGAAGGAGGAAGAGACAGTATTTACCGAGGCAATACATTCCCGGATGCGGTCCAGATCCCGACTGGCAGCTTGAAGCGAGGCATGGGATGTTCGGAGGAGCCCGTCCATCCAGGCATCGGGCGACAAGTCAAGGGCCACGATGGCGGGAGTAGGGTAGACATCCGCCGAGACGACGGCCGTCGCGCTGTCGACTTGCTCGAGTATCACCTCCAGTTTCCGCGGTGCGTTTGCATGCTGGGGGAGCGCAGCCATTGAGAGGTCAACAACGTCAGCGAGGAGGAGCTTCCGCTTCATCCACGCCTTCAACTTTGTCGTCCCGCTTCTCCTCAGCGTCTTCGGAGACGTGGTCCTTTCCTCCGTGTCGACGGTGAGCTGTTCGACACCGAGAATGATGCGCTCCACCGACGCGTTCTTCGCTTCCAGCAAGAGAGCGCCAGAGTCGTCGTCGCCCACTGCCGTGGCTTGGGAATCCTCCGATTCGCGATTGACGCGTCTCCGGGATGGGAGCGGCGCGAGCCCACGCGCCTTCATGGCTTGTTCGACATCGCGGCATGCGCGGTCCAGGACCACCTGCATCTTGTCGGTGTTCCTGCGCAAGTTCTGCACGTCCTTCGTCGCCTCGTTCGTGACCGTGCGATAGTGCGTCGCCACGACCGCAGTGATATCGGCAGCTTCGCGAATGAGGTTGTCGAGGAAGCTGAGGTGGAACGCGCTCGCGTTGTGGTTCTCGGAAGGCGAGGTGAGACGGAGGTTGGCGAGGAGTTGCTCCGACGAAGTGGAGATATCGACGTCGTCAAGGACGGATGCTTCGTCGTCCCGAGGCGGCGTGGTTGACAGCATTGAAACGAGGGAAGTCAAAGAGGCGGAGGGACGGATCGTGTGGCAGGAGAGGGACGAGCCCGAACGAAGGTCTTCGAATTGCTCTCCGAAGGCGGCGCGGAATTCTGGTTTACACACTTCCAGAGCTGTGAGACTATGACCGATATTAGAAACGACCACAGAACCAGGATTAGTTGAGGGTACGTACCCTCGAGCATTCCGGAGCTCCCTGACGGTTCCAGATGTATCGCAGTCCAACAGGAGTACGAGCACTTCTATACAGTTGCCTGTTTCGGCGGCGATGTGAATGCAAGTTTCGTCTTGTTTATCTCTGGCCGCCAGCGGGCTCTGGAGGTCGTGGACGAGATGGTTGATGAATTGATACAAGGAGACGCGTAATTCCGGGCGATCGTGAGGGAGGCGGCGAGGGGATTGCGCAAAGCAGTGCAAGGGCGTCCAGTGCTCATGCTCAGTGAACAACGACATGACTGCACCAGCGCAGTAAAGGGCGTCGAGAATCGGGATAGAAGGGTGTTCCGCAGAGGCACAGTAGTGGATGGCACTCCAACCGTTCGTATTGGGAAGATTCACAAGTACAGCAGACTGAGGTTGGGGTGGAGCAGGAAATAGCAAGGAGTGGATGAACGCGACGTCGGAGGACATGACGCATTGGATGAGAGCGGCGGTCGTGGAATGGCTTGAAAGAGGGGGCGGCGCGAAGATGCGGGACGGCGAGAGGGCCTGGCTAGCAATGCGGAGAAGGTGATCAGAGTCGGGAGCGACTCGAGCCCGGCCCGGAGACTAATAAAACATTAGTTGGACCCTGCATCAAGGAATGGAGCGTGTCTACCTGGCTCTCCAGACAGCGATGTCGGCGAAGAGCTGTCTCGCACAGCCAGACGAGCTGGGGGTACGGCAGGGCAAATTGAATGGACGTGCGGTGGTTGCCATCGCCCAAATCCGGACGCGCTCCGTGGCGAAGCTACAGGGAATGTGAGTGGAGCCTTTTCGAGTGAGAAAAGTAAGTAGTACCAGTAGTTGTACCACCTCGAAGCGACCGTCTCGGGCGGCATCTGGTGCTTGGATCAGACAGGGACATCGGGGCGAAGGTAAAGAACGTACACATGAGCGCCGTCGCACCGTGCACATCCAAGCCATCCACCGACACGTATTCCGAGCTCTCCTCGAGGAGCAACCGAACTATGTCACTCATATTCAGCCACGCAGCCATCCCGAGCGGCGTTACCCCGCGGTACGCCATTTGCGGGGCATTGAGCGTGAAGAGCGACATTTGGGAATCTCCCAGGAGCGTACGGACGACCTTCAGGTGCCCTGGAGTCGTAAAAGACGCGTTTAACGCGTCGGGGTTCTGCCAGCTGGGAGACGGGAGGAAATCAGATTTTAATATTTAATTTCACACGGCTCGACATACTTTTCGCCAGCGACGGCACACATAACCGCGGTCCGTCCCGCTAGGTCGAGGTCGTTGACGCTCGCGCCAGATCGGAGGGCGCGACGGACGCCGTCGTCGTGGCCCATGAGCGCGGCCTTGTGCAAACCATGGTGATCAAAGGAGGGTTGGGCGCGTCGGGCCATGAGAACAAGGAAAGGAGGCGAGGAAGAGAAAGGAGGAGGTGGCGAGACGAGGAGGAGTGAAAGACGCGTGAGATAAGTGAAGGCGTTCCGTGTCTCCTGGAGGGACGACAGAGGGTGAAGAAAAAATTATGAGAGGCCTGCCATAAGTACTTGGTCTGGATCATGGGAACGCAGGGTGTCCGGCACGGAGGAAGCAACGCAACGAGGCGAAGGGCATCAAGATCTGTCTGGCTGGTCATGCCGGTGGGACTGGGCGCAGTCGGGATAGAAGGCGGGGGAATATTCGAAACCGAGCCGCGTCGAGGCCTCGAGGCGCAAAACGTCGGCAAACGCTCCATTCATCCCCAAGCGCGTAGAGTGAAATTTCGGTGATACATATTTTGATTGATATGACTGCAAGAGTGCAGGGTTGGCGCGGTCGGCGGCGGTGGCCACGTATGGCAACTTGAAGCGTCCATTTCTTACGAGAGAGAACCATTCGTTGGAAGGTATGAGCCTAGTTGACCGAGTGAACCGATAATTCTGTCGTGGGCGTTTGTAGGCGTCCCACAAGGAGGGAAACCCAAACGAAATTTCGCCCGAGATCGGCATATCATGGCACAATACATGGAGCTGCCACGGTTGGTGAAGACAGGTCACAGTTGAAGGCAAAAGGAAAACGTTGCAAGGATAGCGACGGAAGACCCACGGTGGATTCGGAGAAATGGATATGTGATACTTGTGAAGGGTTCGGCACTTTCGAAATCGACGTGTCGGCGTTCAAAGTTGGGCGCGATTCTGGCGGGAAAGGTCTACGACGGTTGAACAGCCTTCGGCCTCCTTCAGCAGGAACTGGGGAGGTGAACAGACCGAGAAAAAGGCAGGAATTGCGTTACCAGATGGCAGCTCCGAGACCACAGTTACGGTGGCGACTCGGAGTGAAACCCGCCGGCTGGGCTGGAGGGTCGACTGGAGATTGCTCCGTAAACAGATTACGGGTGGAATTTAAGCACAAGGACGGGATGCGGTGGATTGGTTACAATTGAGTGGCGTTACGGGATGAAGTCGGAGGTTGCGGAGTTTGTGACTTGGCGGAGTTTCAAACACGGGCACGTGATGGATGGAAGAGAGACAGGGGTTTTGACCCGAAAATGGTCTCCTTCGGCGGCAGGCGTCGCGGGAGGCTGCGGAAGGCTTGCCTTCACAGATGACGGGTTGGGGCAACTGGCAGCTGCGCAATACTCGATTGTGGAGTTGCATTGGAGCGGTCGGGATGATATGACGCGTCGACTCCAATGACCGAGTCGGGGTCACGGCGTATAAAAACGGCGTCGAGACCACGAGAAAATTCAACAACCCACTCACACTCACACTCATCTACCAAACCTTTCAACTCATATCAATCATGTCTTCCTCTGGCCCCGAGTATGTCGATTTCACCTTGCTTTTCGTCAGGGTTTAATTCGTTCCTTCAGTAAGACCACCGGTCAGTTCCACAGCACAAAGGGCAACGTCGTCGAGACCATCGGCAACGCTACTGGCCTCGAGTCATGGCAAACCTCTGGAAAGGTTCGTTAGCATTCAACTTGTGGAAACCTGGTCTAATTCCTATTCCTTAGGAGGAGCACGCTGCCGGTGAAGGAGAGTACAAAGCCGCACAAGCCAAGGGCTATGTTGAGGGAACTGGAGACCGCATTGCCGGAAAGAAGGACACCGTCGTTGGTTCAATAACCGGCGACAAATCCCAGCAGGCACAGGGCAATGTGCAGCACGACAAAGGCCAGGCTAAGCAGGAAATCAACAAGTAATTTGCGCACCCGAAACCAAAGGAACTGTAGTTTATAACACCATATTGTATCTTAAATTTAACTTGAACGCGACTCTCGAGTCTGACCATCAACGGATCAAGTGGCAGTGTTGCTCCCTTTCATGAACCTCGATGTCCCATTTTGTGCGCGGGCCCAGTCTTTGACCTTGTCTTTGAACATGTCTTATGAGCGCTCTCCTGTCTTCGCGCGCGGAACTTTTTTGGTGGTCTGAGACACCTCCTTTTCGCGCATCGAAAGCCAAACCTCAGGGGCCTCAAGAACACTTCTACTATGCCTCCCATGCTCTTGTGCTTATGGTCCGGCATCGTCTCTAGCCTTTACTCTCACTCCTATATTGCGGACTCGAAGGCCAGCGGGCCATTGGAGGTCTCGCTGCAAACAGGAACCTTCAGAGGCGCTTCGACCGGCAAGGGGACTGAGAAGTGGCTCGGGATTCCGTTTGCGAAGCCTCCCGTTGGACCACTCCGATACAAGGCTCCGGCGCCCCTCACGACGCTTCAATTCGAGGGCGTACGGAATGCCTCGTCGTTTGGCAATGCATGCCCTCAACCGGAGTTCGACTGGCTCAATGCTGAGATTGCAGAAGACTGTCTCTTTTTGAACGTACGTGCTCCTGCGCTCTCCCAAAAGCAGGGTCCTTCATGCACCGGCCAGGTTTGGAGACCAGAGAACACCACAGCCGACGCCAAGCTGCCGGTGTTATTTTGGCTACATGTAAGCGCGCTCAGCCCAAATTCAAGCAGCCACACTAATGAAGTTTAGAGCGGAGGCTATAGCAACAAGTAACACTCTGAGCAGTTTCTTTGGACCGTACTGACCAATCTCCAGTGCTGCGTCTAATCGCGACTACGACCCTACGTGTGCGTGGATTTATCTACTCGCCAGTCCGTGCACTGAAAAACATCTCAGTCCTTATTCAGAGGAGCGTCGCGATCGAGAAACCAATAATATTCGTCTCAGCGTCCGTCGTGCCCTCGTGAATTTGTTCCTCGACTGACAACGTTGTCCAGTAACTACCGTGTCAACACCTTTGGATTCGTAAGTATCTCCGTTCACACTGCGACGAGCGACTGACAGTGCGCCATTAGCTCGCCAGCGCAAGTGTTCCGCCTGAAGATCTGAATGCTGGCCTCCTCGACCAGCGCCAAGCTTTGGTGTTTGTGCGAGACCACATAGAGGCATTCGGCGGCGACCCCTCTAAAGTGAGCTTACTGGTCTCAGCAAGGCTCATGCGGTAAACTGAATAAATACTACAGGTCACCATCTGGGGCCAGGTAACCGCTTCCCCTCATCCAAAGACCTCCATCTGACCGTATTTCTAGTCCGCCGGTGCCGGAAGTGTCGAGGCGCACTTTATCTATCCGCCTGCTGGGCCGCCGCTTTTCCGGGCAGGGATAGCCGATTCCTCCACGGGTCCTTTGTGAGCCAGCATTGTGAAATTGTGTCGTCTTTCAACCTCTCAAATATGGTTTCTCAGCAAAAACTCTCCCGCCCCCAGCACGTACGATAAGGCCGGCAAGCCGTTCGACCGGCTGCTCTCCGCAACGAGTTGTATGCCTGGACACGGTGCCCTCGAATGTCTTCGAAACGTTCCTTTCAAGGTGGGATTATGCCTCCAGAGGTACAGAATACCTGCTAACTTGCGTGGTCTCAGCAACTCCTGGATATCAGGTCCGTGCTTGCTATCTTCGTCAATCACTGACGCTCATACATACTTCCGATGACAGCAACTCGATGATCTGGGGAACTATGACCATGCAACTATGGGAACCCACGGTCGCGGCTGGCAGCATGATCCCCGAAAGAGCCTCTGCCAGGATTGCTCGAGGCGACTTCCTCCGTCTGCCCTATCTGAGCGGCACAAGTGTCAGTAGTCTCCTCCTCTTTCTGGCGTCGTCGCGCGATTAACGCAACACCACAGCTCAACGAGGGCACCATATACAGCAGACCTGTCCTCAACCGCAGGCTATCCGGCGCAGCCGAAGACGCCGCGTTCAGAGACTTCATAGAACACACCGTCATCGACGCCAACCCCATCTCCCCCGGCCTCCTGGACACATTCCTGAAGATGTTCCCCGCGAACGACACCTCCTTCGGCGCCCCGTTCAACACCGGTGACTCCCTCTTCGACCGCGGCTCCGCTTGGTATACGGCCTTTATGTTCCTCGCTCCCCTCCGCACCTTCTTCAGGGCGGGGGTGTCACGGCAGCAGAAGATGTTTGCGTACCAGTTCCGCGATGGCGGCGAGGTTCCAATGGGAGGTAATACCATATCCATTCGACTCTACCGCGGCGACCTCGCTGACGCGTTATTATCGCGCCCTTGTCAGTTGCCCACGGCGCGGAACTACAGTACCTCTTCGGCCCAGTCGGCGGCACGGACAGGGATTTCGCCCTCCGGATACGCGATTTCTACATCAACTTTATCTATGACCTCGACCCCGGAGGTGTGTCGCTTCCTCTCCTCCTTACTCTTGAATTCTCGCTGAACGTTTCAAGCTGAATGGTCGGCGTACACACTGGATGGAAGACGACAGGTGATGCAGCTCAAAAGGAATAATATCACCATGATCGCAGACGGTGTGTTGTCTTAGCGTCCCTCTTCTGATTCGCCTGATACTGACGACGAGTGCCTAGACTGGGACGTAGACAAGACGGACTTTCTAAGCTCTCAGGAAGTCGTAGACCAGTTTGAAAGGCGGTGAATATGAGTTGCTTGATGATATGTAATTTTATGGCCTTTGGATAGGTGCAAACACGCAGAGTTGAAAGAGTTGAACCGTGTGAATCAATCCGGAGTTTCCCGGCAAGTTCCCACGGTTCAAATGTTGAAGATTGGACGAAATTGCACATTCATCTCCAGATGGTTTTCACCCCTCATGTTTGTCACGCAGTAAACCCAAATTCATTGCGAATCATTCATTACATTACAGAAGCTCAGGTAAGTCGGAAACGAGCACTGTTCACCCGTTTCTGGGGGACTTTCCAGCCTCTTCTGCGGTCGGCTGACTCGGATGAGGTATCACTGACCGCAGAAGGATTAGAGCTGTCCGCTGTGTTCGTACTATCACCGCCCGACAGATTTGCGCTGGCGCTGCTGTTATCGTCGGAGTCATCGCCAGCGCTGGCAGACTCATCGCCGGAGTCGGGGTCACCGCTCTCGTCGCCCTGGCCCGAGCCGCCCTCGCTGCCGGTGGAGTTGCCGCTCGCACTTGAGCCGATCGCCGACACTGTCGCGGATGGAGTTTCGCCAGCGCTAGACTCGGACTCATCGCCGGAGCTCTCGTCGCCCTCGCTGCCGGTGCCAGTCCAATTGCCGCTCGCACTTGAGCCAATCGCCGAGTCTGTCATGGATGGAGTTGCACTCATGGTGTCGTCACCGCTGTCGCCGCCATCCGGAGGGCTGGTGGGGATCGGGGTGGAGGCTGAATCCGTCATGGAAGATCCGCTGTCTGGACCATCAGTCTCAGTCCCCCCATACCCTGGCAGCAGCCATCAGGAATGAAATAAGAGTGAGTGTGAATGAGACGACGGCCCACCTGGTTGCCCTGGGGTTGGCGCGGCGCCAGGCTGGCCCGGCAAA
This sequence comes from Mycena filopes, assembly GCA_029281495.1. Classification (NCBI taxonomy): domain Eukaryota; kingdom Fungi; phylum Basidiomycota; class Agaricomycetes; order Agaricales; family Mycenaceae; genus Mycena; species Mycena filopes. The sequence goes on along the minus strand of JARIHR010000005.1, from coordinate 354,095 downwards.
GGAGCCGATCCGGGCGTTGTGGAGTTTGTCGACGGACATGACGGTTGCATCGACGGAGGTGCGCTCGAGCAGGCGCAAGTGCCGGTCATCAATTCCGCCAGAGCTGAACGGACCGCGGGCACGAGATCGAACGCTGAATATGGAGCGAGGTCTCTGCGAGCGATTTGGTGTGGATTTTCTTCATCGTCCTCAAACTCTCGATCCAAAATGTCGCTGGCGTATCGGATTGCCTTGAGGGCATTCTCACGAGCGATGCGGCGCTCTTTGGTCGATTCCCTCGATCTTTTGCGGCCACTGAGGACATGGGGGACACGGGAGTCCAGATTGGGTCCACCGTGCGGTGATTTTCTCTCGAGGTCACCGTGAGATTGCCAACCGCGCCTGCGCCCATTTTAAGTTGGTTGAAGTCACCATGCAAGGAAGGAATACATACGGAATGGGGGCGCAGAAAGTTGAAGCGGCATTCAAGGCGATGGCGACCAAAAGTACGTTGGACGTTGAAAGGAGCATTGTGATGACAGAAGGGAATGTTCAAGAATGTGATGAAGAATGAAGTCGACTCGTGAATGAAGACAAACCTCTAGGCAACCTGTACCAAAGAGGGAATGGGGGGAGCGCAGCTGAGGAGTTCATACTTTCGTGCCCACATTTTATACGTTCCCCAAGGGCGGAGAATTGCTGGCAAGGAAACCCGGGAAAGTCCAAAATTAATCGAGCGACCTAGCACCAGTGAGATCCGTTACAACCACCGCTAACTTTGGAATAGATATTCCAAAGTTAGCGGTGAGTGGAACGGCGTCTTCACCTGGATCTCTGATGTCCGCGAAAGTGAAATTTGAACTCGTGGTTACTCCAACCGCGGTGGTGCCAGTGAGAGCCCAGCTACTTGAGACGCTTATAGAGTGCCGATAAATAGCTTGTCGTTCCCCGCTTGACGGCGAGGTGTTGGCGGAGTTCGGAGCGAGTCGTTAGCGCATCGAATTTCGACGAAAACGTTAGGTGAAGTGGCTTGTTAGGTGGATTGGTAAGAAAGAGCTAGCTGAGGGTGTCTTGTATCCGGGTAAGTAGTCCTCACAGCCAGACGCTTCAACCACAAGCTCGTTTGTTGAAGTGGAAAGGATGAGAGCTGTTGACGGGAAATGCCGAACTGCGGCACGTCTTTGTTTTTCTTCCACCACCATGGCTGGAGCGAACTATATGGGCGGCAAAAGGTGTGGATGGTAGCCCCCTGCAGCAGTCTCAATCCCTGACAATCTGCAGGAACGCGGCAAGGGCACGCTCCAAAGACGCGACTGGTCGAGCTCACAAAAATTTCTTCGGCCGTCAACGACTTGATATTCTTTCGAAAGGGTTGAGTGGTCGAGTGCCCAGCGGTGGCAGCTCCAGTGGACTTGGCCCTCGCATAACCGCGTCCGATATCGCGCTCTCGCATGCCAAACACCTCGTCCCACCCCTTGACCGTGAAGAGGTCGTCTTCAACTCCAATACGACTCCTTCCGTGCCCACACACCTCACGAATCCGACTCCGTCTCATATGGGCTCAAGCTCGGGAAGCCGGTCCAGAATCCTCGAGGCACTCGACACCACTGAGCGTAAGCATTTTCAGAGTGGTCGTTTGAATCTAATACAAAGCGCGTCTCAGCTGTGGCCATGCGAGCCGCCATGAACAAGATCCTTTCGTTTCCAGATCTGGCAGGTCTCTCCACTCAGCCTCGCTCGCCACCTCGGAGGACGAAACGGCCTTGTTCCGACATTTCTTATCCATCGAAAAGAGAGCCGAAGCGGCAGGTGCGTTCTTAACATATCTTTCCGTATGCGAATATACTGACGACTCACGGTGTAGAAAACCCGAATCTCTCCTTCGCCGTCTCTCTCGAACGACCACAACTTTGAAGAGCTAAGGCACGAACCCATGGACGTGGACGACTGCGAAAGCAATGAACATTATTCCGAGGGAGAGATTGACGAGCCGGCAAGTCTCCTTCCCACCGAACTTTTAACTGTGTTAAAATGTTGTACTAGGACTTTGCCCTCGACGCGTCGCTCCAGCGACCGCAGACTCCACTACGTGCTGAACCCACGGCGGACAAGGAGAACCAGCCTGAGTCTCCATTTATCCTCTATGAAGGGAGGTCGCCATCGCTCCCACGCTCTCCAAGCCATCCCGCTGTCGCATCTGCATCTCGTCTTGCAAGCTTTTCCCTGGATCCCCTACCCAAACTCCCCTCGCAATTGACCGAAACTGCCTGCACGGCCGTTACGGACAACTTATACAATTACCAGGACCCATGGAACGCCATCGGACACATTCTCGGTCTCGAAGACCCTCAACAGAGTGCGAAACCCATGTCGCAACATCCTTTCGACTTTTTCTCTTGCGAATCTCTAACAACTGGCACTGACGAGACTGCCTTGAACGCCGACGTCGATTCGACCCAAATCCCCTGCCTTGCTGATGCTGCCAGTCCCAGTTCACAAATCGACTCCCACGACTCTACCCACATTCACCACACGTCGTCCCATGACGGAAATCCAAGGGAAGTCGACCCTCGCGAAACGACGCTGGAGCGTGACGGCCAAGACGTCGAATTGGAGCCTCTCGTTCATTATAGTTCCGACGAATACAATCCCTCGCTCGCCGACGAACAGTCGCCCTCTCGCGCACACTCCGTTCCCGGAATCTCCTCAAACTTCCTTTCGCCTCTCGCGGTATCTCCTACGAGCAGCCCCCCTCCTCTCAACCCCGAGTTTCGCGACGGGCCTCGCTTCCCGAAGTTCCCCAAGTTTCCTACACACCATAATCTGCATTCACCACCAGACGCCATCTGGCGCTTCAGGACGACACCGCTACCACCACGTTCCCAGGGCTCTTTCGAATCTTCTTCTTCTTCTTCTCCACCTTGCGTGCCTCCCGAACTGCCTCGTTTGGCACCACCACCACCAGCCGCTATCTCGCACATCGGAACAATACAACCGCCACCACCACCGCGCCTCCCCCAGAACTCTTTCAAACTCGCTCCTCCGCCCTGCGCACCTCCCAACCTGCTCCGCTCGGCGTCTCGCTCACCGGCCTCCGTTGTTGCGCCTATGCGAGCCGACGATGAGCCCGACCCCCGCCCCCCTGCCGAACCAAGGAAACAACCCATCTTCAAGCTCGCTCGGGACGAATATCCTGAACCCAAGATGGCGGTTATCAACACCGACGCAGGGGGCTGCAAACCGGAGCGAGTGGAGAAGTTGTTTTGTTCCCCGGGCAGCAGCGGCGGCGGCGGAGGAATCGGAATCGGAATCGTCAGCACCTCGGAGTCGGATGTACGGGAGAAGTTTTTCGGGGATCTCTGCCTGTTTGCAGACGACGCGGACGACGCGCCGGAGAGCGATGACTGACTGAGATTCGTACGTAGAAATAGTGCAGTGTAAAATAACCTCCGGATCCCAAAATGAAGACTCTTCCGGCACACTTGACCCAACTGCGTATTTAACTTGCGTCCATCCTGATTCCTGAACGCCTCGGATTCCGTGTGTATGTATGTCGTGAACCCAAATAATACTCTACTCTACGACTGGTAAGATACACAGCACAGTCCGTTCCGACAGTGTATATATGTATGGAACGGCCGTTTGAGGCTATAGTACAAAAATGGTGGGTGGGTGGTTCTACAAGCGCTAAGCACGGAGGGGGTGGGGGTCGGGGTCTATGCAAGTAGGGAGGGCGCGGACGGAATGCGGCGCGAATGTACGATACACGATACTGTAACACGATACATATATATCGACGGTGGGGGAGGGGTAACACTGGTAGAAGGAGATTGATTGCGCGTCGGGGAGACGAAACCTGAAATACCAACAACTGCGGACCGCAGACTCCATCGGCTTTAGGACGGAGTCGCACATACGCACATACTTATGCTATGTATGCAGAGAGACCGAGACCGGGAGACACCTAAAGCTTGGACAGCATGAGCCCGATAACGACATACCCGATCGTGGCGGGGGGCGTGACGACGCAGTATGCCCAGAAGATGGTGCGGGAGATGAGGCGCTCGAAGGCGTCGCCCGAGGCGGCTTGTGTTATCTGGGGGTGGTTTCCACTTTAAGTACGAAGAAGGAGGAGGGGAGGGAGGAGCGTACCTGGGCGAGGGTGAGTGCCGGTGGCGAGCTCACGAGCAGGACATTTGCCACGACGAATACCGGGCTGATGTTAAGTTACAAAGGCAGTCAGTCAAGAAAACAACAAGAGGTTAGGGAGGAGGCAAAAACGCACTCATCGAACACGGCGTGGAAGTCATACTTGGCGCACAGGGCCATGAGCGGTAACAGCAGCATCGGCGTCAGAATCATACGCGCCAGCACTGCGATCACCACCGTCTTCGTCTCCCCCGGCCTTGTCTTCGCGCGCGCAGGCACCTCGCCGTCCCGCCGCGCCTGCTTCCCGAACATCTCGCGCACGCTCTCGAGCAACGACGTTGTGCTCTTCGACGTCTGTATCCGCTCGCCCACCCCGGCGTGGCCATTCCCATTCCCATTCAACGTCGCGCCGTTAGCGGTGGCGGAAGGCTCTGGCGGGGCGGGGTAGAAGTACCCCCCAAGCACGATCAGCGTCAGCGGAATCGCACACCCGCCCGCGGAGGTCACCGCGCCCTTTATGGGCTGCATGTGCTCGTCCAGCGCGTGCTGCAGGGGCTGCACGCACGCGACGATGAGCGACGCGAGCGCGGCCCAGAGGGGGACGGTCATGAACTCGTTCAGCGCCGCCCAGGCGAGGCGTATGCGGCGTTTATTCCGCCGCCAGCTGGAGGACCCGCCCAATGCGGAGGGCTGCCGGATGGGCCGCGAGGGGCGGCGGACGTGCGTGGGGAGGGTCGCCACGGTGGGGTCGGCGTGCAGGGGTAATGGCTCCGCCTCGAAGTCGTCGCTGTCAGAGTCGGACGACTCGGGGCTGCGCACGAGCGTCGACCCCGAGGCGGAATTCGGCGCGCTGTCGATGTCGGGCAGTTTCATGCGGCTCTGGTTCGGCGAGTTGGGGAAGGAGTTGTAGAAGCGCGAGCGGCGGCGCTCGTGGCCCGGGCGGAGCAGCTTGTGCGTGTGTACGGGCGCCTCGACGGAAATATGGGGCGTATCATCGTCGTCTTCGTCTCTGCTCGTCGGCCGGAGCGTGTCTTCGGTAGCGAACCGATCGTGTGCATGGCCGCCGAGGAGAGGGCGTGTTTCTTCGTCTCCTTCTCCTTCTTCACCCGCGGCCTCGCTCTCGGGATCGGACTGCGCAAGTAGCCTCACCCCGTAACTCCACCGCAGGACCATGCCAAGCGTGCTGTAGAGAACGAGATACGTAAGTGCCCGCCCGACCATGGAGTCCGTGTTGTCTTCTTGTCCCCACTTCAGTCCGGGGACAGTAATGACGAGGCTTTGCATCAGTGCAATGGGGCTGCATAGCTTACCAGTAAGTGAGCGCTGGTTGAAGACCAAATAAGACACACAGAGAGTTTGAGTTCATGAACATTGCCGCGGCCATCGCGAAATTCCTGCAGACAAGAATTAGCTATGAAACGCCCAGTAGAAGGGCCCAGGCGGCCAAGAGTGTCGGCTAAGCCGAAGCAATGCGACCTTGCGTAACCAGCGAAAGATACACACCTTTGGGACCGCTTGACGCGGAATATCCACCCCAAGAGAAAGGCGACGGTCATGGAGACGCTCGTAACGATCACAAAGAAAATCGGTATAATCCAGAGTTCCTTCAATTTTTCTAACAGACGGCGAAGTCAACTTCAGCAATATTTTGAAGACAGACGTGCAAGAAGAGACCGACCTGGGGACAGGAAGAACGCGACTTTTGAGAACAGGAGCGACGGGGTGAAGAGCGAGACATTTAAGCGATTGAGTTGCTGGAGCGGTCCCGCGCGCCGATAAGCCTCTGCCGGTGGCGCTGTGGGCGCAAGCTCTTACCTTTTGTGTTTTCTTGTCCAAGATTCCCTGCCACGCGAGGATGTAGCCTGCTAGACAGAGGATGAACACTTCGAGAATGGACTGCCCAAAACAAAAGTGAGCAGAATTTCTACATGGCGGCACACGAGGAGAACGCACGGTGAACACGGTGGTCAGCAGGGGGAGGAAGGGGCTGTCTTCGACGGCTTCTGAGGAGATGATACTGCTGCAGTCTGAGAGGGACATGACCGTTTGGAGGGACGAGGACATGGCGAGCGGTGAAGATTCAAGACAAGGAGCAGAAGGTGATCATTTATACAGCCGAGCGCGAATCTGTCTTCAGCGACGTAACGCACGTGTGTCTCGGCGGGTTTGGGCGCTGCGGATGTCATCGGCGCGCACTGCAAAAATACCAAGCCAGGGTTAGCCAGCGGAAATGAAGGGGAAATGAGGATTCGGGCAGAGAAGGCGAAGAAGCACAAGAACGAGTAAAATAAGGATTTTTTGCAGCGGGGACAGCCACCGGCCATCCACCTGTCAATTGGCTTCGTTGACATCTCTGCGTCCCTTTCCGGTTTTTTGTACAACTTTTCAGTCCTCAGACACGGAGGAATGCTCTACCCGCCTCAACCGCCAAGTGAAAGGCGTCTCGAACCCCGTCCTCGTCGTCTTAATTCAAACTCCAAGCCAAGCAACACGCTAACACTTTACAGCACACCAAGCGGAACCCATAAAAATATGTTTCAAATTGCGACCACGACGGAACGGATGTATGGATGTAAGTATGGATGTATGGATGTAGGTAGGGGATGATTTGTTTGTTTGTTTCGTACGATATATAAAATAAACCAGTACTTGTACATTGAGGCCCGAAACGGAGAATGATGTGGGTGGTAATGAATTTGTTGTTGCGGCCAAGTAGCAGTACGGTTGTGAACTACCGCAGGAACGCGTCAGGCGGCAGTGTTGCCTGCAAGGCGTAAGTCAGGACTGAGTGGAAAGCAAGAGCATGGGGAAACGTTGCTTACCTTGACCTGATTAAAATTCTCCACCGCCCTTCCAAGGTCCCACCCATTCCCATTCAGACAGTCCAACGCGTACTTGACGTTCAGCGTCGTCTGCCCACACACCTGCAGCACGACCGGGCGCTGCTGCTCCGGCTGTGAGAAATTATGGTATCAATATCGTCCTTGTTTCGGAAGAGGGGGAGGAGAAAACGTACCACGGTGCTCAAGAGCGCCTGCTGGTCGGGCGGCAGCTGCCGCATCGGCGGCGGGGGGTTGCTCTCCAGTGTCGCCTGCACGAGCATAGGGCCGGGCGCCCACGCCTCGGGCTTGGAGTACCCGCGGATCGTCCACTGGTCGGACAGAATGACGACGTCCCAGCCGTTCATTTTCGCCCTGCGTAAGAGGACATGTGAGTTTTAAAAAACCAGCCGAACAAATGAAGAGGGAGACGTACCGAGAGCCCTCCGGCGCTGGTGCCAGCATAAAGGTACGGTCGAATGAGCGTATGCCTTGTGAGGGAGCTGCATTGGTTGCATAAGTACGATGATAACACAACAGTAAAACAGGCAAACGCACCTTCGATAAACTGCCCATGGACAATAACCAGTAGCCCCACACCCGCCAAAAACGCATCCACACAGAAATTCGCCGGCGCACCAAGGATATCATGTTTCGTAAGCGGCAGCTTCACCAGCGCCTGCACGATATCCTGCCCGCCCACATGCAGCGCCTCAATCACCCGATCGCCGGACAGCCGATGCAAATTGCGCGACCCGCTCCCGAGCCACGCGCTCCACTCGAGCTTGCGCTGATTGGGCATGTCGGGCGAGGTGTACACGCCCTGCACGCGCGCGCGGATGGGGATGGACGTGTTGGCGGAGAAGGAGAACGTCGACGCGGGGGTGTAGACGTCCGCGAGCGACGGGCGCGCGCTGTCGAAGGCGGGGAGGAACCGGGATAGGAAGGTGCTGACGAGCGTGGGGTCGACGCCGTCTATGAAGGATGGGCCCATCTCGAAGGGGAAGGTCGTTGCGGAAGGCGGCTTGACGCTCCCTGCGCGGGGTGCGGCACCGTCCGACTGCGCGACGTCGAAGGAGATCTTGGCGATCGCCTCCTGGTCGAGAAGTTCGAGGGTAAGAAACCGCCGAGCTAGTTCGCTAAAGGCCATGTGAGTGAGTACATAGCGGCAATCGAAAGAGAGAGAGGAGGTCCACATACCGCTTATACCGATCGGAGTGCCCGTTCCGGTACTCTTGCTCGCGCAGTGGGTTGCCCATAAGGACAAGCTCCCGCAGATTTAGTAACTTCTCCTTGCGGGACGAAATGGGGTCGAGGTCCTTCCACATCCGCAGGTTGTTGTTTTGGAGTGAGAGGTTCGCGATGCGGGGGAGGTACTTGTCAAAGTACGTCAGATGCTGCCCGGTGAGGTTGTTGTTCGCGAGGGACACGGTCTCGACTGGTGGTTTGAGGCGGCTCGCGAGTTTGAAGATGACGCCTGCTTCCCGGGCAGTGCCACCTCCTTGACCGGGTGCCTGCATATTGTACTTTCGCAGGAGCTCGTCGTCCGCCATTGACTGTAGTTGCATCGGTTAGCTCAGTTCAAGCTCAGTTCAGAACCGACGAAAACGCACGTCGAGATTGAGACACTTGGTCTGCGGATCATAGCGCTTCTTGACAAACTCGGACCAGTGCTCGACTGTCCGGTTCTTGCCAGAGACACGGGCGACGGTGGCCGAGCCGTGTTGGATTGGTGAGCCGAGGGGCACGCCACCGGATACGGCGTTGCGCCGTGGTCTAGTGCCAGTGGTGGAGCGGGAGGCGCCTCGAATGGCAAGCAAGTCCGAGGGGCCACTGTTTGGTGATATGCGGGAGGATAGCTGCTGCCCGACGATCGTAAGCGGGGGTGATTCAATGGGGTTTTTTGCAGAAAAATGGCTGGCGAAAAGACCTGGCCACTAAACGCATGAGCTTGGAACAATGATATTTACCATGCGACTGCTGCCCGTCCCCTTGTCATTTATGTCGTAGATGGCCCGCGAGCGATGTGTACGGTGCTTGGTTGTTGGTTTCCGGCCGGTTGGCTTGTCGGATACATCGCGCATAGTGGTGTCGCGGTCGACCATGAGACCTGCGCCACGCAGAGCATTTGTGGCCAGGGCTCTTGAACCGGGGGCGGGGGTGGGGCTCGAGAACATATAAGTAATGGTTCACCGGCTGCGGGCGATATTAGACGGTAGAGGTAGAGAATGGCGAGACAATAGTGGTGGTCGAGGACAAGGGTCCGTGGGTCTTGTCCTACACTGCCACTGTACTGCCACCATTTTTATCAACCCCATTTGAGTCGAGTCATCTTTCTGCCATCACGGTCCCTCAACGGCTTTTGACTCGAACCAGCACTTTGTGTTCAAGCAGACAATTCCCCTTCCTCCTTGTTCTGGTGGTGAACTGTCGCCAAATTTCTGTACCTCGGTCGGAACTCGGGCTAACTCGGGATCCAGTGGAATAATCTCCTCGCTCGACGGGATCAGTTCAATTTTTTCGCTCTTCGGAAGAGTCGTTCTCTGACCCACTTTTGCCTCCTTGCCGGTTGCCCGCAGTATCATCCGAACCGAGTCAAGCCACCGCCTCAGTCAGAGGACCGGCGTTTGGTCTCGCTTGATGCTCGTCAGGTCAACTTGATTGAAGTCCTTCAATCCGCACCTCCTGTGAATATGTACAGGTACCGTATAGATTCGACGCCTCGGAAAGATGCACACTGCCAGTCGTCATGTGTGGTATCCTTGAGACCCCGAACGCCGTGATCTTCGATCCCAACGAAAGAATCTGCGGGCACAGCCCGGCCTGTATCAGCCTTGGAATGAAGACAAAACGCCGACGTGAAGAGTCCAGCGAGCGTTGAGGATATAGCAACCTTTACGAAGCAGCGGCGACCAGGTTCGCGCTGCGGTGTACGAACAAAGCACACAGTTGTGGTACTGGTTTTTTTTACGACGACGTTGCAAGGAAGGAGAGGAGTGCCCGGTCAGGTTCCCGGTTGCAACTCAGCATACTCACCTGGCATCGCTGTAGTGAACGCCGCGTCGGGAGCGTAGGTACTATAAATTCGACCCCAGTCGAGTGTCCTGAATAGCGCCGAGCTGTTTAATGCTCGCGTCGCGAATGGACCCCGAAATGCATAGACTTCACCACATTTGGTTAAATCCCCAAGTCGGCCCGAATTCGCGGTCACTCTGAGTCTTTAACGCAGCACTTAAAAAACATCTCCCGCTCAAATCACTCACCTCAATGACTCTCACTCACCCCAAAGTCATATTTAGTTCGCGAGGAGTACGAGGACAAGAGTGCCGACTTCGAAAAGGAAGTATCGCAGTCGCTCGGCACATCGTGGAACTTCGACTTGACTCTCGCGATTGTCCCATACACGCACGGGCCGGAACAATTTTCCAAGGAGTCTAAGCAACTCGGAATCGTTCTGCGCTGGTAAGCGTCCCATCCCATCTAGGTGTGTTGACAGTTTCTGTCACTCAAGATACACCGAGGGTGTCTTCACCTTGCTGAAACGGCTCGTCAATGTGTATGGCGAGACCGACAAGAAGGAGCTCAACGAAATCGCCCACGCCCATTGGGCCATACTATCCAGCTCGACGTGGGCGAGCCCGAGCCAACCGCCCGAAATAGCGACCTCGGCGCCGAAGTTGTCGACGGCAAGCTGCGAGTCCTCTTCCCCGTTTTTTTAGACCACTCCTGAAGAGAGCTTTGGAAAGGTGCGGTTGGAAACCGAATAACATCGGAAATGGTAATACCGACATTTTTTAAGGTCTTTGGGATTATTCGTGTCGTCTCTCCGGTCAAGCATCCGATTTTGCCGTGGAATGAACTTGGTCAGGTGTTTGTCAAATAACTGGGCGGGCAGAAGTCAAAATGCAACCGTGGGAAATATATCGGGCATATCGGTGTTGTTCGATTTGAGTTCGCCTAAGTTGCTCCGATGAGCGACGATACCAGGTCTGAAAAATCACAACTATGGATGGGCACCAAAAGCACTCTCGCATGTCGTTATTGAAAGCCTCGCCCGCCCGACAGTAGCTGAACTCTTACGGGGCTTCGCTCTCTCCGTGTTATCACCACTACAACGCTCAGAGCTACTCGAACACTGCGAGTTCACCTGACAGTTCGAATCCAATTTTCGAAAAACACGGCTACGAATTTTGACTACACTTTCTTCACGTCCGTGTCTGGAACTACTACCGAAACCAAGTGCGCCGTGTGTATCGCCTCCACACTCCCCCCGATACGAGGACGAGGGTCGTCGACGCCGCAATCGCATACGCACCAGCACTCTGCGTCCCTCCCCGCCCTCCCCGCAGCGCATCCTCATAATCCAGCGCCAAGATCGCGATCGCGATAAGGAACATACCGCCCAGGACGTGTACCATCGCCACCAGGGAGAACACGCGCACTGTCCAGCGCACGGGCGGGTACATGGCGACAATGTCCTCGTCGGGCAGGACGAGCATCGACGCGCCCGCTGCACTGATGGCGCCAACGATGAAGAGGCACGCCGCCCACGAGATGAGCCCAAGGTTCCCGCGGGTACCGGAGAAGATGGTAGACCATGTAATGGAGGCGCCGAAGAAGGAGATCCCGAGGAGGGCGGTGAGGTTTTTCCTGCCACACCAGTCAGTATTGGGGAGGGAATTTCAACTGTGGGTGACTTACATGTGTGAATCCGCAGAGCTGACGAGGGTATTCGGTGCATTGGGGCCGTGCGCATTGCGGGGTTCGTGACGCGGATTCCTGAGATCGGGGAGCGCTGAGCGTAGAGTATTGAGGTCGGACTGTGCCGTCGGTGCTGTCTCAGTGACAGGGGATTGTCGCCCCAATGCTTGGAGTTCCGTACCCGGAGCCCATTGAATATTCCGCGTGGCCTCAGGCGGTTCATCAACGAGTACCACTGGGCGGCTCGCCGCGCTACGCAAGGATGCAGACTCGCTATCGGCAGGCGAGCCAGGGATGCCACCGCGGAGCTAGGCAGGTGTCGCTGTAGGTACATATAATTCCAGAGAGTTAGAGACGCACCCGAAACTTTGCCTGCGCGGCCAAGGTCTGCTTCCGGGTGATCATCTCATTGACACATCTGAGCGCGAATTGGTGGGATTTTTCGATACTCTTCAGCTGGCGAGCAGCGGCGAGCCATAAGCGTATGACGGACAGGCTTTATGAGAAACCTCACCTGGTTAATTTGAGTTCCAAGCTCCGAGGAGGACCCAGCTGGCAATCCGGAGGATTCGTCGGCTCTTTTTGTTGTAGTCTGATCAGGGGCTCTAAGTCACCGCGTCGAATCCGAATTGTATACCTACCATGACACTGACGAGGTCAGGTTGGCAGTCCTGTATCAGGCTGTTTGCAAACATCGATCCCGCACATATTTCGTAGTCTGTCTGAGGAGAGGCGTCAACCATAGCCCGATGCACAACGAATTGCTCACTTCATGCTCTTGCAGCTCATGTATGCGCTCTACAATCCGAGAAAAGTCTCTTTCCTTGACAGATACCCGTTTCAAAGAAGATTCATGTGCCTGCAACGAGATCCACTTACCAGCCATTCGACACGCGAGCGCATTGCATCTCGCCCATCGACGGTAGTATGTGATGCCTCAGGGAACGTTTCTTGAAAGTAGTGCCACTTCATCGCCCAGCGCTTCGTGTAGGCGTCCAGCTCATCCGGGTCTATGTCTATATCCATGACGGTCTCTGGCCCCTTCAGCCATTTGCCGAACCTGGACCAAGAACGTGAGTTTCCTGCACCCTTGGACGAGCCTGCTGCCTACGAGACGTTACAATGGCAAGTCAATTCAGATGTTTATCGCACACGCACGGAGGACGATGGAAGTGGAGGCAGTTTGACCGGTTGCGCTCCCTAGTATAACATTTCGTCAGTTGAGCGGAAAAGCATTGACCGCAACGTTCACCGTATGGGGAAGCCACTCGACTGCGCCAGTATCAGTGAACATTGAGGTGGATTGAGCGAAAGCGCTGGCACTGACGAGATGTCAGCGTCTAACACTGAATTATTCTGGAAAGGACTATATTCAGCAGCGCGCCTATAGCGCATGTACTCCTCCTTCCAGTGAGCCGGTCAAGACTCGCTAGCCATTCTGAACCATGGACACCCTGATTGTTTTGTGGTGTGCTTTCTGGTTTGAACTCTGCCAGCAGTGCCCAGAAAGTTGATTGAGCCGGTCAAGACTCGCTAGCCGCAAGGTCGAAATTGCTTCGACGCAGACCGGAGGTTTTTTGATTCCCTTGAAAACTTCGGTGAGATTCGCTTGAGCCAGATCCAGAAACCCCGTTTTTTTTCTTCTTCTTCTTCTTCTTCTTTCTTTCACCCTTGTTTCGGGACTTCCTGTGTCGGAGCCGCATGAATCAGATGCCTTTACGCCGAGTCTTTTGGCTTGAGGTCGGCAATCGAGCGAGACTGGTCCGAGAAAAGTTGAGTTTTACTCTTGAACCCCGAGGAATTTGCAAGGCTGAGAGATGATCGATAATCCATGAAGGGTGCAAGCAAGGGTGCGTGCAAAGATCACGGTTCAACGCGCGGCCATCATTACATCGATATCGGCAGGTCGCAGATGACGTTGAACGCCAGAGGGAACAGTGTTTCGCCCGGACCCACTTTCAATACTGTATAGGTGGTTCCTCCTTTTTTAAGCCTTATTACTGTTAATTTTATGTATGTCTCTTGCGCGGGGGAGACAGGGAAGACCAGCTCTGAAGAACTCACAGCAGCCAAGTCCCATAGCGGGCACCAAATGCACTCTCCCATCTCATCAGGGACAGTCTCCGAGTCGCCTGGATTTACGGTGACTTTACTCTTGAGCGCATGGATGTAAAACGAGTCAGTTTATTCAACCATTCAATATGTAACCGCCGGATAGTCGGTGTATCCAATCCGCGGGTCCACGTCCACATCACCATACAGGTGCGGGACGGCGAGCATATTATTTATTCTCTTACCATGCCGAATGCGTTTCGCGAGGTCCGGATGCGTTAGCCAGGAGGTGCCGAAGAACACCCCGTCGACCTGCTCCCCGCCGACGAGCTGCTCCGCCTCTTCGGGCGTCACCCCGCCTACGACGAAGGTCTTCGCGTTCTTGATTAGCGGTGCGTACGTGGTGAGGAGATCGTGTGGGGTCCCGCGTTTCTTTCCTGCAGGGTTCGTAGGTTACGTGCGGTCAGTCTCATGTCATTCAGACGGTGGAAAACGCACACGCACCGTCGAGTACGAGGTCCATGTGCGGTATATATCGGAAAAGCGTGATGTATGACAGGTTCAACTGGTCCGCCTCACTGACAAAGTGGCTGAACGTCTCGATGGTTTCGTCCAAAGGCATCCCCATGTCGTTGAATCCCCCGGCTGTAAAGACAACTCGGTATCGGCAGCGATTTCAACATGGCATCTGCCCGCACATACCTGGACTGATCTTCAACGAAACGTTGGCCCCGAAGACCTCCACCAACGCCTTGAGGACTTCGAGGCCGAAGCGCGCGCGGTTTTCGCTGCTTCCGCCCCATTTATCTGTCCGGACGTTGGAGGTTGAGTCCAGGAATTGGTGCACCAGATACCCGGCGGCTGCGTGCACTGTGAGGGTACGTGTTCAAGTTGAACATAGTTAGGGAAAAGACGACATACGTACATTCTACCCCGTCGAACCCTGCTAATTTCGCGTTCTTTGCGGCGTTCTTGTATTCTGCGACGATGACAGATGGATCCGGGATTTCCGTGGGCTGCGAGTAGCAGGGAAAATTTGGGATTGGATTCGGTTGAGCAGAGAGCATGGCGGAGACGACAAACCATTCCGAAGTCGGGCGTTCCTGGGAGATAATGGAAGCAGCGACTACGACCGCGTGCTGGGATGGCGGAGGGGCCGTAGACGGGCTGTAGTGGACTCGCGTAAGTAAGAAGGACTGAGGCCTGAGTGACGGTAGTTCAGACTCGACTTACCGCGTCAGAGTCCCCATCTGCGTTGAGACGGCCAACTAGTAAAGTCCGAATTCAACTCGGGAGAAAGGAGTAATGTTCGTGGGTCCTTACCATGCCATAGCTGTTGTGTGGGTAGGTATGAATGCAAGTAAGTGTCAGAGGGGTAGGAAAGGGTGCAGCGTCCGAACCTGACAATAAATCTTACTTCCCGCCAAATGAACCACATTTGTGATCTTCCTCCAGCCCGCGACCTGTGCAGGGTTCCAAATCCCCGGCGCGCGGTCATACTGCGACCTACGAAGCAGGGAAGAATTTAAAATGAGCAGAGTTACCGATGCGGTAACGAACGTTTGCGGAGAAATGAACGTCGCCTCAGTGACGATGAGGCCCGCACCGCCGAGAGCGCGCTGGAGGTAATATTTCTTCATATGTTGCGTCGGCACGCGCGCTTGGTCCGCGCGATTCCTGGTCATCGCACTCATCCCTACGCAATCTTCTTCAATCCCCCGCCGCTGCACGTCGCCTGCACACTAGGAGTACACACCGATTCTGTTCGAAATAGTGATGTCGCCGACAGTGAGAGGAGTGAAGAGGATTCCGGCCATAACGCGCGTCCCGGAGGTGGGCTCCAGTTGTTAGTAGTGGTACCTATATGCTCAGGTGTCGCAGTATAGCCGTCGCCGGTCGGGATGTGGTGAAGGGAGAGGAGGACCAAAATGTGCTTCCGTTTAGCCGGAGATCATGTCAGGACACACAAATTAGCTCCGTTTATCCGGTTTGTCCGGTTCGCCGTGAATCGAACCTGATCCTGCCCGCAGGTGTATGAATGGATCTCTGAGGTTATGATACTAATAGAGGTGTAATACTTGTTTCACTCCCTGTAAAAATGGCGGAGAAGGCTTCAAATTTGGTTTTCAACTGAACTACTATTACGGATGGGTTGAAAAATATATCCGCATAGTACGATAGACGGTGAGGGGATTTGGCATTTCGGACATGGTTTATCCGGATGATTGAGGATATCGGCGGGAAAGGACTTGCTTGTGGGAATTTCTTCGGTGGTTCGAGTTCGTTCAAATCAGTTGTGCCAAAATAAGTAGTTTCTGAAAGAGTGGGTAATAGAAAAAACGGGCAAGGAAGTGGGAACTCGTGACACGGAGCGTTCGCTGGCGCACCAATTATAGCATCGTCCCACCACAACATGTCTCCCGTCGACAGCCCACCCGACGCTCTCACCCCCGAGCAGAAATCCGATTTCTTGAAGCACGGGTTCATCCACCTCCATCACTGCTTTTCGCGCGAGGCATCCGAGGAATTCACCGCCAACCTCTGGACTCGCCTCGGGATGTCGCGCACCAACAAATCCACCTGGCACACGGAGCGCATCAACATGCCCTCCCACACCACGGTCCCCATCGCGGACTTTGCGCCCCAAGCGTGGCGCGCAATCTGCGAGCTCGTCGGCGGGGAGGCACGCATCTCTGATACGACCAAGGTGTGGAATGACAGCTTCATCGCGAACCTCGGCGTGGAAGGACAAGGCGCGGTCGCGTTCAGGGAGCTGGACGGCTGGCATGTGGATGGTGATTTCTTCCATCACTTCCTCGACTCGCCCGAGCAGGCGCTGCTTGTTATCCCGATCTTCAGCGATATTGGGCTAGGCGGCGGCGGGACGGCGATCTGCACCGATGGTATTCGTGCCATTGCAAAACATTTGGTACGGACCAGGTTTTCCGTGCGGCGTAGATTCGAGGCTGATGCGGGGCAGTACGAGAATCCACAGGGGGTGACACCATGGATGTATGCCCGCGGGACGCCCGAGTCCACAGGTCCCGACCGACGGTCGTTCTTCTCCTCCATCGTTCGGAACCGAGACCTGGCGTCCGACGCGAGCTTCCACGAGATGACGGGCGAGGTCGGCGACGTGTACTTGCTGCACCCGTTCATGCTGCATTCGGCGACGAAGAATGCGACGCGCATTCCAAGGGTCATTACCAATCCACCCGTCGCACTCAAGGAACCGTTTATATTTGACCGCGATGGGAAGAGACAGTTTAGCCTCGTAGAGCAGAAGACACTTCGTGAGCTGGGACATCCTGAGGGCCTGGTAGGCTGGGAGATTGAGGGGGAAAGAGACGGGTTTGTACCGAGGAGGATCAGGATCCAAGAGGAGATGAAAGAGAGGGAGCGAGAGAGGCTCGAAAGGGAAGGCATCCAGGTTCAACTTGCGTAGAAATTTTGAGTAAGGAGCGCCTCGAGTTGACAGTGAACAGAATATTTCCGCCATTTCTTGTGCAAAAGTTACCACAGGATTACCCCGACTCTGCCACGACTGGAGTTGAGTCCAAGTCCGGCTTCAAGTTGAGTCCGGACTGTCCGGTGAGAAAAATGGAAACTTGTCAACATTGCAAGGCCTTGCAGGATTGGAGGTCCAACGCATACATCCAGAGTATTCCATCGGCAGGTTACCGCCAGTGCCATGACGCCGCACAATAGGTCCAGACTCTGACATGAGGACAAGAGAGTTGAAGCAGACAATGCGGCGATCAAAATTGATGTGATCGCGTGACGGTCACTAACCATTGTGACTCTCGCTTGAGCAACAATGGCCTGCAAGGTATCGACAATGGCTACCTGCGCTGGTATAAATGGATGGACTATGGAAGGATGTAACTCATCCCCTCGCCCTTCTCAGCGAGCAGAAAACCTTCTCGAACATCCTCCATAACGATAACGACTTCGAGTCTCTACCTGACTCTTCACGATGAGCTGTATGTTCCTCACTTTCCCCACTATTTCGCCCGAAATTTCTAACGAGATTCGATAGCATCCTCGTATATCAAGCGCCAGTCGCGCGCTATCCGCAAGAGCACTGTCCTCCCCGTCGGACTTTCCAGCATCTTGGAGGACTCGGAGGAGTCCAGCGGCGCAGAGAGCGCGACCGCGCCTTCAACGGACAGGAAAACGAAAAAGAACAGCATGAAAGCAAGGCGTCGTCTCGGCGTGTCCGACTTGTCGATTCCGCGCACATCACAGTTGTTCACCGCCGTCCAAGGCGACTCTGAATGGCGTCTCCGAGCGCGCAATGCACTCGCGGAAAACTCCAGTGACGAGGAGACGTTCGACTTCCCGCGCCCGCCGATGCCGAGCTTCGAATCCCCGACCTCGGAGCTGGGCGAATCCTCGAGTGGATCAGAGAGCGGAATGCCGACGACGCCGAGTCCTTCGCCTACGCTGGATGCGTTTTCTACGACCGAGCTGGGCCAGTGCGTTATCCGATGCAAGAGCATCAAGCCTCTGAGCGTCTCCAAGCGCTCCTCGTCTCCGGCTTCGTCTTCTTCGTCTGCGTCGCTTTCATCAGAGAGTGACGAAGAAGGTCAATGGGAGGACGACGAGTTCTACGCCGCCCACGCGAGCAACTTCATCACCCTCAGCCCGCCCCTTCCGCCATCCTTCCCCGCCTCCCCTTCCTCCACCTCCTTCTCGCTGTCTCCTTCCTCGGCTTCGATCCGATCCACATCTACCTCTTCCCTCGCGTCCTCGTCCTCAGCGGCCACACGTGCTGCGCACCGCGAATCCGCCGTCATCCCTGCGCCCGCGCCCTACCGATCCTCTGTGCGCCTCAACCGCCCCATAAGCATTCCCTCGCGCGCACCCCCGCCGCCGCCCATTATCACCTCCCACCACCACTCCCGCTCTTCGATCGTCCTACACACGCCCGACTCGGCGGAGACGCACGCGCGCCCGCTGCCCAAGACGCCTCTCCCGACGGACGCATGCAGCGGGGATTATACGGTCTTCGCACCCCTCTTGTCTGCGTCGCTGTCGCCCTCGCGTACGTCTTGCTTTTTCCGTTAATTCTGAATCCCAACTAATTTGATCTCGATCTCAGCTTCCTCGAGCTCTTCATCGCGTCTCGCAGCCCTGCTCTCACCTGCCCCACGATTCCCGCCTGAAGTTCAGGGTGTGCCCTCCGACATCGACGCCGACGCAGATTTCGACGGCGAGGAGGGCGAGTGGGAGGAATGCGACCTCGAGTTTGGCGGGGAGTACGAGGAGGTGCCCTTGTCGCCTGTGAGCGGCGCATCCGTCTCCCCCGCCCTAACCGGTCTTCGCATCGACAAGCCCGAGTTCGTGGAGGAAGAAGAGCAGCAAGAAACGCACGAAGACGGGCGGTGGACCTTCCCGCCCTCACCCCTCTCCCCCCCGCTCGTTTCCCCCAATGTCTCCGTCCGCTCGCGCGCTTCGCGTATGACGTCCTCCGGTGCGCCCGCTCTCCGCTCGCGCTGGTCCTCCTCGACGCTCTCCTCGATGCACTCGATCCACGCGCCGGTGTCCTCGCCGAAGACGTTCTCCTTTGCGCGGCGGTACTTGCCCAAGCCCGCGGCCTTCGCGCCGTCGGCGTGGGCGAGCGCCAAGTCCCCCGCAGCCGGCAAGAGCCCCAAGTCCCCTGCGGCGTCGTCCTACTACGCGCGCTTCAGCCCCGTCAAGGTCGGCAAGGGGAAGGGCAAGCGCGGACGCCTCACGGCCGCGGATGTGCGAGTGCAGCTTGCGATCTCCACCACGCCATCCTCCACCTCCACCTCGCCGTCCTCTGCAACAACATCCGCGCGGTCTCCGATGACACCTGCGACGCCGTACTCCGCCACCGCGCAGTGGGCCGCGTACCCCGCTTCCCCCGCGCCCGTCCACCGCGCACAGCAGCAGCGCTCCGCCTCAGCGTCCACTACCGCCTCGACCGCCTCCGGCGCCTCCATGTCGACGTCAAAGTCGTATGTTGGCGTCAGCGTCGGGTCCTCCATTGCCAATGCGGGGCTCGGCGTGCGCTTCAGCGGGGTCCCGCCGTCCGTCGCGACCAGCGGTGCGAGCGTGAGTCCGGCGCTGTACGCGGCATACACAACGCAGCGCTCACCGCGGCGGCGTGTATCTGATGCCTCCTCTGCGGCGTCGGTGTCGGCCTGGTCATTCTCTACCTCAGGCTCTGCTGTTGCCTCCCCTCTTTCACCCACGTACTCGTCCTCGTCCTCGTCGCCGACGGCACGCGGCTTGTCGCGCTCCTCGAGCACACGCACTGGTGGCTCGTCCTCGGGTTCTTCGGACTCGGGGCATAGCTCGAGCGCGTCGAGCATACTCAGCGGGTCGAGTGGAGCGAGTGGGCTGAGGAGAAAGCCAATCCCAGTGGAGATGTTTTTGCGGTGATTTGCATGCCCTTTCCGATTTCGATTCATCTTGTCACGAATTCTTTATTCTTTCGACTCCACTTACGACTACCTCCGCTCATGTTTTCTTCTTTGACGCAATTCCCTTTGAGCCGCCGCCGCAAAACGGCGCGCCATACATATCATACTATCATATCATATCATATCTTACGCCCACTAGAACGCCGCCGTATTTAATGTACCCATACGAACGAACGACACACACTGTAGCTAGTATATTTATGGCTGAATGAACTTGCAGTTTTCCTGACTTCTGAGTGCGGAAGGGCGCGTGGCTGTGCTGATGGCGCATCTGTGATATGTTCTCACGGTTGAGTTTAGTTCAACAGTTGCAACTGTTCGATCGAAGAAGGATTGCGGAGAGCCATCCTTCGTCTAAGTCTTTTCCAACTGCCAACCGCCTGGTGTGATTGTCTTGTCCTACATCGAAGGGCCTCTGAAGTACAGGTTTGTGGTGCCGTTAGTAAAGGTCTCTTTTCACACACGAGTGTAGAATATGGGGGGTGCGCTCCGGCCTAGTAATACTTTCACTTCTCAAACTCATCCAGGACCACAGCGGAGTTTATGAAGTCGGTCTTCTCCTCATGCCATTCTGCGCGCCCGAGAGTTAATTTCAAATTTGCAAATCCGTTGAGCAGAGCACTAACCGTCCGGAATCATGCTGGTGTTTGCGCGTTGTAAATAGAGAACTTGAGGCGCATTCACATCGTACGCCATCCACCCCGCTTCGGAAATAGTCAGCATGGAGAAGAAGGATGAGGAACACACAAACCTCCTGGATCCATGTCGTACACAAATTTGAGATAATAGTCCATCATCTGCTCAGCGAATGGGACCTCCGCGGCCGACGGCGCAGGGCCAAGGAGCAGTTGTAATTCCATGCCGTGCGATGCTGAGTGAGATATAAGCAGCGCCGAGCGCTACATCATAGCATTTCGTTTTCGTACCTCCGAGCACTGCAGCGTTTCCCGGGATGTACTCTGCAAAGTGATACCCAAATACCCGTTGCACCGGCGCGAGGGCAGCAAAGAAGAGTCGGCGCGGTGCAAGAAACATGGTGTCGGTGTACCATGACTCAACGCGGTCAAAGAGGGAGTCGCCCGTATTGAAAGGGGCGCCCAAGGAACTGTCGTTGGCGGGGAAGAGCGCAAGGATTTGGGCGAGGACTGGATCCGTCAGCGTGCTGTTGTCGATGACCGAGTGGCCGATGAAGTTCAGAAATGCGTCATCTTGCGCAGGGCCGTCGAGGTTGAGTCCGAGGACGGATGTGCTGAAGAGCGTGCCCTCGTTTACCTGGCATATCTTCAACGGAGGGCAGCGAGAGGAAGGAGTGAACACACATTAGTCCCGCCGATATAAGGAACACGCAAGAAGTTTCCGCTAGCGATTCTGGACGAAGCTCGTTCCGGGATGAGAGATCCCGCAGGTCCGACGGCAGGCTCCCAGAGCTGCGCATTCAGTGTTGTTGAAATCATCTCGTTGCTGATGTTCAGGAGGGTCTGGCAATGCGAATGAATCAGGTTCAATTCAGGTTGCCAGATGAGTCGCTTACTGCAAACGGAACGTTTTGTAAGCATGAAACGGAGGTCGAATCGGCAGGGCATCCTGTGGCAGTAAGTAGGCGGGCGAATGGCTTGCCCGGGAGATCATAGGTGCTAGCATTTGGCGAGTTTTTGCTAGGGGTACTCGAGTTTAAGCACCGGCTCTTCGTATATTACATGAAACTTACTATGGTCCCACAGAAGAGTCGGCGATCCCAGCACGAAACAAGGCTTCGCTCGCGGGGTACAAGATATGGGATTCGACACTCCCAGCTCCGGCAGACTGGACATGGTGAGCCTTCTTCCCACAGAAAGCAACACGGGAGAGTTACCTGGCCCCAAATGGTGACCTGCTCCCACATTAGCGATCGCAAGTTGCAGTGAAGGACAAGCAATTACCTTTGACGCATCGCCACCGAAGTTCCTCAAATTGCGCTGTAATAATTGCAACACAAGTCGCTGGTCTAGGAGTCCCGCATTCAGGTCTTCGGGCATCATGCTCGAGCTGGCTAGATATCCGAAAGTATTGAGGCGGTAGTTCCTGGTGTGAATTGGTGAAATTGAACCGTGGGAAAGAATGGTATATCGAACATGGAGACGAAGATGATGGGTTTTCCAATGGCGACGCTGCGCTGAATTATACCTGAATCACATGCATGTAAGGAAGACATAAAGGAAGGGAGGACGAATAGCTCACGGGTTGGATCGAAAGCAGGCGAAGAGCTTGAGCTGTTCGCAATTAGAAAGTTAGCCATGCATGTCGAGCCTGAGGGAAAAGAAGGCGTACAGTATCGTCCACGCGCCACCCTTGGAGACATAAATGCAGGGTTCAAAGGGATAGGCACCACTTACATGAATCCACACCAATACTGGGAGCGAAGCATTTGCGAGCGTTCCTTCCGGCCGCCAAACCTACGACACATTGAATGAGCCATTCACAGCAGGCAGACACATTAACGATGGAATACAGACATTGAAATACAAGCAGTCTTCTGCGACGGGTGCACCAAGTCCGGGGTTGGTGTTCGGGGGCTGTGGGCAGGCGTTTCCAAACGTCGAGGCGTCTTGAATACCGTTAAGTGCGCCCGCCGCGATTGGCACAGGTGCTTTGAACCGCAGCGGGCCTACAGGTGCCTGTGCGAACGGGATCCCGAACCACTTCTCGGTGCCGTTGCTGGACACGCCTCGGAAGGTGCCTATGTCCAGGGAGACATTCAAGGGTTGGCCACTGGCAGACGCCGGGAGCCCGTATGCGCCGCGGGAAATTTGCAGCAAAAGCGTGAAGGTGAAGAGAGAGTTGGGAGAGAAAACCATGGATCGTAGGATAACGCGAACGATTTCCAGCCCGCAGCTTTTGTTGGTTGCATCCCCGACATGGGCCGACGGTGGCTATTATTTACGAGTGCATAGTCTGTCAAGAGAAACTTGGCGGCTTTCCGGTTTGGGCCGTCGCGGTCCAAGAAAGCTGTGCGATGGCATCAATGCGAACTTTACACCAAACCAACCGCTCCGCTGCGCCGCCAAAAGGCTTCCGTTCGCATCCATGGGTGAAAGATGCTGCCTGGGCCTAGTGCTTAGGTGAACACAAATGATAGACGGTGCGCTGTGAGTACGGACAGTCTAACGGTGCTGGAGTCGGACTAGACCTCGACTCGAACAGTTCAAGCAGCGTCGGGCCTGCCTGTCTCAATCCTTTGCCACTTTGAATTGGAAGACGGTTTGTATTTAGCACAACAACGCCACCACAACCCTACGGGTCGGCGCCATGGTCATGTTGTCACGAGGGTCTCGTGAACCCACGATATAACTCCCTCGGCTCTCAGGCTCTCTCCGTTCCTCGTCTCGCCCTATGGCACAACTCGGGCCCATCGTCGGACTCTGCAGTCTCGTCCTCCTCTTGTCCATGCTTTATCTAAGGCGCAACCGCCGAGGAGTCCGACTTCCACCCGGGCCCCGAAAACTCCCCGTCATTGGGAACATGCTCGACATGCCCGCAGAATGCCAGTGGCAAGTCTACGCGCGCTGGGCCAGAGAATTCGGTTGGTATAGTATTGAACTGAACCTTCCACTGTCCACCTCGTCTCAACTTGTACCCTCTCAGGATCAGATATCATCCATTTGGATATCCCCCTAACGCGCACCTCAATAATCATCTTGTCGTCCCTGGAATCCGCCCAGGACCTGCTGGAAAAGCGATCGACGACTTATTCTGACAGGTGCGAGCTTCAAGTTATGCTGAATCGAATCCGATTAAACCCACACAACCCAGACCGATATTCCCAATGTTACACGGGCTGGTTGCAGGAGAGGATCGTTTCTTTGGTGAGTCTCAGCTCGTACATACCTACGGTGCCTTTACTGAACTGCCTCGCAGGCTTCGGAAAATACAGTAATTCACCCCCTCCTTCGACTTTTTTGCACTATTTGACTCAGTACACGTTAGACGATACCTGGTGAGCAATGCTCAAGTACCTTACCTCACACGGGACGCAAACCCACTTGGAATTGTTTCATTTTGAAGGCGCAGGCAGCGTCGACTCTTCCACCAAGCGGTCGCCGGTGCTGCGGGTCGCCGCTTCCACCCCCGCGCGCTGAAACACGCCCACGCTCTGCTCCGCCGCCTGCTCGAAGACCCCGCAGCCTACGCCGACCACATCGACTAGTTCGTATTCGTAGCTCCCTATGTTCCGCGGTTACTCAAGTTCAAGTTGAATTTACCACTCACTCACCTACAAAGCATCATAGACGCCAACGTGATATCAGTCGCGTACGGCGTCGAGGTCACCTCCCCGGCCGACCCCTGCGTGACCGCACCGAGCTCGGGCATGGACGCCGTCCGCGCCGCTCTCATCCCCGGGCGCTTTCTGGTCGTATGTACACAACAGTTCCTTCGAATTTGAGCCACTGCCCTTGACCTCTGATACTAATGAGCATTGAGTCAGGACACGCTCCCAATACTGCGATACCTCCCCGCGTGGATCCCCGGTGCGGGCTTCAAACGCCAGGCCGCGGGGTGGAAGCGCCAGGTCGAGGCGATGGTGGATGTCCCCTACGAGGCCGCGAAACACCTTGTTGTACGTGCTGTCGAATACCAACTCCGCTGCGCGTTGACTGATGATAATTATAATTTGTTTTCAACCAGTACTTGTCGGAGGAGAACGGTGAGGCGCCCCCGCCCTCGTTCGTCACGGACAACCTGCGTGAACTACTGCGCGAACACGGAGGCGGAGTGACTCACGCGCAAGAGGTGGACCTTAAGGACGTCGCGTCGACCATGTTCGGCGCCGGGTCGGATACAGTATGTCCATTACGCGTCTTGCCTTGCCTTAACTGCCTGCCACCTCTTTCTATAATTAATTACATGCAAACGCGATGAATGCTAACGCTAACACAGACTCGGTTCACACTCCGCTCCTTCATCCGCGGGATGCTGGAGAATCCGGAAGCGCAGAAGAGGGCACAGGCGGAGATCGACGCGGTCCTGGGCCCGGGGCGGCTTCCCGATTTCGCGGACGAGGCGCGCCTGCCGTGGGTCTCTGCCTGCGTCAAGGAGACGCTGCGGTGGTGGCCTGTTACTCCGCTCGGTGAGTTACCGTTTCATAATACTGGATTGAACAAATTCCACTCACTGTTGACTTGGGACTTGGGCCTTGCAGGGCTGCCGCGCGTCGTTCGGGGCGAAGATATCTATCGGGGGTATAGGATCCCCGATGGGTCGATTGTGTTTGCGAATATCTGGTGGGTCTCCCGTACATACTACATGCTCACCGTGGCTTTGCTGACAGAATTATCATAATCATACATAGGGCGATTCTCCATGACGAGGTATGTAGGCGTTGAGCGTCTACTTCTACGAAGTTCATAATCGCGCGAGTCGTGCATAACTGACATCGACTTTACCGAATGCAGACCGCGTATCCAGACCCAGAAGCGTTCAAACCCGAGCGCTTCCTGGATGAGGACGGGAAATTGAACCCGGCAGTGATGGATCCGCAGGCTGCGTTCGGGTTTGGGCGACGGTGCGTCTTCCGTCTTCCTTCCTTTCGTACCTACTTATCTATACTTACCCATGCGCCTGTTCTGTCACTCATCGAACCCGGTTGAATTAGGATTTGCGCGGGGAAAGACATGGCATGGAACACACTCTGGATCATAATCGCGTCGGTACTGGCGGCGTTTGACATCAGCAAGGCGGTCGATGAGGATGGGGAGGTGATTGAGCCGCCTCCGGGGCATCCTTCCGCGCTTGTCGAGTGAGTCTTGCTTGGGCCGTACTTACAATTGAGACAACTTACAGTGCGATAGCTTTCCGCTCCCGTTCAGGTGTTGCATCAAGCCCAGGTCACGGGCGGTGGAGGAACTTGTTCGGGCCACGGGGAATTTGTGACCCCCGCAGGGAAGGGAGGACGAGGACCCACTTCTTTTACTGAATTTGTATTAAGTACATAGGTTCTGCTGTGATATTCATGCTGGTGAAACCGTTTCTGCGCGTATTTGCAGGCGGCTCTTGCGGGAGTAATCGATAATGGTCGGTGGGTCTTCAAGTACTGTCTAGTCCGCTGGAATTGAACAACGCCGAGATGGCCGATGTATTTCGCACGGTTCGCTTTTGCCAACTTGAAAATGCATCGACAAGGCGGAATAAAACTGGGTCAAAGCGGTACACTGTAGCCAAGCCACCACAAGTAGTTCAGAATCCGTTTCGTCGAGGCTGCGCTCAACGGGCCCTGTCGCCAGAAGCACGTGCGAATGCGACACGGTACATGTGACCTGACACGTCGCGTTAATTGGATGACGACACGACTGACGCGCCGTTTTTTATCCCTTGGCGCTGCGTCCTCCACTCTGAACGACGACGACACGATGACATCGCCGGCGAAAGGAGCCCGGAAGCACGGTCGGATCTAGTTAGGACTTCGTATAAAAGAGAAACCTCAAAAGCATTCCAACTCAACCAACCCACCTCTCACACTCACCACTTTCAACTCATATCAAACATGTCTACTTCATCCGGCCCCGAGTACGCGAAATTCCCCTCATTTCCTTGCCATTTTGCTCATTTCTTCGACAGTAAGACCACCGGCCAGTTCCACAGCACCAAGGGCACGGTCGTCGAGACTATTGGAAACGTCACCGGCCTCCAGTCATGGCAAACCTCCGGCAAGGTTCGTTTTCCGTCTTACCACTCCGAGTTCATCATTTTTAACTTGTATCCCAGGAGGAGCACGCTGCTGGTGAAGCCGAGTACAAGGCTGCACAGGCCCAGGGCTACGTAGAGGGCACCGGCGACCGCCTTGAGGGGAAGAAGGACAGCATCGTCGGCTCGCTGACCGGCGACAAGTCCCAGCAGGCGCAGGGCAACTTGCAGAACGACAAGGGCCACGCCAAGCAGGAGATTAACAAGCCCACATGAGCAGTAACGAGCTCTGTAGTTTTATCATATTCCTAACACATATTTGTATCTCTACACAACAAAGTAAACCGGATTCATAACTTCTGAAACTCTCGTCTGAATGGGTGACTTTCCATAAGCATAAACAATGTTTTGCGGAATATCGAAGGGGTTCCAGAGGTGTCGGCATCTCGATTTAGTCCAAAAATCTATGCTGTTTGGGTCCATAAGCTGCGCCAATATATTATTCTAACCTGCTCTTTGCCCGCTCTTGAATAAATGTCGCGGTTGATTGGGCCCGTTGCTGGCAAACAACACGTCAAACGCGTCTCTCCCCTTCTTTCACGACACTCAACACATGGATCTCGACGCGTTTTCTGTCCACCAGCAGTTCGGGGAGATAGAAGAGGACGTGATGGAAGAAGAAATCCAACTGTTTGGACCACAATGGCAGTGATACTGGAGGGTTCCCGACTCGAGCTGGATTGAAGTGTCGAAATATAGTGTTGGAAGGCGCAGACTCAACCTGGGTAGATCCGGGAAGAGTACACCGGCTCCCACGGCGCCATGAGCGCCGCAAAGTGGGCGTGGCGGATGGCAGGAGGGACGTCGGACCAGCGATCAATGATGCCGAGCAGCCCCAATTTGACGAGGGACCGGCAAAGGATCCAAAACCGTCTATTCAAGCAGAAGAATATTTTGAAGAGGGGGGGGGGACCCTCTCTTCAGACTTAAATTGATTAAGCTCTACTCGAGGGTCAAAAGCCCGATATTCCAGATCTGAATCCGATGGGGTCCTGATGTCTGACCCGGCACTCGGCAAACCACCGAAAATATTCGAAAAACATTTTTTGATGCTTATGGAAAGTCACCCAATTGCAATGTTTCGTTGGTTGATTTCCCGAAGACTTTCGCTCGGAATGCAGAATCACTTGATCCTACCGGCGTTCAAGTTTGCTGCGTCTGACACTTGATCATGAGCGTTTTAGAGAGTATGACTTGAACTGGAATCTGTACACTGTCAAAATACAATTCGCTGTTTTCAACGTTCCCCCCTTCAATCGACGAGACACACCACCTTTCCCGCGGCAGAATTGGCTTCCATATACGCATGCGCATCTCCAACCTTCGCAATATCGAACACCTTGTCCACGCCAAGTTTTATTTCCCCACTGCCCACAGCATCAACGATCTTCTGCAAAGGCGCCGTGGATATGTCCACAGTTGCCGAGCCAAACATCGTCAGATGCTACGCCGTGTCAGTTGGACCCACTACAATGCAAGAACTCAAAACCCACCTTGCTCGGCGCAAGCCACACCATCGGGTCAAACTCCGCCTTCCACACCCCACTCAGCGAGCCAACGACGGCAATGACGCCGTCCGGCGCAAGCGCCGCACACGAATCCTCCAACACCGGTGGGCCCACGAGCTCCACCGCTTTATTCGCCCCGACGCCGCCCGTCAGTTTCTTCACCTCCGCACTCACGCCCGACCCCGTATCCAAAATGACGTGGTCCGCTCCGCTCCTCTGGACCGCAGCGATCTTGCTCTCCGCGCGCGTGGTGGAGATGACGGTCGCCGCGTTGAATAGACTCGATTTCGCGAGGGCGGCAAGGGCGAGACCGACGCTGCTGGTGCCGCCGTGGATGAAGAGGCTGTCGGTGGATTTGAGCTTGAGCGCGTTGTGCAGCGTTCCCCAAGCTGATCATCTTTTTTGAACAAAAGAATTGAACCGTGGGAAGGCTGCGGATGCGGCGTACCAGTCATGAAAGTCTCTGGTATGGCGGCGAAGGTGGCCCATTCAACGTTTTCGGGGAGCTTTATGGGTGGAGAGACGGATTTGTGAGGCACGAGGGTGTATTCGGCATAACCACCTGCAGAAATAAAGTTAATAATCGTCACGGTGCCGACGAAGAAAAGTCAACCAACCATCGAACTGCCGCCCCATGCCACCCTGAAGACATCCTAAGCACGAACGGAAGATGACTGGAAGCAACGCTCACCATTATAGCTGCTACGACGTCTCCCTCTTTCCACTTCCCACTCCCGCCGGCATCCTTCACGACTCCGACACATTCGATACCGAGAACACGAGGGAAGACGAGCCCGGGAGATTGACCCTGGCGCGTGTAGAGCTCAGAGCGATTCAGACCGAAGGCCTTGACGCGGATGAGGACATGTCCGGGCTTGGGCTGAGGGAGAGGGTGGGTGGTCGTGTAGACAAGCTGAGTGGGGGAAATGGGGACGTTTGGGCAGACTACTGCCCGCATAGTACGAGGAAGGGACATGGGGTGAGGACGGGTGAGAAGGACAGGATTTGCGGCTTTTGAAGGGATGAATTGCGTCGAGGGTTTCCCTGCGCAGTGGGATGCTGAGTTATAAATATCGACCCCGGATAATTTATCCGAGCGAGGCCAGTTTAACCGTGTGGAACTTTGGGGTTGCAAAGGCGCGCCTCGTCCATTCGAGACTGCTTGCCGTTGAAAGAATCCCATGGACCATGGCTTGAAAATGTTGTTGAAAATGTCAAAATGACCGAGCGGCGGCGAGGATCGCCCCATTGAAGGAAAGAACGCTGATCGTCAGGTCCCTCGCCGAGAATCTCTTTGCATCTCCAGGATGAGCGCGACCGAAGCTGTATTCGGTGCAGCCACTGACCCAGTCGGATTTTGAATTACCTCGACGACCGGTTTTGAACAGGTTGAACCGCGGTCACGTGAAGAATCTCAGTCCCAAGACACTGTCAGTAGACACGCGTCTCTGGTACGCGTCAGTCAAAAAATTGAATGATCGAATATGTTAAGTAGCTACTTGGGCGAGGTTCGTCGAAGAGTTCCAGTCGGATGGGAAAGCGGAAGCCGGGGTCAGGATGGATGGCCCGGGTCCATCGAGGTCTATCGACAGCTCTTGGCACCAAGGAAGGACCTGTCTGCCCATGTCCCGCCAAGGCCTGCGGCATCCATTCAGAGCCAGAACCCACAGAAGTCTGAATCCATACCTTGTTATAGCAAGTAAGTTCAATCGTCCCAAAGTAGCACGAGGTTGTTAGATAAAACAAGCATTGATCATGAAAGGCGGGACGATCTGCCAAGGGACCGAGGTAAGAGTGCATTGAAGTAAGTACTTACTTGCGGTTTCACGGACAGTTGCCCGTGTGAGAAGCAGTACGCGGACCGCGACATCGTTACTTCCGATTGAACACCTACTCTGCGTATTCAATTCAAGGTGTAACATCTCCGCAGCTCGGCCCGTCCTGAAACACTCATACGGAAACCGGAATGTTTGAACTGGATAATAAGATTGAATTCATTCCTCCTGATTGGACGAGGGGGAACGCCCTATGAATGGTAAATAAAGGGAGATGGATGGTAATCAAGTCGCAGCCGCCGACACATCCCGCCGTGTTTCTAAGCGCGTGCGTTTAGAACCCGAGCGCAGCCAACGTCTTGGTGAATCCCTCAGCGACATAGAACTGCGAGGCGTCGAGCATCCTGAAACCGAAAAAAAATGTTAGTTCGTATCTCAGTGTCGCAAGAACGCGATCCGTACATCCTGTGCACAAGCACGAGCGAGGCGGGCGAGGTGACGTTCAGCTGCAGCGTCGTCTTGGCGATGATGGGGTCGAGGGTGGCCACCAGCGTGGGGAAGCTCGGGACTTTGCCCTGAGCTTTAATGCCCGAGAGACTCGTCGACACCAGTCTACCGAATCCACTCAGATTCTGCTCAAGCGCAAGGGAGGAGGGAGGGCAGACTCACTGCATGACGTCGGAGTAGGTGATGCTGATGTCGTCGTTCGTCGGGGAGACGGTCGTGGAGCCGGAGCTGACGGCGGTGCTCGCGAGACTGGCGGTGGTCTTGTTGAAGGCGGTTTCGAGGTTGGTGAACTGGGTTCCGATCGTAGCGTCGCTCGCAGTCTGGTTGGCCATCAGGGTCACTGGATTCTGTTAGTATTCTCTCCACTGCAACTACAGTGAACGAGGCGCGACGCACAGATCGTAGGCCCGACGTGGTGCACGGTCTCATCGAGGGTGTCGATGGCCGAGATGATAGCAGCGTTGGTGTTGGTCGTTTGAGCACAGGCGACCGAGACGAGAGCGAGAGCGAAGAGACGACGGAGAGCGAACATGATGAGGAGATGAACGAGGGTCAAACGTTGCAACGGTTTTGAAAGCGAAACCGGTCTGAATAAAACATAGAATCGTGGGTACAAGAGATATTTCCATTTTGTCTGGAGATCCGGGTAGACGCTGTACAAGCAAATTAAGAGCGTCTATGTCCAATGAGAGAGAGCAAGAATCGCGTCGGGATATAGCCTCGGAGTCGGATGTGCAGTGGATTGCGGATGCATCAAGGCGTTTTCCCATGGGCGTGAGAGTCCAGCGAAGGCGGGAGAGGGCAAAGGGTGGATACCGCCGGACCAAGATGTCCGAGCAACATTCTCTCACTGTCGTGGTAGAAGTCATCTAATTTCCGTGTCCGCACTGGACAGAGGGTGATGCGAAGCGGTGTCTAAGACTTGAAGCGCACGATAGTCGGACAAGTTTGCGGAGCCGCAGGGAAACGCAGGGCGGCGAGGTGTCGGCGAGGTGTGCCTGGTTGGTTGAGATCAGCTCAGTGAGAGCGGTCCGGCCGAACGATAGGAGGTTCAATTCGATCGGAATATTGTGAGACAGTGAGCGCGCCAGGATTGGTGCAGCTGGCTTATGAGTACCATGTTCGTGGTACGAGTACATCGTGGACTTGAGGTAGGAGGATGTCAATGACATAAGCGCCTGATGTGCGGCAAAAAAAAATAGAGGTGTGTGGAAATATAAAACGAAGGAAAAATGCAGGAGTAAAGGACGATGATTACTCCGACGTTCTGTAGGCTGCCGCCGCCTCTGTACTAAGATACGAAGAAAAAGTGAAGAAGCACATTGCCGGAGTCGAACCGGCGCAAAAAGCTGCGACCGGTGGCTCGAACAAGGTACACAACTCAGTTGATGCCCTTCCAGTTTTGGCTGTGCTTTCCAGCGGCATGAACACCCACAACCAGACATGCCTCTCGCCTTTTACTAGAGGCATCAGTGTCGGGTGTTCAGCAACGTCGCATATGCCAATTTTTCAGCTCTCAGCTCGTTCTGAGTCATTGATTCCTTTCTTTTTCCCTATCATCACGCCGACCTCACCACGGTAAGTACTTGTGTGCTTTGTATTCTCTGCACTCAACTCAAGATGCCAAGGTTCATTATATTTTTTGTATTCTTACACTGCGTGTTTACACTTCACTTCGTTCGAATTTCTGTCGACAAGACCCTACGCCAGCGCTCATGTCGATCCCCAAGGCCAGAAGATGGGCACAGTCCTGCGAGATAAATTAGACGATGAGCGGGGCGGACAACCAAGAGCCCCACCTTTTATACTCCTGCCACTTCGGGTCCCCACCAAATTTCTTATCGCCAGCCTTCTCAAGCGGCGGGACACCGGATACCTGCACCCGCGTCAACAGCGCGTTCAAGAAAAGAACCGAAGCGCCGAAAGCAAGGTACATACATTGCGAACCAAGAACCACGTGAACATCGGGCTAGCAGCGGTGAGCGCAACCGTGCCGAGGGGAAAGTGGTAGGTCATCAGGGTGCCAGATGCGAGCGCCCAGATGCCCGTCCAGATGCCCACCTCGCCGACGTAGCTTCGAGACGCACAGCGCGTCAACACACGAGATAATTTTCTCAAGGGGAGAAAATCCTTACTTGGGGTGTCTCGAGATGGACCACAGCCCGCTCGTGATGAACTTCTCGTCGTGCTGCTTCGCGTCCTTGGCGCGTCTCCAGACGGTCTTTTGGCGGTCTGCGATGACTTCGAAAAGGAATGAGCCGGCGAAGAGGCCGAAGGCGGCGTAGTCCCGGATTCCGAGGGCGGGGTGAAGGCGTGCGGGGAGGGCGTTGACCATGTACACTGGGAGACCGACGAGGAGGACCCAGGTGGCTGGATTGAAGACATTGAAACATGCAAGGGCAATGTATGTCTGTTCAAGTACCTTGGGCCATCCAAAAATACGTAAAGCGCTGGGGACAGGGTGTTATTGGTAGGAGAACGGCTACGAATCCAGTACAAGGTACACACTTTGGGATCCTTTTTGACCTCGTCGAAGCGCGAGTCCCCGCCCGCCTTGATGGCGCAATAGATTCAAAGCAGATGAACAAAACGCTAGTGGAGCGCCACCCAGTGGAATGGCCAACGCACTGAAGCCAAGAAGCTCCCGAGCCGCACGCTCCAGATCCCCAGGGCAGCACTCAGAAGCAGTTGACGCGGCGCGAAGGACCAAATCGAGGGCAGCGGACCCGGGACCCCAGCGATGAACTTGCTCCTGAGGGCGGGATAGTACAGCGAGACGAAGGTGGTGGAGAGGAAGCCAGCGGCGCCGCCCAAGTCGTAGTACCGGTCCTCTTGGAGCGGGACGAAAACCGCTGCGAGCAGGATTTGAAGCGCATATGCCGAGGTCGTCGCAGGAATAAGGCGCGAGAATACCGCCATGGTCGTTCTGGTCAAGAGTCGTTACGCGCTAAATGACGCGAAGCGCGTTTGATGGCAAACACAAGAAAACATCGCAAATATTATATTGTCTAAGCCTCTCTATGCGGGTATGCGCGCGAGGCTGGGAAACATTTACGAGTACCTCAGTCATCTGAGAGGAGAAGAATCAGGCCAGTTTCTTTTCCGGTTGAAGGCGGGAGTCCCCCGGGGGTGTAATCAAGGCGTAAATACGCAGCGGTCGTATTGGAAGCCCCTACCAGCGACGGCGTGTAGTCGGTGGCGGCGCTAGGGCTGATCGGGAGACCGGTCTGGTTTCCCAGGAAGGCGAACCCGTACGTGACATAGTCCGTCCCGATCCATTCGAAAGTCTGGCTCGGCACGGGGTTGGCGGAAATGTCGGACCTGCGAAGAGTGGGCGTCAAAATTGGAGGGAGAGTGACCTGGAGGAAACATACACGCAGGGAAGGAGCGAGACTGTCGCATTGGCGGCCTCGAGCTCGGAGACGGTGAGGCAGAACGTTACGTTCCCCCTCAGGTCAGAAACTAGAGGACTGGCGGGCGGTTAATACTTATAACGGGATGTGTCGAGACCAGACTGCAGACTCACCCGAAAGTTGTCTGAGGGTACGAGTCGGGGTTCGCCTGCCCGCAAATCCACGCAGACAACGCATCGGGGTCATCCGACGCATGACTGACCACGCTGAGGATTGGGTTCCCTGCAGCGTCGAACGGTCCGCTGGAGTTGAATCCTAGGAAGGCCTGAGGGCCACTCTGGTCCGTTCCCGCTTGTGTCCCCCATCCCAATTGCTATGTGAATTCAGTCGTGAGACAAGTCATGCATGATATGAGATACTCACAGCACCTCCATCCTGGCATTCACGAAAGACAAACCCACAAGACTAGAGACAAAGAGCGTGCGGTGAATCGACGGCATTGGAAGGAGGAGAAGAAGTGAATAGGCTTCTCATAGAGCGAGAGCTTTATTTTAAGTCCGCGTTGCATACACAAGATGGCGCCTGATCGTCATGCGTTTCGTGGAGATAAGGCATGTGTTCATGTCCGCCATGGGCCATCGCAGGTAACAACACCGGATTTTTGACCGAAAGGACGCGCGAGAAGGAGTAGTTAACACGAGTTCTTGCGTCTTGAAGCCGCCGTAGACCTCGCCATTTAAAGATTTGGATCAAACGGGGGCCCGGCCCAGTGGTTGTGAGAGAACATAGTTTCCGGGCAGTATAATAGGCTGAGAAAGACTCGCGAATATTTGCTAGACGGCGAATGGCCACCAAGCCAGTAAAATCCGTTGTGGTTGTCCGTTTATTAGAGGTAATCGTGACAATTACCGTCACAATCGAAGCGGAGATTGAATTAAGCTGGTCGAATCCGCCATCGGCTTGGACAGCGAACGCGTACTTGCTCGTCTTCTGGCGCCAAACTATTCTGCGGTTTAAAGGGAGAATATATACGATTGGTCTTGGACCCACTTTACAGCCGCAACAGCCGCGCCGTACGCACCCGCACTCGTTCTTTCTAGTTTTACCAAATCCGAATGTTTATCCAGAAACGTGGTTCTCCGGGCTGACGGAGTTGTCCGGTGCAGTTGGAGGATAAAATTCGGAGCCGTCCGCCGTAACCGAGCGCATCAAGGGCTACCCTAGGCCGCCATCCCCAAGTATTAATATTATCGCATTTGGGAAGGCGCATTTAGTTGGACCAGTATGGATAACAACCTTTATCAGCCTCTCTCGTATGCCTTGCACCCGCCCACCTCTACCACCCCCAAACCAAGCGGGTCGGCGCCGCCGCCGACTGCTCACCCGCGGGAAGAGGAGGAGGACGATGGTGAAGACGAAATCGTCGTCGTAGATCATTTAAACCCGAACGATCACACGAATGCCGCCGCATCTACGAGCAAGTCAGTCGACGCGTCGGTACTGGCGAAATCACGTACTAATATCCACGCAGGGGCGTCGCTCCATTGCAGTTCCTTCAAGAGCCTGATCCTGGAGGAAAACGTCGTCCAGGACGCCCCAAAGGATCTAAAAACAGGAAATTGTCACCCCCAGAATCCACTCCAGCCAGGAACGAGAGTCTTCCTTCTTCCCATCCTGCGGGGACGGAAACCGCGCCACCACATCTATCCGAGGTATCTTCACAGAACCAGCAGGTAAGATTTGGGTGTTCCTACAATTTCGGAGCATTTATCTCTCTCTCTTGCGGCTTCCTAGTATTACGAATTTCAATGGCGAGTGCTGAACCTCTGCGCCGAGTTTTATGGAGCTGCAGAAGAGCTGGTGGTAGGTCTCGTTCCTCGTTCTCATCAAGGCCTGTCGTCGTCTAACGCTCACCAGAAAAATGCACCTCCATTAGTCGTCGCCCAATGTTACCAATCGGGTCCAGGCATTAACGTCGACCCTCTTATGATGCTCAGGGAGGCAAAACGCATCTGTGATGACCTCGTAAGCAAGCTAAGCTTTGAATACATATCCACATCTCACCCCGTTTGTCCTAGCTCGCAAATCCTTCTCAATTAATTCTTCACCCGCCTCCACCGCTATACCCCGTAGTCCCTACATTTTATCATCCACAGCCGACGACCACCTTCGCCCCTCCTTCGCCGCCCAAGCCATCTGCGTCACCGCCGAAATTACCCCCCACTCTCGTTCCCGCTCCCGCTCCTGTCCAAGCCCCAGCGCCGACCCCAACGCCCACGAACGCTCCTCCCCCGCCTCCTTCGACAGTAATTACAAATCCAAGCTCATTC
Organism: Mycena filopes; assembly: GCA_029281495.1. NCBI lineage: Eukaryota > Fungi > Basidiomycota > Agaricomycetes > Agaricales > Mycenaceae > Mycena > Mycena filopes. The sequence continues at coordinate 317,753 of JARIHR010000005.1, read as the reverse complement.
GTCGTATCACTCGGGACACAATCGTCATATCCATATGCCGGTTATGGTGCTCCTCCCGCGCAACACGCAGGCCCATATTACGCTCCGTACGGATACGCCCCGGGGTATTATACTCCTCAGATGCAGCAGCCGCCACCGCAATCACAACCCTCACAGCCCGCCCCAAAACCACCACCACCGCAAGCCTCGACATCTTCCGCCAAACCTCTTCCTCCAGCCGCAGCAGCGGCTGGGAATGGCGGGACCCAGGGCCCATGGTCAGAGGATGAAGTCGAGCGGCTGAAGAAACTTGCGGAGGATAGCAGGGCTTCGAGCGCCTCGAAGGAGATTGAGTGGGATTGGGTGGTGAGCGAGTATGGTCAGGGACGCACGAGGTTGGTGTTTTTGTCAGGCACCATCCTACTACGCACTGAGTAAGTCTTGGAAATCAGGCATCAGATTCTCTTGAAAGCGACAAACATCGGCCTGAAGGAGAGCAAAGGAAAGGGGACCAAACGACGGCGAGAAGCAGACGACTCGGGCGCGTCGGCCAGTCCTGCTGCTCCGCCCAACCCCGCCACCCACAACTCCAAGATGCCGCCATCGACGTCGACGCCGAGTAACACCACAGGCTCACCGGCCATGAGCCACGCGACCCCGACGCCCATCGCATCTCCCGCAATGCACACCCTCCAGCGCCCTCCCAGCGCCAACCGCCCTCCGCAGGCGAAGTCCAATCCGACAGCAGGCACGGCGAGCGGGCTCCCGTGGCCCATGCCCACGGTCGCCGCCGCGAATGTGTCGCCTGTGCTCTCACCGTCGACTCAAGGGGAGCAGCGGACAAGCTACTACCGCCCGCGCCCTGCGCAGCAGGCGGATACGAACGCTCGGGCTGGCACCCACCCATTTAATATGTACAATGGACCACCGCCGAACAGCGGCTCGTCGTAGCTATAGACATTTCGACTGGCCTTTTATATCGCGCTGTTTTTGGATCTCGTAGTGCTCTCTTGGTAAAGCTGTCATACACACTCCTGTAAAACATGTACCCCCGCCCGACGCATACATACTTGTACTAACTTGCAATTGATTTCGGGCGACATATTCGTTACTCCATTGACCGGGCTCGGGTCCCTGTCACTCATTCATCGCAGCCGCCGACTCGTGCGAGTTCTCTTTTGAGCTTCGACTCCGAAAGCAAAAGTTGACAAGCCTGCCTGATCCTCCAGGGTCTTCTGCGAGCGGCAAAAATGGGCGGGTGTATCGATTTCCCCGCGTCCTGCGTGGATTTGACGGGAATCTTGGTCGTTCTCCACGTTGCCGGGAGGGGAGTGACTGAAGTCGAAACGAGTGAGGTGTGGAGGACAGTCGTAAATACACGTAGATTGCCGATTAGTGAGTCGTAAGTAAGATACAAAAATCGTGTCGTTCATGCTCCGCCTGCCATCTCTATGTTCTTCCCCTTGACACTCTTCCACTCCGTAAGCGTAGACCCAACGAGGGATAATGCACCCATGGCTATCGAAACGTAGAACGCGTTAACCAGCGCTGTATTGTACACCTCGAGCACGGCGGGGAGGTACTGCGGGTCGATAGCGTTCTTGAGACTCGTCGCGCCGGACGAAATGACCAGCATCGGCGAGACGCCGGGGACCTTCGCGACGAGACCAGATATGAGCTTGTTCTGGAACACGTTTTGCCCGACGGAGATGAAGAGGGCGCCGCCGAGTGTTTGGACGAACATGACGATAGAGGTGCCAATGGGGACGTCCGCGAGGTCGAGGGCGGTCTGCGCGACGAGGAGGGGGCCCTGCATACCGGCCCCGACGCCGAGGCCGAATACAACTTGATATCCTATCCAGTGGGCGTGGCCCGTGTTGGTCTTGAGTGTCGAGAGCAGGCCGGCTCCGACGGCCATAAGGACTGAGGAAAGTAACATGAAGGGGACGTAGTAACCAAACTGGCTGATGAGTATTCCCGCCAACATGGACCCAATGACGAGGGCGAGAATCATCGGAAGGTTGTCAATCCCGCTCTTGACCTAGATTTCATAGAATTTAGATGTCTTTCGTTCGTATTTTAAAAAGGTCTTACCGCCGATACGCCTTTGATCGCTTGGAACCATATGCTGGAAACAAAGGGTCAGTGAGAGGCCAATCTTGGGAAGCGAAGGACGACTCACGGCAGGTAAAAGACCAGGATGAAGAACGAGGAACCAAGACACAATGAAAAGATCGAAGCTGCCCATATGCTGCGCTTCTTGAAAATTCGCGGGGGGACGGTCGCGTCTTCCTGCGCGAGTGTTAGAAACGGGGTGAGAAAGGATGGTGGGATATCAAACCTGTTTCCAGATTTGCACCGCGATGAAGGCCGCGATGAGGCAGCCGAAGACGACAAAGAGAGCAATGATGCGGCCGTTATTCCAGGCGTATTTCGATCCACCCCATTGAAGCGCGAGGAGCAGACTGATGATGGCGGGAATAAAGAGCACTGAGCCTGTTGGTAAGTGAGATAAGGATACAGCTGGCACCCTTTCAACAATGCACTGGCCTATTGGATCAAATCGAGTGATGCGCTCGCGGAGAGTGGTATTTGATGGCGGGTGGTCGGCGCTCTTTGGCATCTTGAAAAACACCAACATTACGATTATCGTAACAGCCCCAAGTGGCAAATTCAGGTAGAAACTTTTGAGGGTTTTTGAAAAGACGAAGAACGAATTGAAAACATGCGCTTACCACCTGGTTTGGGAAAGATTAGCGAAAGCGGAGAAGTTTCGAGCCTCCACTCACCAACGCCACGTGACTTTGTCGGTGAAAGTGCCCCCGAGCAGGGGACCAGCCACAGAGGCAATGCCATACATGCCTGAATTTTGTGGATTTGTTGGGAATTATTCCGATTTTTTAGGGTGGGGTGATGATGGCAAGGAGGGAGACAGCGAGATAAGTCAGTTCAGATCAAGTCGGACGGGCAAGCAACGTACCCCCGATCATTCCCGTGTAAATAGGGCGCTTCTGCAATGGGACGGCATGGGCTGCGCAAAGAGTTCAGGTGTAAAGAATAAATTGAATCAATAGAAATATATTGACCAATAATGATGAGCTGCGAGGATGCATGGGTCAGAGTCTGAACGAGGACAGTTAGAGGGTTTGGGGACACGTACGGCGCCGGTGAAGATGCCTGCACTACCCAATCCTGCAATTGCTCGTCCGATGATGAGAGCGATCGAGTTGGGCGCGGCTCCGCACACTGCCGACCCGATCTCAAACAAGAAGATAGCCGTGAGGTAAACCTAACAGCGGTTTGAATGAAGACAGAAGCAGAGCAAAGGACAAGGAGCTCACCCATTTGATCGGAAGGAACGTATAAAATTTCCCGAAAAGCAATTGGGTTGATGCAGTCGCCTGGTCCAAATGGGTGTTGAGTAAAAAGGTCCACATCAAATCGGAGGAACGTACAAGGAGGTAACTTGAAAGAGTATTAGAATGGGGTTGTGCAGCACTGCAACACCAAAGGTACATGAACTTACGAGCTACCATACTACAAAGGACGATGAGCTGGTCGTTTTAACGCGTCTGAATATGTAGGACGATAACTTACCCAACCGACATCATCGAGGGAGTGGAACTCGTCCGTAATTTTGGGAATTGCCGTCGCGATGATAGTATTATCCAGTGCCAGGAGGAACACAGACATGCAGAGAGCCAAGCTCAAGAGTCCAAGTTTGATGCCGTGAGGATAGTCGTCCTCGTTCGTATTCACACCACCATCCTCTTTGCCCGCAGCCTCTTTCTCGTTCGAGACCTTCTCTTTTTCGGTGGAGGCGCGAGGCAGAGAGTGGGAGGACCCGTTGAGCGTGGCGCCTTCGTTGGACATTGCGAAAGAACAGGGAGATCCTTGCGCAGAACGGGAGCCACCAACGTCAGTTTTGTAGCAGGCGCTTGCGGTGTCCAGAGGCCCGCTTAGTCAACCGAATGACCATTTGCAGAGATTCTCATCATTGCGCCGAAGAAACGCGTCGCAACACTGTCGCAACTGTTCAGCAACCGTTCGCGACAAGCTTGGCAATTTCTCGCATCCTATCCTGGGACCCAGGTTCTCAATCTATTCGAGGCGAATTTTGAGGCTGAACCACTGGTGCAACTCCTCGCATTCAGCCTGTGGGATGATCACACGCCTTCCTTCAATACTGCGCGTCCAGGGCAATCGGCAGTTTGTCTTTCCGTGTTCTCCATGTCAAGATGGCTCGCGCAGTAAGCGACAAGCATCTTGGACGCCGAAATTAGCTGCGGTGAGGTACGTATACCAATGGATCGCATCTGTGCAATATTAATTGCCAGAATCTCTTGTCACATCATCGGAGAGGGAAGAACGCGGGCCTAGTTGCCCGGTCGCAGAGACGCGACCAGAGCCGGCATTCACTGCGGCGGCTGGCTAGACGGCGGGGCTGGGCGGGGTTTGGCGACGATGATTGGCGTTTTTTTGGCGAAGCGGTTGTTGATCAAACGGCGAAACTGAGGGTCGAACCGGGATACAGCGGAGTGAACCGGGTGTCAGGAGGATCAATATTTAACGTTCAGCAGCAGAGGACTATATTGGCCGCAAAACGAGGCGATAGTGAGCGCCAGGTTATGGAATATCGAGACACTCACAATGTTGCTATTACAAGGTAATAATGGATGTTTGAAAACGATGTACCTCTAAACCTCAAGATACTTAATCCACCCAAGATCTCCGCATCCTAACGATATCCGAGGAAGATGGGAATAATTTCTCGCACTGTGGGACGGGTAGCGCTGGCCGAAAAATCAGCAAGGGGGAGTGGTGAGTGGTGAGCTAGCAAGACGCACTGTCTGCTGAGCAGGCGACCAGCGTGGTGTTTTACTCGAGCCAGGCCAAGGGTGTGAGTTCTCAAAGATGGTAATTTGATCACTGCACCGTTATTCAGGTGTCTCGTCGATCGACTCTCCTCGATACCACCAAAAACTCTATGCTTGCCAGTTCCGACGGTGAAAATGAGCGTCACGCCTTCCGGCGGCCTCGTAGTTTGACTTTCGGCTGCTTGCTCTTGGACATCAGGCGCTGCCTCTCGCGATTTGCTCGGTGACTCTGCGCAACGCGACTCAGCCTGAACCCACCGATTGCGGCGGCCTTGATCCATGGCCACATCAACTCTCCAACCCAAGCAATGAGGGGAGCCCAACCTGAAAGTCGTCAGAATCAGCGCCATTAGGGAACATGCCACTGACCGCGCCGAAGATATATCGCCGCAACGAGGGCGAGAAAACCATGACCGGTCTGAGAATGACTGGCAAGTCTTGCTTCTGCGCCGACGGGCCGCAGGATTCTGACGTGTTCGTTCAGACGGAACATCGTGCCCAGGTGCGCCAACAGCACGTCATCCGTACACTCCAGCGCAATATCGTTGAGAACGTCTGACTGGACACCGGGTAACCGGTCAAAGGCAACAGTGGCCAGTGCGAGTCGCCAGAGAATGTCGCCGAGCGCGCGATACCGTTCGTTACCTACGACGGAATCTCCAAAGTGAAGATGACAAAAGTGGTTGGTGAGGGCGTCCGTCAAGACTTGCGCATCACCGGGCAGAAAAGCGGGCGGGAAAGGGGGGTAAGACGAGGGAAACTCAACGGTGCACGCGGTGATCTGTGGTATAATGAAGGATCTCGCAGTGTCGCGTGGTGGAAATCCGACATGGGCGGGACCAAACGCGGCGAGCGCGCCGACATTCGGCCCATTTGGATGCGGCGCCGCCCCTTGGGAGCGCAGATAGCGCAGAAACGAATCATAGCCATTCTTTATCTGCGCAGGGAGAGTTCCCGTCGGTCGCCTCCGGCAATGCTCAGCAACCCAAGGGTCGAATAACTTGACCAGCCACTCGAGGGTCGGCACCAAACCTGTGCAAGGCTCAAATCACGGACGAGTTGGTAATACTCAGTAGACCGACCGCAATCGAGCGCGACGGCTGCGACAAAAGCCTCGAAAACATCGCACATTGTGGCAATCCCCGGGTTCACACTGCCCACCGCGGGGTTGGGATCTCGGTCGTGGAGTTGCAAACCATATAACAGGGTGAGATGCGCAAGCTGGGTTCCGCTTCGTAACTCTTCGGATATTGTCTAGGCGTGGTTAATAAAGGGGGAGGGAGGAAGATGGAAGTGCCTCACGGCAGGCGGTATCACGTTGTAATCCACCAAAAACCAGTGCGTCGAAAGAGCGATTGCGGCGGCGACAATAATGTCCCCAAGCCACTCCAAACGCTTGTTGCGCAAAAAATTGAATGCAAGGGCGACCAAGGCCCCGCTTTTGAGTTTGGGCACCGGCGGGGGGTAGGGATGCGGAAACGGGGGTACCATAGTCAGTGGACACCAGGTTCCCCCTGGCTGGCCCTTATCCAGTTGAGTGAGGAGTACAACTGGGTCGGCGGTGAGGGGGAAGCGGCGCCGAGTGCTGATTGGAGTTCTTAGTACGGGATCCACACCCACCCCCAGAGTCTGAATGACGGTCAGCATCGACCATCGCCCGCTGTTTGTACTTGTCTCATGCCCACCCCATTGACCTGGGACGTTTGGACGCGTTGGAGGCATGAAACAACGTGTTAGGCAGAATTCTATGTCGGGTGTGTAACCTCTTGTGCCATGTTCAGTTTCTAGAAAATAATCTCACTGCAACAGCCAAATCGCAGCTATCCGACCGCAAACAAGCCGCAAACGGTTGATTGTCCGAGAATTGGGCAAGAAAGTCCTGGTGGATCCAATTCTTCCGCAACATCCTGGGACAACCTTACAAATCATGGTGAGAGCCCAGATTCACGTTGGACCGAACCTCGACGCGTGAATTTAACGCGTTATTTGGTTAAGCATTATCCATCAAGTGATGGCTCTCTGAGATAAGATAGGCCTCATCACCTTCTTAACTAGATCTCGACGTCCAAGGCGAGATCGGAAAATTCGCTGTGAGTGTCTCTTTATAATTATCTTGGGCATCCTCCAGAATATTCCTGAGGATTTTAGGCGAAAGTTGAAAGACGAGAAGCTTTCTTGCTGGCGCGATCAATATTTTCTAAGCGAGCCATCAAAATGGCGAAAATACTATCTCATCTCTCAGGCCGCAACCTTAGTTCATGACATTATTTGTGGGGGTAGGGAGAAAATGGCTTTTTTTGAAACGTCAGAGTCGGACAGACATCGGTCGATTATGAGGATGCCTATTTTAGGGGCGCTAACAGCGCTCTGAGTGCGTGATCGCGAAACGAACCTTCAAGCAGTGGCATCATCATGATACCTCTTGGTGAATCGGGAACAGGAACTAGACTGGGGCGAATTTCATGGATTGAAAAGAACTGGGGCGCTCACTGCAGCAAGTATGAAGGAAGAAGCACAGGGGTCGAAAGAGCGGATATACTGTATCATTTCGACCAAAGGTTCAGGTGTCACCCGTCACCATGATTGTTCACTGAATAAGGTGTTCATTGATCGGCAATCAGCAGAAATTACCATATACGGACGTCCGGCAAGTGCCGGAGAGATTCTTTTGCTGTTTTTCAGCCTAATCGGGCCACAAAAGTCGTTTGTCACTGTCACCCAGGCCAAAATTGTTCAGTTCACGGGTGCCCGTCACCCGTCACCTGAACCTTTGGTCGAAATGATACAGTATGAGAGATGGGAGTCGACTAACCAATCGTTCACCAGCTGAAAACCGAGCGCCGGCTCAGTCGACGCCCCCCCAACTTGAACTGATTTGGCTTGATTATAACTTATGTATATTTTCTTGGGCATTAATCAAGTTTACAGCACTGAACAGACCGACCCGCGTGAAGGAGGGCCGACTAACCAGCGGTTGACCGGTCGCCAGGAGCCTTGTTACCCTGCATAAGTCCTTTAGCGCGGCTTCAGCTCGGTCCCAGCGCGGATTTGCCATCGGACTCGTCGAGTAGATCGGATCCCCGCCTCAGGATATCATACCCTCTATCTAACTCTCTTGTGCGCGAGAGTTTGCGTCGGTTCTGGATTCCGTCTGCCCTAGGGAGGCTAAATTGGACCTTGTTCAAGCCGCCTGCTGTTCTTGTGGCAGCGGCCATCTTGCGCAATGTTGACTGATGTCCAGGTTCCCAGACGGAGACTAGATCGATTTCCTTGAATAGCCCTGAACCTTTGTCCGAGTCGGGGTATTCCTTTATGTGGAGCTTGCCAAAGTTCCCGCGGAGGCTTTCTTCTCGTGAATGCGGAAGGTCTACTGCATTTCCCTTGGGTTGTACAGAGCACATACTGACTAGGGGTTGCCTCCAGGGTTGAGATCGGAACTTTGTTCGCCATTGACGTTCGTGGTGGACCTAAACTGCATCCTGATAGATATGACTCGAGATCTTCGAGGTTGCTCATTCTTCACGATCCGAGCCCGGCACGATTAACGGCGTTCGTTCGAGCAAAGGTATCGGTTTGGAGCTTGACGCCTCCAGGTAAGTATCCAGTGGCTCTTCCAGCCTGGCAGGTTGTCATTGGGCGATCATTTCACTGGCAGGGCATGTCGGGTTTCATTATAATAGAGTCGCGTATATGCCCATAATGCCCCGTTACCATGCCTGTAGGGCGTGAGCGACGACAACCCGCTTCTGTCTAGCTTGAGCCTTTGGGGTCATAGCCAGTCATGTATCGGATATTCGCAGGATAATATGTCGAGATGGCGGGAGGGACGAAGTGTCTGCCGATCAGATGAACAGACATGGGCGCTCGCTAAAATTGGATAGCCTCGAGGCGAGGGGTATATTTCTTCTTCCTTTGCTACCGCCATGCCCCGCGAAAACAGCCTGAGCGACTCGGATGGCCGCTCCCTGACCCCCGACATGGAGGAGCCCGCAGGACCTCCGCCTGCGTCCCCAACGTATGCGTCGGCGCCGTCACCCTCGAAGCACACCGAGCGGACACGGGTCACCTCCGCCGCGTCGAGAGCGTCAAGGCCGTCAAGGCCGTCAGCGGCGGGGTCTCGTCCCGCTCACACTGGTGCGCCCACCATGGCCCCAATCCACCGATTCCGCCACACCGTGCGGAAGGTGATGGCCATGCACCGTAGCACCAATGTTATAACTGGTCGCGGGGTGGGCGCCGAACCCGGTGTCGACCCCCGTCGTGCGTCGGCGGACGCACAATTCGGGGGCATCAAGCAGGACTGCGTTATCGAGGTCGCCGACTATTCAGTGGTTCGCAGCAGTTTTGGGCGCATGACGAACCGTGAATTCGTCAACTTTATGAACGACCCAGACGCCAGTGAACGGGAATCATGGGTCAGGGTGCGATGGATCAACATTGGCGGGATGAGCTGGGATGTGATCAAGGCTGTATCCATAAAATACGGTCAGCGGACATTTTATTTCAAGGCTAATATCGCGTCTAAAGGCATGCAGATTTACATCCGCTCGCCCTCGAGGATGTATTCCATACGCGTAGTCAAACGCGCTCGAAGGCGGATTATTATGTCGGTTTCTCTTTTCTTGTCTCCCAACTTATTCACAATGTCTCATGCGCACAGACTCGGCATCTCTTCCTCCGCATGCTCTGCCACGAACTCGGCGATTCCGATGAGCCTGGGTCGTCCTCGTTTGCCCAGGGCTCAACCCTCACCGAGCTCCCGCGGTCCGACTCGCCCACTCCCTTCACTGACGACGACGACGAGATGGAGATGCGTGAGATGGGCAAGGGTGAATTCGGCGATGATGAGAAGACTCTCCGGGGCACCACGACGCGCCGGAAGGGCCCCATCTTGCCCACCACCCGCCCCGGTGTGGGCTCGACCCGCCGTGATACAACCCGTCGCGATACCGGCGGTCCCCGCTCCCGTCTGACTGAGCTCGCCGCTTTGCGTGACAACGCCGCCGCTCAGAACAAGAACCGCCGCATAGAAGACGCCGCGATTCAGGCGCTCAAGAGCGGCGAGCGCGTGAACGTCAAGGTCTCCCCCATGTTTATCTTCCTCTTTAGAGACGGTGTGTGCTTGCACGTTCCATCGATTCATGATGCTCATTTTTGGAACAGGCACCGTCATCTCCATGCACTCGACGCCGAACCTCGAGCTAACGCAGCCGATCACGCGGCGGCTGCGCCAGCGCGACACCGGCCTGCGCACCTCCGCCGACGCGTCGCTCCTCGTTCAGAGTCTACTTGATCTCCTCGTCGACAAGGCGCTCGAGGTCATCGACGCGTACCACGTCAAGATCAAAAAGTTCGAGCGGGAGATTCTGCTCAAGCCAGAGATCACGACTGTGCGCAACCTGCACATCCTCTCCGGTGATTTGATACTGCACAAGCGCACGCTTGAGCCGATCCGGACTGTCATCTATGGGCTGCGGCGTTATGATGTCGACCGGGCGCAGGCGCTGATTGACACGACGGCGGAGGGGAACGAGAACGTCAAGGCGGTGGGATTCATGAGCCACAAGAGCAAGATTTATCTCGTGCGTGTTTCTCTCTCCTCTTTGCCGTGGCGATGTCATTGACAGCGCACTAGGCTGATGTGTTCGACCACATGGAGTACATTCTCACCAGTCTCGAGATGTTCGCGGGCATCGGCGAGAATCTCATCAACTACACGTTCAATGTGCGTTCGCCCTTCCTCTAGGGTACACCCATCCTGATGATTCCCAGATGGCGTCGTACGAGATGAACGAGGTGATGCGACGGCTCACGCTTGCGACGATCATCTTCCTCCCTCTTACACTGCTCACCGGGTACTTTGGAATGAACTTTGACCGCATGTGGAGTGTCAGGAACCACTCGGACCTCGTGTACGTGCTCCCCTCCCGTCCCGTCCCTATGTGCGCCTGCACTCACACTCGCCCAGCTTCTGGATCATCGCGCTGCCCGTTATGGCCATCGTCCTCCCCGTCTTCGTCATTCCCGACATCAAGCGGATGATCCACTACGTCCAGAAGAAAATGCTCACGAAGAGGGCGGTCAAGGTGCGTTTACGCTCGATCCTTCCCTGCTGTAGCTCATTTGTGCGGTACAGTCTATCAAGACGGCATGAGCGGTGCAAGAGCTCGGTCTCTGCACATATCATACTTATCGACATTCGCACCACCTTAAACTGACCGTCCGTCCCTCCTTACTTACGAAGAACACAACGCTACCGATACCACACTCCTATTATCTATGGAATATTCTCTGGATGCAGTCGCTACGCTCAATGAATCTATGTTCGCTGTGATTTTTGAACGGCAATCTTATCATTTCTAGAAGGGACGTCTATCGAGGCGATGGCTATAAGATACATCTATCGCGAAGTAAGGATACAGGAGATCATCCTCGCCGCCTCCCAGGCCCCGATCGCCTTCTGCCACCGGGAGGGGCCCATTCCATATCATCCTTTCCTATATACGCTGTCGGGCTTGGACTCCGACTGGAATCCCCGGCTCCCGAACCGTCTGAATCAGACAACTCGTGATATGAAGGCATCGCCGCCGTGCGTTGTGGTAAAGCGCGCCTAGAGCCCTCACCAGAAGCTGCAGCTTGGGCGGACTTCAAAGAAGGCTTGGAAGGGGTGACTTTCTTCTGCGCGGGGGCAAAGTCTGTTGGTTCCTCGTCGTCGGAACGACCTCGCTTTTTTGACCCGCATGGGCTGGGAGGGACAGGTGCGGAGACTGGCAATTGATCGATGGCGGCGCTGAGGATGCGCACAAAATCGTCGTATTCCTTGGCCGCTTGTGCCTCCGAGTACGCTGGGAATGCGACTGGCCCATCGACGTCCAGCGCATCACCGATGGTGGCTATCCTGGCGGCAAAGAAAAGTCGGAGGTCCTTCATCAAGGCGACCAAGACGGGCTTCTCCGGGCCAGTGTACCGCGTAAGCATGAGGCGACCGCGGGTTTGAAGGAAGTGCTCCTTGGTGGTGCTCAGTGCCGTCGGGCGCGCGAGGGGGTCTTCCCATTCGAAAATAAGCCCTAAAGCTTCGTCGCCGAGGCGGTTGCCCGCAGTATCGTGTCCATAGAGCACGAAATTCAAAACATATAAGACAGATTCAATATCGTCCATGTTGTCGTGATGCCCGAGGCGGGAAGACCCATTCAGTACCTTCACGGACTGATAGGCTCGGGTGCCCTGTAGGAAATGAATAGAATACAAACACAATTTCGACGACAAACATACCGTTCTCGAGTCGCCTTCCGTGATGTGACCACGAGTAAGCTCTTCCATCCTTTTGGCCAGATCCCAGTCAATTACGACGCCACATGAACCAGGATAGGGAGAAAGAAGGAGATTGGAGAAGCTGATGTCGCGGTGGAGGATCCCTTTGCGTACCAAGCTGTGAGAGTGGCCTGGGAAGAAGAGAGAGTAAGAATGACCGGTACACAAAAGAGCGAAATTGACCCACCCTTGACAATGTCCCTAACTGCACAGAGCAACTGCCGTGGGGAGCTCGCGGTCTCCAGAGTCCCCCCGTACTTGAGAAGTACCAGTCGCATAAACCATCGGTCGAGTACCGGTCGGGACCCGGAATCCGAGACCATGGTCGCGCCATCCTCGAAGCCTCGTTGCGCCTTTATCGACTCTCGGTCGTCTGCGAATGTGAACATCTGGCCAACGCCGTCCACGTCTGCAAGGTCCTTCAAGAACTCGGACTCGCGCGCGCGGCCGTGGGCGCGCCAATAATCCTTGACGATGTATTGTCGGCCCTCGTATTCAGCGCTCCAACACACGGTCCCGCGCGACCGGATCGTCCGTCGGGAAAAGACGGGTTCGTCCGCAAGCGCAAAGACCAGCTCCTTTGTGTTGACTTCCCAGCACCCCGTGGCGCCGTTAAACAATTCGGGGGGCGTCATTTTCATGAACCGCTGCCCGTCCTTCCAATAAATCGAGGTATCGAAGCCAAGAAGCTCCTCATTGAAGGAGCTCAGGAGGACGACGAGTTTGACGAAGAACAGCGCGTCGGTGTGGAAGTTAATGCGCTTGGAATAGTAGCACCCCGCGCGATCGAATCGGAGGACTCGAATCTCCTTGGCCGTCATGAAGGGGATAAAGACGTGGCGGCGGTTGGATTGTTGGATGAACACTTCGCGTGCGTAGACGGCGACTTGGTCTCTCTCTGCCCGTCCAAATTGGCGTGCTACTTTAACTTCCCACAGACTCGCCGCCTGCGAGTATGAAGGTTCTTCGAGGAAGTCTGTTTCCTTGGTCGCGGCGGGGCCTGTTCCCAAGAGGGAGATGTCGGGCTCGGTTTTGAGAGCCGTTTCGGGAGCGGCGTCGTCGGGATTGTGAGACATGACAATTCTGTCGGTTTTCTTAACCTTTCGCCGTTTGATGACATGGCCGCCTTGAGACTGCTTCTGGTTCCCAAAATGTTTTAGGATGTCGGCCATTATCTTGGCGATGGGATCGTAAAGGTCCTTTTCCTTGGTCGTTTTGACCGGAATCTTTGACCATTGCTGGGTTGCGCTATCGTACCCTGCGTACGTCTGCAACCACTCCGCAGCCTGTCGATCCAGATCGGGATATTCTTTGTCGGCTGTGGCTTCCAAGTGCGCCTTGAAAGGTAGAGATACTCCTTCCTCCACCCAGGCGTCAGTCAGTTCGACATTGACCGCTGCCTTCACCTCACGAATAAGGCGAAAGGCTGCCTCCGAATCGTGAGATGATTTACGGTGTGGGGTGGCACCGGTGATAACTGCGCGCGTGTTGCGCGGGGGAGTGCGTGGAGGATCCGACTCGGAGGGTTGAGGAGCGGCACCGTCATCGCCGTGGAGAGAGAAGGCCGTCTCTTCTTCTGCCGGTTCCTCGAGCAAACGGTCGGCGGGCGGTGAATTTTCGCCACCACTCATCGCGCTCTCTGCATTGGATATAAGGACCTGCTTCAGTAGCTCGGTGTCGCGATTGCCGGGAGTGAGACCGCTCGGAGAGCGGTGTGCGCGTATATCGACTGGTGTCAAACGGAGGCTGGTTGATTTAGACATGGGGGAGTAAGGCAAGAGTGAGAACGCACTCGATATCCCGCTTGGACTTTCCTTATGGGTACTAGACGGACGAACAATGGCAGTGGCAAGTCACAGTGGTTTGAAGCGCGAAGTCACAGCAGGCCAAAACGAGCTGATGTGACCACACGCGTTCAATCAGATGAAGTTTGAGGCGGTACACTACAAGCGCCGCTAGATTCAAATGACGGCGGACAGAACTATCTACAGATCTACAGTCTTACACTACCGTCATCACAAAAATCTCCGCAAAATACTTGCCCAAGTCCTCCACATCCTCCAGCGCCACCACGCACCCAACCCACCCGTCCGGCCGAAACACGATAACGGCCCCGCGCGCCTGATCGACCCCATACATACTGTGCCCCGCGCCCTCCGTGTCCCAATACACGCGCCCGTCGCCCAAAGGGGGCACACCGAGCACGTCCATGGCGCTGTTGCCCGCCGCGGCTGCGAGGGTGGTGAAGCGGAGTAGGCGTTGCGCGGGGAATGTGTGGGTGAACGAGGATGGGGCAGCCAGCACGGCGCGCATGGAGGCGAGCGCGGGGCGCGTGAGGGCGGGGTTGCCCGCGAAGACGACGATGCTTCAGGTAGTAGGCGTGAGAAGTGGGAAAGATATCGAGATGATGCGCACTGGAATTTGGCGTTGTTCTTGAGGACCTGGTGGAGCCGAATGGCATCGCCGGTCCTGTATGTACAGCGTTCACTCGTCGTAAACGAGTCAAGGGATCATACCCACCCTATGGTCTTCAAGTACACGTCAGGGCCCCGCGCCCCAGGACTGATAGTCGCCGCGGTTCGGTCGCTGCTTGCAGAGTTGAGAAGGTTCGTGGCTAGTCAGTATAGTCGTGGGTCAGCGTTGAGCGTAAGCAAGTAAAACTGGCGCATGCATACGGTATGCGATGCCTGGGACGACGACACATGAGGGAGGCATTTCACGGGTGACTCGAGACAAGACAGAGCCTGGACGCACCAAGTCCAAGGGTGAAATGCTGGACATTTATATCGGCATAAAATTCTGTCAAGAGGTCGCTGCACAAAACTGAGAAAAGACTCGGGGATCCCAAGAAGATGAGGGCTACTCACTGCGGGGGCTCCTTTCGGTCTTCAAACCGGGACGGATAGTGGCCCGAGATGAGCGTGCTGATCACTCTATCGTTGTCGATGACCTGTTATGTTTTTTAGATAGTCCAAGACGGAGGAATATCTCAATAACGCACTTGTTGGACAATCGGCCTACGTTCCAGGTTATAGGAATCAAGGAGTGATTTTTTGCCTAGGTTTAGAATGTTGAGCTATGTGCGGAGGTTAGAGGTGAGCAAGCGACTCCAGAAATCTCGAGCCTTACAGCGAGCTTCCACGACAGATTCACGGCACTGCAGATAATGAATCTCATGCCAAAAAGGAAGGGCGTAACGTACTCGTGGACACCGGTATTGAGTCCCTGCGCCGAACCAGAACTGTGAGTATGACACGCGTCCCCGGCCAGGAATATTCGATCTTGGGTGAAGAAAGTGTCTGCCACCGCCTGGCCGATTCCCTACAAGGTCGTTCTTTGTTAGAAAGGGGGTTCAAAGACCAGAAAAGGGCACGCCTTACATAAATAGTAAACCAGTCGACCTCGAGAAACTCGACTTTGAACGGATACAGCGCTTCGATTGCCTCCTTTACCGCGACTTCTTTGGTGACACCGTCGATTCCGCCGTATTTTTCCAATAATTCTTGCGAGAATACATAGCCGATGCGGGTGAAGCCGTTATCAATGGGGCACCAGAGAATTTGGCCGTGGAATTTGCTGTCTATGCTGTTTAGCCATCGCGGATTGGGCATATTTGTCTTGACGCGCGCATCCAGTCGGATCCAGCGATGTGCGGTACGTTCGCCTTGGAACGGTATGCCAGCAAGGGAACGGACTGTCGATTTCCCGCCCTGTTGTCGGATAAGTAAGCATTGCTTGTCGAGGCAGCAATAAACGAACGTCGGCCCCGATAAGGTATTTCCTACGACTTTTTAGAATCATTCTGACAACCAAAACGGAGTGGAGGCGCTTACGTCTTGACCTGAAAGGTTTCGTCCTTCTCTAGATCTCTAACGCGAACTGTGACAGGATACCCGTCTTCAGAGCTCTCGTCAATGGTGAAAGCCTCGACACGCTTCCGCAGGTCAGGATGAACATTGTGTTCCTCCAAGACCTCTGTGAATTGCTGTTCGGTGAGGCGTTGACGAACGTGGAGTCTGGCCGCCGGTTAAACGCGTTGTGTAGGTGAGGAGGAAAGAGGCCATGTACGAGAATTTATAAAACGTATCCCCTGCCGTGAACGGTCAGAATGCGTCCTGGAAGGGAAGTATCACTACGTGCCCAACGTGTCCATCCGACTTCCAAACATGAATCCCCCTGTGGTACGACGTCCACTGTATTGTAATCAGCCTCGCCGAATTAAGACGAAGATGGACAATGAACTGACTCGCGAAAATGCAATGCGTTACGAGTGACAACGCCGATCTGCATGAGTCGTTCAGCCAAGTCTAGCTGGTCCAGCATTTCGATTGTGCGCGGCCACATCGTGGTAGCTCTTCCGTAACAAGGCATGTTCTTCTTGTCCTCTTGCTCTGCGGTCCACTGAATTTATGCAGCGACTAGATTCAGTCCGAGACTTGACCGACCGATGATATACGGGTGGCATCCAAAACGCGCGAGCTCTAGTGCGACAAGCAGGCCCACAGGCCCAGCGCCAACGCTACGAGCATTGAATCCTCTTCAAAACTTGGCCAATTCCAGGCAACGGTACCCACATCACAGCGTCTGCCTTGAGAAAAGATTCTGACATGGAGGGAAATGAAAGCAGCGAGGAAGATGGATCTGGCTCATCGTGCGACTTGCTTAAGACGAAGGTGCGGTTTCTTGTTGGACAGCCGGCAAAGACCGGGCCGAAGGAAATAGCACGTATGTAAAGCCCGAATTGATCCACCATCGCTGAGTTTCAACCACCGACACCATCGCATGGTTCAACTTGTATCCCTTCTTTGAAGACCAACGGAACCAAGATAAAACGAAATTTGGGCAATTGTTTGGCCCTTTTTATCGTTCTCCTCGTCATACGGTCAGTTTGGCCCTCCGGATGGCCACCAAGCAAGTAATTGGTCCAGTTTTTGAAGACCAACGGAACCAAGATGAAGCGAAAGTTGCGCAATTCGCCATACGAGGACCAGGAAACCCATGTCAGCAACGTGACCGACGTTTTATCGAAAGTCAAATCGGTCGCCCAATTGGACGAAGAAACGACCGGGATCGTTCACTTCGATCAGAGCGATTCTTCGGACGATAGACCCAGGGAAGTCATCAAATTTGCGCTGGACAGAGGCCGGGATGTCTCTGCAACAGTGCAACGCAAATGACCTTTCGCAGTCCATCGGGGCGCCATGTCACTGCCATGTCGGCGATGCCCAGAATGGACTAGCTAGTCAGTAGATATATGGTTTTCAGGGATACTCACAAAGCAGCAACAAAGCATTGGATTAGTCCCGGCAGCGATAGGACTGCAAAAAACGAACCTCAATCCAACTTGTGGGTCCCAATTATAACACCTGCCTTGTATGGTAATTCTGGGTGGAACAGCGCTTTGAGAGCGTTATTTCAAGCAGATTCGAGAGATTCCAGGTCCGAGAGGCTTGCATTGTTGGCTGGTTTGAGATGGTCAAGTGTCGTTCCAGAAGATGAACCACAAGTGAGCGAACAAAGCAACAAGTTGAAAGCAAGAGTGTTGTCGGTTGTTGACTTTTGCTCTCACGCCGGCTTGAATTGCTCCAAGTCTCGATATCTGGATTGCGACCATGTCCGCGTATATAAACCTGCTGCGAACGTCGGGAGAGAACCAAGCTTCAAAGCACCCATCCACCCTCACAAATCCCATCCACCATAATGTCCGCCATCAACGCCCAGGTCTCCCTCCCCGCCCCCGCCGCGGCCGTACCCCACCTTGAACGCTCTTCATCCGTTCAGAACACCACGAATCCCGTCGATGACTTTTTCGGATACACCCTCGCCGCGTCTCGCACTCGCGACAGCCGCCATGACCGCCGCATCTCTGCCGCAGAGTCTGCCTTGCCTCCTCCATACCTCGAGGCCCCAGAGTACACCCTGCATGCGCGGGAGCCTGTCACTCTTGCCATGTACCTCTTCAAATTCGGATTCAGTGCGTTACTTTATCTTACTTGAATTTGAATCCGTTTCTGACCACCCCTCTTCATCAGTATTCCCGCCATTCTGGATAATGGGCGTTGTAATCCTCATGTCGCCGCTCCGCGCGCCACCCGCCGCGACACCATCCGCCGCATGGCTCCCTGAAAAGACCGAGGCCGAGCGCCAGGTCCTCATCGACCGCATGCGCACCGCGGAGCTCAAGTGGGCCAAGCGTTGCCTCTACGCACTCGTCGTGCTCGTGCTCGTCGCTGTCATCATCAGCCTCGCCGCTTGGGCCACCCTCCGCTCATGAACACCTTTCCTTGCCGACCTCTGTACATTACGGACCCCGCCACTCGTTCCATTCCCTCCTCTGACAGCGTCAGACTCAACTGTATCGATATCCTTATGCCTTATATCCTGTAACGATAGCACAATCACGATCACGATCCAGAACGACGAAATGACACTTCCAACGAATTTTTACTGGGAATAACTACGTCGCAGCAATCGTCCGGCCCACTCTTTCCAGCTCTTGTTCATCAAGCTCCTTCCTGACTTGTCGCCCTTTAATCAAGAGCGACAAAGCGCCCGCGCACATTGCAGTGACGCCGGTAAATATGAGGCCTCTACGCATATTCAACGGCGGCGATGCTTCAGGTCCGGCGCGCAGAGCGTTTGTGACTGCAGTATCATTGTGAGTACGATTGCATGATCCTCTTCGGGTTCGCTTACCTGCAATGAAGACGACGCTGAACAAGCTGCTCCTGGTTTGCTGCGTCGTGAATGCACGGGAGGATAGAGAATGATGAGACGTACGAGAACCACATGAGTGCTGCACTACCCTCAGGGTTCCGGCTGAGATCGGACGCTAGCTCGAGTCCGACTGGCAGCATTGTGAGGGCGGAAATCCCCAACAAAGCCATGATTGCGAAAATGGCAGGAGTATTGTGGGGGCGAACTAGGCAGGAGAATATTCATCAGTGGGGATACAAAGGCACGAAGTCCGAGTCGAATGACCTACCCGCCCAAATCAAAGAAAGCCACCCAGCGGAGTTCACGGGCACCATGATCTTTGTGGTCAACGCCAGATGGTGCGTGAACACGCGGTCGAAAAGGGGGGCGGTCATCGTCGCAGAGATGATTCCAGTAAGAAGGAGGACGGCCCCAAAGATGCCTGAGGCATTGGCAGAATACCCGACCGGTTGCTAAATGCAATTAGTACCTTTGCAGGAGGATTTCCATCTAAAGCTCTTGCCAGGATTTCCGCCGTCAGGATGCTGAAATTGTTCGTCCTGCCGCGGTCATTGAGTAACTGTTACTCGCCCCAGGGAGATTTGACCTCACGCTGCAGATAGAATTCCAAAAATCAAGAGCAAGAGCAGCTGTTCGACCCGTCAACATGTTCATCTGCGGAAAGAAAAACCTTACCAAGTCGAACCGCTCACGCCTCGTTATACTCGATCCTGTGGCCCGGCGCCGGCCACAAAGATCTTGTAACAAATCAGAGAGTCTTGCGCTCTGTTGCGACGCCGCAAAAGCTAGAAGTAGTGTTCAGTCAACGAAGCTGTCAGAATGTACCACGTACTGGGAGGAGACGGAGGTGAATCACTAATGGCGAATATTGCTGGCACTGCGGCACTGGATATGATTGCAAGGAGGAGAATCTAGCGCCTCGCAGTTGTCAGTGAATCAACTCGGAGGACGATGGGTTAATTTCGTTCACCGAATGGCGAGTTGTCCCGGCGAGTGGGCTAATAAGCTGGCCAACAGCGCCACCAATGGGGTTTGCTACGTTTACAACGACTTTGAAAGATGGCGACGGGAGCTAATATTCATACGAACCTATAGCGATAACCATCGTTGCGGTTGTCCGAGTGTTGAGGTCGAACCAGGTTTCTGAATATCTCGGCGCCAGTATTTGGAATGTCGGTTGAGCAATGGAAGCAAATATCTGAAGAACATAAGGGCCTGTGCAAGTTCGTGGGGCTTGTTACCTGTCCGAGGAGAAGGAGGGCGTACGAGCCCTGTGGGGAGAGGCTCCTTGCAGTCCCAGCGTACCGTATCCAGGCAGAAAGAAAGAGAGCAACTGCGCCGATATCACACTAGTTTTATGTGGTCATTCAATCCGAGCGAGTTGGACAGAAAAGCTTACGCATCTGCGAATCCCGTATCTAAAGATGACGAGGGGAACGCAGAGCGACACCGGAAGATACATGCATGCCATGACATTTCCGAGCCAATTGACTTGGTCCAGCGAAATTCCGAATTCCTCCACCACTGTGAGGTTGGTGAGACGACGCCAGCGAATGGGAAAAGCGGCAGGACTGACTGCTGTTCGATATGGGGCCAAACCACGGCCAAGTCATGCCCGTAACTATATTCAAGACAATCTATCCGTGAAGCACTCACTGGGTGGGGATGAAGGATAGACAAGCGAATGAACACACCAGCCCGGCCAAGCCTGCGAATCGGTGTTTGTACATCCGATATTCGACAGTGTCGCGCGATATCGTCATTGGTGTCGGAGGATGGGTAGGCTGAGTAGCGTGTGGGATTTTCACTGCGTGTGCGGGATCGATCATTTTGAAGACCGAGTCTTGGAAGAAACTAGACTGCGATGTGGGTCCATTACGAAGGAGCAGGGACGGAAAACGCGATGGGCCTTGTACCCACATACACTCACGATTCGCGATCCCTACCAGACACGCCGTCGGTCTGTGGGTCCAATGGGTCCACAGTTTCGTTTCGATTCTTCGAAGGTTTTCCTCATGGTCAAGCCCTGTGTCCGCGCAGCTCGACTTTCCGACTTGAAGGAAATCTCTGCGTTCGAAGCGCGCGCTTCGTCAACGACCCCGAGATGAATTGGTTCGGTGGACTGTCCACCCCCATTGTGACCCCGGATGGGTATCCGCCTGTGAACGCGAGGCAACTCAAGAACCTTCGAGTCTTTTTGGACTCGGTGAATCGCAGCGTCCTCATCGCTGGTGGCCGCGTGACAGTGGCTGTGATTCAGCAAGACGGCGAAGAGAAGATTGTTGCATTCGCCGCATGGGTACCGCCGCACAAAGTGATTGAAGACACGTTAACCGTACTACGGTCCAAAGCATATCGCAGTCTTTGGGCATGGGGACTTTCGTTCTTTTGGGTTGGTGAACTTCACGAGACAAGCCTGTGTGCTGACCCAGGACTCAGAGAGCGACTGTTGTTTTCAAACCGACTATCGGGCCAATCGTTAAACAAGCATTGAAAGCGAAGGGGTACGAAGGCACCGACCACTATAGGCTGGAAATCACCGCCACGGATCCGGAATATCAAAATCAAGGTATGCAAATAATATCATACCTACCAGGGCGGAATTGATTTGGCAGTCAGGCTACTGTCGACTCCTCATGGACGAAGGATTTGCGGTGGCCCATTCATATTCGAAGCCCATAACACTTGAGGCAACCAATGAACATTCCCGCGACGTATACGCGCATCTAGGCTTCGAGGTGAGCGAGAACATCTTGGTGTGGTTCATTTCAGTAAACATCAAACAAGGTGGTAAAATCTTTGACTCTGGGAGAGGGCCAGGTTGATGACCGCGGCTTGAAGGCCACGCAACCCGATTCTGCCACCGGCTTCGTTATACATATCATGGTCAAGGTACGTCCATCTCGGTTTCAAACGCGCCGGTGAACCCTGAAAATGACCATGTCCAGTGGCCCAGGGACGACGTTCAAGCATACGTACATACATAACTTCTAGGAATGTCCGTCCGTTTCAAGGAGGAAAAAAAATGTCATTGGACGACGAGGAGTCAGGCGGATGAGAATCTGAGTATTGGATACTGCCCGGTACTTTGCGAGTTGTTTCGGTGGTTCTGTGAGACGTGGTGTCGAATAGTAATGAAATGATGCGTATAAGGAAGCTCTGACTATTTCTTGGGCCTCTTTTTCACCTCTTCGTCCTTGCAGGCATGTAACATTATCTTGTTCGGATGCCCAGGAGTATTACCTCCATGACCTTTGTGCCAATCGTATGACACCCCGTAGGCAAATATCGACCCGTCGCGACTGAACGCGCTCGAAACGATAGGTCCCGGTGCGGCATCAAATGCTGGGGGGAAAAGAAGTCAGCGGCGGAGCGATTTCAACCTCAGACGCCTACCTTTGAGTCGGATGCGGGCGTCTTTATCCCAGGTTGCAAAGGTCCCGTCCCCGCCTGCAAGAGTTGAGGGAACTCAACGAGAAAAAGCTAACGACGAACCACAAGTGCTAAATGTACCATGTACAGGATGGAAGGAGATGTCGTTGACAGCGTATATCACAACGTCTTTTGGGTTGTTGTTGGGAGTTACCCGATGGCAGCGGAACGAGAAATTTTTACTGTCGAATTGGGGTCAGCAGAATGCGTTTAAGGAAAAAACCCTCATACGGTTCGTCCTTTGGCTCGAGATATCTAAAGCTCCAGTTCAATGCGAGGAGGCAAGAGGAAGAAGGAGCACGCGCACTGAAATGCAGCCCGACCCTCGACGCTCCCTACTGCGAACCCCTGCTCCGTGGACGCCTTGAAACAGGAAACTACTCGCGTTTGTAGTTTCAGCGGCGACTGAGTAGCCTTGTGTCCATCCACGGCAGTTAGTTCCTGGAGTATTCGGAGTCAAAATACCAACCTTATACAGCACGGTAGGATTCGTCAAGTTATATATCTGAATGTGCCGCTCAGCAGTTCCAACCACCATTAGTGGATATTGGACATCCATACCTGGACAGGGATTGAGAACGGCGAGGAGGGGAGGGTACCGGTAAGTACATACTATAACAGCGTTCTGGGAGCTGAACGGTTGCGATGGGAGAGGGTGCACGCAAGTCCCAGTACTATTCGAAAGTATATTAGAATCAAAAAGCGCATCGTGATTGCGTCGCACCTTGACTGTTTTATCCCAACTCCCGGTGGCGAGAATACCAGATTGTGGTGTTTCTATCCACCTCACGGTCTTGATTGGCGCGTCGTGCTGCGCGACCTGGGTGGTTTGCCCAGTGGCGAGGTCGTACATTCTCCCTGCGTTGTCCGCGCCACCGGAGATGACCTTGGACCCGTCCTGACTCCAACATACGCTCAGGACAGGTCCCTCGTGCTGGTACATGGCCTTGCCTTGGCTCTTACCCGCAGGGCCAATCTCGTATATTCTGACCTAAAGGGAATTGAGAGTATATTCAGATGACGTCTCAAGGAACGTACGCTGTTGTCCCAGCTCCCGACCGCGAGAAAATCGGCCTGACCGGAGAACGCGAGTGAGGAAATTGAGTCGCCGGGAGGATCTGCAACTTCAACGTCTCTCTGGACCGTGTTGAAGGCCATGGTGGTTTCGGAGGGAGCGCGTCCTTATGTAAGTTGCCGGCTCCGGTGGCTTTGTGATGCGAACTCGAACTCACTCCCTTCACGGCGAAATATACATCCATCCTGCACATCGCAATATGAGAAGTAAATACGCTAGGAAAAGAAGCCCGAATCCCGAAGATGCTTTTGGTGTTCCTCACGATGCGCCCGAACCCGCTTATCCACCCCACTCCTCCAAATTGGGGCAATTATCTGTACTCGCGTCAATCAGCCGCGGCCCTTCGACGTAGAGTCAACAAGCGCACCGCTGCAGCCAAGTCGTATACAACGTCCATGAGTATGTTGTGCCGCGGCGCGGTTCCGCGCGTCGAAGCTCTGAACAGTGTTGTTATCATATCGGCTGTGATATGTGTGTGGTTTTTTCGAATCCCTGTTCCTTCTATTCAATGCCGATTGGGACAGCGCAAAATCTGGCTACCTTGAAGGAGCGCCTCTGCTGCTACCTCGGCTGTCAGCCCACCGTCTGTACTTTCGATGTCCCGTGCGATCCGGGGCTTCGTCTTGTTCTCCTCGTCGTACCCTGGAGTGAACAGGGTCGGAGGGAAAAAAATATGCATGTCCATGCCATCATATAACATGAACTCGGACTGCAATGTATCTGCAAGACCTATGGCGCTAACGGTCAACATATGCCCCCCAAGCGGATTGACAATTATATTCGCACCTCGCAGTGCATGTTTCGCGGGGGAATATGACGCCCAGCCGACAAATGACATGTATCCCAAGGTGGATGAGACGAGGACAATCTTGCCTTTGGCCCCTTCCCCCACCATCTTCTTCGCGGCGAGCTTGATTCCAATCTGAGTGCTCCGACGCTTTCCATGAATCATGCGTACTGACCATCACAGTCCACGCCTGGACCCAATATCCCTGCGCCATCCCAACCGACATGTCTTCCTCGGTCATGTCCACGAAAAACATGGGCTTAGAGCTCCCTGCACAGTTGAAGATAGCGTCGGGGGACCGGTCGTCGTAGGGTTTACAAACGGCACCGAGCGCAGAAGCAGATACCGCGTGAGTGCTCAGGTCGAATGAATACGCCGCTAGCAGTTGATCTGCGCGCTTCCTGCATCTCTAAATTTTGCGGGATATCAGGACTCTATCCGTCTCGCATTTCAACGGTGTACCTCGATTGTTTGCAGGGCTTTATCCAACCGCTCTTGATTTCGCGCGACAATGGACACATGCGCGCCCTTTCTTACCAGGATTTGCGCGAGCGAGAGTCCCAGTCCAGAGCTTCCGCCGGTGATATATATGTGCTACATATGTTAATCCCCGTCAGATAATGGTACCAGGGCAATCTTAAACTCACAAGACCATCAGGATTCCAGGGTTTATCGAACCACATAACCAGGAGCCAGTCGTAGTTGGTGGACTCGAGGCGGAACGCCGACTTTGTGATCCTGGGAGGATGGACCCACACACAAGACCCACAACGGAAGATCTTGAAACTTGATGGAAAGTGATGTAACCTGGGGAGGCCGCACATTGGCCTTTTTCACAGTTGAACCAAGTCAAGATACAGGTTGCAGCATTCTCGAGTAACTTCGAGCCTTGTGGCATTTTGAATCACGAAAATAGGTCTTTGTTCACTTCTAACGCGTCTGCAGAACAGCTCAACCACTTGGCGTTTGATTGCGAACACAAACGCGACGTCGTTGACTGCTCCGGGTGCGGGACTCGCCACCGCGAGTTCTGGGTCCTGGAGCTCGTTGCTCGTTCGTTCGCGGATGTAAAACAGCAGGCCGAGGAATTCATTCGCGCGATTGGGGAGCCTATCATCATGTGAGGGTCCGTTTCTTCAATGCTTTCCAACTAAATCTTCTTAGGACCAAACTTCGACACTACAAGTACATCTTTCGCGGCTAAGGTCTACTTACAACCCTGTGGCATAGTTCGTTCACTCACAATACTACTTTCTTATCCAATGTATATCAATGTAAATGAATCAGGTTTTCCAACCTTGGTCCTTGGTTGAAAACTCGGCCATCAGGCTAGGATCAAACTCCGCCCGATCCGTTCCGGCGGCACCCTCAAATTTGAGCGACGGGCTCCGTCGCCAAAATTTCCTGCACCCTTGTTACTGAGGGATTTTGGTCGATTGGTTCTGTCGCCCAAACGATCACTCAAATTAGCCGGCATTGTTGACTTTCTGGTCAACTTCGTTGACCAGTAGATTAGGTCTATACCGTCACCCAAATTCCCGGACCCTTAGAGGGCAGGGAAAATAGACTGCCTGTGAGATGAGGACGAGTGGTTAGCGATGAAAGACATACGGAGGAGCAGGAATGGGGCATCATCCAAGGACCACGGAAAGAAAAGAGAGAAAGAAACGAGTCACAAGGAGCACAAAGCAAGGAGAGCCAGCCGAGTGCGAGACCACAGAAGGGGAGGTGATCTGAAGAGATGGTACAAGATGATCATGTCGAAGCTGATATCGGTAAACGGACAAGTTTGTATCCAACGCTAAAGCCGACCAAATCAAATACTCACTGTCGACGCCGTTCCGTTGTCAGTGCAAGGGTGTCTTCAGCATTTGTGGGTCATATCCAGTGGTGACCGCGTTCAGGTGTCGAGTGTTGTGGTCGAAGTTGAACTCGAAGATGATCGCAAGTTGAAACTCCGCTCAAACTCCGCTCAAACTCTCCCTTGCGAACAGGCAGCGTTGAGTTGTGGCCCTGTTTCAATTATGACCCGAGGTGAGTTTTTGTATGCTGTAACTGGCAGCATAAGTCTCTAGTGCGGCAAATCCGATTGATGGGCCGGTTGTATAACCTGATGTAGTCCCTCCTACTCACCAGGACTCATATGCATCTTCGCTCGCAGGCTCGGAACATGGTCCTTAACCTCGCAAGCTCGGAATTGGCCCGGACACACTCCCCGGACGCTAGTGATGGCCCATCAAGCATCGCATCATTGATGCCATTGCCTAATTGGGCCCCAAGCTCACCCCCAGACCTTCCTCAAACCGGATATTGCATGGGCCGAGTGGCAAAATGGTTACTGCGTTTTGAACGAGCTCAGAGACTTTGGCCGCGTACTGCGAATCCGATTGACGGGCCGGTTGAATAACCTGATGGATTCCCTCCTACTCACCAGGACTCATATGCATCTTCGTCCAACATGGCCGAGTGGCAAAATGGATACTGCGTTTTCAACAAGCTAGGCAGAGACCTCAACCGCGTACTGCACCGTCAATGATGTTTGGTTCAATTTATACGCCAGGTGACCGCATAAAGGGATTCAATGTCCAAAACATTTTAAACAAAAAAGCACCGGCTCTTCATGACGAGTATACATTGCGTTCCTTCGGTAGGGGAGCCTCGCAAGTCAGTCTAGATAAAAACAGAAATAGTTTACTGCTACATGCCAGAATTACACCACACATTCCCAAACTCATCAGACCAAGACCCCGTACTCCCCCCACCCTGCACCCCGTCCGCGCCGCTGTCGATGTACCCAACGCCGTAGCTCTGCGCGGCGTTGAACCGCGGTAACGGACAGCGGAAGCCCAGGAAATTTGGACACGCGCGATCCGTTGCGGTACATGTCTCTAGGCAGGGTAATAACTGGGTGAAGGAGTTCCCCGAAGGAAACCCCGAATTGCGGGTGTTGGCGGACTGTGATGGGAGGAGTGCGGCGGCGGATGGCGCGGTGTCTGGGTCCGCACAGCGGGAGAACGAAATGGCGCAGAGCCAGGTGCGATAAGAGCGCTGGCAGTCTGCGCAGGTGACAAGGGGTGAGTAAAGGTCTCGCCCGCAGGCGAAGGTGGTGAGCGTGGTGGTGAAGTTGGTGAGCGAGGAGATGAGGGGGTCGGAGAGTGAGGGTGGGAGATTGGCACTGTTGTACGCGACCTGCGGAGACGGAGGCGGTGGGAGCGGCACGGCGTAAGCTACGGAGGGGCAGTACGGTAGTTGAGATACGAGGGAACAAGAGAAGGTTGCTAGAGAACAAAGAGGAGTGTCAGACCAGCAAGGAGACTGCAGAGGGCACGTACATGATTTAGTCGTGAAGAATATTGGTTTGCTGACTTTGTAGGTGTCCTGAATAATATACACCGTGTAGTTCGTCTTGGCCGTGAGACCGGTCATGAGCCACTCTGTGCGCCAGCCCGAGGCGTCGCGAAGCCATAAGCTTTCGTTCGCGACAGCCCCAGTGGACTTTTGCGTCGAGAGCGCACAGGCTGTCTGTTGCATTGCGAGTAGACCATTGCTCGTTGGTGCCACTATCACGGTGTAGTTTATTGGATTGGAGGGGGGTGTGGGTATAGATGGTATGGCGCTGGGAAGGGTATAATTGGGGTATGTCGGATCTTGCAGCTCTTGTGATGAAAATGGCGGCGAGAACAGCAGCGCCTGGGTGGCGGTCGTGTCCCCGAAAAGTGCGGTGGTATTCACGACTTGGTGTATTGGTATGCCATCCGATACGCCGAGCTGGAAAGACATCCCTGGCGGTGCGTTCTCGACCCCGATAACACCACCCGCTGGAAACGCCCCGATCCAAGAACCAGTCCCGTGGTCGAGGACGATCTCGAAGACATTATCACCCCCGCCTGAACCTGGACTTGCGGTCGAGGAGGCGTTTGTGACGAAGAACCGTGGCACTGGTGCATCTGCAGCACCCGTACACAGTGCAACCGAGACCGCAAGTGTGTTGGCCGTCGGAATTGTGAAGAACGGCGGATTCGGTGCTGCGTCGGGCAGGACAGTGTTTAGCGCCAATGATTTCCGCGTCTGTGCCGCGGAAAGTGCTGCATTGAGGAGCAGAAGCAGCGCCGTGGGCAGCAGCGATATTGGAAGCATAACGAAAGGCTTTGGACGATACAAGGGCAAATACTGGTGACCAAAATTAATTCACGATTTCAAGCTAGGCCTAGTATACACCGAAATGAAGACAAGTTCCCCGCCAAAATACAACCCTTGTTGAGCTAACCACCCTAAATGGCCCTCAACGTACATTGCCTCGCCATTTCCAGCTACACTGATGTCAATATCTCTTCTGAGGCCAAAAACCAAGAACCCACCTGCTCATCTGTCCGGCACACCAGGATGCGTCTGGTGGATGATTCGCTAGACGCGCCGACATCCACCACAATGCCTTCCGCCGCGTCCACAGCAGCGTTTCTTTCTTCTTCCACATGTGCGTAACCCAAACACTCGACCCGCTCCCCAATAAACGCACGCAGCTCCTTACTGCGCTCACCGATGCCGCCAGAAAAGACCAACGCGTCCACCTTCCCACCCAACTTGAGATGATACGATCCCACAAAATCCAACACCCGGTCCGCAAAGAGGTCAAAGGCCAGCCGCGCATCAACGTCAACGCCGTCAGCGTCCGCCCTATGCGCCCGAGCCGTGATCTCCCCAAAGTCCGTCGTGCCCGCGAGCGCCTTCCAGCCGGCCTTGGTGTTCAGGATGTGCTCTGCCTGCGTGACATGCAGATGCACCGCACTCTTCTCGTCGTGTGACATGCGCCCGGCTTTGTTGGTGTAATGGAAGATGAGGGAGGGATCGATGGCACCTGAGCGCGTCGCGCCAGGCAGCCCGTTCAGCGGGGTGAGGCCCATTGAGGTATCGAGGGATTGGCCGTGCTGGATGCAGCAGGCTGACGCGCCGGACCCGAGATGCAGAATTATGAGGTTGAGGGCGTCGGCCGGCTAGGTGGGGGATCAGCATAGCCAATGAAATCAGGCGAACCGGTGGTAATACCTTTTGCAGAAAACGCGAGACCGAGCGCAGAATGAAAGAGTCTAGGAATCAATGTCAGCTGCGTTATGAAAAGTACAGTAATACGTACAACTCAGCCCGTGAAAGCCGTACTTTTTCAGACCCCGCTGCTTTGCGATCTTCTGGTCAATCGCATAGCTTGAGATATGAGGCGGAATCGACCGGTGGAACGCCGTGTCAAAAAACCCAATTGACTTTGCATT
Source organism: Mycena filopes (assembly GCA_029281495.1). NCBI lineage: Eukaryota > Fungi > Basidiomycota > Agaricomycetes > Agaricales > Mycenaceae > Mycena > Mycena filopes. Next base: position 288,311 of record JARIHR010000005.1, on the reverse strand, counting down.
TGGGAGTTGAGAGAGACAGGTCTTTATGACGGCAAGCGAGGCGCCGTTATGGCTGGAAAACAGATAAGTATTGACCGTGAAGACTTGGGGGAAAGGCGTACAGAGGTGCAAGGTCCGACAATTTCTCGATGTGTTTGTAGGCTTCGTGGTTGATAACCACAGGATCAGAATAGTCGCCGCCGTGTACGACGCGATGGCAAACGTGCGTGATTTTTGCGCGGTCGATGTCTGCCTCCTTGCCGAGGCAGTCGATGAAATGCGCGAATGCTGAAGCGTGATCGTGGACCGAGTCCACCTCCTCGTCCTTGGTAGTGCCGTGAACTACTTTGAATGTAAATTTGGCTGGCGGGGCGGAGATGTTCGAGATGGAGGAGGATATCTTTAGCTCGACAGGTTCTTGGTCGTCTCTGCTCGGGCGGACACTGTACAAGGATATCTTGAGAGAAGACGAGCCCGCGTTTACAGAGAGTACGAGATTGTTATTGGGAGACATGTTGTGAACGAGACGGGAGAATGGTCACAAGTTGATGAGGTTGAATAGAGCGACCCAGAAGTGGAGTCTAGGTCACTGCTGACGACACGCTCCAGGAAAATGGTGCCTAATCGGTACATCTGTACATCGGATTGCCAGAGGTTGAGACAAGCTAGCGTTGAGATCGCGGGCACTGCAGAGGTTTTGCGGGACATATGCGGTCTAGACGAGTCGAAAGGTTGAAGAGTGGTCGACGTGGGAATATTTGGCCGCCCAATCGAGCTGCGAGACGCGCTCTGGGCCTCTTACTTTCTCCGTTCTGTCACCGCGAATTCTAGATGTGCGTCGAATAATCCACGGAAAACAAATGCCAGTGTGAGCTGCGCCACGAAAGAAGCTAGGGACGGTCTAGATTGCACCTTTTCTCTGGATGGCCGATATATTGTCTATGACGCGGTTGGTATAAAATGGCGAGAATCGTGGACTTGAAAGTCAACTCCTTTGCTCCTCCCAAATGCCTGCGCAAATTCTACTCCAAGCCAATCCCCCGGCGGATCCCTCCCTGCTGCCGGATTCTGTCCACCAGCTCGGGGTTCATCTGAACACGAAAGACTACCTCCCGCCCGATGAACTCAAAGCCATGAAGATGTTCCGCAGGGCCGCCGATTACATTGCAGCGGGTACGTCCTGAATTGCGCGTCGCTGGGGGCTCACTAACACCACGCATAGCCATGATATTCCTCAACCACAACGTCCTTGTCGAGCGCGACATAACCCACGACGACATCAAGTCCCGCCTCCTCGGACACTGGGGTACCTGCCCTGGACTTGTCATGGTAGGTTTCTTCCGGCAACACTGCGCCATTACCCACCCTCATTGATAACGCAGGTATATGCCCATGTCAACAGGCTCATCCGCAAAACGGGTCTTAACGCGCTCTATGTTGTCGGCCCAGGTGAGACCGTTGATATTTCCAGTCGTACACACCCTAAATATCTACAGGTCACGGCGCTCCTGCTATCCTTTCGTGCCTATTCCTTGAAGACTCCCTGAGCGTCTTCTACCCAGAGCTCACCCGCGATCGCAAGGGCCTTCACAAGCTCATCTCCGGCTTCAGTGTTCCGGGAGGCTTCCCAAGGTCAGTGTCACCCTATTTCACTCCCGATACATCTAACGCGCAACCCAAGCCATATCAACGCTGGAACACCTGGCGCCATCCACGAAGGCGGAGAGCTCGGCTACGCGCTCAGCGTCGCTTTTGGCGCTGTCATGGACAACCCAGACCTCGTCGTCGCGTGTGTGGTTGGGGACGGTGAGGCCGAGACGGGGCCCACGTCGACTGCATGGCACGGCTTCAAGTACATTGACCCGGCCGAGTCTGGTGCGGTGCTGCCAATTGTGCATGTCAATGGTTTCAAGATCTCCGAGCGCACCATCTACGGTACCATGGACGACAAGGAGATAACCGCGCTCTTCACGTACGCATCAGTCAACAGCTTTGGATCATTAACTCATTCCTTTTCAGCGGATACGGCTATCAAGTCCGAATCATCGAGGACGTCGACATCGACAATAACCTCGCTGCCTCGTTCGACTGGGCTCTCGCCGAGATCAAGAAGATTCAAGGTGCTGCGCGCAGTGGGAACCCCATCGTCAAGCCCCGCTGGCCCGTCCTCATCCTCCGCTCCCCCAAAGGCCTCGGCGGCCCCAAGTCCTTCCACGGCGAATTTATCGAAGGATCGTTCCACTCGCATCAAGTGCCTCTCCCCGGCGCCAAGAAGGACGCAGAGGAACTCGCGGCGCTGCAGGCGTGGCTCACGTCGTACGCTCCCCAGGAGTTGTTCACGTCGGAGGGTATCCCGGTGCCCGAGGTTCTCAGTGTCATTCCTGAGCTTGCCGAGCAGCGCCTCGGACAGAAGAAGGAAAGCTTTGCCGGGTACGCGCCGTTGAACGTTCCGGAGTGGGCGGACTTCTGCGCCGAGCAAGGCTCGCAGGAGAGCTGCATGAAGGCTGTCGGGCGGCTGCTCACAGCCGTGATCAAAGAGTGCGTGATATTTTTTTCCTTCTGTACTGTCACTAACCTATAGCCACAGAAACCCCAAACAATTCCGCATCTTCTCCCCCGACGAATTGGTATCTAACAAACTTGACGCCGTCTTCGAGGAAACGGGCCGGAATTTCCAGTGGGACATCGAATCGCGTGCTCAAGGCGGTCGTATCGTCGAGATTCTGTCCGAACACACTTGCCAGGGTATGCTGCAGGGATATACCCTCACCGGTCGGACGGGCTTGTTCCCCAGTTATGAGGCCTTCCTCGGTTCGTCTTGTTCTCTAATTGATCGTCAAAGCTCTAATCCTCGTGCAGGAATCGTTCAAACGATGATGGTGCAGTACAGCAAGTTCACCAAGATGGTACATAACTCTGGTTCTCTCTTCTTCTTCGGATCTAACATGTCCTCCAGGCGGCCGAGATCCCCTGGCGTCAGCCTTGTGGCTCTCTCAACTATCTCGAGACGTCCACCTGGGCGCGTCAAGAGCACAATGGCTTCTCTCACCAAAATCCGTGCGTATCCTCTATCCCGTTCTCTCTGTTGATACCGACGAACTTTTTCAGGGCCTTCATTGGCGCTGTACTCAACCTCAAGCCTGCCTTTGCACGGGTCTACCTCCCGCCTGATGCCAACTGCTTCCTCTCAACGATGTCTCACTGCCTGCGTGCAAAGAACTATGTCAATCTCATGGTCGGCAGCAAGCAGCCCACGCCAGTGTGGCTGTCGCCGGAGGATGCCGACAAGGTTTGCGCTTTCCTATTCACCACCTGCCTTCAAGACTAATAATGCATATGTCAGCACTGCATTGCCGGCGCCTCCGTCTGGAAGTTTGCGAGCGTCGACGACGGTGTCAACCCCGACGTGTAAGCTTTTTAACACGCCTCATATTCCACGCTGACAACCATCCAGCGTTCTCGTCGGTATCGGCGTCGAAGTCACCTTCGAGGTCATCGCCGCCGCGGCTCTCCTGCGCAAACACGTCCCCGAACTGCGCGTGCGCGTCGTGAACGTCACGGACCTCATGATTCTCGCCGCGAACGGCTCACATCCGCACGCGCTCAGCGACGAGGCGTTCGACTCGCTCTTCACGCACGACAAGCCGATTCACTTCAATTACCACGGGTATCCCATCGAGCTCAAGGGCCTGCTCTTTGGGCGTCCGAAGCTCGACAGGGTGTCGATCGAGGGGTGCGTCGTCCTGAGTATCCCCCGTCTTTCTACCGCTAATCGATATGGACAGGTATCGCGAGGAGGGAACGACGACTTCACCGTTTGATGTACGTCTTGGCGCTCTATTCGACACTTTTGCTATCTAACAAGTTTCCTCAGATGATGCTATGCAATCACACCTCGCGCTTCGACGTCGCCGCCGCTGCCATCCGGGGCGGCGCTCTTTCGAATCCTAAAGTCGCGGTGACTGCGCACGAGCACGAGTCGTTCATCAAGCATCTCGCTGCGAAGGAGAAGGACTACATTTATGCAAATGGCAAGGGTGAGTTGTTCCACTTCCAGGTTGCCTGTGCGTGATGTTGACCATTAGCCTAGATCACGACGACACCTTTGACACTCCCACTTTCTGAGCTTTGCCTGTATTCGTTGTAAACTAGAAATTTTTGTATCCACATAGTGTATGGTCACTGTCAATATTTTTTTCCTTCATGTTTCGTAGCGGACGATGCTCTGAGATTTGTACAAACTTCACTCACAAGCGTATCAAAGCAGACTGACTCCAAGCTGACTCGCCCTTGCCATCATCATCATCTGCTTTCGGCGTTTCCGACTTCACCGCACCTTTCAGTGTTAACGCTACGGACGCAAATGTGGAAGATCTCCGCTTGACTGTGCACCCTCGCGTTCACTGCTTACTTAGGCACTCAGTACCTACTCGGAACTTCCGACCAGCGTGTATCGCTGGCCACTTCCGCCGCGCCCTCCCTTGGCAAGGAGCTGCGAGGAGCTCGAGGCCGGCGTCCAAATTTTGCCCTTCGAGCCTTCTAAACGATTCCCGCCACTCTTCCTCTCCAGTTCAAACAGGCCACGGCGGACGGTTTCACTCCTCAAACCCCGCCTAGATCCGTTCTCCTACACAGTCCATCGCTCGGGCCCCCGTTACCCGCCTCACCTTTACCCGCCACCCTCTTCCGACGTTGCGGCCCGACACCGCCTGTACCCTCAGGCTCTTACTTGTAACTTCCGACTGCCTGTCAGAGTTTCCTCCCTTCACAAGTTCTCCGCTCGCTAGCCTGCTCCAACTGTCTGCCAAATTGACAACGCGCAGAACTTCCCATCGTCAAAATGATCCTGGGACTCACTACTCCGAGTCGAACCTCGAACCAAAGGAAGTTCAACCCGCGTTTGCGTGACTTGCACATACTCCCGATCGATCCCAAGGACCTCGACAATAATATCCTCCTCCTCCGACCTTCCTTACCTGCCGAATCTGCATTCCTCTGTCGCAGATTGTCATGACCGCGTTTCGCGCGCGAAACCTCGTGCTCCTTTCGCAAGCCGACTCTATACTTTTGTGAAGATAATCGTTCACACGTATAGATCGGACCCGCATCTTCACAGAGGTCATTCCCAGATTCCCTCCCCCTTGCTGTCGTCGGGCCCATCGCTGAGCTGTGTCGGGTAGAGACGGCCCACGCCTTTGGCGCTCAGGCTACCCAACTCCGGGAGTTGAGCTGCGCATTGGGTAGTAGAGTTGGGTTACGCGCTCAGCACCTTCCCCTCTCATTTCAACTACGCGCTCAGAGCGCTGTGACGCTCGGAGCGGGGTCTCTTCAGAGCAGCCCGCAGTCGCCCGAAGGGCGGCCGAGCGCCAAAAGCCTTCGGCTCTTCCTCCACATCCTGTAATCTTTGTACTGTATAAAACATCCGAGAACTCGTTTCAGGCATTGTTGGGGTCGACCACCGCATTTGCTGTTGGCCAAATGGTGTTCTGAGGAGATTTGGAACTTGAACACAAGCAGCTGCCGGAGCGCTTCGCGCTCCGGCGTCTCCTTGCCTGTCTTTGGCCATGAATCTTTGTGACCAGAACGGACCTCAGAATTGATATTGGAACCGAACCAAGGCATTACAGGGTTTCCTGAAAATAATGGCAATCACCGATTTTTTTTTTTGCCGGATTCCCAAAAAGGAAATCATCTTCTCCCGTCCTTTCTGTCCAATTTCTACCTCTTCTTGACTCTCTGACGCCCACGGACAATCCAATGCACCCCCCACCCGCCGAGGACGTCGCCCCCAGGCCTTTTCGCTTGGCAAGAAACCACGGGTGACGTGGCATCTCCACACGGCAAGCCGGGCGAAGTTGCTATCGAAGTCCCGCCGTGCCGTGGCCAGGGCTGAGCGCGGGGAGGCGGCAGCAGCAACGCGGCAGCGGCGTCACTTCGGGGGATGCAGCGGACAGCGACACTGCGCACACGACTGCTGACTGCGAACGAGTCGATGATGGCGGCTTTGGAGGGCGCACACCTGCGCACACGGGACGTGGGCAGCTGGCTGGGGAAGGGTTACAAGGTGTGTTGGCCTGCACCGCTGTTAGTCCCGTGCTCACTATCCCGCTGACGTTGTGTGCTGCCGCACTGCTGCGCCGTTAGACGGTCTCGCTGAGCGAGACTTACAGATCCACCCTCGCGTTCTAGCCCTCCCTTCCGGCTCCTGAATCGACACCCCTGCGCCACCATGGAACCAGGCACTAGTCCCACACGTCCGCCCAGGCTCGTCGGCGCAGAAACCACCCCAGCGTGATCCTTCCCTGCGGCCTGCGCGCCTGTCTGTTACAGTTCTGGTGCTCAGTGCGGCGCTCACAGGCGGGGTTGCGCGCAATGACTGCGGCGCGCTCCTCGCTGGGCGTGCACGCCCCCTGCTGTTTATGCTGCGCGCGGCGCTCCTCTCTGCGCCCTCGCGTTTGGCGCGAGGATTTGCCGGTCCTCGGTCACCTTGTACGCTTATCCACCTTCGGTACCTTGTATATCTCAGTGGCGAGCACCGTCGACGACTCCAGTCACTCGACGACGTCGTTCGAGTCGTTATGTGCACCTCGTGTACCAGTTTTCAAGTGCAATACACATTGGTTCTTCCCAGTCCACGATTCAGTGTTACTGGGCGTTCAGATACCCTACGATATGCCGACCCAAGCACGAAGCAAGGTGAACTTCCTTTTTGGGAATCGGCGCAAAAAAAAAAGGTGTTTGCCATTATTTTCAGGAAACCCTGTAAGTATTTTCGCGACTCCGACAGACACGCGTCAATTAGAGGCCGCCCAGTGCCGGAGCGCGCAGCGCTCCGGCATATCCCCGGCGCACTTTTGGCAGTGATATCCGCGCGGAGTTCAGATGGGTTTGAACCCTCTGAGGTGGAAAAAAACAAGCTGGGATGGGATTCCACAGCAAAACAACGACCAAGGTGGGACTCGAACCCACAGTCTCTGCCTGATTCCTTAGAATCGGAAAGCAACGCAGTAACCATTTTGCCACTCGGCCGATGCAATATCTGGTTTGAGGAAGGTCTGGGGGTGAGACTAGGACTCAATTAGGCAATGGCATCAATGATGCGATGCTTGATGGGCCATCACTAGCGTCCGGGGAGTGTGTCCGGGCCAATTCCGAGCTTGTGAGGTCAAGGACCATGTTCCGAGCCTGCGAGCGAAGATGCATATGAGTCCTGGTGAGTAGGAGGGACTACATCAGGTTACACAACCGGCCCATCAATCGGATTTGCCGCACTAGAGACTTATACTGCCAGTTACAGCATACAAAAACTCACCTCGGGTCATAATTGAAACAGGGCCACAACTCAACGCTGCCTGTTCGCAAGGGAGAGTTTGAGCGGAGTTTGAGCGGAGTTTCAACTTGCGATCATCTTCGGGTTCAACCTCGACCACAACACTCGACACCTGAACGCGGCCACCACTGGAGATGACCCACAAAGGCTGAAGACACCCTTGTACTGACAACGGAACGGCGTCGACAGTGAATATTTGATTTGGTCGGCTTTAGCGTTGGATACAAACTTGTCCGTTTACCGATATCAGCTTCGACATGATCATCTTGTACCATCTCTTCAGATCACCTCCCCTTCTGTGGTCTCGCACTCGGCTGGCTCTCCTTGCTTTGTGCTCCTTGTGACTCGTTTCTTTCTCTCTTTTCTTTCCGTGGTCCTTGGATGATGCCCCATTCCCGCTCCTCCGTATGTCTTTCATCGCTAACCACTCGTCCTCATCTCACACCAACAAAAGGCCCCCGAGACGGCCGCCTTGCCACCAATCAATGTATTGTTCGCAGAGGTCCTCCAGCGCCAACTCTCTCAACCCTCGGTCCCACCCGTTCGAAGACCTTCCGCCTGGCCTGGCTTTGTGCGTCCCCGCGTGACGTGTTGTCCGCGTCCTTTCAACCCTCCTCGTAGCCCGGTCCCGATAAGAACGCGTTGATAAAGTCGGCGTACCCCCATGGCTCCCCTCCCCCTCCTTTGCAGGTCGGCCGGCGTCCCGTGGCCGCTTCGCATGCGGTTAGTACAACCACTCCGGCAACGGCCCGTGCTCAGACCTTTTGTTTTGTTCAGGATGTCTTGACCAGCCCTTCCATATTTCCCCATGCCCATGCAAGGGACAATAGTCCGATGAGTGTAAGCTTTGTGTGTAACCGCATTTTTCCGATTCGTAACTAAAATAACGAGCAGGGGAACTCTCACAGAAGGAGTCTGAACTACGAGACTCAGGAACGCGAATCGTTCAACGTATGGCTCGCGTCCCTCCCAAAGTCGCCTCTAACAATCACTGGTTTAGCTTCAATCTAGTCGCGACAGCTATGGCCAATCCTCACAACATCCTGCGCCATTCCGACATGTGAGCCTTTTCTACCTACTATTTATTTCCTGACCAGCGTCCGTCAGAGATCTGAAAGTTGGTCTGATTCTCGGGGTCAAAGGGATAGCGGCGTGAGTTTTTTATCCTCGCGTGCCCCTACCATGAACTCAATAATCGTCTCGTTAGCGCCTACCACCCATTGTAATCACAGTATTCGATCTATGCAAGCCTTTTCCTGACTGCCGTCTAGGCTATGACCCCCGCCGGTTCACCCCGTCTATACGACAGAGAGACCTCCTCTTCCTCTTCCTCACGACCACGACCGCGTGACTCGACCTGCCACCACTGCGTGATGGACCAAGACATTCAAGACCGACGAGTTGCCGCCGCTGCTCGTGGTCCAATCTCTTCCGATCCCACCTGGGCGCAGAAGCAGCAGATCCCCACTCCGCTACCGCCTTCACACGGGCATACGATGATTGCATTCCAACCGACGCCCAGCGCGTACCCCGGACGCGCCTTTGGGGTATCTATGGCAGACATCCTCGACTTTCGACCGTGCCTCAAGGATCCGGACGTTCCGGTCCTGGACAATGGCGTCGACCAGGTGTTCTTGACGCTCGAGGTGCGCAATTTCTCATTCCCCTCGGTCCAGCGTTTCAATCCTTTCGTTATTCAGGCCAAGGGTTACTCCACCTTTGTGCAATCAATCTCGGGCAACTGCCCCCACCGACGAATCTCCCGCTTTAATCTGGCCTACGCCGTGGCCTCTGCGTACGACTCTTTCCTCAAGGTATGCTCATTACCGACAGGTTCGAAAAACCGGAGATGACGTCCCCTTCCAAGGACTTCCCATTCAATCCAATTGGTTTAAAGGCGGCGGCCATAGTCGTTCGCTCGGTCGCAGAGTTGCGGCTGGTCAACTTGTATTCGCGCGACGGTCGAGTGTGGAAAGTCCACGTCGCGTATTGTGTATGAGAACGAAAATTAACGACAAGAAACGTGGGGACCGATTGGACCCTTGTACTATATCCTTATGACTACTTAGAAAAACAAATGTACATAACCTTCAATGGATCATCGAGAATCTTCACAGAAGGCTGCCAAAATCTCGTTGCGTGTGCCGAGAATACAATATAATACACTGAATATACTACGCTAGATATGCTCTTTAGGAAATAAGTTACAATTCGTCTATTCACCACTCAGCCAACAGCCAATCTCGGCCTATCCACGCGACCGGGAACTCGAGCGCGAGCTCCGCAGCCCATATTGGGCTTGGCGGAGAGTAGCAGGCGGCACGTCCGCAGGGTCATGGAAGGTGGGCAGCAGATCCCCGTCGCCGTCGGTAGTGTCACAGTCGGAGGGTGTTGGGGTCAGGCCCTTAAGCCCAATCGTAGACTTGCCACCCTTTCCACGACTGGGTTTGAGGGGTTTACGTGCAGGCCGGGGTGGGGAGTGGTCGGGGGTAGGAGGCATCCGTACTGAGGGCCGCTGGGAGGTAATGTAGACCTCGGGTATAAGTTTGCTGCGCGCAGGGATAGTAACAAAAAGCTTCGTCGTCGGCGACGCAACCGTCGTTTTACTGCGTGGCGGAGTGAGAGGTAATTGGCGACTGGTGGAAATCTTCCGTCGCTTGGGACTCTCCGTCGACACCGGCGCCGCCTTGCGCTTTTTCACGCTGCCGCTCAGTTCCTCTTCCTCCTTCCGACGCTTCTTCTCACTCGCCACCTCCTTTGCACGCGTCTCCTTGTCGATCTCTGCCTGCAGAATCCCCGCGAACACCTGCGCGTCGCCCTGTAGCCACGCATCAAAGACACCCTCCCACTCGCGGGTCGGCACCGGAAAATCAAGGTTCAGGTATACCGTCTTGATTGGGTCTTCCTCTGTGTTAGTACCCCCAGCTGCTGGTGACGGACTAGGGCGATTCGAGCCCGCACCATCCTTTCCCCGAGCGCGGACTGCTTTGGCAAACTCGCGGACCATGCGCTTTGTTCCCTGGACGCGTAGACTCGTCCCGACAACAAGCAGCAGGTCCGCACCACTGCGGCCTTTGCCTTTGGAAACGCCGAGCAGGTCGCGACGCACCGCCTCGCCAACACCCTCACCGTCCTTGTGCGCTTCATTATACAACACGACTGAGGGGCGCAGGCGGCCGACGCCACGGGCTCGCTTCCCGACGAGCTGACGAGTCTCCTCCATTGCGGTGCACTCGGGGCATGCGGGAGGTGTTCCCAGCTCGAGGGACGCGATATGATCGACAAGGGCAAAGGAGTGGTTGCAAATCTGGCAATGGACCGTCTGGAGGGTGCCGTGCAGCGGTATACAGCGTGGCGTTTCGGCAGGTGGGGTCGGAAGACGACTGGTGGACGCCACACCCTCGGCGGCCAGCGGTTCTGTGTCCATCCCGACCGCAGAGGCCAATTTGGACGCCTTCGGTGTGCGGGGTCTCGACCGTTTCTCTTCGAATGGGGGAACACCGAAGGACAATCCAGCTTTCTTTTCGATTCCGTCGATATTTTGGGAGTAGACACGAAGTAGTTTTCCCCTGTCGTCCAGGGCACGGAGAAGGTTGTGGAATGGGGTGGGCTGGGCGGCATTCGAAAGCTCGGAGAGGCGAGCGATCATCTGGCAAAAGAGAGATGTCGTGTTCTCGGACTGAAGAGAAATCGTCAGTCAGGAAGGCCTCTTCTCGGGATTGCGTCCAACAGAACGCGTTCGAACACGGATTTCAGGCCGAATAACTCACATGAAATACGGAGGCATCGAATAGATCCTTCCCTGACGCCAGGGCTTCCTTGGGGTTTTCGCGCTTTAAGGTCTGAAACAGCCCCTCAGGAGATCGGAAATCCGGGATGCCAGCTTTCACAGAAATTCCGGCGCCTGTGTGGTAGATGAACCCATGAGTTCGGTCCAAAGCGAAGAGAGAAAAGGAGTGGGAACGCACCACAAACGATGACAATCCGCTTCGCCTTCAAGATCGCCTTAATAGTCTTCTCCAACTGCACTGTGGGGTTTGTAGATAGTAAGAATGGCGGTGAGGTAGGGGTGTCCGCCGACGGGTTCAGCGGGATGAAAAGGGTCATTTAGACCTGCCGTGGTGGCAGTCGGAAAGGAAGCGTGCGCCGCGTTGTGGCGATGTAATTATTGATTGCCTTTTCCGTCTCTCCCACTGACTGTGTTGCGTCAAGATTTGAGCATTCAATTCATTCTGGCTGGGACAAGATAGACTCGATTCCCGGGCTGCTTGGGTTGCGGCGAACATTGGCTCGGTCGATGTACTCTCTAACACAGAGCATTGTGTGCACTAGGTGGACGCAAGCATACAGAGACGACCGGCCGCGACGCGGACAACTACCCGGGATGATACCTCTGCAGTATATTGGATCCCCTAAACTCAAGCACATCCTCGGAAATGCGCTCACCCGACTCTTGTCCGACTGTTCTTACTCTGCTCAATCCCGTGGTAGTTTATTCCTCTAAACCTCTCTCTCTGGCCGCGGCCCTGCGTCCGCGTACCTCTCCGTGCCGACATCTCTTTAACTACCGCCCTCGGTCATGCATAGTACGCACGTACCGGCATTAATCCCCAACTATTCAACGCAAAGGCCCGCATCACCCGTTTAACGAAAACGATCCTATTAGGCTCTGACCACGCTCCCCGAAGCATCGAAATTCCCTCATCGCGAGCTTCCTTTAACCTGTTCTCGTTTTCATTCCATACTCCGGTCATCAACCCTCGGACATGGCTTCGCTTTTTCATCTTCCGGGTATCAAAGCAAGCCCACTCGTCGCTCGTGGCTTTCTGAGTAGGCTCCTCGGATGAGAATGCGATGCCAAAAAGCTACTCGAGAATGCTCCCTTCTCGCTGTCGCTGATGCCCGCGCGGTTTTAGCTGACTCTTCGATCTGGAGACCATCCGTCGTAGCCACGAAATGCTTGCATCTCTCGCATTCCGATCGTCCACACGCTTGGCAACAGCGCGGTTCATACTGGCGCGAATGCCCCAGAGGCCTCGAGGTCGACCGACGCCTGCGCCAGAAGTTTAATAACTGGCGCACCCGACGGGAAGGACACAACCCGCTAGCTAAATTAAACCCGCCGTCGCGTGCGCACGCCTTGGCAGAACTAGCTGGACATCGCCTAGGATAGCATTTAAGCTGCACGCTACCAGAGACTAAAAGATTCGCTGCATTTCAATCAGGGTTTCCCCGACTGGGAGAACGATCGGTGAAAAAGCGTTAGGATTAGAGACGGGTCAGGAATGAGATCTGTGGAGTCGAGGAGGTAAGTAGATAACTCTGACGACACCTTTGAGATTCGCCCCTTGCAATCCGGACCGCTATTGAGGTATTTCGAAGTTCAACACCATTGTTTACGTGTGTGTCCAGATGGTTCAAGTAGTTCGAACCACCCCATTATTCCAGCATGGTCTTCCAGTATAACATTCTGTAGAGCTATACGTCCACCGTTACCGATCATCCCGGTCCTCTGGGTGCGACCCTGTCGTAGCTCACTATTACCTTGTTTTGTCCGCCCATTTCATCCGGTCTACTCGGATATCCGTCAACTCGGATTTCTTCGCCCGGCGAGTACAGAGTATGATCTGTAGTTTCTAGTTGAAAATGGGTTGTTTTCGGGGGTTCGTACACGTTGAAAGTTGGAGTCAGTCAGTTCATAAAATTCAGTTCGTATATAAATTCAGTTAATGTATGCGCGCCACCTCCACTTAGCTTGGCCTGACTGTGATTATCACAGGCAACCGTCCCCGCTGAACGACGAAGTAATCAAGCATATCCTCCTCCCAAGAGTTGACGTCGTAGCCTCGCTCGAAGCGCATTTCGAATTTACTGATCAACGTGCAAACAACCATTCTCATCTCCTGTACAGTTGGATCAGAAATTGTCGAGACGAAGGAAGGAAGGCATACCTGATAAGCCAGGTTACGGCCAACACAGTTGGACGGCCCAACAGAGAAAGGGATAAACGCTGCCGTGTTGTGGATAAACTCATTTTCGGTGAATATTGATGGTTCGAGGGCGATTTGCTCTTCGGACGGCAGCCACCGCTCTGGGATAAAAGCATCCGGGAAGGGCGAAAAGTACCGAGGGTCGTGGTGTAGCGAAAAAGTGTGTACAACGGCGCTGGTGCCTTCGGGTACGAAGCTGCAAGCCGAGTTAGCAAAGTAAAGGGGGCACTGGAAACGGCGCACTGAGTGCCGATGGTTTGCCCGCCGCTACCAATGAGTGGTGCGCGCTGAGACCCCGAAAGGACAGCGGGGAACAGACGGAGGGCTTCATTTCTGGACGGAGACGAGCTGTAAGGATAAATGTTTTCTAGAAAGATACAGTCCAACGCACATCACAGCGTTCAGATACGGCATGCGAGCTTGAGAAGCAGGGACCCATGTGTTCCTTTTCGGGTCATCCACTTCGGCCTGAAGCCGACGGTAGGCCGTAGGATTGCGGAGTAGGAACCAAATGATGTGGCACAGAGTCGTCGAGGTTGTCTCAGCCCCAGCGATGATAGCGAGGCCACCATCGGATAAAATTTGTGCGCTTGAGGGTGGGGTAGGCTCAAGACCCGCTTCGTCAATCTGAGATCCGGTAAGCAGGAGTCGCTTCACCTAGAAAGGTTATCAAATACCAGGTGGTAAAATACATCCTTGTGATGGGAACCGCGGGCCCTTCGTTCGGATGCTCGCTGCGCTGCGTACTTCCGGAATGCCCGGAGTCCCTGACCCATTCCAGGAAGCCACAGATAAAGCTCTGAAATCCAGGGGAGATGGCTCATCAAGAGGGCCATCCTGTTCAAACACTTAAATCTATAGTAGATACAAGGTTGAGAGAACGTTACTTACGGTTGAGCATTAACCAAAAGACGAGTTGTATCGTCGCGATCTTCGAATTCCATTGAATCTCCGCCGCCACTGAACCTGTAATCGAGTTAGTCACCGGTGCACTTGGGCAATAGACGTGTTTCGACGAACATCACATCGTTCATTATGTCGTATCTGCTTGTCAATGAGTATGATGCATGACGGGAAATATCGATAACATACGTGAGCCAACCCAGCCATTTCGAAAGGTCGACAGAATTTTGAGAAGCGGCCTTGGTCGTCAGAATGTCGACAAGCTGCGAGATTCGTGCAGATATCAAGACTTCGTAGTCCTTGAGCGCCGGAGTACTGAAGGCCCTGTTCCAAGCCCGGCGTCGCCGAGCGTGCTCTTCGGGATCTCTCAGTGCCAAGAGCGGCCTTACTTCACGGCTCTCTGGAACACGTCCATCCCACCCTGGTGGATAGTTGAGTCAAAGTGGGAAACTGTTATGGAACTACGCACAGGGACCCTTCGGCATTCCTTTCGAACCCATCATTGGAACGATGGCGTTGACATCACGAAAGGACAGCTCGTTAGGACCTAGATAAAAAAAATGAGAAAAAGCCTTGAAGCGTAGTGTGTCGCCTCGAACCTATCCTAACAACGTCGCCGAACCGTTGATGGAGCTCTGAATAATACATATGTTGTTTTCCCTTCAGAGCAGTCCACGTAAACCACAGTTTTGACACTTTGCACAGTAGCGGTCCAGGATATTTTGCGAGGGGATGGGAAGCCGAAAGACGGTAGGTCACAATCGATGTCGTGAGAGACGCCAAGTAGACACAGAACGTCAAAGCAACGGCCGACAAAATGTTTGGCATGTGGGAGACGACAAGAGCCGTCAAGAGAATGGGAGGCGCAATGAGGAGTCCAAGGATATGCAGCAAGGCTCGTGGTTCCAGTCGTTTGAAGACGAGATGGGATGTCTGTAAAATAATGAGTGTGATACCGCAATGAATTTTGGGGACGCACCAGTCCAGCGGCAGCAACGATGAGGAGGACGTGTCTGAATTCAAGGGATATGGGTGTGAGGGAGGTGAACATCTTGGGGAGGAGGGTTTACGATGTCGACTTGAACCTTTTGCAGCCTATAAATATGCAAACTTCTCCGGTGTCGGGGTCACACGCCCTCGGGTTCCGAAGCAGGGAATGGGTGGTGTTTCCGTTTAGGTCCAAACAGATGATTCAAGCTCGGTCGAGTATACTTCGCCGAATCCATCTCCGAAGCTGCGTAAAATCGCAGGACTGAACTGGAGGACTATCAACGTCACTCCACACATCCGGGTGCGATCCACGGGATCGGGATCCAGTAAAACGTTGGGGACTACGAAGCATTCATTACGAGCTTGCCCGCGCCGATAGGAGAGACTGGAGGGAGGTATGACGACCGAGTGGGTGCCCGATGGATGTTACGCCAGAACGTTGCATAATGAACAGAGTATAAGACCATGCCGAGAGTGTGAAAAAGCCAGCTGAGTCTGGTGTATTACGACGATTAGACTTGGGTCGACCAGCAATTAGGATTTACGGGTGAGGACGGGGATGCCCGAGGGATGCATCAATCCAAGGAGGCCGTACACCAAGGAGATCAGGACCACAACCAAGGGGAAACCGGGCAGAACGCATAGCTCATAGCAAACTGCATTCCGTTGTCAACGAGCCTGGATGGGCGGTTTATTCGCATCCAGTTTATTAAGATCGGGAGGCACCCAAGAGGCACCAGGGCCTTCGGGACTCCAATGACGAGGGCCAGCAAAATCCTACAAGTGCGGGTCAGGATATGCGGGGAGGTTATGACGCCGATGTTGCTGGATTCAGTGCGAGATGAGTACGGGTCCGCCGAGGCTAGTTGGCAGAAACGAAGAAGGGTCAGCCTGAGATCAGTCGATGTCGGCTTCTCCCGTCGGAAGTTGCCGACTGTTCAACCTCAACAGTCAACAACCCCCCTTCGTTGGTTGATTCCTTGAAGCTCTTTCAATCCTGCCTTTTGGGTCTTTGCGTCCGATGAATTATGCCGGGTCCGAGTCTTCAAGCTTCAAGGATTTTATCAATTCCGACTCGATCTTCTCCCGTCCCTGGCCGGGTTCTGGACGAACTGCTGATTGTCAGATGGAACTAACCTTGCCATGCTAACCCGGCTCCGTCTGTGCTGTAGTTCACCAACGAAGAAATGTGTGTTCTCTTCTCCAGCGAGTACGGCTCGGGCATCTCGGCCAAGTTGCAGATTGTGGAGAACTCCATCCGCCACGTCATGCCCGTCGCGGTGCAAAAACCCTACACTCGCGAAGCGACCGCGGCTGACTGGGAAGAAATTTCTACACTCGCTGCGCGTGCATTCGCGGATGACCCCGAGATGAATTGGTTTGGCGGTCTCTCAACGGGCATTGCAGATACAAATAATCCCACGGACAAGGCTCTCAAACTCGAGAATCTGCGGCAGTTCTTAGACTCCATTGGTCGAAGTGTTGAACTTGTTGGCGGCCGTGCGACGGTGGTTGCTATTCCCCAGAATGCTGGACCCGAAAAACTCGTCGCGTTCGCTGCATGGGTTCCACCGCACCAGGCCATCGAAGGAATTCTGACAGGTCTGCGGGCCAGAACATACCGCAGTCTCTATGCCTGGGGCCTCACAATGTTCTGGGTGCGAATAATTCCAGCGGCAACCCTCTAATCCTGCTCATTGAACAATTTTCAGAGAACAACTGTAATTTTCAAACCCACTATCGGCGCAATTGTGAAGAAGGCGCTTCGTTCCGAAGGCTTCCAAGATACCGGACCATTACAGACTGGAAATTACTGCTACCGATCCCGATTACCAGGGCAAAGGTGTGCATTTCTCACTAATAGTAGTTCAGCAGACAGCTCATTAGAAAATTCGACCCATAGGGTACTCTCGTCTCCTCATGGAAGAAGGCTTTGTAGTATGGAGTTCAAAGCCCACAACTCTCGAAGCCACCACGGCACACTCGCATGATATCTATGCCCACCAGGGTTTCGAGGTGAGCAATAAATAGGTCCTTCGAGAAACGCGGCTCAGTCTTTCGTTATTCAGGTTGTAGAGTCTGTGACTCTGGGTGCAGGAGACGTAGATGAACGTGGCCTGACCTCATCCGGACCATCGGCAGTGGGATTCTCGGTATATGTCATGATCAAGGTCCTCCAGTTTTCCTTCTTCAAATTTCTTCTTGTACTAAACGTGACCGATTTACAGTGGCCTACGAAACCTGAGCTATAATGTGCATATGTTTTCCGGGCTCCTTTGGTTCAAGGTGGCTGAGGAGCCGACGAGCTTTGCACCAGGTCCAAGCCTGGTTGAAATCTTGTCAACAGCTGGCTGTCAAGCGCCAACGACGAGGAAACCATAGCGCTACCCAAGCTTACACATCAGTTCTCCATCTGCCGAGTACTGGTTCTGTAGATGGAGTAGAGACTTGCGAACAGGGCATAAGGCATATAACTTTCCAGGCGCAATTCCAGCATCGAGTTGTATTTAAATGCTTCGAACATCTGTGCGAAATAAAATCAACGAGCGTCGATTGGTCAAGTCTCACCAGGACCAAGGTCTTTTCACCGTTGGAACGCACCGAGAGCGCAGTTTTGCTTTTTCAACATTTTAGGATCATGCCGAGTCGATGTCAACACCGGCAGATGCGATGTGCTCGGCTTGACCGGCACCACTCCAAACCTCTCTCTGGTCACTCAAGCCTCATGGTTTACTGGCTTTCTTACGCGGCGGGCACACGCGGAAACAGTCCATTAATGAAGCGCTCCTCTGAACGGAAGCACTTGTTACTCTCAAAGGGCTACGGCCGCCATCGGACTCCCTCATTGCTCATCAGTCGACAAGGATAAATGCGAGTCTGGCCCAAGCAGTCGACTGTGGTATTCTTGCGCAAGGCTTTTCCCCTGAAGGCTGCCGCTCCCCCTGCTCCTTCATTTCCCTTGTTCCGGCCATCCTACGCCTTCCTCAAGACTCGGAAGCTCCGGAACGAATCGCCATGTCCATACCACTACCGCTTAGATGCGGCGGTGTTGCTCCAGGACGACCTCGAGCTTGTCCTGCTTATCCACAAGCACCGAAGCCTCGTGGCCGTGTGACGTATACTCGCTGCCCTTATATAAAGCTCACCTTCGCGGAAGCCATGCCCACTGTACCCAGCTCAAGTTGCCTCTCTCCCCAACACACGCTTAAAGCCTTCAACTTTCACGATGCTGGGAATAATCCGTACTGCCTTATACTGCGTCTTCGTCCGTGTCTCGATCTGTGTGCACTGTCGCGATCGTTTACCTCAGATTCTCAGGGTGTCTTTTCCCTCGTCCTGTTCGGGCTCACTGCGGCACGCTTACGCTACACGACCCACTTGCCCCCAGGCGATCCCCTGAACAATGGGGCGAATTTCTTTGGTGCGCGGATACCTTGCAGTTCCGTCAACGCCGTTCAAGCTCTCCGCAGACCCAATCGTGGTGGAGCTTCTATTTAGCGCCCTCCTAGGGATGGCATGGTCCATTTACGCGTGCGTCTATCCGAATATTAATTTGCGTCATTAATGAGCGAGAGTCATTAGCGTATTGACGATCCACCACCTGCGAGAGGACCGTATTTTATACTCCTTCGCCTCGGAGATCGCGGCGCTCAGCATCTTGTTCCTTCTTTACCTCGTCGGCGCTGCTATCGCTACTGTGCGTGCTCTGAAAGCAATTAATTCCACGCGAAATCACTAACCGCGCTGTAAAGTCGATATGGGGGGATCTGTCGTTCTGCCAAGAATTTCGCGCCTGCCGAATCCTCACGGCCATGCTCGCCTTTGCGTGGATGTCATGGATAATTCTGGTGTGCTCACTCGGTGCGTAGTATCTCAACTTGCCTTGAGCGTGTGGCTGAGCTTTGATTTCCAGCGGCGAGCCTCTTCGTTGCCATTGCGAACGCTGCTTTCTTTGCGCCGTTCCACGGGCGCTGGAACCCTAGGGAGAGTACCTATAGTGACCGTCGTGCGAGTCAGGTATAAATTCAGCCTCGGTGAACTGTTGCACGGACGAGGTGACTGACAGCCTCAATGTACTTTGTTATGACCACAAATACTTTCTTTATTGACGGATCTTGTACTGAGAATGTATATTCACGCACATTCGACGGATGTGATGTAGACGACCAGTTCACCGACTCAACGGCGATTCCTGTGTGGACCTGCAAGAGAATGTATATTCACGCACATTCGACGGATGTGATGTAGACGACCAGTTCACCGACTCAACGGCGATTCCTGTGTGGACCCACGTGTCGTTATTCTCCTGTACTCGACCACGACTCGCCTCTCGAACCTCAGGGCTCAAACCTCAATATTAGTCTCCTCACAGTACACAAAACAGCAAGTTGACGTCGCGACAACTGGCCAGATGAGCAGAGGATCGGCCCATGCGGATCGATCAATACGTGCCCAAAATCTGCGCTAAGGACCTGTCCTGCCGTGAGTTCACTGCATCTACGGCAGAAATAAACCTGAGCGGGTAGCGGAACTAACGAACGTGCGTCGGGTTGGGTTGAGTTGGCCGTAAAAGGGCTCGGTGGTGATTGAGGCGGGACACGGACACATGCGGTATCCATCACTGGCAGGATCCAACAGTATACAAAAATACGATGATACCGGTACGAAAGCGAGCTGCCCTCAGTGTCGCCCCCCATGTCCGCCCCAACCCTGAAAGAGCGTCTGCGAGGAGTATCCCTCATATTTGCGTGAGTTCTTGTTGTCCAAGGCGCACATCATCGACTGACCGTCTTGCAGTTGCGGAACCGCCCTGTTTTCCGATGGTGCTCCATAATTTTTATATCTTGCCAAAAGTCTTGAGTGCTAACGGCTGCTCGCTGCAGGTTATGGAAACGGTGTTATTGGAAGCGGTGAGCTTCGCATTCTATCGACGCTTAGGTGGGAATGCGGCTAGGCTGGGAGGTCGCATGTGAAACTTTGGAAGACCATTCACCACCGCACCCATTCCCTCCCGCGTCCCCGCCAGTACCCTTTGTTACCTTTGCTGACGGGACCCTTATCTAGTCAACACTCGTCAGTAATCCAGTCTGCGGTCGAAAATTCTATCCTAATCACCTTATTCGTTTCTTCAGTGCTCAAGCGCATCTATGGGAAGGATGCGTTCCCCCCAAACTACAGCACGACCCTGAATAGTTCAGTGTTCGCTGGCACGATTCTAGGTGAGAGCGGTTGGGACGAGGAGACCAAGACTGGATTTCTGATTATTTCCACCCAGGCATGCTCACTTTCGGTGCGACTGGAAAATCTCGTCCGACCCTTGCGTTCTTCTAACAATGCTACCAGGATGGATCTCGGACCGGGTCGGACGCAAGTTCGGAATGGTACGCGAGATGTGCCCTCTCATGTTGTCGCGTTAACGCTTCCTCCAGATGTCCGCTGCAGGAATGGTCGCATTTTTCTCGGCCCTCTCTGCCGCCTCTTCCGGCGCGAACCACAGCTTCCGTGGCCTGCTTAACATGCTCATCGTCTGCCGGTACGCCAGGGCTACCATGTGTCGCCCGCGTATCGTTATTTATTTATTAATTCTCCAGTTTCTTCCTCGGCATTGGGATTGGCGCGGAGTACCCCACCGGGTCTGTTGCTTGCTCAGAGCAGACAGAGGGAGCGGCTATCGCCAAAAATGCGCAACATAGGTGGTTTGCGCTCGCAACCAGTGCGTATCTTTCACCACACACTGTCTTTAGTTTTCTGAATATACCGCAGACTGCATGATCGACCTGGCCTGGTGTGTTGCGGCCTTCGTACCTCTCCTGATGTTCTGGATGTAAGAGCATTCCTGCTTCCTCTTCATCCCTTACT
The DNA here is from genome assembly GCA_029281495.1 of Mycena filopes. Lineage (NCBI taxonomy): Eukaryota > Fungi > Basidiomycota > Agaricomycetes > Agaricales > Mycenaceae > Mycena > Mycena filopes. Next base: position 267,260 of record JARIHR010000005.1, on the reverse strand, counting down.
TATGTGTTCGCTCGTGCAGCTGTGGCCCCAACCACTTGCGTGCTGCGTGGCGTCTGTCGCTTGGCCTCGGCTTTTTCCCCGCGATCGCAGTTTTCGCCTGGCGGTGGAACATGGAAGAACCCGAGCTGTACAAAAAGAGCTCGATGAAGGTGGTCAAGATCCCATACAGGCTCGTTCTGCGCAAGTACGGAGTCCGACTTGCTGCTATCAGCTTCACATGGTATTCCCACTCTTTCCCTTCTGAACGATGTATATTGAATTCAATATCCAGGTTCTTGTACGACTTCATCGTGTACGTCTGTCTCTCTGTCTGCCATGGTTTTTAACCGAACATCGCCAATCCCTCAGCTACCCTGTAAGTTTCGACCTCTCAATTCTTCACGCCCACTGACCCTTCTATAGTTCGGAATTTACTCGTCCACCGTCGTTGACACGTAAATCTCACTCTCATCTCAGCCAACTCCCCGACTGACGTTTGCTCTTGCCAGCATTACGGGCGGTGATACTTCCCTCACGACTGTGTTCGGCTGGAATGTGGTCATCAAGTGGGTCTAACTCAGTCCACCGGCGCTTCAGACTTACCGACTACGCGCAGTCTTTTCTACATGCCCGGAACCATCGGTGGCGCCTTCATCGTGGACTACCTCGGTCCCAAGTACACCATGATTCTGGGCTTGCTGCTTCAGGCACTGTTTGGCTTCATCATGAGCGGCCTTTACTCCACGTGCGTCTTACTACTTGTGTGGTCAACATACTGATACTTACCCGCGCCTCCAGCTTGAAGAACCACATCGGAGCCTTTGCCGTGCGTTTACTATCCGGGCATTTCGTTCACTGTCCGACCTTGAATCACAGGTTATCTACGGTATCTTCCTGTGCTTCGGAGAGCTTGGCCCCGGGAACAACCTTGGGCTGTTGGCGAGCAAGAGCAGCCCCACTGCCGTTCGTGGACAATTCTACGGCGTTGCCGCTGCTGTTGGGAAAGTCGGCGCCTTCGTATGTCTACCCCTTCTCTGCATGTCCATACACCGCTCACGCATATCTGCAGGTCGGAACTTATGGTACGCCCTGCCGCCCTCTGCAGAACTTGAAACACTGACATCCTACATACAGCCTTCCCGCCCATGATCGACGGTACGGCGTCCACCTCTCCCTTCATGCCTTTTGCTGATCCTTTCTTGCCAGCGTTCGCTAAAATTAACCCTGACAAGGGCAACACTGGACCGTTCTGGGTCGGCAGCGGTACGCTTACGCCTCTCATGCCTTCCAATCTGCCCTCATCCACCTTCTAGGAATCGCCATCCTAAGCGCCCTGGTCACCTACTTCTTTATCGAGCCTCTCGACCACGACGGTATGGCCAAGGAGGATGCTATCGTGCGTGTTCTTATTCCATTCAAATCCGGCGTCCTGACGTCGGTGCAGTTCCGCGCGTATCTCGAGGAACATGGCTTTGACACCTCCGGCATGGGATTCCCCGAGGAGGGGATAGAGACGCGCGACTCGGCCCCTGAAGAGCTCGACGAGAAGGAGACAGTGGCCGTATAGTCCCCCCTACCGTATTACGACGTTCGATGTTGCGATGTAATGACGATGCTAATGTGGGCTTGACGAATGTCATTCAATGCCCTTTTTATACCTGTTTCTCGCCGCCTGGTGGAAGAAAACCTTACTTGAGACGCGTCGTCCAGAAAAGGAGAGGGAGTCAGGGACGCGTAATGCGTGCAGTCACGCGTGACATTCGCTTCGTCTCAAACCATGTCCTCCAATACCGCCTCTTCATCCTCGAAAGCCACCGAAACCAAGGTGGCAGCAGAAAAGCCAAAGGAGGCGCGCCAGGCGCAGCTTGGTGTGCTCGAAGAAGACGACGAGTTTGAGGAGTTCCCCGTGGCCGGTTCGTGTGCCTCAATCAATCTACTTTCTTTCTTTACGCGATGTGAACGAGCCTCGGCGCAGATTGGGACGACGCGCAGACGGACCTGGCGCATCTCGGTGGCTCGGCGCCTGGGGCCGCGAAGAGTGGTGGCGATAAGCTTTGGGAGGACAATTGGGACGATGATGATATCGAGGATGAGTTCAGTGTGCAGCTTAGGTGGGTCTTGGGCGTCGCGCTTTCATTCTCGACCTCACGCAGCTGATCTGTATAGGAACGAACTGACAAAGACGAGCAAGAAAGGCGGAGACGCGATGGAGCACTAGGTCGCTTTTTTTTGCGTGTCATCGAGATATAAAATCCAGTGGACGTTCGAATATTCAAACCAGTTCAGACTTCACGAAGGACGGGGAAACTACGACGGCAATAGATCGCGCCGACGTCAGCCACATTGTACGCCTAACGGTCTGCGGCTATCTGAAAGAGCTTCCACTACCTGGGCAATGCTCACCTGTATTCGTGCGCGATGCCATCCTGGAGGACGGCCTCGTTGGTTTTTATCTGGCGACACGAACCTTCAAGACCGTGGAGCCACGATTCCCGGAGACCCTCGGGCAGCATTTCATCTTTCTTGGACAGCCTTCTCCGACTCTAATTCGAGATTGGGCCGTCCTGAACACAGACGACTCGCACAATTTGCTTTTGGAGATCAACGATGTGTTCCTTAAAGCTGCTCTCGATGCGTACATACTTCCGGCAGAATCCGCCATTTGGGACGGTTTCGCTCGCCGCAAGGATATGGTCTTCCCGAGAGCTCACTGAAAAGGGCTCGCCTCGAGTGATGCCCCGCAGTGAACAGATGTTGCCCGAGACAGTGGGGGCGCTCTCGCCCAGCTCGTTACCTAGGGAAATGGATTACTCTCGTACAAAACAGGCACTCATGCTGAGCTGCGTGTTATGTCTTTCTTTGAGGGTCTCCGCTCTAAGTAAGCTAGAATTCGACGGTGGCAAGAGCAGATTCGGTCGGGTAATTTCCCAGAAGGCTCAGACGGATTGCAAAGTATTGTCAGGCCGTCAATTCGATTCGTAGGGGTCGTAATTTTGGTACAAGGTATAAAAAGTCATAAGGATATCGATACAGTGGGAGAGGGTCGGTTTGGTCTGACGCTGTCAGAAGGAATGAAACGAGCGGTGTCCGTGATGTAATATAGAGGACGAAGGAGGGAGGAAATATGTTTATGAGCGGAGGGTGGCCCAAGCGGCGAGACTGATGATGACGGCGACGAGCACGAGCACGAGGAGTGCGTAGAGGCAGCGCTTGGCCCACTTGAGCTCCGCGGTGCGCATGCGATCGATGAGGACCTGACGCTCGGCCTCGGTCTTTTCAGGGAGCCATGCGGCGGATGGTGTCGCGGCAGGTGGCGCGCGGAGCGGCGACATGAGGATAACAACGCCCATTATCCAGAATGGCGGGAATACTGAGCAGAAGACGGTCAGGAACAGATGGAAATTCAAGTAAGATGAATGAACGCACTGAATCCGAATTTGAAGAGGTACATGGCAAGAGTGACAGGCTCCCGCGCGTGCAGGGTGTACTCTGGGGCCTCGAGGTATGGAGGAGGCAAGGTAGACTCTGCGGCAGAGATGCGGCGGTCATGGCGGCTGTCGCGAGTGCGAGACGCGGCGAGGGTGTATCCGAAAAAGTCATCGACGGGATTCGTGGTGTTCTGAACGGATGAAGAGCGTTCAAGGTGGGGTACAGCCGCGGCGGGGGCGGGGACGGAGACCTGGGCGTGGATGGCGGACATTATGGTAGATGGAGGTTTGTGAGGGTGGATGGGTGCTTTGAAGCTTGGTTCTCTCCCGACCTTCGCAGCAGGTTTATATACGCGGACATGGTCGCAATCCAAATTTTGAGACTTGGAGCAATTCAAGCTGGCGTGAGAGCAAAGGTCAACACACGACAACACTCTTGCTTTCAACTTGTTGCTTTGTGCGCTCACTTGTGGCTCACCTTCTGGAACGACACTTGACCATCTCAAACCAGCCAACAATGCAAGCCTCCTGGACTTGGAACCTCTCGAATCTGCTTGAAATAACGCCTTTAAACCGCTCTTCCACCCAGAATTACCATACAAGGCAGGTGTTATGAATGGGACCCACAAGTTGGATTGAGGTTCGTTTTTTGCGTCCTATATCGCTGCCGGGACTAATCCGATGCTTTGTTGCTGCTTTGTGGGTGAATTTCTGGGTGAATTTCATTTCAAGACTGTCTGACCATTGACACAGTAGCCATCCTGAGCATCCTCGGCATCTTTACCCCGACGCCTCCCATCCTCTCCCATCGGATCTCATGGACTGCGTGTCGACTTCAGACGTTAATTCTGCAGCAGTATTGCGGCTGATTCGATGCTCGTCGCAAAAAAAGAAAACTCCGCAAGAGAAAGTTTCGCACTACAGGCCCAGCCACCCCTGTTCAAGTTCAACGTTCAACGCGCGCTAATGTCTGAATATCTCTGGTTCTGGTCAACTTTCTGCGAAGTATCCTCATTTATTCTGCTATTTTAATGAGCAGGGCCAACACAGGGCCGTAAACGCCGTTTTGATGGGAACGGTGAAGGTCAGCCTTTCGGCGGACCCACTACCAGTCCTGCACTCCGACATCCATGAAGCCTTCCCCAGGTGTCCGGTTACTCGGCCGTATTGTAGTGGTGCCCGCAATTTGCATCTTTCTCGCTCGAGGTGTGGCCAATGCGACACTCGGTCTCGCTATATCTGTCGAGTTTGTATTCCGCGTTTCGGTCGGAGGTCTCGTCAGTTATACCGTTGGGCGAGCGGTGGCAAAATCCGTGTACGAGCGATTCCATGCATACTCTCTCGGTGCACGGTTTGCCCCCAAAGTGACCGGACGGTGGCCGGGAAACATTGATGTTCTGCGAAAAATACTTCAAATCTACGAGACGGGCTACCTTGGTGAGCTTTCGGTGGAATCTACCGTGGATTGAAATTGACCTCAGTTAAAGGCGATGGTTTTTATGGGATGGTTGAATCTTTGGGCCCAGTGTTCGAACTCACACTTCTCTGGAGCCCGCTCCTATTCACCGTATCTCCGGAGCACGTCCAGATTATTTTGGCAACTGATTTTAACAACTACGTCAAAGGTAGTAGTACCGCTCACTGGGTGTGAGCAAGTATGCTTCCTGACACTGTTTAGGCAAGCGGTTCCGTTCTGCCATGAACTCCGTGCTCGGAGTGAGTCCACTTCCTACTCTCGAGTGGCCAATCCCTTAATCAGTTCTGCAGGATGGAGTCTTCAACTCGGATGGTAAGTACGAGCTACGGAAGCTTTTGACACAACCTGAAAGCAGTCGGTCTAGGTGAAATGTGGGCTTTTCACCGGTCTATGACACGCCCGTACTTCGCCCGAGATCGAGTGCGACACTTTGAGATATTCGATCGTCATGCTGAAACAACTATCGCTCTCATGAAAACGAGGTTCAAAGAGGGATATGCAGTCGACTTCCAGGTATAATATCGTTGACTCTGACGTCTCGGCTCGGGCATTAAAATTTCAGCCAGGATGTCGCGAGCCGCTTTACCATGGACGCGGCCACAGAGTTCCTCTTTGGAACCTGCGTCGACAGTTTGTCTGCGACCCTTCCCTACCCACACAACGCTTCCTCCCAGACGGCGACTCCTGGTTCTCAACAAGCCAACGATTTCCCGAAGGCCTTTAATGAAGTGCTCCTTCAACTCGCTTTCCGCGAGCGTCTCGGGTGGGCTTGGCCGCTTGTTGAACTGTTTGGAGATAAAACGGCGGCACCCATGAAAATTGTCACTGAATTCGTGGATCCTATCATCCACAACGCACTCGAGAAAAGGGAAAAGAATGCGGGCGTGAAGCACATGGAGTTCGAAGGGGCCAATACGGGCGACGACGAGACTTTGCTCGACGAACTGCTCAAATCAACCACTGGTATATCGTTTTTATGCGAAGTTTTTCAACCAAAATCTAATTTTCGACATCTTAGACCACAAATTATTGAGGGACGAGACGTAAGTGGTTGCGATAATTATATAGACGGCTTAATTGAACACGACTGCTCAACAGGCTCAATATTCTACTCGGTAAGTACCGTTCGCCCTTTCATCATCAACCGGAAGTTTTGATACACTACGACCTTCAGCTGGAAGAGAAACAACGATGCACACCTTGACGATTGCCATCTATTTGTCGGTCTCTCTCTAGCTCATCGACGTACCGTTATTGAACTTTTCAGTCTCGCCATGTATCCCAAGGTCCTGTCTCGTCTTCGGGAAGAGGTGCTCAACATTGTGGGACCGTCCGCCCGGCCCTCGTACGACGACATCAAGGAAATGAAGTATCTCAGGGCGGTCCTCAATGGCAAGTAGTTTTAGTGTTTTCCATCCTGGAGGTCTGACCACCGTCCGGCGACAGAAACCATGAGATTGTATCCCTCCGTGTAAGTCCCTCGGATTCGAATTCGTTCATACCCGCTGATACGCTCTAGGCCATTCAACGTGCGGTACGGACTCGGCTGAACGGTTTACCTGCTGCTTTAACATTGTATCCGGCAGCGAGACCGTCAAGGCGACCACCTGGCCCTCACCCGATCCCACCCAAAAGCCGATTTACATCCCAGCAGGTGTCAAGTTCGTCCTTTCCTTCGCCTCAACGAGTTATCTTCTAAGCTGCCTTGTGTAGAGTCCCGTATTCCGTCATGATCATGCAGCGCCGCACTGAGCTCTGGGGACCTGACGGCATGTTGAAGTTCAATTCTCTTCCTTCGATTGGAATAACGGGCCCTCAGCCGCCGAGTTCGATCCCGACCGGTTTTTAGATGACCGTCTTCAAAAATACTATCTTGCCAACCCTTTTCAATTCTTACCCTTCAACGGCGGGCCGCGGATATGCCTAGGACAACAGGTGGGTTTGGAATTTCGGCCCGCCCGAGTCCAGTTGATCTCTAAGAGTTTCAAATCTAGTTCGCGTACAACGAAATGTCCTTCGTCATCATCCGGCTACTGCAAAATTTCTCTTCCATTTCGCTGGACCTCGACGCGTGCCCGCCTGATGCGCGCGTTCCACCGGAGTGGGCGGGACAGCCCGGAAGGAAGGGCGTGGAGCAGTTTAGACCCCGGGCCCATTTGACGATGTACACATTGGTGAGTGAAGGGATGTTGATGGTTTACCGCGATGCTGATGTTGTGTTGCAGGGAGGGCTGTGGGTGAAGATGAAGGAAGCGTAAGGGTTGAGTTAAACTTGATGTTAGTTGAACCGTGGAAAAATCTCGGCTGCTGCCGATGATCTGGAGTCGTACTATTATTTCAGTATGAAATCGAGCTTGAACTCAGCGCGTCAGTAGGAATCCTATAGATAAATCATCCACCAGCTGGAATTTTATTTCGACTGCGGGGCAAGCCATCCCAAGCTGCCGCCGAAGTCAACGGCTTCACCCGGCCCTGGCACCTTCGCGAGTAATGGTTAGATATCGGAGTCATTTCAAAATTGGCTTCCCGACGACCTTCACAAGTTCCTCTTATCGAACCGGGAGGTAAATATGGTTTTAGTAGTCGTTTACACTCCAGAACCACACGGAAATTGTCTGCTACTGGGCCGCCGGGCTTGGAGTAGATGTTAAATCATTGCCGCATATTAAACGGTTATACGAAGGTGGGCCCGCATATTTGAGCAAGCACACCGCTGACATCGCTTAACCGTTTGGAAGTCGCGTCGAGTGGCGGCCGCGTAAGTTTTGAAATGCGAGTCGGGCAAGTTCACGTACGACGCCACGGTTAACGATTAAATGAATACAGAGAGGGCTGAGTTGTGATTGGGATGATAGCCAGGCCCGATGCGACAGGAGTGTAATTCACCTCGACCTTTGGGAACTCGCGGTATTGCGTTGGGTATTGGGAAAAAACGTGCGGACCGGATGGACCGTACCCTGTTTTCCAGGTATGTTTCATCTGCGGCGTGCAAGTTCAAGTTCATTTAGAAGCCTGTAAGAAGCAGCCGAAACGTGCGAGGGAGACACAAATAGCGGCGCCACGTTGGGGATGAGAAAGAGGGGTGCTTCGGGAAGTCGGTCCACAGATGAGGGTGATGGTTGAGAACTCAGGAGGAGGAGTATGGCTTGCTATGGACAGAAGCGCAAGTGAGAGCCGAGGACCGACGACTAAAAATTGGAAATTGCAATTGGGGTGCTCTTTGCGCACGCAGCTTGGGTATGGGAGGCTCGGAGTTCGGGTTAGAGGGTGCTTGGGAAGGTTTTGGTCGGAAGTGAAACATCGGCGGACAGTCTTGTTCGTGCTGGCCTCTCTGAGGACCCTGTTCTTGCAAGAACTCCGTCCCTTCCACTGATGGCAGGCAAGCGACGTCTGTGGAGATGATCCACGCACGGCCGACGGACAATTCAAATGTTACAGCATCGCAATCCGGCTTGTTATTGACTTACCCCAGCGAGAAGAATCGGCCCCAAGAGGAGACAGTGTTGAGGCAAGGGAGGACATAATCAGTCGCAATCCTGATCCTGTTGTAAAGTGGCAGTCGGCGAAGGGGGTTGAAAACAGCGGGCTGTTAATGGGGCTGTTTATGGCCTGGCTGATGAGTTCTACGCCACTGCGCAGACAATGACGATAGATAAGACGACTCTGCGATGGATCCGCTCGGATTCCGATTTTGCTTTAGCCTCTCAGTCAGGGGACTGGACCTCGGCTTGGGAGCTGAAAGAAGGGGTGTCTGGGTGAAATGGGATAGCCTGGCAGCGGTCTGAACGGTGCACAGCTGGACAAAGGCGGAATGCGGTCCGTCAAAGTGTGACATTTTTGTGACTGTCGTAGCGGCTTGTCTTTCTCCGTCCTCCTTGGACTCCCCTTAATATCTAATACCCTCCCCCGCGAGAAACCCCGCCCAGCCATGTCGACTCCTCATGTCATTGCCTCCTCCTCCTCTCATCCCCCAAGCTCTACGACTTCAAATGGCATCGTCGGGAACCACTATCGGGTTGGCAAGAAAATCGGTGAAGGCTCATTTGGTGTCGTCTTTGAGGGTATGTCTTCCTCTCAGCTCTCATCCAGCGTTTCCGGATGGTCCAGCGGGTCGAGGTCAATGTTGGGGGGATACAGCATTGTTGGCTGTTATTGTTATTCTGGTGCTTCGGGAGTGCTCCGCAGTGGCAGCAGAGGCTTTGGAAAACACCCTGGGCGGCCCAGTGGGTCGCTTGAATGCAGCCCCGTCCTTTTTACCGTATGTGCCGCAAATAGCTGCGGCCCCACTTTTTCTGCGGTGTCCGACACATTCGGGGTACGCGCAGAGTGTCTGGTCGTGCTGGTGACGGCCTTGACGCCGTCCAGATGCATGCACTTGCTGCACGCACTTGTGAGCAGTACAATGCGGCGGCCCAGTCGCCCACGATAGGCGGACAATCAGATGTCGAGCTCTGGCATCCTCCCACTTTCTTTGCTCCGTCCATGGATACTCTGACAACATTTACTGACGCCGTCCTTTGCTAGGCACCAAAATGCTAGCCAACACTCCAGGTCGCCATCAAATTTGTGGGTGGACCCACCCGCCTTGTCTCTTGATTCATCTCATTGTACTCTCCAGGAACCGCGGAAATCTGACGCCCCTCAATTACGCGACGAATTCCGCTCGTACAGGACCTTGAACGGCACTCGTGCGTTGCTAGCGCCTCACCCCTTGCGTTGCTGGCATGCTGATCCCGATGCCCGCTTGTAGCCGGTGTCCCGCAAGTGCATCATTTTGGTCAGGAAGGACTGCACAATGTACTTGTAATTGACCTCCTGGGGCCTAACCTGGAGGACCTCTTCGACATGTGTGGACGCAAGTTCACGGTGAAGACGGTTTGCATGGCTGCCAAGCAAATGGTCCGCCCTTCATTTTTCATGTTAATTTCACCTGCTGAAACATTCTTCCTGTGCTCAAGGTTACTCGTGTACAAGCCATCCACGAGAAATCATTAATATACCGCGACATCAAGCCTGACAACTTCCTCATCGGAGTACCTGGCACCAAGAACGCCAACACCATTCATGTTATCGGTATGTAGCCCCCATTTGATGCCCGATCACAAATTCCCGCCTCCATTATTTCTTGTACCAACTAATCGCCCTGCTTACAGATTTCGGTATGGCAAAGCACTACCGCGACCCGAAGACGAAAGTCCATATCCCATACCGGGAACGCAAGTCGCTTTCGGGCACCGCGCGGTACATGTCGATCAACACCCATTTGGGACGGGAGCAATCACGACGAGACGATCTAGAGTCGTTGGGCCATGTGTTCATGTACTTTCTGCGCGGAGGTCTGCCGTGGCAAGGTCTGCGTGCGGCGACCAACAAGCAGAAGTACGAGAAGATCGGCGAGAAGAAACAGACTACGCCGATCGTCGAGCTGTGCGAGGGGTTCCCTGGTGCGTTTCTTCTCTCCGCGCGCGCAGCGCGGGCCTTCTGCCATTTCTTCGTTTTTTCTAATTGTTGTTCAGAGGAGTTTGGGATCTACATGAACTACGTGCGCAAGCTCGGGTTCGAGGAAACACCAGACTATGACTTCCTGCGAGAGCTATTCACGAAGGTAATGAAGTCTACTGGGGAGCAGGACGATCTTGTTTTCGACTGGATGTTACTCAATGGAGGGAAGGGGTGGGAAGCGTCCAGCTCACGCACGGTAGGGTTTCCTTGTCTTTTTCGACGTTTCCTCGTGCTAACCATTCGGATTTTAATTAGACACCATCCGCCCTCCTCGCCCAGGCTCACGCTAACGCGTCATCTCCGCACGGCCAACGCGCGGATCGGGAGCACCGCCGCGAACGAGAACGCGCTCACCGCTCTTCGCGGGCAGTGCAAGAGAACGCGTCGCCGTCCGCCCCGCTTGTTCTCACCCCCGCTCCTGCGCACGTCAACAAGAGCCGGCGCGCCGCCGGCACCCGCGAGAACAGCAACATCGGGAGCGTACAACCGCTCGCGCCGACGCGGCGGACGAGCCAGCAGCAGAGCGCGGGGATGGCACCGCACCCGTACGCCGCCGCTCCCAGCGGAAACGGCTACAACAGCGCTGGCGGCGGCCCCATTGCGCCCCTGCGTGCCGGGAGCGCCGCAGCACAGTTCGGACGCAATTCGCCAAATCCGTCACGGGGGCTCGGGGTGAATGGGAATGTGCTGAACGGGAACGGGTCGGAGAGCTTCCTGTATGGGCAGCAGCAGCAGGGCTCGGGGCCGCTTGGTGTGGGTGGGACGGCACGAGGCATGGGGGTCTACGACCAGATGGAGCGGGTGGGTGAGCAGGACGAGGGTCACGGGCGGCGGAAAGGCTTTTGGGCGGCACTGTGCTGTCGGGCGTGAGTGCTGGATGCTTGCTCCCTGTGCGCGTTCCCTGGTGGGTCCTCCCGTCGTTGTGCTCTGTTACCCCAACTAAACCAGTCCCCGTCAGGTTTTCGTCCATGCCTGTAGATGTTGGAAGACCTACCCCAAAGCACGCCTAATTCTCGGCAAACCCCCTTAACTTAATCTTGCCCTACGCCCGACATGCCCACGCAAACTTCTACGTTCCCCATAACGCTCTCGACGACACCCCCCTCCTTCACTCACATTCACTCGCTTGCCCAAGGCTTGTCCTGGGTTAGCCAGCACATCGCAAAGGCCTGCGGCCCCCGTTTCATTACAGCATTATTATTTCATGTACATGTGATGATGTCCTGCTTCCAGCATCCCTCCAAAACTCTTGCAATTGTTTATATTGGCACCGCGAATACCTCACTCTCCTTTTCAATGATGTACTACTATCTATTTAGCTCATTAATGGTAACCGCTGTCGAACACCGTCTTTGGGACTCGAACGGTCAAAGTATCAGCCTGAGACGAGAAGGTACTGGGAAGTGGCTTGTGTGGGCGCGATTCAGGTCTTGAGCGCAAGAACTTAGGGCAGGCGGGACCGTATTGGGGAGTTGGATGTGGATAAGAGGATAAAATACAGAGTTCTATGCAGCGTGTACGGGAACGGCCTCGCCCTCGACTTTGGGGATAATATTTTTGTCTTCCAAGAGTGTTTCCAGCTCGCCAGACTGGTGCACTAAATCCCAGGGATAAGTGAGAAAGCAAAGCGATAAGAACCGTTCGACGCACTTGACAGCAGAATGTCGCACCCGCCGACGAATTCGCCGTTAACGTACAGCTGAGGTATCGTTGGCCATTCCCTGAAAGGTTTCGGGGTGTTTAAGGCGGAATAGATCATGCTACAGCAGGGATGGCACGTACGAAAACTCCTTAATTCCGCTGCGCAGCTCGGGGTCAACGAGGACGTTGTACGTCTTCAATTTTTCCTCCGGAACGTGTTGCAGCCCAAGCACTTGGATGGCTGCTCGAGAGAAACCACACTCGGGTTGGGCGGGCGTCCCCTTCATGAATAACACGACAGGACTGGATGAGACGGCATTTTGAATTTGTTCGCGCGCTTCTTGGCTGAGAAAGCGAGCTGGGAAGATGCGGTTTGGCCTGAGGACGTTTGTGCGGATAAGCTGGATGTGTCCTGTGAGATATGGTGGGTGCTAGATATATTGAAGGCGTACCGAGGAACGCAAGGCTGTTCGGAGCATCGTGGTTGTGGACTGAGCAAGGTGTGGCCGAATCAGGACTGAGTCTGACACATATGCGATCGAAAATATCCGGTCCGTGGGAAGGTCGGCAGATGCCGAGGACTTGGGTTGAAAATCCACACCTCCAGTTCCAGAGGTTTTCTGGTCACGTAGATTTGGTACGCAGAGCGTTCAAAGCGATAAGTGGAGGATACAAGCAAACTATAGTACAACTAATCATACACGATGCGGGATAATAAATAAATGTCCGTCCAGTCTGAGTCTAGCGCCGGGGTGTAAACACAATCGGGAGCCTTCCCTTGCGTGCTATGAAGTAATCGCACAGATCGTCCTCCCAGGATGAAATATTGTATCCCTCCTCGAAACACAAGTTGTACCGTTTCATCATCGTGGTAATAAACATACGCATTTCCTGTTCAACCGTGAGAAGACTGTGGATTGAATGGCTCGGGCTACGCACCTGGTACGCCAGAGTCTTTCCGACACAGGCAGCGGGCCCAAATGAAAAAGGTATAAAAGCAGACAGGTCGTGGATGATTTCGTCCGTGCTTTGTGGGAAGATTGCGGGTTTCAATGCACGTTGTTCGTCAGGAGACAGCCAGCGTTCGGGCAGGAATGAATCAGGGGATGGAGAGAAGTATCGTGAGTCGCGCTGTAGAGTGTAAGAATGAATCACGGCGCCGGTGCCTTCTGGAACGAAGCTGTAGAGCGATCAGGAAAAGTTCAACATCTACCCATTATAATCATGGACGCACTGTTCGCCAATGACATGTCCACCGCTCCCGATACGCGGAGCACGTTCACTCCCGCTCAAAACAGCCGGAAATAAACGGAGAGTTTCGTTTCTGTTCCGTTGCGATGAGAAAATGAAGAGGATTACATTTCGTACGCACATGCTCGCATTCAGATAGACCAATCGTTTTTGAACTTCACGATCTAGAACGTCACCTTCACAGGCGTCTATTTCGGCTTGAAGACGAGAATATGTGACGGGGTTGGAGAGCAGTAGCCAGAAGAAATTGGAGAGGGCCGTTGAAGTCGTTTCGGCTCCCGCGACGATTGCAGGCGAGCTATCGGAGATGACCTGGGCCAAACTTGGCGGTTTGGGTTCCAGTCCAGCCTCGTCGATCTGTGCCGCAATGAGCAAATATAATAAACTGCTCGTCGAAAAGGCACCAACCAAATGGTAAAATATATCCTTGCGTGGTGATCCGTGGGTCTTCCTCCCAATGGCGCAGTTTATAGCATAGGTTCTGAACTTCTTGACGCCTCCCGCCAAGAATGGAAGATAGGTCGAAAGTTCCCCGATCCAAGGCACATGGCTCCAGAGAAGCGACATCCTAAAAACTCTTCAGTCGCTCGAAAATTCACTAGGTGCGAGCAAACACTCACGGTAAAAAACCGTCGAACGTGGCATATATCCCGTCCTTATCGCCATCTCGCATTAGTTCTACACCACCCCCAAACCTAGGTGCCAGATGAGCTGGACGATTACTCTGGGACGCGAAAGTCTCACACAATATCATTCATCACATCATACCTGATAATGAACAAGGTCAACAACAGTCAGAGAGGACCGAAATCAGACATACGTGAACCGAGCGATCCACTGGGACAGGTCGAGGCTCCTTCCACTGTTGTCGGCCAATATTTCTTCGAACTGGGCTAGCCTGTTGCGGACTATAACATCGTAGTCTTTTAGTGCGGACGCGCTAAAAGCTCTATTCCATATCCGGCGGCGCCGACTATGTTCGTCGGGATCACGCAAGCCGAGCAGCGATCGCACTGTCTTGTTTTCAGGCATACGTCCGTCCCACCCTGACAGCAGATTCAGCGACCTGATAGAAGATTGAAAACAGCCTTACAATGACCCTTGGGCATTCCCTTTGTCCCTAGCATGGGTGATATAGCGCTGCTATTGAAGAATGACAGCTCGTTCGGACCTGGAAAAGGAATTTAAAACCCGGCAAGTTAGTAAGGAGTTTGTGACCTTACCAACTCTGACTATGTCGCCGTATTTCTTTTGGAGATCTCGGTAGTAGATGTGCTGTTTACCACCCATTGCGATCCCGGCCAGCCAAAGTTTGGTCACTTTACACATTAGCGGGCCAGGATACGCGGCCAAGGGGTGGAGAGGAGAAAGTCGGTAGAGAACCACCGAGGACGTAAGGGTGGCCAGATATGCGAGGAACGTTATCCCGGCAGTCGCGAGGAAGCCGTGGACGGGGTCGAACAGTACGATGGATAAGAACAAGGGAGGGAGCACCAAGAGAGAGGCGAACGCCGGTACACTTTGCGGTTCCAGCCGGTTGAATATAATGTGAGAGCCCTGGATATAGAGCTCAATAGGAGTGAGGGTGTAACAAGACATTTCGTTACCAGTGCCGCAAAGATTATCAAGGGCGTTGAGAGTATCGTCGCAGCGGGCATGTTGGATGTTGGGGTGGTCGTGAAGAGGTCGTTGGGGAGGGAGGACACTTTATAGGCTGCAGTCGGGACTGATAGTTGCGTTGCGGGTACACAGGTGTTGATAAGTACAGAGACCCGCGGGTGCTACACGCATACAGCCTTTATACTTGGTATTAAATCGTTAACTCGCACTGCCGTAAGAACACCAGTTGACTGAGAGAGAGACAGATGACTGTGACGGGACCGACACAGAGAGAGTGATTCAGCAGAGACTGCCACCATGACTCGGAGAACACCGCCGTGTTGTAGCATGAACTGGAATGGAGACCATATCTCATCGGGAAAGGTCAGAGGGTCCAAGGCGGAATGGAAGAGACGGAGTGAGATGCTAGCTCAGAAGGCTTGGAGGTAGCAGACACGCGCAGCACAACCTAGTTTCGCCGAGCGACGCCGGGAGCGGCGACCGCTGTTGAGTTCGGCATCATCTTGATTGAATTGCATCGCAGCAGTCGCAAATGGAAACGAGAGTTTTGCATTCATTGTAGCAGCCTGGTGTGTGAACACAGTGAAGCAATAGAGGAGTGATGAGCACAGGATAGCGATGGATTTGGGTGAAAGCAGTCACAGTGACATATATGCCCATCTTCTCTTGATCTCCCGCCTCACCTTCCCGTTTTGTACCGTGTCTACCGAAATCATGCCATCTAATTCCCTTTCGGTGCCCTTCACCAAGGTCGGGCAAGATCTCACGCGTGCCGCAGACGTTCTGCAGAGCATGCAGGCCCAAGGCGATCTTGCACCGGCTGCGACTTCACCCAACATTCCTCCGGCTGCCTTCTCAGCAGGTGGACACCAGGGCTCCATGTCAGTGGCGTAACTCGTCCTCCGTCTATATATTTACCGGTTATCAGGCTAAAGCAGTTTGATGAATCGACTGTGACGAGTAGGAAAGGATCCCAAGCACCCACTCCGCCTCAATCCGTCAAAGGCATCGGCAAAAAGGGTAGACGGCGACATCACTTTAGGACTCTTGAATTATGTTAACCGCCGCCCTAGTCGCGAAACCGGACTACTCCGAGTCCAAGATCGTACTAGCCATGGTCACCTTTCCGCTTGCCATTTTGAGCTGTCCATCTAATGTTTCGCAGGTTGGACTCCCCGCTCGAGGAAAATCATACTTGAGTAACAAGTTGATGATATATCTCAAAGTGGGTGCTCTTGTGTGTCCCCTGGTTCCCGATTGACCTTTTCAGTGGCTCGAATACGACGTCAAGGTGTATATGGCTCGATTATCACACATTTCTGGCCGCTGATTATCAGTAGGTTTTCAATGTGGGACAATTACGGCGCACGAGGGCTAGACAAAGGGCTCAACAGTACACTAACTCTCCATTATTCGGGCTGTCTGTCATCTAATTCCGCCCATAGGAGCGGCATCAAAGAGGACCATAGCGCCAATTTCTTCAGCCAAGATAATGCCGAAGGAACTCTTTCTCGGGACCGCCTTGCGGAGGATAGTCTAGAAATGCTCATCAAATGGCTCAAAGATGGTGGCAATGTTGGAATTCACGGTACGCGGACCGTCGCCGTTTCCCGCTGCTTAGTCTTCATTCTTCCGTCCCAGATGCGACTAATAGTAGCCGGCAGCGGAGAGCCAGAATAGAGGCTCGGGTCAACAGAGAACCTGGGATGATGTTGATTTTTCTCGAGTCGATATGTGATGATCCCGCCGTCATCGCAGCCAATGTTGCTCTCAAAGTCGGCTCCGGCGATCCTGACTACAAAGACACTTCACCTGAAGAAGCCAAAGTCGACTTTCTGCGTCGCATACACGAATACGAAAAGGTGTACGAAACGATCACCGAGCCGCATCTCTCCTACCTTCGTATCACCAATATAGGAAGAGAGGTGACGGTCTCGAGGATCAATGGCTATCTCTCCAGTCGAATCGCCTTCTATCTGATGAACCTGCACCTCAAACCCCGTAGCATATTCTTCTCACGCGTAATTTTATTCGCGTTCTCTCTTTTGTTTTGCAACATTAACCGCCTTTTCTACAGCACGGGGAGAGTCAATACAATGTCGAGGGCAAGATTGGAGGCGATTCTCTTCTTTCTCCGCGGGGTATGGAGTACGCGAAAGCTTTACCGGCTTTGATTACAGACAATATCGGTGACCAGCCGTTGACGGTAAGGAGTCTGTATTCCAGCTGCACATGAGAATCTCACCTGTCAAAGGTTTGGACCTCCACACTGCGGCGCACGATTCAAACCGCAGAGGATCTCAAATACACGAAATTGACTTGGAAATCCCTCGATGAACTCGATGCGGGGGTGTGCGATGGTATGACCTACGAGGAAATCGAGGTGCCATCTTTTCTTCGTCGGGATTACAGCAGCTGAAATCATATCCAGCAAGCATACCCCGATGATTTTGCGAACCGCGATGAGGACAAATTTAACTATCGCTATCGGGGTGGCGAATCGTACCGCGACGTTGTCGTAAGGCTAGAACCCGTAATAATGGAGCTTGAACGCCAGGAAAACATTCTCATCATTGGACATCAAGTATGTGATTCACTCTTCCCTTTGGACCGTTCCCTAAAATTTCAACAGGCCATTCTCCGCTGTTTGTGAGTTGAACTAAATATGGTCGACTGACTGCTGACACTATGCAGATACGCGTATTTCCACCACCTTCGCCAAGACGACCTTCCCTACATAAAGATTCCGTTGCACACTGTTATTAAACTCACGCCTAAAGCCTACGGATGTGACGAAGAGCGGTGCGTTGTTTCTTTTCCCTTTTGAACCAAGTCTAATTTTAATCAGGTATGCGCTGCCGATATCCGCAGTTGATACGCACCGTGCGAAACCGAAAGCCGCCCAGCCTGTGGTCCAGCCTTCGACGTCCAGGCAATATTTCGCCGAGGAAGGTGCCCCCTAGAGCAGAATCGGTTCTGTAGACTAGTTCCAGTGTATGTCTAGAGTATGCCTCGGGGCCAGATGAGGCCAAGAAGTAAATGTATCGATTTTGAGGCGTTCTGAATGGGTGTAAGTTCATTGGTACAAGCCGCGACCCTGCGCTGACATCGGCTCGAGCTCGAGTCTCGTACAACCCCACAGCGATTGCCCGCTTATATTTATGAACCCCAACGGTCTAGAATCGGCCCACTTTATCGCGGTATAAAGCAGGACATATCAACCTCCCACTGTCAATAACTATCTCCCAACGACGACTTTAAACCCACCACCAGTCAGCCCAGTCACCCATGTTATGCTCCCTCCCACTTCGCTCTCTGGGTACACGCCGAGCCCTCCTACTAAACACCCGCTCGATCCATTCACTGAATTCGCCATTCGGAGCGATGGCGCCGCGTACCCCGCTGCCTTCAACGAGCACAGTGACACAGAATGCTTGGAGCGGATTCTCAACGCGTTTAAACGTCGTCGCGAGCCCCCCGGATGCCCAATTCCATGGGATACCACTGGGAGCATACCAGGTTTCGACACCTTATGAAGGAGCTGATGCACAAGCGGGGAGGGGCGTGCCGCAGAATGGCGTGGATGCGAAGGGTGTTGGAATGGAACCGGGCGCCAGACTCAAGTGAAGGAGGAATGTGGGATGAAAACAGACGCCTATGATTATCTTTTGTATTAATTGCTGTAACACAGCCCATCGACGAGTCGAGATGGGGTTCCCGTGCCATGACCGCAGTATGAATACCCGCAGTTGTAACTTCAATCGAGGGAATGCAATCACATCGGGCGACAAGAATGCAGTCTGCTGTGGGCAATATGACACGATACTCGGGGTTGTTAAAGACTTTTGCAGTGTGCTTTTGAATGAGCTGTAGGCAAGGCGAAATTAGAAGTTGATTATACATGAAAGACGGAAGGATCCAGCGAGCCTGAAACGAATCAGAAGGGTGCTGTTGCTTTACAACCTCCAGGTGCAGGGATCGCACATGCAATTGCAGGGCGGGCGCGGAAATTCGTTCGTCGTGGGGCTTGAAATAAGCGAGCGCGGAAGTCTGGCGAAATCCAAGGGGAAAAAATCCAAAGGAAAGTAATACGGTCCACCGTGCGCTAGGCTGGACATCGGCAGCAACCGGATGTGCACGCTATTAGCCAATCCGACCCCTGCGAACAGAACAAAGTGTGGGAAGGTACAGGGAATACGGTCGAGCATGACCAAGCGAGCCGGTGTACAATGAAGTAGACCAGCACTCGAACTGGTTCGGATCCGACGACCTGTGGGCAAATTAAACGTTGGGTGAGCCGCCCAAAGTGGGAACGGCAATGCTTAATCCCAGTTTAGTACATGAGACCGCACCAATAGGGGATTCTATAATGCTATCCGGAAGGCGTCATTGTGAGTCCTTGAGACGTTCGAAGTTCTGGAAGTCGAAAGAAACCGGCCAGTCGGATGTCAACGATAGCGTCAAAAGGTCTATTTTCCTCGACGAAGTGCGCCGATGATGAAGTGACGTGCTAAGTCGTCGTGGGGAATAAGCAACCACTCTGAGAATGAATCTCACGAAAACCCACTACCGCGAGGAGTACGGTGGAGAGCAACGGACCGACGCATGCCAAGGAATGGAACACACAGTTGTCCGTCGGGCGACATACGGATGAAATTAATGGGTGTATTGCGCAATGGGAGCCATGGAGCGAAAGGTCGCAGCAGAGTTTGAGAGTTGACCGGAGATTGCACAATATCATTCCGATTTTTTTTGGCCGGTTCCCGAGGCCACAAGAGAGGGTGAGAGGGCGAGAGACTCAGAGAGTGGAGATGATTACCAGCGTTAACACAGTCTTTGCTCGAGCGTCCTCGGGTTGTCAGATAAGACGAGAAGACCGTGCAGCGAATTCACTTGCAGTCTGAAGTACTCCGTTTTTATGCCAATTGGCACGCGGCACTGGGAATAGCCAAGTCAGGCGGGTTAAGTTGTCAACACATAGAGGTTCCCACCATCGGCGTCGACCAATGAATGGTAGCCGCCATCTAGAAGACCGGTTATGAACTTTACGGGCCTTGCACCGTTGTTCCGCCGAAAAAATGGCGAGTCGTGATCAGCTAGACCACGGGGTTACCAGATGGTGCATGAGCGGGCTCGGGAGTCGGCATAAGAACATGGCATCCCGATTCCTGTCCCGACGGTGGTGGTGGTTGAAAGGAAACATTGTTTGGTTTTGTTTGCCTGAGGCCTGGGCAATCGGCAAGAGTCGGCACGGGTGCAAAGTCCGTACATATCCGTCGTCCTTGAGGCACACCTATCTCTCTAGACAGACGCTTTATCAAGCCCGCTCGTACCTCGCGTGATAGAGGCACACCACTCACCTTGTTTTGCAAGACCAAGGTGCCATCCGCAGTTGTACTCTTCCTCCTCCGACACTTACCTGCTTCTCCAGTGTCATGTCTGAGTCCTCTGACCTGGAGCTGGATCGAACAGCCAAAGCCATCGAAGCGCTTGAGCTGAAAAAGGCGCAGTTGTTGCGGGAGGCAACTGAGGTAGAATTGGCGCTCTGCCTTCACAGAGCCAAGCACGGCCGAATTTTAAACCAAAATGCCCCCATATTTCGTCTCCCGCACGAAATCCTCTCCGATATCTTCTTGATGTGTCAACGAACTCCGGGACCTAATCATGTTCCCTTCGAAGTCTTGGCCTCCCATGTTTCGAGCACATTTCGTCAAGTCGCTACTGGAACGCCCCTTCTATGGACGGCCATCCAGGTCAAAGTCCGTCCGCGACAACTCCTAGCGAAAAAAGTACTCGAGTGGAAGCTCGCGCGTGTTCAAGCTTATCTGGACCGTTCGGGAACTTCTCTTTTCACCACTTCGTTCGATATTGTGGGCCCGTTTCAGGTCGACCAGATTCTGGATATGATTTCGGCCCACGCGGCTCGTTGGCTACGGTTGTCCGTCTCGATTAAAAACCCTCCGGCAGCGACGCTGGAAATCTGGCAGGCTCTGCATTCCCTTTGTGCGCCTGCACTGGAACATGTATCCCTTTGGCTCTCGAAGCTCTCCCTGGGCAGCCATCACCTCAGCGACACAGATTGCACCCCCCTCATATTCACGGGCGGAGCACCTTCGCTCAAGTTCGTCCGCGTGTCTGGCATGGCACTTGGATGCCTCCAGCCACCACTCGCGTTGGTCGAGACACTTCATCTCAGCGGCTATTCTCTCAGCTACACATCCTTTCGGACTATGCTTGAAGGCATCCCAAACCTCCTCAACCTCTCCCTGCATCGAATGCACATCATCAACCGGCCTCCGGACAGTGCTCCCATTCTTCTTCCCCATCTTCGTGCCCTACGGGTATGCGCCGACCTCGAAGATGAGATCACCCTCCCGCACCGCATCTTCCGCACCTTTCACGCACCAGTACTTGAGTCTCTTGTGCTCAAGGACTTTGAAGCCTTTGACGAGCACCCTTTCCCCACCGTCCATACGCTCACGCTCCACGGCTGCCCCTTCTCAGCAGGCGAGATGTTCCGCATGCTGCGGGCGTTCCCCGCCTTGACAACCTTTCGCCTAGACGAGTCTCTCCCCGACATCCTCGATCTTCTTGGGATGCCCGAAGGCTCCTCTGGGCAACCCCCATGGCCGCGGCTGCATACCCTTGCTGTGACCCAAATGGACGGCTCTGATGTTGGACTGCTCTGCGACATGATCTCGCACCGCCAGGCCTTGGGCGCGCCTCTTGTCCGTGTCTTCCTCGACCGGCGCAGCAGGGTAGTTTTGCGGAAGAAGGAGCGACTCGAATGGCTGCAGAAGACGCTGCAGGTGGATCGGCATGATGGAATATATCCCTGGCCTGTCGACCTCGGGTATGAAGACCACGACGAGGGTTTCTGGGACCCATGAGCCTTAGTATCTACGTCGTATCTTTCTCTGTAATATTTTCAATCCTCGAATGCGATCAAATTCGTCGGACACGTGGTTTATGCAAGCCGAGGTTTTGTCATCTCCGTGATTTCACTCAGTCAGCGGCTGCACTCTACTGTCCAGACTCCTTGCTTATAACAACGACCATCCTCCCTCATTGCTGCCTATTTCATCCTGATTCTGCTTCCTCTCTCCACCAACCCTGGTGCCCACAATGGCTAACCGAGTCGTGCGCTTGTCGGTTATAAATGATCTCGTACGGAGCTCTTGTTTCCCGAACTTTCTGGCGCTGAAATTGCTCAGATTTGTCCCAACTGCGCCGTCGCCCAACACGAGCTCTTCTCTGCTATCACCCTATGCAAAGAGGAACTGAAACTACCCCTGGACTTCCAGCTCGAGTTTCTCCCTTTCCGACTTATCAACACACAATTATTGCCCGAGGACTATCAACCGAAAGTCGCAAAGACCGAGTTCTTCACGAACATCTTCGGCGCAGAGCAGTTTGGCAAGTTGGAGGAGAGTATCATGAAATGGAGTACCGAGAAGGGGGTCCCTCTGTGAGCCCCACATCTTCCCCGTTGCTTGTATGCCGGCTGACGGCGGGACAGGACGTTCAGAGGAGTCATCTCCCAGTCGACGCGCGCCCATAGGCTCTCGCGCAAGGCCTACAATCTCGCCGGAATGCGATTTCAACTGCCATTCCTCATCGCCGTATTCCGTGTGCATCTGCAGGAGGCCAAAGACATCTCGAACATTGACGTCCTGGCAGACATCGCCGTGGAGATTGGCATGATGACCAAGCCCGAGGTGCGTAGACCACGCTGCCCGGGCACTACTCATACTCATACTGCGGCGTGCTGAGAAATATGCGACAGGCCATCGCGTTTTTGCAATCGAACGAACTAGAGGACGAAGTTAATAGCATGTGCGACGAGATGCGTACGAAGGGTATAACCGGGATTCCCGTCACGGTTATTGACGGCAAGTGGGCCGTCTCTGGGGGGCAGGCTGCGGACGTCTATGTTCAGGTAGCTACTCCTTTTTCTGTTGATTTCCTTCGCGCTTACATGGTGGTCTAGATATTCAAGAAGCTGGCAGGCGTCCATGTGGCCAACGTGCACCCTGCTTCGTTCAACACCCTCGTTCCGCCGATTGGGTCCTCAGTCATCGTTTAATTATTGGGACAACAGATTTACTGGGACCCCGAGCTGCTTTCATATTTGCTGAGTTTTCTTTTACTGTATCCACCAGTGTACATCTCTATACCGACTGCACGAGACGGAGTCATTCTGAACATCCCTATATAAATGGTTTAATCTTTTTTGCACCAGGCGACACTCAATACTCAATCTTCTGGCGATACTTTCCTGGAGGTTGCTTCCCACCTCCGCTGTGTCTTGACCAAGAACCCGCATTGCACAAGAACCCGCATTGCACAACGTCGCAACGTGGTTTGCGCTCGGACTTGTCTACGGACGGCGTTCGAGGCTCCGGTTTTCTTTTATGCCGCCGACTACATGGAGGAACGGGCCGCCATCTTTTATTTGTCATTTAGCCTGGATGACGCCGCAGGTGTTTTGTCGGCAGAATTTCACAGCGGCAACTGATAATCGTCGATGTGTGTGGTTTACCGCTGAGAACATGGAAGAAATTCTGTCTGCTGGCATCCCCGTCAAGGTATTGTTAACCTCCTCGCGACGGGCTTCGACGTTGCTTCTACCACAGCGGGGAATTTCGGTGCACGCCCACGGGCCAGTGGGAAGCTATCCGATATAGTGCGCCGAATGCTTCCAGCTGCATGGAGTGGCGCCCCAGGCACGAAGTCTACAGAGTTCACCACAGCGTGGTACGTGGTTTCTCCGCTCCGCTGAGGGTACCGTGGTAAGTATACGATCAGCCGACTCGGGCATTTGGTTTGACGCTACCAAGGCCTCGGGTAGGGAAGAGGACCACGCAGAATTTACATGCGAGCTCCGTATTTTGTGTCGACCGCCATAGTCCCGTACTAAAGGAAACCTGACGCGTCAAGGTGAGATTCCCAATAAGGGATGCGCGTTCCCATATCGAGCATTAATCATCACAAAAAAGCTACGTCATGTCGCTCCACAACAACGCGTTTCGAAAGTGGTTGGGTTATAAGCCTTCACGCGACTCTCACAGTCTCTCCACGACACCCACCCAACCTCGAGTGCACGAGACATAAACGCCCTCTAACGAATAGTTTGCAATGCCTACAACAGCCTCCGATGGACATCCGCGCACGCATTGGTGGTATGTGTGGATCCCGATATTTGGGTCCGTTGTGTGGTTTGGTACGTTCATTGATTGGTCCCCTTGGGTTGTCCTGATCCACGACGCGTCGGACAGGCACCATCTTGGCGATGCTTGCAACATGGCTGGCCGAAGGCGGAACCAGTCGTCCAAGATATTGTACGCCTAACATCAATTTCATCTATGTCAAACAATCATATTGAACCTCGTTCGTTTCTCCCAGCGTCGCAAGATGAATCCATCGCCTACATATCTGACGTCGGGGCTAATTTCCTTAAGCCACTCTTCATCACCGGTTGTACCATTACTGTACGTGGAACGCAACTCTCCTAGAGACCGTGCCGCTAACTCGGTACTTGCTTTGAAGGCGGTGACGTTCTTCTCGTCTCTTGTCATTGAGCGGTACCTGCGGCATTCCGGGCGGTCAGCGGGTTTCCGAATGTCCCGCCAACAGAAACTGACACTGTCCCCAGCTTGATTCCCACCATGCGCCGCAGGGAGACTGTCTTTAGCGTCTTGGCGGTCCTTGGGTCCGTCTTGGGTGGTGGCGGCCTCATCCTTCTGTCTATATTCGACACGGCGCGGCACCCCTCCTTACACCGCGTCTTCCTCCTTTTGTTCATGGTTGGAGTCGCCTTTTCCGCTTTCTTCACATGCATAGAGGTACGCTTCTGTTTTACTCCGCCGTTCGAAAGAGTCGCTGACAATTCTGGGACAATCAGTATCGGTGGATCAGCAAAGACTTCTACTACCTGCGACAGTTGCGGACCGCGTATGTCGCCAAGGGCATCATTGCGAGCATCTTGGTCGTTCTAGCTGTCGCCTTTGCCGTCGCGCTATGGCAGGCGCCAAATGCGGGCGCCGTCTTGGAATGGACGATTAGTTTAGGTTAGTCAGTCCCACTCGGATGGTCCCAGTCCTTTCTGACCTTCAAGTTTAGGTTTCACATTCTACCTCCTCACGTTTTATTACGACTTGCGCCAGGCCAAGGGCGTTCAAAAGGGCGAACTTAATGCACAGACTCTCCAAAACCAGCGGCGGTGGGTGATGATGAGAGAACGATTCGGCTACGGGCGCCGCTCAGGTCAAGGAAGAAAATGACAATAATGACAATATTCACCTAGCATGGACATTACAAGCACATCCTGTATACATTATATAGTTAATTCCGCATCCATACAAAAATCCAACGTGACAACTACAAGCCCTCGCCAAGGTTGAGTTCACGGTCGAGCTGCCGCGCGAGCTCTCGGTCTTTCTCCTCCTGCGCTTTCCTCCGCTCGGCTTCATCCTCCACCTGCTTCATCGCGAGCTCCCTGTCCTTGAGCTCCTGTGCCCTCCGCCGCGCGGCGTCTTCTTCCACCTGCCTCAGCGCCTGCAGTCGTGCGTTGTCAGGGTTGCTCTGCGACGCAGGCGTCGGCTTGCTCTGCTGGACAGGAGCAGGAGCAGGAGCAGGTTGATTCTGCGTTGTTGCCGGGTGAGTGGGATGGCTGTGGGACGTGCTCCGTTCGCGCGGCTTGTCGGCGCCAGGGGGAAGCGGCAGCGGAGACTGGTAGCGCGCTAGTAGATACGGGTCTGGCAAGTCATTGTTGCGATTGGTGGGTGGGGGCGGCTGTTGCTGGGGTTGAAAGGATGGAGGCGCGTGTTGGAATGAGGAGGGGGGTTGTTGGAAGGAAGGCGCAGGGGGTTGGAAAGACGATGGAGACTGCGGGTAGGCCCCTGGCGGCTGGAAGGGTTGCTGCTGCGGCTGGAAGGGTGGCTGCTGCGGCTGGAAGGGTGGCTGCTGTGGCTGGAAGGGCGGAGGAGTGCTATAAGAAGAGTTCGTCGAACCGCCCGACCCATGTCGGTCCAGTGCAGGCGGCGTGCCACCATATGCTGCCGGGGGCGGGGGATTGTACGGTGGGGATGAGTACGCCACTGTTGGCTCCCGCGCGCCAGGAAGGGTGGGAACCGGGAATGAGAACTCCGCAGGGCTGTCGTTGGAACCGGAACCCCAGCGATCGAGCGGGGGCGATACGTAGTCGTCGTACACCGCGTCCGGCGTGACGACCGGGGTATATGTTCGCGGCGGGGATCCCCCTGCGCCATATCCGCGCCCTTGTGGGGGCACCACGCTGTTGTACTCCACCACCGGACCTGGGATCGGGGTGGGCGACGACTTGGGGTTCCGCGGCCGGAGGATAGACGGGACTTGAGTGAGAGTTGGGGCACCGAGTCTCCCATGGCCAGGCGCTGGGTGAGGGTGATTGGGCGCCAGCTGCTGGGGGACGGGCGGAAGCGGAGAGTCGCGGCCTGTTCTGGACGGTCCTCTGGAAGAGGGAGGAGACGGTGAGAGACCCTTGGAGGGCTGAGGATGCGGATCCGGCTGGTACGCGTGGGGATGCCCTGCGGTCAAGGATTTAGGCGGGGAGGGCTGCGGCGGGCGCGCCATCCTCTCTGCGGGCGAGAGTTTCGATGGTCGACGTTGCAGGATTACTGGGCTTCAGCGCAGATAACCCAACTGGGGCGGGCCCGTGCCGGAAGAAGGTCATTTCGAGATAGACTTCGCCTCGCGAAACTGCGCCGTTTGGACCTTTTGTTTCGAGGGTTACCCAGTCTGAAAGATGTCAGAGTACGGATGATACGTGGCCTTAAACCTTCTTACCGTCAAATTCGCCGCTCTGCAGTGTCGATTCTAGGTCGACCGAAACCGTGGCCAATGTTTTCGTCTTTCTTGGCGTCTTTGGCGAAGCAAGAAACCTCGAGTTTTCTGTGCTTGTCGCCCGTGCCCTTCATAATGGGGAACCGGATCTCTTCATCCCACAGAGGGATTTTGCCCGCCCTTCACATCGACTTGGGTGCGTTTTGATTCGCCTAGATACGCGGTGTGTTGGCATTGTCATACAGGATTCGGCGATGCGTCGTACATACCGTTCAGCTCGACTTGGGCGAAGACGTCCTACGAGGAGCGGATTCAAAATCCGGAAGAGTTTCTGCGATGCAGCGATTGGCACTGACCTGTTTCCAGAAAGACACATTGTTGAGGTGTTGAGCCTTCAGGACGACGATAACTAGAGAAAGACACGGGTTACAGCGGATGGATGGAGGCAGAAGAGGAGGAGCAACCTAAGGTTCCGAGTTCCACGTCCTTGGACATGAATGGTGGTTAATGGGAGGCGTTGAAAGAGTTTGTGCAATAAAAGGATATCGATGTCACAGCCATCATCACTGCGCCCAGAAGCGCCCAATTGAATTGGCGGTGTTCATCGACATGAAACTGACGGCGGACGCGGGGATGCGGACATGTACAGGTTCGAGGCAGGTTGCGCAAGTGTAATATTTATTGATACTCAAGGTCTTTCCAGCATAAAATACATGGGTACGCGAAGAATCCATTCGTTTAATTACCCCTGCAGCGCAGCGACGCCATCCGGGCGGTACAACAGCATATTCGGGAAGGGACTGAACACCATCTGGTAAGGCAGGTCGTCAGTCACGGACATGAAACCAAGCGCGCGTAATTTACCTTGTCGTGCACGGACTGCAATCTCATTCGCAAGAGGCATTTGCCCGCAACAGTCTCCGTCTCCATCCACGACTTCCACAGCCCATGATCCTGCGGAATCACATCCCGCAGGTGCTTCCGCAGCATCTCCCACCCCACGCCGTTGTAGTGCATCCCAAGGAGCCGGATCATGCGCTGGAGGTGGTTGTGGATGAGCGTGTGGTAGAACTTGGGGTACGTCTCCTCGAGGGTGTCCGTGACGACGCAGTGGCCGGGGAGGAATTTGAAGTCGGTGCCGAGCGACGCGTTCATCGTCTCCGGGTGGATCCGCAGGCCGCCGAGGTCGCGCACGACGAAGCCGCGCAGCGCGCCGGTCGTGGAGTCGAAGCGCAAGAGGCAGTTCTGCGCGTGCGCCTCGAAGACGACGCCGTTGTGCAGCGTCGGCGGGATTAGCGCTTCACAGGCAAGGCGGAGGTAACTTTAAAAGGGCGAATCAGATTATGATATCAAGGCGGTAGGAAGCGCGTACCTGTCCAGGAACGTCGCGCGCTTTGCCTCGGTGTCGAGTCCGAAGACGTGCTCCACGGCCGAGACACCAGCGGGCACGCCGGCGTGTCCCATCTCGAGCAGCGCGGCGACGACGATAATGTTCTCGCCCTGGCGCGGGGACGAACTCAGTTCCGGAAGATCGCGGTAAAGTGCTTCCGCAGCGACTGGCTCGACGCCGGTGTAGATCGCGCTCGCGGGTTCCAGCTCGACGTCGAAGATGTTGTGGTCCACCGACAACTTGGGGACGATCTCGCTGGAGAAGCGCGGGCCAAAGTCGGCGGTCCAGTGGGAGATTGTGCGGAGCGCAGGAAGAGATCTTCATGTTGACCGACATTTTGAGCGCCATGTTATCCAAGGCCGGGACGAGGACAGTTCTGCAATGGCGGATTCAGCCATCCGTCACAGGCTCGACCAGGACAGAAGGATTTACCTAATGCTCGACTGGCCGAGGGCATCTATGGTGGGTTCCAGGACTTGGACATTTTGAAATTTAGAGAGGACGGTGGGGAGCTGCATTTCGTGGACGGGCATGAAGATCGTGCCCGGGATGTCGTCGGGGTTGCTGGTGCCGGACGCCTGCGGCCGCCTTGGTGACCAGGTCGCGCATTATCACCTCGAACGACCCGCGCGTGTCGAGGCTCTCGATGGGGAGGCGCACGAAGTGGACTTTCGGCCGGTACCAGTTGTAGTCCGACGGCGCGTTAGCGCACATCCGCGCACGGTGCATCTACAGGCGATGGTCCATTAATACCTGACGCGTGTTGAGAAGGGAAGCGGAAACATACAGGATGGGTCGGGTGTCCAGCGACGAGGCTCTGTTCCCATTCGATCGGGGCCGACCCAAGGGACGGACACGCAGGAGGGTTTTCGAATGATGCCACTAGGATATATTAGCAACGCGCTATACTTTGGCGCTGCGCACAGAATAAATAACTCACACTGCCACGCTTGCGAGCTACGAAGCTCTTCGGCGATCATTCCGCTGAGCGAGTCTGGGAGGAACATGTCCTCGACGAATTTGTTCCAGAGGTCCGTCGGGTCGGTGCATTTTTTGAGGGCCGTGAATTTCCCGAGCTCCCAAGGCGGCGGTACGAGGCACGAGAGAACTGTCTCGCTAAGCTCGTCCTAATCAGATAAGAGCGTTAGCGGGAGCCCCTGATGTAATTGAAATTGAAATTGCATACGCGGACGGGATCGGCGGATGCGGTGTCGGAAAGAACATACACCTCGGGAAGCATGTCCAAAGGGTCGAGGAGCCCGACAACTCGCCCGTGCTTGGTTGGGGTCGAGTCCTTGAACACAGGGGGGCTGCGCATGGGGACGATGGCGTATATGTCGTTGGGGCGCAGCGAGCGGGTGATGATAGGTTGTTCAGAGATGACGCTGGTGGAGAGTATAACCAGGATGCCGCTCATTGTGACCGACTGTTTAGCTTCGAGGTAGAAGGCGCGAAGCAAACTTTCGGTGACTAGGCACGAGATGAGGCGGGAGGACACGGCAAAACTAGCATGGTCGCGCGGAGGCAGATTGAAACCGGAAGACATTGTGGTGAGTAGTGGCGACCAAGATATCGAGTATGGCAGTTTTTAAACTCGGGAGACACAAATCATGTGTCATCCTTAAAGTGGATGACGGGAATCGTCCACATGCGGGTCCGGAAGAGAAAGCCAAAAACGACTTTTTGGCTGTGTGAACGGGAGAAAAACTCCAGAAATCGTTGGACTTCGATTTGATGACGACTCTTGCGACGCCAAGGGGGTGAACCATTTGTGCACTGTGCACGGAAGATTGGTGGTGGTTCGCCCGAGGGTATTGTGTAATTTATGTGGTGACCTGGGGAATAAACGTGCGTTCAAGACCTTGGCGTGCCCGGTTTTGGTGGAGTACATGTCAGATGCAGTAAGGAGTGGGACCGCAAGGAGTAGCGGAAGAAAGAAAATTAAAAGCGGACGCCCCGAATATCGGGGAGCAGCGAAAATGGGCACCCGTTCAGTGGCCAGGGTCGATCAGTGGGAGCGCCCGACAGATGCGGCGCAGGGCCCCCCGATTGGCGGGCGGTTCCAAACAGTTGAATGGCGGTTCCCATGGATCTGGTATGCGGCCGGGGACGGGTACCACAGAAGCCCCTGCGAAAAAGATCAAGTGTATGGATCCGGCGCGCCGTTCCTTGGGTGTAAAAACTGCTGGTTTGGACCAAGTCCAAGGGTCTCGCGTCGATTGGTGTTGAATTGGAATGGTCCCAGGCATAGCCCCGATGGCAGACCGCACCAGTCGCGTCCGTGTGAGTGTTCAGGTGGATTAGCCTCTGGGAGGGTAGAATACGGGCCAGCGATTTGCCACAGGGTCGGAGATATCCTGAACTGAGCCAGACGACCAACTTGGCAACCTCTCACGAACCAGCGAACCAGTGAGCCAGCGTTATTCGCGATTTGAACGTCTTCTAGCGAGCATCACCACAGCCGGTGGAAACGAGTGTTGAGACAGATGGGTTAAGCAAAGTGAACCAGCCTTATGAGTCTATGGTGCCAGATGGGTCAACGACTGCCAGGGGTTCAAGTTTGCGCCGGGGAAGGCCTGTGCGACCGACGGTTGTTGTCAATCTTGCCAACTTGCACACGCTTTATCTGATACCCCATAGATCGCCAAGTGTATTGCCGTTGTTCAAAAAAACACACAGTAGTCGCAGTTCAAAAAACGGGGTCAGAAAACCACGACGAAAAGAAAAGGAACAACCCCCCCGACCAGGTGCAAACCGTGGTTCAGAAACGGGGTCAAGCCAAGTCCGCCAGATGGGTTAACCAGGTTATTGCGCCGGGGAACGCGTAAGGTAGCCGAGGATGTCAAGACGATGTTCAACTTGAAGTTGCAAGGGTCGCACGCTTCTTTATCTGATATCGCGTAGATTGCCATGCGGCTCTGCTGTTTCACCAACAGTTCTAATGCGAAAGCCCTCACCTAACCGTCGGCGCTTGTCGACCGCTCCGCTCATGGCCGCATGAACAATTTCCCTCTCAACTCACGCACGCACGCACGCACCAGTGGCCATAAATCACGCAATAATATTTCACAGCCGTCTCGTTCGCTCGTACTCAATTCGTCGTCTAGGCGCCTTCCACACCCTCGTACAGGATCAGGTTGGGGAACGGCGCATGCAGATGCTGCGGAGCCGGTCAGACGCATCCGATAATCGGAAACATTGACAATGAACAGAACACTCACGAAACGATACATCCCCTCGCAGCGCATCCGCATGAAGCACTTGCCGGGGAACGTCTTCTTCTCCGGCGACAGCCACGCCGCGTACAAGCGCGTGCTCGCGCGGAATAACGGCGCGGAGGTGCTTGCGCACCTACCGCCCAGCCCTTGCCCGAGTAATGGAGGCCAAGTACGCGGATGAGCTGCTGGAGATGGTTGTGGATCACCGTATGGTACATGCGCGCGTACACGTCGTCTGGGTCCTCCGCGATGATCTGTGCATATCGAACATTAGCGAAATAGCAATAACAATAATAAATGGATAAACTTACGCTGTGGCCTTCGAGGAAATCAAGCTCGACGCCGGTCGAGGCGCGCAAGGAGGCGCGATGTACGCGGAGGCCGCCGAAATCGCGGATGATGAAACCCAGAAGCTCCTTGGTCTTGAGATCGAATCGCGCAACACAGTTCTGGGGATGAGCCTCAAATGCGACACCGTTGTGCAGTACCGGCGGCAAGAACGCTTCGAAGAACACCTTGACAAATCTACGGCACGCGCGTTAGGACACCGGCGGAAGGTGAAGTGAGGAACGAACGACGTACTTGTCCAGCCAGGCCAAGCGCTTCTCCTCCGTGTCGAGCTCAAAGACGCGGTTGACCGCATAGAGGTGCCCGCCCTCACCGGCATGTCCTTTTTCCACAAGCGACGTGCACACAATGAGCCGCTCCCCGCGCTCCTCGCTCGTGTTCTCGTACGCCTCGCGGATGATCGCCGCACAATGCTTGGCAATCTCGCCGTCGGGATGAGTATGCACGACGGAGGCAAGCTCCCGCGCTACGGTGACTATGTTGCGATCCATGGTCAGCGCGGGAACGACTTGGGCTGAGAAGCGCGGGCCCAAGTACGCCGAGGCGGGCGAAATGGTCCGAACTGCCGAGGTGAGCTTTATCCCGACGCCCAACTTGAGCGAGAGTTCGTGATACGCGTTGGGCACGATGACAGAGCTGTGGTATAGACCTGCATCAGAATATCTCAAGGACGGATGACGTGAACGACAACATACCGAATGCTCTGCTTGCCCCAGGATGGGGAGGTTGAAAGCAGGCGCGAAGATCATCGTCTCAGGGAACTTGGCCTGGATGTGCGCCACCTGCAGCTCGTGACGGGAACTACCACAAAGTTCTCCTGGGATCGGCATCTCCTTGCCTGCACTGGCCGCGGCTGCCGCAATGAGCGGCGCGGTGTATTTCTCAAAATCGTGTGTGATCTTGAGGTTCTCCTCGCGGCACGGCGACGAAGCGCAGCTTGGTGTGGTAGAGATCGTAGGAACCGGGGGCCATGTCGGGGATGGGCGGTAAGAACATACGCGTCTTGTGCATCTAGCGTAACACCAAGTCGATGAAATTTTCCCGAAGACAGATGAATGCGTTTCTTACGGGATGCGTCGGGTGCCCTTCGACGATGGATTGTTCCCAATCAATACTGGGGGACGAAAACTGCGGCGCGAGAGGCGGGTTCTCGAAGGAATGCTCTAATTAACTTCGGGTCAATGATACCTCGAATGAAGACCGAAAACAAACTGACTTTGCCATAACACGGAGCTCTCAAACTCGTCAGTGATGTCCTTGAGGATGCTCTCTTGAATCTTCATGCTCCGACCAAAGCGCTCCCACAAGGGAAGCGGGCTTCGCAGCGCGACCAGCGGCGCGGCACCAGCGAGGTCCCATCCTGGTCCAGCGATTGCCTTCACGATGGCTGCGGCCAAAGTCGCGTGCTGCTCAGATTCACAAGTCAATAATGACGTCAGAGAACAAATGCCACTCTGCGAACCTCGCTGGGCGGACTGGCGTCGGTGCCAAACTCGAGCACGAGCGGCAGCATATCCATGGGATCGAGGAGACCGATTTCTGGGCCTCTGGGATCGGCGCTATCGTGTTTGAAGACCGGTACGTGGCGCAAGGGGATGACCGCCAAGATATCGCTGGCCGTGTACGCGGTCGCGATGTCGGGCGGGGGGCGCGCGGAGACGTCCGCGAGCAGCACTACGCAGATCCCCGTGGCTTCCAGGCCTTCAGGAAGCTTGAAGTAGATTCCGCGCGCAAGGGATTCGGTGACGAGGCAGGATAGCATACGCGCAGGCCGTGCCAAAGGCGGCGCGGTCGGCGGGGGGGAGCTCGGGGAATTGCAGAGTTCGGGCAGGCATGGTAGCGCAAGACAACAGCGGCAGCAGCAACAACCACCTTGGCCATTCTGGAAAAGGGCGCAGAGTTTTTAAGGAGGAAAAGACAAATCGAGGGGTGGGTATGGGTGCAATGGACGACACGCTCGGTTTGGTTTGGTTTCACGGTTCGCGCGTTCCAAGCCATACACACGGTCCTGTTGAGCCGAATCGTGGGCATCACGCCGTGGGTGTGGGTTTCCCACGATGGCTTAATTTTAACTCGGACACTCTCCTCGATATGGCCACCCCGAACGCGTGCAGCGCTCGTTAAATAAAAAAGGGTGGGGACTTCTCCGTCCGTCTTCTTATCGCATCCTCTAACCAGCCATGCCCACTAAAGAGAAAACACAATCCTCGTCCGATTCTCTCGACGACGAGAGCATCAAGGACCTCGAGAAGGGACAGCCAAGAAAAACTATCGACGCGCTCCAGCTCGATGTCGGCAAGGAGCACATCCGATTTCGCGAAAAGTGGTGGCAGTTGTGGTATATTTCAGCTCCTTTGTTGTTTTGCAACCATGGTTGAGCTTTGTGTAGGATTCCAGCGGGACTTCCGCCTCCACCCCCCGATTCCTTGGATGACGCAAAGGTGGGTCTGGCTACATAAATATGTGCGCGATGTAGCTCACATCCGTGTAGATTATTCCAATCGTCTCCGCGTCCCTGCTCTCCCAGTTGACCTACACCTGGATAACCCCTATGATGGTACCTAGCATTCCACGCGTCGTACCTCAGCGGCTAATTTCTTCCAAAGGTACTTGGCTATCAGAGAACTCTTCAGGCAACGGACCTGTGGAAGGTCGGCCCCAAACAGGAGGCGGGCTATCTCTCCGAGCAGCTCGACGCCGCCTGGATGCGCCGTGTCGAGGCGGCGGCGGCATGGAATGCAGGCTTGGACGACGGCCGCATCAAACCGCCCGTTTCAACGCGTTTTTGGTGGTCAATCAAGGCGCTTGCAGGCGGTACCCAATACCGTACGCGTCGCGCCGCCTCGGAGAAGCAGTGGCGCGAAATAGATGGGCGTAAGCAGGCGAGTCTGGCGTGGGCTATGAACGACGTGCTCGGACATCTGTTCTGGTATGGCGGTGCGTACAAGGTGCGGCTTTCCACAGAACTACTCGGGATTCAGTCTAATCTCCGCGTCAAGGTTTTCGGCGATACCGCTCAGTTGATGGGCCCGATCTTGGTGAAGGTACTGCGTGCAGAGTTTTCAACCGAGAAAGTGTTGACCCTTCCTAGGCGATCATTAATTTCGCCAAAGCGCGTGCGGCCGCGAGGGAAGCAGGCACAGAATTACCGCCCGTTGGGCGTGGTATTGCCATGGCGGTTGGCCTCATCTGCGTTGTGATTATGGCCAGCATTTTTCAACACCAGGTGACGTCACGTTCAGTGGCCCGGCAAAACGCGTCGATTCTCACAGTTCGCAGTTTTTCTGGCGGAGTATGACAACTGGTGTGCTCGCGCGGGCCGCTCTTACTTCCTCTATTTACAAACGCGGCGTCCGGCTCACGGGAAAGGCTCGCACCACCCTCACAAACTCGGACATTCTCAACCACGTCTCCACCGATGTCCGTCCTTTCAGGCCTCTCACGACGGTGTTTTTTTTAACAACTTTTGCCTCAGGTCAGCCGCATAGATGCGTGTGCGCAGTGGTTTGTGCGTATCACATACACGTTTTTGGAACGTTTTCTAACTCGTGTTCCCGCGATTCCAATAGCATGCTGGTGAGTGGTCACCGCGGGTTTCGGGTCCGCCTGCCGACTGATTCGGCGTTATTTAGCGTGGACAGCACCAATTCAGGGTACGTTTTAACACACCGTGGTCGGGTCGGTCTTGGGGTTAAACGGGGTTTCAGTCACCATCTGCCTGATCATTCTGCTGACCCAGGTCAGTGCCCCGAATCCTATGTCCGCCGAATCTTATCTCACCCTGCGAAATTCTATAGCTTGGCCCGTCGGCGCTCGCTGGGTTCTCGCTGTTCGTGTTCGTGATTCCGCTCTCGGAGCGCATCATGGCGCGCCAACTCAAGACGCGGGCCAAGTCTATGAAGTTCACGGACCGCCGGGCCGAAGATTTTACTCGAGGTCCTAGGTCCGAAACCTGTTCTTTGCTGGGTGATCGGATCTATCTAACGATTTTTGTCTAGGTTCAATGCGCGTCGTCAAGTATTTCTGCTACGAGGTTCCATTCCTGAAAAGTGATTATCCAACCCTTCGTATATCAACGACTGTTATTGATTCGAAATTCAGGAATATTCGAGATTCGGGAGAACGAACTTCGGGGAATTCAGCAGATTCAACACTGCGCAGTCTGCGAACATCGCACTGGCGTTCTCGTTGCCAGTACTAGCATCGACGCTCGCGTTTGTGACCTACACGCGTGTGACGGCGGGCTTGTGAGTTTTACCTGCTGAGTCTGATAACTCGTCTAACGACCGCCCAGCGACATTGCCATCATCTTCTCGTCGTTCAGCTTATTCCAGCTGCTTCGGCAGCCGATGATGTTCTTACCACGCGCCCTATCCAACATCGCCGACGCCCGCAACGCCCTCAACCGTCCTAACACTCGCGTTCCACGCCGAGGTCCTCACCGACGTCGCCTTCAAGATCGACCCCGACCAGAAGTTCGCGCTCGACGTCCGGAACGTGTCCTTCGAGTGGGAGTCGGCGTCCAAGGACCGGGACGCGAAACCCGACAAGGCGTCCGCGAAACTCAAAGAAGCCGATCTCGAGTCGCAGGATGACCAGCCGTTTCGCGTGCAGAACGTCATCCATGCGCGTCCCGCGAGGGTACCCTCGCCGGTGTCGTTGGGCGCGTGGGGTCGGGCAAGTCGAGTCTGATGCAGGGCTTGATTGGGGAGATGCGCTGCATCGGCGGGAGAGTTTTCGTTTGGCGGGCAGGTGGCGTATTGCCCCCAGACCTGCGTGGATCCAGAACGCGAGCTTGGTGCGTTTATTTATTCTTACAACCAATCAATGCTAATTGAAGCCTCAGAGGGACAACGTGCTCTTCGGGCGGCCCTTTGACTCTGATAGATACTGGGGAATTATGGAGACGGCGTGTCTCTTGCCTGACCTCCAGCTTTTGCCGGACGGGGACTTGACTGAGGTGTGTTGAAGTTTTTCAACCACATTACGTAATAATTCAACCACGCATCAACAGATCGGCGAGAAAGGTAATGTTGGTTCGATTGGGTATAGTATGCCTGCCTGACTGGGAGAAACAGGCGTTAACCTTTCTGGAGGCCAGAAACAACGTGTGCGTGGGCTTCATTCTTCCCGATTGATCAATCGAGACCTAACATTGTCTAGGTTAATATCGCCAGAGCGCTGTATTACGACGCGGACGTCATCATATTTGACGACCCACTTTCTGCTGGTTTGTGCTAAACTTTACCAGCGATGGTTCGATTTACTCACCCTTTGATAGTCGACGCGAATGTCGGGAAAAGCCTCTTCCACAACGCCATCCTCGGCCTCAGTCCAGCAAGGGAAATCGGTGGTACTGGTCACCCACGCTCTACACTTTTTATCCCAGTGCGATTACATATACACTGTCGAGGGCGGGCGCATCTCCGAGCACGGGTCATACCAAGCGCTGCTTGACCGCAAGGGCGAGTTTGCGCGACTCGACAAGGAGTTTGGCGGCGGAGCAGGCGGCCGAGGGGGAGTCTGCTGAAAATCTGATAACGACTACTGCGACGGTGGAGGAGCTGAAAGTCAAATCGGCCAGAGCGGCCTGGAACGGGGAAGATCGAGGGCAAGCTGATCACAAAGGAGAAAACGGACGACGGGCTCCGTGTCGTGGAAAAGTATGTTCTTGTCCTGGCTTCGTTACACTCTAGGACTCTAGACTGACGCGGTTCATCTAGTTTATGGGGCATACATTAAAGCCGGACGTGGCTATATCACGATCCCGCTCATTCTCCTGGCTGTCCTCGGAATGCAGGGTTGCCAGATCTCCAACTCGTATACTCTGATTTGGTGGCAGGCGAAGTGGGCTCTCTTCATACTCTCTCGCTAGCCAGTCAATAATCTCACACCTGCTTAGCACATTCAACCGGTCGTTCTCGTTTTATCAGACCCTTTACGCCGCTCTTGGTATCAGCCAGTCAACCTTCACCTTCCTCATGTTCGTACAATCCTTCCGCGTCCTGTGTGCTTGCTGACCGTGCGGTTTGAAGGGGTGTTGGGATAGACTTTTTGTCTATGAACGCGGCCAAGAACTTGCACCACGACTCGGTGCACAACATATTGTATGCACCGATGTCTTTCTTCGGTGAGATCTTCTGCTTCTGCCAGACAACATGAATCTGACGTTGTTCGTCAGACACAATCGTGGGTTATCTCTACTACGACTCGTTTTGCGCTGATAGAATTGTGGTAGCCAATGGGTCGCATTATCGGCGTGTTCGGGAAAGATATCGACAGTGCGGAGCGTCTTTCTAATTCTTAAACTCGGTCTAACCATGCGCGGTATAGTCATCGATAATATGCTTTCAAGTGAGCCAGTTCCCCTACTTGCACGAATAATCACGCTCATCGTTCTGACCTCAGTGTCGTTGCGCCTGTGTACGTCGCCGCCACCCTCCAATTCCGTCTACCAAAGTCTCACACGGTTGAATTCCAGTCGTCTTGGTCATGTCGAATATGTCGTCGGCCATCATTCTGATCTCGGTCCTGGAGCACTATTTCAGTGAGTCCTCTGGTCTTGCCTTGAGTGAGAGGAAACTGACAGCCACTATAGTCATAGCTGCTGTCGCAATCGCGT
Source organism: Mycena filopes (assembly GCA_029281495.1). NCBI lineage: Eukaryota > Fungi > Basidiomycota > Agaricomycetes > Agaricales > Mycenaceae > Mycena > Mycena filopes. The sequence continues at coordinate 228,961 of JARIHR010000005.1, read as the reverse complement.
TGGGATACAGTTATTTCGCCGCGTTTTATCGAGCAAGTGCTCGCGAGATGAAGGTTCGACTTTGTTCATTTCCGTTTCCTTGATCGCGGCTCTTGATACATGCTCTTCGACACAGAGACTCGGTATGTTGGTCGTTCTGGAACGCAACCCTGGGCTAATTGATGTGCAGATGCTATGCTGCGCTCCGTGCTTTACGCCCACCTCTCCGAGTCGCTCACTGGTATGTGCCCGACATGGTTGAAGATAAATCCGACCCGACATTTGGTATGTAGGCCTCCCGACAATTCGCAGCTACGGGGAGATTCCTCGCTTCATCGAGGCTAACAAGTATTATATCGATCTCGAGAATCGGGCACTGTTCCTGACGGTCACCAATCAACGGTTGATATTTATTTCAGCTTGGTTGAAAACACAGTTGTGTTGACGGGTATCTTTATAGTTGGCTTGCGATTCGACTTGACGCATGCGGAGCGATGATGGTGTTCACGGTATGTCTCTATCTCTTCCAGGCAGAGCTTACTTTAAACTAAACTTGTCTCAGGTTGCGATATTCGCTGTCATTGGCGTGTCGGGTATCAGCCCCGCACAGATTGGCTTGGTTCTGACCTACACAAGTATTTGGATCTCTCAAACGGTCATGTTAATCTTACTAACGGACTAACCAGCTCAGCTCACGCAAATGTGCAGTATGGTTACACGTCAATCTGCGGAACTGGAGGTTCGTCCCGTTCTCCGTCGATCATTCCAACTTCTGAACCTTCATCTGCTGCCAGAGTTACATGAACTCCGTGGAACGAGGTTCGTACAGTCGATTTCAAATTTCGATCTCCATTAATTATTTGCCCGCAAGTCGTACATTACAGTCGCACGGATGTAATTCCTCAAGAGGCGGCCTATGAGAGCGACAAGGACCACAAGCCGCCAGCAAATTGGCCCAAGTCGTGGTGCGATTGAGTTTAAGAACCTCGAGATGAGCTACAGGCCCGGCCTTCCCAACGTGTTGCATGGGATTTCTATGAGTATCAACGCCGGAGAAAAAATTGGTGTCGTGGTGAGCAGGTTGTTCTCGCACTGCCGCTCGATATTGAATCCGTTCTTATAGGGACGGTATGCGTCATGTTTCATTAGCTTCACATCAATTGACCAGTGGATAGAACCGGTGCTGGCAAATCATCTTTGGCTCTGAGTACGGTTCATTATCTGTGCACTGGGCTTGAATTTACAAATCCCATCTAGCCTTGCTGCGAATCGTGGAATACTCGGGCACAATCCTCGTTGACGAGTAAGTGGAGATGCGCTCCGGCTGGCCGAATACTTATGTTTCATTCAGTGTTGATATCGCCAAGATCGGCAAGTTGAACTGACTCTATCGCAGGCGCCTATATCTCATGAAGCACATAGGACTGAAAGATCTACGCGCGAATATCTCGATCATACCCCAGGATGTGAGTGTAGTCTTCATGCGGACTCGCAACCTCGTTCTCATCTGGATCACACAGCCCACGCTATTCAGCGGCACTGTGCGGACTGTCTTGGATCCGTTTGGTCGCTTCGAGGACGCCCGGTTATGGGATGCCCTCCGCCGTTCTTTCCTGGTAGACTCCGGCACCTCTACTCCAATCTCGTCTCTGGATCATGGCGAGATCCCGCGGCACCGAATCGATCTCGACACCGTCGTTGACATCGATGGTGCAAATCTCAGCGTCGGGGAGAGGAGCCTTCTCAGTCTTGCTCGAGCTTTGGTAGGTATCCCCGACTCGCATTATCGCTTCATTTACAAGGAAATGATAGGTCAAAGACTCCAAAGTGGTTATTCTTGACGAAGCTACGTGCGTTGAGTTCGAAATTCAACTCCGTCGGCCTACTGAATACTATCCAATGTCAGGGCGTCGGTTGATTTAGAAACCGACAACAAAATTCAGCGAACGATACAAACTCAGTTCAAGGACAACACGCTTCTCTGTATTGCCCGTGAGTGTTGAGTAGACGGATGAGAGACGGATCTCACCCTCTGTGAATAGATCGACTGAGGACGATTATTTCATATGACCGGATTCTAGGGTATGTGACGATAGGAATATTGAGCTGTGATCTTCTGACACTTTCTACAGTCCTCGAAGCTGGAAAAATAGCTGTTCGTCTGTTCGTTTCCTCATTTACATAAGACTGACCTGTTGCAGGAATTCGACGCGCCCCTAACGCTCTTCAACCGCCCGGATAGTATCTTCCGTGGACTGTGTGAAAAGAGTAGCATTTCATATGCGGACTTCAACCAGTAGTACTGTATTTCGTAGAACGTTTGTCTGTATTATTACTCGACGATTTTCACGTGACCGCGTTTCCTTTCTTCTCCAGTCGAGTCCCACAATGGTGACCGTCGCAGTGCCGACCAGTCCCGAAAAAAATAAAGTGGGCCGGCCATGTGCTTGAGGTGCCAGGGAATTAATTCTTACCCATTCGAAGCTGCCCGAAAAGACGAAAGCCAAGCAGAGATATCTCAAACGGAAGAAGCAGCGCAGAAAAAATAAGCCCAAGACCGCAGCGGGGGCAGCTTCGGATTCAGAGGAAGACGGAGACGCAGAAGATGTTCCTTCTGATGACCAAGTGGACGCGGATGTCGTTCCAATCGAACCGGGCTCTCCCCAGCCTGAAGATACACCACGGAAAGACAAGCGACCGAAAAAACGTCAAAAGGTGGTGGATGTCGAGGAGGATGTCGAAATGCCCGAGGCAGGGCCGTTCGGAGCTCCTTCCAGAGGCACCTGAATCTGCTCCAGCTGCGCCTTTACCATCACTTCCGTCATTCCCGCTACCAGCTCTCCCCGACGCACCTTCGAGGTCTGTGCTTGCCCTCCAGGGCCTCGATCGCGCTTTGGTTGGTGCAGAGATCGTAGACTCCACTGGGCTACTCCCCATACCGCCTGAGGGAGCAGATGACGGAGGCACAGGACTGGGCGAGAAAACGCGGAAGCGACTGTTAGAGCTGGGGATCGCTGAACTTTTTGCAGGTGAGATCCTCTCCTTCATTCATTCTTCTCCTCACGCGGGCACTACTAGTACAAACGAGCCTCCTGCCATTCCTACTCCCGCGGAATCCCCTCCAGAGGTCTCTCTACCTTCCTTTCGATCCTCCGCGAGATGTCTGTGTATCTGCCCCCACCGGAAGTGGGAAAACTCTGGCCTACGTGCTACCTATTGTGGAGGTGAATGCGACTTGCATTGCACAAAGATGCCTCTTAAACCTTTGCGCAGATTATTTCCACCAGAATAGTGACCCAGCTACGTGCTCTGGTGGTGCTTCCCACACGAGATTTGGTCACTCAAGTACGCGAAACCTTCGAGGCTGTCGGAAAGGGTCGTGGGCTCAAGGTATTCATGTTTGAAGCGCATCCACCGCAGTATTTCTGACTGTGACCTAGATTGGTACCGGCGACCGGCCAACACTCATTTTCTCATGAGCAGTCCCAGCTGATCGCGGACAAGACGACCCAGTGAGCACAGAAAGACCTGACTGAGATACGTAACTTATCAAACGGGTCGTATAGTCTTGCCGGCGGATCCAGTAGAGTCGATATTCTCATATGTACGCCCGGGAGATTGATGGATCACCTCAACGGAACGCCGAATTTCTCCCTCCAACATCTGCGATTCCTCGTTCGTCGTTTGAACGTACCTCTCTCGTTGTTCGTTAACCCGACGACAGGTGATTGACGAGGCTGACCGACTTTTGGCGCAGTCATTCCAAGAGTGGCTGGTACAAGTCCTGGCTGCGACACGACCGCCTTCACAGGAATCATCGCTGCCGGGAGTTATATCAGAGCATTACGATGCCGTTGCGCCTGCGTTCCGCGCCCTGCCTCCCGTATGCGAAGATTCCGTCTTTCGTCACTGAGCGCAAAGAATCTTCCTGTCAGAAACTGCTGTTCTCCGCAACCCTCACTCGAGACCCGGGAAAATTGGCCGCACTAGAACTACGGAACCCTAAATACTTTGTGGTTCAGGAGACGACTGACACCGCCGGAGTTTTAGATGTGGCCATGGATAAATTCACCATGCCCGCTACTTTATCTGTACGTGAGCCGCTTGCCCTACGAGCTTGTTATTTACTTCTTGAACAGGAGCACATGGTGGTCTGCGAGTCGTCGCTGAAGCCGCTCGTCTTCTTCCATCTCGTCTACGAGCATAATGTCACGAACGCTCTTGTCTTCACAAAATCTGCCGAGTCGACGGCACGGCTCGTTCGGCTATTTGATTTCTTTGATGCCGCTCGCCGCGTGGGATCAGGCGGGACGGCGGCGTTTGTAGCGCGCGCTTATTCCAGCGATCTAAGCGCTAGTGAACGCAAAGTGATCCTGGACAAGTTCAGGGCGAAGGAAATTCAAATGTGTGCCTCTCCCGTTTCCCGGATTTCCCTTCAATAACCGTTCCTCTACAGCCTCGTCTGTTCAGACTTGATATCGCGCGGGATAGACATTAGCCATGTTTCACATGTGGTCAGTTACGACGTGCCCGTCGACATGCGGAAGTATGTGCATCGGGTGGGACGCACAGGCTCGTGCGGGCCGCGCCGGGGATGCTTGGACCCTTGTTGAGGAGCAAGAGGTTTGCGCGTGTCGCTCACTTTGTCGTCCTCTGATTTTTTTCAGGCCCGGTATTTCAAGACGATGTTAAAAGAGGCAGATCACCTTGCCAAGGTGAAACGGATGAAACTCGGTGAGAAGGAACTGGAACCTCTCGCAGTTTATTATGAGGCGTGTCTTTTTCTTCTTGTAGTATGCTCAATGGGCTGATATTCCGTAGGCGGCCCTCGGCCAGTTGAAGGAGTCCTATGCTCGGTGATCAACCGGTTGGCTATCCGTTGACGGGCGGAACTTTGGCGGGAATTCGGAATTCGGAAACGTTCTCTCTTCTTCTGTATCTCTGAGTTATAATACATAGCAAGGAATTCCTACTTTGCAACCGTACCATAGCCTCGAAGAGTCTGCCCGGCCGAGGTCGAATAAAAATAAAAACGACGATTTCCCAAATCGCGCCGACCAAATGCGGTTGTCCTTAGCCGCGGCAAAGCAAACGGCAAAGACGGCATGGTCGGGCCAGCTTATAAACCTCGATGCGACTGCGAGGGTCTCCACGGCCCATTTGTCGTCCTCACCCATGGCAAAATCAGAGGTTGGCGAAGACGTACCGCCGTCCAGGGCGTCAACGGCGTCCACAGACGTGTCCAGCGAGAAGCCCAAGATTCCAGCTTTGATCACTTATGAAAGATCATGGTATGTCATGTCATGTTCACTGGCCGCAATTCACTCAGTGATTTACATGTAATCTAGGTATACGCGGGTTCCGTTCACTTCAACTAAACCACCTCCCCCACCGGGCGGCACGCTCGATGATGCCGCATTCTCTCCCGACATATCAGCTCGCTGGTGGAACCTCATCTACTTTGGTTGGGTTACCCCATTACTTGCGCTCGGCTATGCTCGTCCATTGGAGGTGTGTTGCTGTAGCTGGATATCTATTTCCGACCGAATCTGACCGACGCCAGGCTACAGATCTTTACAAGCTGGGAGATGAGCGTGCTTCCGCCTATATTGCTCAAAGGATCACCGAGTCCTTCGACCGACGCCATCACGATGCCACTGAGTACAACCTACGTCTGGCGAACGGCGAGGTCAGGCCCGGGTGGCGCGTTATCTGGTGGGCGTTGAGTGGTAAAAGGGCCGAACGCGAGAAAAAGTGGAGAGAAGTCGACGGAAAGCGCAAGGCGTCCCTCGTTTGGGCTATGAACGACAGCATAAAATGGTGGTTTTGGACCGGAGGCGTGCTCAAAATTATGGGTGACACCGCCCAAATTACCTCGTTCGGCCTGCCTTTCTCGCATTTTTGCCATCTCTCTAATTATGCACCCACAGTCCGCTCGTGGTCAAGGTACCTGTACCCCCAAACTTCTCGACTGTCGCTGACTGTGTTTTCCGCCCCAGGCAATAATCAAGGTCAGTGGCAGAATATCTTGTACGCGGACACGGTATCAACGCCCTTCCTCAGTTCGCAAGTAGCAGCTACGTCGCCCACAACAGCGGTGGAACGCCGCCTCCCATTGGGCAAGGCGTTGGCCTTGCCATCGGTCTGCTTTTAATGCAGTTGATCGGGTCCTTGGGTCAACACCATTTCTTCTATCGCGCCATGTCGACTGGGGTCCTCATAAGGGGTGGCCTCATCACTGCCATTTACGCTCGGTCACTGCGCCTCACTTCGCGTGCTCGTGCGACTTTAACCAACGGAAAACTCGTCAATCACATCTCGTCCGACGTATCGAGGATTGATTTTTGTGCAGGATTTTTCCATGTTTCTCCCCTTTTCTCCTTCCCTCCAAGCCTCCCTGATTTTTGTTTTTTCAGATGTCCTGGACCGCTCCGATACAGATGATCATTTGCCTCGTCCTTTTGGTCTGCGCACTTCTCTTGACTGAAAACAGACCGCTAAACGCCATCCAGATTCTCAATCTTGGCCCTAGTGCTGTGGGTGTGCGACCGCTTGCGCGTGCCTTGTCTAATAAGTCGATAGCTCGCCGGCTTCGCCTTTTTCATTTTGGCTACTCCAGCTCAAACGATCGTGATGAAGAGACTTTTCATGTATCGGAAAAAGTCCATGGCATGGACCGATCGGCGCGCCAAAATACTCCAGGAAATCCTCGGAGGCATGAAGATAATTAAGTTGTTTAACTGGCAAACACCCTTTCTCGCTCGAATCAGCGGATACAGGCAGAAGGAAATGGCGTATGTGACTTGGGCCGTACGAATAAACACGAAATTGACCAATTTACAGCTACATTCGCTCACTTCTGCTCCTGAGATCAGGGAACAACGCTGTGGCGATGTCTATGCCAGGTGAAGCTCGTATTCCAAGCTCCGGTCATCGCCTGACATCCTTTATTTAGCCCTGGCTTCCGTTATCGCCTTCGTAACTTACTCGGCGACTGGACACACGCTCGAGCCCTCGGTCATCTTCGCATCACTGACACTATTCAACCTTCTCCGGCTCCCCCTCATGTTGTACGTCTCTTGATCTTCCCTGTCTTCTCGACTTGACGTTTTTATCCCTCTAGTTTGCGTATGTGAAGCTCAAATGTCAACATAGCCGTCTGACCATTCTCGCAGCTGTTTCTTTCAGCTCAATTGCCGATGCCCTGAATGCAAGCTACCGTCTGTATGATGTCTTTGTCGCCGAAACATTCGAGGACACCCAAGTTCGCGATGACAAACTCGACGTTGCCGTTGAGGTGGTTCATGCTTCGTTCGCGTGGGATGGGCCACCGCCGGACGCGGAGGACGGCAAAAAGAAAAAGGGCAAGAAACCGACACCACTTGAGACGGCCGCCAACACCGCCGCCGCGCTTGAACAAGCAAAGGTCGACGAGGAAAAGGTGTTCAAGATGACCGATCTGAATTTCACCATTCCTCGCGGGCAACTAGTGGCGATCATCGGAGCTGTACGTTGGTTACTCCTCCATCCTCCGATCCCTTTTCTTACCTTGTCCATCAGGTTGGTAGTGGCAAGACCTCGCTTTTACAAGGGATAATCGGGGAAATGAGAAGAACGGAGGGCTCCGTCAAGTTCGGGGGCAGCGTTGGTTATTGCCCGCAAACAGCTTGGATCCAAGTAATAACTTTTCCACTCTTTGTGCGTTCACTTACACCTCGACCAGAACGCAACCATAAGAGATAACATCTGTTTTGGGTTACCTGTGAGTTCCTCGCGCTGCATCACCGCTAGCGCTCACCAACGTGTTGTCAGTTTGATGAAGAGAAATACTGGAAAGCCGTCAACGACTCGTGCCTGCAGCCAGATCTTGAGATGCTTCCCAACGGTGATTTGACTGAGGTTCGCCCTTCCAGTCACTCATTTGATTGTCTCATAATTCCATGTTTATCTAGGTTGGAGAGAAGGTGAATATATAATCGACTTCAATGTACCTTTGTCCTGATACGGTTCAGGGAATCTCTCTCAGCGGTGGTCAACGGCAGCGTGTCAACATTTGCCGGTCGATTTACTCGGATACGGATATCCAGATCTTCGATGTATGTGGTTACTTTGTTCTGCGTGACGAACTGCTGAGCGATCGATCTAGGATCCTTTGAGCGCTTTGGATGCGCACGTTGGGAAGGCCGTCTTCCACAACGTCCTTCAAAACACACTTCAGGGCAAGACACGTATCCTCGTAACTCATGCGCTTCACTTCCTCCCTCACGTCGACTACATCATCACGATCGCGGATGGTCAGATTGCAGAGAGGCAAGTCCCTGCCAGGACGGGTGTCCGTTCAAACTAACACCAGTTAAGAGGGACATACGCCGAGCTCATCAAGAACGACGGTGCATTTTCCAAGTTCTTCGCCGAATTCGGGTCGAAAGAGCAGTCCCAAGACGACGCTGAAAAGGAGGAGGAGGAGGTGGATGTTACTCCCCAGGCTACTCGCAAGAAAGCCTCAGGAGTCGGTCTCATGCAGGTGGAAGAGCGGAATATCGGCGCGTTTTTCTGTCTCTTGACAAACCGGCTCAGCTTAACATCGCTCTCTAGGCGCAATCAGCCGCGACGTTTATGGCGCGTACATCTCCGCCGGAAACGGCAAGTACATTTTGCCGCTGCTCGCACTGGCGCTTGTTCTCCTGCAAGGCGCGAACGTGATGTCTTCCTACTGGCTCGTTTACTGGCAGGAGCGAAAGTGGAATCGACCCGAAGGTTTCTATGTAAGCACTCCCAAGTCACTTTGCTATTTCAGCGATTTATTTTTTCCCTCCCGTAGATGGGCATCTACGCAATGTTGGGGTTATCGCAAGCTATATTTTTCTTTGGCATGGGATCTACGTTTGCCCTCTTAACGTACTTTGCGTCTCAAAACCTGCACAAGGTTGGTCCTTCCCTTCAAGATTTCACAATTAAACTAACTCCGTATGTAGCGAGCGTTGACGCGCGTTATGCATGCGGTAGGCAATTCTGATGTCGTTCACTAAACCTCTGACACTTTTGCAGCCAATGTCGTTTTTCGAAACAACGGTTGGTTTTCACAGTCGAGCCAAGTGACCAACTAACATGGCTTAAGCCCCTCGGACGCATTATGCATCGTTTCACCAAAGGTCCCCTCACTTATGTCGTAACTGAGTACATACTGATGCCACGCAGATTGCGACACCATTGACAGCACATTGGGAGAGGCCTTGCGCATGCTGTTTGCTACAGCAGCGAATATAATGTGAGTCTGTTTTCATCCCGGCGTTCAACCAACTCACACAAATTCGAAGCGGCGCCATAGTATTGATTGCGATCATTCTACCTTGGTTTTTGATCGCCGTGGCCGCCATCCTCGCCATGTATATGTATTTTGCGGCATTTTATAGGGCAAGTGCGAGAGAAATCAAGGTGAGAGAATCAACTCAATAGCCCTCTCCATATCTGACGCATAATTCCTCATCGTAGCGGCTTGGTATGTGTTTTGGTCTTGCGGCTTTATCCCCTTAACGACATCTCGGCAGACGCTCTCCTGCGATCATCGTTGTACGCCCACTTCAGCGAGAGTTTGTCAGGTCTGGCGACAATAAGAGCGTATGGTGTTGCAGACCGGTTCCGAGTTGACAATGAGCGTCTAGTAGATACAGAGAACCGGTGCGTGCTCCAGGCGTTCCAAATGTTGCATTTGAATGAACTTTCCTCAGCGCCTACTGGCTCACCGTCACAAATCAGGTGCGACGACACGTTGGTGGTATTTCACAGCCATTCTGACCCCTTATCCCAGCGGTGGCTCGGAGTCCGGCTCGATTTCTTGGGGTCCCTTCTCACTTTCGTCGTCTCGATGCTTGCTGTCGGCGCGCGTTTTACTGTCTCGCCCTCCCAAACCGGTGTCGTGCTCGCTTATATTTTGAGTGTTCAACAAGCGTTCGTTACTCACTTGGCTTGTGTCGTCTGCATACTCATGTTTACCAACAATATTCAGTTTCGGCTGGATGGTCCGACAAAGTGCCGAAGTGGAAAACGACATGAACTCGGTCGAGCGAGTGCTCCATTACGCGACGGAGGTGGATCAGGAAGCATCGAATGAGATCCCGGAGAATAAGCCGCCTGCTCCATGGCCATCCAAGGGACAAATCCAGTTGAACGAGATTGTGCTGAAGTACCGGCCCGGACTACCGGCAGTGATCAAGGGCATCTCTATGAATGTGCAGCCCGGCGAAAAGGTCAGTAGTACTGCGACGCTAGGCTCATCAGTCATGACCGATGCTCACCTTATTCAGGTTGGTATTGTGGGTCGAACGGGAGCGGGAAAGAGTTCAATCATGGTGTGTTCCCTCTCTTCACATAAGCGGTGGCTCATATTTTCCCCCAGAGCGGTACGGCGACTTTACGAACCTTTGTTATCCACTAACCGGTAGTAACCCCCTCTAGCTCTTTTCCGTCTCGTCGAACTGACATCTGGCTCGATCATCATTGATGGTGTTGATATCTCGAAACTTGGTCTGGGGGATCTGAGGAACGGGCTCGCCATTATCCCGCAGGACCCTCTCTTGTTCTCTGGCACCATGCGGTCCAACCTCGACCCATTCAATTTGGCGGACGATGCCACCCTGTGGGACGCGCTGAGGCGCGCGTACTTGGTCGAGCCACCAAAGCACGAGGCGGCGGACGACGACGCGCACGCTGGAAAATTTACGCTGGACACGGTCAGTAAACCGATTTCCAAAAAAAAAGCCGCGTCTTATAATAATATCTTTTTTCCTCAACCTATCAGGTCATTGAAGACGAGGGGCAGAACCTCTCAGTTGGCGAGGTTTGCTTCCTCGTTTACTGGTGGTCGCAAAGCTGATCTGTCTTTCAAGCGGTCTTTGGTTTCCCTTGCCCGCGCACTGGTGAAGGATGCCAAGGTGCTGGTACTGGATGAAGCCACAGGTTTGCCTTGCCCGACCGCCCTTGCCCTCGTTCACTGACCCAGCATCTTTTAGCGTCTGTGGACTATGAAACGGACCGTAATATTCAAGACACGATCACTCACGAATTCGCCGACCGCACCATTTTGTGCATCGCGCGTCCGTGTCTCTGTCGCAACTCCAACTACCCCTGACATTATTTCTGCAGACCGCCTTTCTACGATTATTGCTTACGACCGCATCTGCGTCATGGACGCGGGAGAAATTGCGGTACGATTTCTCTCCTTTTCTTATCATAAATCCACTGACGACCTCTACCAGGAATTTGACACGCCTGCCCGTCTGTTCCAGATCCCAGACGGCATATTCAGAGGAATGTGTGACCACTCCTCAATTTCTCTGGACGATATTAAGATGGCTGCAAAAACGAGAGCCGAGATGAGAGACTAGTAATGATGTGCGATACAGGGTCAGAATACGTTCATGTAGCCTACGACTGACGAAAATTAGATAACTGTATTCTATCCGTTGTCCGAGTTCAATAAAGCAATGTCCATGTAGTGAGAAGAGCTCCCGAGGGCCCGGGACATGAAGGGACTCAGTTGGTTAGTAGCAGCATTACCTGCTTCTGCATATATACATTAGTGGAGTAGACTAGTACTGGCGTTCCAGGCTGGCTTCTTCATAAACTGTTCATAAATCGGCGTGGCAACTCTAGAGGAAGAGGATCCCACCGGCAAACCAGACGCGGGCGGCGCTAGATGATTGGGGGATTTACGTGCCGCCGAGGTCGAGGTCGAGCCGTCGGAGTCGTACCACGAGCGCGAAAGTCGCTTCGTCGCTGCCTCGAGCCTGCTCGGGCGGCGGCCGATTAATGGTGGTTCAGGCGAAGACTGGTCCGGTAACGCCAAGGCAGATTTCTCCTTGCTGCCAAAGGAGAACATTCGCCGAATCTTCGTCTTGCCTGGGCTACCATGCTCCGACGAGACTTTGTCGTTCGCTGACGCTGCCTTTGAAGCCTCCTTCGCCTTCCGCTTTCTCTCCCTTTCGGCCACCGCTTCGGCCGCCTTCTTCGCCTTCACCGCCTCCGCTTCCCTACGCGCCTTCTGCCGGACCTCCTTGAACGCGTTGCCGCGCCATCGCACCTCTCCAGTGCGACTGGATACCGAGTACACTCTTTTGGAAATGACGGTATCTCCGCATAGCGATTAGCCGGCGCATGCCAGTCTGCAGGAGTAACACGGAGTTCAACTTCGCCGAGCGGAGGCTTTCAAGCGTCGCAAGGACCCCGGTACGCAAGAAGATCTTGGTCTCGCCAAACTGGTACTTGGTTTTGTCCATACCCGCTCTTTGGAGGATTTGAAGACATAGCTGCTTGAACTTTCCTCCCTTGAGCAAGCGGGGACCGTCTCGCCAGTATACGAGGGCGAAATACCTGAGAAAAGGGAGAGTAGTAAGTTTCTACATCAAGAAACGCAGGACAATTGAGTATACCGATGTGCGAAGGTCTCAAATATCCAGCGAGACGGATACCCAGCCGTACTGATCCGGATCGTTTCGAGTACACCCGCAGCTCTCAAGTTGAGCGAGGACCTGCAACGGACTGAACTCCCATGCCATCTTGTGCTGGTTAGGCTTGAGACATCGAATATAATGGACGTTGGTCATTCGTAGCATGTCCATGAGCGTGCCCAGTGAGCTCTTGAATATCGATCCCAGCGTGGCTTTCTTGACGGAGGTACCCCGTCCCGTGCCCACCAATCCCGCGCGGCCTGGATCGGGTATCTTAGAGACCACACCGCTGGGCTCTGGCGGATCAGCGGGCTCTCCCACCGACACGATGCAGCGCCGTGTCGAACACCTCCCGTAAGAACTGGGTTACTGGACGACGTGAGCAGTGTGAGCTGCTCCTCTGGAACTGTATCCTATTCTTCTCGAGGAAGCCATCGACCTGATACGTCACGTCCAGGGCATAATGCGCGATCGTGAACGCCGCATTCGCGAACTTGGGCATCTTGTAGACGGCCTTGTTGGCCTGGCTTGTCGAGCTGCGTGTTGAGCTTTTGCAGGAATGATGCAGTCGCTGCCGAGCGGCAGTCTCGATTCCTCGTCCAGGATAGCAAGGATCCCCAGTTTGCCCTCCATCAAGTCGATGGCGGACTGATTATCGTCGAAGTCGATAAAATGTCCAATTAATCTTCTCCTTGACGTAGTCCTCCTGGGCCAGCTTGAAGACGTATGTGTTGAACTCGTGCTGGAGGCGTTCGTTGGCGTAATTTATACAAAATTGCTCAAATGAATTCTAAAATGTGTCAATTCGCACATAAGCACGAGAGGAAATTGAGGGGACTTACGGTCTCAAAATGCTCAAAGCCGTAAATATCTAGCACGCCAATATATGTCTCCGCACGAGCCGCAGCGTCTCCATACTTGCCTGTGAGGCTCTCATTGATAGCAGTGACGAGCCACTCGAACAAGCACGCGTAAACGAAACGCTGAAATGCTATCCCGCACCCCCACTGCCTGGGGTGCAGTCAGAGTCGTCACAATCTTCTCCGAGCGCGTCGTGATCTGCTTCTTGATCGTCCACTTTTTGAATTCCGACGCATCCACACCAAGAAACTCCATGGCGCGGAGCATCGACGGGTCTTCATCGTCGATCATGGCATCCGTGCGTGTTTGCGTTACGCTGATGTTGCCCAGGTGTAGCAGAGCTGCCAATACTTGGAATATCGACGTTTGCCGCGCATCGTCGATCCCGATGACCCCGAGCGCCTCCTGCGTGGCGTGGAACTTGTCGCGGTCGCTTAGTTCAGTGGTGGACGGGCCTCCCTGGTTCAGGTAGTGGAATGTGCCATAATCCGAATCGAGTCCCAGATCGTGAAGTTGTTGAGTCGGAAGACCCGCACAAAGTTGGATACTAGACGCAAGTCAACAAAGGCTCTCCAATCTCCAGCAGTCCATCTCACGAATATGTGGTAATTTCTCTCCGTTTTCGATTGAAAGGAAAGTCGTGAACGTTCTAGGAGGTAGGTGCGAACTCGTGCGCCGACAATTTGTCGGTTGGTATCAAATAGTAACTGCAAAGCGTCAAAAAAATCCGACAAAGGGAACGAAGAAATCCCTTACCTGGATATATTTTCCGAATCGAGATGAATTATCGTTTCGTGTAGTTTTGGCGTTCCCAAACGCCTCAAGAATAGGATTTGTGGCCTGGATTTGCTGTTCTACCTGGCTTGCACCGTCCACGAACGAATTTTTATCCGAATTCAAGGCGGGTGATTTTGGAGCGGCAATGAAACGCATAACGAGTTTCGCCTGCCAGTTTCATTAACAAACCGACTGACGCTGAGCTAAATAACGCACCGACTCGGTCTTGCCCGCCCCACTGGCGAATACGCGTCAATTCAAGCCCCAAAGGTCAAGTACGCCTCGTACCTCTCTCCTGACACGATGATGGTTTGGCCAGTTCCATCCAATGCCATTGCAGCATAAGATTCCTCAGCGATGGCAAAGAGATGCGGCTCTAATTCGCCCTTTGTCCGGCCAATGTATGCTTTCACGATGTCCGGAGTGTACATAGGCACTGGCTCGAACGGGTTGACAGCAAGTAGCACAATACCACTGTACGTGTATATTTTGCGTTGCGCATACCGTGTCTCGACTGCATAGAGGACTATGAAAGGTCAGAACCAGGAAGCAAAGTGATCAAATAACGACGCACTCGATGGCTCATTGAGGTGCGAGAGCGTGGCCAAATCAGTCAGCGCCCTCGAGCAGTGGTGGATTTCGCAGATGCGGTAGAGATGCACCAGAGCCGGTAATGGTCGATTCCTTTGAGCTTGTGAGCGCCGATGAAAGGAAGCTGTTGTTCATTCCGGTGCACCTTTCCGTCCTCGTCTTTGAGCACCAGCGTAAGGGTGTCCGCAGCGCCTTTTGTGCAAGACGCGACCTCTGCAGGGACCCAGCCCCGCTCTGAATCGTCCAAATAAACGCGGGTCCCAGGTGGGTAGAGCGTGGTCATGGCCGCGGTGACAAGAAGTTCATGGCATCAAAAATGGTCCGTGCGAGACTCCGACGCTAAAGCCTAACGCTCAAGTTGATTCGGCCGTCCAACATGGTTTTCACTCTGCTTTTGCTCTGTGCCTTGTATTCTTTTCGCCACCCCCACCTCCGATCCTGCGGTTGCAGACCGGCAGCAGAGTTCCACCAAAGCCTAACGACGCCGCTCAATTGCAGGACTTCAACGACATGTTCAAAGCCTTCTCCTCACTCTTTTCCCGGTCTGCAGGCTCGGAAAAACTGAAGTTTTGAGGAAGAGAAAGTACAGTTTCTGTTTACAAACACTATTATTCTTTTAGAGTTCTTCTATTTACCCCGCATTCCAGTCCAGACATTCTCTCGTCCTTGGCGATCCCACCCAGCAGGTTGGGCTCGCCGTGCAGACCCCTTCTCTCGCACACGCTCAAAATATGCGCGCAAGTGCGGCCAAGCATCCGCGGCTGACTCTCCCTCTTCGACCGGCCGACTCCAGTCAAACCCGCGATGCACCATGTAGCCAAGAAGCGGGAAGAAAAGCACAGTCTGCGAGCCCAAACGAATCCCCTGCGATGTATGTCGACTGGCTGGCGTACACCTCCCAGTAATCTAGTTCGGCGTGCACCTTGGCCACCAACTCGGCTCTTTCGTTCAAGTGAAGAGGTTCCCCGGCCTTTTCCGCACCAAAATGGGCATCCTCCAAGGCGTCGTATATGTTGTGTAGGTTCTCACTTTCCTGCATCCTGGCCAACGCTAGCGCGCGTGCGCTGCGTTGAGAGACGAGCGGAAGCAGGGGTTGTTCGGGTCGGTGGTATGTCTCGATGTATTGGAGGATCGCCAGGCTTTCGTTAATTGTCACCTTCTCATCTCGCTCCGGAAGTGGATCAATGAACACGGGCGTCTTTCCTCGATGGTTGAGCTCGAGAAATGTTGGCGAACGTGTTTGTTTCGGGTCGCACATCACCCTCAGCCTTTTGGCTGTAAAGGAAATTTCCTTGCAAAACAAGGCGTCGGTTTGCGCTTTCAGTGGACGTTCGGCGGTGTACGCACCTTTTCATACAACGCCATGAGGACGCGCCAGCTCGGAATCGATCCATTTACACAGTATAGCACCGGTTCTTGTGGGGATACTCCGAGTATCTCTGCGCGTGTCGCAGTCCGTATGCCTCCTTCTCGCATACCCCGAAGGGCCGCTTGGTGGCTCTTGTATTTCCGCCAACCCAGGCAATCCTCCAAGACCGTGACTGCGAAGCCCAGCGCATGCGCTGCCTCCGCCGTGGCCCGAACGCAGACATTCGTAAGCAATCCTCCGACATATATGTCTGTGACATTCCGGGCAGTCAACTCGTCGCGGAGTGTCGTGTCCGTGAAAGCCGAGTACCGCGTCTTCGTGACGACCAGGTCCTGTGGCTGCCGCAATTGATCAACGGAGTTGGGGAACTCGGCGCCGAAGCTATTCGCCTCGCAGCACGGTGTTTTGCCAGTATGCGTGCCTTGGAGGAACTGAGTCTTGGCGGAGTCGCCGCGTGGAGGGCTTTCCGTGGTCCCACTGTACTCTGAGCGTACCCAGACCACTGGCACAGCGTCTCCTGAATCGCGGAAGGCTTGGACGGCTTTGCTGACATTCTCAAGGAGAGCCTGTTGACAGACTGCGTCGATGGGAAAGTTGCCTGTGGATGAAAGGAACTCGTTCTGCAAGTCGACGAGCAACAATGTGGTGGCCATTTGAAAGGAGTCAATCTGGAGGAGTCAATTCCGGATTTGGAACCAGGTGATCGCGTTTTAAATTGAATCAGTTCGTTGCTGAAAATCCAGTCCAAGTCGGTTCGATTGAGTTCACTTACCGAAGGAGATCCGGGAAGAGCAGCCATTAACCCTTTTGTGCCACAACAGGTCGCCGACTGGAGCGCAAGGATGAAGAAGTGCCAAGTCAGGAAACCCTGAACTTTGCATCACATAGCAGCAATCTAATTACGACGCAGTCAACAAGATGTACCCAATACAACAAAGTCCGACAAGAAAGCAAGAGAAATGGTGGGGTGATAGAATACAAATGCTGTCAAAATGTCCGTTCCAATATGGTCTCATCTAGTCAAGGAAGAGTTTCTTCAGATAATCGCCTGCCGACTGTTTCAGCGACATGTCCGTGATGTTCGTGCTTCCGAGGACCTCCTGGAGTCGGAGGGTATTCAGCGATGGAAGAGTAAGTAGAAGACAGAAAACCACTCACAATCGCCCGGTCGGCGCGCTGCTTCATGTTTGCCGAGACCTTGTTATGCTCAAACTCGGCCGTCTCGCGCTCCATGCGCAGACGCTCGAGTTCGCGTCGTTGGCTGCTCTCCCTCTCTTCGCGCTCTTCTCGGCGGCGCATGTATTCGAGCTTCTGCTTGCCGGTTTGCGTCTGTACCTGCAGGAACTGTAGGTACGCCGAGATCATGCCCTGCGTGAGCGGGACGTTCACGAGTTGCTCGTTTGAGGCCGCCATGGGCATTGGCACCGGCGGTGGCACCGGTGTCGGCATGGGCGGGGCAGCTACAGGGGTCGGTGCTCGCGGAGGCATCGAGGGAGGAACAGCGTCCCGAAGCGTTTGGTGTGGGCTGACGTAGGACGCTACATGCTGCTGTGGGTGGTGATGCTGCTGCTGCTGTTGAGGCGCGGACGGCGGTGGCTGAGGGTTGGTTGCCACGTTCGACGCTGTGGGCGAATCCGAAAAGTCGAGAGTCTGGTCATCGTCGACGTCCGGGTCATCACCACCGAGGTTATTTGAAGACGAGGAACCTGCTCCGCGGGTGGGCACGGCCTTGGTGGTCTGAGGATCCCCATGCCATCTGCAAATATAAGTGTTAGCTTGAAGCTTGCGTCGGAGGTAAAATGGCGGATTTACCTGCGGTAGAAAAGATCGTACCTGGATCCATACAATTAGGATGATCCTGCGTCTACATGTGGTTGGTATATTTACGTACCAGCCTGTGCGGTGCCAGTGATCAATCGTGCGCGCTGTTATGTTCCCGACATCACATCCCGCTCTGCGGGCAGCGCCCAGGCGGCGCTCGTAATCCCGTAACCGGTCAGCCTCGCCATGCGCCGTAATGGGTCCGCTCCCAGCGTGCGCATGGTAGGTCTCGAAGGCATAGATTTGCTTGAACAGATTAAAATTACGCTCGTAACAGCCCTTAAGAGCCTGGTAGGTCTTCTTGCTCCCGTACACCTCGACGGCACACTGTCGAGTACGTTGAGCGGGAGAGAATTTGGCCAAGCCATGAGGATAAACTGCGAACCTCGCGGAGACACGAGTTCTTGGTGGCGCGTAACGAGTTCCAGTGGTCGTCGTGAGCCGGTCCCATCAGCCATTGGAATAACTGAGTTTTCTCTTCGTCCGTCCAGTGCTTGGCCCCCGCTGCACCGCCGTCTTCGTAGGGATCCGTGGGCTCTTCCTCTCGCCGGCGCTTTGAGACATTGCCAGTCAGAATATTGTCAGCCTGTTGTTTGCGCTTGGTAGAAGGAGTAGAGCCATTGACTGGGGCGAAAACGAGCGCGGCCGTGTGACTCGAACTGGCATGGGTTGGTGGTGACTGCGAGATACGATACCCTTCGGTGGGAGGCTGAGGCTGAGGCTGGCGATACGACGAGGCTTGTACATTAATATGAGGACCCAAAGCCTGACCGAGACTCTGATGAGACTGAAAGGGAGTCTGTGATTACATATCGATCCAGTTGAACCAAGTGACCGCGCAAGCAGGCTGGATTAGCGTACCGAATTGGGATTCTCCTGCAGATTGAGGTCCCTCCGTTCTGACGAGGACATATGATTGTACTGCATACTAGGTCTACTGCGCCGTCATTGTAAGAGCAATACCGCAGAGAAAGAGTACATACGGCTGACCCTGGCCACCCATGCCCGGGTTGGTTCGCTCGAGTGGTTCGCTCGAGTGGTTCGCTCGGTCTCACCGCTCGGTGTCACATGTGACCAGGCAGACTGAGTGACAAGAGGTGACAAGCGAGTAAAGGCATAATTTACAACGGGATATATACAGCGCAGTTACATTTCTACATCCACCGATCCCTCCGCGTCATCCTCCTCACCCTCCGCGTCCGCGTCCTCGTCTCCCAGACTCACCCCATCGTCCGACATCGCCTGGTCCTCTGCAACGGTCGTTTCGGCAACAAAGGGGAGTTTGGGTCGCGCCCACGCAGCAGCAATCACAGCAACCGCCCCGCTCAATCCCCCCGGCCCAGATATAATTTTACCATTCAGAGGCGGCGCGGGATCCACCATGATCACAGTGTCCTCACTTTGTCGCTCGGTGAGAGGTGTCGCGACATCCTCGGACTTGACCCCATCACCCGTCGCATCCTTGTCATTGGCCGTCTTAATGATCTGCATTTGAGCATCATCGAATCCCGGAGGCTCGTCGCTGTTCGTGCACATCCCCCCGACCGGCTGACGCGTCGCGTTCAATCCATCTTGCTCCAACAACTGCTCTTGCGTGCAAGTCGTCGGATCAACGTCCATATCCATAGCTGAGGGATGATCGCCATTCAGTGCAGGGGACGGCGTCCGGAGTGGGACCGGTTCCATCGAGGGCGACGTGTCGTGTTCCGGGGATGATTCTACTCTCCGCCGTTTCTTTGGGGAGGCCGTTCGGCGTGATGGTGTTGAGGCCGCCTGCGCTAGTAACAGGCCTGGCGCAGACCTGCCCGACCTTAACTGACGTCCGCCCGCTTCAGCTACATCCTCCTCCTCCTCTTCCTCCTCTTCGTCGTCGTCTTCTTCGTCGTCCTCGCTTGGCGATAACTGTTTCTCTTTGCCCTTGCCCTTGCCCTTTTCAGACGCCTGGCCTCGCCGTGGTCTGCCGCCTCCACGTCGAATCGGTGTGGCAACAACAGACTGGCTGGCCCGGCTCCGCAGCGTCCTAGGCGTATCTGCCAACCTCGTCGCCAGCTCCATATCCCGCTCCATCTGCACATTCGTCTCATCTTCTGGGGAAGCTGATCGTGGCGGAAACCTTGTTGGTAAATCACCCTCGGAAAAGAGATCCTCGACGAGAGGTGACCCAACGGGTTGTTGAGAGAGTCGATTCGGAGTCACGCGCCCGTTGGTCGAAACCGCGCTGCTGCTGCCTGCGACTGCGTTCCCGTGCCCATTGGTAATCGCAGCCCCATTGCCGTTAACGAGGGCCGCCTTGGCCGCAAGCTTCGCCGTGGTAACCAGCGTGCTCGTGTCCGCCGCCGACATCGCCTCCGTCTTGTGCGTCTTGGCGAGGATATATGGGCTCCATTGCAACTTCTCGGCTTTGAGCGTCAGGTATCCCTTTGACTCCCAATTGCGCAGGTAGTCGATAACGGTATCGCGGTCCCAGTGGATCTCGTACTGCGTAGGGGGGATGAATGGACCCTTGGATCCCTCCCGATCGGCGTTCGCCTTGTCCGCCGTCTGCGTACGCTGCAGATGCCGCCTTGCCACCCCGTTCTTCCGTCCCTTCGGGAACTTGATTGATTGCCCGGGCGAGGGCTTGACGCGCGGTGGCGTCGCCTCTCTTGCAGTGATCATATCCTGCTGCAGCAATGTCGCATGCACGTCCTCCATCGTCATAGACGTCGCCACGCATATATCTGCAAAGGTCAGCGTTAGGACGAGAAGTGTAAGTATAGTATGTGATGACACACGTACCTTCGAGCCGAGGACGGTCCGGGGCCCTCGCAAGATAACGCATGAGCGCCAATGTCCAGTAATTCTTGTATCCGAGCGCCCCCAGCGCCGAGAGCGGTTTTTCAGGGGAGCCCAGCCGCCGTTCCTTCTTAGATAATAGGTAGCCTATCAACACAGATTGAGCATCTCGAATGGATGCGCATTAAAGGAAAAGTAAACGCACTAAAGTCAATGAGCAAGTTCCCCCATCCCTGCCGTTGTCGCACCGGCAGCGTCATAATACAGCTAACATTATAGTCCTTTGGGCTTCTTTTCTCCTTGCTAAAATACCCCACAAACCGCGCTCCAAAATCGTCTACCTCGGTGATGACATAGAATAAAAACGGCTCGACGTCGTAAAACAGGGACTTGTGGTCCAAAAACATCTTTGAGAGCAAGCACAGGTTTTGGCAGTAAATCTGTGCGGATGACGTCAGCACATATAAAAGGAAGGTCTACAACAACGCACCTTGTTCTTCCTCCCATCAACCTCGAAAATGGACACCGTTTGATCTCTGTAAATCTCGTCTCCTGGAGGGTTCCGCGACTTGCACTTCATCTGCGAAAAAACGATGGTTGGTACATTGGACGAAAACCCGACCAGGAAACGCACCCGATGTCGAGTCGCACCAAACCGACTCTTCATATACTTCAAGCAAAACTCGCAGATCCACAGCCGCCCGTCGGGGATGTTGGCGTACTCCTCCGGGAATGGTGCGTTGTACCACGTCTTGATATCGTACTGTCCGAATCTGATGGTGCTAATACGCAGCGGCGCGGGGGCGCCGTCATGGTTATGGCGCGACGCTGCACCGAGTGCGCCGGAGGCAGAAGAGGGGGCTGGCGACGCCGACGGGGACGGAACCTGTGACTGTTGGAGAAAGGATGAGCGGAGTGGGCGCGAGGAGGGGCCCGCGGTGGGTGTATCGGGAACCTCTGACGTCCGCCTTGGCCGCGGGGCCGGTGGAGGCCCGAGTTTCGACTGGAGAGAGAGATATAAGTACGAGTTGCAAAGGATGGTGCGGAGCATACCTCTGCAACGGCGCGACTCTTCTCAAACTTATGCTTGTCCTGGGCCACGATGGTCGTCTTGGTTATGTCGCGCTCATTGGCGTTTAGGATCTCATCGAAGAGTCCTGGAGGTGGTCCCGGAGGCGGTCCAGGTGGTTCATCGTCCTCGTGCCGGCGCCGGCGACTCTTGGGAAGGCGCAGTCGAACACTAGGTGTCGGAGGTGGCGGAGGCGGCGGTTTTGGGGGCCGAATTCGCGGCGTCGGGGGCGGATTGGGGGGGCGGAGTCGAATGCGTTTCGCGGGCCGGGATGGGGAAGGTTTGGCGGAGGGTCGAGGGGAGGATCGATCATCGTGCACTCTCTTGGTTCCTCTTGGGCGCCCCCTACCTCGCCGCTCTGCGGTGCGTACCGGCTCCTCCTGCTCCTCCTCTGACCCCTCCTCACCGGAGCCGTCGTTGTCGCTGGTGATGGGTTCGGCCTTGGCTTTACCGCTCCGACCGCTTGGGCTTGTTGCCGCCGAACGGGATGAGGAAGCGACGGATGTTTCGCGCTCAGTTGGGGCCGCGTTCGGGCACACAGGGCAGTACCATTTGCCCCTCGGCATGCTCTCGACGGGCGGGTCCAAACAGTCCATGTGCCAACCTGACGCAAGGTCAACAAAAAGAAAGGAACAATAAAATAAACAGAGGTGACGCGAACCTCGGTCGCAAGAGTCGCAGAATAAAATACGCGCCTGTAATGGGTCAACCACTGCGCAGGGGAACAAAAAAAAAAGCGTACATCATCGCCCTTCTGCAAGCAGATTTCGCACTTTTTGCACTCGATGCAGACCCAGTTATAAGTTTGGATGACGAGGCCTATAGTACTGGGGTCCAACTGTATGCATGAAGGGTGGGCGTGTTTGCCGCATTCGAAACAGGTAGCCAGAGCTTCAAGGTTTCTCCCGGGCTCGTTCGAGCCCTTGGCACCACACATGCCGCACTCGTACTTGCGGGTACGCCGGCGCCGCGTAGGCTTTGGGGCCGGGGGCGGTGGCTCATCGTCCGGTATTGGATGAGATTCGGGCTGAGGGGCAAATGGGTCACCGTGGGGTGCCTCTGAGTAGTGGTTGAAGTGATTTGGGTCACCGTGGGGTGCCTCTGAGTACTGGCTGAAATGATCTGGGGGTTCCTCGTGCGGCGGGGAAGGCTGCAGCTCTGGATTGGACTTGAAAGTGATCAGCGGCCATATTACCCGACGCGACGCGTATATAACACGATTTTTGCGAGATTTTTTGGACCTACTTTGTATGTCTGGTCTTCTGCATCGTTCCCCAACAACGATGGGTCTATGGGGGTGCCACCGAGGGCAGGATCGATGGGAATGTTGGTGTCGTTGGTGGTGAAGGGGGTGCCATATTCGTGGGACTGCTCGCGGTCAGGGTCGTTCGGAATTGGCAGGCCCCTCATGGCTGTCCCCTGCTACGCCCGCCAGAATGCACGCTTGCGTGAGCGCCAGGTGAAACTCTGAGGTTGTTGAGGAAGGGCCTTTGTTTGCATCTGTTTCCATTTCCTTGTGTCAGCGATCAAAGTTGCCTGGTCAAAGCGCTTTCCTTTGTCCGAACACAGACCTGTGGGTCCTTGTAGACGGCGTCTGTTGAGGCGACATCGTTTATTGGGCGAATAATTCGACGGCTCTACTAGAAAGAATTTTGGAGAATTGCAACATGGAAATCAAAGGGAGAGGTCAATTCTGTCCTCTGCCGTGTGCTCGTCTGCATTACATGTGAGACGCAAAGGATGAATCAGAAGCTGGATTTCTCGCGAGTCGTCTTGCATATTGAATGATACATTGGTGTGGAACCCAGAAGATGAAGTAAAAATACACAAACGCGTTCTAAAAACATATTCGATAGCTGGCATACCGACCGCTCGTTTCACTTGGACGCGTGATTTTCACGACCTGCCCGCGGCGGAGGCCATAATATCGTGCAACAGGATCCGCCAGTTGTATACGCGGGAGCTGGGTTTCTTTTAAACGGCTGAAACCGCGGTTCAGGACACAAAATCGAGCACAACGATAATCAACGCACTATTTCTCCAAAAGCAGTTTTTTCTCCTCTGGTGAGAGGACGTCATGGCGCGGCACCAGTGTGTGGTGCACGATGTTAACAAGCAGGTCGGATTCCGAGAACTCCTCCAGGCGATATTGTGCGGCCATGGCAGTTATAACCTGAATCACCCAGTTAGTCGTCCGCCAGGAAAGAAGGATAACCCAAGTGCTTGCCTTGCGCGCTGAAGAAGTCATTGTGGAGGGAAACACGATTATCCCTCTCTGTATCGCCTTTTCTTCAAGGATGCCGAGAAATCTGAGGCGCGTTAATTGAGTTGGCAGTCGAGAGTAGGACACGCGACGCACTTTCTCATCGACTTTACACCCACATTTTTCTCCTCGGCGAAAAAGATGTAAATGAGATCTGACGGGTTCACCCGCGCATTGGCGTAAAAGTTGAGTTGTGCGCGACTGCGTCTCGTCAACTACAACCAAGAAGCGGAAGCCGTCAGCAACTCACTCTACCGAGCCATTACTCGCAAAGGTATCACGGAAAGTGTTGAGGTCCATCGAGACTTCGTCCTCGGAGACCTGGAATCCCTGCGGCTGAGGTGAGAACAGGACGGGAGGACTGACTACAAGGCGGGCTGACTCGGTCTTTGACCAGTTCATGGATGGTCCTGTTGACTTTCCATAGCCTTGCGGTTTCGTCTGGCTCACTCATCAGCCCGCGAGTTCCAGATAAATTATGTCCGTGAGGTCAAGGGCAAAAAGCAAAGCGGAGTCACGCTGTTACTCGGGTCACGTCCATGCCTCCGCAACCAAGTCCCAGCAATAATGGCTCCGTGCCCCCAGCTGCCCCGACTACAGTCCCCCTTTCCAATGCTACAATGGTGAACTCTGGAGAGAACTCCCGGGTAATTATGAGACCTCATTGGGAAAATTTCACGCAGGCAAAGTTCAAACCGGCAAAGATAATCAAGGGCGCGGTCGAGCCCATGCCCCCACCCGGTACAAGCAACCAGCCCAGACCGCAGCACCCTGGACCTCGACACATTACTGGAATTAGCTTCGATGACCGGGGCGACCAAGTTATCACCGCGTCAGAGGACGAGACGTTTCGGTTGTACAGCTGTAAATCTGGCAAGCGAGTTTGCTTTCCCTTCTTTATCCTAGTTCATATCAACCTGTCTCTCAGATACATGAAGATTCTACATTCGAAGAAATACGGCGTGGACCTACCCCGGTTTACTCACAAAAATACCGCGATCGTGCACGCGTCAACAAAAGAGGACGACACTATCCGATACCACTCTCTCCACGACAACAAATACCTCCAGTACTTCAAGGGCCATAAAGGACGTGTCATTTCGCTCGAAGTCTCGCCAGTGGACGACGGTTTCATGTCAGGCTCCCAAGATAGGACTGTCCGCCTCTGGGATCTTCGTGCTCCCACTTGTCGCGGCCTGCTAAGCGTGCCATCCACCCCCATTGTCGCCTACGACTCCACAGGCGTCGTGTTTGCCGTCGCGGTCAACCACTATTCCCGTATCCTCTTGTACGACCAGGCGAACTTTGACAAGGCACCGTTCCTCGTCATCACCCTGGACGACCCCACGCTCGGGCTCGTCAGCTTCCCTCCTCGTCCGATATTCATGACGTCCATGGCGTTTTCGTCGAACGGAAAATATTTGCTCGTGGGATGCTCTGGCGACGCACACTACGTCGTTGACGCGTTCGAGGGACACCTGCTCGCAAAGCTCGAGGGACACAAGGGGCTCGAGCGCCGCTCCATCACGTCGCCTCCAAACATCGAACCTGCGAAAGGCAGTAGTGGGGAAGAGGTCGGTTGGACGCCGGACAGCAAATTTATCGTAGGAGGTAGTCTGGACGGCAAAATACTTGTGTGGGATGTGCAGCAGCTGCCTGTTAGAACTGGTGACGTAGACCTGAAAGTGCCGCCGATGAAATTGCCGCCCATCGTCGCGCTGGATGGCCACCCAGGGCCCTCTAGATGTGTGAAATTTAACCCGCGGTTAGCCATGATGTGCTCTGCAGGAGCTGAGCTGGTTTGTTGTCCTTCTGTCTCCTCGGCTGGTCGTATTGATGCGTTTGCAGGCATTTTGGCTACCAGATCTTTCGACCGACCCTGATGAAGTAGCCCAAAGCCTACTGAAGAAACGGGTAACTTGACCCGATGTATTGTAATCCGTTGTATTTGGTTCTTATTTCGAGAATATTAGATTGCCCGATTATTTCGATCAGATGAGGTGCGCCAAGCCTTGCGCATTCGCTGCATTCGTGAAGATTTCCGAAAGTCGTCGGCGACTCGTCGCAAACAACATTGGCTTGCTGTGACAGGTGCACGTTAAGCGCGTTCGACCGACCAATCGACCGTGACAACAACTTGCCGGAGCGACGCGGCCCTGGCCACATTTGCAAGACCGCATTTGTAGCGCATCTGTGCTAAGTATTTAATGCGCTCGTTCCCTCCTGGGCTTGATGCCCGATGAAGCTATCACTATGGAAGACACTGAGAGGCCAATTTAACAAGCTACCCCCAGTCGTCGCCGTCGATTTGACGGGCAAAACTGTCGTCGTCTTGGGTGCGAATACTGGGATTGGCTTTGAAGCGGCGAGCCATTTCGCGTCTATGAAGCCCGGGCGAATTATCCTTGGTTGCCGAAGTCAAGAAAGAGGACAGCGAGCCTTGGAGAGTCTGTCGTTTGAATTTCTTTCTTTTTATTATCATTCATTTCTTTTATTAGAGCTCAAGGGGAAGCTCAACGGGGACCTCAACATTGAGCTGTGGCTCATCGACCTCGCGGACTTTGAGTCAGTGAAGCGCTTTGCAGACAGGTTCGAGCAAGACGGCGGGCGTCTCGACATTCTTGTCGCAAATGCCGCTGTGGCCACTTTGAAATACGAGGCATCCCAGGACGGTTGGGAAAAGATGGTTCAAGTCAACTCACTCGCGACGCCGCTCATAACGCTGCTTTTACTTCCTCGGATGCTGCAGACGGCGCTGGAGCACGCGACGGTGCCGCGCATCGTTGTGGTCTCCAGCGACATGCACCATTACTCCAGCATCCCGGAAATGGTCCTCAGAAGCGACAACATACTCACCATCCTAGGCAGCGCGGAGTTCTGTATTCCCAAGTCAGTAAATACACTTCCATCCCAATCAATTAATCGCTCACCCTTGTGCACAGGAGAATGCAGAATTTATATGGCATCACAAAGAGTACGTTGCCTTTCTCATTTACTTTTCAATCTTATACGTCGCATAATGTTTTAGTCCTTAACATCCTCTTCGTGCGTGCACTCAGCGAGCGGCTCGGCGTTGCGCCGCTCATAGTTAGCACCCCGAACCCTGGTTTATGCGTTTCCGAGCTCCGACGCGACTCTGGGTCCGTTCTCGCGTTCATATACTCGATCGTGGAACGCATCATGGCCTTCACGGCCGAGGAGGGCAGCAGGTCGCTCATTTTCTCCGCCGTTGGACAGCCAGGCAATCCCGATGCGCTACGCGGACAGTACATCAACCAGTCGCACGTCGAGGAGCCCAGCGACTTCATCGTCGGCACCCTGGGAAGGAAGGCTCAGGATCAAACTTGGGTACGTCCTCTTTTTCTTCTTCTAATGGTTGCCCGAGTTCATATTGCTCCAGGATGAGCTGATCGAGATTGTAGGCAAGGTGGATCCGCGTGTCCTCCAAACCGTGAAAGACCATTTATCTGGAGCTTGAAGTTGAAATATATTCTTGCGGCATCATACCCATTTCTTGTAAATCTAGTACCTGGCCCCGTAACTAGTATGAGCAGTTTCAAACTAGAGCCGTTTGGCAACTTAGACTCCAAATAATCGGGATTTTACGTCCTCCGACAGTTGACCGGCACTCCTTCGCTTCTTTCCTTCACCGCGTGTCCCTCTCCTCCGGCTTCAACCCCCCTTGCTCGAATGCATACCCCAAAGAAAATGCCTGCTCTCAGGTGGATTTTCTTCCTTCTGTTTCTCTTGCTCAGCAATGCCTGCCGCGCTTCCCCTCCTCCGCCTCTCGCGAGAACTTCCAAATACATTACTATCCCACTGCAAAAAATTCGCATCGGACACTCGAATCACCTTGACACAGCGGCCGTACGTGTTCAATTTCTGACCCCGGCAGACTCTCAAGTTAGGTCGCCCAGATTCACCAGCTGCACTTGCTGCGTAGTGCGAGACGCCTTGATTTTATGGCGTCGGGTGGGGCGGCAGCCAATTCGTGGACCCCGAGACATTTTGGTCGTCGCCACCGCGTTATTACCCACAACAGAAGAGAAGGAGAAGTATTGAGTTCCAAGGCAGAGAGCGACGTCTCGGGGTCCGAAGATGACCTGTGGGTCGCACACAAGCACAAGCACGCGACGAGCGTCCCTACGCAGCGTCCTCAGTCCGGCACTAGTACTGAACCCAGTCCCGAACCTGAATCCGACGCCGAAGTCACAAAGGCTCACAGCACGATGTTTCCCAACTCTGCCCCACTGGATATAGAGTAAAACGCGTTTTATTCCTTTCGAACGGTGGTCACTGATAAATCGGTTAGAGGAATGGATATAGGATGTCGGTGACCATCGTCTTCTCCCTAGGACGCCGCTCACTTGTTCCAGACCTTGCGCTCATCCGTCTCGGGACGCCGCCCAAATGTTTCCGGGTGTTAATTGATTCAGGTTCAGCGAACTTGTGGGTCGGCGGAGACAACTGCAAAGGAGACGACGGGGGCGATTGTGTGAGAGCGCAGACACCAAGCCGACGACGATAAACTGAATTATTCGTTTGACAGGGAAAGCATAGATTCCTTGGCCATGAATCGACGACGTTTAGAGACACCGGTCGTGAGTGGTATCTCAACTACGGAACCGGCAGTGTTGCTGGACACCTTGTTACGGACCGGGTGGAATTCGCGAGCCTGACGCTCAAGAACCATACTTTCGGCGTCACGCGGAACGAAAGCTACCAGTTTACACAGTATGTTGGCCTCATGGGAGTGGTTCAGGACTGCTGATTTGCGCAGGAACAATATTCCACTGGATGGGGTTCTTGGTTGTGCCAAGCCGGTGCGTCGCGACTTGGGCTGCCTGAAGGGGTCTCAATGCCGCAGCAGAGTCTTTCGGTACAACAAACGCCTACGCTCCTGAATTCTCTGCACTCTGCGGGCTTGATTGCACACCGGATCCTGTCGTATAAGATTTCGCGCAAGGCAGACGAGCAGAATGACGGAGAGATTACAATTGGCGGGATGGATCCTTCCAAATACCAGGCCCGGTCCTTGGTCAGACTCCAGAACGTCAACACCGCAGGCTTTTGGGGAGCAAAGCTCGGCGCCGTCCACGTAGCGTTCCTCGTCCCCTCTCGAATACCGCTGAGCACCCCGTAGGTAAATGGCCAAGATGTCGGACTTGTAGGGAGAAGTTGCGTCTTCGACACTGGAGCCACGCTCCTCATGGCACAAAAATCGGTGTGTTTTCGCAACGTCGAACGAACTAGATTGTATATGGTAGAATTGCAGGACATCGAGGCGATCCACAGCTTGATCTCCGGTGCCAAGTTTAACAACGATTTGGATGCATGGACGATGCCCTGCAACACGACTGAGTCAGTGTCGCTCTTCTTTGGCGGCAGGCCCTTTACGATAGATTCGAGGGATCTGACCTATCTTCCCACAAATACGACCGGCATGTGCATCTCTGCTATCGCCGAGGGAGGCGTGAAGCCGGATACCTGGCTTGTGAGTTGGAGCACGTTCTCTCCCAAATTCGCCACTGAAGCGAGTTCCAAGTGCGGCGGCACTTTCCTCAAGAACGTTTTTTTTAGGTGATCCATTTCCGCGTTCGGAGACTCCTTCATTGACGTGTTCCACCAGCACGAACGAGAAGACGGATGTGATATCTATCGCGAAGTTAGCAACCTAGTTCCTGGAATAGGTACTTGTGTTACGGAACGATTCCACTCACACTCATTGAGCTGTATCAAACTACCCTGCCCTTCCTTAATTGCATGGCCCCTTCGTGTCTTGCCTTTCCTAGGGTCCGCGCATTCGCATTTCAGTCCGGAACCAGTCTTTCAATCCGACGGCTTCGAGGGCTTGAATTAGAGTTTTCATATCTGGAACTTCGCGCAAGCCGGCTTTCGACGTCCCGGCGATGTGCACTTCGGGGTCCGGAGGCAATACCCGCGTACTGACATGGTGAAAGTCGAGGTAACGCAGGCCTGCGAGAGCGGTGAGCAACCTGGTAGAGTCGGCCACATGAGAAGCGCACTCCGTGCCCCCTCTAGGAAAGCCGCGATGCAGGTCTTTTCCCCCTCGAACACCAGGACCCCGGGTTTCCCGGTCTATTGTTTTTACTCAATCGACTTCCACGGAGAGGCTTGCGACGAGACGACCAACTTTGGCAAGACCGGCGACGTTTGCATGATCTGCGTGCTGCTGCAGGCGTCGAAATTTGGTGCGACTCCGGATGTCTGGGAAGGTGAATTGTGAAGGATCCAGCACTGGGCTAGACTCACGGTGCATGCGGGCTATAGAAATAAGCATTTCTTGTCCTCGAGCGCGCATCGCAGTGGAGGAATAGTTGAGATTAAATAAAGAACGTCCAATCGGAGCGCGTCAATTTGTCTCGAGTGGCCTAGTGCACAGATGACGCTGACGAATGCGTATGCGCCTGGCCTCTACCCTCTTCCACAGTCTACATCGCGGCTTAGCCTACCCTTTATCGCGTAGAATGTCTCTCCAAACGCTCGCCGTTCTCCCGGAATCTGAGCTCAAAGATGGCCAAATGTGTGCCTCTTCGAATTAGCGGTGTCTATTCAATTCAACCGATCTTATTCCAGGAAAGAGGTCGCGTTTGGCGACGGCAAGGTGCTCTTGTCGAGGCTGGGGGATAAAGTCCATGCTACTAGGTACAGTGCCTGCTCGTTCCTTCACCTCGGCAACCTTAACGCCTCCCTCAGTGCCTTCTGCACTCATTACGGCGCCCCATTGGCAAAGGGCGTCCTGACCTCTGACGGGAGGGTTGTATGGTGTGTAGACTCAGTCCAGGTTCAGGTCAAGTCAAAGTGCCTGAGCGCCGTTGGTTTTGCAGCCCATGGCATGGAGCCTGTTTCAACGTCTGCACTGGTGATATAGAGGATGCCCCCGCACCTTCTGCCCTTCACTCCTTCAAGACTGAGATATCCGACGGCCAGATCAAGGTCACCGCGAAAATTACCGACACGCAAAAGTCGAATATGTCGCGTCCTCCCAAGTTAAGCACCACTGGTACTGAGACCCACGGCGACGGCGTTGTCATCATCGGCGGGGGCTCTGCGACGTTCCACGCTGTCGAGAGTCTCCGGGAGGTCTGTTGTCGATACGATCTGTTTCATGGATCGCTCACTGACGAGATCGTCCCCAGAACGGGTACAAGGGTGCAATCACCATTCTTACGAAGGAAGGGCACACCCCCATTGACCGGTAAGTCTCTCCCACTCATAGTTAGCTTCCGAGTTGAACAACATAAACCCTCAGCACGAAACTGAGCAAGGGGCTCCCAACGGATGCTTCCAAACTCGAATACCGCAGTGCCTCTGACCTCAAAATCAAATACGGTACCAACATCCGTGTAAACGTCGTGAGGATCTACATCTTCCTGGTTCCTCGCTACCGTTCTGACGCATCGAACACGACGCAAGACTGCTACCTCAGTGAATTTCGCGAAGAAGGAAGTCATCCTAGACGACGGGAAAGATTCTATCGTTTATGACAAGCTCATTCTCGCGCCGGGTGGAATCCCACGCAAGCTTCCTGTACCTGGCGCCGACTTGGAGAATGTATATACAATGCGAGGCGTCGACAGTAGTAAGAAAGTGGATGCGGGTAGGCCGATTGTATGCTGCGTAATGTTTTCTCTAATCCGTTTTTATCTTAGCGGCGCAAGAGGGGAAGAGACTGGTTGTGATAGGTTCCTCCTTCATCAGCATGGAACTCGTCGCGGCCGTCTCCAAGAGGAAGCTCGCCTCCATTGATGTCATCGGGATGGAGGAGTACCCATTCGAGCTCGTCCTCGGCAAGGAGGTCGGGAAGGCGTTGCAAAGGGTTGGTCTGTTCTCCTTGGTCGTCGAATATCATTCTTGCTCATGGCTCGACTCAGTACCACGAATCTCAAGGCGTCAAGTTCCACATGTCGAGCAAGGTGGAGAAAATCGTCCCGCAGGAAGGGAACGAGGCGCTTGCGGGTGGGGTCGTCGTAAACGGCGAGACCATTCCAGCCGACTTTGTCATCATGGGAGTTGGTGTCGCCCCTGCGACGCAGTTCCTGAAGGACAGCGGCATGCCGCTAGAGAAGGACGGTGGCGTGAAGGTCGATGAGCAGTTGAAAGTTCCGGGATATCCTGACGTCTTCGCCGTTGGTGATATCGCGCATTACCCCCAAAGCGAGACGGGCGAGCTCCGGCGGATCGAGCACTGGAATGTGGCCGGAAACCAGGGACGTGCCGTCGGGAAGACGATCGCGGGCAGCCCGCAGCCGTTCCTCAAGGTCCCAATCTTCTGGAGTGCCCGTGAGCTTTTTTTGTTGTCTCCCCGAGGTTATTGCTCAGCCATCGCAGAGGGGCAAAACATCCGCTACTGCGGTATCGGCTCTGGCTACGATGACATCTTTATAAAGGGCAACGTTGACGAGTTGAAGTTTATTGCTTACTACATCAAAGGTGGCAAGGTCGTCGCTGTTGCAACGTGAGCCTCTACATCGTTCCCCCTCCCCGTCCCCCTAATATTCTATCTTAGCATGGCCAGCGACCCCGTTGTGAGCTTTGCATCCGAGCTCCTTCGTCTTGGGTTGATGCCGTCCCCGGAAGAGCTGAGGGCTGGCAAGGTCATTCATGTTTATTTTCCCAAGATTAGTTCTAACGCCCAGCTAGGATCCACTTTCCGTCGATATTTCGAGTATCAGCAGCTTGAAAAAGGTTCAGTCGTGAAATTTCCCAAGTCAAACAAGTTGAAATTGTATTTGTACTTCGAACGAACACTATGTGCACGCTTCGCTTAAAGCGCGTCTGCTGTCGTCAATTGCACGTGATCGCGTCGATCTGGAATGCAACCTGGAACGGTGTCCTGGTATATATTCTGGTACGCTCAGTGGGTACGATTTCGGATCTAGAACTGCCTAACTCGCTTGGGACATACCTCGGAGTCGAGGTGATGGCGCTCCAAGCGGTCTCATCGGCTTATTTCTTGCTGGCGCTGTGTTGGTATGCTAAAATCGTGCGATCTGACGTCGAGCTTCGCGTTTCGCGGACACCTTCAGACGCCTGGACTTTGACTCGGATTAATCGGTGTGGGAGACTTGCTGAAAGATGACTTGCCGTGTCAGTGCCGGGGGTTAGTATATGCAGGGCTTAACGTTACTTTCCCGGTGATTCGTGCCAGCGTATGGCCGCACAATGGGCAAAGGGCAAACATTCAAATACGGGATCAGGCTGTGTATTCCGGCTGTAAGGACGTCCGTTCGGGGTCCCTTGGGCTAAAAACGCACATGGGGCTCCTGTAGCCACGGTGAATCACACCGGCACGCACGAATCAGTCATTGTCTGAGCGGCCGGCGACAAGGGTGCATGAAAATTCATGAAATTTATTCCAGAAAGTGGCGGAAAAAGGTGGAAAAAAGTCGAGAAAATTGCACAGACAACAGAAGGGACCTGTGGGATATCTGGGACGCAATGGACAGCGATAAAACGTGCGCGCACGCTGTGAGAGCTGGGCGGTGACCGCAAGCGCTCCAGATGAAACACGAACAAACAGACTTGGAGTTGATGCTCTGCAAGGAAACTTGAACTCTGACCCTCACCTGCCGCCCACAGCTACCTAGGCAATGCAAGTCGTCGGCCATATGCCCACAATCCTCTCCCAGTTCCACCTCAACGCTGGCGGCGGTCCCCAGGTCCTCCCAACTCCCCCGGTGGCGACACGCAAGCGCAAGCGCGCCCACCAGTACACCGTCAGCTACAGCGAGGTCCAGGAGGTCGACAGTGATGGCAGGCTCAGAGAGGTCATCGTCATTGAAGACACTCCCCCGCCTCCCACCACAATGTCACCCTCAATCACCAACAACGCCTTTTCCGCCTCTTATCAGCCCCCCTTGTACTCTGCGCCGATAAGAACTCGAGCTCGGGCCGCAGCAGAGGCCCAGGCGTTGTCGGCGAGCTCCTCGTCCGCCATCGTCGCCCCGCCAGCCAAGAAACGCAAGCGGGAGCCGGCCGAGGAGGTCCGTGCGCCCCCAAAGAGGACCGCCGTCAGCAGCCAGCAGTCCCAAGTTGTTGCGCAAACAAAGTCCTGGGACAGTAGAAGTGCCGCTGCCACCGACGAGGTACATTCCCCGCCTCGTTCCTTCAATATTCGGGTTATTAATGATATTTGATTCCTTTCACTCCGCAGACTTCCAAAGGCCCCGTGTCATGCGACGACAAGGAGGGCCACTACATAATCGTCCCGGATGACATGATATACCGCCGTTGTATGTCCAATGTACTTTTACTCGCCAGGCAATTTGCTTAAATGCGTTTGTCTTAGACCGGACAGTCAAGCTCCTGGGTCAGGGAACTTTCGGGAAAGTCGTCGAAGCATACGATACCCAAACGGACACCAAGGTCGCAATCAAAATCATCCGTGCCATTCCGAAATATCGCGACGCAAGTAAGATCGAAGTTCGCGTACTCAACAAGCTCAAAGAGCGCGATCCCCTCAATCGGCAGTATGTATCCTTCTGGACCTTATGTGATGTCCTCTGATAATCTTTGTACAGTAAATGCATACATCTACTGCATTGGTTTGACCATCGTAACCACATATGCCTCGTCTCGGAGCTTCTCGGGATGTGTCTATACGACTTTCTCAAAGACAACGACTTTGCGCCTTTTCCGCGGCAACACATTCAATCCTTTGCCCGTCAACTGCTGGGTAGCGTGGCGTGTAAGAGTTTGTCGCAAGCTTTTATCCCTCGATCTGATCTTCGTCGTTTCAGTCCTCCACGACCTGCACTTGATCCACACCGACCTCAAACCCGAGAACATCCTTCTCGTTCACAACGATTCCAAGACGGTACATGTCCCTGTACCGGGCAAGGTAGCGTCGTGTCAGTTTTCCTCTTCCCACCCCGCCGACAATTTTCCTACCTTAGCGCAATGCCCCACCAAAGGCCAAGCGGATACTGCAGTCCACAGACATCCGTCTCATCGACTTCGGCTCGGCGACCTTCGAGAACGAATACCACTCGACTGTTGTCTGTACAAGGCATTACCGCGCCCCCGAAATCATTCTCGGTTGGTGTTTGCCTATTTAGCCGTCCACAGGCACTAATATGTTCGGCTGCAGGTTTGGGCTGGTCATATCCCTGCGATGCGTATTCGCTCGGCTGCATCTTGGTCGAATTCTTCACCGGAATCGCCCTCTTCCAGACACACGACAATCTAGAGCATCTCGCGATGATGGAGATGGTCATGGGCAAGATGCCTGACCGCTTTGCGCGGGCAGGCGCGCGGTCGAAGCCCGAATTCTTCAAGGAGAACGCGAAACTTGACTGGCCGAAAGCCAAGGCTTCCAGACAGAGCAAGAAGGAGGTACGCGCCACGCGCCCCTTGTCGGTTAGTCAAATTCCTCTTCGTGCCCGTCGATCGCCGATTCTAACTGCGTTTGGTGTGTCTTCCGTTTCTTCAGGATGTTATACCGCCGCACGATCTTGTCAATCGGCACTTCTTGAACCTAGTTCAGAAGCTTCTGGCGTTCGATCCAGCCCAGCGGGTGACTGTGCGAGAAGCGCTCAACCACCCGTATTTCTCTTTGATCATCGCGAATGAGATATGAGCGCGAATGCTTCTATGTCTTGCTTATCCTTCGGCCTGGATCCCCTCCTCGGACAGCGCCTTGTTATCATACAATTTCCCTCCACAACAACTGTACTCTACAACCTCATCTCGCTACAGTATCGGATTCAACGTAACAACATCATGTCCCTAGTATCCCCCAAACCATTGTCGTGGACGACTCTATCGCCTTCGGTCCTCCTCACCACCTCGCGCCCCCCTCATACCTCCGCGCGGAACCCCTCCCTTGCACCCCGACTTCGTTCTGACACTTAATCACCCGGCGCTGTCGCACTTTGTCCTTCCTTTATGATATATTTCGCCCTCCCTCCCCTCCCACCATATTTTTAACGACCGACTAACAACTGCGCCACCCCGCTCCATGTTCATGACCACTCCTCGCCCGGCGCGCCTTGCATCTGGAGGCCAATATCTATATATCTACGGTTCCGCTTGTATCAACAAAGAAACTATAGATTCAAAGTTACATCTCCCAGATGGCGACTTGGCTCTGCCGTATGAACTCCATGCACTCCGGAGGGCCGGACGGTAATGTATTTCATGGGTGCGGTAACACAACATCAAGTTGGTTCGAAGGGCGCGATGGAGGCGAATAGACATGCCCTTTCAGCGGGGACGTTTAGACGCTTCGCGGGAGGCGCCAGTGCGGATCCAGGATAGCTTAATTTCGAAAGTTCCATTGTTTTAGGCTTTGGCTGATTGGGACACGCAGAATTCTAGGACGACGTTTACTCGACGGTTTTCCAGTGTGGGGAAAACTTGGAGAAGCGGGGGGAGGAAAGATGCTACTCGTCTCTGTGCTGCATTCCCCATAATCCAGAGAATCCAGTGTGATTAGAGAAGAAGACGGGATCTTTTCATTACGGTTGAATTTGCGGAATCCGAGATTGTGGCGACGGCTGATCAATGGCGGCGCTGTCTATTAGGTGCTCCTGGGTTTGGCCGTATTTCCCCACCAGAAAGGATGTATTCGCGGTTTTGCGCTTTACAAAAAGACGAGGAATGAGTTACGCAGCGATGGCTCCCGTCTTTTAAGCACTCAATGAAGCCCCTATCTGCTTTCGGCAATGATCGCGTGACCGTCGGTTCGGACGCGTCCAATTTGGTTCTCGCGTCCCACTCTCATCTCGATGTCTGCGCGGCCTCCATCGCACTTCAAGTCGCTGTGGAAGGGGAAAGAGAAGGCTGAAGACGTCCCCGCGTCCGACTTCGACGATCTGAGTCCTGTAATCACCTACCGCACCCTCTTCGCTCAAAACCTCGGCGTTCGCGACCCCCTGAGAGTTATTGCTCTCTGCGACTCAGACGCATTCTACGCGGCATGCGAGATGGTTCGACTCGGTATACCCGATAAACCGCTAGTCGTGCTGCAGTGGCAATCGCTCATCGCCGTCAATTACCCGGCACGCAAGTTTGGCATTACGAGGGTGAGTGGGTGGTGCGCCTTGTTGACTCGTTGTTAAAGTCTCGCAGATGATGAACATACAAGATGCGAAGGAGCGCTGTCCGGACCTAATCGTGGTGCATGTAGCAACATACAAGGAAGGGGAGAAAGAACCACGCTACTTTGAGAATCCCGACACTAGAACCCACAAGGTACCGTCTTCCCCTGGTGGTTTCGTGTTATTCACTTCACCTCGTTGAAAGGTCTCTCTTGACATTTACAGGTAGGCGCCGCCCACCCCCGATATACGTGTTTCGTTGACATCAGGATGTAGGCGGGAAAGTGTTAAAATGCTCCGCACGTCCTTCGACATTCTAAAGAGGTTGCTATGGCTCATATAGTTTGCAGAAATGTACAAGGACGGCCTACCTGAAAATGCAGAAGTTGGTGAGGGAATTTCATTGACTCCATGTTGGTAGACTGACGGCTTTCGCCCAGAAAAAGCGAGTATTGATGAGGCGTTTATGGACCTAACGCGGCCAGTGCGTCAAATCCTCCTGGAACGGTATCCGTATCTTGGCCAGGTTCCGGACGACGCACCGTTAGGACTTGATACGCCCCTCCCTCCGCCGCCACAAGTTTCCTGGAACGAT
Source organism: Mycena filopes (assembly GCA_029281495.1). Classification (NCBI taxonomy): domain Eukaryota; kingdom Fungi; phylum Basidiomycota; class Agaricomycetes; order Agaricales; family Mycenaceae; genus Mycena; species Mycena filopes. The sequence goes on along the minus strand of JARIHR010000005.1, from coordinate 191,351 downwards.
CTCGGCACCGTCATTCCTGTAGATCCTTCCGTGGTGGAAGACGTCGAACTGCCCAGCACCTGGCATGACGTCGCACTCTCCATTGCGGCGGAGTGTATGGAGAAAGTCCGACAGGAAATCAATGCCAAGTTGGGGTATACCACGTCTGCCGTACAGTCCGCTCGCAAACTACTGGTTTCCCAACTAATGCGGATGTAGGGCATTGCAAGAAATAAGTTCTTAGCAAAGGTGACGCCCTGGATCTTGTCCTCTGTGGCCAGTCACTGAAGCCTGATGACGACAGTTATGCGCTTCATATAGGAAGCCCATGAGCCAGGTGAGTTTTGCAACGCTGAGTGAGCACTGAGCTAAGATCCGAGCCTAGAGCATCCTCCGGAATGCTGCCATACCCAACTACCTCCGACCTATGCCGTTCCAAAATGTACAAAAGCAATGAATACTGGAATCTTGCTGACGTCCGTTCTTAAGATTCGATTCCTGGGTGGCAAACTCGGTGGCGCGTTGGCAAGCGAATACGATGTTTCGACCGTGGCGGATTTGCTGTATGTGCTCCTTTAGACCACTCGATTCTTCTCCTGACAGTCCCCAGGTCCATCAGTTTAGGCAAGTAACCTCCCTTATACGTGCCACTTTCTCATCAGTATCATCGCAGATGAGATGCAGAATAAGTTCGGGGAAGAATCGATCTGGATATACGAAGTTTTACGGTGGGTCATCAATCCATCGTCCTTCCCTCCTTTGCGTGGGTTTGTTGAGTCTTTGGACAGGGGAATAGATTATAGTGAAGGTAAGGTCGACTTTGCGTGATCATCTTCAATGAATTCATTCAGTTCGTAGTCAAAGAAAAGCAAAATGTCAACAAAAGCATGTTGGCATCGAAAAACCTTCCGCAACCTATCACACAAGTTTCCGAGGGTTATCAGTGGATCCGGGTGCTCGCCGCTGAACTGGCATTGCGCTTGAACGAGGCGCGAGAGACCACCCCGAACCTCTGGCCGAAGACGATAGTCCTGGCCGCGCGGAATGTCAAAGGTAACGCGACAATAACTTCTTCACCCATGTTATATCGAGCTCCGTTTCCTTAGCACAGGACAGTCGACGGTCGAAGCAAGCACCGTGGCCCTTCATTCGGGAAGTAACAGTCGAGGTCGTGGCAGCCGCCGCCGACAAGCTGTGGAAAGAACTTGCGGACCCTACTGTCCCCATGAAGATAATCGGCATCTCTCTTGGGTTCACTGGCGTTGAAGGAGTAGAGGCTGGACTCAAGAGTATCGACACCTTCTTCAAGCCGCCCTCGAAGCGAGCCCTAGCAGACGACCTGGATGGCGAGTATAACGACATGAACCAGGCGTCAAGTGAACCAACACAGATGAGAAACATTTCCAAGGACCTGACATCATTTGTGTGCAGCCGGTGCGGCCAGAGATCTGCCCTTCCGCGATCCGCGACGCGTACTGAGGTGGAGCGGCAAGCGGCGCTTGCGCTGATGCAGATGGAACACGAAGATTTCCACCTGGCTCTCGACCTGTCTAAGGAGGTGCCTGACAACGGCGGGGCAGCGGCTAAGCCCAAGAAGAAAAAGCGGCGGAAGGAGTCTCCTCCTGGGGGTATTGCCAAGTTCTTTAGCAAGGCTGCGTAAATTATCGTTGTACAAGTCGACCGTTATTATAGGGTACACGCTGGTGTAGGATTAAAATGCGGTGATGCAAAACAAGTTTTATATTTGTCACATCCGGATCAAAATATTGCGCCTCTGTGCTCTCTTGGCTCTCTCTTGTCGTTCTTTCTTTCTTTCTTCTTCTCGCTTTCGTTTTCTTTCCTTTTCTCTCGGCTGTGTCGTTTCGGGACGGGTATCCACATATTCTCTAGGAGAGTCTGCGACCACCGGCGCTGGACGGCCCTTTTATAATTTTAATATCCGACAACCAATGTCAACCCTCGAATTTTTGCGCTTCACCCCTCAAGAGATCCCTGGAGCAGTGGTCGTCAATGCATTCGCCATTCTTTCCTCGCTCGCGCTTTTGAGTGTGGCTAGCCGTGTTATCTGGCTGGCCCTCCGACGCTTCTTCTCCAATAACTCGGACCCCCAGTCGCGCGAATACGTGTTCTTCAAGTGAGTTTCATGCTAAATTAACGGTCTGCATATCTGAAAACCCTGTAACTCAGCACCGTGCTTGGCAACTATGCGGCCTGCTTGCTCATAAGCAACATGATTATTGGCGGAGCCGGTCTGATTGGAATGCACCAGCTTATGGTGGGAGGGATCCAGGAAGGACCTCTCTGCAACATACAAGGTACGTTGAGGACTTGCGTATTGTGTATTGAACGAGATACTGACTACTCATACTCCAGCAATTGTGATGCAGGTCGGGAATTTCGCCGGCGCCTACTTTACTATCGCGATTGGCATCCACACCTTCAATTCTTTGGTATTAGCCAGGCGTCAGTCAGTGTGGATATGCGTTGTCACTATTGCTGTCGGTTGGCTGTCCGCCGGCGCGTTTGGTTCGTGCAACTTGAATGACATGTGCATGTGCGACCAACTGACGACCTTTGGACAGCTGCAGCCCCGATGTACAATACCCCAGCATTGGGTCCCCAATATGGCATTTCTGGCTTGAGCTGTGGAATCAGGGCCGTGTACCCTCGGTCGTTATTCCTATTCCACTTGCTGCCGGTGCGTCTACTTTCGACCTTCGGAGAGATTTTCACTGAAGAGTAGAATGCAGATCCTCATTACTTCAGTCATTTCAGCTCTGTTGTTCTCGCTTATCTTCTTGGTTCTTCGGGGGACATTGGTGGTACGAGGAGGCCTCAAACTGACCTTGGATCCCAATGAGCGATGGGGCGGAAATGTTCAAAACTATCATCGCTTTGTGGCCCGCATCGCTCGGAGCATGTTATGGTAAGCTCTCCTCCAGTGCATTATATGATTTATTCATATTCCCAACAGGTTTCCTATTGGTGAGACGACTCTCTTTTCTTTCCTCGTCAGCCAGTATTGACCTGGGTTCAGCCTACGTTCTGTTCCTGGTTCCCTACGCGGTAGCCCGACTCATCGATCTCTCTGGTCGCGTCTGTCCTTTCCCTCTGCTTGTGGCGGCATATGTGTGTTGGTTCATGCTCGGTGAGTTTCATTCATCGAGTGTTGCTCTCTATCTCACTTTGGATGTAGGCATTGCCAATGTGTTGACCCTTTATAACACCTTCCGTGTCCTGGGTCCCGCCTTCGATGCGAGATCGACGAGTGGAAAGGATCTCGAGTCGAATGTTAGCGGCAGCCGGGTGATGCCTCCGATGATAGCTGCAGGAGAGCGGTTTTCGTACCGACCCTCGGAGTCTATGTCGGAGAAATCCCGACCCTCCGAGTCAATGTCGGAGAGATCGCGACCCGACTCGCTCTCGAGTTTCAACCAGGTCCAGCCAGCATCGGGAGAAAATCCTGGCGCCCCATTCCGCCTTCAGGCGCCTCCCTTGGCGGCGCGCATCCAAGAACGGAGGGAAGAATATGCAAACGATCTGGAGCGCACACACTCGCGCGCGGATTCGGAAAACAGCAACTGGACGGTGAACGCCCCGAGCTTCTTAAGCGCCCCAAGCTTCTACGACTACGGAACTACGCCTTCCATCGATGCACCTCCCCGAGGCAAAACGCGACTGTCGCAGCTGCTTCTGAATGAGGCTTCTAACGGCGCTCCGATAGGCCGTGTGCGATCGGCATCCCCGCGCACCCTTCCCCCGCCCTCCGAGTCTCCCATACAAAGCCTCCCCGCGCCGCCTCGGGTAAACCGTAAAGTTGCAGCCCAGCGTACCGTCAAGGTGCAGCCCAACAGTCCTGTCGGGTCTGTCGAGGTCCGATACAGTTCAACCCGAACTTCATCCCAGGAAATGGACATTACTGGCTGGCTCACCCAACAGCGCCCTGATGGGTATATGCCTCGCGGGCTCATCAGCGCTGTCGGGAATAACTACAGCGTCCCGCCTGTCCCGGCGAACGAGCTCCCCCTTCCGTCAAAAGGATCCATGGACATTACCCGCAGCCGTTCCGCCTTTTCGAGCCAGCGACCCGAGCGTAGGAGCGACAGCAGCGCTTCCACTGTCAATCGCCCCCGTAACAACTCCACCCCTGAACCGCCCAAATTCTAGATAATGCAACTTAATGAAGCCAATGACTCTTCGCCAAGTGCGATCCTCTCATTCGTTCGCCCCATGTATTAGTAGTGTGTTTGCATTGTCTAGTACAGAGCAAATAAACTTGACAAAATCTGTTGTCTCTGTTTGTGGGCAGACCACGTGAGCGCGCCTTAGACCTTCCCCCCGTCGCGAACTTTTCTAGTCAGCGCCTCGACAATGGCTACAAGCCGCTGGTCAACGTTTTGGCGTCGTACACGCCAACATATGCAGGATACCACCCGCAAAAGTACCAAGCCCTCGCCCCCACCGACACTCTAATAACTCTGCTGCTAGTTATCAACATGGAGGGCGCTGAACTCCCAAACCGCGGCCCGCGGTTATTGTACCGCTTCAACACGCCCAGAGAGACCTCGGAGGTTGTGTTGGGCTGCGACGCTGACATTGGCGGCTTCTCCAGCGTCAACTTCGCATTGGACACGACGAGCGAGACGGAGAGTATCGGGCGGCCTACAGCCAAGTTCCACGGGAATATACGACTGGACGTGCGCCCCGACCTAGCTGGGCGAATCAACGTTGGATACGCGGGGTTCAGGACCCAGGTAGGTGGTCTTGAATCGGTGAGAGTAAAATCGCGTTCATTACAATAAACTTAGGTGCGCTCGACGTTGTTTGGGAAATTGTCGGACAATGTGTACTTCCACGACTACCTCGCGCTGAGGGTACGCGCCGCGGGGGACCCTGTGCTGCACCAGTCGTATTTCGTGAACGTACAGACAGTGGACTCGATGTCGCAGTCATCACTCTACCGCCACCCGCTCAGAATTCGGCGAGATGACAACGATTGGGAAACTGTCTATGTAGTGAACCGCCTCTTGTCGCAGCGTCCGTTCTAACGCTGTTCATATCCACAGCTTCCGTTCAGCGGTTTCAAAGCGTTCACAATTGGGGAACCTTCACCATATCCAGAGCCTATAGATCGCGAACACATCTTGACGGTCGGTGTGGCAGTCCTAGGAGGTAATACTCATACGGCGGGACCGTATGAGCTTGGTGTTGACTCTATATGGGTCGCCAATGAGGAGGATTTGGTCGAAGACAGCCCTGGCCCCAATCAATGTCAGTGTCGATTCATACAGCTGCCCCCTCTCTGTCTCAACAGCTTTGTCGACAGATACGCCTGTTGATACATCTAAGAAGAAGGCACCCTAAAAGATGACCTGCTGATATTGAGAATCTATGCAGATACATGTATACTGTATTGAACCGAAGTAGCAGACAACTTTGTACATATGCAACCTTTCGGTTGGGAAATTCCGGGGTGTGAGATATGAATGAGGGATAGCTAGCGCTGGGGAAGGAGTGTCGTGAAGGTCATAAATATGGTTCCGAGGCGCATGCTTAAAGCACGACGCAGCCGCTGCAACATCCAGACGAGTGGTGCTCGTTGGCGTCAGGGTTCCCATATCCACCTGTCGAACCACCACCGCCGGGCATCGTGGGCCGACCCATCGCCTGCTCCTAGAACAAGACGTATCAGAAACGGTATGCGGCGGACAGCGTGCACGAAGGCGAACCTTGTTGTATTTTCTGATTTCACGGACAAGGTTGGTGAATGCTTCGTCGACGTTGATGCGCTGTTTAGCGGAGCTTTCGATGAACTTGCACCCTGAACTGGTATGAGAAGGTATGGAAGAGTTTAGGGCTACTTGACTCACCAAAGTGCTTTGCGAGATCACGGCCCTCTGCAATGTAAAACTGAGCGCGCGTAGAATGGGGAGGCACGGAAAAACGGACCGTTCATGCCAACTTGGCGCTCATACTCCAAGTCGCACTTGTTCGCCACCACAATGACAGGGAAGGAGTCCTGGTCCTTTACCCGCAGAATTTGTTGGTGGAAGGTGCTGATTTCCTCAAACGAGTCGCGAGAGGTAATGGAATAGACAAGGAGGAAACCCTCGCCCGAGCGCATGTACTGCTCCCGCATCGCACTGCACAAGTAAGACCGTTGCATCAGTGGAGTGTTTCAAGTGAATAGTGAAACCGGGGTGGCATACCCATATTCCTCTTGCCCGGCCGTGTCGAGGACATCCAACAGGGCGACCTCATCGTCAATCACGCACTGCTTGCGGTACGAGTCTAAAGGGCAGGTGGTGCTGTCAGTAAAGGTACAAGCTCTCTAGAGGAGTACAAGGGCGGACCTTCGATCGTCGGGTCATATTCAATCACAAAGTGGCTTTGGATGAACTGGATGGTCAGCGCCGACTTTCCGACACCTGGAAGGAGGCTGGGCGTCAGAGAAGGCAAAGTTTGGTTGGGATAGTGACAAACCACCGCCGCCGACGACGACCAGCTTGTATTCTCTCAAAAATTGGGCCTGAAAAGGGGGCTTTAACGGGAGAGCGCAGAGGACGTGAGAATAGACGCACTCGGCTGGTCATGGTGGATGAAAAGGGCGGATATGAGGGTTGAGAAGAGGAATCGACGAAGAGTGAAGAGGAAAGAGGACACAATCACGAGATGTCCTTTTTTGGGAATTTCAATCATTGCCATCAACTGAGCCACCGTCTCAGTCGCTGTTATTTTAACAGCTTTCCAGCTCAGATTTGGCCTTGTCCCTTCTCTCACAAGAGATTCGAATCCGCAGTCCAAGCGGCATCCATTGTACATGATGTCTACTATACACGGAGCGAGAGATAATCAGAAATGCAAAAATACAAACAGACGAGCTTCTTCAATTTATTCAGAGAGGTGGGTCAAAGGTCAAAGAACGACGCAGCCGCCACAGCAGCCCGCGTCTTCCCCCTCGCCCTGCAAATTTTGACTCCCGTACGGACCACCGCCGCCAACAGCACCTCCACCCATCGTGGGCCGACCCGAGGCCTGTTCCTGATTGATAGATGGATGTATCAGAAACAGAGCGCGGCCGGGATGGAAAAAGGAAAATTGACCTTGTTAAATCTGCGAATCTCACGAACGAGGTTGCTGAATGCCTCATCGACGTTGATACGCTGTTTCGCCGACGTTTCGATGAACTTGCACCCTGAACTGGCTTGAGAAGGGACGGAAGAGTCTAGGGCTACTTGACTCACCAAAGTGCTTTGCAAGATCACGACCCTCTGAAACGCCGCAGAATTCAGTTCAGGTCAATGAAACAGCGCCGGGAGCGCGCTGAAATAGAAAGATGCGCGCACCATTCATGCCCACCTGGCGCTCATACTCCAAATCACTTTTGTTGGCCACAACAATCACCGGGAACGCGTCTTGGTCCTTCACCCGCAAAATCTGCTGGTGATATGTGCTGATCTCCTCGAAAGAGTCCCGGGAAGTGATAGAGTACACGAGAAGGAAGCCTTCGCCAGTGCGCATATATTGCTCTCGCATAGCCCTGCAGATACGCAGGTTAATTGAATAACAATCGCCAGAGAAATGCCTACCCATATTCTTCTTGGCCGGCGGTGTCAAGGACGTCGAGTAGCGCGACCTCGTCGTCGATCACGCACTGCTTTCGGTACGAGTCTGGGGCATGGTCAGAACGAGCGGCGCCACGGACGGGTCCAAACAAATACCTTCGATAGTGGGGTCATACTCGTCGACGAAATGCTCTGTGTGACACCTGAGCTACTGTGGACGTAGTACGTGCGTTCGCGCGTTACCTTGAATAAATTGGATCGTGAGGGCCGACTTGCCGACACCTGGACGCGACGGGTGAGACAGGATCGGGCGCTCCACGAGGATTATATCGCACCACCACCGCCGACAACGACCAGCTTGTATTCTCTCAAGAACTGGGCTTGGGACTGGCGTACAGTATCAGTTTCTGGCGTCGTGGCCACTCGGTTTGTGGACGCACTCTAGCAGTCATCTTTACAGCGGCAGAGGTTTCGAGTTATGGGAAGGGAGTCAGTTCCGTAGGAGCAGGAGCAGAGGGTTGTGGTGGCGGCAAACAAGAGAGAGTCGAGGAACAATTTGATGGGTCATGGCATGGCTGTAATTGTGCTGCTTTCCTCTTTTGGCCTCTTGTCTTCCGCGTTCCATTGTCCTGGAACTCTTTGACGCGCTCCCGCTGCCCTTCGTCAGCATGGCCTTCGAGACTTGGAAATTCAACGCGTACAACCAGCTTTGCTTCGCACATGTCCCTTGCTTCGAGTACAACACAACCTGCAGTCCCTGGGCCTGTCTCAACAGTTTTGCACGCGTCATTCTTTGCCAGTGTACTCTAGGAATGTTTGTTAGACCTGTCTCGCCGGCGCGTCGCCCAGCGTGGGGCAGCGCACTCGAAATTCTCTCATCCGAACCGGCCGCTGGGACATTCGCCCCCTACGAATCTAGAAAGCCCAAATAGGAGTAGAAGTCCACATCCCGTTGCCGCAATAAATGGAAGGCCTCGGGAACTTTCAAGTTCCAAAAGCTCTCTAAGAGCCTATATCGCCTCGAGCAGACTCGTCAGCCGCTTCCTATTGCCAGCTTGCGGTAAACTTCGCAATTAAAAACGCCAGTGAACTCGGTATAAAGCGCACTCCGCCGCAAACACTCCCGTCGATCCTACGCATTTTGTATTTCGAGGAGTACATAGCCGATACGACCCTGAACATTACCAGTTTCCGCGGAATCCACTATGCTGCCCCTTTCGGTACTGCGACGTGGAAGAATACGTGCAGAACGTCTTTCCACTGGCATTCAGACGGAGGAGGGCATCTCTGTTTCACTTGTTTGGGTCACCGGTAGCCCAGGGTTCTACAATTTTAAGTTCCCTCCCCGGTGCCGCATGGACTTGGCTGATTGGCCGTGCAGCAGCGACATCTGTTTGTCCGACGCGTCGCGTCTCCTGCTCGATGATGTTCAACGAAAACCGAGGGAGACGCGCCAAATATTACGGCTGGCACTCTGACGAGGCGACGCTAGGGTTGAAGTTCCCCCCGAACTGAATCCTCGCATGGAGACACGCCAAATATGTCGGCCAATATCAGATCCAGCCGTCGATGCGGTTGAGTGGAATATTGGCGTCGATTTCCTCGCAAATTCTAACAGGACAGTACTACTTTGCGATTGGCAAAGAAGTTCATACAATGTATCCACCGCTGTTCAACCGTACATAACCGCTATAGCCTGTAATATTTTTCCAAGGTGCATACAAAGTAAAGCCGACCGCCGATGTCGAGAGCGTTTAGCTTACGTTTTACGTTTACGTTTTAAATAATAACGTGAGGCAGTAGTCGCGTGAGTCACATTTCAAAAAGCTTTTGTCTCTCCACAACAGGCACTTTCGTGACCTTTCGCTGCAATGTCAGCCATTCACATCGACGAAGCTGCTGGCTCGGATACTACAGGCAAGGGCGCCGCTGATCAGCCCTATCAGTCGCTCGGGGTGGCCTTGTTCACCCACGGGGCCACCGCGTCCTTTCTGACGCGTAAAGATGCATCTGGTACCTACGAGGAGCCGACCCAATCGTCTGTGAAGAAAGCCAAGAAGACCGCCGAGGGCCTCGAGAAAAAGCGCAAAAAGGCCGAAGAGCTGGAGCGCGCGGAGACGGAGGAGAAAGAAAAGCGGCAGGTTGTGCTGGAGCAGAGCAAGAAGATCGTATTAGTGGAGGATACGAGTCTGCCCAAGGCGTCCAAGGTGTGTCGACCTCGCGAGTGTCGATTCGATTGGAGAATAATTCGGCGATTCAAAGGCGAAGATTGTGCATCTCGAGCCTCTGCGATCTCAACGAGTCCGGGTATTCGGATGGGTCCATCGTCTGCGTGTGCAAAAGGGCCTTATTTTCATCGTCCTGCGCGATGGGACTGGATACCTCCAGGCGCTCCTGTCTGGTACCTCTGTGCGAGACGTTATCATCGACTTGCCTCAAATCGCTGACGAGGAGAGCAGACGCAAACATACGAGGCACTTACACTGTCCCTCGAGTCGTCGGTGGAGCTTGTTGGCACACTCCAGGCCGTCCCAGAGGGCAAGACGGCGGCGGGCGGCCACGAGCTTATCGTTGACTTTTGGCGCCTCATCGGCGACTCTCCCGGTGGTGACGACGCGTTCAGTACCCGATTGAACGAGGTGTGGCACGCTCCTATCCCCCCGAGGTTCATGCTCATCATAGTCCAGCATTCCGACGCCTCGATCCAAGCGGATCTGCGTCACCTCGTGCTGCGCGGCGAAACCGCGTCCAGCGTCCTGCGCCTGCGCGCCGCGATGATGAGCGCCTTCCGCCAATCGTACGCTACGCACAACATCATGGAGGTTACCCCGCCCTGTCTCGTGCAGACCCAAGTCGAAGGCGGCGCCACGCTCTTCAAGCTCGACTACTACGGCCAACCCGCGTTCCTCACGCAAAGCTCGCAGCTGTACCTGGAGACTTGCTTGCCTAGTCTCGGGGATGTCTTCTGCGTGCAGGAGAGCTTTAGGGCCGAGAACAGGTCAGAATTGGTGCATTAACTTGACTCCTACGACCTCAGACCTCGTCTCGCAGCCACACCCGCCGCCATCTGAGTGAATACACCCATCTCGAGGCCGAGCTCGCGTTCATCGACTTCAATGAGCTGATGGAGCATCTCGAGTCGATTGTACGTGTTCCTTTCCCGTCCATTTAACAGACCACCGATCTTTTCCTCAGATCTGTGAGACCGTCGACATCCTGCTCGCCAACCCCGCCTCGGCCGCGCTCATCAAGCAGCTCAACCCGACCTTCCAGCCGCCCGCGCGCCCGTTCATGCGCATGTCGTACGAGGACGCCATCGCATGGCTCACAGAGCACCAGATCCAGCGCCCCGAGGAGGACGCCGAGGGCAAGGTCGTGCTCGACGCGGAGGGCAAGCCCAAGATGGTCGACCACGCTGTTGGGGACGACATCGCCGAGGCGGCGGAAAGGCAGATGACGGATATCATTGGGACGCCGATATTCCTGTACGGGTTCCCCGCGGAACTCAAGGCGTTTTATATGAAGAAGATGCCCGCCAAGGATGGGAAGCCGACGTTTACCGAGAGCTGCGATCTGCTCATGCCGAACGTCGGGGAGATTGTTGGTCCGTGGTATTTTGGTTCGTCGACGTGGGGATGTCGACGCTGACGCGTTGCGCGCAGGCGGATCGATGAGGATCGACGACATGGACGAGCTGATTGCGGCGTACAAGCGCGAGGGCATCCCGACGGAGCCCTACTACTGGTTCACCGACCAGCGCAAGTACGGCACATGCCAGCACGGAGGTTATGGACTCGGTGTCGAGGTGGGTTTCTCTATCTGTCTGCATCTCGTCTTGCGATAATTAATCTGTGCTGTAGCGCTTCCTCGCATGGCTCGCCAACCGATACACCGTGCGAGACTGTTCGTTATACCCTAGGTTTGCATCCCTTTCAATCTTCTTCGCGAGTTCTCATGTTGATCGACGAACAGATGGCCCGGACGGGCGACGCCTTGAGTTAGGGAGGGGCGTGCTTAATTTTATTCGTTTTCGATATGTCGAAGGGAAGTGCTACGTTTTTATTTCGCGATATTACGCTAGAGGTCAAAGCACACCCATAAATGGTACTTGCAACTGTCCGCCACGAGGGAAATGGCGACTGCAAGGGTCGCGGTAGGGTCCAGAATCCCGTCCTTACGAATAGAATCGCGGGATTGACATGGCTCGTAGATTTTTCGGCCACTACGGAGCAGTTGTTCAACGTTCAACATTGATTCCGAGGGAAGGAGATCCGACTGACCGCGCCAAATTCTCTGTTCCTTCACTTTGATGTCGAGGAGGATGTGCAGCCCGAGACCAGCGTTCGGCCATGCCAACCTGTGAGGTGCTACATGTCGAGCTATGTAGAGGTGCTGTGGAAAATTCAGATGCACGAGATCAGCGTTGTCTCCTTGATGCGGTCATGAAAACTGTCGGGCTTCCACATTGTCTCCCCATTTTATGGTACGCGACCTCGAGGTGACTTGACCAGACCGACACGCTGCAAGTGTGGTCGGTCGGAGTGCCAGACGTGGTGTGTTGCAAATTCATGTTCGATTCTGCGTTGGTTGAAATGTTGAAATTTACTCGCGGCCGACGCGGCGGGTTGAAAAGACAGATAAGGTTGTAGTCTCTCCAAGACAGACGCTATAAACGGCCGAGCTCGTACCTCGCTAATTTATAGTTCATGATCACTCGGTTCTGCAAAAAGATAGTGGCAGCAATAGTACAGGCTCACCCTCAGTCTCTCGATCGACGAATACACTAGGCACCCCGGCCACGGCCTCTCCCCCCGCGTATCGGTCCTCCACGGCCACCACGACCACCTGGAAACGAAAACATGCTGAGTGGGATGTGGCAGAGGAAGAGGGATCAATCTACCTCGCGGCGGTGCGCCTCGTCCTGGAAGGCATTGAGTATTGTATTGAATTCATGGAAGGAAGGACGTACCCCTGTTCCCGCCACCACTGACAAAGGCGCCCCTCGCGCCCCGCCCGGCATCCCGCGCGCGGTTCTGCTCCTCCTTCACCGCGTCCAGCAGCACGTCCGGCACGCGCAGGTATTTTATCTGTCAGCTCAATATCGAACGCGCGATGTGCAAGAAAGCACTACGCACAGTGCTGCCGCGGATGTAGCACTCCTTGAGCTTCCAGAAGCGGTCCCCTTCGGTGTTAGTCTGGTAGACCTCGCGCAGCGTGATGTTCATGAAGTTGTCGCAGTTGACGAGGTGCCCGTTGAAGGTCTCGCCGTTCTTGAGCTCTACCAACTATGGGCTGCGCGTTAGTTGTGGGCTCGAAGTGGGCGCAAGGAGGGCACCATGGGTTTGTTCTGCGCCGCATTCAGCAGAGATAGCGGGAGCTGGTGATAGGTGGTTAGGAAGGGCTTGTAAGGGAAGGGAAGGCCGTGCCATTTTGCAGACGCGGTGGCGGGAAGGGAGCTGTGAAGAGCCTTCAAACTAAACACAACAACGCGTCCCTAAGACGCGCCGAATATTACGGCTGGCACTCTGACGGGGCGACGCTGGGGTCGTGAAGTTCGCCCCGAAATGAATCCTCGCATGGAGCGCGCCAATGTCGGCCCATATCAGATCCAGCGTCGATGTGGTTGAGTGGAATATTGGCGTTAATTTCTTCGCAGATTTTTGGGTGCAATCCAACCAGACGTAGTACTTTGGAAACTTGCAGAAGTTCATACTACAATTCATCCACCGTTTTTCAACCATACCTAGCCGCTGCAGCCTGTAATATTTTTCTAAAGGTGGATACAAAGTAAAGCCGACCGAGGCCGATGTCGTCGGCGCGGGGATCAGTTAACAGATGGCGTGCTTTCTCTGAAATTCAAATAATTGTTTGAGTCTTTCTCCCCAACACCACCCAATGACTCCCACCATTGACCCCAAAGTCCCCCTCCAGCATGATCTCCCTACCCCAGACCCAGAGTCGCCCGTAAGGTCGCGAAAGCCGTATCGTTTCTCCACCTTGTGTGCTACAGTCGAAAACCCGGACCAAAAGGACCAGTACGGGAGCAGCTCAGTTCCAATCTACCAGTCGGCGACCTTCAAGGGCGTAGGGAACGTTTACGACTACTCCAGGAGCGGAAATCCCACCAGAAGCCATCTTGGTACGTCCAGTTCCGCCCGGTATGAAAGCAGTCGGAATAACGTCGTTGTAGAACATCATGTTGCCAAAATCTCTTCAGCGGCACATGCACTCACTGTTTCTTCTGGCATGGCTGCGCTGGATGTGATCTTGCGCATCCTCAAGCCGGGTGACGAGATAATTGCCGGCGACGATTTGTATGGCGGCACAAACCGCTTGCTCACTTATATTCGCTCCCATGGCGGGGTCATCGTCCACCATGTGGATACCACAAACCCGTCCTCTATTTTGCCGTTCATTAACCCAGGGAAGACTGCCATGGTGCTGCTGGAGTCGCCGACGAACCCTTTGCTCAAGATTGCTGATATTGCCGCGATCAGCAAGGACGTCAAGGAGCGCGCTCCAGACGCGATTATAGTCGTCGATAATACTATGATGAGCCCGTACCTTCAACGGCCTCTTGAGCACGGCGCGGACGTTGTCTACGATAGTGCGACGAAGTATCTCAGCGGACACCACGATCTCATGGCCGGCGTAATTACCTGCAACAGAGACGATCTAAAAAAAGTGAGCATAACTCGAATCGCCTTTCGTTGTCAATATTAAGACGCATGGCAGCAAATGGCATTTACCATAAATTCCGTCGGGAACGCCTTGGCGCCTAATGACTGCTTCCTTTTACTCCGAGGGACGAAAACCCTTGCGCTGCGCATGGATCGCCAGCAGGCGACTTCACAGTTGGTCGCAACATACTTACATTCTCTTGGGTTCCGTACGCACTACCCCGGCCTGCCTAACCACCCGGGTCGTGAAATTCACGAGCGCATCGCCTCTGGCAATGGCGCCGTCCTGAGCTTTGAAACCGGAGACAAAGAGATGAGCGAAAGGATCGTGGGCGGGGCGCGCCTCTGGGGCATTAGCGTCAGCTTCGGGTGTGTTAACAGCCTGATCAGTATGCCCTGTGTCATGTCGTGCGTCCCCTTCTTGCCTTTTTTTTTGCCTTGGGCTGACGCACTCCTTCGTACTTCGCAGACACGCATCCATAGACCCCGCGACGCGCGCGGCGCGAGGCTTGCCCGAAGACCTCATCCGTCTCTGTGTCGGCATCGAAGATCCCGTAGACTTAATAGACGACCTCGAGCACGCGCTCATCGATGCAGGAGCCATCGCGTTTGATGGTCAACAGAATAAATACACTCGGGTAGTACCGTCGACAAACGAGGAGCTTAACCGCGCGGTAGAAAAACTCGGTCTAGGCGAAGCTGACGAGCAGGAATGGTTCGTCAGCGCGCCTGGAAAGGTCATACTATTCGGTGAACACGCAGTCGTTCATGGAGCGGTGAATTTTCCCGTACATTCATTCGGTTCTTGAAAACTGATTTATATTCAAAGACCGCAATCGCCGCCTCGGTTGATCTTCGTTGTTACGGCCTTACCACGCCTCGCAGTGACCGAAAGCTTTCTGTGCATTTCGCCGACATCGACAATTTCTACCACGAGTGGGATATCGACTCGTTGCCCTGGGATGCTGTTACCCCGATCGCAGCCGGTGAAGAGCATCCTGATGTTCTTGACCAGACCCTCATCGACGCAATCCTGGCCGGTCCCCTAAGTGGCATTGACGATGCGGCTAAGCACGCCAGAACGGCCGGTTTAGCATTCCTGTACATGTACCTCATGCTCGGTCATTCCAGACGGTATGCAAAATAATTCTTGTGCCTTTCTCTCCTTGCTAACCGCTGTAGCAGGCCAGCCATCAACTTTACCGCACGCGCGACGCTGCCTGTTGGTGCTGGACTCGGGTCCTCTGCCTCCTTCTCTACTTGCGCGGCAACGACGCTGCTTCTCGTGAACCGCACCATCTCTCTTCCCCCTCCGCCCCAACCGACGTCGACGGCATCAGACTCTGCTGCACCTCACGTCCACATCTCCCATCAAGGCCGGCGCTTCATCCCGCCCAGCATCGCTGAGCAGGTCAATAAATGGGCGTTCGTTTCCGAGAAGGTGCTACATGGCAACCCGAGCGGCATCGACAATAGTGTCGCTGTCTTCGGTGGTGCCCTGGCGTATACCCGTGCCGGATTCGCCTTGGGCGGGAAAGCTGGCATGGAGCAGCTTCAGGGGTAAGATTGACGACGAAGTACCGACGATAGGCGCTGATTTCTTGGATTGTTAGCTTTAAGTCGCTCAAGTTCCTGCTGACGAACTCAAAAGTTCCAAGGGATACCAAGAAGCTGGTCGCTGGTGTCGGCGCCTTGAAAGCCAGTGTATGTCTTGTCATTTTCATAACATTGTCCCACTCATGACGGTTGCAGGAGCCTGAGCTCGTCGATGGCATCTTAAAGGCGATCCAGAGCATCAGCGAAGAGGCTCGGCGGGCTCTCGCCGACCCGGAACTCACACGCGCGGAGCTCTTGTCTGCTCTGTCGGTCAGTCCGTCTGATCTTGACGTGATTTCCTCTAACTTTCCACTCTTTAGGCTCTCATCCGAGAAAATCATCAACACCTCGTCACTTTAGGCGTGTCGCATTCGTCCTTGGAGACCATCCGCGCCACAACAGCTGCACCACCGTATGAACTAAGCACGAAGCTCACTGGTGCAGGCGGCGGTGGATGCGCCGTCACACTCGTGCCAGACGGTCAGTAACTTGATATCTTCAGGCCTTGCAGAAACTTATCTCGCTTTTTACACCCAGACTTCCAAGAGGGAGCGCTGGAGAAGCTACTCGTGGAACTCGTGAACGAAAAATTCGTACCCTATCTCACCTCTGTCGGGGGCAGCGGCCTTGGGATCCTGTCGCCCTACACTCCGCCTAACCTTGCGCAACCGATATCGCAAACCGCTGTTCCTTCGGGGCAGGTTACGCCGCCGGAGACTCCAGGGCTCGTACAAATCGACGCCGCCGATCCACTGCTCCGGCTAGCGTTTGAGAAACAGGGCCTTGCTGACCTCGCGCAATGGGCTACCGGCCTGGGACGCTGGCTGTACGTTTGAACAGAAATGCGTTTCGGAATGTATGTACGAATAAGCAATGCAGATGTAGACAGAAAACAGACAATGCCCCTGTATCTATATGAATCTATTTAATTTCGATCTACCTCTTCGCGTTTTCGCGACCACTTTCGTCGCCCTCGTCCCGCCTGCGTTTCTGTGTGGTTGGGAGGACATAGCCGACGGCGTCGGACAGCAGCAAACATTCCTCCGTTAGCGGCAAGGCGTTGCACGTCCTGCGAAGAATATCCAGCATGGCGTCGTACGTGAATTTGCTCCTGTTACTTGCGAACGCATCGCGGAGTTCGGCGATGCAGGGCTTGAGATCCTCGAAATAAAGGGAAAAGTGGGAAAGTATCTCGCGTTCCAAGGCGCCCTTCGCACAGAGCACATGCTTTTTGTGACGTCCGATGGTGTTGGCCTGCGACTGGTCCTGGTTGAACGTTTGCATGCTCCCAACTATGGCAGCATAATCGACGCGGGCGGTGTTGTTTGGTCCGGCATAGCGAATGCAAAGATAAATCAGCACCCATAAGAAACTCTCCAGGTCATCGCTCGGTTTCTGGCGAGTGGAAGACCCGTGGATTAGAACGGCTGAGGACATGAAGACGAAGGTGCCCTGGTGAAGTTGAAACACGGACGTCTCACAAGGGATGATTGTGCTCACCACAAAGCCAACCCAATAACCGATATTGTTCAGCTCTAGCGCACTATCCACGTCGATCAAGATACCCCTGCGTTGAAGTGGTCCCCTCGGTGGCGGGGATAAGGGCTCGTCTGAAATCATTATGTTGTTGGAACTGATGTCGGAGTGGAGAATGTTCTTATCCACCAAACTGCGGTGAGCTGGAAGTCCTGGTCAGCTTGGGGTTATAATTATTTCCCCTTCCTTGACTGACCTTCGATGGCATCAACAAACACTGAGATCAATTCCCTCTTGCTCCGAAAGGACGAGAGCTTGTGTGCAAAGGGAGTCATGACCATCCGTTGGTGTAGCCGAAGGGCTGGTACGCTCTCAATGCCATTTAGAATAGACCGGAGAGGCGCCGTTGAATCTTTGGCCCGATCGACGATGACTGTCTCCAGCGCCACGAGTTTCGCAATCCCAGGGATGTCCTTGGCGACTTCGAGAATGCCAGCCTCGATGTGAGTTTGGTTTTTCTCATTCCAGTTGTCTTTGATGACAAAATCCGACCCGTTCCGTCGCGCATGCCATGTGCATGTAGCCTTTCCACGGACGTCGTGGCTAATGGCAAGGCGGGCGACGATATCATAAACAGCTTGTCCTACCTTGATTTGGCGTTGCCCGTTCTTGAGAGTCGTGATGCTCGTGTCAAATCCAAGGGTGGAACGACTCGCAAACATTAAGCCCGCGATGGAGCGCACAAGCAGCTCGGGCTCCTGGTCTATGTCGAAAAACTCTGAACCAACGACGCCCGAGTGGTCAATCAAAACGAGCTGAACCTGGCGGGCAGCGAATGTCAAGCTGATTTGGAACCGCCGATCATCTTGGTTGAAGAATGCGTCAGACGCGTCGTGGATTAAGCGATGAAGGGAGCTGGAAGCGTCGTAGTCGTCGCCATATATAATTTCTCCAACGGCGAGCACCGTTTGCCACCGTTCCTCCTCAGGTCTACCGTCGAACAAAACTAGTGTTGGCCGTGCGGCAAGGTGAGCTCCGGGAAGTGGCAGCGACGACGGGTTGGTGTACTGTCCAGACCACCTCCGCTGCTTCTTGGGAAGTGATCCTCCAGAGATGCGACAGATCTCGCGCATTGCCTGGGCCAGGCTGTTCAAGAAACCCGCCAGTTCGGTGGCAAACGATTCAGGGTTCTTGGGGAACGTCACCCATGAA
Organism: Mycena filopes; assembly: GCA_029281495.1. NCBI lineage: Eukaryota > Fungi > Basidiomycota > Agaricomycetes > Agaricales > Mycenaceae > Mycena > Mycena filopes. Next base: position 172,843 of record JARIHR010000005.1, on the reverse strand, counting down.
CAGTCCGGCTTGCGCAAGGCTCGTTGTTGATACAGCGCATTGTTGCGCATCGCTTCTAGCAGAAGGTCAACGGGAAGAGGAAGAGATGCGTCTGGGAAGATGTGCTGGATGAAACCGGGTACGTTGAGATTGATAGCCTCGTTGAGTTCATGGGCGAGTCTATCGTGCAACTGGGTCACGGGCATGCTGCGCTGAGAAGGGCGGAGGACAAAAAGGGTGAGGATGAAGGTGCAGAAGAAAGAAGGGGCATGAGTGGCCGGACAAAGGAATCTTGTAGAACCAGATGCGGAACGCGCTTTGACCCTGAAGGTAGTCTCGCAAGACGACTTTACACCGTCTGTGCAGATATGCAGGCGTTCCCACGTAGGCGGAAGCAAAGGAAGGAAATGAACAGGCTCAGTTGAAAGTCCGCGGGAAGTCCCGGCAGTGTTTGTCCTTGCCTCTCCCCGATGCCCCCGAAGCGAGGTCGAGAGCACCGTATGCACCTTGGTTCGGGCCAGGGACTCCCCTAAATCCTGTACAGATGCGCGCCAGGCGCACAATCCGATTGTTGGCCTGACCGCGGAAGTCATCGCTAAGCGGACAAGGAGACACCTTGACGAGCTTGAAGTGAGCGCATTGCCATTCATTTCTCACCGACATTGACGCGCCTTCGTAGCGGTCCAACTACGCGGAGCCTAGCTCGCACGTTGGGGAAGAGGACGAAGACGGAAAATATACAAAAGGCCGCGCTCGGCAGCTTATTTCTGAAAAACGCGTCGTGAACATTCCTGGTGTCAAGAAGAAAAAGTCCACGATGAATGTTCGTACCGCTCTCCTTTACCGCAAGAACTTTGCTGCTCTCCTCGAAGAATCGGTATGTTCTTTCTTTATCTCAACGACGAATCATCCCGTAATCTGCTCTTAGAACATCGCAAGTCTTCCGCCGACCGTCTCGACTTATCTTACCGCCCAGGCTTCTGCCCCCAGCTACCCGCCACGTTTAATGTGCTCCGTCTGTGGCTACTGGGGTCGTTATAAGTGCCGACGCTGTGCATTGCCCTATTGCGACTTGAATTGCGAAGGTGTCCACAGTGAAACGCGATGCGAAAGACGAGTTATTTGAGCGTTTACTCTCAAGTATCTCGACTTTTCCGCTGAACGGCTGGATGGACCCTGCCCTGCTCCGCTGGTCCAGGTTTTGGTGCCCTGCAATGTTTGAGGCTGACCGCGTACTTACATGAAACTGTAATATAGGACAGGAAAATATCAAAGTATTTCACAGCAAATCTACCAGACCTCTCTCCGCAGAAATAACCCCTACCACTTTCGAATTGAAACTGAGAAGGTCTCCTCCGCGAGTCGCAACCAGATCCGGCGTAAATCTGTGGGCGTTCTTGACGCCGAGGAGCTTCGCGACATTGGTAGACCCCAAGGCCAGCACCTCAGCCTTGGTCATATTTCCACCGGCGGCAAGTGAAGCCTGCTTCCATTGAGCCCGTGCGTGAATGCAAAACTGGCAATGTGCTTACCCATGCGATGTCAAAGCGGGTATTACGGGCGTCCCATATTTCCAGTGTCCCAACACCAACGGTGACGTTGTGGGCCAGGAAGGTGGATATGGGCGTGTCCACTGTAAGAGGCGGCCCAGGGAGGCTAAATAGTATGCGAGTCGTGTTTAGTTTCGAAGCAAGGGTAGTGACGGGAAGAAACGCACATCCTGCGGTCCTCCCAGAGATAGGGGAATGATCTTGCTGGATTTAGTATAACACCTACTCTGGCCTCGCCAAGTTCTCGGGCAAGGAGATGCGCTTCAGCGGCGCCGGTAATGGTCATTTGCATCGTTCGCCCCTTGGCGTGTTCCACCTCTCGCTTGAGCAAAATCAGGGTTGCGATGATGTCCGCGCTGTGTGCCTCCACCACTAGCGGTATTTCGCCCTAATAAAGTCATTAGAGGAGGAAGGAAGATGAAATAATATGTAGGAATCACATCAGCAACTTTCTGGAACCATTCCTTCGAAGGTCCATCAACCGGGCGTAAGAGCAGCTTTCGGAGAAGGGCAATCTGGGTGCTGACACTTGGTACAGAGAAACTCTGCATTACAGCCATGTGGACGCCAGTGACCTCCTGTAGAACAGCGCCGCGCTCGAGCTTGTGTGCCGCTCCCAACGAAAATGCAACGCCTAACCCCCCAAAAACACCGTATGAAGTGGGTGCAACGATTGCGGAGGTCACGCCAGCACGGTATGCGTGTCTGTACGCGTATGAGCTGCATGACTGAGTGGAGCGAAGCAAGAGCGTACAATGCATCTCGGGTTTGGAAGAGTAGGCCGTCGACGGCTCGTACAATCGCGCCATCCCCGCCCAATATTTTCGGAATACCTTGGGGCGACAAGGCATCGTTCACCGGACCGTCGATGGTCGACTCCTCTCCCTGAATGTGCTCCAAGCCCAGAGGCGAGCCAAAAGAAACGAGCCCAGGTGAAATGGATCCGGCCTCGAGGTCGATCACAGTGGCGTCTGCTAAATTCGCCGAGCACAGGACGGTACAAGTGATATGCCCGGCTTCCACGACCACCGTGCCAAGCGCGCCACCATCCGGGGCCGAGAACATTTGCTCAACGCCAGCCTCGGAGGTGGTCGAGGTGAAGCCAGATTTCACATTTATAAAGACGACGCGGCCAGTCGCCGCAGTCGGTTCAAGCGGCGGAAGACCATCGAACTCCACCGCCTCCTTGGCCTCCCGATCAAAATTAGGGACCGCCGGAGTCTTCTGGAAGGCAGCAGGTTTTTTCACAACATGCGGACTGGAGAGTTGAGGAATTCCGTCGATGAAGACCTGGGTCGGGGTTGCTCCAAGCGCAAGAGGGTGAGAATCCCAAATGACAAGGTCTGATCACGACTTGAATCGGGGGTCTGTTTTAACCGAAATTGGGACGAACCAGCATCCCAACCTGTACAAGATGTGAGGATGCGGAACAGAGTAAAGATTATTGGAGAAACCTTCTCTGATATATCCGATCCGGTGACCCATGCCTAAAACATCAGCGGAGTTGCTGGTAACTGACGCGATCTGCAACGTAGATACATTGAGGGAAGATGGTGGGAGGAAAAATAACTTCGCACCGCCAAATTAGCAGGCAAGCCATAGAAGTGGGCTTGCTGAGCCTCGTACAGCAGATAACGAGAATCCATGACGGCATGATCGCTCTTGAATTGTGTATCAGTCGAGGAGGAACAAAATGGGAGTTGTGAAGGCAAACCTTCATTAGGACGGTCAGGTTGTTATCGGCTAGGATCCGTGCTGCGTACTCGGACGCGCGATACCCTTCTCGTTTGTACCTTACAGAGAATTAACTGATGTACAACAGCAGTACCAGCCCCCGCTTACCGGGCATTGGTAGCAAATATCGCGAGGGCGGGAGTGGGGCCTGCGCAAATTGGGTTTGAGACGGGGAGAGATTATGTCTACGATGCACTCACCCCAGGTCTTCTTGATTAGGTCGGGGACGAGGTAAGCCTCGGCTGCATGGTGAAAGGCAGAGACAGGGAACTTGAATTCATTCGACAACTGAGCAGCGTCACGGTGGTCAGCTAACATTCTCGACTCGCAGCAGGAAATGCATACGCGGACTATGCCGTCGAAGTCGACGGCCTCGTAACAGTGAATTTGAACCTTTGAGACAGTTGAGCTATTGCGCTGGGTGTTTCCACGTCGATGCATACTTTCACCCTGCCGCGCAGCACATCGACAAGGGCCTCCCATTGAAGGTTCTCCGGAAATTCTCCTAGCCCTTCCCAGTCGTTGGCGAGTACTCTGGAACAATACTGGTCCTGCTGCTTCTTGATTTGACTGGCGGTGTTATATCTATGTACCAACAACAGTTGCCGCATTGCTACTAAAGAAGTGTATATAGACTCACGCGTCACGGAACGCATAGATCGTATCCATCCGGGTGTTCTGGTACACACGACCTGGGACGTGTAAGTAGACATGCAGATCTGAAGGGAATGTACGCACTGGGGTTTTCACCTAGGGATGGTCGGAATCAGTACGAACGGCGGTCCCATTAACCGAGCCACCCACCGCAGGCATGCCTGGAAGCGGGGTTAAAGATGTACACCGATCACACCAGGAAAAAAAAGGGGGACCACTCACTTCATGTGCCGCCATCTTGGAGGACGCGTAGGATCGGGGAAGGAGGAATTGATCGTGTACGGCGCTTCCAAAACCATCGACGTAGAAGATCTCTCCTTCGTCGGTCTCAGCTTGACTGCGAATGCCTGGCCACCTGTCTTTCGCTTTAAAAGGTGTCTGCCGTCGATTAACCCTAGTCCGAGAAAGCCTACCAATTGCATTAGCTGACCCGGGAAGGATCAGAGCAGTTGTCAGTCCGCCCGCGATGGATAGTGCATATGCATCATCGTGCGTGTTTAATCCGTCAAGACTGCGAAGCCAAGGCTGAATGGTGCCTTTGAAGGAGTTGCCATCGTTAGCACCATCCAGCGCAGGAGATGCTCCTACTCCGAGATGGGAGTGGATATCAACGATGCCAGGAGTAACGAAAGCATTTTTGGCGTCAATAACCACCAGCTCTGAACCGTATGTTTCTAGCAGCTTCGCACTTCCAAGGTAACCAATGCTCTGAATCAACCCTTTGTCGATAAGGATATCGCCACTGAATATTTCAGTCCCGTTGTCGTTCCCCGTCCACTGGATGGTCCCAGTCAGCTAAGGCCGCTTCCGGAGAGGATACAAACACACCATTTTAGCATTTTGAATCAGGTGCGGCTTGGTTCCAGGTACAAACCGGTCCGATTCTGATTCCAGACGACGGGCGTGAAAATCATTTGGCGGCCCAGGCTGCATTTGCAAGGCGCGACATCTCGAAATGGCAGGCAATTGCGCGGCGGAACGTGGGTGGGGGCGAGGGTAGTAAATGTAGGACAAGAGGCACAGAAGTAATGTAGCAGGTCCAAGAAGACGCAATTGAGATTTGGGCCGCGGGCCGGCCATGGTAAGACCCTTCATCGTCGACGACGTTGAAGCCGGAGGGGCAAACGTTTACGGCGGCTTCAACTTTGATTGCCGAGCAAAGCCTTTTAAAGGCATATAATCATTTTCGCTTCCTTGACCGCGTGGCTTGGTGAACAGGGTTTCAAGTTCAAGCCTCTGCAGCAGTCACCGACGGAAGCAGAGCGCCGGTAGCAGGACAAAAAATCATTTTTTTCCGGCGCTTATTGCGCAACACTAAGTAGGATATCTCAATCGGATTCAACTGGAACTTATTGTATATTCTATCGTCTGAACATATGCAGGGACTTCAGGCAATGCCATAGAGGGGAAAAAGGGCACAATGTTCAGTATTTTCAAGACAACTCGACATGGTTCAAACTGGTTTCCCACGGTTGAGATGGCAGCATTGTACTTAGAAAGATAACAGAAGAGCGCTACGACTGGTGCACACCGCACAGAAAAAAATCCCTGAGTTCTTGCGTTGAGGCCATATTGCGAGGTACCAAATCGTCCTCCGAGTCGAAATTCTCCGACATCCGAAACCGTTCTGGTTTTGGGTGGACTGGCGACTCATCTCCGGTCTCGAGCAAGAAGATATTCTCGAGCACGCGAGGACGGGACAAAATTATGTCTGCGATTCGTCGCCCGACAAGAGGCGGTTTCTCGAAGGCTTCCTCATTCTTCGTCACGTACCGGGCCAGTTTACTTACATCTTGGCTGGTGAGGGAACTATAGCTAGTAGCGCTTTTTTCAGTTGTGTGTAGCAATAAGTTATAGACCTCCAACGTGAGTTTGTCGACGAGGGAACTAGCGCGGTCCATTCATATAGGTAGACTCCGGACAAATCACAATCTCGATCAATCTGTGCCGTGGATTGTGGCGATTCAGAAGCCTTGGGGGTTGGTTGTCCAGATTGGCGAAAGAGCTAGTCTGCGACAAACCGTAGACTAGAAGACCGGCCAGAGGGTTGAAGCTTGTCGTGGGCGGCAAAGAAAGGAATCAGGGCCTGGGATAGTATTACGTACTGCAAATCGTCTCCCAGTTGACCGCCTCAAGTGCGACGGCGAGCCCAGCGGATGGATACTGCCAGAAGGGAAGCCGAGTCCCCCACGGGTATCCTTCGACTCCCCAATGAAATTATACTCGAAATCATTCAGCAGCTCGACTCCTCTGACGCCGGAATCTTCGCGTTGTCCACTTCGTGTAAACGGCTTCATCACCTCGCACTACCAATCTATCTCGCTGGCCATGGCATTCTCGACGCTCCAGAGCTTGCATCCCGAGACGGTCTCACCCTCCTCTTTGATGGACTGGACATATTAAGCGCGCTCCGAACGGCGCTCTTTATTCCGTCCTTGAAACGCATTCACTGCTCTTTCTCCTTGAACAGTGCCCGCCGCGGGTATTCTTCGGGAGCAATGGACACATTCCTCCGCCATATCAGGAGCCTGGCTGGTTTCCTGTCCATCCTCGAAAGGGTAGATGAGGTCACGCTGGATTTCAAAGATGTCAATTTCTGGGCGGTTCAGGAAAACGTCGATGTCCTCGGGAGGTACACCTCCGCACTTTCCACGCTACTCGACGTTATCGTGGAGAAGCAGTGCAAAACACTGGATGTGGACGGAGGCTTGTTTGTTGTCCATCCGTCGCAGTTCCGGATAGTTGCACCGCCGATGAAGAATAAGCACCAGTCATTCATCTCTGGAGTGGGCCGCCGATTGGGGAGCGCGTTCAGTGGGAATGGCGACTCACCAGGACAGGCGCATATCCGCCTGGCGACATTTAGCATACGCTCCACTATGCTCCTGGTACATCCTTGGACGATGACCACTTTGAACGCCGCTCCAAACCTCGTCTCCCTTTCCATTACCTGTGTCGATATCCCAACTGCGCTCGGGGACGCCCTTCTGTCTGGTTTTCACGCCCCCTCCCTCAAACATGTCTCGCTAGATCTCACTTGTAGATTCAGGGCTACTACAATTGACAGGTTTCTTGGTCGCCACCCGCTTCTGAGCACTCTAGATCTTGGATGGGATCTGTTACCGCTCGAAGACGACGTGTTCTCAAAGGACGGCGTCCGTCATTTGACGAATCTCTACGCACCCCCGAGCTACCTTCGGTTCCTCCTTACGGGCAAACGCGCTCCGGCGCTGCGACATGTACGCGTGCTCGTAAAGGTCGCGCCCCACGCGCCGTTCAACGCCGAAAACATTAACCGCGCGCTCGACCGATGCGATGCGATTCGACTGGATCGCATTCACCTCACCCTGGTCGTAACGGTCGACCACGCGTCTTCCCACTGGACGGGGTTCTTCCCTGTAGAGGACAACGAGGTGCCGCCGGAACGCGCCGGGAGGGTAGACAGCCTCCGGTTTGCGCGAGCGCTGGAGCTGGTCGCAAGTCACCCCACTGACGCATTCGAGGCGCTAGCTTTGCGATTCCTTCCCTCATTCCCGAGCCTGCAATCGTTATCTTTTTCGGGGTGCCTTCAGAGACACTTGGACGCGGCGCATTTCGTTACTCGTGTCAAACAGGCGTGTCCCGAGATTCAATTGATTACTCTGGATGGGGAGGCCTACCCAGTCAATCCCTCATCAGCCTAATGTAATTCTACCACTCGTTTCCAAGGACCCGAGCCTGATGTTGATCTCGCTATGCAGGTTCGCAAAGCGCCCAAGAGTCTTTTTGTCTTCGGCTCGGTTTTTTTAGCGTACTGGAGGGTACCGATTTATGGGCGGATGCCCTCCGTGAACATGCGACAAGGATGTAGACTGAATGCCTCAGCAAATACACCGTTTCGAATTTTCTCGCATGCATTACAATTATGATTCGTTGGTTTATCGATACCAGTCATGCTCCTTCGAGCGACGAGCGCGTCTCCTGGTCCAATTTCGAAACACATGGGGAGTTGAATATCGACGTATCCCACACCGCTGGCACCGTCTTTAGGAAGACAAACGTCCAAAGTAGGAACACAAATACTAAAAAGCGCGTTTGAACGAATTAGTAGGCGGGGATGACTGCAAGCTCACCTGAGAAAATCGCGCCCAGGTAGTTTACCAGGGTGCTCTCGAGTACCGTCCCAAGCTCTACTGTAAGGAGCGCAAAGACTCCGCTGGGGAAAATCATTCCCCAATATCCAATCGAGAACGGCGCGCTCTGGCGGTGGAGCACGCTGCATATCGAGCAAACTGCAATGCAGAGCCAGACAAGACCCATCGACCATAACGCCCACGCGACGCAGAAGCACACGGCCTGGATGGCTGCCGGGCTCAAGGACGGCGGGAGGTGTGCATTGGCGAGGTTTTGGGAGTTGACGAGTAGGGAGAAGCCGCCTTGTCCCAGGGGCCCGAGGACAATTAAGCTAGAGAGGATGAGGCTGGCGTTCAGAGGGCCATGAATTACCAGCCTCATCAAGTACACCGTGATTATCATCAACGCAAGTGAGAGGCCAGCGAGCACCATGGTGAACGAAACGGCCATCGTGAGAGACGCATCTGACGTGCGTCCCGCTGCCGCCAAGGCAGTAGATAAAAGTCCCCCGGTGCTTGACGCAACGATGAGGGTCACCACGGGCAAGAGCCATAACGCGGACATCTGGCCGAGCGAGTGTCGGTGTTTTGTCATCCTACGACAGGTCAGTGGAGTCGGAGATGGTTTTAACGCGTGAACAGACATCACATATATCATCCCAACGGCCGTAAAGCTACTGACGACCGAGTCGAGCCACCAAAACGCCCAGAGCGTATATAAGAAGCCGGAGCCAGCAAAGGAGTAGCTCTGGTTCGCGGTGAGGGCGACATTAATGAGGGTCGCGGCACCCATAGGGAACGCCCCGATAAAAAGACTTTGCGTTGGATGTCGAAGCATCGCCGACCATAACTGGATCGGAGGGAGGTCAAAGAAGTATTGCGGTGAGTATCAAGTCTAGCGGACCTCGGGAAACATGTAGTATCGCGCGATGGTGGCGGCGCATATTGCAACGAAGAAAAACAGGTTAAGGAAAAAGAACAGCAGAGTGAGGACTTTCAGTGTCTCGCTGCCTTCGCCGAAATGGAAACGAGACACCAGGGAGGAGACGGCGCCGGTCCCCATTACAACCTGCGGACATTTAGTGTGTGTAAACGAGACACGACTCTTGTTCACATACCGTGTGCCATGACCAAGTAAAATGCCGGATACAGGTTTTCAAGCTTTTTCGAGTCGACATCGGAGTAGAAGACCAAGGGGCGTAGAGAGAGTCTCAGCGGACGGTGGGACCATTCGGAATACCGCTAAACAAGGAATTCGGAAAAGCAATTCGGAATGAAGTGGTGATGGTGTGATGGCGACTTTGAACGCGCAAGGTCCGCGCCATCGTGACATGAGCTGGGAACGCGACAATCGGGCAACGCCGAACCCTGCCCGGTCTACATCTTTATCACTCGGGATTCGCTCTTGAGGGTCACCAGTGGTCCGAACGCCAGGAGTACCAGGGCATGGATGGAAGAAGGAAAAGGACGGCCTGTGGGCCAGCCCAGGCCAGCGAGCGAAACAGGCGAAAACCGGCAAAGTCCGCATCAACCGCTTCGTCAAACCTCAACTGCCAACAGTCACGACTTAAGCAGAGCAGCGTAGCGCTAGGCGTGCTAGAATGACCAGCCACCAGCCGCCGAGGCTGACAAGGAGCTGATCATCAGGGCCGGGCGCTAGGACGGATACCCACAACGGCCAGAAACCACCTTGCGTTGCTGCGGAAGAACGAGCAATGGTATAAATATTTCAAGGGCGTCGAAGTCTTTTACTTTTCATGCATGTCATGGACTACACCCACGGAGTCGTGCATACGCCCGGGAGCGCCCAAGCCCGCAAATGGGACGCGAAGGACCTCGATGACCCCACCGTTTGTGCGTACAATCGAATGCGTTGGTCTGACTATCGATTGACGCGTCGAAGCATACGTGCGCATATACTGGGTCGACTTTATCAACGTTCGCCGCTGTCGTATTGTCCCGGTCCAGCATCTTAAAGCCCTTCTGAGGTCCAATCGACCTGGCATCCTCATTGCGAAGGCAACCTTGGGGCTCGTGTTTCTTACGGTCGCGCCGGGCTTCCTGCCCATTGGAGAATATCTTTACACCCTCGACCTTGCCACTTTGAAGCCCTGTCCTTTTGCGCCCGGGCACATGTCGATTCTTGGCCAGTTCGAGGAGAAGACGCCTGTTACGGTCGAAACTGGAACTCCGAGTGTGCAAGTGAACTTGTGTCCTCGTTCTCTGTTACGCCGCATTCTAGAGTGCGTTTTTTTTCAAGAATTGAAAGACCCAGCAGCTAACTGTCCTGGCAGACAAATCAAGGATTCTACCAACACTGAATTCCTCGTCGGCTTCGAGACAGAGTTTATTCTCTTAAAGTCAACAGATCCTATTGAGCCCTCAAACATCGACGACTTTTCCGCCTCCGTAGGTCTCCTCGCCGGCTCCGCCGAATCAAAAGCCTTGGAAGAAATGGCGGACGCCATCACCGCATCTGGTATCGCGTTGGAAATGTACCACCCCGAATCTGGGCCTGGACAATATGAAATCGTAACAGGGCCCCTCACACCTCTCGAGGCCGCCGACGCCCTCATCCACACGCGCGAGATTATCGTGCAGGTTGCCGCGAAGCACGGCCTGCACGCGACCTTCGCGCCGCGCCCCTTCGCGGATAGCACGGGCTCGAGCACGCACACGCACATCTCCGTGCATGCTGCGGGCGTGGAGAAGACCGCGGCGGGGCTGTCTACACACGAGGCGTCCTTCCTGGCGGGCGTGCTCGACCACCTTCCCGCCATTGCAGCTCTCACCCTTCCGACGCCCGCGTCGTACAAGAGGGTGGAGGACGGCGTGTGGAGCGGCGGGACGTATGTGTGCTATGGGACGGAGAACCGCGAGGCGTCACTGCGCCTGACGAACGCGGCGTCGCCCGCCTCGCGCAATTTCGAGGCGCGTTTCATAGACGGGACGGCGAACCCGCACCTGGCGCTCGCTGCGATGCTTGCTGGTGGCTTCATTGGACTCAAGTCCATGATGAAACTCGAAGTATTAGACTGTACGGGGCTCAAGACGGCGGCACAGATGTCGGCGGACGAGCGGCTGGCTTTGGGGATCAAGAAACGACTGCCTTCCAGTATCGAAGGGGCGCGCAAGAATTTGGAGCAAGATTTTGAGCTGTGTGAGGTCCTTGGCCGGGATTTTGTCGAGAATTACATCTCCGTCAACAAGGTTTGGGACATGAGCATTCATCGCGGCTCGATAATTGATCACCAGTACAGACTCTGGAAGTTGCGCTCTCCCAAGATGAGACGGAAGCACAAGCAACCACTCGTCTGGTCAAGTTATACTAGAATTAGTAGAAAGCAGTATAGTGTTGCGTGTACTACCTATATTATTTTCACCGCCATGGCCGGAAGCGCAATAGGTACAACTAGTCTCCCTGAGGCAGACGAAATTCAGAGAACTTTCGCGCGCTCAAGATACCTATCTGACCATATCCTGAGGAACGAAGGTTCAAGGGAATTGGTCGACTCTGCCTCTGGGAGACTAGGTACAACCGCTTTGGAAAAGCAAGCGCAGAACGCGCGATATGGCTCAGTCAACTACTTGAACCTCTGAGACGGAGAAGGTTTGTGCCTCTGCTTAACTTGACAATTTCCGAGTCAAATGTTGAAAGAGGGCTATACTTGGTTATATGTATTGTGAAGCACCGCGCCGAAGGTAAATAATACAGTATCTAAAGGCCAGCCAGGGGTGTATAAGTGAGCGAAGGGTATGATAATGGGTGAGTATGCAATGCACAAATGAAAGACGTTGTCGGGATATACATTTTAAGACGAAGAGAAGAACCTGAACCCAGTGAGTGATGCGAAGGAAGGAAAGCAAGCAAGCAGCAAGCAGCCAAAGAAAACAAAGAAACAAACAACCAAGAAAACGAACGGGGGGAGATTCAGCGACAGTAGCAATCAAAACCTGTTCCCGCCAGGCCCGGCAGCGAGTAACCCCGCAGGCAGCTTCGGTACGGGCGGCACCACGTTGCGCTCCCGCCCACTCAAATCAAATATGGTGCCAACACGCTGGACGAGCTGCCCCCTTGCCTGCTCACTCCGATCAACGTCCATAAAGCTCGCGCGCGTGCTATAGTCGTCGCTCCACCTTATCGTGTCCCGCCCGCCGCCGTTCTCCACCCGATACATCGTCGAGCGGCCCGCGGTCTTGTCGTCGTCGGGGTACCGCGACGCCTCGTCGTCGTCCGAGTACGCCTCGTCGCCCCCGCCTGCGGTAGGACTCAACCCACCGCCCGGCCATCGAGACGGCGACGGCGCGCGGCCACGCGGGTTGACGGTCCCAGGCCGCAAAGCGCCCGAATTATTCCGCTCCAGCGCGTTCCCCACCCTGCGCGCCGCCCGCTCGCGCGCGTCCTGGTCCTGAAAGCGCCCCAGCACACCCAAGATCTCCTCCTCCCCCCCATCCTCCTCCTCATCGCTATACCCCTCCACCCTAATCCCCACCTCATCCCCGTCATACTCATCCTCCGCCGGATACGGATACCCCCCGCGCCGCGCGCCCGCGCTTTGCGGCGTCGCGGGGATCTGTATCGCGTACAGGTCGCGGTAGCGCTCGACCTTGGCGCGCGCCGCGAGCCCCGGGCCCATCCCCGCCGTCGTGCGCGTGCCGGACAGCGGCTGGGACGGGAAGGGCGCCGCGCGCCCGCGCTGCACGCCGCCTCCCCCCGGCGTGATGGGGCTCATCATGCCGCCGCCGCCCCCGGGCGACACGGGCCTGGGGCTCGAGCGGCCGGACATGGACATGGGCGACGCCACCTCCAGCCGCGCACCGCGCTCGAGCAGCGGGGAGGAGACGTCCAGGCGCCCGCCGGCACGGTCCTGGCTGAGGCCGCGCAATCGCGCGACGCCCGGGGTGGGATCGCGCGCCGCACTCGGCGGGGCACGCGGCGCGCGAGGGAGCGGCGCGTTGGGCGGCGGGCTCGGCGGGGGGACGTCGTAGTACGCCAGGACGTTGGGCGAGGGCGGCAGCGGCGAGCCGGAGCGCGAGGGGACGATGTAGTCGTTCGAGGGCTCAAAGTCGGTGTAGCCGGAGGGTGAGAGTGCGCGCGGCGGCGGCGGCTGGGCCATGCTGGTGTTGATGGGGGTGAGGAGCACGTAGGGCGAGCCCATGGGCGAGGCGGCGCGGGAGGCGCCGCCGCCCGACGCGGTGTTGGGGGAGAGGGAGATCGGGGAGGGGACGGGGCGCACTTTCGCATCGGCGGGCTCGTTGCGCGTGAGGGGGTAGGAGATGTTGAAGAATTTGGATTTTGGGGCGGTGGCATTCGGGCTGGGCTGTGGTGACGCCGGGATCGATTCGTGGCTCGCAGCAAAGGTTACCATGCGATTCGTGGCGTTCTTCTCGATAGCGCTCCGCAGGCTGTCCTCGTCCGGACGCGCCCCGCCGCTATTTATGGAGAGCGAGCCGCTCCCGAATGTGTCCTGGTCGGCGGGCGTCAGGAGGGAGTTGAGTGAAGACGATGAGGGGGAGGAGGAGCCAGAGGCGAAGGGCCGCGAGGGCGGGAGGAGCGGGGTCGCTGCCCGGCTCGGCGTGACGCTGGGCGACGCACTACCCTCGTCCGGTGCTAGCGTCGTCGCGAATCGCGAGGCGATGGGGAGCTGGAAAACCTCACGCGGCGGCTCGGGCATCGGCGGAACGGGCTCTATGGGGGACTCTGAGGTCGAATCACCCTTTCTCCGTAGTGAAAAGAAGCGCGAGCGGCCTTTCGGTTTCGAGGAGGCATAGCCGTCGTCGGTCTCGTACCCCGTTCCTGCGTCCGCCGACGGTTTTTTAGCCTTCTTGGACGACTTTGACTTTGCCAGCTTGGGAATGTCCTCGGTGTCGGTCTCCGCGCCGTGGTCCTTTGAGCCCTTGCCCGGTTTCTCCTTCTTCTTCTTTTTACGCTCCTCCTTTGTGAGTGGGATCAACTCCATAGGCTCGCTGATCGGAGGAGCGGGAGAGGGGTCCTTGGGCTTTGACTTTGTACGTGCGCGAGCCTTCTTGCCGCCGTCGCTGACGTAGCCGCCATCGCTCTCGTAGCCGCCGTCGCGGCGCTGTTTGCGGAGTTTGTTGCCTGAGGGCACGGCAGGCGCGGGGACGGGGGGAAAGTGGATTTGTGGAGGAGTTGCGGGGTTTGGAGTCGGGGAGGGGGTGGGGTGGTAGGACTCGGAGTGGGACTCTATGGAGGTAGGGGGCGTCGAATATACGCCTGGTGCATACTCGTCTGAGGTTGCAGAGAGTGGACCGCGGCCGATGGGGTCCTGTGTACGGTGTAAACGTTGGAAATATAAATTATAATAAGAAAAGGACACCGACCTCTTCGACATCCTCGTCCTCTTCCTCGAGAGTGTTGTTGAACATCCAGTTTGCTACTGCGCCATTTGCGCCAAAGCCGAGCTCGAGAGCAGCGTCGAGGACGGAGGCTCGGAGTGCATTGGACTCGCGGTTTATGGGCTCTGTCTGGGCCGGGGGAGGGGGACGGGGAATGGGCTGACGAGCAGGGAAGGTGAAATTTGCGTTCATGGAAGGAGCGTGTTGACCGCACAGCGACCGTTGAAGGAGGAAGGAGCAAACAAGTACTTTGCTATTGAATCCGAGTTGTCACTCTTTTTCGGCGTTTCGGCACGTTCCTGGTTCAATTTACAGCGCCTTCCTTTGCTTCTCCCTTCCACTACATACGTCCATTCATGCCTTCTCCCTCTCCATCCTCGAGTTATCCTCAGCCTCGCTCTCCGATAACCAGCTCTCAGAATTAGGGATCCTGGCGACGTTGCCCATGTCACTTGTTCTCCTTTCAGCAGGCTCAACGTCATACCGGTCTCTTCTCAAATGGTTCCTCGTTCTTCCCCTTCTTGCATTCCCCTTGTCCACCAAGCTCGCTCTGTAATGGCAGCATCCACGCACATCCACGGCCTCTTTGCGGGCAACACCGCCGTTGACGACCAGTTCCCCGCTTTTTGTCGCCCTTGGCAAGCGTACGTTACCCTGTCGGCTCCCGGCGAAAAAGTTGTATCTTTGCGGCCTCCCGTAAGTTGCGCCGGTCTATTTTTTAAGGACAAGAATCTAAGGTAATCCCTGTCTCTCACCTATCTGCTACTTGTAAGTACTGTCTCTAGGGTGGGCTCAACATTGCCTATCATTCAACATAAAAGTCTCGCCTTATACATTGATACAACCAACTGTAGCGTCCCGTGTTGAAATACCAAAGTTGACCCTATCGATGATGATTCGTTCGGTGGTTGCTGGATTACAGCTCTCTGCTGATGCGCAGCGACGGCAATGACGACAATGGGAACCGTATTACTGCGACAGCGCAGTTAAGCTCTTTATCGAGGCGTGTAGGTAGACGAACGAGGGCTCGCTGGCGGGTGTGTGTCTGACGTGGTTCAGAATCGACTCTGTAGACGGAGTCGAAAAATGCGCCTATTGCCTGTCTTGCTTCGCTTTCTCGAATACATGCAGTCCGCAAGGAAGAGCAGGAGGAGGCGGGTTTGCGGCATGAGTCGAGACGCACTAAAGTAAAGTGGAGCAGAGGGAAACAGGCTCCCAACGTCGGAGTGTGGTATTCTGACATCTCGTTTGCAGCGACGCGTTGGGTCTAGACAACCGTCAGCGCAGAAGAATATCTCCGTTTAAACAGGTTTAAACACGAGGAGTTGAGTGTGGTGTCGGGCAAACATTCAGACTCCGCTTCAAATTTGGTCACGTTACCGCGTTCCCTCCCGCCATTCGAGGCGGTATTCCAGGCGGGATTACTGCTCTCTCGGCCAAACCGCGCCCTACCGCGCGCCCGAGGTCGGCGCCACGATCCGCAGCAGTGCGCTCACGAGAGATGACGCGCTGGCGCTGGCGCACGCGGTGGACTGCATCGCCGACGCGACGTCGACGCGGGAGGTCGTCGCGAGCCTCGGCGCGCGCGGGGGGCGCCATCTCACAACTACTCAACGAGCCCGTCGACGACGACGCCGCATCGCGTGGAATCCGCGCTCATCTCTCCCTCGTGTACACGCTCCTCGGGCGCGCGTTCGAGCACCCGATGCCAGTGCCCTACGCGGCGGATCCCGCGCATTACGAGTTTGGCAAGGCGACGGCGGGGATGCTCGAGGGCTTGTTGCGCGAGGGGAGGCTTCGGACGACGCCGTTGAGCTCGTTCCGAATCGGAATGGGCTGAGTGAGGTTGGGGAGTGGTTGGAGTATATGAGGCAGGGAAAGGTTGGTTCGTTTTCTTTTGGTGCGCTGTTCGGTGGTGGAACTCATGCAGGGTGTCGCAGGTCAGCGGAGAGAAGCTAACTTATCGTGTCGCGGTGGACACAGTGTAAAACACTTTCGGTGAATACATTCAAAAGTACACAACTCTATTTGGTTTCTAGTCTCTCTAGTAAAACTTGACGAGACGAGTCAACTCTTGCGCTGTAGTCTCATCTTGGGAGAGCGCAGCTTGTAAGGTCTGAAGTACGAGCTTAGTTTAGAGGATGCGGAAATTATCATCAGCCGAACCTTGTTCACGGCCAGGTAATTCTCGACAAAATCCCGGCTGAGCACCTCAACCAGAGCGGAATCCTCCTCCAAATTCTTCCGCGCATCCTCGATCCTCAGCGGGAGCCTCTTCTTGATCCCCAAAGCCAGCCGCTCCTCCTCCGTCATCTGCGCCGCCGTCTTGAGCCCCGAACAATCTCGCACCTCGAGCGCCATCATGGACCTCAGTCCAATGAAGCCGCCGGCAAATATCGCAGCGAGCGCCAGGTGCGGGTTCGCCGTCCCGTCTATGAAACGCGCCTCGAAGTTGCGCGAGGCGGGCGAGGTTGCGTTCGTCAGGCGCAGGGAGGCCTCGCGGTTCTCCGTCCCGTAGCACACATACGTCCCACCACTCCAGACGCCGTCCTCCACCCGCTTATACGATGCGGACGTCGGAAGGGTGAGCGCCACGATGGCGGGAAGGTGGTCGAGCACGCCCGCGAGGAACGACGCCTCGTGTGTAGACAGCCCCGCCGCGGTCTTCTCCACGCCCGCAGCGTGCACGGAGATATGCGTGTGCGCGCTCGAGCCCGTGCTATCCAGGAACGGCCGCGGCGCGAAGGTCGCGTGCAGCCCATGCTTCGCAGCGACCTGCACGATGATCTCGCGCGTGTGAATCAACGCGTCGGCGGCCTCGAGCGGGGTGAGGGGCCCTGTTACGATTTCGTATTGGCCCGGCGCGGCTTCGGGGTGGTACATCTCCAGCACGATGCCCGATGCGGTGATGGCGTCCGCCATTTCTTCCAAGGCTTTTGCTTCGGCTGAGCCGGCGAGGAGACCGACGGAGGCGGAGAAGTCGTGGATGTTGGAGGGCTCGGTGGGGTCCGTGGATTTTAAGAGGATGAACTCTGTCTCGAAGCCGACGAGGAATTCAGTGTTGGCAGAATCCTTGATTTGTCTGGGACAGTCAGCCTTGTTTCTTTCAACGTTCAAAAAACACGTACCCTAGAATGCGGCGTAGCAGAGAACGGGGACACAAGTTCACTTCAACGCTCGGATTCCCAAGTTCGTCAGGAACGGGCGTCTTCTCCTCGAATTGGCCAAGAATCGCCATGTGCCCCGGCGCAAAAGGACAGGGCTTCAAAGTTGCGAGATCGAGCGTGTAGAGGTATTCTCCTACGGGCAGGAATCCGGGCGCAACCATGAGATAGACGAGCCCCAGGCACGCCTTTGCGACGACTACGCCAGGGCGATTGGATTTGAGGAGAGCTTTGAAAGATTCGACCGGGACGATGCGGCAGCGCCGGATGTTCACAAGGTCGACCCAGTATATGCGCACGTATGCTTCGACGCGTCAACTAGGGAGGCCAACGCAGCATGCTCGTTTGTACGCACAGACGGTGGGGTCATCGAGGTCCTTCGCGTCCCATTTGCGGGCCTGGACGCTGCCGGGCGTGTGCACGACGCCGTGGGTGTAATCCATAAGAGGTGGGCGGCATAAGATTTATGCCAGTCTAGCCCGGTGACCAACGGAGGCGAACAGAGTCATGGTCACCCCGCCGAGTCGGAGTCCGCAAGTCGACGCATCGAGGGCAAGTTGGCAAGAGCGGTGATCAGGTTTTGTTGCTCTTATTTTCGAACATCCTCTCTATTCCAGGCTGCTGTCCTCTTTTGTCGCTGTCAGCGTGGACTCCGGTCAGTGGAAGGTTTATTATTCGTGTTGGCCCAGGACAAGCACCGAGACAGCGCCGAGATGCCGAAGTCCGACAAACCCACTGACAACCCTCACACAATTGTGATTCTCCCTGGCCGCCTTGGATGACTGGCTCTGTATCAGCATTTCACAGGCTGCTATGGAACCTAATTGTCCCCAGCTGCCGTGAGCTTTGTCCAGGAATTACCTCCATCCGGTCACAATAAGCGTTTGCCTCAACCATTGTCCTCGACCGCTGTGGCCCTTGGCGGCAGTTTTTTAGTATAAATGGCGCTGCTATGCGTGGTCAACACCCATCCCCTCAAGTCCCTTTCTTGGTCTCATTCCCAACTCCTGGTCTGCTCCCGGTCGAGCTCGTTTCCTCGTCACGAATTCACGAATTACGCCTTAAATTCGGCATATAATCTCTCTCTCTAATCCTCATCTCGCCTCACGACCTCCTGCAACATGCAACTTCCTGCTTCCTTCATTGCCTTGCTGGCCACAGTCACTCTCGCCTTGCTCTCTGTCGACGCTCGTCCCGTCAAACGTTCAAATGGGCTCATAACCCTCCCTGTCCGGCGTGTGCAAAGAGACTCTGGTCTTCACCCTGAACTGGTGAGCTACCCGCGGCACCGCCGTGCTTCTCCTTATAACGAATTTTATCCAGCGCCACCAACAACAAATTAATCGCGCAAC
Source organism: Mycena filopes (assembly GCA_029281495.1). Taxonomy (NCBI): domain Eukaryota; kingdom Fungi; phylum Basidiomycota; class Agaricomycetes; order Agaricales; family Mycenaceae; genus Mycena; species Mycena filopes. The sequence continues at coordinate 153,941 of JARIHR010000005.1, read as the reverse complement.
GCGCCTTATGGCTCGCAAAGCCGGACTCCCGGGGCCGTCCGACGCAGAGCTGCGCGCAAATATCGAGCGCCGTGCTTCGTTCCTGGCCCCTGGCGAGAAGCGGTACAACATACCCTCCTCCGACTATCTTCTCCCTTCGCAAGGCTCGCACAGTGAAATCTCCAGTCTGGCGGTGGAGGACGATGAGTGCGCTTCGTCTTATCCATTTCGCTGCGATTCTGTTTCTCACCAGTCGGCGTAGTACTTCCTCAAATGCCCGCCCCGTGCTTGCCCCCATGTCCTCGGACGTCCAACCAGAGTAGGCCGCTTTGTTTCCTTGGCCAGTCATGTCCCTGATTGTTTTTCAGAGGGCCCGATAGCAGTTTTGTTGCTACGGTGCAGCTGGGGACACCCTCCCGCGACTTTGTTATTATCCTCGACTCGGGTTCTAGTGAGCATCTTTACTGCGAGTACGGTGTCCAACCTCTAACCTCCTTCCAGGCGATTTCTGGGTTCAGTCGGACGTCTGCGTCTTAAATACGGATAACACCCAGGGTTGCGTACGTCTTCTTCTTCCCCCAGGCGCGGCGCCCAGTAGCTTACGGTTTATAGGGCAATCACTCGTTCCTCAGCGAGGCCAGCTCCACGTCGTTTGTCAACAGCCACAAGCCGTGGAGTATCAGCTACGGCTCAGGGGCGGCTTCCGGTGCTCTGGTGACCGACACGCTCGTTATCGCTGGTATGCTCCTCGGGAACCACCCCTTCGGCATTGCGAACACCGTCAGCCAGAGTTTCCAAGACGACCCGGTCGCGGACGGATTGATGGGCATGGGTCGAGCAGGACTCTCCCAACAGCATAATCCCACGCCTGTGCAAGCGTTAGTTAACGCGCATTTCATCAAGGAGGCGATTACTTCCTACCGTATGCCCCGCACTCTGGACCATGAGGATGTCGGCGAGGTTACCTTCGGGTAAGTTCTGTCGACAACATCGTGTCCGCCATTTTTCTGACACCTACATTGCTTTAGCGGTCTCGATCCGGCCAAGTTCGACCCCAGCACCCTCGTCACCATGAACGGCACCGACGGTGGTTTCTACACGATACCGATCGACGGCGTCAGCGTCAACGGCGGCGACCTCACTATTGAAACCAAGTTCGCGCTCATGGACACGGGTACAACCCTTTTCGTCGCACCGGCCAAGGATGCCGCGGCGATTCACGCCAAGATCCCCGGTGCGAAACAGCAGGCCTCGGGCCAGTACTCTATCCCCTGCGACACGACTGCGAGCGTCGCCCTCAAGTTCGGGGGCAAGGACTTTCCCATCAACACCAAAGATCTGCTCTTCGCCACGGGTGGCCAGACCACTGGAGACTGCACGTCTGGTATTGGGTCGTATGATAATGACCATTTCCTCGTCGGAGACACCTTCATAAAGTCCATTTACTTGTCCACCAATGACGGTGCGAACACAGTTAGCATTGCACGGCCTTTATGAGGAAGGAGATTATTTTCACGGAAGGACATTACTTTCACGATCTTTAACGCGCTAGATGTACTTACAAGATCTTTTGTACCAACGGACTATGAACACACTAATTACACTGTATTCTTAGCTATTCAATCTTATTGTGGGGTATTGCTGTTCACTGCACTTCACGAGGCCGCTCCGATTCGAGTTGCTGGGCGTTACGGTTGACGAAAAGTTGTTCAAATTAATTCAACATTTCGCCCAAGCCAATCTTCCTTCAGCCTGGCATCTATCAACTTATCGAGGTCTACCGCTTTTATAACAGCGACATTGACGATTCGCAACACTTCGTCCATGCTCAAAGGGACCCCACCCAATTTCTGCACCACACAGAGTTCGCGCTGAGCGTTCAAGGCGACCGACATCAGACCGGCGCTCAAGCGCTGCTCGAGTTGTGAGGGATCCAGAACGGGCGAAGTTTCTGAATCGGGGAAAAAGGCGAAGGTGAGGCAAAACGGGGTGTGATGCATAGAAAGTGGGACAGGTGCGCGTTCGGAAGGGGGATGCTGAAATATCCTGATAAGCAATGCAACCTGACTGAGCATCAGGATTGGCGTACTATTGTCACTTCATCGCCAACGACCTCGACATCGGGGCGACGGAAGTGCTTTAGTGCAACGATTCCGGCGAGGCATGCACAGTCGAGCATATTTCCGGCGTCGGATAGACAATGGAGTGTTAACCGCAGGTGCCATACCTGACGGGAGATGAGGTGGACTCAACGGCGAATGAAGAAATACGAACTCGTTGGCCCGCTAGAATGCATAACGACTCCTTGTCCACAGCGTCACTCCGCTTGAGGACCTTGTCGAGCATGCGGGTGATGGTTATTTCTTCTTCCGATGGGCTCGAAGGGAATGAATATATCGGTCAACCCGAGCTGCGACACATACCTACCGGCCAATTTCATACTCGCTTGAGGCCATGGGCGATATTTCCGAGTGGATTGTAATTATGCCCTCGAATGGGCGTTCCGGGGGCGGTTTGACCATTTTCGCATCGACATGGGCTATCACTCTGAGGGTAAAAGATTACAGGATCAATGAGTGGGTTGGAGTCGGGGCTAGCAGCATGCGAGCCGCGTTGACGCGTTATTCAGTCACTTACCGTGTTTTTCCAAGCGCACATTCGACCCAGCCAAGTTCTGGCCCAAAGCTTAGCACCGGAGGACGCATTTCAAGAGGCTCGCGGCCATCCAGGCGCAGGGACTGCTTGAGGGCAGTGAAAAGGAATTCTTTCTCTGGAATTGAAGGGGACGGAGGTCTCATGATCGCGAAAAGCAGAGTCCAGATTTGCTTCAGTTTGGCAATGGCTTTCTATTTTCGTGCTCTTTCCCGCCATGGTTCGGCTCATAACGCACAATCTGCTCGCCTGCCATGTAAAGGGATGCACGTCGAACAACTTCCCCCTCGAGTTCAAGGACGTTCAGGTCATTTTACGCGAAAGTGAATTCAATCCGGATTTCCTGAGAGGTTTCATGCCGAAACTCGAATGGCCTGCCTTGGTTGGGGCTGCACGGGAGGTACAAACGTCGGACAATTACTAAGACCCTCGGCTGACTTGCTCTAAGCTGGGGGACACCTCGCTGCCAGATCAAGCACCTGAGATGCTCGACGATGATTTTCTCAAAACTCTTCATCATGTGTTGCTCGAAGTACCGATTCAACCTGGGTACCTTGATCTATCTTACCGTTCTCAGATTCATGTGGAAGAGGGCATCATGATATGCCCCAATTGCAAGCATAACTATCCGATATCGAATGGCATACCGAACATGGTAAATCATGACTATTTTGCTGCCGCCCTTTACTTACGCGACATCGTAGCTCCTTGCTGAGCATGAGATTGGCTGAGAAGCTCGCAGGGCATGCTTGTGCGCTGATCCCGAGTCCTTGAAGGGATGCTCGGCGTCGAAATGTATTATCTCTTCTAAAGCGCGTGGAAACGATTTCGCGTTCTGTTTTGACATTCCCAGTGCCAGTGTAGTCCCGCTGGCCCCGGCGAGACTATGTGCTCTCTGGACCGAATTCGACTGCCGCGTTTATTCAAGTATCGCACCTGGATATCTGTCGTAGAGTTCCCCTTCGATCGCGATTGCAATGTGGATGTAATGCAGCCTCGAAAACAAACTACAGATTTTAAACCTTGTGCACCTCCTTAATGGTCTGCCAGTGGTGACCCGACCACAACGCATTCGCACTTCCCGCTGCATGATCTCCCGAGCCCTCTCTTCCATTCGTCTCATCCCATCCAGTGCTCCCTGCTCCCTTTTCGAACATGGCAAGCATGCCTGTCAGGAATGCGCCTTCTGGCCCTGCAATGGACTCGACTTGCTCCGCCGTGGTATTGAACTTGGTCGCGAGTTCTTTCAACGTCGCCCGCTCGCCCTCCAAACGGAGTATACGGTTTTCAAGCTCTGAGGGAGGCATGGTCGTTAATACGTGCACGACGAAGCCTACAGGAACAGGTTATTGGTTGGTATTGTGGTGCGTGCTGCGGAGCAAACTCGCCTGAGATGTCCACGACGGAAGTGAACGAGATCGGAGTTTCGCCCTTGCCAATGTATCTGATTTTGCCGTCGGCGCCCTTGAGGATCGGCACGATTTGGGTGAAGACTCCCGACTGGAACCGTGGTCAGCACTGTCGTAATATTCAACTCCTTGGAAGACTCACATAAATCCTGACTGTAGGCAGCCCCACGGATTTCGCGTATTCTTGGTATCACCGTTAGTTTTAAATGCGACACGGTCAATGATCGTATTTACCCGCTAGCTTGTTCTTGGGCGCGAGGAAACCCTCCGTATAGCCGTCCGTAGGGGACCCGAACTCGCTTGGGGCATAAAGCTTGACTGCAGCCGCTTTAGCCGCGTCAACCACCGGCATCTGCGCTGCAGCCCCGCCTTCGCCGTGCGCTTTGATGGTCGAGATCACGACGTCGACTTTGTGTTCTTTCAATACGGCGGTCACGGCTGCGACGTCGCTAGTGTCGACCTGGACGAGCTGGACACCGGGTGGGGCGGTCTTGGTCGAGCCGCGGGAGAGGATGAGAACGGAAAGGCCTTTCGCGGCCAGGCCTGTGGCGATGGGGAGTCCGATCGTTCCGGCACCGACGACTGCAAACGATTTGTAGGTGGACATTGTGGAGGTTGGGATGAAGGCAAAGTAGGTCAGTATAGTGGGGAATTGTGAATTCTACATAACCGCATTTTATAGGACGTTCATGTTTAGCCTGCGCAGGATCGAGTCCTCCGCGATCTCGGAATACATCAGCGGCACTCATACCCCCTGCTCGCTGGCGGGGCGGGATAGGGCCAACATTCATTGCCCTCCCGTTCCAGCCGACGCTCAAGTCCGCAACGTCGGAATAAATCAGCGGCAGACTCAGATGGTACTGCAGCGATATGCCGATGATCTCCGATAATTCGGGATACACCGCAACGATGAACAATCCTCACTCATCAAGTTATTCAGCTGTATGTGGACTGCGTATGGCTATTTCAGCAGGTCTAATCTACGAGCATGAAGTGCCGCTTGATGTCTCCGCGTCGTTGTTTCCTTTCAGTGCCGTTATTTCCGTTTTTGGTGGCGAGGAGTTGTCGATTCCGTTTCGGGACTTGCAAATGCCGCGCGTATCGTGCCAGGGTATTACACAGAGAAATACAAAGGAAATATATAAAACATCTGTGCCTGTTTCTTCTGCAGGCCCTTGGGCAAAGTCGCGTCCGCGCATGTACAGCCGCAATGAGCCCCTAACTCGGCAATATTGGTGCAACGACGCACATCAGACCACATCCGATGGCATCTGGTAGTTGTCTAGCGGGGGCTGCGGGGCAGCAGAGTGCGCGTTCGGTGGCGCAGAGTGCCGTTGAGCATGTGCACGTAGACCTTGCGGGTCTGCTCTTTGGTCTTGATGCCGCACCGCACTTCGGGCCGTATCCCCCAAGCTGAACTTGAATTCGTCTGTCTTTCTTTTCTTTTTATGATAATAAATTCGCAGACATAGCATGGATAAACTCGTCCAGGTCGTAACAACGCGACTAGGTTCTATGATACCGCTTCACGATCAGAGGCATTTGGCTGGTCTTTTCCTGGTCGCTCAAGACCACCGGCCTTTGCAGGGGTGTGCTGCTTCTCCCAATTCCGCCTTCGGGAACGGCCATCTCAAACACAAAAGCCCGGATTAAGGTGAACAACAGCGCCTTTTGCTCGACCAGTGAAAACCGGAATCCGATGCAATTGTGGGGACCCGCGAAGAAAGTGAGGAGATTGGCCCACACCCCGGGAACGGCGTTCGCAGCCTTAGGAACGTTCTCCCACCGCTCGGGTCTACTTTTCGGTCAGTCCACTTTCCAGTTTGCATCTTCCGTACGCACCTCCATTCTGCTGCGTCGGGGCCCCAGATATCCGGATCGGTATTTACAGCTAAGATCGGGATATGGATCATTTGGCCGCGGGGGATCCTGTGCGGGGGTCAACTTTGCGTGGAAGGCTCAAGCTATCGTGCTCACGGGAGGCTTTCGTGCACCCCTCCGCTTGGATCGATGTATGGCTTGGAAAGGGGCAGCACATCGTCCTCCATCGCCATTCGCCCGGTGAACACCAGAGGCGAGTGAACGCGCATCGTCTCCCGCACAACCCATTCGAGATAAACGAGGTTGTTGAGCTCATCCATCGTCGGAGTATCGCTTGCGACGGTTAACAGCTCCTCGCGAAGCTTCGTTTGTGCCTCTGGGTTAACAGAAAGGGCATGCAATGCCCACGCGCTCGCCGTACTGGACGTGAGAATTAAGCGTGGCTCTGCGGTCTGTCGAGAGACAAACCTTGTGGTCTCATGGCCCGCAATGAAGAATGTGGGTATCTCTGGACGTCTCGATCAGCACTGTACTGGAGGACAAGGCACAACTGACACGTACGTCCAATAACCTCCTCGTCAGTGAGTTTCTGCTGTTCCGGAATATCGTCCGCCACGTTGGCCTTGATCAGAAGGGAGAGCAAGTCACGACGGCCATAGAAGACTTCGCCGTTCTCAGCTGCCTCCTTGGAAGCACGCTTGCTGCGCTCGACCAGTTCGTTCCCAATGCTAAACATTTTACTGCGCGCGGATCCAAACACCCTGCTTCCAGGTCCGGGCTACAACGGGCATTAGTAAGCGGACTGAAACAATGTTGAACCGCTCTCACAAAAAGGCGTAAAATCGGTATCATTCCTTGGGCAAGGCGAAAAGCACCGGCTCGCTGAGATGTTGGTGAATGGAATAGTGCGGTAAACACTTGATTTAGATCGTTGGGTTTCTCTTTTAAACCGCCGAACTGATAATTGAACCCTGTACAACATGAATGAGGGCGTTTACTTCAATGGGGACCTTTTGGACCGACAAACCTGCTTCCCCGATGACATCCAAAGTCATTCGCCGGAGCCAAGATAAAACTTCGATAGTCTGAGTATCCTTGGTGATTTGACCATCCCAAATATCGCGCAGCTGAGGCCGGGCGAATTAAAATCAGGTTAGTCGAAAGAGAGGGCTCGGTACCTGGGCGGCCTTGTCTATGAACACGTCCGACATCTGCCGAATCTGTGCGGGGCCAAATGCGGGGTTCTTTCAAAGATTGGGTCAACAGTATCAATTGGCCACGGTTGAAAGTATTCACCATGACTTTGCGCTGAATCATGGGTTAACATAATACTCCTATCGCTGTTCAAGGCGAGATGAATATTTACCTGGCGCTTGTGGACATCCAGTTCGGATGTGAGTACGCCTAGATGCGGGACGTCAGCAATTTTCATGAGAAAATCTAGTAATGTCGTACCGTTTCCAAATAGACGTTTGGCGGAATAGAGCGCAAACGGAGCCTTCCGATACACATTGGAATGAGAGATGATATGAGCAATGGCCTTGATGTCGGAAGTATGAAGTTCCCGGACCTGGCGCACGATTCAAAAACAGTTGAAACGTAGAAGTAAATCAGACCAACACTGAAGAGTCCTTTGAAGACAAAATTCGGGCCAAACTCTTGTCTCCACCGGTCTACCACAAGGGAATCGTCCTAACGATGAGTCCTTGTCAACACGATTCCCCCCTCATGTGAACGCATTACCGCCATTTGCTGAAAGTTGCCTAGAAGTAAACTGGGATTCTTGGGGCCGACCATGCGGCGCAGGGGAGAGGTCAGATCATGGTACAGTAGCTGGACCACATGGAAGGCCACATAGCACAGCAGAGTTCCGAGGACTGGGAGGAAAAGCTGCGAAATCATGGTGAGGGAAGATGTTCCTAGACCTCGCTCGGTTGGCGCTTTATATCGAATGCAGGTACAACTGAGTGCGTCAGCGACGCGAAGAGCGGACGGGGTGTTTAGGCCGGCGGGTAAGTCGAGATGACGCTGGCCTAAAGCTTGCGCCGGAAATGGGTTCGAGGATTCCATCGGAAGCAACAAATGCATAGGATTACGGGGGTGGACACCGTAAGCGCGCCGAACCACGCACGGTGTGGTCACCAGTGCGCCGATTAGCCATCCTCTTGACGAAGCTGGGGTAATTGGCAGTCGAAGTGCGCAAGATGAAGGCTCAGACCGGCAACTTCCGGCTCAGATAATATAAGATTGGCGTTCATGGCTCACAGCCACCATATAAACCACGCAGCTCCAGCTCCCACGACCGATGCAACTACAACATTAGCATGTTTTCCGACTGAGCTACTCGATCTAAGGGAACTGTCAATTCCAAAAATTAAGGTCGATAAAGAAACAAACCCTTCAGGAGAACTCGGAGTGGAGGGAGCCCCCGATGCAGTGGAGTTCGGAGACGACACAGAGGCCGTGTTACCGACCAGCGCAGTACTGTTAAACGCACGGGTAGTATTCGCCTGCAAGGCCCATGTGAGGCCGCCAGTCACATGCGCCATAAAGAGGGTATCCTGCACATACGTTAGATCTTGTGCAACTCTTTGATAATACCCAGAACACACATGCCAAGTCTCGTTCAAATGGCCGAGACTAGTGTAAAAACTGCGGCCTGCAGTACGACCGCTTTCAACTCCGGCGCCATGCTCTTGGAACCAAGCTACATGCACAATTCTTTAGCGGGGACGTACCAGACCGAAATCAGAACGACTGACCTGAGGGGTGGGGAGTTCCTTGGTCGAACTTGCGGGTTCCGGTGTCTGGCGCTTAATTGAATTGAGGGTCCTCGAAAACGTCCCGGTAAAGCTTACCGACATAGCTAGATTCGTTGGCGGAAAGGACGACCGTGGCACCGATGGCGCGAGGGTCCGATTTGAAATTATACCTGGGGACTTGAGCATGAGTGGGTGCCGACGTAAAGAGAGAATCTCAAGTACATCTCTTCCTGGATATGCCATTGCGGTGGCAGCATACTTACGCTTGGATGTGTTGCATCGAGTACGTCCACTGTCTTGTGGCGTGTTTACCAACAATTATTTGCACGGATGGAAGATACCGACTGCGTTCTGTAAAGCGGGGTGGTAATCGAAATACGCGCCTGTTTTTGAACTGTTATTAATAATGCACGGTAACGCAGCAACGGTCAACGCACCAACTTCCTTTCCGTAAAACGTAGTATTGACGAGCGAGTCGGTGCATGAGTGGACTCCCTGGTAATGTTCATTGGCCCCCGCTTAGCGGTGGCGGAGGAAACTCACGACAAAGTTGCCGCCAAGGTTCAGATAATTTTGGAACGCGGTTTTCCCTGAGTCGTCGAGGACTGGCGGGGGGCAAGAATATTAAAATGATGATACGCTCAGAGCAGCCAGCATCACGCGCCTTCGCCTGTTGTACTGACAAATAGGACCGCGTCGTACTTGGCCAAATTTTGGTCGTTGAATTGAGTTTGGTCCTCGGTGTGGTCAAATACAACGTTAATCGCAGCCGTCTGATTATTGAGCGCTTCCACCGCCGTCGGGATTGAATCGTGTCGGAAGCCTAGCGTTGCCGTGTAGACGAGGACGCGAGCTTGCAACGAATAAACGGTCGACGCGTAGTAGCAGTTCAAGACGAGCCAAGGGACGACCTTGCGGGAGACATCCAGCATGTTGGGTAGACGGAGAGTCGCTAAATGTGGGCGCGGCTCATGTGGATCTCCAGAGAAAGTTGGTGACAAACATTTGACAAGTCTCCGGTTCGGTCCGAGTTACCGATGGAGGTACCCAAGCTGGTGAGGCAGATTTCCGTGCATTAACATTAGCAGGTATGTAAATAAGTGGACGAGTGGTGGGTCGTAAACGGGAATCCAAAGATGATGCGGTAGTACGTACGAATGCGTGAATAAAGAGTCGCATCGGCCGACAATATGCCTTACTGTGGGCGACATTCCGGCTCCCCAGCGCCGTCGTAGTCGTCCTCTTCGTCGTCCTCCTCCACCCAGTCGTCTTCATCTCCCTCGCCAAACTGCGCACTGTCAAAGAAATCGTGGCTAGCCGGAAAATACCGTTCACGCACTTCCTCAATATCAGCCTCCTCAAACGCGACCGTCGAGACGACCGGTGGTCGCGGCTCAATGTCCACCTTTTTGGGAGGAAGCAAGGACAGAAGCGTCTGTCGCAGAGAGGATGAGTAAAACATCCATCGCATCAATTGAGAGTTTGTTCCTCTTACTTTTTGATCAACGGTCTTGAGCCACTCGTCATCTGGCATCTCGATGGTAAAGGTGAGATAGAGATCACCCTTGGTATCTGGTTGCTTGTGGACCGGCATCCCTTCCCCGCGCAGGACGATAGTGTCTGCATGTTTGATGACCTTCCCCGGCGGACTCGTCACTTGGACACCTCGACCATCGAGGTGCGTAATCAGTATCCGAGAGAAGCCAAAAAGCGCTTCGGAGAGGGTTATTGTGACGTTGGTTAAAAGGTCGCTCCCCGATCGTTCAAAGGATTCGTGTGGTGTTAGGCGCAGAACGAATATCACATCGCCAGCAGGTGTTCCTGGCTGAAATGCATATGTCAGTTAGTACCGTATGAAACGGGATATTCAGACCCGACCTCTTCATCGCCAGCCCCAGCGAGAATGATTCTCTGCCTATCCGCCATGCCCTTTTCGATGACGACCTCCTGGCGATTCTTTTCTTGAATGATTTTTTCACCTTTGCATTTCTTACACCTACCCAATTCAAGTTGATACGGTGGGAGGGATGCGTGCTTCGAACACATACCGGTCCTTTTCCTTGAGTCTCTCTCCGGTGCCATCACAATTTGAACATGCCACGCGTGATGTAGTCAAGTGAGTGCCGTGCTGAATGAGAACATGAAAATATGGAACGGACGAGACTGTCGAATACTGACACTTGTTTGTGCGGTCGTCCATCCTTTCCCTTCACACAAGCCACAAGGTTTGGGTTTCGCGTTACCCCGGGCACCGGAGCTAGCTTGGGTTATTTTATGAGGGAGATAATGAAGAGCGCACATACCCTTTACAGGTTCCGCATACCGCTTCTTTCTCCAGATTGAGTTTGAGCGTTTTTCCGTTGTAAAGTTCATCCAGGGTGACAGGATGAGGTATCACAGTATCTTCGCCTTTACCACGCCGCCGCCGACTTGGCCCTGCTCCACCGCCAAAATCAAAACCAAAATTCATACCACCTGTGAAGAATTTCTCGAAGAGCTCCGTTGGGTCCATTCCGGGGGTAGGCTCGTGCAATCCCGCCGTTCCGCCGACGTCGTAGATGTGCCGGAGGTCTGGATCGCTGAGAATCTCGTAGCTTGGGGAACAAAGAGTCAGGCTTTGAAGAGGGCCTAAATACAGGCGCCGAAAACATACGCTGAGCCCAATTCTTGGAACTTCTGGCCCGCTGCTGGGTCATTTATGTTCTGAAACGACAATCGCAGGTTAGTTCGGAAGTAGCAAGTTGTCGAGCAGCGCGCGCCTTGTCCTAGTCAAAATGTTCAAAGTTTGGATAGAAGACAAACGGCGCGACAAACTGGATGGTGTTCTTTCGCCTGGATGGGGTGAGATCCTGGTCAGAAACATACGAGCGAACCAAGCACCTTCCGGCGATATGCCTTCTTTATTTCGACTTGAGAAACATGAGACGCGCAAATCGCACGGAGGGGTAGCACGCACTCTCTGTGGCGTCGGGAGAGACACCAAGGATGTCATATAGCTCGGTCTCGACGGCGGGCACTTAAGTATGAGGTTATGAGAGGGATAGAATCCGCAGAAAATGCAACGGACTTTTTTTTGGTCGTTGGTCGACGCGCCGAAACAGGAGGACGATCACTTACATAAGCACCTGTCAATCGAAAATCTCTTCGTCCGAACCACAACAAGCCAACTCAAGGCCATGGCGTCTTGTGAGTGCCCTTTACCTTTTCTCCTACATGATGTTTCCAAATTTTATCTACATTGTCCAACGGGGTCTCCCCCGAGTGACGAGCACTTCATTTGCTGACTTTTGTTTCCGCCTTGCGCAATTCGGTCACTAACTTTTTTCTTCTTCCAGGTATCCAATAGCTTTTAGGCGTTGTAGAAGCTTGCATGTGCTGTTGTTCCTTACGGTCGTCCATCCTCTGTCCTGATTCATGTACGCGTATGTAGAATTCATGAACTTTTATTTCGAAGCCGCAAAGACGCTCGACCGTCTGGATGCAAAGGAGGGCTCAATAAAGGGCATCCTCGCCACCCTTCCCGAGAAGGATCGGAAACGCACAGCCGCGCTGGTCATCGAGACCCTCAAGTGTGAGCACGACGTCTGGGGTCATGGTCATCTTCCAACTTGTTTCGCAGTCAAGACAGTGCTCTCGAGCATCATCCAGCAGGCCAACCTCATGAAAGAGGAACGCAAGAAGCTCACTTCTCTCAACCTTGCGCTTGTTCTCGTTCACGACGTTCTCCTCGCGGGGGGTATTCAAGCCGGCGACGGGCCTATCAAACAGGCGATTCTTCGACACAAGACGCGTCTCCACGGGGAATTCCAAAGAATAAAAATCAAACGAGGTGCTAGTTCGAATGCAGAGCTTGCACAGTCCGGAGACGCCCGTGCAGGTCTGGTGTTCGCTCTTCACATCGAATCTTAGAGTAACGACTTGTCTTTCGCAGCCCAAATTCCGCGCTATGTCCGGGTCAACACCACGATGTGGACCCTCTCTGACGCCGTCAAATACTTCACTTCGCAAGGCTTCACGCTGAGCACTTCTCTCGACGCCAGGTGAGACCCTTCTTTTCGTTCTGGCATTTGGCTCAGTATTTCCCACGTCGCAGTAAAACTTTTGCCAAGGACGAGCATGTCCCCAACCTCCTTCTCTTCCCTCCTCAAACAACATTCCATGAAGACGCTGCATACAAGTCCGGCAAGCTCATTCTCCAGGACAAAGCCTCGTGCTTCCCCGCTGTTGTTCTCGCCCCACCCGCCCGCAAGGATGCTGTGGTAATTGATGCTACCGCCGCTCCTGGTAACAAGACAACGCACCTCAGTGCACTCATGCGTAACATGGGGAAGGTATGGGCTCTCGCTTGACAGCACTGGGCCGAAAACTGAACAAACTGCCAGTTGTACGCCTTTGAGCGCGACCGCAAACGTTTCGGGACCCTCAAGATGATGGTTTCGAAGGCTGGCTGCACGAATGTCGAGCCCGTTAATGCAGATTTCCTCGCCGCTGATCCTCTCGATGCCAAATTGGCCAAGGTCACACACATGTATGTCTCAACTCTTCGAATCAAGGAGGCGCTTGAACATAGTTACAGTCTGCTGGACCCTTCTTGCAGTGGTTCTGGTATCGTCAACCGCCTTGATCACCTCCTCGAAACAGGTACATTGACGCTCGAGACGCCCGACATGCACATACTAATTCATCCGTAGAGGAAGAAAACCAAGACGACCAAGAAGAGCGGCTAAACAAGCTGGCGTCCTTCCAGCTTATGATGATCAAACATGCCATGAAATGTTCGTCTTCCGCTGTCTTCAATTGTCTGGCCTCTCTGACTCAACTTCTTCCAGTCCCGAACGTGTCCCGCATTGTATATTCCACCTGCAGTGTGCATGCCACGGAAAACGAGCGTGTGGTGCGCCAAGCACTGCTCTCGGACGAGGCTCTCGCTGGCCCATTTCATCTCGCTCCCCGAGAGGAAGTTCTGCCGAAATGGCCCCGACGAGGGGTACCTGAAGAGATGACCGTCCCTGGTACGATACTCCATTTTTCCTGCACGACATACGATAATCCGGGCTGCAGAGGACGCTTCATCCCTCGTTCGCTGCTCACCAGGAGAAGACGCGACGAACGGGTTCTTTGTATCTTGTTTCGTGCGGCGAGAAGTCGCAGTCCCCTCGACGAACAAGCGCAAGGCAGATGGGGAAGAGGCGGAGGTGTCGGTAGATGTAGCGGCCCCGAAACGGAAAAAGAAGAAAAAGAATAAGAAATCACCAGTACGAATAGAATAATTTCTCTTTCATTGGACAACGCACAGTTCCTCCTCGCAAGAGCATGCAACATGTCATATTCAAGCGAGCATAGAACCCCCGTGCCCGCGCCGGCCGCCGAGGTACAACACGACAAAAGCCCCTCCTCACGCCGACTTTTTCGTCTTGAAGACCGACTTGCGCACAACGTCCCTCCGTGCCTTCTTTGCGAGCATGACACCAAAGCGACCAAAGTCGTTCAGACTGCGCCTCTTCTCCGTCGAAGCGCGCTTCTGTGCCCAGCTCGACTTGTCCCACTTCTCGACGGTAGCCTCCTTCTCCAGGTGCTTTTTGATGACGCCGGAACCGGCCCCGCGGGGGAGTTTCGTGAGGGTGAGGGGGGTGAGGGTGAGGTGCTTGTACGGGTAGGATTGCCGTGTGACGCCAGTCGTGGGCCCGTCAATTATGGCCTATAGAAAGGATGAGCGCGGTGGGGACGCGCGCCGAGAGTAGTGCATACGCGGTTGTGGTCGATAATCTCGGCGATGACAGCGATTTTGCCGGAGAATGGGCCGGATTTGAGGAGGACAACTGCGATGGGTCTAAGAACGAGCCCGCAGAGCTTGGATTTGGGACGTACCGCGCCCAACCTCGACAAACCGCTTGAAGGTGGAGTCCTAGAGGGAAAAATGGATTCAGTTTGCGCCCAGACGACGGAAGGGCCGAAACGGAGGTCGATTGAATGACAGGGTGGTATATGACCACGCAATCGACATGGAATGAACGCGGGCGGTACGCACAGACGAGCTCATTTTTCCTTTGACTTGGTCGGACGGTTTGGTCTTTTGTGGACGGGCGGATAAAGTTGCTGTTTGTGATCGTTATGTAATGGTACTGGACAGTCACGAGCAGCCACGATCCTTCCTTTAACCATGTCGCAAATACTGAATGTAGACGAAGTACAATGAGTTGGAAAGATTTGTACAGGACTGTAGTATAGAACGTTGCATATTCGACGAGATGCCAGCTCGGCGTCGAATGTCTCTTGAATTTCATGCCCCAACTGTGGCCGCTTCGAACTCGTCCAAAACACACTATTCAATTTATTAACGCGGCCTGGCTGGCGATTGACTAGAACCAATATCGCGACCCAGGTCGTCTTTACAGCGAACCAGAGCAGTCTCCCAGTACGGCGAGATAAAGGAAACCAAGAATACCGAGTCATCGAGTCGAAGCCAAGCGAGCAAGATGTCCGGACGAGCACGAAGGTTGTCGGCACCATTTGCGTCCAGTGGTAAAGCCAATGAATTCAAGCAAGCGATAGTCGGCGGGACAGAGATGGGCAAGAAATACAGAAACGAAAGCGCGCGGCATGTCATGCACCACCTGTCTTGTCCTTGGTCCTCTCCATCGCTGGATGACCGCGTCCGGTAAGTAAGGCGCTGACACGACGATGAACAAAAACGCAACGATTATAATGGAGCAGCTTTTCAATGAGGTCTACATGGGTCAGCACCATCCGGCGGCAGCAGTATCGTTTGAGCTGCAGCTGGTCGAGGGCGTCGCTGAGGATGAGTCAAAATCGGCCCCAAGCGTCAGTCCTGGTTAGTGAACTGACCCCTCAGTTACATCTTGAGATAGCAGATCCAGATACGCGTTCCACTTGTCTCCGAGGACCTTTCCGCACGAGAAACAGCGCACTGGAATAATCTTCTCGTTCCGCGTCCGACATCAACGACTTTCAATGCTTTCGCATTGGCAGGAGAGACTTGCCATATCGTCGAGGATTCACAAGAAAGTACGAAGGAGAAAGACGCGTGACGTCACGACGAAACTGGACTCTTTGACTCGAAAATTTTAAGTTATCAAGGGTACTACAATACGATACTAAAGAACAACAAAATGTATACGATTGCCTGTGGAGAAGGGTCAGTGGGCTGGTGAGTAGAGCCTACATCCCTTCGAAAAACCCTCTGTATAAATACGTACACCTTCCTGAACATAAACTTGCCCTCCTCTGCGAAAGTCTCCGTCGATCGAGCTATAAGTTGTTCCTCGGCAAAATAATCCCAAAGAAAGAACCGGGGCGATGGTGGTGGTGATGGTGGTGTGGCGGCGGCGTCATAAGGGAAGAGATATCTGAGCTAGGTGAGAAGTAATGAATTATTGCGGGGTGTGTGGGTTTAGTGGTTTTGTTCGGATCGTTAGAAGGGGAAAGGGAACAGATATGAGGTCAATTTCGAGGGTTATTAGGGATTAGCTGGCTTGCTGTTGCGCGTATTGCCCTTGGTAGTATGACGCGTAGTTGTAGTCTTGAGACTGCTGCTGAGGGTACCCGGATCCTCCTCCCTGGTAGCCTGCCCACGCCGCGCCCGGACCATAGCCCTGCCCGGGATACCCGCCATATCCCTGAGCCTGAGGAGGCCGATACCCTCCGCCACCCTGCTGCTGGTTCGTGGGGGCCTGCCAGGATTCGGGACGACGCCAAGGAGGGATACCAGATCCGCCGCCAGTGATATCCGCCGGAGCCGACCAAGCCTGAGGCCCGCCTCCTACAGCAGCAGCGCCTCCAGGAGTCTCTCCAAGCTCCGCCATCAAGTTCGCGTACTCGGAATCGAAGACGCGGCCGTTCTGCGGCGGGGCAGGACCACCAAGGCCCATAGCGTTAGGGTCCTTGCCCTGCGTACAGTCGCGAGCCATGTGTCCGGCGCTGCCACAAACTCGACAGACAATGTTGGCAGTAAAGTTCTTTTGCTCGGGACAGTCGTATTGACGATGGCCAACTCCGCCGCAGTTTTTGCAGATTTGGTTTTCGTCGTCGCGAAGAGTACCGTTCAAGGCGGCGAGTTCGCGGAGCTGATTGCGCTTGTGATCATTCTGACCCTCTGGAGTAGACGCAGCCTGAAGATTAATAAGTTTCCCGAGTCGAAGCTTGAGAGCACAATATACGCACTGTCTCGATGACCTTGTTGATCATCTTCACACAAGCAGCAACTTTCTCCTCCGACTCTCCGAGAACCAAGCAGTGCAGGTCTTCTTCAGCATCGTCGGCAAATTGGTCGGGACGGGCCTTGCCTTCCTTGACACTGCCCTTGCCACGAATGCTGATTTTCGCCCCGCTTTCCCGCTCCATCTTCTTCAAACTGTTACCGCGCGGTCCAACGAGCAAACCGAAGAAGTTGATTTCGGGGAATTCCTTGACGGGGATGTAGACCCGCTCAGAGGGACGCTGGGAACGCTTTTGCTGGTGGTACTCGACGGGAGGGCGGAAGTTGGGGTCATTCTTCATGGCGCGATCGACCAATTTGATACGCTCATCCTCGAGTTTCTTGCGGTAGCGAACCTCGCGGGTGTTGGTTCTGCGGCCGTGCGCATCATAGGTGGGCGGGGGAGAAGCCGAGCTGCAAATGGGATTCGAGTTGAGTACAAGCAGCTCTCAGAATAGAAACGGATGCCTACCGCTCGCGCTCCGGAGGAACAAAGTCATTCAGTCTCAGCTTGCGGTTAATTTCCTCGAGGCGGAGATGGATGGCATAGTTGTCGAGCTGGGCCTGCGACACGCCGGTGGCGTTAATGGCAGTGGGCAAACCCGGGATCTCGGTCGAGGCGTCGCCCCAACGGCTACGGCGCTTGCGCGGAGCGTTGGGATCAACTGGCCAGCAATAATAAAGAAAAGAGAACAAGTTAGGGTTAGCAATTGGTCAGTGTTAGCGAGAAGCGCTGGACATGTCGAGATGGACAGTGGTCACAGAGAAAGGAATAGGGCACAACCGCGCGCAAGTCGTTGAACTAGTCTCGAGGTCGCTGTGTCAATGTGGGGAGGGTCAGAGGCTTACCTTTGGGATCATTCGACGGCGAATCGTCTCTACCTCGCTTTCCCGGGCTCTCGGTTTGAGGACGCGGGTAGGCCGAGGGAGAGGGCTGCGCGAGCTGGGGAGGCGCAGCCTCTTCCGTGGGCGCAGGACCGAAACGGCGACGTTGGCCTAGTGGAACTGAATGGAACGTGTTAGAAGGCAGAAAAGATTCAAAATGCGGGGAAAATCGAACCTTCATTTGTGCCGGTTATTTGGCGTGTTGCTGGTCGCCACATGAAGAATACGGAGAATAAGAAACCAAGAAATAAGTGGGGAGAGTGGGCAAGAGAGGTTAGACAAGATGGACGTTTGAGCGCAAGAGGTCTGTCACTCTCTGTGGGAACGTCACAAATTTGTGGCATAAGCCGGTGCCGCCGTTCATGACCCATTCCCCGCCTCTCTCCTCCTGCCTCCATGTCCGAGAAACGCAATGCTGAAGGTTTGTCCTATTCGACCCATTTCTGACCGCTGCTAGACGGCCTTGTATAGCGGGGCCCTCGGATTATCCAGCAAAGCGCGCAAGAACAGACCAGGACCAGGACGACATAGCGATTGACTACAACGAGGACGATGCAATCCCGCCCTCCCCTCCGGAGACGGGTCTCGTACCGCGCAGCGCTACTATCAATTTCAGCGCACTAACGCGAAAGCTGGCCGAGGCACGTCGCGCAAAGGACCCAGAGCCAGGCGATCTCACTTCCCTTGAACAACACCGGCGTCATCAAGACAGTCTCGTCTCCCACATTTTCATGGACCAGGATTTCTCCTGGCTGCACCTCAAGCCTGACCATGCCTCTCGTCCGCTGTGGATTAGCCCCGAGGACGGGCACATCATTCTCGAGGCTTTCTCTCCCATTGCAGAACAGGCGCAGGACTTTCTGACTGCCATTAGCGAACCTGTCAGCAGGTACGTATTCTGGGCCCAGTCCAGGTAGATATAAACAATGGATCTGTAGACCGGCCTTCATTCACGAATACAAACTCACTTCTTACTCGCTGTACGCCGCCGTGTCCGTTGGTCTTCAGACGGAGGACATAATCGAAGTCCGTGTGCCTTTGTGCCCATAAACAAATTGCTAATCCTGACGGTTGGGACTTAAGGTGCTGAATAGGTTGTCCAAGGTCAGTTTTTCGGAGGAGGTATTACACCTTTATTGGTCGCTGACTCCCCCAAGGTGCCTGTTCCCGAGAGCATCACTTCCTTCATCCGCGAGCGGACATTGAGTTACGGCAAAGTCAAACTGGTGCTGAAGCACAACAAGTACTTTGTCGAGTCAAGCCACCCAGAGACGCTGCAACTACTCCTCAAGGACAGGGTTATCCGCGAGGCTCGGCTAATCACTACGCAAGCGGACACCAGCATCAAGGCTGCCACCTTCACGACCTCGAAGGCCCCGGTCAAGGGCAGCCTCGTTATTCCGGGGACAACTAAAGATGCAGAGAAAAAGAAGGACGATGGGAAACCAGCTACTTCGGCACAAACGGACGCGGATCTCTTTACCTCGGTCGTGGGCGTTGAAGGCGGCACGTATATTCTCCAGCACATTGGCACCGACTGACCGAGCACGTTCAGACGAAATCGAAGAAGATGATGAGAATGTGCACGCATTTGAAATTAACGACGCCCGGATTGATGTGAGTTTTCTTCCAAAATCTCCGCGTATGCTCACCCATGATCGCACCAGGATGTAAAGAGACGATGTAACGAGCTCGAGTATCCTATGCTGGAAGAGTACGATTTCCGTAACGACACCGTCAACGCAAATCTCGAAATCGATCTCAAACCCGCGACCATTATTCGGCCGTACCAGGAGACAAGTTTGAGTAAGATGTTCGGCAACGGGTATGCATTTGTGTACATCTGTACGGCTTCCGTGCTCACTTGGTGACATAGGCGTGCACGTTCCGGGATTATTGTGCTCCCATGTGGGGCGGGCAAGACTCTCGTCGGTATCACCGCTGCATGTACGATCAAGAAGTCGTGTCTGGTACTATGCACGTCCTCGTAAGCTCTCAACCTCACCTTCTCAGGCGATCCCACTGACAAGGCTCCAGCGTGTCCGTGATGCAATGGAAACAACAGTTCATGCAATGGTCGAACGTGACGGACCGGCAGATTGCAGTCTTCACCGCAGACCAGAAAGAAAAGTTTGCGGGGGAGAGCGGCATCGTCGTGTCCACCTACTCCATGGTCGCGAACACACACAACCGATCGCACGAGTCAAAGAAAATGATGGAGTTTCTGACGTCCCGCGAGTGGGGCTTCATCCTACTGGACGAAGTACACGTCGTGCCCGCGGCGATGTTCCGTCGCGTCGTCACCACCATCAAGGCGCACTCGAAGCTCGGGCTGACGGCTACGCTGGTCCGTGAGGACGACAAGATCGCTGACCTAAACTACATGATCGGCCCGAAGCTGTATGAGGCGAACTGGATGTAAGTCTGTGTCGTTGACTGCGAATTGGCGCTCACCATTTTGCTCAGGGACCTCGCTGCCAAAGGTCACATCGCGAACGTACAAGTGAGCTCTTTTGCAGACCTTGCATCCATCATTTGCTTATTTGAATCTAGTGCGCCGAAGTGTGGTGTCCAATGACGCCGGAGTTCTACCGCCAGTATCTGAGGATCCAGAATCGCAAGCGCATGCTCCTCTATTGCATGAACCCGAACAAGTTCCAGGCATGCCAGTTCCTCATCAAGTACCACGAGGACCGCGGAGACAAAGTCATCGTCTTCTCAGACAATGTCTATGCACTCGAGGTTAGTTGCTCACTGTCGTACATGTTACCTATATCCTGATATCTCAGGCATACGCGAAACGGCTGGGGAAGCTGTACATTCACGGTGGCACCGGGCAGGTCGAGCGGATGCGTATTCTTTCCTGGTTCCAGCACAGTCCTCAAGTCAATACGATATTCCTGTCCAAGGTAGGCGGGAGTGGTCAATCCTTTCTCTTTACTAAACATTGTACCATAGGTCGGAGATACGTCGATTGATCTGCCAGAGGCTACCTGCTTGATCCAAATCTCGTCGCACTTTGGCTCTCGGCGTCAAGAGGCGCAGCGACTCGGTTCGTTCTTGCTGCTAAATTATCTCCAGCTAACATCTCACAGGGCGTATCCTGCGTGCCAAACGGCGAAACGACGAGGGCTTCAACGCGTTCTTCTACTCCCTTGTGTCGAAGGACACGCAGGAGATGTTCTACAGCACGAAGCGGCAGCAGTTCCTCATCGACCAGGGCTACGCGTTCAAAGTGATCACCCACCTCGACGGTTTGGATAAGATGGAGGATCTGGTATATCGCACACGCGACGAGCAGATCGAGCTCGTGCAGTCTGTGCTGCTCGCCAGTGAGAGCGAGGCGGACCTGGGCAGCGACGTGCGTGCGGGCGAGGGGGATCTCGCGGGGACGGTGACGTCAAAGGACTTTGGGCGGGTACCGCGGATGCCGGGTGCTCAGCGCACGACGGGATCGCTGACGGCGCTGAGCGGGGGTGCGCACATGTCGTATGTGGAGCAGAACAAATCCGCCAACAAGAAACTTGCGAAGGAGCAGGCGCCTCGACACAAATTATTTACGAAGAGGGACGCCGCCGCGAAAGCGAAGAAGCGCTTGGGGTAGTGTCCATTCTCGGTTTCATTTTTTTGAGGGACGCTGGAGTTGTCTTTTGTTCGTACTTAGAATTAACAACATTACACATGTGTGCCTCGCCGGGTTTCTCGGGCATTCGCTGAGATCGGCTGGTATGTACGGACTGCTCGGCCTTGGATTCGGAATGACCAGCACAACACTTGCACGCGAATACATCCGGCAATTATATGTGGTGGCGTCGCGCTTGGAGCAATCACTCGGAATTCGCTCCTTGCACATGTTCCCATGCGCTCTTCCCCGGCGCTCATGAGGCTCGGATGCCTTCCCTCGCAGAGCGTCGGGAGTCTGGACCCTGCTTGGTACCCATCCAAACACAACTGCACCCCGAGTACACAAAAGAACCTGCACCCGACGGAAGCCCTGCGTCGTGGATTATACCCGGAAGCACGGTGGGCGCGCCTGCTCGCGTGCATTCAACCGCTGTTCATCGTCCAAACCCTGAAGCGCGTCTTAATCGTGTTGTTCTCGCTGTTAGCGCGCCGCCTCGCCTCGAGCTGTCTTTCGGCGGAGATTCTACCGCTCGCTACGACGTCACGGCCTTGCTCGCTTGGTTCCGGATTCTTCGCCTCCACACCTCCTTGCAGCCAGCCTCAACTCTTTTCTGTGGCATCGCCTAGACGATGGCCCCACGAAGGACCACGCTCTCGCTTATTCGACACGAGCCTGTCATTTATCATTCCTTCCCTGCATCGACGCACATTCAAACCCTCTCAACTAGAGTTCCTCTTACCTCCCAAGTTTAATCGCCCGGGCACTCATCGAACCGATACTCATGAACCTCTCTCCCTGTTGAATTTTTTTTCTTCTTCTCTTGGCTCACACCTCCATGGGCGTAAGTATTTCTGGTATGTATTCCCTCAGGCTCTTGTTTATCCGGAGAAATGGAAGGGACCCACAGGACCCTACCGACCGCTCACAAGACTACTTGCCGCCCCTTCTTTGCTTGCCTGAACGCGTTCTGCTTGTCGTAACGAGGTGGCCGGTCCTCACGGTTCAAACCCTAATTCCCCTCGTCACCGCGCACTCGCCGCGCGTATTCGGCGCCCTCGCAGATCCCTCCACCGTTCTCCCGACTCGGACATTCGCCGCTAGTCGCGGCGTCTCGGGCAGTGGCGGCGTCCGACTTGGGCGCGGTCGATTCTTGCCGTCGTTGAAGGAACTTGGACGCTTCCTTCGCTCAAACTGGTGCTGTGCGATGCTATGTAAGTCTTCTCTGAGGAAGATGGATTTGAGACTGCGACTTGAGACGCGTACCAAAGACATGTTTCTCGGTAAAACGGCGACGAGTTCTCCTATGGGCACGGCTGACCGACCAACGAGGTCATCATTGCAATCCCCGCACTGCCAACCGCACCCCGATTATTTGGAGCTATGCGGGTTGGCCCGGTGGGGTGGGGTGGCACATGCAAGTCACGACAGCGGCGGGAGGCACAAACATACAAACGAGGATAGAATAATAGAGCTTATTGGCAAACGATGTAAGAAAAAATATCGATGATTTTTAGCCGTGGTTCGATGCAAAATGAACGAATGATGGGGAAATTTGAGTTCAGCTCCACACGCCCAAATGCCCGTTCTCTCCCTGGAGGGCTGCAGGGCCCCCACGACGTGCCACAAGCAATATGCAGGAGTGTCCCTGGTTCTTTCCGCTAAGACCCACAGGCAGATATGAGCAAGTTCAACCATTTAAGGTCTGTGGATGCCCAACTTTTCTGGAAATTTGGAAGCTCCACAGTGCAAAATGAACGTTGTTTGAGTTCAGAAAAAATCGTTTTTCATCGTTTGCCAATAAGCTCTAATGGGGCGCAAAAACCGAAGGCGGTTCATTGTCGGCCCTGCAATCTAATCGGGAATCGAGCTGGGAGCGCAGCTGCAAAGTTTCCAGAATTCTGGCGTCGGTGCGCGCTGCTCGGGAGAGTGGGAGACTCCGAGTGAGGTATGGAGGGGGGTAATCACGGGCGAGTTGGGTATGTTGAGATGTTGAGACTCTGCAGAGTGGGGTATGACCGTACATATGAGCTCTGCAAGGCACAACATATCCGTTCGGGGTAAAATTAGGATTGTGTGTTTGACACGGATGATTTTCCCGTTGGGAATGGTCACGCTGTGGGCGAGGCGAAACTTGAGTTTCTTGTCTGAATAAAAGACAGCGACTATGGGCTCCTATGTCCCAATATCTACTGGCATGAGGACGCAGTAGTTGCCTCGCAATGTTTGTGGTTGTCCTGTTTCAGTTATGTTTTGGGCCACGGATAGGGTCGATCTACGATCACTTGCGATCACTTCCGACCAAGCGCGCTCCTTTTAAGTACATGAGCTTGCCTGCCAAAGTTTCTTGCCCTCAATGTCCTCCAAGCGCGGCCGCAAGCGCAACGACAACCTCCCCCCAAACCGTGCCCGCGACGTTCAGCGCGCCTTCAGGGCACGCCGCGCCGCCCACCTCCAGGTCAGTATTTCACCTCGACATCATCAGTGAGGGGTATTTGACATTCACAAATCCCATATAATACTTAGGCATTGGAGGAGCGCGTGGCCGAGCTCGAGGAGGAGAACAGTTGTTTCCGCCAGGCCCTGAACCTCCCCCAGGCGAATCGCCCCCCGCTTGGAAAGGGCCCGACGGGCAAGGACAAGCCAAAGACGGAGTATGAGAACCACCATCCACTGCACTCGAGTCGTGAGTCCTCGGCGGACTCTCCAGGTTCAATGCGCGACTCCGAGTCCCCCGTCCTCATTTCTGCGACGCTGCCCCCGCGCGAGGCCGTGCAGGAGATCGAGAACGGCACCGGACCTTGGGGGCAGACCATCGTCATGACGGAGGAGATTCCCCAGTACCAGCCCTTGCCTCCCATGTCCGCGCCACCGACAATGTCTGCCAAGAACCCGTACTCGCCGCCATATCCCTCCTCCCGCTCCTCCTCACTCGCGCCGATGTACATGTATGGGGCCAGCGACCGCGCCATCCCGACGTACCAGGGACACTTTGAGCACCAGCAGCAGCAGCAGCCACAGCAGCCCCAGCGGTCGTATTCCTATTCGTCTTCACACGACAATGAAGCGCAGCATCCGACCTTCCGCGACTCGATGTCGACACCGGGGCCCGACAGCGCGCCCGTGTCCGGCCACTATCCCCCACAACGACGGAGTACGGCCGGGGAGCTGCAAACGCTCGGACACTTTCCACATATCCGGCTACCGTCCCCGCCGCGCGGGCTGCTAGAGCCGCTGCAGACGCATGGCGCCCCGCAGGGGCACGGGCACCACTCGCAACACGACCCGCACGCGCACCACCGGCCAGCGTACACCCTCGACGGACGCATCATCTCGTAGGATGTCTGTCTGTCGTCTCTGCGCTCCCCCCCCCCCCTCATCCCGCGCTGTGCTGCGGCTGGGTGGCTGTTTTCTCGGGTGCACGACGCGCCTGGTACGCCCGCGCGCAAGCAACCTGACCTGAACTTTTGTATCCCTATCAACCACTATTAGTACCAGCTAGATGTACAGTCGCGGCGAGATCAAATGTCTTACCATATTTAGAAATGCCATCATTTTCCCTTCCGCTGACGTCGTTTGCCCCACCCATCTCGCTCTGCTCGACTACAATGGCCCGCTCACCACCCCACACACCACTGCGGTCCTCTAGGGCCTTCAACAAGTCGAAATGCACCCCAACAAAGCGGGCTAAAGCAGTAATTCTCCACGAGGATCTGCACCTCTCATTCGATCAGATCTGCCAGCGCTCCCCGTTCAAAGAGATCCAGCCGAGAACTCTCGCACGCAATTACAACGTCGTGCAGGCCCACGGTGGGGACTGCTATTACAATGGGAAGAAAGGGAGGTCAGGACAAAAGCCCGCTTTCTCAAAGGAGCAGTTGGAAGAGGCGGAGCGAAGGCTGGAGTCTGGCGAGCTGATTGACGGGGAGGACGTGAGACGTGAGATGTTTCCTGAGGTCCCAGCTCGAACGGTGCGTCACAGTGACCCTCCTCCTCCCCACCTGACCTTCCTGTTCACAGATTCGGGACAATCTCTTCAAGTTTGGACTCAAGGGTTTTGCGCAGCGAAAAAAGCCTAATCTCCTCCAGCGGCACATCGACCAACGTCGCCAGATGTATGAGCGGTGCCAGGCATGGACCGATGATGATACCTTCCTTCGGGGGGTGTTCATTAATTCTGACGAGTCCAAATTTGTCCTTGGCGTGTCAGATGGGCGGCGGTATGTTCGGCGCCGACGCGGACACGACGCTCTCGCGGAGCGTAGTGTTCAGCGCACCGAGGCCCATGGTCGTAAAAACATCAAGGTCAATGTTTGGGGTGCGCTGCACCCAATGGGCGTTTCCAAACTTGTCCGCATCGACGGCATGCTCGACGCGGAGTTGTACATCAAAATCCTCGAGCACGCCATGCTTCCCGTATACGACCACCTCGAGAACCGTCGACATGATTTCCTTGTATTCCAACAAGACAACGACCCAAAACACACGTCGCGCCTCGCGAAGCAATGGTTCCAAGACCATGACATTAATCTTTTTGAATGGCCAGCCAAGTCTCCCGATCTCTCGCCAATCGAGAACGCGTGGTCAGAGTTGAAGCGCCGGGTGAAACGCCACCCGCGTTTCCCGACGATCGCCTCTGCCGAGGAGTTCTTTGTAGTACTTTCAGAGATCTGGGAGTCGCCTTCTTTCCAGGAATATGCTCGCCACGTATATCAGTCATTTCCACGCCGTCTCCGCGAGCTGAAGGCCAATGATTTCTCCTGGATCAACTATTAGGTACATATTTGATGTAAACAAATTTTCCATGGCTGCAATGGCATTTTTCTTGGCTCTAGCGCTCGCGAGGACGGAGGGGAAGAAAAATTGATGGCATTTTCCAAATATGGTAAGACATTTGATCTCGCCGCGACTGTACATGTACACGCAAAGCTCTAGTTTAGCATACCCGACTAACTACACTATTGGAGAATAAAATGCATGCCCGCGACGCCTAATCAACAATACTTTTGGCTGACTGAAGAAAAACGGGTTCTTTTCCGAAGGCACAGCAACTGGGTTTCGAAGCTTCTGAATACGGGATCACGAACTCTATCAATAGGTTTAGTGAAGGAAGTCAGAAGGTTAACTAGCCTTGATCGCACTAAGCAGGGTCCTTCTGTCCTTCTGACTTCTGAGCCCCTCGAGTTCTCCAGGTCGGCGAGCTGGACGTGGCTCTTTGGCTCGCTGCCCGGAATGGTCGGAATCGACTCGGACACAGCGACGATCGGGGCCAGTGTCCGCATTTGTGGACTGCACCCGAGACGCGACAACACAAATCGACGATCAGGCACACAACTTACATCCCCGTTCGCTCGCGTCGGTCTTCCGGTCCGGCGTTAAGATCCGCTAAAATACGCGTCGCCTTGGTTAGTCCACAGAAACGCGTCAAAACGCGTCGCGTCGCGTCCACAACTGAGGGAAGAGAAACGCGTAGATTATATACATGGTCATTAAATTACTACTATCCTCCAAGAAATCTTGCGTTCATACATTACAGCTTCCCCCAGTCAATCCCCCCTCCCGCCCCATACCTTGCCTCCAACCACTCGTTCGCCTTTGTGAAATGCCCGTTCCCAAAGAATCCCTTGTCGGCGCTGCGCGGGGACGGATGCGCCGACTTGAGTATAAGATGCTTGCTCTCATCCATCCCTACGACGCGCTTCGCCGCCTTGGCGCCCCACGCCATGACCACCACCCCACGCCCCACCCCCGGTGCACTGTCCCCCGCGGGCGCGATGCTGGCGCCGCCGTACCGGTCCACGACCTGCATGACGCGCTCGGTGAACGTCTCCCACCCGCGCTCCGCGTGCGAGTCGGACTGCCCCGCGCGCACGGTGAGGACAGTGTTGAGGAGGAGCACGCCCTGTGCGGCCCAGGACGCGAGGTGCCCGTGGGCAGGCGGGGTGAAGGAGGGGTATTCGGTGCGGATTTGCTGGTAGATCTGCGTAGCGGCGTTCGTCTCAACGATAGTAAAGAAAGTGGAAGAGACAGAGACGTACGTTCTGCAACGACGGGGGTATTCCGGTGCCCATTGGGACGGAGAACGAGAGGCCGTGTGCTTGGCCTCGGTTGATGTACGGGTCTTGTCCCAGTATCACGACTTTGACGCGTCCAAGGGGCGTGTCGGACCACGCGTAGATGTTTTTCGCTGTAAAAGGCGTCAGCTCTTCCTCCAAAAGTGATACTTGAAATAAAGGACGCACGCGCCGGGTAAATTTGGGCGGGCGGCACGTCTGCCGCTCCCCGCACACCCTCGTCATACAGAAACTTCTTGAGCGCGAGGAAATATGGTTGTGAGATTTCGTCAGCGAGGAGCTTGAGCCAGCTCTTGCCCATGCAGTCGCACTCGAGGGCGAGGAGGGCACGCGTGGCGTCTGAGGGGAGGGACGCGGTGAAGGCGGAGAGGGAGAAGGGGATGGAGTTGAGCTTTTGGGTCGGGAGAGGGCGACGCTTGAGCGCTGTGGTACTACTGCCGCCGGTGGTCGAGCCGGCGGTGAAGCGCGCGGCGGGGGCGAAGGGAGTCGTTTTCTGCTTTTTGGCTGCTGACGCGTCAGAGCCCATCATGTCGAAGAGGGTGCGCTGGCGTTTGGCGGTGTTGGTGTTAGCTGCACCGAGGGGGGCGGTTTTGGGGGCGGTAGCGGCAGCAGGGGCGTTTTGTTTGGGCTGCGAGGACGCGTCTTTTGCAGCAGCTGCGGCATTGGCGGCGGCCGATTCCTTCTTGGTTTGAACCTGTGCGAGGATTAGTCTAGTCGCCGTTTAGTCGATACCGTACTGACTGGGATATCCTCGAGATAGACGGTGGTGGCCATGGCTGAACGCGACTTGTTGTTTGTTGACGCGTGCGGTCACGTTGTCACAATTTATGGGTCGTCGATGTGATGGCCGAGATGCCGCCAGACCTTGCCTTCAACCCACGTCTTTCTGAATGCCACTCGCAGGCGGCATACAACATATGTATGGCCCTCTTGAACCTTTCGTCTGAGGCTTCTCAACTCAATCTGTGAACTCTCCGCGGTCTTTTTTTTCGGCTTTCAGCCAAGAGAGTCACCTCAGATTTAAAACGGAGAAACGAGAAGCAGACCGAGGTATTTGAGTGCATCTAAGATATATGGACGCACAGACAGCCACAGAAGAATTTCGTCTCCAAAACCAGCCACACCCCGGGCCCTTCAACGTTCACTAAACCTTAGCCCTTCCCCAAAATTCCACGCGACGCGACTTGACGCGTTGATGATTGTAAAACTGATATATCGCCCATGTACGGGCGCTCGGTGAATGGCGGCCTGGGGATTGCTGCGGCTCTCGTTCCCCAATATATCTCCCCAAACCATATATAGTGCGCAACCGTGAGAATAAAGTAATTAATTACTAGGCTTGGCTGCTTACCGCCACAATCCTGGCGCGGTCACGCTCGTCCCCCTCCCCTCAGACGCGCGGGCCCAGTGCGCGCCCCGACTCCCGCCGCCGAAAGCCCAAGCAGCGCGCCCCCGACGTCCTCCTCGTCGACTGGAGCACATCCTACCAGGCCGGCTCATCGTCCTCTGCATCCCGCAGCAACACCGACGACGACGAATCAGACGACGACGAGCTCCGCGGTCGTGTCCGACTCCCCGCAAAGGTCCGCCGTAATGACCAAGAGAGCCCACCCCCAAGGGTCCAGTTCACCCGCTCGCGTTCGCCGCTGCCGAGACCGCTGCAGCCCTCCCTATCTCCCATCGTCTCCCTATTCCACCGCAGGAAACTCGGTGGGGAACGGCCAGCGCTACTGCCCGGACTGCTCGAGCTCAGCGTCACGATACCACTCACCCGCTGGCGATGTACACTTTCGATCGACTCGCGCCGCGCGGGCGAGTCGCTCGTCCTCCTAGGCTCGCTGCTCTTTGCCACACTACGCATCGCAAGAGAGCCGGGCGACGCGGACTATAACGTATGGATTGCGCAAGAGCTGTATGCGCTGCTATTCGCCGCTTTACTCTACTTGCTGCACACATATACCACCCTCTCCGACCGTGCCGCGTCCATCCCCATACCCCCGCCGCCTTCAGTAGCTCACCTACACCAACATCCACATAATAGTACCCCCAATCCAAAACGCAAGACAGACGACAAATTCGGCTTCATCTGGATGTCCGTCCCCAAGAACTATCGCGACTCGGCCGACGACGGCATCCTCACCGCACTCCTCCTCGGCCCACTCATTGCCGCCGCCCTCCTCTGCACCTCCCTCACCCTCAACAATCCCCCCGCGAATCCGAATCCGCACACTAATGATATCGACGGGGTATACATCGCCGCGGCCTCCAACGCCGGCCTGCCCCCCAATTGGGCCATCGAGGCGCCCATGCGCCTCCGCGGACCTGGCGGCCTCGAGCCCATCGCCGCCCTTGTGCGCGCGCGGTATAACCTGGTGTCCCTCGCGACGCTCACGAGCGCGGTGCTCCTCCTGCATGTATGTGCGTCGCGGTGGTGGGAGGGAAGGGTTGCCGCCAGAGTTGCCGCGTCGAATTCCAACCCGACACTTTCGACCTCTGGTGCTGCGAATGGAGTTGCTGTAAACGGGACCGGTCCGAATGCCAGTCCGAAACACAGCGCCCGGTCCCTGGTCCCTCCCCCGCATGTGAACGGCAACTCTTCCTCGGGCTCGACGACGCCGACACCGTCACCGGCGAGAACGCCGACACCGCCACTCATGCCCCTGGGAGGAGCAGCCGCAATTGAAGGCGAGCGCCGCTCCGTACCGCGAAGCGAGGCATGGCGCGCCGTGAATTTCGTGCTTTTTGCGGTTGTGGTCGCTGGGGGCGCAGTTGGGGCACGTGTGGCTCTGGGGCTTGGAACGGGCGTGTGGATG
The DNA here is from genome assembly GCA_029281495.1 of Mycena filopes. Taxonomy (NCBI): domain Eukaryota; kingdom Fungi; phylum Basidiomycota; class Agaricomycetes; order Agaricales; family Mycenaceae; genus Mycena; species Mycena filopes. The sequence goes on along the minus strand of JARIHR010000005.1, from coordinate 123,709 downwards.
CGTGCGTTTTTCTTCTTTTGTGTTTCTATTATTTAAAAAAAAGTAGATCTCACACCCTTCGACGTCCTCGCTGGAACACTATTCTACCAGTTCACGCTCTATGTGGCGCTGCGCATGGCCCATCGTGGGTTGACACTTGGGGAGCTGGGGTTGGTGTGCTTCGGGGGGACGGCAGTATTTATGGAGTTTTTGAGTATCACTAGCGCCAGAGTGCGTAGAATAACCAAGAAAGGAACACTGTGCTAACGCTCCCCAGATCTGGCCGATAACCACCACCCATTTCCGCACCTACCGCCTCCCTACGCCGCTTGTCACCTTCCAAACAGCCCTCATCGCTGGGCCCTTTCCTCACTGGTTTCCTTCTTGCCCCACTCCTCGTCCTTTCCCGCCACGCCGCGCAAACCCCCATGCGCCGCCGCCGATGGCTCTCCCCCGCGCACGCACTGGCCGCACGCCGCCGCCTCGCGCTCGCCGCCACCGCTGGCGTTATCGTCATCGTGCTCGGCCCCCTCGGGCTGTGGATGCGATGGGTGCTGGGCGGACGCGATCCGTTGGTGTGGGTTGTACGGTGGGTCCTTGCGAGAAGGAGGCGGGTCGTCCTGCTGGGTTGGTGGTCGAGCGTTGGAGGCATCAGTGTTGCGGGGTGGATGAGGCAGCTGGCGAGGACCAGGAGGGCGGCGGGGATGGGGATGGCAATGGGCGGCTCGGGACGCGCACCGGGTATGGGGATGGGCATGCCGTCGATGAGTCTTGGATCGATGGGGATGGGTCTGGGCTCGATGGGGGGGATGAGTATTAACCTCGCGTCGATGGGCATGGGTATGGGTATCGGAGCTAATACGACTACGAACACGAGCGCGAACCCGAGTGCGAATGGAGCAGCTGCGACAGGCGCTGTGGACAGTGCAGCTGTCCCGCCGCCGACCCCAGCCAGCGCACTCTTCGCCGCTTCGGGCGAATTTCTCGACCGTGCGCCGACGCTAAGGCTTAACGCACGACGCAAATTCTTCCATGCACTAGTCGTAGTCATGTTCGTACCTGGAGTTGCCTTTGACGTGCGTCTCTTCATTCCTGTTTAGATGAATACTAACTTAGGCCCCCGCAGCCCGCCTTCACCCACCTCGCCTTCTCGGTTGCTTTCGCTCTGTTCGTGTTCGCAGAGTACATCCGCTATTTTGCCATCTACCCCCTTGGGGCGGCTGTGCACCTCTTCATGAACGAGTTCCTCGACGCCAAAGATGGCGGGACGGCCATCTTGAGCCACTTTTACCTGCTTACTGGATGTGCGGGGGCGGTGTGGTTGGAGGGGTGCGCAATTTTTATCTTTCAACGCATGATGGCGACTGACGATTCTCTACACCCAGGCCCTCGCCTCTCCTACACTTTACCGGCATCCTGGTACTTGGTATCGGCGACGCCCTCGCGAGCATTATCGGCAAGCGACACGGTCGGCACGCGTGGTCGCCCACCACATCTAAAACGCTCGAGGGTACCGCGGCGTTTGTCGGGAGCGTCGTCGCCAGCGCGTGGGCGCTCAGGGTGTGGGGGCTTGCAGAGCCGTTCTCGGTACGCGTTTACTCACTCCCTTTCTCTCAATCATCTTTCGATAAACTTGATGACTGACTGACTTGGTGTATGCAGACCCCGCTCTACGTGCTGGTCGTTGCACTCGCGGGTGTGCTGGAAGCTCTCTCGGACCAGAACGATAACCTGACGCTACCACTGTATACATGGAGCGTACTGACCCTCGTCAAGGTGTCGTCATGATCCTCGTTCGCTCGATTCTCTTAGTTCAGGATGTTCCACCGGAACTTCGTCAAAAGTGTACATAGATCTAAAACTTAAATTAATGGTTACGCTGGGATTACATTTGGGACGGCATGGAACAGGTTGCCCAGTTTCAATCCTGGTTTCGCAGGCTCTTCCATCAGGGGCTGTTCATATTGACAACGGGTCTCGCCTTCTCGCGATACCCTTCATTTTTGCGCACGTCCTCAGGACAACTTTGCACCTTCTCCAAGCCTTTCTTTTTCTTGCGAAAACTTACTTCCTTTTCCATGCGGTTTGCCCACTGAGCCGTCCCGTTACCTAACCGATGCTCTGGCAATTGCCAGGAGGCAGAAACTGTCACGCGTCGACGGACCTGAACAACGGGACCGGGAAAACGGCAGGCGGAATACTGGAATAGGGGTTGCGCGAAATATTGGGAATTAGGGGTTGTCCGATTTTGGAGAATCACCAAAAATGGCTAGACCCGCGCGAGTCCCCGCGATGTGAAATGAACCCTAATAAACCTGTCTGATGGCTCAGCTTTCTGGCCAAGCACGACCTAGTACATACGAGCGACGGGATTTGGGTCCGACCGTCGGCGCGATCGCGCACAACCAGATCTCAATCCCTAGTATGAGTGTCCAAATATTCCTAGTGCCCAGCGGGCACGCCCGATGATGATTGCATGAGAGGATAGGTACAGCTGATAAATGTTAATGCTACAATGGATTACAGTAACAGAGGTTCCCGTAGATTGAACCGCGATAAGTATGTGCTTTATAGTCAGGCTTCGGTGTATTATGCAAAAAAAGTGTATAAAGAAAGAGAAAGCGAAACCGAGCAGAGAGGTCATGAGACGCCGAGTTTCGAAAACATCTCATCCAACGTCTTGAAGGCCACTGGCTTCACCAGACTGAAAGTGCGTCAGCGGCAAGCAAAGTCAGATGTACCGAGGATGCACGTACTAGCCGTCCACACCGGCCTCAAAGGCGCGACGCTTGTCTTCCAGTGATGACATCCCCGTGAGTGCAAGTATGCGGGTTGGCGTCCCAGTCGGGTCATCCACCTGCCATCGCGCCTCTATTTGTCGAATTTCGGTTGTGGCCCCGATGCCTACATCACGATAAGTGGACTCCACGAAGAAGGAGTATCGGCGTACCGTCAAGGATGGGCATTGACATGTCCAATAAAACCACACTGAATGACACACATTAGAAAAGCGAGCGTGAAAAGAGTACAAGCGTACTCGAATGGGCCATCCTCTTCATACACCGTTACGCCATTGCGGCCATCCACCGCGTCCCGATAATCGTAACCCTACCAAAAATATGTCAGAGAATATCCGCAGCCAGTACAATTGTAGTAACCCTGCTCGTGAGCCACTTGACGCTAAATACGCTGTCAGACCAACAACAATGAAGGGTATTTTCCTATACATACAGGAGATTCCGCAGAATGCTGTTGTCCTCCACAACCAGGACACGGAAACGCCGCTCATCTGGGTTGATGGTCCCCACCGAAGAGCGCAAGAGGCTGCCACCTGCTCCAATATTGATTGTTGGATCGCCCCCGTCGTCCGTTGCAGGTTGCTCCTCCTTCTCATCTTTCTCCGACGTCGAGGAGAGGGTTCGCCATGACACTGACGACAGTGGGTGCGCCGTAGTAGAGCGCGGAGACATCAATGGCCGTGCGGGTTGCCTAACCGCCCAAGTTTGACGGCTTTCCTCAGAGTTCCGCCGGGGCACCTGGGCGGCGATGGGCGTAGTCTCCTCATGGTCACTCTCCGACCCACGGGGCGATGACCTGCCCGAGCGTCCGATTTTGAGAGCATGGAGACACAGCTTCAGCAAGGGATACAATCGCGATGGACCTCCGGGCTTGTAGATGACACGACAGAACCCGCCAATGCGTTCATGCTCGGACGCGATCGCCATGACGCTAGGATTGCCGCGAAGAGTCGAGAGGATGATGAATGGTCGGGAAGTGTTCCGCTCGGCCGTCGCATTCTTCACTGGCTCAACGGTCTCGTTCAAGATGACGATCTCGCCGTATTCCTGCTCCGGGGTCCGGAGCTCGAAGCCCCACCATGACACCAAGTATGTCTGCATCACTGTCTGCAACAACTGCACACCCTTGTGCTCATCGTCGAAGCCGAGCAGAGATACAGATACAGGGTGGAGAGGGTCTTCGAACTTGAATGGCTCCATCTCGGGTGCGGGTGCTTGGTCCTCTGGGATTTGCGCCGTGAAAGTTACTTTAATTTCGGTGCCGACGCCTTCCTCGCTGGAGACTTCGACCTTGCCATTCACGCTTTCGGACTTGACTATGCTATTGACGATGGCCAAACCGAGTCCGGTGCCCGTCTGTAACGGGTTTTCTTGCGAAAATGGGTGGAACAGTTGGTTCTGAGAGAGGGAAATTAGGCTTGTGTTGTAGCGATTTGATAAGGTTCGTATACCTTGCGAAAGTTCTCGCTTATACCCTACACCAAGGTGAGAATGTTGCGTAAGGAAGACCGTCAATATCGCGTACCTTCCCAGTGTCCAGAACAATAAGCTCGATTTTGGTTTCATTGGGCGCCTCTTCACCAGTTCGAGGCAACTCTCGCAGGGTCACGTGCACGTATCCGTTCTTGGCAGAGGTCAGAAAGCGCCGTAAAATCTCTGCTGGACATCCCGCTCACAGTAGTAAACTTGAGACTGTTCCCAAAGACATTCATCAGCACCCTCCGGATTCCACCCTTCTCGCACTTGAGTGACCATCCCTGTGGAGGCCGTCGACATCCAGCTAAACTCAGTTACTTGAGAAAACTTACCCCCTTACGCCATCCGACCTCGACGACAGTCTCGATCAGCTGCTTAGCTGCCGACAACTCCTCCGGCGGTGAATACACGCTCCCGATACCGGAGTCGCCCATAATTGCCGTCCGCGCACGGTGCCCGATCCAGCATCCGTCTATCGCCTCCTCGATCAGCTGCATCAAGTCCACCCTGTCCCGGAGATTAGATAGCCGGCAATCAGAGGGAAACTGTGAGCGTACTTTGTCTGTACGATGACATTCTCCACCCCGCCTGCTTTGGAGTTCCCACTGAGCTTGGTAAAGTCGAGCACATGGTTCACGGTCTCGACGAGAGAAGTCCCGCACGCCTGCACTGTCTGGAGGAAGGACAGTTGTGAGTGGTTCAATGGGCTATCGCCGAGCAGCTCCGCCGCTGCGAGGATCTACAGACGTGATTGTTGAGCATGACACAGAGAAGGAAAGGAAACTTCAAAAACATACTCCGTGCAACGGCGTTCGTAACTCGTGCGAAATGCTGGAGATCGCAGTTAGTTCCGAATACTATATATATTAAAAGCCTTGAGTATGCGCACTTGGAGATGAACAAACCCTTCGCCTTGTCCGCGAGGATCATTCTTCGCTTGAGCACAGCGGACAGAATTATCACACCGATGGCTCGCAGATAGGACAACTCGTGCCCCTCAAGCTATAAAAGTCACATCGGATGCTGGCTTCTACATCGCACAGTAAGCCCACTCACAAACCGCCGCGTCTGGGCCGACGCATTCCACGCACAGAGGAGCGCAAACGGCTGCTTGTCGATGTTGTATATCGGTACAGCTGCACCTCAATCAGCTTCTCGTTGGGAATGAGAGACGCGGCAAGTAACTCACTAAGCGCATATTGGATGTGCGCCTGCGGCAGGAAGATGCGGAAGACAGACGGGACGATGCCCTCCGAGATCTTCCCATCGGGATAACGCGCGAAAAATTCGTTGAGGCGACTGTACTCCTCAGCGGTCAATGTGCGTGTCCTCGTCGGTACATCAGGGTCCCCGTGGTGGAGAACGACGGAAACGTTTCCTTCAGCGTTCATCGTCTCGATGACCTCGCAATGCGAGACGTCCATTACGATGACGCCTTCCACGTCGAGGGTACGCTGCACAAGCTTCGCAGCGTGGTCGTAGACCGTGTCCATCGACGAGGTGGGGCCCATGAGGTCCGGGGGGTCGCTCTGCCGGTGTTGCATGTTCTTCGGGTGGGAATTCGTAGCCACGTTCGGCTCGTCCTTGTGCTCGCCCTTGTGTGAGTGCCCCGCCGGCGCTTCGTTGTCAATCTCCAGACATTCCCGACTAAACTGCTCCATCTACAGTGCAAGTCAGCACCAACACCCTCAATCACTCATCCAGCCAACGTACTGAATTCTGTATGCGCTCCCGTATCCGGAGTTGGATCTAAAGAATGCGGCGTCAACTTTGAGGTAAATTCAAGCCAACATACCACACACCTTGTCCCGCCACAGCTCCAACTCGCGCATGACAATCGCCGCAAACTCCTTCAGCGTATGCCGCTGGCGCGGTAAAAAGTCCTCGCGTGGGGCGTCGTCGATGAGCGACAAGCAGCCGATATTGAACCCATCGTGCGTGCGTAACGGCGCGCCGGCGTAAAAGCGGATGTTTGGAGCTCCAGTGACGAGCGGCTGCGTGTGGCGGTCAGTGCAGTAGGTAATCCAAGCCAGATTTGAAAACTCACGCTGTTGGCAAAGCGCCAGTCAAGCCGACTATCGAGCACGACCATGGGCTCGTCATCCCGCTGCAGTATCGCATGCGCACAGAAGCTCGACGAGCGCGGGCAACTATGGATCTGGGTGATTCCCCCTGCGCAAAAGGAATTTAAGTTGCATCTAGTACTTTTGAGATGACGACGCACATTCAGACTTGAACCACCTGTCGCGGCACAGTTCAGCACAAAATAGAAGGAGAAGCACAGAGGACGCACTCCTCCTCGCCATCCAAAACCGAGATCATGACGCCCCTGGTGTTGAACACGAGCTTGGCAAGGTGCGCAATACGATCAAAGTTCAGGTCCGGACCCGTATTCATAATGTTGAACCTAAAGAGCCGCAAGTCGGCAAAACAAAACAAAAAACATAACACGGAGGAACAGGACTTACTTGTACAGCGCCCTCCGCCGCCCGAGCTCGTCCGGCGGGTATGGCGCCGCGAGAAACCGGCGCGCGGCGAACGCCCGCTCCTCCCGCATTGCGCGCGCATCCTCTTTCGAAGAGCGGCGGTGGTGCCCCGCCGAGACTTTCTGCTTTCCCACCGCACTACTCGACTCCGCCGCTTCCGGAGCCGTTGTCGTACGTCCCCGCGGCTCTCGCCCAGCATCTCGCCCTGGATCACTAGACGGCGCGCGCAGGGCATGTGGCGTCGCGGGCGCCAACGTGCCCTGCACCGTGGCCGCGGACACCGGCAACGGTGTGCTCATCTGCCGCGTGAGCATCGCGCGTCGTGCAGGCGGGGCAGGTACAGATTGCGAGAAAATGAACGGATACGGCTCTTCGCTGTAGGCGTGGTCCGCGGCGGAGAAAGGACCGGGATTATCGACCGTGCTGGCGTGCGGAAACACAGGGCGTGGTGCCTGCTCTGATTTGTTGTTTGCGACCACGGCGCCGTTGGCCAGCGAAGAATTGGACGAGAAGGCGTTGGGCCGGTCGTCCGAGTCCGTCTCGGATACTGAACGTCGATGAGGTGGTGCATGCCCCGTTGTCTCGAGTGGTTCCACGGCGACGGCGAGTGGATCCACCTCTTCGGATGGCGGATTCGGCGCATCTATCGTCGTCGAAGAAGAATTCGTGGCTGGCGGTCCGCTCGTTGAACGCGCGAGGACGGGCCGCGTAGGATTCGAGTCTGGCGTCGTCGGACCTGTGGGGAAGGGCGAAGGATCGGCTGATGAGGACTGCGATTCATCTCCTCGGGTTGGCGATTGCGTGGGCGACGGCTCATTGGACGATTGAGGCGAGTTGGAACCAGATGCGCTGCCCTCTCGTGTTCTGGGTGGCGTGCGCAAACCTGAACTCGGTCCGCTTCGCCCACCACGCGCCGCGACAGTAGCAGGCCCCAAAATAATCGCCTCCGTCGTCCGGCGCCGCGGCGTCAGGTCCCACGCGCATAGGAGCTGTCGCGGGTGGTGGTCGGCGCGGGGGGAGAGGGAACTATCGGTACCCTTCCTTCATCCGCTGTTTGCGGGACGGACCCCGGCGCGCTCATGGTGACCGGGATGGGAATGGGAACGCTCGCGGGAACACCGCGCTCTAGCTCGGGTGTCGCGGGGCTCGCGTCAATAGTCGGCAACAACTCGACATGCCCGCCGAAATAGGCATAGCCTTGCTCCTCCACATTCGCGGTGCCGCTCCAGAAGCCGCTCAGGCGCGAGCGGCGCGTGCCACCCGGGGTCATGACGTCCCAACCAGGTGTCTGGGCGCCCTGAGTCTGCCAATGACCGCTATAGTGGTTGTAGGGGGCCCTTGCGTGTCCGCCGGTGTCGGGAGTGGTGACGTGCGAGTGAGGGGCAGGGAATTCGGGGTGGCTGCCCGGGATCGGGACCGCGGCGGCGCCGCGCATCGGGTCGACAAGCTCGTGCTCCGGACTTGGGAGGGAAAGAGGCGCGACGCGAACGCGGGCACCTGCCCAACGGAGGGTGGCGGCAGAGGTCTGTGCGCTGAGGTGGGTCGCAGCAGCTCCGGCAGCTGTAGGTGTCGAGCCGGATGGGGAGCTGGACGAGTAGTTGGAGGAGGAGGGGAAAGGATATGATCCAGAGAGGGTAAAAGGCGGATACGTAGATGGAGTGGCGCCTGGGGTTGAGGTGGCGGAAGAAATGGCGGAAAAGGACATGCGGAGGCGATGTGACGGAGATGGGGGTGGCAGTCGCGCACGATCGAATGCGAGGGCGCCTTTGGGTACTGGTACCGTTGGCTCTTGGGGTGTTTCATAAGTGGAGCGGGCCGGCGGGCGGGGTGTACGCAGGGGGTCCCAACGTCCGCATGCGTACGCAGTTATGAAAGTCGCCCAGTCACTGCCTATGTCGGGGGTGTTTGAGGTTGAGTTGTGTGGTGGATAGAGGTTGAATGGGGGCGGGAGAGACGCTGTTGGGCGAGTTAGCAGGACGAATGCAACCAGGATAGAAGCAGGTGGTAAAGCCAGAGTCTGGATTGAGATATACGCGTATAGCAGCCCAGTCCAGAAGCAGGTGAGTTATTGGTGCATCCTGTTCGTGAACTGAACAGTTGGTTGAAGTGGAGCATGGTAGGAGACAAGCAAAGGACGACTGCCTCACCCAAGTCGATATTGAGCGGTTCCTGGGGCTCGTCTTCTTGGAGGGATTGCATTGCCGCAGCAATTAGAGGGTGAGCGATCTTTTCTGGCGCGGAAGATGGGCGGACAGTCCTGTATTTTCGCGGTGGCCGTCTCTCCGAGTGCATGCCGCGTCAGGGGAGGATATGTGCCCCAGAAACGCGCGGAATGCGGGGAGGGGACTGGTGAATTACGGAGGGAGTCAGTGGAGGGCCAGGTATCGGGACATGGTGAGTGAGAGGACGAGGACACAAATTGGAGGTGGAGCATCGGTACACTCGTCATACTTACTTAATCCCGGCCTCCGTCCGAACCTAGACCAGGCACTCGTTCCTGCTCCAGCAACCAGCGAATACATTAATATATATCAGACTAGCTCCCGCAACCATCGCCCGGGTCTCATCCCGGTCAAACTTCGAGTCTATGTATTTCTGCGCTCATGAAAATATATATCGGCCATTTCCCTATTCCGTCTCCGAAACTCTCAATTTCGCACAGTGGAGTGGCTTTCAGAACTCGAGCCGTTATTTGGAAGAGGTGCAAGCTCAAGTGGTGGACATCCTCGACGAATTTTACGTGTCAAAAAGAACTTGAAGGAAGGGAGGAGTCGACACGAAAGCTTCAGGAAAATCGGAGCAACACGTTTCAATGCTCTTGCAGTCAGACTCGTTGATTTGCCCAAATCTCAAATTGTATTGCCCAGCAACCCATCTTTTGTCTTTTCCAGTAATATACACGCGTGAATGTCTGTCAGTAGGATAATACTGTTCGATCAAACGAGCGTCGCAAGCGAGATCTCGTTCTTTCCAACGTCAGTGATGTAGTACGCATTCTAGAGTAAAGAGATATTCAGTTGATGAGCAAGAAGAACAAGAAAAGAAACCTGCACACCTTCAAGAAGACGTCTCCAACGAGCCACTCGGTGTTGCTCGTGCCGAAGCTTCCACCGCTGATACCGCTGACGCAGTCGCCGGTGGGGTCATTCGGGTCGATGGGCTGGATCGCCATGTCGCGGGGGTCGATGTTGAACACGGTCTTGCCAAAGGTGAGCGCAACGGTCTGGTTGAACGTGCAGGGGACGGTGAACTGGCCCTGGCCGTCGGTCTTGGAGCCGTCGATGAGGTTGTGCACGGCGGTAGGCATCGTCGACGGGGGCGACGATGAGGGTGGTGCCGGTGTCGAGGATGGAGGTACGCCCGGCGAGGCCGGTGTCCTTGCCATCAACGGTGACGGCGTCCATCGCAGCCTCCCAGAAGCCCTGCGTGTTGACGTTGGGCACGGTGGTGAGGGTCGCGGCGTCGAACTTGGCCGGGTCGGGGGCACCGAAGGTGATCTCACCGTCGTTCTTGTTGTCGGCGAGACGGGGGATCTTGTACGCGGTGATCGCATCGGCGATGAGGCCCTGCTCAGCGAGGGACTCGACCGGGGTGAGGGTCTTCTGCTCAGAGAGCGTGGACTGCGCGAGACCCATCAGGCCGTCGAAGGGCACACTGTCGTCGGAAAAGTCGGGGGTCTCCTCAGTGGCGACACCAAAGGTGTGGGCCTTGAGCTGCAGCCCGGCGAGGACAACGTCGTCGGTGATGATGGCGCCCTGGACGGCACCAGTTCCGTACGTGACCTGGAAGGGGTTGTTCGAGGCAACGAACGAGCTCGACGACTGGGAACCAAGGGTTTGGTGTTGACCGCAGTCTCCGCCGGCCGAGGACTGGCAGGCTTCCGAGGCGACCCAGAAGTCAGCACTGCCCGAGTCCATCAGGATGAGGTAGTTCTGGGGGGGAGTCCCGAGCTGGACGGTCGCGAGGAAACCAACATCCTGGGATCTAGAACAGATATCAGTCAGATTGACGCCACTAGATGGAATGTAAGAAACTTACTCGATGTTCAATCCCAGAGAGTTGTCCGCGGTGGGGGTGTTGGCGGCAGTGATGCCAACGGCAGAGTCGGGTCCACCGAGAGTAGACGCACTACAAGGTTCACCATAAGAACCCAATTGAAAGACAAAAAAAGTTGAAGTACTCACCCAGCGGCAGCACCGGCACCACCAGCAGTAGCATTGCCAGCAGCGGCACCAGCACCAGTACCAGCAGCAGCGGCACCAGCACCTTTACCAGCAGCAGCAGCAGGAGGGGCGGCGGCGGCACCACCAGCGGCAGCGGCGGCGGCAGCAGCAGCAGCAGCAGCCTTAGCCTTCTTGCCGCCCTTCCTGTGGCGCTTCTCGTTCTTGATGCCAGTGCGGTTGAAGCGCTTGCCAGTTGGGGACGCCGGCGCGGTTGTAACGGCGCTCAAGACCCTCGGTACCCTCGACGGCGAGGACACGCTTGCGGAGGGCCTCGAGCATCATGGCGTCGGTGGGGGCCTCGCGGCCAGTCATGCGTGCGAGACGACGCTCGGCACGGTTGATGTGCTGCTGGAGCATCTGAAGAGCATAACATGGGTCAGTTACTTTGTCATGATGGATGGAATGGGACTGACGATCTGCGGGTGGGCATCACCGCGGGGGGTCATGCGGGTGAGGGGCATGGACACGAAGCGAGGCTTGGCGGGTTGGGCCAGGGGGGCAGCATCGACCGCCACAAGGACGCCGGCCAGCAGAGCGGAGAATGTGAGAGAGAGTTGCATTATTCCAGAGACGCGTGAGGTGTATATGTAGAGGAACCCGGTTCAACCAGAGATGAGAATGAAAGACAAGAAGAGGGCAAGAGCAAGAATTGAGACAAAGAAAGGCCGGCCTACAAGGAGAAGGGTAAGAGGCAACGGGTGGGTAAAAGGCTTTATATACCATTTCGGCCTTGCTTCCGAAGGATGGTGCACATATGCCGGTTGCGCCGTTGCTGATGATCGCACGAGGAGAAAGGGATGATGACCTTCATATCCACTTGATTCGCTTACCCTTGTGTGATCTCGACCCGCGCACTGTCGCACAACACATCTCGCAAATATCCAATGCAGCCCTCCAGACGCGCTTCCTCCTCTGCAAGGGTCGAGGAGAGTAAATGGGGGACGCGGGGAGTGTATTTTCACACATGACAATAAGGATCTGCATTGATGCGACGGCTGTGGGGATTGCAACGTCGTCAAGATGGATTCTGCCAAGCTTCGTTATAAACCCTTTGAGGCGGCCCTTTCTCGTCTTGAATTATGTTTACCTCTTGCTTTCGACGCGCCTCCAGTAGCCCCCACGAATTCTCGCTCGAACCTCGAAGCCGTTGTATATAGTGAGGATAAATCAGAAGGAATTGCGTTAGGCAGCAACGACGCTTGATGAGACTTGTGGTCTAGAATTAGCACGCTACGCTTGCGCTGCGCGTTACCACCGCTTCGAGGGTGCAGCCAGAGCACTAAAATTCAACTAAAATCAATGTACAGGCAGTTCGAACGCGCCGAGGGAGGCCAGGGGCAGCCAGGGGTGTCCGGCGCTATATGCATCCCGTTTATTGCCATCTAGCATCACCGGGAGTCGCCAGTTGGCCAAACTCAAGCAAGCGCGGGACTATAATCACCGCGAAGCAGTGTGGAGTTATAACCGCGGTTGAAACCGCGCGGCAAGGGATCCAAGTTGCATCGCGAGGACGGTTGCGTAGCATTTAAATGCACGGATATCATGTCGAGGGATAACTCAGCCGGGCCCCTCGGCCACAATTTGACGTGTCTTTCCCCACGAATAGTGAGCGCGAATGCCGTTCCACTAGAATACGGGTCTCCTTGGTAATTGCTACAAAACGGGAAGAAACGGGAGCGCCAGCGCTTCGAGCGCATGTAGCTTGAAGTTGTGGGAAAAACAAACGCGATCCGGGGAAAGCCAAGTAAAAGACACAAGAACGGGAGGGGGTCGTCGCAGAGTCCGAGTCAACTTTCGGGGTGATCATGACGGTTCCTAATAGCAAGAGCAACGGATGCAAACCTGTCAAAATAAACCGACGCTTGCTTTACGCTCAACCATGTCGGGCCAAACCGAGGCAGACCGCGATGCCGTGAAGCAAATGTACAAAGGTTCTCCTCGATAACTGTGCCAGACCTCCCCGCTAACAGCGCGGCAGCCAAGATGGTCGCTCGCGATGAACTCATCAAGGAATCATGGGTGAAGGCCATGGAGGTTCGATTGGTGCGCGAGGAGCTCGACAAGTGCTACAAGGGGGAGGGCCCGAACGCCATGGAGAATTGTCGGTGGCTTGCAGAAAAGTACACCGAAATGCTGGCGGAGGTCAAGGTACGTTGCAACATGTTTTTGTGAACCGAGCGACGCTTGCTCAGGTTTGAATAGCTCAAAGGTTATAAACGAATTGAACGCGCATAGCAAACGAGAATCCTTTTTCTTGCGGTCGCCCGAATCCTCTCGAGCTTTGTTCCCTCTTCGATGCGCTGGGTACGCGACGATGATTGCAACGTCTGGTACATAGACGCGAGGCCGAACTCCGCGCGAGCCACGCGTAAAACCTTTTCCAACGTGCGACGCGACTGTCCTTGGGGTTAAATCAATTTGAGAGAGCGATAACATCTGCTCGGGGCAGATTGACCAACTGAACCGCCGCGTCGCTCAATTCGTCCAGACTCCATTTCCCACCGCCCTCGAGTGCCATTCGTCAGACCCACCTTCGGCTCGCATGCATATACAACTACATCAAGCGAACGTATCGTATGTGGTTGGTCCCGCCGACTCCGAGGGCCTCCATGTGTGTGTCGATGGGCAGCCCTGACTCCGAAAAACCCGTGGTTTCCCGAAAGAAATGGGTGAAACCTTGTTGAAATTATCAGAGCCCCTTCCAAGGAAGACGCTACATTTAAGCTGTTATAACTTGCTGTTAAACATTGCTGTTGAACTGTTGAAATCGCGGCTGTTGAGCTACATCACCGCCACATACACTCGACTATAAGTATCAACCGATAGGAACCCATTCTCACTCATGGACTCCTGCCCCTTCCCACTAGAGATCCTAGCACTCATTGTCGACAAACTAGACGACTTGCCCGCTCTAAAGTCTTGCTCATATGCCTGCAAAAGCCTGCTTCCCTTGTGTCGCGCTCGTCTCTTCCGCCACCTTCAGTTGCGACCAACCGGGCGGGCCTCCCCCGCACGCTGGAACCAGTTTCTCACCCGCGCTCCCCACCTACTGCCCTATATACAAGAACTCGTCGTTCTGTGCGAACGGAGTTCGTGGGTTTCTTGGGACCCGGTCCTTCCGACGCTCCTCGGGAGACTCCAGCTCTGCGCGATAGAGCTCCTTGGTTGTGACTTCCCGTGCCTCCCAGCACCTCTCAGCTCCGCTATCTATACCCTCTTCCGCTCATCCTCAATGAAGCGCGTCAGCCTTCGGCTCTGCGTACTATCGTCTTCCTGCTTCGATCTCTTTGGCCCAGCACTGGAGAGTATCGTGCTGTCCGATGTCGTGGTCGAACCGGAGGTCGTAGTTCCTGTCGCGGTTACCCGCCCTGCGCGGCCAAAGCACTTGATGATCGAAGGGAAAGCGCTTGGCCCTGTCATCGACTGGCTTATTCCCTCCTCTGAGCGGAGCGAGCTGGAGGACCTCCGAAGTCTGTGTCTCAAATACCACGGCGACGACGCAGACACGGTGCAGGCTGTCGAGCGTCTGCTCCAGCACGCATGTGGCCTGCAGACGCTGGATATTTCTCTGTATCCCGCAGCACTTCGTGAGTATCTTTACTCCCCGCAAGCCCCCAAGTTATTCACGACCAGCTCCCCCCAGAATCCAGGCCCCAGCTATGCCCAGCGCCCCGTATCTGCGACAACCACCAACTCCGCGAACTCCGTCTGTCGCACTTTGACATGAACATCTCGTCGCCAACGAATCAGCTCCCATGGTTGGCGTCCTTGGTATCTCAGATGACGCCCGAACAGAAGATGCTGCAAAGAATGGTGATTGACGCGCCGAATCGACCCTGCGGGCAATCACTCCTCATCTTGGACCAAACTGGGTGGACCGAGGTCGATGGGATCCTCGCCCGCATTGCGTCCCCGCATCTGAAAGATGTGCACCTCCGGATTGGCGGAGCGTATAACGCGTCGCTGGGTGGTGTATCTTCGTGCATGCCCATACTCAGCGCCAAGGGCGTGTTGCGTGTTACCATGTATGTGTAGCTATAGTTGGACCGATATATGTTTTCGTTTGGATGATCATGACGGTCTGTTTTACTCGCAAAAAAAACAAAAATGTGCAACGGAGATTATGTAGTGGGGCATTAGGAAAGGAAGGATATATATAAGGCGAAAGGAATGAGCGCGTTTATCGAGCGAGAGCTGTTCAGAGAGGAATGAACGTGAAAGTCTAAGTCCAGTGAGCAAGATGTGGCGGAACAGAGCGCCGATGTAACTCACCACGCTGTAAGCACTCCCTGGGCCAATATTAAAAGCGTTTAGATCGGAGGTGAGACCCAAGTATTTCCCAGCGGCGTTGTAGAAGATGGTGGTCTCGGGCTGAGCTGTAATGATTGTTAGGTCGTCCCGGAATGCCAGCGCTCGAGTCTGAATTGAACATACAAGAATCGGTGTTCGTCCATTGGCCACTGATCACTCTAGTTTTGCAATCCATCGACCAAATTTGACTCTCAGCGGGTCCTGTGTAGCCGATGGATTGCATGCTTGTGCCCGCGCTAGATGACGGCGGCGAGTTGGCCGGGACTTTCGAGCAATCATTGAATATTGGCAAAAACCACGGACAGCGTCAAACTCACCCGCGTCGGTACCAGTGAGATAAGCTGAGCTGAGACATGGTCGGTCAAAATTCGAGGAAAAAAATTGGAGTGAATTGCGAATCACCCTCGCTGGCCATGGGAGAAGTGATAGCCACCGTTACCACCGACGGCGCCAACATACGGGTGCCTGTTGTCCTGCCCATTGAGGGCAAGGATGTTGAACGGACCGCCGTAAGGCGACGTGGAAGGAAGTGCAATCTCCAAAGCAGAGATTTTGGAAGTTGTCAACGTGTACGCTTGCTGCGGGTTGAATGTCTGGCGGACGTAGCCTATGAAGTTGTTATCGGGCCCGGTTACCGCGATGTGTCCCCAAGAGCTGCGCGACGTCAGAGGGAAATCAATACACCCGGAGGGAAGAATACCTCGAGAGCGGTACACAGGGCTGCGCAGAGGGTCGCGGATTCGCTGCAGATGGAGAGGAAAATTGAGAAAGCAACAGACGGACAGACATGGAGGACAAACGTTTGGACCCGCGGTCCCTGCGGGTAGGGGCCAGGGGGGATAATCCGCGACGGAGGCGTTCAGCATTCGTTTCTCGCTTG
This sequence comes from Mycena filopes, assembly GCA_029281495.1. NCBI lineage: Eukaryota > Fungi > Basidiomycota > Agaricomycetes > Agaricales > Mycenaceae > Mycena > Mycena filopes. The sequence continues at coordinate 107,556 of JARIHR010000005.1, read as the reverse complement.
ATGGGGGCGGGATTGGGAGAGGCGAGGCCAGAAACCAAGGAGCCAAAGAAGACAACGAATGCGACTTGGATTTTCATAGCGGTAAACGGAAGAGGGTGCTCGACGAATGCAGGGGGATGGCTTCAGGCGCTTTATAGCATGGGGTCTATCTCAAACCGGACGTCGAGACGGCAGGAATGTTGGTTTTCCTTGGATTTCAGGAGAGCGATAGAGCCAAAAGTCAGGGAGTAATCGAGGGAATTAATACGGCCAAGGCCTCGACGAGTTACAGCTTTGGGTCCATGGGCTTTCGCCGACACGAATTCGGTCGAGAGGTCCGGATGAGGAAGAGTGCTGCTGCCCCCGAGCAGCTGGCAGGCAGTTAGGGACAATTCGAGGGGCCAGTCCAAAGTTATTCTCTGACTGCGCGCTTGAAGCACTGCGGTTATTCTTGTTTGGTCAAGCGCGACGTTGTCACGCGTGACGGTTCGCGATTCAAACCTCCTTTCTGGCGTGGACACCGTAAACCGTTCCCGCCCTTGCCATGCCTGCCAGGACCTTGCCACCTCCGGTGGACTTTCATACCGCAATTCCACGTATATTCGACCAGGTTCAAACCACCGCTGCGAACCACCAGAAGAACTTTGTAGCTCTCCATAAACTGCACCTGGACGCAGCCAAGAAGACGCAACCCAAGAAGGACAGCGGGGAGCGCGAGTTTGAGGCTGTCTTCCACACCGCGTTGGCCCGCGTTCTGCCCATCAAGAAGGGCGCAACCACCGCCGATAGAGTCGTCAGATTCGTCGGTGGCTACACCAGATTCACAAACGAGAGAGGTATGCCCCCCGTGATTCCTCGTAGCTTCGACCTAAACTGTCTCCCAGCTGCTGAGGAGAAGATCGACACTGATAGCCAGGGAGACGATACAACTGCCTCCCGGTTCACGGCAAGACTGCTCAACTTCTTGCTGAAGGGTTTCCAGGCCAAAGACAAGAATGTTCGCTATCGTGTCATATCAGTTACTGCGGAAATGGTCGCCAACTTGGGTGAACTGGAGTACGTCGTCATTGCTTCTCTCTCTCCCCACTTTCTCACTCCGTCTGCAGCGAGGAAATCTATGCTCGTTTACAGGCCGCGCTTTTGGACAGAATTTCTGACAAGGAAGCTGTAATCCGACTTCAAGTCGTTTTAGCGCTCTCGAAGCTTGTTACTACAGAGAATGTTTCTGAGCTCGACGAGGACGAAGAATCGATCTTCCAGGTACTCATCGAAACCTTGTCGTTCGACCCATCTCCGTACGCTCTTCACCTCGTCGAGCAGACATTCAGTACCTGATGCCCTGTTTAGCGATGTTCGCCGGGCGACATTGGCTAACTTGCCAGTCAGCGAGATCACTCTGCCCGCTCTCTTAACCCGGGCCCGCGACACCGAGACGACAATTCGGAAGCTCCTCTATAGCTCCGTTCTCAATGACGCGGCGGCTAGTGCTGCCCATCCGAGTGTTTTGACTGTTGCGCAGTTCGAGTCGTTGATCCGCCTTGGCTTGGGGGATCGGGAGTCGACTGTTCGCGCCGCTGCAGCGACTCTCGTCGGGACTTGGCTCGAGGTCATGAACGAAAAGACAAAACCGGAGGAAGAACTCGTCTCGCGGATGACGGATGTCGACATATCCAAAACGGAGGACAAGCCTCCCATTACCTCCGAGGAAAGGCAGCGGCAAATAATTGGAATGCTCACGACCTTCCTTCGCAAGTTCGATTTACCATTGGTATCTCCCGAGGGTAGTACCGAGCTGCAGGGGGGAGACCTGGCATCGCTTGCGCTGAAGAGCCTGTTCGAAACCCGCCCGGATATTTTCGGGGATCTTTACTTTGGGGGTGAGTGCCCCTGGTTTCAGGCGCTTTGGGCACTAATCTCTTCATTGCAGACCAATTCTTCAAAAATCTTTCGTCAGAGAGGGTGTTTCTAGCCCGAGTGTTCGTCGATCATTGCGCCGCTCTCGGTGGAGAAGGCGAAGAGAGAATGGAAAGCGCCAGCATTCCCGTCGTTAGCGCCTTCGCGTATCTAATTCAAGATGCCTACAATTCTCTCAGCGGCACTGATGAAGAAGAACACAATGACGCCGAGGAGAACGAGCACAAGGAGTTTATCGTCAGCGAGATGTTGAGGCTTGCACAACACCTTGACTATAGCGATGAGCTTGGTCGGCGGAAAATGTACCCCCTAGTTCGTCAGTATCCCAAGCTTCACGCTCATCTCCCTATACTAAATTACTTCCATAGGAGAAATGTTGACGCGAGTTACACTCCCTCCTAAATCTCGTGACGAAGTGCCTGGATGTCCTGCTCAAAATCTGCAAGGATGAGCGTGACCTTATTCGTGTGGTCGTCGAGATTATTCAAGACATCCGGGAGCCTGGGGATGCGGAAGACGACCCTGGCGCCGCAGACCGGACGCAAGATAGTATAGTGAGTAACCCGAGCATCTTCCAGTCGCCATATATGTAGACAAATCCTTTCAGATTCTCGATGATGGTGCGGCAGATAGGAGTTTTGACTCTGAGCAAAGTTCAGTCCCAAAGAAGCCCGCCAGATCAAGGACAGATATCTCTCCGGAAGAGCGAGGTCGGTTAGATACGCTCGACCTGCGTTGCCTCTCGGTGTGCATTGGAATGTTAGAACGAGTCAACGGGGTACGTTGTGAAATTTTCTTTCCCTCGCCGATCCGTTAACGCACACCAGACTCTTGATGACAACTCGACGCTTAAAGGCATTTGGGACGACCTCATCATGCCTTCTGTGGGAAGCCAGAACGCCGCAGTTCAGGAGAAAGCTATGCTTGCAGTGGGTTTGTTTTGCACCATCGCACAAGTACGTCCTTCGTGCCAGACACAGCGCTCATTCACACCCGTTTCCGCGTAGTCCTACGCCCTCCAACACATGCCGATATTGGTAGCTGGGGCCGAGTCGACGAACAGAACGGAAGTGCTCAGAATCACCTTATTGCAAACCATCTTCGATTTGCTCATGATCTACCGTCACATATTCCTTGCACCCGGAGAAGCGGTGAGTCCGGTATCGTGTCTTTCCTGCGTCCTTTCGAACTCAGATCCGCTGGTCAGGCGACCACAAAAGTGGACTTTCTCCTCACGCAGCTACAAAAGGAGTCCGATAAGGCACAGACATCGCCCAAAATTCTAGCCCTCCTCAGTACTGGTCCTCGTAAAGCTCCTCATGGGCTCGATGATCCCGTGCAAACAGGTGAGTCTCGAATCCTTTGCCACCTTCCATCCTGAACCCTGTTCAAGGCTGCCGTTGTCAAAAGTCTCTTAATGGTGTACTTCTCCCCCTACAACGCGAAGAATCAGGAATTGAAACAATGCATGGCATACTTCGTCCAAGCCTACCCTCACTCGTCTCGTCAGCGCCAGCAAATCATGAGCGAGGTATGCTTGTCTTCTGGTCAACTCCCTGCGCCCCATTGAACTGCTCGTAGATCTTTATCTCCGTGTTCCAGAAACTCTCAGAACTTTACCGGGATCTTGACACCCCGGAAGAAGTCGTTAGCCCTGCCCTGCTCACGACTATGTGGCTTGACTGGACCGATCACGAAAAAGTCCGGTAAGTACCCTTGATTGCTTGCTCCAAAGTGCGAGTTTCAACGATTGTCTAGCATCCCGAACGGACAGCCTGGTGAAGCCGGAGATCCTCTCGGTCCAATTCGAAATGGCCAACGACATTCTCCGGGCTTTGTTAACCGACAAGATGCAAAGTATATTTCTGCCGTCTCAGACACTGTCGCGGCTTACTTACTCTTCCGCAGAGGAAGAGAAAAAGCTACTCTGCCAAATGCTAGGGAAACTGCACATTCCGGACGAGGTCGACGTCGACAAGGTCCGGACTCTCAAACTCCTTGTCGATTATGTGACCACGGTCCGCATCCCCTTATCTTTCGGTCTCGCTCAGTCTGAATATTCCCATAGCGTCGGCCCCCTGAGGACGCCACGTCGAAGACCGCGCTCAAGAAGTTTGAACAGTCGATAAGCAAGAAGTTCGAAAAAGAACTCGAGGGTTTCAGTGAAGCGGACTATCGTCAGCTTGAGAAGCTCAAGGATCTATTCGACTTTTTGGATGAAATCATGCCTGAGGAAGACGACGACGAGCACCCTGCTGAAGCGAAGCCCAAAACCAAGGCCGAAGCGAAGCCGAAAGGGAGGAAGAGGTACCCAGACCCTTCGGTGACATACACGATCATTAACTGTCCTTGTTTCTCAGACGATCCGGGAGCATCACCAGCATTGCAACTGACGCCGACGACATATCGGTCGCGTCCTCGAAGCGCGGGAAATCCAAGCCGAAAGCCAAGTAAGAAGCCTCGCGCACTGATGACGTGTTGCTGAAGGGTGTGCATAGGCGCAGACGACTCTCGACCTCGGATGATGAAGAATCTGACTCTGACGATGATACCGCGAAGGGTACACCGCCGCCGCCAACCCGAACATTACCTAAACGCGCGGCGTAAGTCATCATCCTGAGATTGGAGATGAACTAAATTTAAACATTTTTTAGCGCCGTTAAGAAGCCCGAGGTCATTGTGATCAGCTCAGGATGACCAGGAAGATTCAGACGAAGAGTACGTTTCTTCCCGTAGGAGCCCGCCACAAGTTGCAAGGTTTGTACTCGATGCTCCGCAGCGTTTCTACTCTTGACACCTCATTCACAGTTCCAAAACGCGCAAGGTTAAAGAAGAGGCAAAGCTAGACGCAGAAATCGACGGTCTTCTTGACACGGACGACGAGCTATCTGGCGAAATACCGCACGATTCAATTATGGATGATTCGGATGAGGAAGACGAGGTGAATGATCTGTTGGCGGCGGAATAACTGCCGCATTGGATACTTCATTTGTTGCATCTATTATTATTTGTATGATTTACCGTGGGCATGTAGACTATCTTATGTATTTTTTCTCTCCACTTGGTGGATTTGATCAACACAATGACTAAGCCATATTCGTCGCTTTGACCAAAATCCCCAGAGTCTTATATAGGCAGATGGAGTAGATAAACTAAAGAACGATATACACCAGTCAAATACATGTTGGTAACGATACAAATGTCGGAGAAATACACCAGGTCCCCAAGCGTGTTCATGCCGATTCAGTGTGAGTGTCTAGAGCTCGACGAGGATAAGGTTCCTCTGGGTGAATGCCTCCGACGACTCATTCGTTGATCGCATTTCGACGCTCCAGCTTCTGTCCTGATGCTGAATCTGTGCCGTCGAGGGCGCGGGTCGAGTCCTGTTCTGAGACGCGTGGATGAGTGCGGCCAGAGGACGTGATTGACAGTTGTGACTGCAAAGAACCGGATCTGAACGTCTCAATTTTTTTCAGCTGTGATAGTAGGTCAGCGCTCAAGCGGCTCGTATTCCAGAGGGAAGCTTGCCTTGGTCACGTAATCAGTGTATATTTCTCCGACGTCCTTCCAGCTGGCTATGGTCGCTTTGAGTCTGAGTTTGAGACGGGGCGTGTTTCCTTTGATTCTTGCAACCCCGTTGGCAATTGATTCGAGCATGGTGTCGGATCGAGACCAGAACTCGATCAATATGTCAACGTGTTGAGCGAGGAACGCAAGACATGATGTGATGTCCTTTAGCTGCTGCAGACCTATTTGGCAGTCCATAATCTCGTCTTGGCGTTCTGAGGATGTTCCGTGTTGGTTAAGATAGCGGCAAACGACTTTGGAAAGGACTCACGCAGCAACGCCTGCGAGCTCTTGTGCTCGTACGCCTCGATTGCCAATATGGCGATGGGTATTCCAACAGGGATGATGAGCATCATAGGCGGGAAAGCCACTATTGAGACGCCAGAGGCAACCGCGACCACTGCGGTGCCGACGTTTTTCACGACTCTTGCACGCCGAATGCGCCGTTCAAGAGCCTCCTTCTTTTCTACAACTCGCTGCTCTCGACGTTCGATCTTCGCCATTTGGCGTGGAATGCCATCGCTAATCTATAACGCTTATCAGCGCGGCGCTAGATGGAGCAGGATGGAGTTACCTGGTTGAGCCCTTTCCGGATGTCTCTGTAGGCGTTCGACATGCTCTGTGATTTTTCAAGAGCTTCTTTCCCGTAAGCTCGCATGTCAGGCGATAAAGTCCAGAATTTCCTCAGGCTTGTCCTCTGGGTCGATTAAGAACCTCGCCAAAGCCACCATATCTTGAGCCAAGCAGTAATCAGACTATCCGGCAACGGATACTGCTGTCGCGCAGCGTGTGGTAATAATCATCTGTTCAAACGAGGCTGAAGTTAGTTCGTGGAATGAAAAAAGTTAAAATAATATAGCTAACGGCCATAGTGCCTGACCGACTCTATGCTTGACTGAACAGAACGAATATTAGATCTGCGAGGCGTCAGCTAGCGCAACGTGGAGTATATCTTTTGACTGACTCGGCTGTCTCCCATCGCTCGAGTGCACTGAACGCGATCCATGTGTCCTTCAGGAGGACTTCACAATCGACGTTTTCCCTCGCGCCTTGTTCGAATGCTTGGAGAGCCTTTTCGTCTGAGCGAATGGCGGGCATGGATGGGATGAGTGCGTACCGGACCATTCGAATGGGTTTTAATATGAGACCAATGTGCGGTTGAGTGCTGTAGACATAATAAGCGCCAGTCGAGTCAAGAGAAGTTGTCAAAGAGCTGTGTGGTCAACGGCATTCAGTTTATCCATTCGCCGCTCGTTGAGAGAATCAGCGCATGGTTCGAAATTGAGACAGTGTCTCATGCCGGCCAAAGATAATTTGGAATTGGGCAGGGAACAAGACGCTGTGTTGGAGATAGCCTATAGCTTCAACGATAGGGCGTTCAGGAGGTCGAGCAAGCAATATTCGAGTCATCGTAAAAGCAGTGGATGAACGTCAAGCTGCTGTCAACTTCTTCAACTGTGGCCATAAAGCTGTTGGGTGGGAACGACCGAGTCTTACTCCTGCGGGAGTATTACAACTCCAAAAAAAAGTGCGCATGAGAGTCGAGGGAAAGCAGTATAGTTAGAACCTGAAGGAGTCCAATATGAAGTGGTCGGAATTCAAGGCTGAGATCCGAGCCAACATCAAAGTCCAGTGATGGCTTGCACGGTTTCATTCCTTCCCTTTGCTTGACGTCTAGCTATCGACGGCGTCTACAGCTATCGCACAGGTAAACGGTGCCCGATTTCTAACTTTATAGTGGCTTCCGGATTAGGAACAGGGCACTGCCAACTGGCGAGCGAGCGCGCCCTTGACTCGAACAGGATGTACACCTACTTTATAAGGCCGCGCTCGGCGGTTCAGTCGACTCCACACTTTCTCAATGACCAGCGACCGCCCTGTATGTCGTTTCTACGGACCCCATCCAAGCTGACCTGACATCCCTGGCAGCCCTGTCCCTAATGCCGACTTCAAAGCGATTTGCTCCAGCATTGAAGACGCCATGGCTTCATGGCACGTCGTACAGACTGTTGCCTCGAAGAATCCCTCTCGTTCTTCGCTACCCGCCATTAGGAAAGCTGCTTCACGATCACTGGTCGAATATTTTGGCATTGCTTCAAAACTGTCACGAGTTTGGTACAAACGGCCATCGACTGGAAAAATACCATTGGAGAGAGCCCGGATGTGGATGTGGACGTGGACGCAGCCGCGTGGTTGAAGGAACTACACACTCTCTCGAACCCCCTCTGCCTCCAGAGCCTCGGTCTTGTTCGTCAATGCGACGAAATTACCGAGTCTTTGTCGTCCCTGACCCCCCAGCTCACCGCTCTGCTGCGGGGCCCGGCGAAATTCAACCCAGGTAAATGCCTCTCCAGTTCTTTTGGGTTACAGCCCATCTAACCAAAGCTGTAGCAGCTTTCCCGGTAACGGCCGCCTTCCTGGGAATTGGGTCTCCACCCGACGGACTCACGGCCCTCACGTCTATGACCACGGCTCTTGCGGCAATCCGCGCTATTCTATGCTCGTTGCATCATTTTTGGACCGCAGTCTCAGAGGCGTGCCGCGCACCCAAGCAAATCATCGTGCGGGCTGATATCCACAAATTGGAAGAAACTTGGAGGGACTATCAGGAAGAAATCCTTCAAGCCAAAGCGTCGATCGCCAGGTCGCAGGATGCCCTCGTGATTGGAACGGCGAATACAGATAATGTGCCTGTACCTACCCGACGCCAGCCGCGACGCCGGGGATCGTCCAAGTCAGAAGCTTCCAGCTCTTCCTTCTCCTCTCCGCGTCGGATGAGCGGTCTGGACGATGACGAGGTTCCTAAGTGCTGGGGATTCGCGTTCTCGAAGTCGAGGTGGTAGTCCAGGCATTGAGTCTAGGTTATCTCTCATTATTTTTCATTATATTGTATTTTATTAATAATATACGCCGATCTGATCAATCCCATCAAAACATTGCCTTGCACTTTTTTTGCTTTCGCCGCGATGCGGATGACTTGCGCGTCTCTAACGAGAGTCCGCCCGACCATCGCCAGCATCGTATGTCGATGGTGGCACTTGTATTCGCGCTGGAATTGAATTCATATCGCAGTGGGCGCCGAACCTTCATCGCGGACTGGCGACTCGGTTGGCCCGAGGAGCTTGCGTCTGCTGCTGCTCTGAACCCTCAACCGCGACCTCCGACCAGCTCCCGGTCCGTGCAAGAAGTCGCTGCCGATGACCTCCCCACGATTAGCATGGATGGTCGCAAAGTTGCAGTTGGATGGGATACTCGGACATGGTCTCGCTTGTATGTAATTACCTTTGAACCTCTCTGCTTTTGCTGAACCCTTTGTGAAAAGCCACAATATCTGGCTGCGGGATCATTGCCGGTGTCCTCAGTGTTTTCACTCGATAACGAAGCAGCGGTTACTCAACACGTTCGAGGTGATCAAGGCATTCTTGCTTTCATTTCCGCTACTAACCGCCATATCTCCTAGATTCCCGCTGACATTACACCGAGCCAGGTTGAGCCAACCGCCGATGGCCTGCAAGTCTCATGTTGGTAGAACTGGCTGCGACAACCGCGTTTGGAATTAACCGGCTTTCGTAGGGCCATCTTCGGAGCCCCACATATCCCTTTATCCCTGGTCATGGCTTCAGAGAAACTCGTATGATCCGCCTCTTGGGCAAAGTGAGACCCGGGCAGAGTGAGCAGCTTATGTGCGACTCGGAGCAGTCGTCTTATCACATACAGGAAAATAATATGGAGTTCAAAGATCCAAACATCGCCTCCTACGATAACATACCAGGAGGCAATGGATGCGGATAATCGAGGGCTCTACAAATGGTTATCCCATGTCGTGAGCGCAGATGTTTACTGTATTCACACCAATCTAATTTATCTCAGGACCGTTTTGGAATGTGTTTTATATCTGGCGTCCCGCCTACACCAGAGGCTACCGAGGAGCTCTCACAGCGGATCGGTTTTATTCGTGAGACGCAATGTCAGTCTAGAATTTACTTATCTCGTTCCGTTTACTGACGAAGCACTGCTTAGATGGTAAGTTCTGGGACTTCACTTCGGATCTAGCCAAGGGCGATACTGCATACACCACGCTCGCACTTGGTGCCCACACGGATAACACATATTTCGTATGTCCATGTCCGAATCGACCTCTCTTGACTTATCCATTTCCGCACAGACGGATCCTTGCGGTCTCCAACTCTTCCATCTCCTCTCACATACAGATGGAACTGGCGGCTCAACATTACTTGTTGACGGATTTTATGTCGCCTCGATTCTCAAAGAGCTACATCCCGAAGCGTACGCCATCTTGGCGCGCACACCAGTGCCTGCTCATGCCGCTGGGGAACCGTCCGCTCTCTACCAGCCCTCTCCACCCTCGGGGTATCCGGTCCTCGGGCATGATGCGGTGACTGGAGAAACTCACGCAAGTGCGCTGGAATAACGACGACCGAAGTGTCATGAACAACCTTGATCCCTACCAAGTCGAGGAGTGGTACAACGCCATTAAAACCTGGCACAAGCTCCTCACAAGCGCGGACTCGGAATATTGGGTCCAGCTCGGTCCGGGCACCGCCGTCAGTGCGTACAACCCTTTCGCTGCCGCTACCGTAGCTAACTTGCAGCCCACAGTCATCGATAATCACCGTGTCTTGCACGGACGCTCCGCCTTCACAGGCAAACGTCGCATGTGTGGCGCCTATATTGGCGTTGACGAGTATCGTTCCAAGCTCGCCGTTTTGCGCGAGCAGTTTGCCCTTGGTCCCAACACTCCTTCCGCCCCAGAAGCAGAGCGAAGCATCTGGAGTCCTGCACTTTAACCAACTACCGAACACTCATATGTACCATACATCATCTACTTATATTTCCCAGTTCACTGTAAACACTGTACCACCTCATGTAACTCTAGTATTCTCCTGCTTTCCTACCATCATCGCTCTCCACTTTAAAGCAAAGGTCTATTTGATACATCGAAATACTACAAAAAACAATTGAATACTTTTACTTTTGCGGTTGTGGCTTCAGGCAGCCTGAATCTCTTTCAAAATGAAGCCCTCAAGCCCTCCGCAGACCCACAGCTCTTGTACGCTCGCGCCAACAGGTTTCACGGTATAGACCTTCTCGGGCGATTCAGCGATTCCATCGAGCCTCAGCACAACCCGACCATCGGACATCCCAACAACCACATCGATGCTCTGATCCACTGTCAGCTCGCCCTGGAGACCCCCAGCGCCCCGAACACCCGCTATAGTGTAGCTCGCGGTCAAATCGGCGACGAGCTCCGGGCACTCCAAGCACACTAGCCCATTGTTGATCGCGTTCCGCTTGAATATGTCGCCAAACGAACCCGCGATGACGACGGGTATCCCCGCCGCCTTGAGGGCCGTGGCGGCTTGTTCCCGCGACGACCCGGTGCCAAAGTTGTAGCCCGATACCAATACTACGCCGCGCTTCGTCTCGCCGTTGGTGGCGAGGTGCGACTGCTTCTTCGACAGCAAAGCAACGAGTGAAGCAAAAGCCTCGTCGTAGTTCTCCATGACAACTTCAGCCTGCCGTTGCAGGGTGATATCGTCCTGGTACGTGTATTTACCAGGGTAAATGGCATCCGTGTTGAGGTTGTCCTGTGGCGTGAACAACAGCGGACCGGCGAAGAATTTTGGGAACCCTGGTAGAACGGGCTCGGCCGGTTGAGAGGCAGCGGGGCCGGTGAATTTAGGTTGGTTGGAGATGGAGAACGTGGGTGCTTTAACAGGGGGGAGAGCGGAGGGATCGACGGAGGCGGGACCACAAATATAACCTTTGATCGCACTGGCAGCGACTACGGCCGGGCTGGCGAGGTACGCGAGCGCTTGAGGGTGGCCCATCCGTCCTTTGTAGTTGCGATTCGTCGCGCTGATACCAGTTTGGCCCTCCTCCAACAGCCCAGTCCCGAGCCCAATGCAGGGGCCGCACCCAGCAGGGAGGACCTTGGCGCCGGACAAAATGAGGGCGTCCCAGTCACCACGCTTCTCCGACTCGAGCTGGACGGCAGAGCTCGCAGCGGCGATGTAGAATTCTACGCCAGGTGCGACTTTGTTTCCTCGCATCACAGCCGCAGCTGCGGCAATGTCGGAGACCCTGGAGTTGGTGCAGCTCACAAGGTAGGCCTTTTGAATCGCGACACGCGATGCTTCGAGGGTGGGGAGAGGAGTCGATATTTTAACGCTGTTAGGGCCCGAGACGTGGGGAACGAGAGTCGAGAGATCGAATATCAGATGCGACGAGTAGGCTGCATCGGGATCCGACTGCAAGTTTGCAGAACGGAGCTCGTCGAGGCGACGTTGGTGGATGCGAGGATGTTGCGGAGGAGTTGGAATCAAGGCAGCCATTTCGGGGGACGAATATGTGCGCAGCTCGAGTTTGGCTAGGACCCGATCGTACCACCGCAGCAGTGTTTCGTCGACCGGGAACACACCTACCAGGGCCCCCCACTCCGTGGTCATGTTGGCGATGGTAAGCCGCTCGTCGACGCTCAAAGTCGCGACGCCGTCGCCCGTGAACTCGATGGCAGCGTTGAGAACCTCGTCATTGTTGAATGAGCTACACAGCGCGACGATCACATCCTTGCCCGTAACACCCGGGGCGAGCTTCCCCCTCAGCTCGACCTTGACCATGCGGGGGACCTGCCACCACGTCTTGCCCGTCGCCCAAAGCGCCGCCGCGTCGGTGCGGACGATGGGTGTGCCTACACACCCCACGCCGCCGTACATGTTGCTGTGGCTGTCGCTTGCGACGGTGAGGGTGTGCGGAAACGCGTAGCCCTCCTCGACGAGAATCTGGTGTCCGATTCCGCGTCCTGCGGGGTAGAAATCAACGTTGTGCTCCCGCGCGAACGCCTCGATGGAGGCGTATTTCGACATGTTCTTAGCAGAGCGATTCTGCACATCGTGGTCGAGGGTGAACACTGGTTGGACTGGGTTGTGTATCCGCGTCGCGCCGATCGACTTAAACCTTGGGGTGCATGCATATGTTGAGGACGACGCGCAAAAGAGAAAGAGGGCCAGGACAAGACGAACTTGGAGATGACCGGGCCAGTGTTGTCGTGGGTCATGACATGCTCGGGGCGTATCATAACATAGTCTCCCGCCTTGACGGCTTTGCCTGAGGGAAGGCCAACCGCATACTTTTGGACGACCTTTTCGATGACCGTCTGGGGAACACGCGTCCCGGTGCCAACCACAGTGGCAAAGCCCCTCACTCGGGCCCAGCGATGCATGGATGAAGGAGACCAATGAAAACGGAGGCCAATGAAATCAGAGCGGTAATCTGACGCTCGGCAATTCGGCCGAAGACATTTTCGGTCCATTTCGGTCCTCTCATGAGTGCCGTCCATTAAATACCGCTTAATTATCACCATCCATCCAGTTATAGCTACATCGTTCTAATAGTGTGTGTGCATGTACGCATATTTCCAGACCCTTATCGTCCTCCGCATCAACAACACACCCACCTAAGTACTCAAACATCCGTCGACCCAGGCGCTAAACATACACCCATCAGCACCCGCTCGAACGCACGAAAGGGAGGTGTGGTGACACTCACGACAACACGCGTTATCCTGCGGATTGCACTCCTCCGGCGGGCAAAGCACCAGACACGGCGTGTCCGCGCCCGCGCCTGCACTTGACCGTGATGCAGAATCAGCTATGGGGAGCGCGCCGTAGTACTCGGGCTGGATCGTGCACGAGTGGATGCCCTGGTCGTGCAGCGCGCGCCGGATGTGCGCGGCGATTGGCATAAAGTCGAGCTCCCGAGCAGCGAGAACGTGTACGGAGGCAATGTTTTTCGATTCGGAGAGCTGAGGAGTTATGAGTACGCGATAGGAATTAAAGCAGTGTCTGAACGTAAGCCGTCTCACCTGCCAGATATGCAGCTCATGCAGACTCTGCACACCTTCCACCGCAAGGATCGCCGCGCGCACTTGTTCGATCGAGATTGTCGCAGGGGACGCCCTGCAAAAGTACGAAGGACGCGGAGCGCACTGCAAAGCGTCGTTAACATCGAACGAAAGAAAGGATAAACACTGAAAAGCCACCCACCCAACGGGACCGCGCTCCCTAGAATAATGCACGCGATAACCAAACTGATCGCGGGGTCAAAGTAAACCTCGCGTCCGTTCCAGGAGGGGGGCGCGAGGAGGAGAATAAATCCCGTGGCGATGACGCCGACGTTGCCGAGGGCGTCGCCGAGGACGTGGAGGACGAGCGCGCGCATGTTCATCGAGCCCGCGGCATGCGAGTGGCCGTGTGCGTGCGAGTCCTTGGGGGAGGGAGAAGGAGATTTGTGTGGTGCGGGGGAGTGCGAGTGCGAGTGTGAAGGCAGGTCGTCGTGTGAGTGTGAGTGGGAGTGGGAGAGGAGGGGCGTCGATTCACTAGGGCCCGTGCCCGTGCTCGTCGTGCGACCCGTGTCGGGCAGTGCTGGGTGAACGCGCCATGTCGTGTGCGACTAGCAAGCCGTTCATCGGTACGAATAAGATGAGCATGTAAGGAGGTAGCTACCTCGCGCGATTGAGGCTCGCGTCATAACGGGGTGCCCAGAGCCCACGGGGCCGACATATTCCTCCGAGGACTCGCTATCGCTTGCACTTGCATCGTCCTCGTGCTCGGTTTCCGCATCATGAGTGAGACCAGCGGACGGGGAGGAAGAGAGCGCCTTCGCTTTAATCGGCTCCGCCTGTGAGTGAGTCTCGTCGCCGTGAGAGTGGGAGTGGCCGTGGGAGTGGCCATGTTCTGAAGTCATAGATTGAGGCATGAGAGATCAGTGGAGGAAGAGGTTCGTAGAGCACATACCATGGAAAAGAAACAGACCAACCAGGTTGGAGGCCAGTCCCAAGCTGCCCACGATGATAACGAGGCGAGGGTTTGATATTTCTGGAGTAGAGAAGAAGCGCTCGAGGGCTTCGAGGGCGATGGAGAAGCAAAGCGCTGGAGGATGTAGGTGTTAGCATTTACATAGCAGGCGACGGTGACAACACACCGACGAGAAAGACGCCGTTTACGAGTGCGGCGAGGATTTCTGCGCGGTGCCAGCCGTACGAGTAGCGCGAGTCGGTTGCACTTTGTTCCGTCAACTGGTTTGTCGCGATTTGGGATTGAAAGGCAGGGTCGGACAAGGCCGTCAGCCGGCTCCTGGCAGACTCGAATCGCGGACAGACCTTGATAGCATAGAGCGCGACGACTAAGCTCATGACATCACTGAAAGTAAACGCAAAATATGCTCAGCGCTCAGAGTCCGCAGCGCGCTATAAGTAGCAGAGGTGAATGAACATAACGCACTTGAGCATGTGGAAGCTGTCCGCGACAAGTGCCAGTGAGCCCACAGCATAGCCTAGCGCGCAAAAGCGTGTCAATGAGTGCCCAGTGGCAAGGTGAGCCGGCGCACCAGATATAATCTCGACGAAGAAGAAGACGGCGTCGATGGCCAGCAGTATCTTGATTCGGGTTGACCGCGACATCCCTGCAGCTTTTCAGTGGAGCCGTAGCCGGACGCAACGGTGGGCGAGCTGGGATCGCGGAAAAATGGAGAGTGGAAGCGGAAGAAGGGATCAAGCCGAATTGGGAGAATGATGAATAAGCATTCTCGTAGTCTTCAGGTTCAAATGTCAGGAACTGCACCTGGTATCGAGTCTAAACCTTCTAGGAAAATAACTGCCCAAGACTGTAACAAAGGACAGTAGTTCGCTGTATTTATCGGGTTTCTGAGTATACAGTAAAAGTGGTGACTCAATATCAGATTAGATGGAGTTACTCAAACATGAAACTGGGCCTTTATGCTAGCTACAAAACGGAAAGCCCCTATATCGTGTCAGTGGTGTACCGGTAACATTGGGTCTTCCCACCTTTCAGGCGATTGGCCTAGCACCGGGTTCGACTCCCGGCTGACGCATTTTTGCTTCCTTGCGTTTTGTTTTGCTCTCATTTTCTGCGCGCGCCTAGATACATATCCTCCTGGCTACTCAGACATGAGACTTGAGATATTCTGTGGTCGAATCCCCGATATATACTCTATGAACGAGAAGCAAATTACATCTCAACTAAAAGATAGCATTAACAATATGACTCCCGACAGCGGAGCCTGTGTAGTCAGTGAGCAGTGCTTTCTTGAGAAAACAGCAAACAAACCAGCGCCAAAACCGACACCACCGACAGCCGACTGCGCCAGCTAATATTTCACGTTGAGAACGCCATAAAGGCAACCAGAACAGAGAGGGTTACACACCGTGTTCCCCAGACCGCCGAATTTGCCCTTCTTTGGAGGCACCTGTGGCGCCTGGGCCAGGTGCCTGGATTGGCTGTCCGACACTAACTGGAGGAGGACCACCGTAAGAGTTGTACGGTCCGCCCATCGGAGGGGGAGCCTGGTACGCCGGCTGATATCCACCACCACCCTGGTGGTTGTGGATATCCACTCGGTGGTGGTGGTCGATACCCCGGGCCAGAATAAGCACCCGGAGGACCAGCGGCGGCTGGTACGGTGGCTGGTTGTTCATTCCACTCGGAGGCTGGTATTGAGACTGGCTGTTCGGACTAGGGAATGAAGGCATCCCCGAGTAAGCGGCGTCCCGAGCTTGATACGGTGAAGGTACGGAAGCCGAGGGCAATTTTTCGACATAGTTAGACGGGAAGAGACCTTGCTTTCCGTTGTATCGGCCAGTCCACCTGGGCGATGACTACTTGAGCGACCTACAGACACAAGCAGTGGCGCAAGGAAGAAACCAGACCAATCGGTGTTTGTTTCGGAGACGATCTCTATGGTATCGCCCGGCGCGAAAGGACAGGTCGCTCGAGTCCTGTAATGCTTCGATGAAGCAAGGGTGGTATTCCACAACGAGATAGCGAACCCGGCCCTCATTATAGCCCCAGAGGGCTCTCGCTTGAACTGTAGGCGGCTGATACGGCGGCGCCGTTGAAGGAGGAGGCGTTATGAGCAGATTCTGAGTTCGTTGCTCGAGAGCAGCCATAGATATCGGAAGTTTAGCCAAAATGTCGCGACCATCTGCAGCCGATATTTGCTGCTGAGATATGAGAAATTCGACGTTCTGCCGGGTCTGGGAGACGATGTGGGCGAGCAGAGCTGAAGAGTCCATGGCGGAGCGGGTTCAGTAAGAGCCCGATCAAATCATGCCTTCCGCAACGTTGATCAGCAGCGTCCCCCATTTTGTTTCGCGCGAAGAGCACAGGACTATCGCGGCTGAGACCCCCGTCTCCTTCACCGACATCCCTCCCGTTCTGCGCCACAAGGAGGATAACGTCTCCGCAACACTCGAGCCCTCCATTAGACGGGTTTTCAGCAGCAGGATGGCGCGCAGGGCACATTATACATTATAGAGAGGTTTGTTTCGCGTCTTTTGCGGCCAATCCACCAACGAAACGAACGACCCATCTTCAGCGTCCTAGTCTTCATGTCCACCACCGGACGCGGATTCCAGATCGAGTACCCTGCGATAACGCTGCATGCCGTCTCGCGCACCGCGACTGGGCCGTCAATATACTGCCAGCTTGACGAACACGCGGGGGAGCCCGAGGGCGCAGCGTCCAACGACGAGATGACCGACATGCGCGAGCTGTCCATCGTACCCCAGACCGTCGAGTCCCGTATGTTCACGCGCTGGACAAAATCAAACAATATATTAATCTCAATTGACAGTGGAACCCGTATTCGAGGCCCTCTCCCGCTGTGCCGCCCTGCATCCCGACAAGGCCACCGCGTCGGACGAAGAGGATATGGACGCGTTCATCGACCCGGACAACGGCGGTTTCGAGGTGTTCACTGGCGACGAGGATCAGGAGCTCAGCGAAGTCGGGAGGGTGCGCAGCGATTTTGTCAACGATAACCGATATGCCCCATACTAGAACTTGCCCTACAGGCGGCTCTCGCGCATCTCGAGTCTATAATCTATTATCCAGAAGACCAACCAGCGCCAAACGGGGCGGTGAATGGCCATGTTCACAGCGCAGATGAACAAGAAAATCCCGATCCCGCCCCAGATGCGACTTGATGTACCGATTCTACTGCTTTTGTACTCACTTTTTGTTTTCTTGGCATCGACGGCCCAACTTAACATGTTATGTGGCGCAAATTCAAAACAGGACGCAATGCTCTACATTCTCATGCTACTACTTCTTAAACCCCTCGGCCACCCAAGAGCCACTGAGCGAGTTCTCTGGAGATATCGGCGTCGCTTTCTTCTGGAAATTTGGCAACGGACCCCAATCAAATGACGGAGGGGGAGATGGCGTGGCGGACGGGATTCCAGTCCGTTTAAGCGGAACGGAATTGGACATGCGCGTTTTCCCACCTCCTCCAGCCCCTCGCCTCGCCGGGGGTGGCGGCGACGGATTGAAGTTATCCTCGGGAAAGTCGAATCCGGGCATAGGCGACGGCGAAGGCGACGAGCCGAAAGACAGCCCTCGAAGCGGAGTGACTGGAACACCCAAGCCTAGCCCAGTTCCGAAGGCGCTCTTCGGCGTGTTGAATGCCACAGGTGCAGGAGGAGCAGATGCCGCTTGTGTGTTCAGCAGAGGCTCTTTGCGCACGGATAAGAGGGCCCGCTTCAGCTTATGCGCAGATCGCTCGGCGTTCAAAGCTGCTGCGGTGGTCACTGCGATATGCGGGGTGACATTGAACGGACGTTGCCTCGAAATAGGATCGGGTAAACGGGCATCTCGGGTGCTGGTAGCGTGGCCATTGCGAGAACCAGTCTTCATGTTGAGCTTCGCAACACGAGCGGTCAGTTTCTCGACATCGCTGGTTTGATTGTCGAGAGCTATATCCATATTTCGGAACGTCCGGTTTAAAGTGTCGAGCGTAGGAGCACTGAGGATTATTAGATAAGCAAACAACCTTTGGTTGAAAAACTACCGTAGACCAGGGTTGCCCGAGTTGGCTCTACTAAGCCGCTTCTTGGATTCCTGGAGATGCGATTCTAGCTTTTGAATGCGATCTTGCATGGTCTGAAAGATTGATCAGTTAAAGTGAGCTAAACAGAAACCAACAAATACACACCCGAATACTTCTCCTCAGCTGCGTCTGCGTTTCCAGATGTTCAGGGCCAAGTGTCCGGGCCTTCAACATTTTTGCGAAATCGTTATCATGCTGCGCCTTAAGGAATCGACCAATTTCTTCCCGGCGAGTTCCAGCTGCTCATCGATTAGAGACTGCGGTAATCCAGAACGAAGCTTCATACCTTTGAGCAAGTTGCTTTGAAACTCTCTGAGTGACTTTGCCCGCTGAGCGTTCACTTCCTTCAACTCCGCAAGATCCTGCTCGTACAGCCGCATCGTCTGCCCGAATTGTCCAGCATCCACAAGGGCCCACTTCTTTCGATTGCTCAAGTCAACGGCGCGACGGGAACCGCCCGCGGACTTGCTGAGTTCTAGTCTTTTCTGATTCGCGGCCTGGGCCAGTGAACGGAACTATCCAAGACCGTGAGCGGTAAGAATAAAAATAAAAATAAAAAAAAGAACTCACATCCTCAAGCTCTCGCGTCATATTGGCGAAGAGAAGCGCACATTCCTTCTGCATCCCTTCTTCCATCGTCACCTCGGGCGGGGGGGCCATCGGGGATGGCGCAGGGGACGGAGCGGGTGATTGGAAAGATGACGCGAACCCTTTCGGGGTTGAACCCGGAGTCGCAGCGGGCGACATCGCGTTCTTTGGAGTGTTAAATCCAAAGAAGCCGCCGGGTGAAGATGTCGGAGTGGTGCTCGAAGGCCCTGGGGTTACAGGTGATTTGGAGGGAGTGGAAAATGGTGGCAAAGACGCTCCAGCCAAAGGGATCTTCCCGGTGTTCAGAGGAGCCTTGGGCGCCGAGGAAAAGCCAAAAGATAATGACGAAAGCGGGGGCGTTTTGGGTCTCGTGGGTTTCGCGGCGGGCGCAGCGTTCTCCTCAATTGATTCCGTTTTAACTGGCGTTGACATTGCCCCGAAGGTCGGCTTGGGAGATGCGGGCCGAGGTTTGAGGAAACCCTTCTCCACCTTGACCGTCTTCTCCTTGTCGTCTTCGTCTCCAGACGAAGAGGTGGCAGCTAAAGGAGAACTACGCGCTGGCCGTGTGCTTGGTCGGCCGAGACCAATGCCAAACGGTGATGGGGCGACGGGAACTGGGGCCGCAAGCGGTGTCTGTTGCGGTGTGTGCTGCGGTGAGCGTTCCTTCTTTTCGGGGCTGCCAGGTGGGGTCGCACTCTCCTCACGGATCGTCGACAAACGCGATCCGGTGGACGAATCGGACTCTTCATCGGATTCTTCGTCTTCGGGGGATTGTGTTATCTCGATTTTGGGAGTTTCCGCACGAGGCGTAGAAGACGGCGACCTTGAAGGTGGCAGCGGCACCGCTGACGGGGACGGTGACCGAGAATCGTCCTCGCCGTCGTCATCGTCCGGCGGTGCCTCGGAACCAGAACCAAAGCTCTCCGACAGAAAGGACTCGCCGTCATCGTCCTCATAGTCCTCACCCTCTTCTTCCCCATCAGCGTCATCCTCCACTTCTGCTACCGACACCTCCACGAAGGAACTGGCTTGCGAAAGGGTGCCGGAAGATCCGGACGATACTGGGACCGGTTCACCAGCGGCAGAGACGCCGCTCTCTTTGATTGGTGTGTCCGGATTCTTTGGAGGTGCTGTAAACACTTGTATAGGTTTGATGGACGCAGACACCGGAGAAGGAGAAGGTGAGAGCGATTCTAGCTTTGACTGGGCCAAAGCACCAAAAACAGAGACGGGCTGCGGCTTCGGGGTCTCGTCCTTCGCTTTCAGGAGTTCGCCAAAACTTTTGGCGGGTGTCGTGGAAGATGTTAAGCTGACCGGAGAACCGCCAAATGCGCTGAAGCCGCCAGAAGCCGCCGTTGGAGTTTTAGTGGGGGTTGATGCGGGGGAGATGGGGGCAAACGCTGATTTGGCTCCGCCGAGAACCGAGGGCGCACCAAACGCAGGCTTTCCTGCAGCTGGTGTTGGTGTCGGTGTGGATTGCAGACTTGTGTTGCCAAATGCCGACACTGGAGGCGCTTTGACTTGAGAGGCGGCGTTGAAGAAGGGAGAAGAAGACGGAGTGGAATCACCGCCAAACGCACCAAACCCAGATGCGGGCTTGAAACCCGACGAAGCGCTTTTCAAGTTTCCAAATGCGCCGGAGTTCGGAGGCGGGCTGGTGGTCGTTGTGAAACTCAAAGGCGCCGGTGCAGGCGGAGGGCTGTCCTGGGGAGAGGGCGATCCTCTGTCCTTTGCAGAATCGGGGGAAGAAGAGGCAGAGTTTGGCTGGGCTGCTGGGCTAGGCTGCGGAGTTTTATTTCCGAATGCAGAATTTACAGGAGTGCCAAAACCAGCGAACGCCGAGGCAACAGGATTGGAAGATGAAGAACTCTGCGTGGTCATGTTCCCAAAAGCGGAGTTCGTGGAGGCGGCAAAGCCAGCAAAGGCTGAGGCAACCGCATTCTGAGAGCCTCCGCCGCCGCCAAAAGGGCTAGCTGGGGACGGTGACAGGGAGCCACTACCTCCACCAAAAGCACTGGCCGGAGATGGTGAAGTTGATGCACCGCTTCCACCGAATGAGCTTCCACTATTTGCACCGAATACAGACCCACTCGTAGGCTGGCCGAATACTGATGGTTTGGCAGCCGAAAATGCGCTGAATCCTCCCGCAGACGGTGAAGTGGTCGGGGCAGCAGGAGACGCGGCAGTATTTCCGAACGCAGAGGTCGGAGCCGTGTTTGCGAAACCTGTGGGCCCAGAAGAAGCAAAGGCGCTGAACCCTCCGCCGCTGGAAGGAGCGGCTGGCGAGCTGCTACCAGCGCCAAATCCTGGCTGCCCGAACGCCGCAGATTTCTGTCCGGTGCCAGTCTGCCCGAACCCAGTTTGCCCAAATCCGGGTTGCCCAAACGAGGACTTGCCGAATGCTGGCGAAGCACTATTGCTGGGGGTCGTAGGTTGGGCACCGCTACTGTTTCCTCCTCCGAATACTCCTCCGCTGAAGGCCCCTCCACCACCGAACGAACCGTTGGTCTTTGATGGGCTTCCGAAGGCTCCGCTGCCGACAGACCCGAACGCACCAAACCCGCTGGCTGGCTTAACCAAACTTGGATCGGAGAAAGCGGAGGGGGTCGAAGTAGAGGGTTGGTTTGCAGGATGATTCGGGGGTAATGGGAGTGGACTCGGGGATGAGCCGAACATTCCTCCCCCAACGGCCTTGGGTTTGCCATCCGACTCGGAGTTGGAGCTGCCGAGGGACAGGCCACCGAATCCAGAGGAGGTACCTTCCCCCATTGAAATCGAAGGGGTGGAGTTGAGCGGAGGGGCAACAGGAGGGTTGTTCGAAACACCGAATGCGCTGGGTGTCGACGCAAAGGCGCCAAATCCTCCGCCGGTCGATGAACCAAAGGGGCTGGTCGTAGCAGGCGTATTTGAAGAGCCAAACACAGATGGCGCGGACGGCTGCGCGCCAAACGAACTTTGGCCAAACGCCGGCTGCTGTGCAAATGCCGATTGACCAAAGGGAGGTGTAGTCTGAGATTGCCCGAATGCGGAGGTGGCCTGAGGTCGACCGAAGGCCGAGGTCGACGCTTGTCCAAAGCCGGAAGGTTGCCCGAAGGCGGATGCAGTAGCGGGTTGAGAAAAGGGAGATGCGGCCGGTTGCTGGGAAAACGGAAAAGTAAATTAGTCTGCGCTCAGATACTGGTGCGCAGGAAAACCTACTGGGGTTGCACCGACAAGTCCAAGGTATGGCTTGGAATCTGGATGCGTGATGTACCATCCTTGTACGGTGCCATCGTTCAGATAAGCGTACATGATGGGGAGTTCATCGGTCAAGTCTACGTCGAGAGTGAGGAGAAACGTGTCCTCGTCGTTCTTATCAAGAGGCACCGTCAAAGGGTTCTCCTGCGACTGCTGGAACCAACGAGGACCCGGCGTTTGCGAGCACCTCGAGGTCAGTAGAAGATGTGTCTCCAACGACAACAAGCGTTTTCGCCTCCTCAGCAGGGGTCGAATCCTGATCCCATCGAGGTAAAACAAGGACTTGAGAATTTTGAGGGCGGTCGGCCAAGGGGAACGGGTGAGTAAGTTGGACGAAGGCGGCCGTGTTGGATCGTGGATCCAGGGAAACTATATGGTGGGCAGGATCCCTTGGGTTGGAACCGTAACTTGTGCGGAAAGTAAACGCGGGTCCAACCCAATGTAGAGACACGAGAGGAGAATTGGCCGTCGGCGGGAGGTGTTTGAGGGGTAGCGCGTTGTTGGTCAATCCAAAGGTCAGGATATCGCCAGCGCGCAAACCGATCGCAAGTTGCTTGCCCTTGGGAGACCAGGATGCTTCGGAGAAGTTTTAGCAAATAAAATTAACTCTTGCAAGTCTCAGGACGACGCACCTGCGACGGGGGTGCTTTCAAAATCCGTCCCAGCCCAAGCACCCTTGGATTCCATTTGCATATCAAGCATCTGTACAGTCCCATCCAACCTCACGATCGCCACAAGTTGTGCAAGGTCGTTCTCGTTGCTCGGATTGGGCAGAATTTGAGAGGCAGGGCTCGAAGATCCTTGGAGAACCTGAATTGGATTCGTCTCGGTGGCCGAGGAGCGGAGTTGAGCGGTGTCAAAAACAAGGATTTGACCCTGCTCGGTACCTGCAAGGAGGCGCGTGTCGTTGCACGCAAAGGCAATGGAGACGGGGTTGCATGTAAGAGTTCGTTTCGGTACGAAGACGCCTTCAGTGCCGTTCTTGAGTGCATCCCGCAACTCGCTTAACGGGGAAACGATGAGGGCTGTCTGAAATTGGAGTGAAAGAGAAAAATAACAACGCCATACGCGTACCTGCGGATGTAGTTGCCGCGAACCAGCCACCGTTCGCGTTGGAAGTCGTCAACACTCGGCGGACATTCGACGGAGCCAGAAAATCGGGGGAGAGAGTTACACGCGATTGTTTGTTCAGGAGACGGAAAGTGGGATACTGGAGAGCGATGTGAGTGGGAATATTGAATGGCAAACTGGACGCACATTGAAGCCATCCGTCTGGGGTTTATTGGGAGTGGGATCGAGCTTGACCTGAGACTGGGCCGGCCTGCTCAATGGCGCGAAGGACTGTGACATGGAATGCCCGGTTAAGGCCTTGAGTCACGGCATCGCCTTCCCCTTTACTGTTTCCCTCTATCCAGCCATGTCGGAGGCTGCCTTGCTTGCCCACGTCGTCTCCCAGGTTGAGAGGTAGATACCTCTCGGATCTATTCAACAAACTCGCGCTAATTCCCTCGCAATAGCAATGTCAACTTTCTGGTTTCACAGAACTACATTACCCAGTCGGACGCATCCCTATTCCTAGCAAAACTCCCCAGCTCCAGTGCCCCGCGGGCAATGCCCGCCCCTGCCCCTTATGCCGCACGAAAAACACCGAATGCACCTGCAGCACCCGCCGGCGTTCAGGCGCGGGCTCTGTGGCCTTACAATGAGAACGGCCAGGTGGGTGAATCCTCTCACAGCGTCAACTGCCTTCTCACTGTATTCCAGGACGCCGATGATCTTTCGTTCTCTACCGGGGACATCATCGAGGTCATCAAGGAGGAGAATGCGGACTGGTGGATGGGGCGAATCAATGGCAAACAGGCTTTATTCCCCTCTGCGTATGTCGAGAAGATTCCGGCTGCTCGGAATCTCCCCCCTGCCTTGAATGGCAACGCAGGCCCCAAGCCGGCGTATAGGCCATTCATGGCGGCCCATCAGGGCCAAGATGCCCCTCCTCCACCGGGTGGTGGAACTAATTCTCCTGGGTTTGCAGCAGGATCCTGAACAAGAAAAGAAGAAGAGCAAGTTTGGAAAGTACGGCAACACGGTAGGTCGATTGGGGTATGCTTCAAGTCCTAAGCTCATTCCTTTCCAGATGGCCCACTCAGCCGCCGGAGGCGTAGGTTTCGGCGCTGGTAAGCCTTCAATGACGCAACTTCCCCGCCTTTCTCATCTTCTTCCAGGCTCTGCTATCGGCGGCGGTCTCGTTCGTGCCATTTTCTGATTCTTGTGTCCGTGTCCTATTTATGTCTCCATCAACACTACCGGAGGACGCTATTTATCCATACCGACATTTGTCGCTGTAGACATTATTCCTCAAGCCGACTGGCAATTGTAAAAACTAAAGCGCGACATCAAAACAAATCCACCACTCCCCGTTTCGCGGACACCATGCCAATTACTTTGGCATCTAGGGAGAAGAGGTCTCCTCTGCGAGTCACCGCGAACTCTGAGCTTGCTCCCGGGCGAACGCCTAACAGTTGCTCCACGTTCGTCGACGCCATGGACAGCGCGGCTTCCCTGGAAATCAAACCTCCAGATTCGAGCGCGACCTGGAGGCAATCAGAATACGCAATCCTTGCAGGTCTGGGGACTCACCCAAGCCATATCGAACCGAAGGTTACGGACCGCCCAATTGCTCATCGGAGCACCTGCGCCAACGCCTTGCGGGCCTAAGCCGACTGTGATATTGTGAGATGCGAGCCACGCTGCGGAGCTTTGCGCGGTCAGAGGTGGGCCAGCGAGGCTGAAGGATAGATGAACGACTGCCGTGGAGGCGGGTAGCCGAAAACGCACATTCTACGCTGTTCCCATGTGTATGGGAACGACCTCGGAGGCATCAAGATAATGCCTACACCTGCATGCTGAAATCTCGGGAGCGAGCAGATGAGCCTCTGTCGCTCCAACCAGAGTCATTTTCATCGTTTTTCCGAGCTGGTTCTCAACCTCCTCCTTCAGGAGAAGGAGGCTTGCGATGACATCTGCGCTGTGCACAGTGATGACGAGAGGAAGTGAACCCTGACTGGCGTATTAACTACATTGGTAAGGGGAGAATTGCACCACAAACCTGCTGCAACTGAAATGCATGCTCATTTTTGGGCGGTTCCAGTAGAAGCCTTCGGAGAGTAGCTATCTGTGTACTGACAGAGCTTTCGAGACTCATGCTGATCGCAACGTGGATTCCTGCGATTTCCTGGAAAATTGCTCCCTTCTCAAGCTTGTTGCGAGAACCGAGCGAAAATGACGCGCTGAGGCCCTGGAACATCCCGTTTCCGCCTGGGGGAGTAATGGCGCTCGCAACTCCGGCTCGGTACGCCAGCCTGTCGCCAATCGGGTCAGAGATATATATTCATGCAACAGTCAACGCACAGTGCGTCCCGTGTACCGAATTGAAGCCCATCGACGGCTTTAATCACGGTCTGTTCACCGAGGATAGTTGGAATTTTCATAGACAAGGGGTCGAACACGACGCCGTCGGCGGTTGTAATTTCCATGGCAATTTCTTGGAGGCCCAGCATCGAGCCCGCCGAAACAAGAGCGGGGGAAATGCTGCCCCCTTCCAGATCTACCGTCACCGCACCGTCGAGCGCGGTCGAAGTCAACTCTGCATCGGATCCGGACCACACGATGACCCCGCCCTTGACGAGGACATTGTTCGTATCTTGAGCGAGCCGAACAGTACCGGAATCATCGCCCGTCCAGAAGGCGGATATGTTGCGGAATAGAACCGGCCCAGAGGTTTGAGTAGCGGCCTCAAGCGGAGGGAGACCCTCGTACTTGATCGTGTTCTCGATTTCCTGGTCGAAATCGGGAGTCTTTGGGGCACGCTGCTGGGATGCGGGTTTTTTTACTATGTGAGGGTCGGCTAATTGGGGGATGCCATCAATGAAGACTTGAATAGGAGTGACACCAAGAGCGAGAGGATGAGAGTCCCAGAGGACGATATCACCATCGTACCCTAATCAGGGCGTAAGAATGGCTGTCCCGGAGGAGCTGCCAGGAAATAATACCTGGTTTAACGAATCCGATCCTATGGTCCAGACCCAACACTTCCGACGGAGTAGAGGTCACAGAAGCAAGTGCAAGATTTGTGCTCAGCCCGTGATAGTGCGCCTGCTGGGCCTCGTGGATGAGGTAGCGGGATACTATGGCCGGATGATCACTCTACGGAAATAGGTTCAAAAGACGATGCTGGGGCCACTGAAAGGGCGAACCTTCATGATAACCTTTAACCCATTGTCTGCCAGAATCCTAGGCGGCGAACTCGGAGTGTCTGTAAGCTTCGCGTTTATACCTGCATGCAACGATGAGAAAGAGCACTCTGCGTATCGCACAAACAAGGACCTGGCGAAAGAACCGAATAAAGCCAACGCAGGCGGATGCCCTGTGAGCAGATTAGGGGAACCGACCCAAGACGTGCAGTCGAGGCGAACCATGTCCACGCTTTAAAACCTCTGGAACAAGATATGCCTCTATCGATCGTTTGAGCAAGACAAAATCGGAAAGAATGGAACGAAGGAACGAACCATGCGCATGATGGAAAGCGGCAACAGGAAACTGAAACTCGTTCGACATTCTGATGAAGGCATCGATGTCAACGGCTTCGTAGCAATGTGTTTGGACCTCCTCCGAGATAAGAGACACTGAACTGGCACGCGTGACTTATACCCACCTTCACTTTGCCGCGAAGGACATCGACCAAAGCCTCTAACGCTAATTCCGTGGGGAATTCACCGAGGCCAGTCCATTGCCCGGAAAGAGCCTTGTCACAATACTGATCTTGAACCGTCTTCATTTTCCGAGCTTCGTCGTATCTATTGAGGTGATCAGGTAATAGAGGGAGAGCAGCATAATTGTGCCTCACGCCTTGCGCACGCTCCACACGGTATCCATACGAGTTCCAGCGTAAACGGCAGCTGAACAGATATGACATTAAAAGCGGGCCTGTAGGTTTCGCAAATTATTACCAGGATTTTCCCCTAGGAACAATCGAGTTGAGTCACAACGGAGCGTGTTTAAATGTAAAGCACGAACCACAGGCATGTCCTGTCGAAAGGCTACATGAGATAAGACGAATGAGGGCAGAATGCACGAACTTCATATGTCTCCATCGAGGAGGGACATTGTAATCCACATCAGAACCATTCAGACCGAAGGGTGGCTCCAGTAAAAGGGCCGATGACGATCCCTCCTTGGTCCGTCTAGGCTTGAGTACGAAGCCCTGGCCTCCTAATACTATGTATCAGGGATGAACTTGAATTTCGGTTGCACAAAGAAAGTACCCATCGCATCCGCTGATCCCGGGAGGATCAGGCTGGTTGTGATTCCTCCAGCAATTGCGAGAGCAAAGCCGTCATCGTGAGTATTCATGCTGTCCACGGAGCGTAACCAGGGCAGAACGAGTCCCCTCAGTGAATTTCCATCCTGCGCTCCCGCTAGGTCGGGAGTGGGGTGGACGGTAAGATGAGAATGCATGTCGACGATTCTGTCACATTTGTGAATGAACGGTCATGTCGAACAAGGCTAATTTAACGAACCCTGGGGTGACCCATGCGCCCTGCTGACGTTCAGCGGACGCATATAGAGCTGACAACGGCACATACCTGTGCATCGACTGTATCATGGTCGTACAGGTCTAGTAGTGCCTGTTTCACAGCACCGACGGCGACAATAATGCCTCCGTCCATGAAATATCACCCTTGAGTATTTCAAGCCCATCGACACGGCCAGTCCATATCGTCGCATTCTTGACCAACACTGCGCGTGTGCCAGGTTGGAATCTATCGGACTGAGTCCGAAGGTGAAACGAAGGTGGGGGAGTAGGTGTTACATCGAGTGCGCGACAGCGTGCTAGGATGGCTTCAGAGTGCGGGGGAAGGTCTCGTTGCGAAGCGCTGTGAGTTAGGGAACACTTGGAAGGCGAGAAAGTTGAAGGACCAAGAGAGCCGACAGTGCGAGTAGTAATTCCAGTCGTTGTCCTCGGAGAGGGAGCAGCTGAGCTCGAGGTGCCTTCAGGTCCATTGGCAGTCTGAGTCCTCTGGTTAGGTCTTAGGACTTTTTGAAGGGCAGGCGCTCGCTTCGCAGTCTCCAGAAATCCCAGTCGGGAGTCGACACTGCGGCCAGAAATGATCGCGGCCCGCGGGACCAAAACGGGACTACGGTTACGAGAGTTCTTGATGTGATGGTTCGGTTTGTCTTCCCACGGTTCAATTTCCAAGATACCACTGAAACAAGGACTAGAGAGATGCAGTCCACCTCGACACTTGATGCCCGTCCTCCTCAATGACTGACCGAGGCGTCACATATTGGCCAACGGGGACGAATCGATGGTCAAAGGCTGACGTCGGTCATTGAACTTGAAACTTGAAGCGCATTGCATCCAAGTCGGTTCGCTCACACGAGCACAGCGGGACCCCACTCGTAAGCCCAGCCATCCGAACTCTAAAGCGGACGGCGATCGTCGCATAAAATTTAACCATCAAATCAACATAAAATCAAGCCATAAGCAAGTCCGGGCTCGCTCCCACTTCCTTGCCTCCCACTCAGGTCAACTCACAAGCTCGTTTGTCTCGAGCTGTGGCCCCATGATGCTTCAACGAGCGTCATGGTAGCATCTTATCTTCGGATGACAGTTTGACTGTTTAATGCACTGGCGCTGTGTACACCAAGCACACATAGCTCTCTTTTGCGTGCAATGTAGCTGTAGCATGAGAATTGAAGCTCCGATCACTTTCCTGCTCGATGGCGCCCAACTTGACAGAAAAAAATCGCCGTGGAAGCATACCAAGGGCTTACTCCATTCGCTGTTCAAGAATCCCTAGTCCGATTCAGACTCGGTGGTTTGATGACTGCGATATCGGTCTTTGGCTTGCCTCCCATCCAACTTCCATCTCAACTTCGGATAGCCTCTGCTATGAGAATCACGGCGGAGGAGGGGGGAAACCAGGAGATCAGATTTAGAAGTGTCTGCAATTATACATCGTAATCCCTTTCACCGCATTCGAGAATGTAAAGTGCCAGTTTTATCTATTCCGCGTGAAACTTACGCGCTCTCCTCCGACGCAGTGAGTCCGCCGCTGCCGCCTTCCATGTCCCACCTCTTGTCACGTTCGGTATGTAAGGGCAAAGACTTCATGGCCATACTGACAATCAATCCGCAACCAGCTGCTCCGGCATGGGCCCTCCATACAACCTGGAGAGTCTCCCCAAAGGCCTTTTGAACCGCGAGTTTGAGAGGTTCGTTCAGAGTGGAGATTTGAGGGATTATTGTGTAAATGAGCTCTGCGTGTCCTGAGGCTTGTGACAAAAGGGTTTGGGGAAGACGCGACTGTAGCTCGTTCTGGATGATTGTTCCGGCAATAGTAACGCCCCAGGCCTGGAAAACACAGTCGAAAATATCCCAGAGAAGAGTGGCAGATGTACCCACCTGGGGGAAAACTCGACAGAATACCAAAAAGGATAAGGCGTAAGCGGATGAAGTGACAGGAACCGGCGCCAGGACAGGGAAGTACGCTGTCGACCATATAACGCCGATACGAGCCCCCACGACAATCTGGTAGCCGACAGATTTGCCTCGTGAGGTATCGAACTCCACTGTGCTGAGGAGGCCAAAACCAACGATCATTAGACCCCACCCCACCCACATCTGCGGCCGAAAACGCTTTGTGAGACCGACAGAGACCCCCGCAAGAATCGATATTGGCGCGGATGAGAAGGTGAGCCCGAACAGGTCGATACCGGACGCCGTGGGGGAGGCCTCTTTACACGTCTGGTAATAAACAGGAAGATAATCTGGCCATCGTAAATCGTCATACAACTGCAAGATCGATGTTTTCGCGCACATATGAGGTCCATTAGGCAAACAGCCACAATTCCCATTTGCAAATATCTGTTGGGAGTGTCAGCACGATCTCGCACCAGGACAGCGCGGATATCCCTTACCCGCTCAAACTCGTTCGGTTTGAAACTAGATGAAAGGGAATCTGTCACAATCGCAGTCGTGAAAAAGGAGCGCAAAGGAGGGGCAGCAGAAATTCTGACGAGAGGATTTGGCGCTAACGTCCATTCATACGCGACAGAAGCCGCAATTCCGACAAGTCCAAAGCTTAAGGGAACTAAAACTTGAACAGAGTTCCACGGGAATGTCACGCCACCCCACGTTAGGCCAATAAGTGCGGCGCACGTGGAGGGAACGAGAATCGAAAGCCCGCTGGAGGTTATTTGAATTCGTGGCCGAAACTAGGCATTGGAGACACGCACATCCAGTCAATCTTCACGAGTTTCTCTTTGAAGGACCCTGGAGGCGTTGGGACCTTTAGCAACAGCAGTACCAGCACCACAAGCACTCCAGTTGGAGGAATATTAAGATCTAGTGCATGAATGTTCAGATAGCATATTATATGTTCGCGAGCGAGGCGTACAGAATAGCCAGCGCCATTTCCCTTGGCTTGCGAGACTTCCGCAGACCAGGGGTCCGAGTCCACCTGCCAGCGCCCATGCCCTGGAAACCCTTAAGATGTATTCGCGTGGAAAGATATTTTCACTGACAAACCGAAAAGACCGTTGTATTTTCCGCGCTCGTGGAGTGAGACTAAATCCGATAGAATTATCTGAGTAAGGGAGAAGATTCCGCCGGCACCAGCCCCTTGGATAACTAATGAGAATGATCAGCAGGTTGCATTTCGGTCGGCCTAAAGTGAGCCCACTTCGACCGGAAATGAGTGTTGCCATATTTTGTGCGGCGCCGCAAAGGGCGCTACCTGCAGCAAAGAGCAGAAGTGTGGCCACGAGCACTGGGCGTCTTCCGAAGACCTTAAGAGCACGTTTCAATTGATGCCACGCAAAATGAGCGGAAATAAAACCTCGGCCAATCCTCCGCTCAATGAGAGAAGCACGGTGCATGCAATGGCATAGGCACTCGCAACCCAAATAAACTCGGAAAGATGGAGGTCTGCAGCGATTACAGGTAACGCGGTGGATATTCCGTTCTGCCGTATATTCAGCAACGTTTCAGAAGGCAAAGCTGCAGGATACTAACGCCTTCCAGAACAGCGAGGAACAAGGCCAGAACGAGCGAAAGCAAGACAGCCCAGAATCGAAATGTTGTCACCGGGTGGGCGAGTTTAACGGCTGGCGGTTGCCGCTTTGGTTCAGTTGGTTTCATGGCGGTGGTTTCTTTCAAACAGAGCAGTCGGTCGAGCTACCAGCGAGAAGAACTTGTCCGATGTTTGTTGGTGGGTCCGTTGTAGTCCGTTGTGGGCCCGCACGGGAAGGGTCAGCCATCCTGGATCAAAGAACGGCGGCACGCCGCACGGTTGCCATCAGGTCCATTGGCAGTCTGAGTCCTCCGATCAAGTCCGGGGGTTTTTTATAGTCCAGGCGCTCGCTCCGCAGTCTCCAGAATCCCAGTCGGGAGTCCAACGGGATTCGATGGCAAGTCGCTGTCAATAGCCACAGGACCATCAAAACGGGATTACCGGTTACGGTAGAGTTCTTGATGTGTGGTTCGGTTTGTCTTCCCACGGTTCAATTTCCAAGATACCACTGAAACTAAGTACTACGAGAGAGAGATGCAGTCCTCCGTGACACCTTAATGTCCGTACTCTTCGATGACTGACCGAGGTGTCACATATTGCACCAACGGGGGTGAATCGATGGTCAAAGCTAACGGTCGGTCATTGAAACTTAAAGAGCATGCATCAAGTCGGTTCACTCACCCGAACGCAGCAGGACCCCCACTTATAAGCCCAGCCTCCGAATGCCAAAGCGGACATCCGGCCATTGCAATCACTGTATGGGGCCTGATGAATATAATGTCGATAAGTCTGAGATATACCTACCCGTAACCCGAAGCCCGTAACGATCTAAAAAATAACAAGTCATCATCCGCGCGTCAGTCGTTATGCATGTACCCACAGTCTGGCGACCCAAGATTGGAGCCACTTTGGGAGTCAAGCACGGAAATCAAATCTGGAACTATCGCCGCCAGCTGGATAAGTAGGTCATGCAGTGACTCGTAAAAGAAAGCCTAAATGAACCTTTCGTGACCCGTCAGGTTTCTCGATATAAGCGCAAAGATTCTCGTTCTGGAACGGAATAACCATATGATCGCCTGGAGCAGTGGCCGGGACGGTCTGTGCCTGGCCCTCCATTTCTTGGGCGGCTAGTTGGGCAACTGTGATTTCACCCCATGTGAAGCCCGCTCGAACCTCCTAGTCGATTTGATTAATGAGTTATGGGTGGTTCGGGCTGTGAATCCAAACTTGCCCGCGAACAATCAATGATCTTGCCTATGAAGAGACATACCCCGTCTTGTAGCTTCAAAATTGCCTCAGGAACAGACTTCATGTTGTTTGTTTGTCGGCATATGGAAATTGCACGGCCGATTCTCCACGCCTGACTTTGAGTGCGAGGTACACCGTAGTCCCGGGCGTCGCTGACTGCTAGAGGAGGGCAGCAGAGAGCCGCTGAGGAGCCCATTTCAGTTGTTACCGTGCGCATCAAAGTTTCGACCATATGTTCGTTTTTAACTTTAGTGAGCAGCTAGCGTGGTTTCAGCGAGAGCAGCATGGGTTAGTTCATTGAGGGACTCACGATGACGTTGTTGTCGCCATCGCACAATGCAGCAGGGACCAATCTTTATTTTAATAGACTGCACTGAGCCAGAAGTCAGACGTGGCAGGAAATACTGACGCGTTCGGCCGATCGTACACGGCTGATGGACACAGTATCAGTTGAAGGATAGGCAGGAACAACAATCGAACGGACCTGGTAGAATCTGGTTGAGTTTAGGATACGCTGAACGCCGAATAAGTATCAGTTTCATGTTTCAACGAGAATCGCACCGCGGCCCATGAGATCACCGTCGAATGCGGGCAGTCCGTACATGCAAGCCATGATCAAAGACTGCATGCCAGTTGCTGCCTCCGATTTCATCGCTTGAAGCGATGTTCAAGTCGTTGAATGATTCAAGATTCGTTTTATAACATACCACAGTGTTGCCGCGTAACTCGCTATACACCACAGAACTTTGCAAGCTCTTGCCCAGCCTCCATTATAGCAGCACCCGACGTCAGTCGCTCAGAGCCGACGGAAGGTGACCCCATTTGGCCTTGAGTGCGGTCAGAATTCAAGTTGATGATGAGTTTGGCAGAAAACCAACCTCCTCGAGCGAGAACTGCCTCGTCTGCAAGCGAGGTGTGGTCGACGATCCGAAGTACTTTACCCTCACGTAACATCTGCCTTGTCTTCAAGTACGCCGGATAGGGATCTCCACCTCCGCCCTGCAATGCAAGTAAAACACACAACGCTGTGGCGAGATGTGGAAACGAACTGTCCCGAGAACACCGCAACCTTCTTGTATGAAAACTAGGAGAAAGCTGAGGCCACTTGTCTTGCAAATTATTAAACATGTACTTACACAAGTCAAGTTCGCTCAAAACCCACTCATTTCCTATAATTTCCGGTCGATATGCCTGGTAATCGACGCCTGCGGTACCATCGCTACCCTCAAGGATAATCTGTTGCGGCGCCTCCGGTTCTTCTACGGTGTCAGTATGAAATGCGACATCGGATCTTGGGCGGCGACTGTTCGGGAATCCCAAGCTCCCCGATAGCTTTGACGATGATTCGCGTTGCTTGGTTAGTGACATACTATCGGCGGTCAAAAAAAGGTTAATGGATGAGAACATAAATCCCACCTGGACGGGAAGGATATTAATTTCCGCGATTGAAACACTGGCGG
This sequence comes from Mycena filopes, assembly GCA_029281495.1. Classification (NCBI taxonomy): domain Eukaryota; kingdom Fungi; phylum Basidiomycota; class Agaricomycetes; order Agaricales; family Mycenaceae; genus Mycena; species Mycena filopes. Next base: position 73,562 of record JARIHR010000005.1, on the reverse strand, counting down.
GTTCCGCCCCCGCTGCGACAGGCTTTCGCAACCGCAACGGTTTTTAAATCCTCTAACACATCCGGAAGTTTCTTGCCTTGGAGTATTTGGATAGTATCAACGTCCCCTGCGACCTTGGCGATGGCGGCACCAACGGCGTTCGCTACTTCAGAGAAGGGAGGCAAACTTCAACATGTTCAAGATGGTGTTCAATAATTCGGTGAGTCGAAATAACGTACATGATTTCCTTGACACCATCCAACTCCGGAGGAACAATAATGGATCCGCCACCAACGAGGAGAACTGTGCAGTCCCCTGGGCTGGTTTTCATCCGATCCACAACGTTCTGTAGTGTTTCATTTAGTTCGACCTGTCATTGCTGGTGGAGTCTATCAGACCTCGAGCAGTTTTCTTGTCACACGCTTTGCCTGGCCGACCATTTCATCCGCGACGTCCTCGACCTTGGTCGCATCACCGATGCCCCTACCACCAGAGCGCACAAAGATGTCGGTAACTGTCAATACCTCACCTCCGAAAACCTTCGAGTCGCGAGTCAACTGAAGAGTTCAACCCCGATCAGCTAATAACGGAACGAAACCAACAAAGCGACAAACGTAGTGCCCAACGGAGTCCGGCCCAACCGTGACGCGACCGGCGCCATCGACCCTAACTCTGGAACCTCCACCCAATCCAATAGAATTGACGTCGGGCATGGAGAAGCTGAAACATATATGACTATGGAAGACCTTCGAGTTGAACGAACACACTTTGTTCGAACACCAGCAACTGTATATTTGTCTGGTTGTAAAATAGATGTCGAAGACCCGAAGGTTGACCACACGGACCTTCGATGAACGCGGCTGCTTGCCTCGGGAGCCCACTAGGGAGTAATACACCCACATCTGTCGTGGTTCCACCGACGTCAATTACAATCATGCTCTTCTGTAGGTCTTTGAGAGTTACTCCGGCCAGAAATGAGGCCCCTTCGCGCTGAATCAGAGAAAGGGACCGAAAGGAAAGGGAGATGGAGCACGAACCGCGCATCGAGTTGGTTGCGCCGGAAGAAAATGTCCTAATAGGCAGTTTTGCGGCATCCGCTGCACTCGTCAGTGTCCCGTCGTTCTCTCAGAGCGTGAGAAATGCCGGAAACGGATTACAACCTCAAAGCCCACCTGGGTAAGATACAGTGGGCAGACCAACCCGAGTCGCTTCATAGCATTCTCGAACCCGTGAATGGTACGTCTTGCGAATTTGGAAATGGACGCATTGAGGATCGACGCGTTCTCGCGTTCGAGAAAGCCCACTTGCGCAACTAGGAGACGATGAGTTTCGTTCATTAACCGCGAAACAGATGCCAGACCATCGCGGGAGCATACTATGTTGACTTGAGGACCGAGTTCACCGAGAAGGATGTCGCGGACTGAATATTCATTCTGACCATCGACGTCCAACGGGGAAACTGCCCAGGAAAGTAGCAGCAGCTAAAGTGGCGGCAACTGTATGGCTTACAGACACCGATGAGAACGATATCGTTGAGGTCCTTGGCTTTGATCAGCCTGGCTTGTTCCACGACCTCTGCTTCGTCGATTTCATTGATCGCGCGACCATCGCTGTGAGGGTTTGATAAACAATTTGTGGCAGCATAGAAAATCACCCACATCTGAAGACCGCCCTTTATAATCGCAGTGTGTCCGTTCATGAGTGATTTGAGGTGTGGAGGAAAGTCCACAAACTGTAGTGGTTCAAAAACATGAGAGTATTGCAACAGCGAAAACTGACAGTCGGGTACTCTGACGTGTAGGGCGCAGCTAGTCGGATGACGGCGACCTTTGATAACCTTCGCGCATCGGCTTGAACGACGGCGTTGACAAAGTGCTGATATTGGATTGAGTGCTCGTCCATTCTGCAGTGAACCGGACGGCACCGTAGTTCCGATAGTCAAGCTGAGAATCTCCCCGCTCAGGGGATCGATAGCTGCATCGGCGAGTACTTTCCTCACGGCGGCTTCGATTCCGTCCGTTACATTTACGGTCGTCTCATGTTTAAAGCTGGCTACAACGCCGCGCAGCGGATGCGAGGTTTTCGTGATATCTATTATCACTGCGTCGGTGTTTGTCCCTACAGCGTTCAGAGTCAATGAACGAGCGAGGAAGTCACTCAGGGCCACTCACCACCAACATCTACTCCAATGCGATATCGCGGCTTGGCGGACATGATGGGAAGAAGCAAGCAGTCGCGTCAATCAGCCCAAGCAAGAGGCGTGAGCTCGATACGCGCGCGCGAGGAGCCGTTGTGAGCTCGATAGTAGCATTATAAGTTATGTCCACGTCCGGTATACACTTAGCTTGTACTACAATAGTTTGTAGCCGTATCATAAGTAAGAGAGGCAACCATAAAATACCCAGTGTCGTCCACCTTTCACGCTCACCGGTACCCTTGGTACCCACCATAACCCGGCGCTGGCTCTGCATGCGGCGCCGCGATTGACGCACGCACGGCAGCATATGGATCATTATATTGCAGTTTCGGATCCGCATATTGCATCGTCCGGCTCACACCCAGTTGGGGGCCGAGATCCTGCTCTGGGATCACCGGAGGCCCACCGGCACCAGCGGCGAATCGAGGGGCGGCGGGGGAGAAGCCCGACGGGGCGGGGTCAGAGAATGCCCCATATGCGTCGATACTGGGGCGGCCGTGTACAGGGGTCTGCGGCGCGGGAGCGGCGTAGCGGTTGGCGTCAGAGAAGGGGTTAGGACCGCTGGTCGCCGTGGGGTCGTAAGCGGACGTTTCGGAGGCGGTGGGGCGACGTGCGGGGGGGACGTGGTGATATTCGTCCTCGTCAGGGTCGTAATCCATCTCAAACTCTGTGGCTTCTTGCGGGGGGTGGGTGAAAGGGGGATCGCGTGGACGGTTGCCGTTGCCGGTGTGCAACTTCCCGGAGCGCCAGTCGAGGACCAGCAGGACGAGGGATGCAGTCCAGAAAATAAAGGCGCCCCAAAAGAAGATGGCGCCTGCTTTTTTGGTGCTGCACCAGCCTGGCAGCTGAGCTTTAAAGGCGTCCCCCTTGTCGGCGTGTGGATCCTTGGATGCATCCTTGCATCCTGCTTCCGTAAATGCAGATATAGTGGTAGCAAACCTAGATGGCACTGAGTAAAATGATGTTGCGAAAGGTAAATAAAACCAACGCAATCAGTAACGAAAAGGCCGAGCCCTGCGGTTGGGTTAGAGTTGTGGTAGAGGAAGACTCTGCAGACTCACAGTTCCAGTGAGGATGAAACCAACGCGAACTTCTTTCAAGGCCCGCGCAAGACGGATGACTTTGTCGTATTTCTGCAGACCGATCGAGGCTTGCACCAGAAGAAAAAGAAGACACTTACACACCTCGTAGGCTACGGGAACGAGGAGCATGAACAGAGGAAGGAACATCCCCATGATCGAGAGGAATATTGCGAGGCCCGAAAGACCGGCTATAGGTGGGCAATGAGCGTTCAGCTTTCTCAAGATGAGACGCGACAGACAGGGTCCTATATGCCATTTTGCTTGGAAGGCGGCCACGCTCGCGAAACAACACATTGCGAGGAAGTTGAAGAATATTTGGGACGTGTGGAATACTATCATTGGTTTGGAAACTATCATCTGGAGGAGAGAACGCGTTAGCCGACGCGAACGAAAAAGATCATAAGATGGAAAAAAATCCCGGGCATTTCTACCCACCCATAGCCAGAACGCCCATGCAAAGGGAAGGACAGCGAGAAATGCGAGTTGGTCACTCGTAGAGCTCATGGGCGAGACAATAGAGTTATGTAATGTTTATGGACGGAACTGGCGCCGGTGGGAGGAGAGAAGCATAAAGGACGTACATCATCCTCGAAATTAGCGTGGCCTGTGCTCCCTATGCCCATAGAAGGCGGCGGAATCGTATTGCGGCGGGAGTCGGAGGCAGGTATTAACCTGGTAATGCCTGGAAACAAGGTTACACAGAGTAGTCGGTGGAGGGAGGGACTGCTTTGTACCATCCTTAATAGTGTCCAGGAGGGCCATCTAGATGAAGGGAGGAGGGAAAGAGCTGTTCAGCTGCGGGGGACGAGGGCGAAAGCTATGTCACTGTTGGCCTCTGTTGGCGGTGCATGCCGGGAGTGATGGCCGTGACTGATGGCAATATTTCTTTGGCATGGTCTCAAAATCGTACAGTGGACAAGGAGGTCGGTAAAATGCCAGCTATGGCACTTGCTTCACCCAAATAAATAAAGTATCGACAATAACCATCCCTCCTCCTAATAACTCGACAGTTCAATTGCAAAGGCCACGGCCAATTTGGAGAAATGAAGGGCATGGTCGAACGAAAACTCGGGGGTGATGTCGACCAGATCCTCGGCACCGTGAATATCTGGGGTTTGAGGTCATCAGTAGCGTCGCAGAGCGCGCAAGTATCACAACTCACGGGAGTTGCTGTTCTCGAACTGCCCTTCGAGAACATGAGCGCTCTGATAATTTGCTTTCTTCCAGGTGCTGTGGTCACTGCTCGGACCAGGAGGGCCGGGATACACATCCCTGACCATGGGAATCTCGACTGTTAAACGTGTTATTGAGCGGTCATTGGATGGCATTTCAGCATACGATATCGTTCAATGACGAGAACAACAAGGAACTCGGTCAAGGCATCGTCGACTTGATCTTCGTTTGTGATTACTGCGATTTCTTCACGGGTCCCGTCTTTGTGGAACACCTGCCGAGTGTAAGTTCACGCGTTGACGATACTCGATTAAGCACGTACCGTCATGTCAAATTGCAGCATGCCTCGGACAACCTTCTCAGCAGTTTCATAGCTGGAAACAATAGCTTGGGAGCCAAGAAGCCCACCCTGCGGCAAGTTCGTCGTTTCCCAGTACATCAAATATGCAGACATACCTCCTCTCCCGCATAGAAATGGAATTCCAACGGAGAAACTGGAATATAACCGGCAACCAGAAGACCTAACCAACTTTATGTGTGAGAAGTCTGCGTCAAGAAAGTCGGCGGCACCAACCTCGATAAGCCTCAAGAATTGTGACAGTTCCACTGCCATCGTCCCCTGCGCCAGGCGCGCTCAGGAAGGGAGATTCCCGGTTGATGCTGTCGATATGAGCCCCAATAACTGTAATAGGATCGGATTCAAGAGCAGCGAGCGGTGCAATACGGATAATCTGCGAAATTTTTGGTTCAAAGCGCAGGGATGATTGAAGGCAAGTGGTACGATGGAGTTTTGCTTCCACGGGTGCTTGAGAGACTCGACAGAGATTAACGGTTTCTGTTCCACACTGGCGAGTTCCTCGGTGTAGGCAAGGATTTTTGCGTAGAGCCATTCCGAGCTCGCCTTGCCAGTCTCTGAGTTATAATAGCGCGTGTAGTAAGAGGTGAAATGTTCCAGATTGGCCCTCGGCTCAGCCGTCGACAGGTAGGAAAGAACATCGGTAACGATGGTAGAGTTTGGGGCCGGGTACGAGAAGTGCGGTTTCTTCGACGAGCCCAGGGAGGGTGTGTCGGTGCTAGAATTTCTCAGGTATCTTCCCCGCCGGTTGTACTCCAGTGCTCACATATCCATGAACTTCCGACCCATCGCCTTGGCTTGAAGTTTCTCGCGTTCTGTCAGCCATTCAGCCTCTGCATCGAACGAGAACTGGACCAGGCGAAGTTCATCCAGGTTCAATTCAAAACCTGAGCGCTCGCTGATCAGTTTACAAAGCCACAGATAGTCCTTGGCACAATGCACCTGGGACGCGGTCCTGGCTGTCCAAATTAACAAGAGGCGTTTGGTCAAACTGCGCGGCCGCGGAGGCGGCTAGAAGAACAATGGCAAGGATATTGAGAGAGAGCATCGCGAGAACTCGGCAACTTGAATTGTGGATGCTGCGGGCTGCGCCTTTGAGATGGGCGCCATGGCGGATGGCCGCAGTACTTGGGCCGCAGGATAACGGAGAGGTAACGTAAAGTTCCGGATGCACAAGGGTACAATATTACAACATTTGGATGAATAGGATGGTCTAGATAGGCGTTGGATATGCGTACACAAAGCAAGGATGAACAGAGCAATAGGGAAAAAAAATAGATAAGGAAGGAAATGGCTCGAAAATCCACGGGAGGAAGACTCAAGAAACCGGGGGGGGCCTCTTGATCCGCAACCACCACCATCTCGGTGATGGTAACGTCCAAGGCTTCCCCCGTCGCAGTCCGGCGACTGAGAGGCAGTCCGTCCTCTCACCCACGAACCCAGGTGGGACCCCCGACCGAGGGGAGGAGCTTATAGGGCTGTCCTGACGCCATATCTCGTGCGCTGGGGCCTCGAATCCGTCGAGGTTTGTACGGATCATTCGTACCTGCTAGACTCGAATAGACATTAAAACACCGTTGATACTTCTAGTACTACGAACTCGAATCTCAACGACACGACGCACCCTCCCACCGCCCTCATACCGAAAAGGACGCGATGTGCGAGGAAAACAGGCTCGGCCTCGAGGTGATGTGGCACCTCGGCTAAAAAACGACCCACCATCCTCCACATCCTACACGCACGACGTGGTGAAGACCAAGTGAGTGTCGGGCCCCTACGCAGGGATAAGGTGGCTGACGCGGGCGAAGCCTGGCTGACGAGAGGCCCAATAAAGGTCCAAGAAAGTCGCGATTCGACGTCCCACCTCAGGCGCAAGCAGACGAACGCCAATCCCCCGCCAAACGCTACCACAACAAGCCTGCTGGCAGCGCCGCCCCCCAGCTCTCGGCCCTCGTGAACGCCTTCCGATCCACGTCCCCCACACCCCAGCGCATCCCCGCGGAAGGCCAGCTCATCAGCTACAGCAAAACCGGCGGTGACGGCTACGAATACGACGGCGAGGACACCGTTATACCCCCCATATCCCCTATAGACCCCCAGACCACCCCGTCCCACTCCCCAAACACCACCCCAAAAGCCGTTCCGCGTACCATAATGGACACTGGTGCCGACGCACGCACCGTATGGCTGGCAACCTCGCCCACCGCCAGCGAGAAAAATCCCCACCTGGGAGAGGTCGCGGACCCTGAAGGCCCAGACGACCTGGCGCACTACGCCGCGTTCCAGGCTAAGAACGATGGCTGGGAGGTGCCCGTCATCCCGGACCACGTCGCCCTGGCCAATGTCGACGACGCCACGCGGCAGGAGGTCACCACCAACCCCGACAAGTACCTCGTCATGACGGTGTTCTGCGGCGGGGGGAAACTCTTCGAGAAGTACCCGAATATCCGCGCCGACATGTCCAAGAGCCTCGAGGAGCTCGCCAAGAAGGACAAACTCACGATTGTGCGCGCCGAGCCCAAGCTCAAACCCTCCACCGTCCGCCGCGGGAACAAATTCGATAAGTTCGCCCCGCCCATCGTGTTCCTCGCTCAGGTCTCGGACCCCGCGGTGCGCAAACTCCTACTGCGCTCCCCCACGTACGCACACTCCAAAGTGCTGGCCTTCCACGTCACCAGAATCGACCCCACTCTGCAATCCTGGTGTCTTGGGTTCCTCGAGACCGACCTCGAGGGGGATACCTCGGAGATAGGCAGGCGCCTCTGCTGGGCGGCACGGGAGACCTGGCGCGGCAACCAGAAAATCATGGCATTGATCGACCGCGGGACACAGCCTGGGAGCAAAGCCTCGCGCGAGGAGCGCTACGAGACGTTTACGAAGACGCTCGACTTCCGCTACATCCCCCACGACACCGCCCCCGTATACGTCCTCATGGCCCAGCCGTTCACCAAGGACATCAAGCTGTGGGACGAGTTCCGCGCTGCGTCACGCGTGAAGTGCATGGACGGCATCCACGCCTTCCGACCACACGCCAACGCCGAGGCCGGCCCCAACATCTGCGCGGACTGCAAACTCGACAGCCACCCCAAATATACGTGCGCGTTCACTGTGCGCGACAAGACGTGGTGGGGCCCCGGCGACCTCCAACCATCCTGAAGACGCTCCGGGACGGCGAGTCCGACGACTCAGACGAGGGTGACCATCGCGGCGCGCCGCGCCCGCGCAACGGCGGGGGCGGACGCGATAACTATCGAGGCGCGCGTCGCGGGTACGGCGGCGGCCGTCGCTAATATCGAGTACATAAAACACCTAACCAAGTATATCTAGAATAACCCGCATGTACCGGGCCCTTTTTTTTCAATCTATGCCTTCTACCCCCATCATCCCCTTCGACTGATACAGCCTCCGACAAGATATTAGGGATTTTTCCTGAGTAAGGGCTCGGAAGAAGTCGTACCCCAATCGGTTGGGTACGCAGCCCGAACCCACCTAATTTACTGACCGTGTGCAAACACGGGACAGGAAGTGGGGGAGGGTCTCGCGCGACGGAGATGAGGGCCTGCGCCTCGTTGATGTCGCGCCGCAACGGCGGGGCTTCACTACAGTAGGCCGGGGTCCGCCGGCCAGCAGTCCTGGCACGCACTTTCCCAAGAGAGCTACTCCCTTTTGGTAGCTCTTGCGGGACTGGGCAACCCCAATGGTAGGGCATACACAATCGGACAACCTTTGCGGGGTCTCCGGTTGGCTCTATTTTTTTCACAGCAACTACAAATTATAACAACAGGTACGAGGTACCAACTAACGGGACAAATTTCGCAGCATCGGCAACGGCAAACTCGGACGCTGGAGGGAGCGGGAGCTCCGCCACCGGCACCCGGCTCGCCGATGAAAGCGCCCGTAGTGGAGGGGATCCAATGACCGGCGGGAGTCCTGTTTTAACAGGACAACCACTGGTAACTCCTGGCGCAAGCCAGGGGGGCACCAGTCCGAGTGCTCGTGCGCATCTAACGCACCGGTCGCAACCAAACGACCGAGATCGTCAATCCCAAGACGACCCCAGCGCATCCAACGCTGGCCAGCCCATCCCAGCTGGAAATGCCAATCCAGGCGTCAACGCAAGTCATGCGCGGGGAGACCCCACCGGTACCCCACCTCGTCAATCACAGGACGATGCTCGAACACGGAACGCGAGCCAAAACAACCCGCAGGGAGGACAAAACAACGCACCTACCCAGGGACCATTCCAAGGAGGTCTGCCAAACTACACCCCGCCCCGAGACTACCCAGGCGCAGCCAGCGCTAAGGCGGGGAAACGTAAGAAAACGCTAAAGGCGTCGATCAAGGTGGCCGCGCTAAATATCAAGGGCATTGGGCATGCGAATGCATGGCACCCCCAAAATAAATGGTACCATGTCTGGCAAACGATGCGTGAGCAAAAAATCGGAGTACTCGTAGTCGGCGAGGCCCACCTGAACGGTGCGCGATGCGACAGCATTAGAAGCTTATTTGGCCGCAAACTTGAGATCGAGTACTCAAGCGACCCGAATACCCCGAACGCCAAAGGGATAGCAATTGTCCTGAACCAAAACTTCGTGAACGTCGACGGCATCAAAACGACTGAAATAATTCCGGGACGCGCCTTACACCTGGAGTTCAAAGGCCGGGGGGACAAGCCCTTCGCTGTCCTGGGAATATATGCCCCCAATTCCGCTGGGGAGAACGCCGCCTTCTGGCGTGAGATTCATGCATTTTTCGAAGCAAACCCTAACATACGACGACCAGATGCACTAGCGGGCGACCTTAACTTTGTTGAAGATGCCCTAGACCGGCTACCGAGCAGAGAGGACCCGGCTAACCCAGTGTCAGCGTTCGATGACCTCAAGGTCCTCCTGCAACTCGTAGATGGTTGGCGAGAAACTTACCCAACCACGAGGGCATACACCTATCACCAAACCGCGACCGGCTCGCAGTCCCGAATCGACAGGATCTACGTAAAAAGAGCGGTATTTGAGAACACGTATGAGTGGGAGATCAAAACAGTGGGCATACCCACGGACCATAGGATGGTCTCGATGCGAGTGTCCGGAGCGAAAGCACCCGAAATCGGACGCGGGAGATGGACATGGCCCGCACATATAATGAAAGATAAAACACTCACAAGATATATCCATGATAGAGGCATGACCCTGCAAGCCGACATCAAGATGGTGAACAATTGGCCGGAGCGAGACGAGAAATGTAACCCACAGACCCTCTGGTTGGCCTTCAAGAAAGATATTGGAAACGAGGCAAGGAGGCGGGCCAAGATTGTGGTGCCTAGGCTTCAAAGAGAGATTGACGAAGTTGAACTGAAACTGGAACGTGTCCTCGATGATGGAGATCTGGACGAGGACGAACGCAAGCTGTCAGCTGCTGTACTGACAGAAAAACTCACCCGACTCGAACAGAAACGTCACAAGGAACGCCGGGCAAATGCCCAAGTGCGTAGTAAAATTGAGGGCGAGGTCATTGGCCGAGTTTGGTCGGCGATGAACAAACCAGCAACGCCACGCGACATCATACAAAGGTTGAAAATCGGCCTCGACCACGATGGAGAAATCAAATACGAAACCAACTCCGGGAATATGGCGTCTATGGCGCGGAGCTACCACAACAAAATCCAGAGCGACCGCCGTGAAACCGCGCCAGATATCCGGGATCACGCGATAGAGGTTGTCCTGCAACGAACACAACGCCATATCACACAACCACAAGCTGATAAAATGAAGGGTCCTCTTACTCGCGAGGAAGTGCAGAGAGCGCTCCGACTGTCATCCAACTTCAAAGCTCCAGGGCTCAACGGAATAAACTACGAGGTCTGGAAGATTCTCAACTCACGGTTCCAAACGGACCTGAAACTCAACAAGCCGGCGTTTGACATAATTAACGCACTTCAAAGTGTATTCAACGACATCGAGACCAGCGGGATGGTAAAGAACACCAGGTTCTCAGAAAGCTGGATGTGCCCCCTATATAAAAAGAACGACAAGGCGGACATCGCGAACTACCGGCCAATCTCCCTGCTGAATTCCGACTACAAGATCTTCACCAAAGCACTCACTATAAAACTCGCTGAGGTTGCGCCCGGGCTGATACACCCTAACCAAGCAGGATTTGTCCCCGGGAGACATATACACGACCAGATATGGCTCACCAAAAGGATAATTGAACTGGCTGAGGCAACGGACCAGGACGGGATGATTGTGGCCCTCGACCAAGAGAAAGCCTACGACAAGATTGAACACGACTACCTCTGGAGAGCGTTGGAAAGCTATCGGATACCTAATGAATTCATTAACATAATCAAATCACTATACAGCGACGCATACACCACAGTCGTTGTGAACGGCATGCTGAGTGATAAACCCTTCAGAGTCACAAGAGGCGTAAGACAGGGTGACCCGCTGTCCTGTCTTCTATTTGACCTCGCAATTGAACCACTGGCGGAATCACTCCGCCAATCCGACCTGAAGGGGTACACCATACCGGGCAAAACGGAAAAACTGATTGCCACCTTGTTCGCAGACGACACCATAGTATACCTATCCAGCGAGGACGATTTTGGTGACCTTGTCAAGATCCTCGACGAGTGGTGTGTGGCCGCAGGGGCCAAATTCAACATCGGAAAGACCGAGATGATACCTATCGGAAATGTTGACCAAAGAGACAGGATACGAGCCACGCGGTTCATAAACGGAATGGACGGGACGGCGGTACCAGCTCACATTAAAATAGCGGCCGAAGGAGAGCCGATTCGCAGCTTAGGTGCTTGGGTCGGAAACGGAGTTGACCAAACTGATACTTGGGCTAGGACCCTAGAAAAAGTAGATGCAGCTTTAGATCAGTGGGAGCTGGGACACCCAACAATGGAAGGCCGCCGACTCATCGTTTTAATGGTGGTAGGCGGCATGACACAGTATCTGGCTAAAGTACAGGGAATGCCAGCGGAAGTCGAACGTAAGCTCGAGAAACGAATACGGAGCTTCCTATGGGCCGAGAAGTCGAGTGTGACGGTGAACAAGGAAACAATATACGCACCAGCAGACCAAGGGGGAAGAAACCTCCTGGATATCGTTGCACGGAATGAGGCAATCACAATTACATGGTTGAAATCATACCTCAGTTTTGGAGACGATCGCCCGCTTTGGGCTTTTGTAGCGGACGAAATCCTGGCCCGGAATGGGCGCGTAAGCGACCTAAGCGTCGACGAGGGCCTGCGCCGCAACATGTACCTACAAACTTGGCGAACCAACACACGGAGCGCAGAACTCCCGAAGGATCTGAAAGAGATGGTCAAAGTAGCGGACAAATACGATCTCCGGATGGATGGATTGGCCATCTCCAGAGAGATCCAGAGGGACGCACCTGTATGGTATCACATCAAATCTAGGGCGTCGAGGGACCTGTTCAACCGCGGGGAACAAATTAAATGTTTGAAAAATAACCATAGAGTACTAACCGTGGGCGACGCGGAAGTGCTCGCGAGAAAGCAGGGAGCGGCCAGGCACACAAACAGACGTAATTGCCGCTGCGAGGAATGCAGGGAGGTACGAAGAACTTGCCCTGGATGCCAATCCCCGTGGAGATGCTATCTGAAAGCACGGGCAATGCTCGACTCCCTCCAAGACAAATGGAATCCGTTGGAAACGCAGCCAGAGGACCACGAGGACGAAAACTTGATGGAACACCTCGGAGAACATGAGGCTGCTTTCGACCCCAGAATTACCGTGAGAGGCACGCTGGCAGACACATTCCGAGTTTTCGGAGATGGGCTGGAAGGAAGCGACACTGCCCCGGACACGAAACCAGAACCAGAGCCAGATGAGCAACCGATAACAGTGTATACAGACGGCTCGGCAACCAGCAACGGAACCGCAGATGCCCGAGCTGGGGCGGGAATCTTCTTCGGCGCAAATGATGTGCGTAATCGTGCGGTACGCGTCCCAGATGAACTAGGACCATCGAACCAAGTCGGCGAGGTCGTGGCCATAAAAGAGGCAGTGACATTATGCCCGAACGATGTCCCCTTAGAATGTGTCAGCGACTCGAAGTACGCCATAGATGGCATGACAAAACACCTACAAAAATGGGAGAATGAAGGTTTCTTCCGAACGTCGAACGGCCCATTGATGCAGGCCACGGCGGCAAAGCTGAGGTCTAGAAAAGCTAGCACCAAGTTTAAGTGGGTCAAAGGCCACTCGGGCATTGACGGAAACGAAGGCGCCGATAAGTTGGCAGCAGAGGGGTGCGCCAAGAACCAACCAGACTTGGTCGACATGCAGATCGACGAAAAGATGGTCCTCCCGGGAGCGAAGCTGAGCTGCATGACGCAATCGCTAGCGTACAAGGTAATCAGACAGAAAAAAATGGACGACCCGGGCTACCAGGAGCTGCTTGATAGGAAAGCAACGGACCGGAACATGAAGGAGGCACAGAGTGCCGCGGTGAACCAAGACGGGAGTGTGCCGTCTCGAGGTCAGATCTGGAACTCGATCAGGCACAAAGACATACCCAAGAACATTAGGTTCTTCCTCTGGATGCTCATCCATGACAGCTACAAGGTCGGCAGATACTGGGAAAACATAGCGGGCTTCGAAGACCGAGGCAAATGTTCCGTGTGCGGCGGCACGGAGTCAATGGAACATATACTGATGAAATGTAACGCTCCTGGACAGAAAGAGGTCTGGGACCTAGTCAGCGAAGTCTGGAGAAAGAAAAATGGCACCGATATGCGGCCAAGCTTGGGAGATATCATGGCGTGCGGAGCCATCAAGTGCGCGCCCCCAGGGAAGAAGCCGGAGGCAGGACTAAGCCGCTTCCTCAGAATCTTGATATCTGAATCTGCGTACTTGATTTGGCGCCTGCGCAACGAGAGAGTGATTCAAGAAACAGGCCCAGCCGATATAAATGAAATTAAGAACCGGTGGCTCAAGGCGTTGAACGATAAGCTCGGCCTGGACTGCCTACTCACGAACCCGAATAGATATGGTTCAAAGGCAATTTCAGTATCATTGGTACTGAGAACATGGCGCAAAGTTATCATGAATGAGGACCAACTCCCCAAAAACTGGACACGGGAGGCCGGGGTTGTAGTGGGTATCGGATAGCGGACAATGAAGGGCGGTGAAAGCCGCCCCGAGTCCGTTGGAAGAAGCCCCACACGACGCGCCTATCGAATGGCGTAAGTGCGAGAGCGCATTTCCTCGGTGTGGTATATCGGTCGGTCGGCGGGGTTTCTGAGTCCACGCCATTTCAACAGCGCGGTAGTGACGACTTGGTCGGTCCGGAAGCTTATCTGCAGGGATGGGTGAGCACATGCACCCTGAGCAGAGGGCGGAAGGAAGGTAGAAATACCTCGGAAAACTACCACAACAATGCGCTCCACAAAAAAAAAAAAAAAAAAAAAAAGACTCAAGAAACCCACAATATATCACACGTTACCTCCTGCCCCTTCGCCTCCCAGTCGGTGGTGGCTCATAGTCCCCGTCATTGCTGGCACCGTCGTCCCCCGCCCCATCTTGGTCGACGTCTCGTTCATCCTCCACACCTTCCACATAACCCACACCCATGAACACCGGATCGCCACCCGCTCCCCCACGAGCAAGGAACCCCCGGTTCTTCGGACGCGTCCCAACGCCAACGAAGGTCTCACTCTCCGGCTCGAGTTCCTCCAGCTCCCGCTCCCGATCGTGCTGAGAGGACCGCGAATATGACCGGGAGCGCACCCGCTCAGCCGCAGCGCTTCGTATCTCCTCGTCGAGTGTTTGCCGCCGGCGGTTTTTCGTCCGCCCGGTGGCCGTCCCGCGCGAGGACGAAGAGGCGACGGAGGGCGCCGCGCTTTGGCGTTCCGTTTCCTTTTCGCGCCGGGGTTGAGGAACGAGTTGCAACGCAGGTAAAGGCGATTGTGAGCGTGAACGTGAACGCGGCGGGGGCGCCTGTCCTCTGCTCTTTGGCTGGCTATTTGCTGCCGCCTTCCCCTTCCCTTTGGAGGCAGGTGGCGCCTCAGGGGGGCTGAGTTCGGGGGCATCCTGAGTGCCGAAGCTGTTCAACTCGTCATCCTCCTCCTCTTCGTCCGGTAGAGGCGGCGCGGGGGGCGGCGCGCGCGGTGCACGCGCAGGGGGTCGCGGTTTACGTGGGGACTCCAAGGGCATGGGAGACGACGGCGGTCGATTCGCAAACATATCTGTGGTCGAGGGCGGCTTTCGTCGGGAACTTGCCGCTGCGCGCGTCGGGGCCGGCGGTGAAGTATGAGACACAACAGCACGAGGTCTGTCCATATCGACATCGACAGTCTGCAGCTCTTTCCGAGGTGGTGGGGCGAAGATCTTTCGCACCGGCATATACGATTGAGGAGGGTGCTGAACAACGGCGGGAGGGGTAGAAGGAAACCGTTCGGACGAGTCGTCGTCGTCCCTCCCCTTGTCGGAACAAAGGGAAGGAGTGATCGTACTCCCTCTGGGCACCATTTGACTGGCAGCAGGATAGGATCGAGACAACGCCACAGAGCTGGGGTATTGCAAGCTTGAAGAAGAAGACGAAGATCGGCGTTTCGAAGCATGCGCTGAGTATCAGAGTCAGCGAGGAGATGGGCTAAATCGACAACACATACGTTGGTCGTCGACAGTGGTGTCTTCTTGAGGATTTGTCACCCGCTTTCTCTTTTCACCCGTCTGAGCAGTATCGACAATAGATCTTTCTCGGCTCCACGATGTACTGCGAGTTCCGCTCCAACTCGCGTTGCCCACCGCATTAGTTGACATGGAGGAGTTGGACCGAGAGAGTGATTCTCCGAGCTTCTTGAGGATAGCAGCATTACCTGACGCCATGCGTCCTCCGACGCTCACCGTATTGTTCTCCGCGGACCCAGCACTACCACCCCGCCAGCTGCTCGAGGGGCCCGAGATGGGGTTTGAAGAGGTGGTTTTCTTGAGACGAACATTTTTCATTTCCGATAAGAATGCCGCCATCTTGTCTGGCGGAACACCAACGGTAGGTTGGCCATGCCGGCGGGCAGGTGGGTTGATGGGAGCTTCATCGGGAAGGGCCCCAGTGTGTTTGAGTGAAGCCCGCGCTGCTGCAAAGGGAGCAGTAGCAATACGCCCACTGGAAAAACCAGGAGGGGGTGGCGGAGGGGGCGGAGGAGGGGGAGGGGGAGTAAAAGAACTACCGAGCAAGGGCCGACTGGACAGCTGGACGTATATTAGGAAAGCTTTATAGGCGTGATTCGACGAACTTCGTTTTTCAACCGTTGGATTTCTCCCTCGAGCATCCGAATTCTCTCCTTGTCCTTCTCCCTCTCTCGATCGCGCTCGGCCTCGTCCTGCTTGTCCTTCATCTTATCGCGTTCCCAACGCCGTTCCTCATTTCGTTTCTGCTCCTCGCGAGCCGCAGAGAGTTCTCGTTCTTTACCCTTCACGCGCACTTGCCCTGATGTGTCTGCCTCCTCGAAGTCACGGGCCCGTCCTTTGCCCTTTTCCCTGGATGTGAGTCGAGGAGAGTCGTCTTCTGGAGGGACGACAGCTCTGGCCTTGCCCTTCGGGCTAGGCAACAATATCGAAGGGTCCGCGTCGTCTGCGCCGGTTTGGAATCGTTCGACGGCAGCCTTGACGGAAGGGATGGCCGCAGGGCGAAAAGGAGCAGGAAACGAGCGAGCGGAAGAGTCAGCCTCGTGTCTACTCCTCGCTGGGGGGCTAACGATGTCTGGAGCGAATCGTACCTGGCGAGGTTCCGCGTCGGAATGTCGGGGAGGAGACTCTGGCTCGGCGGATGCGGAGCGCGGGTAGAGGGATCCGGGCATGGTGATGGACGCCCGACGGCGGAGAGCCCGGGGGAGCGGGGGCGGGGACGGAGAGGGTGACTGAGAGTATTCGGACGGGTAACCTGTTGAACTTGATTACACGGGTTTCACTTCTCGAATATCGAGGCATACCGTCTTCCTCTACCACTATAACCCGTCGATTCGTCTTGTGCGCGGGATTTGGCTGCTCGGGGGACGCGGATGCACTGGGCGATCTTCGATTCCGGTGACGCTCAGCGGTAGCGCGCTGCCGATCCCTTGGACTGGCTGGGGTGCGACGGAGGGTGCGGACAGGACCACCAGGGTTCCCCTTTGGCTCATCGCGTCTGCGGGTAGATGTATAGGGCAGGGGTTCCTGGGGAATTGACGCGTGAATCTGGTTCGTCCTGGGACGCGTTTATGAGTGAAGGGGTGGAGGACGAAGGGATGGGATACCTCTGGGACGGAGCCGCCAGTTGCGGTGATAATAAAGGACTCGAGTTCGCGAGAAACAAAGCTGAACACTCCAGAAAGCAGCCCGGTGGAGGAGCTCTCGGCCATCCCGAGGTTTCTCAAATAAACGAGGGTTCCCTCCAGAAATAACACATACAATCAAATGTTCCATTACGATTCCTAATATCCTTTAGGAAGCGTCCTTAGACCGTCGATGCCATCAGAAATGTGAAACGTGACCTGCAAATTTTCATCACGTGTAGCCATATCGGCTCGTTGGCTCTTTCATTCAACCCGAAAGCACTTACTTCAAATCAAATTTTCGATCCGTTTTCGATTCTACTTCGGTTGATGGAGCTAACCCGTCCAAAGTTGACGGTTTGCCCATGTCTGACTCACTTCGCGGCTTCCCGTTTCAGTTGCATGGCGTTGAGTTCTCTTTTTGGCACTTGCCATCAGACCCATGACCCGACCCATGACTCGTTCCATCAGCGCCTTATGATTTTGCACGTATTTCTGCTCACCGTTGCTCTCGCCGAGTTGCCGTCTAGTTTGTTAGTTTTCCTCTGGTAATGTTGGTTTCGGTTCCGACCTGTTCCAACGAAGAGTGGTTTTAATTATTTTGTTTGGTCACCTTCCTCTTGCCGGCCCAATGTGAGCTGGTCGACGCGCGAGCGTCGACCGGGCGAATGTTGGGCCGCGATGCCGCTCGACCGGCAATGATCACGCGGGAGGAATCGTACTTGCCATGCGACGGCACTGGCCCCAACAGCCACGTACATTATTGAATTCATGATTACAGCGATATAAAGATACGGTAGGCCAGTTATTTCGAAGAGAACAGCTTCCAAACCATACAGTCTTACTGCTCGTTGGGGCGTTTGTCGGTTTTCTTTCGATCGCTGCTCTCTTGTCGACTACTTTGGTGTCTAAGCTCTCTGCCAGGGCATGTCGACGCTTATACTCTGCAGGCGACTCGGCGGACGTCCCATTAGCCCACATGCCTCGACGTGCCGCCCTGGATTGAACATTGAGCAACGTGGATGGATGTTAGTGTTGGCCTTACTTGGCCTCGTTCTCAACGCGCAAAAATTCTTCCTTGCCCCATTTCCCATACTCGGCACCAGCCTGACGAAGAGCAAGTCATCAGATAGGAACCAGGCAATCCTGGACAATTTACCTGTTCGTATGTTGTCACCCACCCGGCCTTGAGCATTTCCAGGGAGAGACTTTTCCCTGCGGCCCAGCTTCCAGGAAGAAGACGAGGGTTCATCGTCACGATTGAGACCTATGAAACACATAGTTTGCGTGAGTCGCTCTGATTGTTCTGGGTCCCAGAGACGCGTACGACTCGAGAATACTGGTCGCGACGTAGTAGTTGGCAAGTAAACGGTCTTTCCGAGAATCTCCTCTCTCAACCACGCGAGAGCCTCTTCCGAATATGGTTGCGAGGGCCTCCCAAAGTGCGCAGCCTCACGAGCATGTTAACAGGGCTCGGAGATGGGGTCAATGGCGCGTTTCAAAGTCACCTCTGGAGCGTCAACACCGGCGATGCGGATATGCAAAGTCTTGTCCTTCAAGTCTAGCGGAAATTAGATACAGGTTTCGAACAATGGTTGATATCTGTACCTTTTGCTGTGGATGGTATTCTCCTGAATTTTACCGGCCACCTCCACCCAAAGGCAGGCGTGTGGATAGAAGCGAAAGTTGTCTGAATCGCCAACGCTGGTGACCATCCCCTTCACCTGAGCTCGGTCTCAGCCTCTGTAGTGTGTGGTCGTTCAGATCACTTCACCCATCGTTTCCTCGCAAAGACATCGGGAGTAATCCAGTCACCGTTGATGATTCTACGAAAGTATCGTCGATACAAGAAGGTGCCGGAAAGAGTGGTCGCGCTTCCGAGTGCGAATGCAGACAACGCCAACACTGGGCCAGGGATCGCGTCCAACTTTGAGCGAGCGCGCCCAACAACGTTTTTAATCTCCTCTGGGGGCTCGACCTTGGACCAGCCTGCTGGCCATGGGATTGCAGGCATTGCCGCTGTGCGCGTAGGATACGAGGCTACGAGTGTCTGCCTGTATGGAGGAAACTACTTGCGTGTTGGTTGAAAGAGACGCGTGTTTGGCTGATGTCATCGGACCCGCCTTGCGCTCTCCCCATGTCGGCTGAACGCAGCGTCCTCATTCTATATGCCACGAGAACGGGGACGGCGCAGGATGTCGCTGAGCGCCTCGCGCGCCAATGCCGGCGCCTCCACTTTACATGCCGTGTCCTCAGCACCGACAAATATTCCCTGGTACCCAGCCATCGTCAGCGCCCCTTGAGACTTATCCAATCGACGTTGTGCAGTCCGATCTCATTTCTGAGACGCTTGTTCTCTTCGTAATATCGACGACTGGATCTGGTGTAGAACCCCGGGCGATGTCAGTTAATGTGGAAGACGCTCCTCCGTTCTGACCTCCCCAGCGATTTGTTCGACGAGCTCTCCTTTGCTGTCTTCGGGTTGGGAGATTCCGCGTACGAGAAATTTTGCTGGGCCGCAAAGAAACTTTCCCGTAGGCTTGTGAGTCTCGGGGCCACCGAGATATGCGAGAGAGGTGAGGGCGACGATCAGGATCCACTGGGGTAGATATTCCGCGCAGAAGCAGCTTGCATATAACTTAACCTTCTCAGCATGGACGGCGCTCTCGAAAGTTGGATGGAGAGAATCCAGCAGTCTCTGTTGCTGCTCTATCCCCTTCAGCCCGATGTTGAAGTAATTCCAGCTACAACGATCCCCCCTGCGCGTGTATCGATGGTCCCAGATATCGCCTCCACGTCGTCTTCCTCCGTAAAGAGCGGTTTCTATACCTCCACAGTTCGGTGTAACACTCGAATAACGGCTGGGGACTGGTATCAAGATGTTCGGCATCTCGAATTCGATTTCGAAGAGGACATCCAGTACGTGGTTACTCCAGACTCTTCCTCGACTTTGTGATGAGCCTGGGCCAGATATTCTCCTGGGGATGTCGCCGTCATCCGACCATGTGCACTTTCTAGCGATGTAGAATCGTTTTTGACCTCTGTCGGTTGGCTTGACGTTGCGGACGTCCCGTTTCGCATAAAGCAAACAATGTTAGGCTTCTTTTTTGGCCTTTGGTCCTTCTCATGTTTATCAGATAGGAAGGATCAATCTCTTCCGGACATGCACGATGTTGAGACCCCAAGGGCGCTTTTCACCCAATATCTCGACTTTTCCGCAGTCCCGCGACGTTCCTTCTTCGAATATCTCAGATATTTCACGGCGGATGAGTTGGAGCGTGAAAAGCTCGATGACTTTCTCTCGCGCGAGGGAGCGGTGCGTATTCTACGTGTTACATTTCAGTTATCTCATTCGTCAACAGGATGACTTGTACGAGTACTGCTACCGAGTTCGGCAGAACGATCCGAGAGGTCCTTGCAGAGTTTAGGCATGTCAAGATACCCTTGGACTACATTTTCGACGTGTTCCCTCCGATGCGGCCACGACAGTTTTCCATCGCAAGCTCGGTTAAGGTAATTTTCGAAAGATGCCTGTACTTCTTTTTTATATAGCACGTCTGCAGCGTTTTCCTTCACAAGTGCATCTCTGCGTCGCAATCGTTAAATATCGAACCAAATTAAAGGTTCCTAGAAGAGGTGTTTGCACAACGTTTCTCGCCGCTTTGCAGCCAGGTATGGATCTCAATTATTTTCCTCGCACTGCGCAAGCTGAACTCGACGATAGGAGACCGGGTGGAAATCGGACTGCAAGGCGGTCTTATCAAGCTACCTTCCGATAATAACACGCCTGTTATCTGCATCGGACCCGGTACTGGGGTTGCTCCCATGAGAGCCGTGATTCAGGATCGCCTGCAAAGGGGTGCTCGAGGTGGTATATTTTCCTTGTCGGCCTTGCACCTGCTCAAATTGCTTACCAGATAACACATTATATTTCGGCTGTCGGTCAGCTACTAAAGACCAACACTACGGTCCAGAGTGGGGGGCATGCAGAGACCTGGTCTACCGAGCGGCGTTCTCTCGCGACGGCCCCGAGGGAACAAAACGGATCTACGTTCAAGATCTCATGCAAGAGGACTGCAGAGCGGATATGGACCCTGCTCATCGCCGGTGCCAGTGTGTTTATATCAGGGTCAGTAGAGTTCAGATCGGATAGGCCCGTTTTAAGTGATTCATTTCGACAGTTCTTCCAACAAGATGCCTGCTGCCGTTAAAAACGCGCTACGTTTCGCCGCTGAAACGTACGGAAAACTAGCCCCCGCCGCAGCCGAAGATTTCATATCGGGTATGGAGGCAAAAGGGCAGTTGATTGAAGAGTGCTGGAGTTGAAAGGTACTGGTGCACTCGCATCACTTACCACAGATATACGCATCAGGAAGTAGAAATCCATCTTAAGTGAGGACACGTCGTGACGATAAACTATCCTGCTGCCGGGGTGGAGCCATGGGCTCAGCGCATATTCACCATAGCCTAGCTAGGGAAAATAATGCAGATCGAGTGGCTTCGCAACTTTCAACACCGTCCGGATGACTTCTTCCGCGCCGCGCACCAGGAAACGTAAACGAGCAACAACGAGGACGTCCGAAGACGCCCAATTGTTGTCAGCAAATCACCTTGTCCTCTCACTCCTACGATGAAGCGCGGTTTTCTAAATGGTTCAAAGGCGAAAGCCCGCCCGTTAGGGCCTGCATTAGGTGATGCTGCTTGCCGCTCCCTTTCTGTGAATCATTCTAACCGAATCCCCTAGCTTCGAAGCGTTGCCCTGTGCTTTTAGACTTCACTGAAAAGGTTCCGAAGGTTATTGGCGATCGGGAGCGGTACCACGGAGTCTTTCTGAACCTCTCTCGAGTGAATCATAGGTGCGTATCCCTGGACGCATTACCGTACCGCCGCGGCTGACGCGTGCGCCAGCTGCTCGCCTAACACCACGTACCGCTTCGACTTGCCTTCGTTCTCCTACCGCCTTTTTGCTGTTCGTGACATCGTCGAAGGCACACATTCGTCGATTGTTGCAAAGCCGAACGCCAGGAGAGATTGGCCCTTTCGTACAGCTTCCTCTGCACATGCACATCGTGTTTAAATTTCGTCGATTCGGACCCACGGCGCACAGTCATCGAAAACTTTCACGTATCCGTGGCCAAGTGGGCGCTGGACCTCACGCTCCCGGACGATCAGATCATCGTTGAATGCCAGAAACTGCTCGGCGCTGACCGTATCTGAAGGGCTCGAAAGCGTCGGCCAGCATTTTGAAGCGATGAATGCGATGATGGAGGCGTACATCTGCCTGGGGGACGCGCAGAGCGCTAGCGAGTGGGCTGCGCAGTTGGAAAAGCGCCGCTGGGACGACAAGTGTGGAGACGTCAAAGGGCTTATCGACCCCGCCAGTCCGGCGTACCAGAAGCACCCGCTGTGGCGCAAGCGATGTGGTGTTTCCGCAGAAAAGTGACCTTTTCGGTGTGTCCCGACGTTGTGGCTGAGATTGATCCAAAAAAAAAAACAGAAAAAAAGGGCCGGCTCCTCCCTTGTATGAACGAGGATGAGAAGCACTTCTTGCAATATCTATGTAACTGCAGCGATACATACCGTAGCTTCTTGCATCACCGAGATTTCACAGCAAAATGTTACATAATTATCATGTTGTTTCGAATCTCTCGACTACCTTCGAGGTGCGAGATTCTACGAGAGACCAACGTTCAAGTACTCCTCAATAGACGGTGGCTACACTCGCTCCCCGTTCCCACCAAGCCAAAAGGCTGGCCGACCCCCTGGATTACGGAGGATGAGGCCACCGAATACCTTTTTCCACTTTACCTCAAAGGTTGGTATCTGGCCACCGTCCCCAACGAGCATCGTTCCCTCCGCGTGGCTGGTCTGGCCTGCCGTTTCAATTTTCCCAACGCCGCTCCCGCGGCCGCGTTCATAAAAGACATTATGGCCCTCACCGAAACCGAGAATGTGAGTGTAGCCTTAATTCACTCCCATCTATTTTTTCATGCGCCATAGCATCACCCCTGCTGGCTCAAAGTAGCCAACTCTTCTCAAAATGCTGTAGTCACTCTCTGCACCACCACGCACTCTGCCCTGCGCCCCGAATGGGACACAACAGACACGCCTGAAGACAGGGCTCTCGAAGGAATCACTCTCCGAGATCCTCCGTTTCGCTGCTCTCGTCACATCCCTTCCTTCCAACACGTACACACCATCGGCTGAAATTGGTCCATCCGCTACGCGTCCCGTTTGGGATGAGCTCAAGGCGACTCTTCGCCGTTGGGCCACTCCCTCGGTCTCCCCCGAGCAAACACCGGCGTCAAAACACGTTGGAGATTCTCGTGCACAAAAGGCAGCCCGCCCCCCTCCCAGTTTGCCCTATCTGTCGTGCCGCCCACACCCTAAACGCGTGTCCTATGCGTGACAGCACCTCACCACCACCATGTACTGTTTGCCAAGGACTGCATTGGCGTGTTGACTGCCCAATTTTTGAAGCAATCTCAGCGCACCACAGAGGCCGTTTCTCAAGTCAAACAGACGCTCAAGGTGGAAGTGCCGAAGGCAGCACCACCTCCCTCGGAGCCCTGCGTCAACTGCGGCGGTGCTCACTGGAAGGCGGATTGTCGCGAGCCGCACGCCCCGCCGGCCACTTTTGCAAGATCTATCACTTCCAGTACCCGATGTTCAACCTGCCCAGGACAGTACCGGAAAAACTGCGCGATAGTCCAATTCCAGCGCCATCAACGTTGGGTTGAAGGTTAAAGACGAAGCACTTGTTAGATTTAAACTGGGGAATCGTGTTCATACATTGTAGCAGTGCATTGTAGCAGTGCGCAGTCCGCGTGAAGATATAAAAGTCTCGCATTTTATGCCTTTTTTGGCTCCGAGAGGTAGCACACCCGATTCGGTAGATCTACGTGATTGACGTCTGCTCTAGACGGCAACCTTCATCGTTGCCACAAGCCCAATTGCAAGGACGCCCGAGGTGGCCCAAGGACCCACGAACCGTTAGCAGTACAAAACCTCCACAGCCATGCCTCCGAATCCTCCTCCAGACCAAGAAGATCTCGACGATCTCGACGATGTCCTCGAGCAATTTTCCGCCGCAAAGCCGGAGCAATCCCCCGTCCAGCCAACCTTCTCCGGCCGACCACGCACCAACACACGTGTCGATGGCCCGCCGATACCTGTTCCCGGGAACGGTCTTACTGGCGTCGCAGAGGGCGAAGAAGAACCCGACGCGGATGCGCTGGCAGCGGATTTCGCAGCAGAGCTCGCAAAGGGCATGGAGTCGCTTATGCGCGAGATCTCCGGTGGAGGGGAAGGGTCTGCTGCCGGACAGGGCTCAAGCCCAGGTGTGGCGGACGAGGCGGCCCTCAAGGCGGCGTGGGAGGCAATGCTCATCGAAGGCATGGACGGTATGACCGCCGCGACCGGTGCTGCCACAGATGCAAGTAAGGACACGGGCGAGGGGGCGGGCGATTTCCAGGCCAAAATACGGCAGGCGATGGGCAAATTGCGTGAGGGTGAGGAGACCCTACAAGAAACTTCTGGCGCCGGGCCCAACGCACCGGCCCCCGACTCGCTCGAGGCGTTACTGGCGCAGCTCAACGAATTGGGCGGCGCAGACGGTGACACTGGGCTTCCCACGGACGAGGCCGAGCTCGCAGGATTCCTCGAGAACATGATGGGCGAGCTCATGTCCAAGGAGGTGCTTTATGAGCCACTCACTGAATTGGCAGACAAGGTATGTGCGCGTCAAGTATTCAAATGTGTGCTGGGCTCATGCGCCGCCAGTTCCCGCCTTATCTCGCCTCCCCACCCGGCTCCGCTCTCCGTGGACGACCGCACGCGCTATGAGGCGCAGCTTACCCGCGTTCGCTCCATCCTCGCTATCTTCGACGCTCCCACATTTAATGAAGCCGATGCGAAGACTCGTGAGACTGTTGTCGCACTCATGGCCGAGGTTTGCCCGTTTTCTTCGTCGTTGGATTCGGTCTCAATTCGTTGTCACAGATGCAATCCTTCGGCTCCCCGCCAACCGAGCTCATGGGCCCCCTTCCCCCTGGTCTCGGCGCTCTCGGGGAAGACGGCTGCGTCCGTGGCGTAGTCCCTTCCGTAGCCATTGCTTCATCATTTTCACGTTCCACGTATGGTCCCTATCGATGGATGGACCAACTCGCTTTTGCATTCGGCATGTCTCACTTGTAGCCAATAACTATTCACATCGCGCGCCACATCAATATGTATTAGCAAAATTAAGGTTGGGACGCTGCTCCCGTGGCTGGAAATTATCAGGACTTTCATCTGTCGGCCATCCGTGTCACTCCAGAGAGCCTTCATCCTCACTCGACCCGTCCTTGCCCTGGTCAGAATGTTCACCGCCGGACTCCTCATCTCCAGAATCTTCATCCTTCACCAGACTCCTCGTCTTCGGACTCCTCCTCCTCGCCAGACTCCTCATCCTCGCCCTCTTCCTCCTCGAACCCTTGCTCAGAGTCATCGCTCGTCGTGCATCCACAGTGAGCGCGGAGGCTCGGGCGACGCGCTGTATGGACCCCAGGACTTCTTCGGATCCAATCCAATATTCTTTTTGACGATGTCAAACTCTCTGTCGTTGACGCAAGGAGTAATTTTCGTAAACCGTTCATCGTCGGCATAAGTCTCGAAAGGATCTTCTTGGCTGTAGTCGACCATGGCGGCGAGGGCGTATTCGACTCTGCCTCCTTTGTTGAAGTAAAACTTCAGAGCGTTGGTCTCGAAGTAATCGAACCGATCCTCGGCTTCCGCGAGAACAACGGATTCACTGGGGAGGACGTAGCGAGAGAGAAGCAGCCGCGCGACCCGGAAGAGTACACTATAACCGCTGATGAAGGTCTTGAACATCTCCCGCCAGAGTTGAAGAGGAATATAGCTCAAGAACGGGTGGAAGTCGATGAAAATGGTCTCCATCGGTTCGCGGGGAATGATAAAGTCGATGCTATCCAACACTGTATCGCCCCCGATGTCAGCTGCATCTGCTTTTTTGTTAGTCTGCCGCGACTGTATCAACCTTAAATCCAAATCTCACCTTGCAAACGTATCAGTGTGCGGGGGGATAGCCATCCGCCATGACACTTCTCACAGGTGCAGCCCCACTTCTTCTTCGCAATGTACTGGTCATCCGTTGCGGACATCGGGTGGCCCATCGCTCTCTTCAGCATCGCCGCCATCTGCAATCTGTCACCGGAATGTCCCTTCCATCCTTCCGGTTTGAAGATCTCTTGAAACTCTCCGACTACTGCGCATTTCTCCGTTGCAGCGCCTCCAAAGGTGTCCAATGGTCTCCGTTATCGCTCGAGTTGAAATCTTCATCCGTGAGTCCGAGCTGAGAGCAGTGTACGCAGCGCATGCAGGTTGTCGCTCATCACCGCGATATAGATTGGTCGAAACCCGTGCGAGTCTGGCTGGTGGATGCAGCTTGGGTCTTTAGCGTGGGCAGGCCTGGATCACGTCGACAATTTTGTCAGATTTATCTGCGAATATGGCGTCTTGGAGAGCAAATCTCGGATGGGGACCAGGAGTGTTGAAGGTGTCGTCGGGGTCAAAGTCGTCGAGTCGGTCCTTTTTTCGCGATGGATGGTCCGGGTCCTGAGAATATGCAAAGTAAGATGTCGCTCCCCACTCTCCTGTATCCTGCCTGAAACGAAAAGACTTCAACAACTTGTACTGGATACCGAGGAGCAGGTTTCAGCCAACCTTTCTGAAGAAGTCTACGATTCCGTCGAAGGCAGAGACCCACTGGGCTGAAGGTGGGCGCGGTATGGGGCTTGGATACAAAACGCAGATTAGACCGGAGACAGAGCGCCAGCATGAGTCCGCAAACTCACCTCGGCCAACAGAGGAATTTGTCGTCCTTATGAATGTGTTCAGAGGCGTAAAGTTGTTGAAGAGCCCACGATGCTATTCCCTGTTTTCTATACTGTAGTAGTGAATGTCAGACTGGTATCGTATGCGTCGCCGGATTGGATTTGCGTACCTGAGGCTCAACAGAGACGCAAAACACGAATACGAGTCTTCCAAGATCCAGCTCCCGTCCCCATACGCCGCTTCCTTTATGGTATTCGTTACCGACAGGTGTCCCGTCGCGCTCCCCTCCCTCGCGCACGAGCCAGGGGCGAATTTCCCCGTATTTGTCGAAGAGGGCGGAACCAATCGTGAACAGTTCGGTGTCGATGTCCATTACCTCCAGGAAAATGTTTGAACATCTCGATTTGACCAGAACAGCGGTAACGTCCCCGATCTTCCCGTGTTTAGCGTGAAGGATGGAAAGAGTGAGGAGTTGAAGGGTGTCGGGTGGCATCCTGTGCTCGTAAGGCATGAATTTCTTGGCTCGAATCGTGGCTTTGAGGTCAGTTAGGTTTACAAGGCATGTCGACGCGTTATGTGGGCCGGCAGATGGGTTGGAGGTGTGCTCGGGGTTGGACGGGGGCATCGGGGCGTCCATGAGAGCAAAGTGGCGCGTTGAACCGAAGAAGGATTAGGCAAGTCAGTTGCCTCTTATGGTCCTGAAAGTTAACAGGGCCGGTCCCTGCTTTTTTCGCAACGTTGCAAGTCTTACGGATTATCTATAAGCCCGAATCCAAATCTCCCTGCCACCCTCTCTCTACCTCACAACCACCAGACGAATGCCCAGCTTCGCCACACCTCATACCCGGCACACATCAACGCGGGCACAAACTCGTACCATTGATACCCACGCGCAACCTGTAAACCTACACCCACGGCGAGGGCAGCGGTTGTACCGTACACCCATACCATACACAACATGCGCATACGGTTGTATTTTTTGCTCGCATCGCTGGGAGCGGAGGATGACGGCGATTTCACGAGGAGCGGGGTTCTCTCCTCGGTGTTTGGGTCGTCGGGATTCACATTTGCTGTCGCTGTCGCATCGCCCGAGACGACCCAGCCCGAGAAAGTTCCGAAAAGATAGTCCATGAGCGACATCAAATGAGCATACTGCTGAACCGTGTTCAGATAAATTGTGTTGAGGCCATACCCCTGTAAAATTTCAATTGCTACCGCTGAGCGAAAAACAATATAAAGAAGCAGACGTACCTGTCGCGACCATAAGCGCCGCACAACGAGAGAATTGAATATGGTTGGAAGCACAAGCGTCCACCAATACCATCGCACAAGCTCCGGTCTGCGCCACGTTAAAAGCAGTGCGGGAAGCGGCCAGAGGAAAGGGAGGAGCGCGTTGGCGTTGTACGCAAAAAGCGGGGCAACCCAACAGAGGCGCTGCATTAAGTGCAGATTCGCGCCCCAGAAGTCGCGTTGGCAGACGAGTGTAGGGGCTGTGGCGCACCAACGGACCTGGTATACATGTTCATATATAAACGACCAGAGAGAAGCGAAAAAGTCGGGACCTGTTGCGAAAAATACACTTGTGCGCTATCCGGGCAGGTTCCACACGCCATCGGGAGGGGGAGATATTTGACCTGCCAACCACGTTTGATCATTTGGAAGCCGGTATGTTCGTCTTCTGAGTATGCGATTGGGAAGGTACCTTGGACCTCCTTCAGCGCATCGCGGCGGTAAAGCGCGTTAGTACCGACGCACGCTGCTGTAAGCACCAAAGACGTTATGTTCAGGCCAAACATCAAAGAAGACGGTCACGCACTTGCACCCAAGCGATCACGATTGACCTGGTCCACCCGGAACGGCACCTCCACCTGTGGGCCTGCGCCTTGCTCGACCCACGTCTGATCCTGACTCACACGGAAATATTGTGGTGTCTGCACAATCGCCGTGTTCGCATATCGCCGCATCACAGGTACTGTCTCCCTTAGAAAGTCGGGTCGCGGGCAAAAGTCCGTGTCGAAGATTGCAAAGAAATCGCCCGAGGTGCGGGCGAAAGCATGGCGCAAATTGCCTGCCTTGCCAAGCAGGCGGTCGGCGCGCTGCATGTAGCCGAAGCCGAATTTGGACTGTGCCAGGTCGGAGACAGCGGGGCGCGGACCATCGTCGAGAACCCAGATGCGCAAGTTGGTGTATTCGAGTTGCGAGACGTAGGTGTAAGTGTTCTCGAGGATCTCGAGCGGCTCATTGGAGCAGGGAAGAAAAATGTCTCTGTGAGCGTGTTAAAAGGAGAAGAACTTCAAGAGGGCATTGTTTATTACACGGAGGGTTCGTTTTCGGGGGTCACAGCATGAGTGTGAAGAGTTTTTTCGTGGTTACTGAAGTCGAAGTCGCGGCCTGTAAAGCTGAAGCCGGAAGATTAAAGAGCGAAGCCAGAATTGGGTTCAGCACTCACTCCACGGCATACCACAGCAAGTGGTATATCTGCACTACGGCAGCAAAGGCAGCGAACCTGTATATCCTCAGTGACTGGGAGCAGGCGACGAGACCCTCGGGACTCACCAAACAAACTCGGGCGAACTGAGAGCGAAAAGCCAGGCTGCGAGGTGAAGCGAGAGGAACGCAAGGAAACCAAAGAAGTAGATGGGGAGACGGCGACCGGCCAAATAGCTGTATTTCTCCTTGTCTGAGGGGGGGCTGGGGAGCAGCATTGGAGTCCAGAAACGGAATCAAATTTGGACATGGCCCAATGTCAGCTCGGCGAGAACCCAAAGCGGCTGGGCGCGTGAACTTGCGCAAACTTCCACGGAGACCCATACAGTACCCATGCCGACTGAATCAGGATTTGCGCGTTTCGGTTGGTCCAATCCTAGCTACGCGTAATTTTTTGAATGTATGGGATGTGATCGAGGAGACGAGAGAAGAACACATACTGGATGGGGATTCAAGCAACTCGTTAAAAAACTCAATAATGCGGCCAGGGTTATCGCATAGAACATGCACTCCCCCTCGCCACGGGAGCGCGTCCTCCTCGACCACAAACTCGACACCACCCCACTCGAAGAGCCCCTCTTTCCCTGGCCCAAATCAACCACCCAGACACCCAGAAAATATCTTCCGCACCACAAGCGCCCTTTTGGGGCCGCTGTCGCCCAATGGCAGGCTCAATTCTTTGGTTGTGAGAGTGTCGAGTATCGCACCGAACCAACAATACCGCCCATCCGTCCCGGCGCACCAACGCTGATCGCCATTTTCTACCCTGATGATGACAATGAGCCCCGCCGACCGCTGCACCTCTATCTCGACCGCATTCAGCGCCTGGCACGCATGGGCGAGCAGACGATCCTTTACGCACCACCCGCGCTCACGCCGACGCTACGCCGCATGCGAACGGACCCATACTGGCACATAATCGACGAATATCCCACCATATGGGACATCCCCAACAATACCTACCAGATTAACAACTTTACTCACGTCCAGCCTGGCATATTCCGCCAGTTCGACGGCTTCTCCGAGGTCTGGGGATGGTATCCCGACGCGACGCGCGATCATGCGCACCGCAGCGCGTCCTACAACTGCAAAGGCGTTCGCCTCATATGACGCGGTCATGCGCAACCCATTCGGTACACACGCGGTAGCTCGAGTCGCAAGTCAGCTAATATGTCTGCACAGGAAGCGAAGCGTGGGCGTACGTCGACGCCGGAATCCTTGATCAGGTTGGGCCGATCGACGCAGACGGCGAGCTTGTGGGGGGACGTAATCCGTGCCTCGCTCTCTCCCGCCAAATTTGCCCGGAGCTATTAGCATTTCGGGCGACTCTGGAATCGTCGTGGGCGAGTACATGCAGAGTCCAGCGTATGGCGCAAAGGACATCAATCACCCGTGCTGGAAAGACCCGCGCAAGTCGTGGTTATGCCACGCCTTCATCGCTCAAGTAATCTCCGTTCCACCTCTATTCGTACTAAAGTCCTGATATCTCTTCAAGGTATATGTTGGCAGCTCGCTTGGCATGTTGAACTATAGCGTGCGCTTCATGCAAACCGTCGACGATATGGATGCCAACGGGTGGTACTCCGCGCGCGAGGAGTTTGTCATGCCATGGGTCGCGATACGTTACCCCAACAGCGTATTTTCTATTCCATGGATTGCCGCTCCCGGCACCGCTGTGGTGCAAGTGGCAGTACCCGATGAAGGTCTGCTTCACGGACATTGGCGGGTCCAAAAGCGTGCCGTCCATCGTCGACCCACTCAGCACCATCTTCTGCCCAGGCTACACACCGCGCGCGCCAAACCTGCTGGGCGATGGCATCTACGCGCGCACCTGGCGCACGGATGGGTACACACTTTTCCGGCAGTATTACTACAGCTCGGGATTGCGGTGGTTGACGAAGAAGTATCGCGATATTTTTGGCAGAAATAGAGTTACGGATTTTCTCCTAGGTCTGTGAATAGAATCGCTCGAGGGAGACCCTACCGCATTTCGAAGATGGCAGAATGGCATCAATTCAGCTAGAATTTCCTGCATACGCTCCTCGGCAAACCCTGCTTTCTGGATATTGGAAGGGAACACGATGAACACTGTTGAACTCTTGGGCTGCTAGTGAACTCGTCTTGCTCAGCGACGTCTTCGTAGACGTGGGAGGAGGAAGAGAATGGATAGAGCAACTTCCCAGATTTCCCACACTCCCATTTGATCCGTTCAACAAAAATGCAAACCAAAAAAAGTATGCGTCCTACTTACATGTACTACGATACAATCAACATTTAGTCCAAATTAAGCGCCAGACTTCCAGTACGCAATGTCGCCGTCAATCACTGACGAAAAATAAGTACCAGGAGAATGATTAGGGCGAGGTGAAGAGTACAAACTTTCGTATGGCTTGCCCTGCTGTCTCAATTTTCCAGCTGCTTTGACGGCAGCCTCGGTCCCGTGTTCCTTCAAGTCGTCGTATGCCATGATTTCACCGCAGACAAACTTGTTCTCAAAGTCCGAACTGCGAAGCAGGTCGATGAGTCGATGCGTCCCAGGTCTAGAGGGAGAGATGCTTACTGGATAACACCGGCAGCTTGCGGAGCTTTCGTTCCCTTCCGAATCGTCCACGCGCGGACTTCATCGGGTCCACAAGTGAAGTAGCGGATGAGCTGCCAGAGGCGTCAAGAGGTTTCCAATCTTGAGCAAAGTGCACCCACGTCGAGGCTGGCATAACCGGCCTGGGTGATCTTGCCCAGGGCACTCGTCGCTCCGGCAGTCTTCTGTTCCTCCTCTCTTTCAGCGGGGGACATGGGCGCTAACCGCTCCTCGAGAGCGACGGAGAACGGAATAAGGCTGTCACCAGGGTTGTTTTCGTCAATCCATGCTTTGATCTTCGCCAACCTGGTGTGGAGGATATGAGCGACAAGCAGGAAGTGAACCGCGGCCGAACGTACCACTTGTTCTTCTTTCGTGCGTAGTCCTTTTCGCTCAAATTGACGAGATAAGTTACAGGCTTGGCGGTCAAAAGCATGAGGCCATTGACGACGTCAATCTGCGCGTAATAATCAGTACATGCCTCGAGAAACGGTGGTCGAAGGAGTATCAGAGAAAACTAGTTCTCATGGGCATAATGGGGCGTTACTCCCGCCTCGAAGAGCTGGGTTATCGAGCTTACAGCTCTTTATCATCATGTGAATAAGGGGAAAGGGTAAAGGGGAGGACGAAATGAAGGAGGCGTTTGGATATTCACCTAGACAGAAGAGAGCGTCAGCATAGTTTCAAGGGATTACGGGGAAGGAAGAGAGAGAAAATCAGAGAGAACTAGTTCTCATGGGCATAATGGGGCGTTACTCCCGCCTCGAAGAGCTGGGTTATCGAGCTTGAAGCTCTTTATCGTCATTTGAATAAGTGGAAAGGGTAAAAAGGGAAGACGAAATGAAGGAGGCGTTTGGATATTCACCTAGACAAAAGAAAGAGTCAGCACAGTTTCAAGTGATTACGCGGAAGGAAGAAAAAATCAGAGATAACTAGTTCTCATAGGCATAATGGGGCGTTACTCCCGCCTCGAAGAGCTGGGTTATCGAGCTTGAAGCTCTTTATCGTCATTTGAATAAGTGGAAAGGGTGAAAAGGGAGGACGAAATGAAGGAGGCTTTTGGATATTCACCTAGACAGAAGAGAGAGTCAGCACAGTTTCAAGGGATTACGAGGAAGGAAGAGAGAGAAAATCAGAGAGAACTAGTTCTCATGGGCATGATGGGGCGTTACTCCCGCCTCGAAGAGCTGGGTTATCGAGCTTGAAGCTCTTTATCGTCAGGGAAATGATAATAGGGCTGATATTCACCTCTTTGTTGTTCCAGTCGCCCTTGCGAACGTCCTTGCCGTCCACAGTTAAATGCTTCAGGATCTTCTCGACGGTAGCCTGGAAACAATTGAGTAAACAACGTATGGGAACGATTGCGCACTTACAATCTCCTCTTTCTTCGCCTTGTCGGCAAGACTGTTGCTACCGAGACTCCGGCCAGTCTTCTTCAAGTTATCGAGCGCCTTCTCGGTCCACTCAATGTCTTTCAGTCGTAGCTCTGTCTGGATGATGGCCATGTCTCGGACGGGGTCAACGTCGCCTTCTACATGGATGACTTCGGCGTCGTCAAACGCTCGGACCATCTGGAAAATTCCATCGACAGCGCGGACGTGTGATAGGAAAGCGTTTCCTAGACCAGCACCAGTCGAGGCACCCTGGTTGCGGTTAGGACACGAGTTTGTCGTTGGATGGGAAGGGGAAAGCGTACAGCGGTAAGACCAGCGATATCGATGCAAGTGAGGAAGGCGGGGACACGCGATGCGGGCTTGTAAGTGTCACAAAGCCACTCAAATCTGGCATCCGGCACAGGAATACGTGCTTCCTTCGCAAACCGTCAATTTTTAGGGAAGATGAAAAAAAGGGCAGGTATACCTCGGGACTGTTCAGGAGATTTTAACGAAGCGGAATCACAATACATCGATGGGCTCACTTTATCGTGGCGTAGGGAAAGTTGGCTGCTTTGCCGAGATCTACGAGGGACTGAGCAGGCCATTCCCAACGGCGGAGGATCATAACAAACCTGTCTCGGACAGAGCATTGAAGAACGACGACTTTCCGACGTTGGGGACTCCTGAATAGACATAAGGACGAAGTAGAAAAACGATCGGAAGACGGACCCACGATGCCGATTTTCAGATTGTTTCCTGGACGTCCAAGGAGGGTCTTTTTCTCAACGGCAGCCTTCTTCGGGGGCATCTTCTTCTTGATGAAACAGGGAGAGGAGGAGGAGAACGGGCGGATGGATGGAAGGGAGCGAACGAGGAGGAAGGGCCGCAAAAATGGCATTCCCTGATCGTCACCCCGGTCACAGTAACATTCGCGAAAAATTGTGAAGCGCGCACCGATGCCAAAACATTCCCGCAAACGCCAAAGGACCGCGGATGACTCGTACAGCGTCCAACATGCTCTTGTCGACGACGCGAGTAAAGACGATGAGGAGCGGAGGCTCGAAAGCCTGTTGTTTGGCACAAAATTCGTTCCAAGCACCGAGACCAATCTCGCCCCCCAAGATGGCGGAAGCAAGGAGATGCAGAACCTCACAGACACAGATGTACCTGTTTTACACCTACCTCACCTTTCTTTTCTCTGACCTGAACAGTTGTTTTATGTTGACGATGGGGAGCTAGTCGCGAACTTGGATGAGAACGAGGAATCGGGTTCAGAGGAATCGGGTTCAGAAGGCTCCTTCGATGACGAGGACACCGACGACAGCTCGTCGGACTCTCATCCAGAGTCGGACTCGGATGAACCGCCAATAAATTTCCTCAAGTCCAGAAAACCACCAGCATGGGAGGACCCCTCAGACCCCCCAGTTGTTTCCTTGGATTCAAAGCGCTCCCGAAATTACGCGACCAGCCCTCAGAAACCACCTTGACCGGCCGTCAGTATGAGTCGCGTCTCCGACGACAATATGAACGGATC
This sequence comes from Mycena filopes, assembly GCA_029281495.1. Classification (NCBI taxonomy): domain Eukaryota; kingdom Fungi; phylum Basidiomycota; class Agaricomycetes; order Agaricales; family Mycenaceae; genus Mycena; species Mycena filopes. The sequence goes on along the minus strand of JARIHR010000005.1, from coordinate 38,678 downwards.
AATCCTCAACCTGCTTGGGCAAAGGCGGCCAAGGACCGACTCAGGGAAACAAACGACGCCGAAATCGACGAGTTATTGACGTCCACATCTGGCCTTCTTGCTTCTCGCTCGAAAAAGGTGTCGCTCCCGTCTGGAAATCTTTCCATAGAGCGGTTACGGGATGCAAACCAAGCGGCCGCCGCGTCGGGAAGCGGCGAAATAAAATCCCTGGCCTTTCATCCCAGTGCCAAGGTGCCCGTACTTTGTGTTGGCAGTGCAGACCGTCGTGTTCGGCTCTTCAATGTACGTTCCGTACCCTGTCCTTTTTCAGGCTCCTCACATTCTTCCAGATCGACGGACACACTTCGCCCCTTCTACAAACACTACACATACCGACCCTCCCTCTTTCCCAGTCCTCCTGTTAAATTCCACCCGTCCGGTACCTCTCTCCTCCTCACCGGGTCCCGACCATTCTATTTCGTCTACGATCTCCAACGTGGCGAAATGCAGCACAAGGCTGGACGTGGTCTTTGGGGCTCTTACGACTCCACCACCTCCGTGACAGCCTCACATCGTAAACGTGGCCGTGGCCGAGGGGCAACCAAAGAAGGAGGCGGCGCAGAAGGAATGGAGATTACCGCATTCAATCCGTCGGGAGACATACTTGCTGTCGCCTGGCAGAAACGGGAATGTTCACCTGCTGGACTGGAAGAGCGGTGCAGGGCAAGTCGTAGGCGATGTGAAATGCTGGTGCGAGCGTCAAGGCGCTGTGGTGGACGGGAGCTGGGGCCGACGGTGGCGAATTGGCCGCCCTCACCAACGACTCGGAGGTCTTCCTGTGGGATGTCGGGGAGAGGCGGTGTGTGCGTCGGTGGAAGGATGAAGGCGGGTTAGAGGGCGCCGCTCGGGCAATGACTGGCTCGTCGAAAGGTTGGCTGGCGGTTGGGTTCGTGCATCTCGGCATACACTCGTCCGTTCGCTGAAAAAACTTTCAGATCTAACACGGGATTGGTCAACGTTTACGGATCCGACTCGTTCGAGCCCCAGGGAAAGCACATCCTTTGCTGCCCAACCCAAGCCCGCAAAGACACTTGGCCACCTCACAACCGCCATTTCAACACTACGCTTCAATCACGATGCCCAAGTCATGGCTGTCGCTAGTCGGGAGAAGAAGGACGCTCTGCGACTCGTACGCTGCCCATTCATTTCTTCATTTCTTCTCTGAGCAATCATTTTCATAGATACATCTGCCTAGCCTGACGGCTTTCTCAAACTGGCCCACCTCGAGCACACCCTTGGGTCATGTCAGTGCCGTTGACTTTTCCGCACAAAGCGAGTATGTCGCTGTGGGAAATACGAGAGGGAAGGTCTTGCTGTATCATCTCATCGATTATGGCGCGGCGAGAGTATTTATGTAGTCGTATTACAAAGCTTCCCTATCCAAATGTTGAGATGGTGCTTCACCTTCCTCAAGCTTACCTACACCTCGGAGCTCTTGTCAACCTATTTCCATCACTTGAAAACCATGTCCAGCGCCTTTATATCGAACCTCTTCGCTGATTCTCGTGTGGTGTAAGTTACATTAGAGAAGATATACACCAGTGCATTCAAGAGTTGCGTGTGTTATATAGCGGTATAAAACAACTTTGATATGTTCCTGCGACGAGTGAGGACTCAGTACTCATTGTCGTCACGTCCTCTATCAGTACTCCTCGTCACCATGTCCTCTATGGCCTCGAGCACGCCCCGAATGACGTCCAAACTTCGCAACAGGGCGGCCTCGCCGTCTGGGGCGATGAACTTCTCCGCCGAACTCCGGCGAGCGGCGCGGAGGAATCGATAGACGACCTCCATGTGCTCCCGCAGCAGATTTTCGAGATGCTCCGCTTGGGCAGCGCGCTCGCGCACGAAGACGCTGCGGTTGTCTCGTGGAGTTTGGATGCGACTGGAATCGACGACGCGTCAGTTGCGCGTCAGTTGGAAATGAAGAGTCGTTTGTGACCCACCTGTCCAAATCAATGTCCATTTCCCCTCCGTCGACAAGCTTCAGCTCCTCGATGAGGGTTTCCACTTCGTTTGCAGTGAGCATCGGAGTTTGTGTGATGGTGGTAAAGATGCAAAAACGATTCAGTCACGAACGCGAATCGTCACGCGCACGTCGATGGTCACAGTGCCGCGTTTCGGCAAGGCTCTCGTCAAGCGAAGGAGATTTACAGAAAAATAGATCCCTGTATTTCTGGGGTCTTCTGGTCTGTTCATTGTGATTATTTCGACAAGCCAGTCGGATCTCAATTCAAAGTTTCCGGGGAAAACCTCTTATCTTTCACAGATTCAATCTACTGTACTCACTTGGTCAGGACGATGACCGGATATCCACCGGTCGGCGCGCTCATATTCAGTCTGTCCTCTAACGACTGTAACCACAGGATTCGTAGAATCTGGCCTAGAACGGTTGAATGCATTGCGTTTTCTACACTGGAAATGAAAAGAACAAACATTCTTTTCGTTGGCGGCACAATGGGCAAACAGCGGAGGTGTATCGGCGTCGGCAAACTGCATTACCAGACGTGTAAGAGGTTGGATCTTTTCTATTAGAGCAAGATTTCTTCACCTTGTTGTGGACCGTTTTCAACAGCGTGGTCGCTATACCTTTCCTCTGAAACAGAGGATCAGTGGCGAGTTGGTTCAAGTACTGTGAGTCGCGTGTGCCCTAGAAAGCGGTATCAAGACCAGGCCGTAAGGTAGAAAGGGGTACCCCGAATAACTCGCATCGGGGCCGAGGATCTCTGCAAGGAACTTGTGGACGACTGGCAGGTACGAGTCCCTCCAAAACGCTTTAGTTTCGGGAGAGAGCTTCTCCATAAAATCGTTAAACCCCAGCGCTTTCTGTTCTTCTCTGCCGAAAAGTCACAGAGTTATCAAGGAGTATATCGAAAATCTGACGATTCAAAGAGGGAAGTTCCTGGGGGGAACCAAATGGCAACACCGACAATTCGTTGTGTACTGTCGTCGGTCGCGAAATAGACTTGTCCAGCCAGCTCTCCAGCACGGAGCATGGCTCTGAAGATCAGGTCCTTGAGCGACGCGTCCGACCCGCCAACCATCGAGTTGCTGGCTAGTTCTGGATACAGCCGTTTGAATCGTCACAAAGTTGCGGTGGTGGGCTCAAACAAGTCACCTCCAGCATAAGCTCGAACGCATACATCCGTTGCCTGATCAAGTTCGCTCTCTGCAGTGGCAGAACATTAAACACCTGTCAAGAGTTGAGCTCTAAACAGCGAATAAACCTGATATTTTGGATTTGAGGTTGATTTTGAAGGTCATGGTGGATGAGGTGGCAGGAGCTGGGATATAATCGTGGGAAGAACGGTCGACGCCGCCCGACCCATTGACTCCGTAGAAAACGGGAAGACCTGGAGGACGCGAACACTGCCCATCAATTTTGATCGCTTGACCACTTTTTTGCAGATGGCGCTCAACTTGAAGAGGAAACACGACGGCAACGTCGAGCCTCGCAAGGTACAAATTCTTCATTATTCCTCTCCCTCATCTTTAAACCTTCCATAGACTCGTAAACTGAGCGACGACGACGAGGCATCGGACGCTGCATCCGACGACAACGAGGAGTGGGGCGGCATCGCTCCCGCTCAGAACCAGACTGCGCCCGTACCAGCCAGGAGTGGTCCTGGTACCAAACCAAAATTACCGCCAACTGGAGAGGAGCTGAGAGTCATTAACGACGCAAAAGATTTATTTCGATCGAGTTCATTCAAGCTTCAGGTACAAGACGCGCTAAACTTGCGCGTTGGTACTGAAAACGTCTAGATTGATGCTCTCATACCCAATGTACGGCCCAGGGCCTCTCGAACGGCCCCCCTGGATCGCTTCCTGCAGGCGCTGCATGGAGTGCTCATGGCTTCCACCCCAGTCGCACCCCAACATCCCCTTGAAGCTGCTCGAAAGCTCATCAAGAGAGGCGTCGCTGTGCCATATTGCCTTCCTCAACCGTCCGAGGACACGAACTGGAAAGTTGCCTATGAAAAGCCAAGCGATATCACAATGGTTGGAAGCTGGCCGAACAAAATCAGTGTCAAGGGCAAGGATGGATCCAAGTTCGGAGTTGATTTAGCCGTCGAAATGCCTTCTGTGAGTCTTCTTCATAAGACCGTCACCTTGCTGAACTTTTCTACGAAGACTCTTTTTCAAGAGAAGGACTATCTGAACGCCCGTTTTTTCCACAAGCGAGCATTCTATCTGGCTACTCTTGCCGCCACGATTCAAGACTCCAAGAGTCTGAACGTCGATGTAACTTACGAGTCGGCCTCTAATGACCCCCGGCTCACAAAAATTGTTCTCGAGCCTCGAAATGGTGCGCATAATGCTCGTGGTTCTGTTTTGAACTTAATCTTCCACAGATGACTCGCCTAATGATTTCACCAAACTCAACGCACGAGTATGCATCATTCCAGTGCTCTCTGCCGCCTCCCCCATATCTCTTCACCGACTGTCCCCCTCACACTCGAATATCCGAATCTCCGGGGATGCTGATGCCACATCCATCCCCACCCCGCTATACAACTCGGCGCTGCTGGCCACCCTCATGCCGAAGACCCTTCTGCTTTCTACTTTTGCCCTCAAGGAGCACACACCCTCGTTTGGTGATGCCCTTGCCCTTCTACGTGTATGGGCCAATCAACGCGGTTATGGGGAGGGTTCCCGTATGTGTGTCCGCGGTTTCGACGGCCTGGGGTCGTGGTGGGCCGTTCTCCTCGGCTTCTTGGTCTTCGGCGAAGAATCGAAAAGCAAAGGGACCAGGAGAAAGCCGCTTGGGAGGGGTCTAAGTTCATATCAGCTCTTCCGAGCCGCGCTCGACTTTTTGTGTGCGTCCCTTTCCCTATTTCGAGGTCATTGGCTGATGTTGGCAGGAAGCGAGGCACGACTTTGGCAAGGAGGCTGCATTTCACAGAAGCAAAGAGGGCCACAGGGTACTACCAGCGCCCATTTTTGGTGCACCGCATTGATTCCTGTTATAGTTTCCGCCTGAGGAGTATCAAACTCACCATGACGCAGTCATGGTGGATTCCTCCTCAACACTGAACATCTTGGCAGGTGTTCCTCTCGGCTCTTTGCAATTGGTATGCATTAGTTTGCATGGGATGGAACTCGATTTTGATTATTCTTAGCTGCAAAACGATGCCAGAAAAACGCTCGAAAGATTAAATGACGAAGCCAATGGCAGCGACCTTTTTGCGGACGTCTTCCTCAAGGAGCAGCGAGACCTGTCGACGCGGTTTGACGCAGTCATTCGGTGAGAGCGATGATACGAGTTTATATTCAGCCTAACTGTATCCCAAGGGTGGACATCTCTTCGGCCAAACCGCGCACACCCTCCCTCCACTCAACGCTTGACGTTGGTTCCCCTGCTAATGCTCTCATCGCCTCCATTTCGGCCCTTCTGCGCCAGGGATTGGGTAACCGGACCAAGGCGATCACTATCCTCCACCCTTCATCCTCCACACGCCCTCTCTCCCAGGCGCTGCCCACAAATCCCGACCTTATTTATGTGGGTCTAATCCACGACCCTCACAACGCGTTCCGCCTCGTCGACCACGGTCCAGCCGCCGATGAAACAGACCCAGCCATAGCCGAACGGTTCCGCGAGTTCTGGGGGGACAAGGCCGAGCTCCGTCGTTTCAAGGACGGGCGAATCATCGAGAGCGTCGTATGGGACATTAAATCCGCCGATGAACGCTCGCATGTGCCCGGTATGATCGTCCAACACGTTCTGCAACGGCATTTTGGGCTTGAAGATGCCGACGCTATTCAAAGCTGGCAGGGCGCGTTCGACGAGGTCGTCCGCCTCCCCGAGGTCGTGTCGCGGGTATATACCGGCTCCGGAGCAGTGGTCGGATTCAAGGGTGCGATGCAGGCGTTTGACGGGCTCGTGAAGCAAATGAAGGCCCTCAACGAGGAGATGCCTCTGAGTCTAGCGTCTGTTAGCGCAGTCTCTGAGCAGCTGCGGTACACCAGTGTCTTCAGTCCTGTCCCCCTCTCCGAATCTCTCGCCCCCAGTCTCCCCCAAAACGCGCGTTACCTCCCCTCAATGGAGATGATCCTGCAATTCGAAAAATCTGCCAAATGGCCTGATGACCTTCGGGCCATTCAAAAGATCAAGCTCGCCTTCTTCGAGCGGATGGCGAGCGCGCTGATGACGGCCGTCAAGGACCTCAAAGTCGTCGTCGTAGTGGGAGACGGTGTCAACACCGTGGAAATCCAAGACAGCGCGAGGCTCGAGATCATCACCCCCGATGGGTGGGCATTTTCTGCGCGTATTTGGCACGACCGGGAGGCAACGCTCCTAGACCGTCTCATCACCGGCAAAAATGCGCTCCCGCACATCAATTTCCCCTCGGAAAAGAAGAAGGGGAAGGAGCAGCAGGAGGCAGTGGATGCGAAGGAGGTGTACGTCCGTCGCTTCATCCATGCCCCACGCCACCATCGCGCGATCGCTGCGTTGAACCATCGGTTTGTCGCGTATTCTCCGACGGTGCGGCTCGTCAAACGGTGGCTTGCGTCGCACTGGGTGCTTCACGGCCATCTCTCCGAGGAAGCGGTGGAGATACTCTGCGCGAGTGTTTTTGTCGGGGACGGGCGCGATCTTAGTGTCGACCCTGAAAACCACGTCGACGAGCGTGCGAGCGTGCCGAGCAGCAAGGAGCGCGGCTTTGCGACCGTGGTCGAGTTCTTGAAGGACTGGAAGTGGGAGGACGGATTATTCGTTGCACTCTATGGCGGCGAGTCGATTGACGCCGCCGAGATACCTGCATCTGCGAGCTCAAGAGCCGGTGTGTGGAGGATTTCCACGGAGGCTGATCGGGACGGGCGCGTATGGACGCTACGCGGTCCCGACGTAATGGTCGCACACCGAATCCGAGCTTTAGCCAAAGCGACGTGGAATTGTCTGCACGGGATGGAAGAAGGCAAGCTCGACGTCAAGGTAAGGGTCTCCTCACTTTTTGTTTCAATGACTCGAACAGTTCTCTAGTCCATCTTCATCCACCCGACGGACGACTATGACTTTATCGTTCGCATGGACTCTGCCGTCTTGCCGCGATACGCACAAAATATCGACTCTGCGCTGGCTGCGGGAGGCAAATACGCCAATCTACCGCGTGGAGATTCACCGACGGTCCTGCGACCGGGCTTTGATCCAGCACGGCTATTGTACGATGATCTCCAGGTGCGTCCGGTTGTCGTCGCGCCGCCACACCAGATACTGATAGCCTCTCTCAGCGGGTGTATGCGGACACGTTCAAAATATTCTGCGACCCTTTCGGCGGGGACCGGTTCGGGGCCGTGTGGGACCCGACTCTCAAGCAGCCCCGGGCATTCCGGGTCTTTGGCGGGTTTTCGAGTGTACCGGTGAAAAAGGTGTGTACTATTGGATTACCAAGTCGATACGGACGACTCATTGCCAGCAGGAGAAGGAACAAGAGAAGGACAAGGGCCTGGTTGCGTTGAATGAGGCTGGTGTCCTGAGTGAGATTGAGAGGCTCGGGGGCGGGCTGGTGTCTGGGATCACGGTTCAATAGTCGTCTGTACTCTTTGTGAATCGCGATACGGTGAATCGCGCGTGAGCAGCAACGTTCGTCAACGCGGGCACTTTCGGGTAAGCTGCGAGATTATCAGGGTTCAGGGATACCCCGGGCCGAAACAAGAACAAACTCCACTACTCTTGACCATGACTACCTCCCTCGACCAGCTCAAGCAGACCGGCACTGTCGTCGTCTCCGACTCTGGCGACTTTGAGAGTCCGTACCACTCACGTCTATCGTTCCCGTACTAACCCCGACTTTACCGATAGCTATTGATGTCTACAAGCCGCAGGTGCGTCGTACTGGCCTCACTGGGCTCGGGTTCTCACAAATGGCTCGATAGGACGCAACCACCAACCCGTCCTTGATCTTGGCTGCCTCTAACAAGGCCGGGTACGCCAAATTGATCGATAACGCCGTCGCGTACGGAAAGGACAAGGGCGGCAGTCTCGACGACCAGGTTAACGCCGCCAACGACCGTCTGGTAGGATTTTCGCTGCACGTTCCCAATTATGTCTAATCAATGTCCGTCCAGCTTGTCGAATTCGGCAAAGAAATCCTGAAAATTATTCCCGGGCGGGTTTCGACTGAAGTCGATGCTCGTCTGTCCTTTGACAAGGCCGCAACCAAAGCCAAGGTACTTTGAGACTGTTTGTGTTGAGCTTGTTGGCTGAGACTGTGTTCAGGCCAAGGAGCTGATTGCTCTGTACAAGTCTGTCGGTATCGAGAAGGATCGTATCTTGATCAAGATCGCCTCGACCTGGGAGGGTATCCAGGCAGCACGCGAACTCGAGCGTGACGACGGCATCCACTGCAACCTCACCCTGCTCTTCGGCTTCGGTCAGGCCGTGGCTTGCGCCGAGGCGGGCGTCACCCTCATCTCTCCCTTCGTCGGCCGTATCCTCGACTGGTACAAGAAGAGCACCGGCAAGACGTACGAGGGCGATGAGGACCCCGGTGTCCAGTCGGTGAAGAAGATCTTCAACTACTACAAGCAGCACGGATACAAGACCATCGTCATGGGTGCCTCTTTCCGCAACGTACGTAGCCGCAATCCACACAAAGTCTACGATTGACTCCGGCCGCAGATCGGGGAGATCAAGGCCCTCGCTGGTGTAGATTTCCTCACCATCGCCCCCTCCCTCCTCGAGGAACTCAAGTCCTCCACCGACGCCGTGCCCAAGAAGCTTAACTCGCATGCCGGTTTGTGTCTTGCTCTCTGACTGTACTCTGACTGATTTCATGCCAGCGGCCGAGTCGGACCCCCTCCCGAAAGTCACATACGTTGACAATGAGCCCGAGTTCCGATGGGCGCTGCTGCAAGACCAGATGGCGTTCGACAAGCTGCACGAGGGGATCAAGAAGTTTGCGGAGGACGGCGAGACGCTCAAGGAGCTGTTGCGCAAGAAGTTGTCGGCTTAAAAACTGTTATAACAAACAAAGGAAACATGTACTTACTGTATTAGACGTTGAGATAACATACCTTTCAGCCTTTCCCAGTGCCTGTTGAGTTCAACTTCATGGGCCATGACGGGCTCGCCATGTGATCGCGTTCCAAGTATATTATCGGCCGAGAGGCGATGATCCGACTTTCGGCCGACGGTAAGCGGTCGTATATTTTCTCGACCCAAGAGTCATTCTCGCTGTCCTCTCTTCTCCCACCATGGCATCCCTCGCTGCCCGCTCCGCCCTTCGCGCTGCCTCCCGTCGTGCACCCCGCTCCCTTGCCGCCGCGTCCCTCAGGCCTGCACAAGCCGCCTCCTACTCCCTCTTCGCACACGCTGCTGCAGCAAAATCCGCTCCCTCTCCCAAGGTTCGTCGTTGACACCGTCCTGTAATCACAGTTTTCTCATATTTGACCTAGGCGACGCGTGGTGTCAAAACCCTTGACTTTGCAGGAACCAAGGAAGGTCGTCTACGAGCGCAGCGACTGGCCGCTCGCGAAGCTCCAGGACTACTTCAAGAACGACACCCTCGCGCTCATCGGCTATGGCTCTCAGGGCCACGGTCAGGGTTTGAACGCCCGCGACAACGGTCTCAATGTCATTGTCGGTGTCCGCAAAGACGGCGAGAGCTGGCGGCAAGCAATGGAGGACGGTTGGGTTGGTGTTTTCTCTCATTTTCAACTTTGTAAAACTTACCCTTGCCTAGGTCCCTGGCGAGACCCTCTTCCCCATCGAGGAGGCTATTGGAAAGGGCACCATTATCATGAACTTGCTCTCCGATGCCGCACAGTCTCAGACATGGCCTACCATTGCTCCCCTCATCACGAAGGGCAAGACCCTCTACTTCTCCCATGGCTTCTCTATCGTCTACAAGGAGGACACCAAGGTCATCCCCCCTTCCGACGTCGATGTTATCCTCGTCGCCCCCAAGGGCTTCTGGCCGCACCGTCCGCACTCTCTTCAAGGAGGGCCGTGGCATCAACTCTAGCGTCGCCGTCTTCCAGGACGTCACTGGCAAGGCCAAGGAGCGCGCCATCGCTCTCGGCGTCGGTATCGGCTCCGGTTACATGTACGACACGACCTTTGAGAAGGAGGTCTACTCCGACCTCTACGGCGAGCGTGGTGTCGTGCGTATTCTGCCTCTTTCGAAATGCCCAATACTCAAGTTCATTTCAACAGCTTATGGGAGCCATCCGTACGCCTTTTTCTGCCACATTCTTTGACCTTAACTCCTAATTCTTAAAATCGCAGAGGGTCTTTTCCTTGCCCAGTACCAGGTCCTCCGCAAAAACGGGCACACCCCGTCAGAGGCCTTCAATGAGACCGTCGAGGAGGCCACCCAGTCCCTCTACCCTCTCATCGGCCAGTACGGGTAAGTTGCCAGCTTTGTTCGACTCATATTGGTTATTGACGCGTCGAACAGCATGGACTACATGTACAACGCGTGCTCGACGACCGCACGCCGCGGCGCGCTTGACTGGGCGCCCATCTTCGAAAAGGCCAACGTGCCGATCTTCGAACAGCTGTACGAGAGCGTGCGCAACGGAACCGAGACGCGCAAGTCGCTCGAGTTCAACGGGCGCTCCACCTACCGGGAGGACCTCGCCAAGGAGCTTGCGGAGATCAACGACCAGGAGATCTGGCGGGCGGGTACGTTTATTCAGTTCCTCTCTCTTCGATCGATGTTAACGTGTTCGTATCGCAGGCAAGACCGTACGGTCCCTCCGCCCGGATTACAAGCCCGAGTAAACGCGACGGCCGCGGTACATACTTCAAAAGCATCTTACATGGTGCGGTGCGGGTTGGAAAGCACCAGTGATCCACGCTGGTGTGACAAAAGTCAAGCGCGCTCGAGCCGCGTAGAGGAGGAGCTCAACTGTATAATACTTTTTGCAAATCTATTGTTGATCCTGCCCACAATATCGCTCTCCTGCAACGCCGCTGTTCTGGCGGACATGCTCCTTCCGTCTGACGAGAAGTAGTTGAGTGTGTTTGGGAACCGCATCGATGGCTGGAGAAACTACATGTGTACAAGATAACTCAGGATGAGTATACAAAATAGATATATCGGTAAAATAAATGCCCCATCGTCCGCGCCATCATCTATCGTACACCGAGGACGCCGACCGTTGGGCAGTCCGCTCAACGATGGATGTTCCGTCTCGGAAACGCGTCCTGAACAACACGTTCGCGTTTGTGAATAGCCCGTCCTTCAAGGAGACGACGATAAACTGTGAGCCCTTGAATCGCGTCCTGAACAGCTGTCCGATATGCTGCGTGTGCGAGAGATCCAGCGCCGCATCGATCTCATCCAGAATGTACATCGGGGCGGGTTTGAACTGCAGGAGCGACATGATAAGGGACAGCGCAATTAGGGATCTAGTTAGTAGTCGGGCCCAGGTTAGACAGGTTGATCCACGATCGAAAAGCATACTGACCGTTGCCCGCCACTGAGTTCTGTCAAACTCTGCTTCCACACGCTCCCGAGTCGCACCTTGACCTCAAGGCCGTCCATCAGGTCTTGGTCCTCTGGCGGTTGCAGCTTCGCAAAGTTGCCGGGCAGCAGCTCGGCAAAGATCCCGCCAAAGTCGCTGCAGGGTGGAGGAGGGTTAACCAATGGCGTAGATGAGGTCAAAAACACCCACCCATCGACCTTCTTCCATGTTGACTCCAACGCCTCCCTCTTGTACCGGTCCAGTTCCGCAATGGTGTCTTCAATCTTTTCCTTGTCCTTCATAACAGTCGCAAGCATCTTTTTCAGAGCCGCCTCACGCTTTTCGACGCTGAGAAACTCGTCAGACAGCTTTAGCGGGGAGAGACGGGCCATTTACTTGTCGATCATTGCCAACACCTTCGGGTTAATGGATTTCTTCATGCCCTTCGTTTGTTGGGTCAGCTCCTCGACCTTGGCCTTCAACTCAGCCATGTTGATGGAGAAGTCGAACTGGCCACCGGGCTTGCCGAATTGACTATCAAAGCCTTGAGGAACCGTCGAGGGATGAATTTTTGCAAGCTTACTCTTTATCTTCTTGGATCCACGGGTGCTCCTTTTCCAGATTGGCGACCATGTTATTCGCGGAATTCACCTCCTTGTTCAGGTTCTGGAGCTCAATGCCGAGCTTCTGGACCGCTAACTCGGTTTTCTGGATAGCTTGCTTTTTCTCCTTGATCACGCGGTCGAGGGCCAGCAACTCGTTGTCGAAGCGCTTCAGGGTGGCGCGCTCCTCCTGAAGCTTGTTATTTGCCTCATCATACGAAGCCTGGGCGAGAAGATTAGCTATGTGTGTTGTTGAAATGACGACCAGTTATTTTACCTTCTTTTTGACAAGCTGATCCTCGAGAGTAGCAAGCTCCTGCCTCAGACCGGTAACAGTGGTAGACGTTTCATCCACAGCGGTTTTCGCGCCCTCGAGATCGGTTTCCATTTGCTCTGCGACGAGGTGAGTGTTGGATATTCATTTGTCAACGAGATGATTCCAACATACCGAGTTCCAGAGCGGCCGTCTGCTGCTCTTTCTGCTGTGTCTTAACAATGACCGAGTGCTTTTGCAAAGCCGCCTTCTGTTTCGAAATATTGGCCTAGACAATATCGTCAGCAAGATGAGTAGAATAAATTGGGGGGAAATCAACTTTAAGCTCGTCGATCTTGCCATCTTTATTGTTCTTGAACTCGTCCATGTCTCGCTGCAGTCGAGTACAGTCCTCTTTAGCCTCGACTTGTTTTTCTTGGGCCGTTTGAATAGCAGCTTTCAACTCCTTGATGGTCTCCTTCAGCTTCTCGACCTGACCACCGAGCTGTTGAGGGAGGGTGAATAAAAAGCACATAATTCTCCATAGGTCTGTCGAAAATGACACACCTGAGCGGCATTGCTGCCCTGCATCTGCTCTTCCATTAGCTTTAGCTCATGCTGCTTCATATCCAACTCCCTCGCCCGTGTTTTCCACTCATCCCTCGCCTTTCGCGACTTGCCTTGGGCGTTCTCCTGTTCCTGCAGCTGCACTTTCGCCTTGCCGAGCTTATCATCCGCCTCCAGCAGCTCCTGCACCCGGATAAGTATGCCCGACGTGTTCGGCGCCGAGCCGCCCGAAAGCGAGCCAGACGGCTCATACACATCGCCCGCCATCGTGACGGAGCGCACTTTAACAGCGTCCGCAAATGTGACACGTTTGGCGACGTCGGGTGTGTCGCAGATGAGGGTTTCGTTGAAGACAAATTCGATTGCCTTTGCGACGTTCTGGGGATACCGCACGAGGGAGAGCGCAGTGCGTACTTGACCTGGAGCCATCTTTTCCGCCGCATGTAATTGCTAACGGCATGAATAACTTTAAGCAGATATAGAGGAAAGAGAAGCGAAGACATACGCTGGCGCTAATTGTCCGGGGCTGGATTTTACTCAGGGGGATGAGGTGGACCTTCTTTTCCAATCTGCTGTTGAGGAGCTCCTTTCCGACCTTCTCGTCGTCCACTACAACACTGTGCAGCTTCCCAGAGGAGGCGATCTCGAGCGCTTGTGCAGATGGATAGTTTTCTTGGGCGAGCGAAAGGAGTAAAGCGACCCGACCCTTAACTTTTTGTCTATCAAAGTGGGGGCCAAGCGCATACTTGAAGTCCAAAAAGCTGAGTCCATGCTGGATCCGATCGCGACTCTGTGTGATAATGAGATGAATCTTATAACCAAAGTGGAAGGACCTACCTGCTCGAGTGCCCGCACTTGGTCCTTGAGCTCTCTCAACCGACCCTCGCTGGCGTTCTCCTTCTCTTGGCTCCACGCACACTGAGTAAGTTTATTGCGGCACCCTTCCACAGTCACCCGCAGCTCATCCAGCTTCTGCTTGCCGTCGCTCGCATCGCGTTCCACAGCCTTCCACCGCGTCTCCAACGTCTTCAAATCACTCTCGCTCATGCCAAGCTTGACGCGACTTTGCTTCTCCTCGGCCGCGGCCTGAGCGGCCTGCTGACGCGCCGTCGCAAGCTGACCCAGATACCCCCCACCACCCGTCGTCTTGTTATCTTTGTTATTTGACAGGCCCGTTAGTAGACTTTGGAGCAGCTCTTCCTCCGCCGCAAGCTTGTCGGAGAGACCGGTGTGCTTATCCTTGACGGTCTTGTGAGACGCATTGATCTTTTCGACCTCAACTTTCTTCTCTATGAGAGACTTTTCGAGCTAGGGGAGACATTGTGTTTAGCATAATCGAAGACGAATAGAACGACTCCTAACCTGCTCTAACTCTTTCTTAAAGCTCGTCACCCGATCTTCCTCGTCCTTGATCAACTTTTTCTTCATGTCGACCTGTGTTCGGATTTTGACGAGGCCTTTATCGAGGTCCGCAACGGCCTCCTCCAGCTTTGCCAGCTTCCCACCCTTGCGCTGCTCCTGATTCCGCTTCTCCTCAACCTCGTTTTTCTCCCCCTCCGCAGCATCGCACTCGCGCTGTAACGCCTCCTTATTCCTTTCCTGCGCTTGGATATCCCCCTCCTTTTGCGTGATATCCTTGCGTTTCTGCTGCGCCCTCTCGCGCGCATCATGCCACTCGAATGCGCGCAGAACGCGTTCGACTCGCTGCAACTCCGTTTCGGCCTTTTGGAACTCGATAAATTTGCGCTTTTCCTTGCGTAGTTTGTCCAACTTTGGTGTGATTTCTTCAGCGAGGAGGGAGGTGATCTCCTGCACCTTCTTATCCTTCTTGGACATGGTCTTGATCGCCTTGTCCTTGCGATCTTCGAACATACGCGTCCCCGCAGCTTCCTCTACCATCCCAAGAATCTCTTGCGGTCGCATGTTCAAGACCTGAGAAGATGTGAGCGCGCAATAGACGCGTTGTGGGTGTTTTACGCACCTTGGTAATTTTACCCTGCATGATGACAAAGTTGGGGTTGTTGATATTGAGCTGAACGGACTGGAATAGCAATTGGATGGTCTGTTGCGGAACTTTGTGGCCATTGAGTAGATACTTGGTCACATTCGGGAGAGATAACTGGAGTGGCGCGTCAGATCTCTGAGGACAGCAGAAGATACCGGACGCACCTGGCGCGTCACGGTGATCTGTTTCGACGATTCATGACCCGTAGGACTCTTGCTGACATCCGAATTGTCGAACACGATGGTTACACTGGCCTTGGTGACCCCAGCCTGCCCGCGTTTGTAGATGAGGTCTGTCTGGTTGGATGCGCGCATCTGGAACAGGAAAATCAGTGGATGGAAGGGCAGAGATGAAGGATGGGTACAGTAGACATAGTTTGTGAGACCTAGGACGAAACTAATCGCGTCGAGGATGTTGGATTTGCCCGTGCCATTGAGACCGGTTATGGCGTTGAAGGACGCATCCCAGCCGGTGATTTGCGTCCGCACAGGGTAAGACTTGAACCCCTCGATAACGAGTTCCTCGATTCGCATGGCTTAGTTAGGGTTGCCTGAGGCGCGTCGTAGTTTGGGACAACACGCTAGAACACGCTCACGTGAAATGATTGGATTATGTAACACGGTAAGCTACATATTCTCCGTAAAAAATAGATAATGCAATAAAACACAGACGAGTAGGGAGCGTGGAGCAGCATCGGCTTAAAGCCAGAGCGCGGCGGCATAAAGCCAAAGGAGTGTGGGCGCGATAAGAGCGCGTAAAGGAGTCGGGTGACGAAGACGAAGGCGAAGGAGTGTGTGAGGTATGTCTATCAGGGAGTGGATGCAGGGGCAGATATTAGGTCAACATGAGTTAGGTGTGATGTGAATGCGGAGTGGGGTACAAATACACTGGGTCGTGAAGCATGCAAGTCAGTCCGTAATGGGGGAGGAGGAATGACAACAAGTGGAGAGCGGGGACGGTGGTTGCTATTCTGCTTTAAAGCGTTCGCCGCCACCCCCACCGCGCATGATGGCTTTCATGAAAGCGAAGAACCGGTCGGCATACTCGCCTGGTTCGACAGGACTTATTTTATGCTGCAGACAGGTCAGCATCAGGGCAAAGAGGATCAAGGAAGGCAACGCACCCGATCGGCACTCAGCCCCTTCCAGAAATGTTCAAGCTTCTTGACGCCCGAATACGGCGTCAAAATATCGATAACACCAAGGTAATATATCTTGTCCAGGGGGTCATTCGCCTCGTCCGTCGCACGAAGACCACCCTTCGTCCTGGTAGAACAAAAAGTCCCGCCTGTCGCCCGTATCCTCCTCCGGAAGCCGTATCGTGCCCTTGCCATGCCCCAGCCGCTTGGGGTCCGACTCGCGCATGGCACGACGCATGGCAATCGCCTCGGGCGACGTCCCGCCCTTCGCATTCGCGGCCGTTGCCCGGCGCGTCATACCATTGGGAATATCGGGCGAGAACACCTTGAGGGTATTCCGCCGCACATTGTCACGATTCCCGCGTTCCATCTTGTGGATACCGATGAGTAGGGAGTAGTCCATGACGTGGATCTTCCGTAGGAGCTCCGCATCGCGACGCAGTTGCTCCGTGAGGAGAGCGCGCTTTTCGGGGCCGAGCTCGAGCATCTTCTCGCGGTTGATCCAGTTGAGATCCTTGAGGACCGCGCGCGGGTTGGTCGCAGCTTTGGCCTCTGGGTACTCGCGGCCTACGGTACTGCCCTTGAGGTCGAACGTCTCGTGGATGTCGCGGTGCGGTGGGAAGAGGTTGTTCATGATAACGAAGTGGATCTTGTGGCCGCGGGGAAGCTTGACACGATGCAGGCCATAGAACCGTGATAGGAGGGTGTGCGGGTTGCTTTTGACGTGCTGGTGGTAGTCTTTAAGAATGGAGAGCAGGAATTTGTGTTCGGAATGCCGAATGGTTTTAATGATAAAGCGGTAGTCGCGGGAAAAGTAGAAGAAGGAACCGGATTTCCCGGGGGAACCGAGCTCCGAGAGGATGTATTTCGAGGTGAGAGAAAGAAGATAGTCGGCGGGGTCGAGATGAAAGTAGTCTTCGCGGAGCTCACGGAAGACCCAAGGGGCATAGTCCTTGAACTTGAAGTCGTACTTTGCGGAGGGTGTCAACTCGTTCCCCACACTGTGTCGACGTCAGCGACGGAGGGAAGTAGAAGGAAACATGACATACATATCGAAAGAGAATTTATGCCGAGCGGTGAAATCTTCGTCGGTGAGGGCCCGTTTGATTTTGGCCTGACATCGAGAGACACCGATCCGGATACCCGTCAACATATTGTACATGAGAACATAGTTGACGTGGTCCTCGCCAATGAGGTTGCCGACAAGCACGACGTCGTCCTTTGTCGAGCCTTGCCGTACAGGAGCGCGCTCGTTGCGTGTCAGGGCAGCCTCGGCCTCCTGCTGCTGTTTTGCGCGCTTCGTCATGCGCTCCCTGCGGATTTGGTCCGCGTGGAGCTGGATGTCGGATGCAAGCTCGCCCTCCAGGTCGTCTGCCTCGTACGTGTGAGGCTGGGATCCGAACTGGGCGTGGAGGGAGCTGCGAACGGGATTGGCACCACTGGACCAGGTTGTGGACCCGGTAGTGTTTCGACGAGTGGGCCGAGTGGTGGGAGGGTGGAGATATGCATCCTGAGGCAGGGGATTTTTCAAGAACGCGTCGATGGAGGATTCCGAGGGGGCGGAAGCGGGGATGGTGGGTGTGCGGAAGGAGAGCTTCACGTCGGTGGACGAGCGCGCGAGCGGCTCGGAACGGACGCGAGAGGAGGAGGAGGTTGATGCGGCCGATGATGCAGAGACCTGCTGGCGTATCTGCTCTGGCTCTTCAAAGATAACAGGGTGGGAGCCAGACCCCATGTCAAGGATGGGTGGCTCATCCAAGTCATCTGCAGGGTCTACGCTTGCAGGGGGCGAGGGCGGCGGAGGCCCGACCTTGTCGTCCTCGCTGCTGGACGGTATTCGGCGAGAGAAGTACGAGTCCTGGGGGATGTGGTCACCAGTGACCTTGAGGA
Source organism: Mycena filopes (assembly GCA_029281495.1). Taxonomy (NCBI): domain Eukaryota; kingdom Fungi; phylum Basidiomycota; class Agaricomycetes; order Agaricales; family Mycenaceae; genus Mycena; species Mycena filopes. The sequence goes on along the minus strand of JARIHR010000005.1, from coordinate 20,769 downwards.
TATGGGGCCGTGGGAGGGCGTGGAGGGCGGGCTCCTGCTGTGAGATTGTATTCGCGGATGAGGAGCGGGATGAGGGGGCGGTGCGGTAGGATGCGGCGGAGGAGAGACCGCTGGCGGGGGACATGAGGCCGGTGCTCATGGTGCTGGTCCGTTGGGACATGGACGGCGGGGACGGCGAGCGTATTGCTGCGACCGACATGGTGAAGGAGAGAAGGTTTGCACTTGTTGAAATCTGCCGACTACACCTTCCCTCCTCCCTCCATGTTCGAACCTATCCGCGGAGGCACTCGCGGCGGCCAGGCAGAGTTCAAGTGGGCAGACGTCTCCGCAGACAAGGACAGAGAGGTCAGTCTATTCCCGCTGTCTTTACTCCCATCCCCTGATCATCTCGCAGAACTATCTTGGACACAGCATAAATGCTCCCACTGGTCGCTGGCAGAAAAATAAAGACGTCCACTGGTACAACCGCGACCTCAAACAAGCAGAGGACGAGCGTCTGGAGGAGATTCGCAAGATAAAAGAGGCAGAGGCAGATGCCCTCGCTGTTGCGCTCGGCTTCGAACCCGCACCAAAGACCCTCGACGCACCCGCCGCATCATCCTCCGGCTCCCCGAAACCTGCTGCACAAGACCCCAACTTGGCTGTCCTAGAAAAGGCAGAACGGCGGCGCCAAAAGGCGGAGCGCAAGGAGGAGAAACGCGCCAAGAAGGAGCAGCGTAGACTGGAGCGCGACAAGGAGTACGACGACCGCCGCCACCGAAACCGTTCGCGTTCCCGTTCACCTCGTCGCAGAACATCCCCCGAGCGTGAGCGCCGAGATCGTGCAGGCTCTGAGAGAAAGGACCGCGATGCTATCGACCGCAGACATCACTCTCCTTCCCGCCGAAGCCGTTCCCCTCCTCCTCGGCCCGATGTAGACTACGATGCTATCGACCGCGAGAAAGAGCGCGAGCGTGATCGTCGACGTTGGGACGCCAACTCGCGGAGAGAACAACCTGGTGCTGCGTGGGGCAGGAGGTAGCCGCCGTTTTTTGTTTACCGACCATTGTAACTCATTGTACTGCATACAACAATTCGTTTCGATCAAAAGTTGAAATACTCAAGTATAAGGTTGCTCCTCAAGATTCTACAAGGACGATAAAGGTTTTTTTTCGATCCGTGTTACCAGGAATCCCGGCCGTCGAGCCGCGATGATGCGGATGGGATTCACAACCCAAAACAGTACGAGGGATACTTGCGGACGTGTCTTAGCCTCTCTCAATAGCCAAGTTCCAGTTGCGCCTCTCGGCCGCCTTGGCCCTGTACCAATCATATCCCGATGTCGCGTGCTTTAGCAATTCCTGATTGAATATTGTGCGATGATGGTTCAGAGGGTTCATAAGCCCCATGTTACTGCAATTTACTGCAGTCTCAGCGACTGTCTGATAATACATAAGCTTTCCAGCTACGAACAGCTAATTCAACCTCGGACCATGTCCACCTACAGATCATTCGCAGTCGTCGGAGCCGGGACGATTGGGCTTCCCATCGCCACAGGTCTCGCGGCAAAAGGCGTCACCGTTATCATCCTCTCCCGCGGTTCGACTAAGACGCCGCCTTCTGGTGTCCAGCTCGTCCAAGTTGATACCAGCGACGCCGCCGCAGTGACCGCGGTACTGAAACAACATAAAGTCGATGTCGTTGTTTCAACTATCAATGCTGCCAGCACGGAGGGAGCTGCAGCGCAGAAGCCCGTGGTAGACGCGGCTAAAGCAGCTGCCGTCAGGCTTTATGTGCCCAGTGAGTTTGGGTGTCCGTCGGACGGACAGACGGAAGGATTTCCGGGGGCAAAGAACGAACTAGCAGGTAGGCACAAGTCCAGCGGACTTGGCCACCAGGGTTAAACTTTCCCAGAATACGCGAAATCCGTTGGAGTCCCTTCGGCCAGAGTTTATGTGGGTGCCAGGAACATTTTGAGATATCGTGCGAGTGTTGACCGACTTTGTAGACGGGACTCTTTACCGAGTATATCCCCTTCGTCACCGGGCATGCTGTCAACGGCAAAGCCAGATACATGGGCAAGGGCGACACTCCTGTCTCATTTACTTCCATCGGTGACATTACAGGCGAGTTGTGGATGTGCCCCAACTGCAAGTTGACGAGACTGACCGGCTTTGCCTCAGGTTTCACCGTGCACGCGTTGACGACGCTTCCTCCCTCGAAGCTTGAGAACCGTATACTGCGCCTCGAGGGCGACCGAGCGACTTTGAAAGAGGTTGCGGCCAAGTTCAACACCCCCTCGGAGCCAGTCGAGTCGGTTGAAGGGGAAGAGTTTATTACAAACTTGCTCCGTCTGTTTGAGAGTGGAGGAGGAAGCTCTGGATGGGATGAAGCCAACAAGAGAGACGGCACGGGAGATCAGGCAGCAGGGAGCGCGAACGCGTTGTGGGCGGGTCACCACTGGCAGAGTATCAAGGAGGTGCATGGTCTTTAAGGCCGCAGACAGAGTTGTAGATTCGTCGACCAAGTTTCGTATTTTCTGCCTTTTGCGGTTGTGGGAGGAGCAAACCCAAAGCAGACGAGATCGGCGGGATCTGCGTGATTGACAGCGACGCCGCCGAACTTTTTCGGGCTTGCCGTCTCCCGCGCCCTTTTGACCTTGAACCACAGCCTACCACAGCCAATGCAAGATCTGGTGGTCGTACCCGCAACTTCAACGAGTCTCTCGCTCATCCACACGCTCAGTCACCGCCTTGTCGTACATCTCAAGATCCTCGCAGATGGCGCTGATCAACATCCCCTTTGCCTCAAGTTGCTATGGACAGATCCACCAACACCCCATGAGCTTCCTACTACATGCTATGTCTCTGATCATCTCCCGTGTCTCGCCGCGCTGGGGACAGTGTTGAATTGAGCTCAATTGGCACCGATGTATCGCTGTTGCGCCCCACAGGAGCTCCCACAGGATTATCATGATTTCCATGTGCGCAACGGATCGGCGGATGCTTTAATTAATGCCTGCTGAGATGTTCAACTCCCGACTTCTTACCTTCCTTGGTCTCTTCCCTCCCGCATTTGCGGTTGCCCTCACCGCTCGTTTACCACCACCCTTCGTTTGTTCATGAATCCGAACTTTGTTGGAGGCATCGAGATAGGCACCCTCGTTGCAGTAATCCTGCTGGGGATGGTGACTGTTCAGGTGCGCGTTGGTTTTTTTATTCCTCTCTGTGCCAGGCCCTCATTCGCCTAGATCTACGTATATTATCTAAACTTCCCGCACGATTCATGGGTCATAAAAGTACTGGTGCGTTTACTAACCGCTGATACGTTCTTCCTCTCTTGCTGACTGCGTTCCCAGATAGCTATTGTCTGGTTCGTCGCCCCTCGTTTTCTTGGCCATACCCTCAACCCCTTGTCTCAGGATGACCGAAACCGCTCACGTTGGGGGTATATGCTATGGACTGTACAGAATAACTGTTACACGATATGGTCAACTCGACTTACCAATACCACTGGCGATGTGTACGGCCGCAATCCTAGGCAATGCGATCCATCCCTTGGTGCAGGTGCAACTACTTTGGTTGTTTTGTTGGCTGCACGACTAATGCGACGACAGGCCATATTTACGGCCCGCATATACCAACTCGGACACACCCCACAAAATCGGTTCATAACCGCCATATGTTGGGCGATATCTGGTTTTATCCTGGGGTCGACGGTACTTTTGAGCCTCAAGGTTTTCAATGCCACGTCCATCGACCAGTTTGAGGACGACTGGGGGTGGCTAATTCTCGCGCTGTTCGCGGCGACGGCAGGCGTGGACTTGTTAATCGCGGCGACCATGTTTTACTATACGCTGAAGAATCGCGCGTTGCTCAAGACAGAGTGCGCTTATCACCTTCAGCCACTGGCGCCAGCGACTGATGCGCCTGCTTCAGAAAAGTCGGCAGGATAGACACAGTCATCTCCTGGACAGCCCAAACGGGTCTGTTTACCTGCATCGCAGCGATAACCGTCGCCGTCACCGTCAGTTTCATCCATTCCCCCCCCTTCATCTTTCCTTCTGACAAGCTATTTCCCGCAGTTTGCCACAATGAAACAGAATCGCAAGTCACTTCAACTATTTTTTATTCGCCATTCTCACCTCCTTGTCAGACATATGGCTTGCCTTGTTGATTCTGACAACAGGTCGTGCGTGAACATCTCTTTCTCGTGCATGCGGAACGCGATGCTAACACCTTTGTTTTAGTCTACAGCAACTCTCTGATGTCTTTACTCAACGGGCGGTTACACCTCGGCTACCAAGTCGATGCGCCGTTTACGATTTCTCTTGGGACCCTCCAACAAAGCAACCGGAGTCGCGGTGGGGTCCAATTTTCGGTGAGTCGCACATAACCTGCAAGGTATCCAAGATTGACTTGCGTGCAGTTTCCCCCCACTGTGCATCTCAAGCCACCATCGCCGGTTCCGACAACCTCCAAACCTCCCTCGACCACGGTGAGATTAATCATTATGGCTCGAGATGGATCCACAGAATTGATCGTGATTACAGGCTGCCTCTTCGCACGCCGGGTCGATACGCATGCTGCCCACGCTCTCGTCGTCTTACCTTCGGCGAGAACACCAGCCAACAGAGCCATGAGATCGTGATTTGCTGTATTTTAGTCCAAGACATTGTAATACCAGGGTTGTACTCATACTAGAAAAATGCAAAGCGATACGCAGCAGCTACTCCGACTTGGCGGACCCCCAAATGGCCTTTTCAACCTCGCCGCGTTTACCCGTAAGCGCGAGCTTGACTCCCTTCATGACGGTTTCGATAGGACTGAACATGCCAACGCGCTGTTTGTACGCGGCATAAACAGGATACTTGGACGCGGTGATCGCCTCGGTGTAGACCGTGGAGGAGAAGAAGAGAGCGGAGAGGGCGAGAGCTGGGGTTAACGGCAGGAGCGGTTGGAGGAGTGCCTGCCAGTCGAAAACTGGGGCGCGTAGGATTCGGACCAGGTCGTCGATGGAGTGATGTTGGTAGGACGGGAGAGAGGCCAAGTTCATGATCCACTAAAACGGATTAGCTGGGGCGAAGACAGCGAGAGACGAGGCGCACCCAGAACGACTGTTCGCAGGCGAAATTGGGGTGTCGCGACCATGCCCAGAGGCCGCGTGTGAGGAAGCCGCGTCCAGAGTCGTCGGCGGACCAGTCGAGGCGCGCGCCGATCCACTGGTGGTATTTGTGGTACCTGTTGAACTCGTGTTTGAAGGACTGGTACGCGAACTGCTGGTTGTCGGACGTGAATTCGAGCGCGAGCACGACTAGGGAGAGGACGATGACGCCATAATCGCGTCCTTGGAGTGGTTGGGCGGGTTGGGTTGCTGCGATGTAGGCAGGGATGCCAAGTAACAGAAGCAGTACATTTTGTATGGCGGCTGTTTGACGGTTAGATTTATCATCCAAGATGAGATGCAAAGTTCGCACAGATGAAGGTGAGGTTAACGATTTGGAAGAGAACAGGGTGCAACTGGGTGCGCAGGACAACCCAACGATAGTCTTCGTCTTTCCTGATTGAGTTTCAGAGCAGACACCTCCAGGGAAGCCAGCCTTACATACAGGCTAAACAATCCCCGTCTATACGTGTTGTAGCTCAACCTGAACATCCAGGTTATGATGAGAGACAGCATCATGAGTGCTCTAGGGTTGTATTCTCCTGCGGCGAATTCGAGGGCAGCAGGGGTGTAAGGAACGAGGTAGAAAGGCTGTTCCTTGGGCCAGAGAGGCAATAGCGCGAAATACGCCGAATAAATGGTCGGCAGAAAAGTCCAAAGGCGGTCTACTTGGGACACATTGGAGGTGACGATGGACGCAATGTATGTTGCCAGTGTAGAGAATATGCAGAATTGAACAGGCCATTCAAAGGCTGGGGGAATGGCCGGCAAAGTCGCCATGGTGGTCGAAGGGAGGAGGAGCGAGGATCGTTTGGCGCCGGCGACTTCGGCATCTCGTCTTGGTTCCAACCTCGATATTGCGCTTTACCTTGCAGGACCCCATTACAGTGTTCTCCTCTCCAGACCTTGATTACAAGCAGAGCTCGATTCACCGCCTTTAGAGCAGGTGAGTATTGGCTCTTCGAGTTGAGCTTTTCTTCCCCCACCTCGCGTCTACATACGCGCCTCAAAGTAAGGAAATTAAAGACTCCCTTCTGCTCCCTTTGCAAAGTCCCGACTGTGCACAAAAGACGTGTCGCGTCGCGCGCCGACGCGTCTACCATTTTAGCGACACATATTTCGAATTGCGTGATTGAACGCCATCCGATAGCTTTAAAAGCCAAGACGCGATCTCTCCTAATCGCTTCCACTCCAGTTTCCACACCACCATGTCCACCTTCCCCAAGCACGAATACACCCTCCGCCTCGGCAGTATCGCCCCCGATTTCGAGGCAGAGACCACCATCGGCCCAATCAAATTCCACGAATGGCTTGGTGACTCTTGGGTAGGTTGAGTCCTCGTATCGGAGCTATGTATATCTACTAACGCCGCTGTGGTTAGGGTGTTCTCTTCTCTCACCCCGGAGGTTCGTTCGATAGAGTGCGATTCGCGATCTCGTGCTCAGTCTGTTATTTTTACAGACTTTACCCCCGTCTGCACGACCGAGCTCGGCGAGGTGGCGCGCCGTGCACCCGACTTTGAGAAGCGCAACGTCAAGGTGATCGGCATTTCCGCCAACAACCTCGATGACCACACCAAGTGGATCAAGGACATCGAGGAGTATGGCGGCAAGGTCGGCCCCACCGACGTCCAGTTCCCCATCGTGCGTCCTTTGTTCTTGGTATCAAAGCCGGACTCAAAAGAGTTGATGCAGATCGCGGACGCGGACCGCAAAGTGTCGTACATCTACGACATGCTAGGTATGGTCTTTTGCCCGTCATTGAAGCCTGATTAACATTGCTTCATTCTCTAGACTACCAGGCATGCCTCTGTAATTTTTGCTGCGACTTGCAGTAACCTTTGTTCCCAGGATGCGACCAACAGGGACTCAAAGGGGCTGCCGTTCACTGTACGCAACACATTCTTTCCCGTACCATCGCCGGTCACTGACTTAACCCAGATCCGCACCGTCTTCGTTATCGACCCCAAGAAGGTCATCCGTCTCACGCTTTCGTACCCCGCCGTTGCCGGTCGCAACTTTGTGAGTTAAGATAGCCAAGCCCACATCCGTACGCTAACAGCCTCGCCCAGGACGAGATCATTCGCGTCATCGACGCGATCCAGGCTGGCGACAAGCACCGCATCGCGACACCCGTCAACTGGCAGAAGGGCGACGACGTGATTATCCATGCCAGCGTCAACGCTGAGGAGGCCAAGACGCTTTTCCCCGACCACAAGGTCCACCTCGTGCGTCTTTTTCTGTTTCTTGAATGTGAGAACGATTAACCGGCCATTTGCTTCAGCCCTACCTCCGTACGACCCCCCTTTCCCTTTGAGTTGCGGTGGGAGGGAAGTGAATCTGTGTACAAAAATGTGTAAACTCTTTAAGACATAAATATATGGCCTGCCCGAAGAAAGAAATTGAGCTTTCGTGTGCTGAAGACTTCTTTCCTCGTGACCGTGTTGCATCACCGCCACTAGTATGGCTCCGACCGTCAACTACCATTGCCCTTGCCTCTCCCATTCGACCGTACCACCACCACCTCACCTGCCATCCTCGTCACATAGTTTTCACACTCTCCACGCCCTCTTCTTTTGCGAGGAATGCGACGCTGTTCGATGCAACCGCTGTGTTTCGGTCGAAGTCAGCGGCTACTACTGCCCAAACTGTCTCTTCGAGGTTCCCAGCGCTAGCGTACGCGCCGAGAAGAATAGGTCCGACACTCTTTGCTCGCTTTCCTCGCGCGTTGACTCAGCTCTCAGATGTGCGCGCAATTGTTTCATGTGCCCTAATTGTCGAAATACTTTATCGGTGGTACCTTCCGATCCCCCCGACCCTGGCGACGGTAGACTTGCAATCCCAATCAGCACGATTGGTGAACCACCATTTTTCTTGTACTGTAATCATTGCAGATGGGACTCGGCGGAGGTGGGCATCACTTTCGAGAAACCAACGGGTCTCGCAGGTACGTCTATCGCAACAGCCCTCTTTGCGTCAATCTCATCGACCGACTAGCACAACTGCAGAAGTTTGAGGATTCTGCGCCCGACTCACTTGAATTCGAGCGGTTGAAGGAGCATTTTGAACCCGTAATACGTGCATCATCGCTCTCCTCCTCTACCTCAAACGCTCCTGCTGCCCACCCCAGCAGCGCAGCGCACTCACATCATGTTCGAACCAATTCCATCACAGCCGCTGCTTCCGCCGCTCTTGCGCGCGATATCCCCGGCGTCGGCAAGTACAATCCGCTCGCACGCAGTACACGAGGAGGATCAAACAAAGACAAGACGGTGAACAAGGACGAGATGCCCGAGTACCGCAGCCGCGTGGATATTGTCGCCGCCAGTGGACTGGGGACCGGGGGTGGTGACTCGGATGTAGAGTATATGCGCCATCTGGAGAATGTCAGTGAGATCGCAAATCTGGAGCAGCGATGGATCAATAGTTGGGCAACCTCGCTGCAGACTGCGTAAGTTTCGCCGCCCTTTATTTTGAGCATTATTGACCGTAATATAGGGACCTCAAGCCTCTACGAATACCCCTGCATTCGAAGCGGTCTAAACGCTGCCCAGCCTGCGCGCATATTCTGATCAAGCCGGAGCAAAAGGCACAGTCTGTGCGATACAAGATTAAACTCGTTGCGTCCAACTATCTTCCTGCTATCACCGCCGCGCTACCCCACCAACTGGAGGCCGCTAACGCTGAAACCGCCAAACGCGCTCTGAGCAAGTCTACTGCAGCGCCTCCGGACGATGACGCAGCCGGCGGCATTCACGCGGGAAAGACCTATCCATTTCATCTTGCCCTCACCAATCCGCTGTATGATCCCATTCAGGTGCGATTGACCGTTCAACGCGTGCATGCCCCTGCGGCTCCATCGTCTGGCCGTGCCTCTCCCGAAAAGGCACGGAGGCCGCCGTTTGCAGTGTCGCTACCCTCCAGTTCCTTCCCCATCGCTGCGTTTGCGGAGGCATGGGAGTACGAGGACGACGAGGACGACATGTTCGGGCTTGATGACGATGACGAGTTTGGTATCGCGGGCAGAATTCCCGGGCGCGAAAGGGACTCGCGGGGCAAGCTTAAGACGGTGGGCGTTCTCGAGAAGAAGGCGAACGTCACTGTTGTTGGAGGCGAGGTCGTTATCGGCAAGGAGGCGCGGGGAAATGTCAAGGTGGGCCAGTTTGTTCAGCTTCCTGGAGCAACCTAACGGAAAGTGTAGTTCAATATGCTTGTCTCTTACACGTATCGTTCCGACGACCCGACGCCTTCCGACTCGAATGACGCCGAGGGCACACCGTCCAAGGCTGCTGTCGGCAAGCCACCCGAAATCAAGACGTTCGCTTTCTATACAGTCGTGGATCTAGGGCCTATTATTCCGAAGGAGGAGCCCCGCGTCGATCCAGACTTTTGATGCCAGTGCTCGCGTCTTTCGCTTTCTTTCTGTTCAGGCATGCATCATCTCCTAGACACTCAATAAACCGCTTTCTGCTCTCCCGGAAATGTGGTTAACAATACGACCTCGGGTTGGGTGCACTGTGTCCTTATGAAGGCCGACTGGACAGACTACAGATTCAAAGCTTGTGCACCTCCTTAATGGTCTGCCAGTGATGACCCGGCCACAACGCATTCGCACTTCCCGCTGCCTGATCTCCCGAGCCCTCTCTTCCATTTGTCTCATCCCATCCAGTGCTCCCCGCTCCCTTTTCGAACTTGGCGAGCATGGCTGTCATGAATGCACCTTCCGGCCCTGCAATGGACTCGACTTGCTCCGCGGTGGTATTGAACTTGGTCGCGAGTTCTTTCAACGTCGCCCGCTCACCCTCCAAACGGAGTATGCGGTTTTCAAGCTCTGAGGGAGGGATGGTCGTCAATACGTGCACGACGAAGCCTACAGAAGAAAGTTATTGGTTAGTATTGTGGTGCGTGCTACGCAGCAACTCGCCTGAAATGTCCACGACGGAAGTGAACGAGATCGGAGTTTCGCCCTTGCCAATGTATCTGATTTTGCCGTCGGCACCCTTGAACATTGGCACAAATTGGGTGAAGACTCCCGACTGGAACCGCGGTCAGCACTGTCGTGATATTCAGCTCCTTGACCCACATAAATCCTGACTATCGGCAGCACGGATTTCGCGTATTCTTGGAATCACCGTAAGTTTTGGATACGACACAACCAATGATCGTAGTTACCCGCTAGCTTGTTCTTGGGCGCGAGGGGACCCTCCTTATAGCCGTCCGTAGGGGACCCGAACTCGCTCGGGACATAAAGCTTGACTGCAGCGGCCTTGGCCGCGTCGATGACCGGCATCTGCGCCTCAGCCCCGCCTTCGCCGTGCGCTTTGATGGTCGAGATCACGACGTCGACTTTGTGTTCTTTCAATACGGCGGTCACCGCTGCGACATCGCTGGTGTCGACCTGGACGAGCTGGACACCGGGTGGGGCGGTTTTGGTCGAGCCACGGGAGAGGATGAGAACGGAAAGGCCTTTCGCGGCCAGGCCTGTGGCGATGGGGAGTCCGATCGTTCCGGCTCCGACGACTGCAAAGGATTTGTAGGTGGACATTGTGGAGCTCAAGGTTGAGGTGAAGGGGATTGTGAATTCTACATACACCAGTAGTCCCATTTTATAGGAAGTTTATGTTTCGCCCGCTTAATCGAGTCCTCCGCGATTTCGGAATACATCAGCGGCACTCCTACGTACCCCGCTGGCTGGCGGGGCGGGATAGGTCATTGTCCTCCAGGCGCACAAGTCCGTAAGGGAATAAACCAGCCGCAGCTCACGCATATTCCGATGGTACTGCAGCGATATGCCGATGATTTCCGATATTTCGGGATACACCACAACGATGAACAATCCTCACTCATCAAGTTATTCAGTTGTATGTGGACCGCGTGTGGCCATGACAGTTTCAAGTAATCTACGGGCAAAGAAGTGCCGCTTGATGACTCACCCTACGGGCAAATTAAGCGCCGTTTGATGTCTCCGCGTCGTTATTTCCTTTCAGTGCCGTTATTTCCTTTCTTGGTGGCGAGGAGTTGTCGATTCCGTTTCGGGACTTGCAGATGCCGCGCGTATCGCGCCAGTGTATTACACAGATCTGGAGAAATACAAAGGAAATATATAAAACATCTATGCCTGCTTCTTCTGCAGGCCCTTGGGCAGCTCTTTGACCCATGGCAAAAAGTCGCGTCCGCGCATGTACGGTCGCAGCACCTCCGGGATGATGAGGCCCTAACTCGAGGTCAGCACATGAAAGAATATTGGTGCAACGACGCACATCTGGTGTCTGGTAGTTTTCTACGAGGCAGCAGAGCGCACGCTCGGTGGCGCAGAGGGTGCCGTTGAGCATGTGCACGTAGACCTTGCGAGTCTGGTCTTTGATCTTGATGCCGCACCGCACTTCGAGCCGTCGGCTCTCTGCATACACAGCAGGTTAAGTGGGTGGTAGGGCGAGGAATGGAACGGGACGCACGGTAATCCGTGCAATTCGAGCACGACACGAGCTCCTTGTAGTCACGCTGGAATGGGAACCACGCCTCGAGATCGTACTTTTGCGCCGCCGCGAGGTTGAGCGCGCCCGAGACAATGCCGACGACGCGGTAGCGGATGCCGAGGCTCTGGTAGAAGGCCTCGCTGTTCTCGATCATGGTGTCGAAGAGCTCCCAGCTCTTGGTGGGCTCCGTCACCAGGAACTGTTCGATCTTCTCGAACTGGTGCACGCGGAAGATGCCCCACATATCGCGCCCGGCAGAGCCCGCCTCTTTGCGGAAGCAGGTCGAGTAGCCCGCGTATTTGATGGGGAGCTGGACGTCGGGCTGTTCAAACCATTCGTCAGAGTGGAACGCGGAGATGGGCTGTTCCGAGGTCGCGATGAGGTATTTCTCGTCGTCGGAGCCGATGACCTGCGGCGCGTCGCGTCAAGTAAGCTAACACCGACTTTGAAGGGACGCGCACCTTGTACAGCTCCTCGTCAAACTGATCCAGCTGCGCGGTCTTTGCCATCTGGTCCTTGTTCATCATAAACGGCGGCTGTATCTTCTTGTACCCGCGCGCGCGCAGGAACTCGAGGCCGTAGGCGATCAGGGCGTGGTTGAGGTCGATGCCGTCGTTGGTGAGAAAGTACCCGCGGTGACCGGCGATCTTGGCGCCCCGATCGAGGTCAATCGCGTCGAGGCGGAGGAGGACCTCGTGGTGGGCCATGATGTCCGTCCGCGTTGGCGGGTCGGCGGCCTCTTGCGCGGGGTGCCATGTGCGGACGGTGGTGTTGTCGTCCTGCGCGCCGTTGGTGGGGTGCGGAGGAAGAGGGAAGAGGGCGCACGGACCTCTGTGAGGCTGATGGGCACGTCTTTGCCGACGATGTTGCCGACCATGCCTGCCTTTTGGCGCATCTTGGCCTCAAACTCCTTGGCCTCCTTGCGGATCGCGTCGACCTTTGCGTCGAGCCCCTTCTTGGCCGTCACCAGCTCGTCTGCGGGCTCTTTTGCCTGCGATCGTCAGTAAAAACATAAAAATTGAGCCCGCTCATCGCACGAGTTACCTTTTTCTTTGCAGATATTTCCTTCTGGATGTCGTTTGCCTCCTTTTTGGTGCGTGCAGCGTCAAAGTCCACTGGGGTGGCATCAGGGCGGTGGGCGTGGACGAGACGCAATGCAACACACTCTTGACCCAATCGGCGTACATCTGTACGACCTCGTCTACGAGCTCGACAGAGTGGCCGCGCTTCTTCTGCGAGTCACGGATTTCCTGGGCATTGCCGCCCTTGCTGTCGATGAAGTGGAGGATGTCGAGGGTCATGTTGGTTGTGACTCAAAAGGGCAATGTGATACTAAATCCATCCACAAAAATTCTAATCTACTAAGTCTACCAATGATCACGCTCCCTCCTCCACCGCCCTCTCCGCCCGACGCGCCTTCTTGGCCGCATTCGCAGCCGCCGCTTTGGCCTTTTTCGCCTCTGCCTTGGCCACCTTCTCCTCCTCCTCCTTCCTCTTCTTCTCGTCCTCCTCGGCCTTTTTCGCCGCGGCCGCCTGCGCCGCTGAAACCACCGGCGCGCCGCCCTTTTTCGGTACAGCCTTCTTGGCCTCGCGCTGCTCCTTCTCGTGCTGCTTGATGTACTTGATGCGTGGGTCGACGCTGGTGCTGCCGTGTTAGCACTGTGCCCGGTATTCGATCGAGCAAGCGCACCTCAAACACAAATCTACGATCCCCCGCACACGCGCGATATCCTCCTTCTTTCTCCGCGCACGCTCCGACTTGTTCTTCTTCTCCGTGTAGCGTTTGTCGTCTCGGCTGCATGTACGCGGTTAGTGTACAAAGACGCGGGCGGGCGGGCGACGCGCAACGCACCTATCGCTCCCCTCGTTGACCTCCTTGTCGAGCCACTCGAAGCTCCGCCACGAGTCAAAGTTGTACCAAAAGTCGTAAAAGGCCTCGACGTGCGTCTTGAGCGCGGCAAACTCGTGCCCCTCGATGTCGTTCGGGTCTTTGGTCGGGGACCCGTCCGTCGTCGGCACCGCGAGCCCCGGCACGGGCTGCGTCTTGGAGAAGCGCGCCTCGCGGGCGAAGATTGGGGCAAAGGTCGGCAGGAACGGCGGCGGCTTCTTGCCCTCGCCCTTGCCGCCCTTCTTGCCGCCCTCCTTCTCGGACGCGGGCTTAAAGTCGGCAGCGCTCGGCACGTCGTCGATCTCCTCCAGGAAGACGGGGTCGACCGAGTCGAACTGGCGCCGGCGCTCGGCGTTGGTGAGGACCTCGTGCGCTTTTTGGATGCATTTGAAGAATGCGTCGTCGTTGGTATTGACGTTGAGGCCGAGGGCGGAGGCGGCGTTGGTGGTCGTGTCTGCGGTGTATTAGTTGACTGTATATTTAGAGGTAGTGCGCGCGTACCAGAAGCCTTTTTGTCGGGGTGATGGCGCAGCACCTTTTTGCGGTCTACGGCGCGTTAAGGTTCGGGAAAAAAAAAACATGAACGGTGAGAGCCAAACGCACGAGCAATCTTGATCTGTGCGGCGGACGCGGTGAAGCGCAGATGGCTCAGACCGAGGACGCGGTAGTGGTCCTGTTTCTTCCACTCTTTGGGATCGAGGGACAGCAGGCCCTCGTCCTCGCTCTCCTCGCCGACGCCGAGATCGTCGTCTTCGCCGTTGCCATTGGCAGGTGCGGCGGCAGCGCGTGCGGCGGCGGTTGCGGCGAGGTGCTTTTTGAAATCGCCGTCGTGGTGGTGGGTGAGCTGGAGGTGGGCGAGGAAGGCGGGGCCGGCGGGGATGAGGGAGCCTGCGGGCTGGGTGAGGAAGGGGGTCAGCTTTGAGGTGGAGGCCGGGGGAGAGTAGTTAGCGGGCAACGCAGGGATGGCCATGGCGGAGAGAGGAAGGAAAAAGTTGGTCGGTTAAAAAGTCAAGTCGACTCTGTATTTTTTTGAAGTCGTTCACGCTGTAGACCCGCTCTGCCTGATCATGGATTCATGTATGGAATGGATACAGCATAAACCTAAGTACGGCGACAATGCATCTACTCCCTCGGGGCACCCCGACCGACGCCAGCAAACTGGGGGCGGAACTCGCCGGGGGCACCTCCACCCTCCTTTTTGCGGTAGTCGTCGCGGTCGCCGCGGGGTGCGCGGTAGGCACCCTCTCCTCCACCGGGGCGGACACCTGCGGGACGGGGTGGGCGGGCTGCCTTTTTGTGGGTTGCGGGGACGATTTCGGCGGGGAGGTGGAGCCTGTTGGGTGTGAGTGTGAGCGGAATCGGGTTGTAGCTGGTGGGATGGCACGGACCACTCGCGGAGATACTCGACGCCCTCTGGGGTGAGGACGTAGTAGTACCACTGCCAGGAGAACTGGGTCTTGACGAAGCCCTTTGAGGTGAGGCTCTGGAGGGCCTTTATGACCTGCAGGTTGGGCACATCAAGCTCCTCGTGCTTCGGCGCGTTGAAGTCTTTCTTGGCCACTAGGACACCCTCTGGAGCGGTGTGAGTCGCAAATCACTCGGATCCAAGGACCACACACCCTTGAAGAGGTTCTCGTAGATGACGCGCCTGTTCTCTTTGGTGATAATCATGCTGGGCGGGGGGTGCAAGGGGCGGAAGTGCGAGCTGGTGTCGCACAAATTCCGGCTGCAACACAAAATTTGTGAGTTGGTTTTCGGTATCCGCGACAAGGACAGCGATCCACGACTTCTACATCGATTTTGGCGAGAGAAGTGGGGATTGGGCTTGTCGAGTGGTTGGGAGACTCACTGGGCGGGTGTGTGTGGCCTTGGAGGACGGGGGTGAGCCTTGGAGAACGAGCTTTTGTGGCGACTACCGATTTGCGGGACGGACTTACTTTTGATCACGTAAGCAATGCGGCTGACATCACTCCCTTCGGCGGCAGCCGAGAATTGGGTGTAGTAGATTCAAGCAGTGTTGTCCTGAACGGCGTTTGATGGGCGTTTGACGAAGAGTTATCAAAGTGTTCAGCCTTGACGCGTTTAGCTTGACGCCAGCCTAGCCGCGGTCCGAAGTCGCCGCGCTAACATCCGGAATCTCCCGATCGTTCCGATTTTTCTAAAAACACGGGTCAGCACATTTCGTCAGCCTTAACCAGCCCTTGACCGGTTCAGATCGGATTGATTGACGCGTCAAACGGCCACAACGTCAACGCTCTTGACGTTTTGTCAAGCCCTTGACTTGAGTCGGACAACACTGGTGCCATTCAAGGGCAAAAGGCCGCACGAGCGCCGTGTATTACACAAAATATAAATGAATTCAATTGCAAAAGTACAGTGGGTTGCGAAGCGGAGAGTTATAACACGAGCATGTTCAATGTTCAGTTAACTGGAGAGCCTCAGACGGACCAAAACTTACAGAAGTGGGCGGCCCGCCAGGTATCTTCATTTCGATTACGGCGTTGAGGAGTCCGATAGAGCAGCCAGGGTCGTGCTTCCTGAGTTTTTTCGCGCAATCGTTGGGGCTTTTGAAACGCGAGCGAGTCATAAGCGGCGGAAAGAACTTGGTAATGGGCGTTGCGGTCCCAGAATCGAATGATGGTGTTGAACGCATATTCCCAGTTCCAGGCGCCCTAGGGAATAGCTGGCCGTTCGCGTGTGGCTGCGGCAGTAGGCCAGCTCCCAGATTGATACAAAGGCAGTAGTTAAGGAACACCGACAAATCAGTAAGCAGGCCGTCGAT
Organism: Mycena filopes; assembly: GCA_029281495.1. Classification (NCBI taxonomy): domain Eukaryota; kingdom Fungi; phylum Basidiomycota; class Agaricomycetes; order Agaricales; family Mycenaceae; genus Mycena; species Mycena filopes. The sequence goes on along the minus strand of JARIHR010000005.1, from coordinate 4,482 downwards.
GGACGTCAAGCACACAAACGAATAGTCCCCTTGTTGAAATTAACCCCTGGCCTAATGGCGCAGGTGCCCAGATTGTAGTCGAGATAGTTTCATCCAACCGTTGAGGACAGCGAACGGTGCCAGGCAGCAAGTAGAAGAAAAACATGGTCGCGGGTTGAGCAAACAGGAGGCTTAGAAGGAGAAAGAAGCGGAGAGGCGTGTAGAGACACTTGCTCGGGAGAGGGTCGAAACTGTGGTGGCAAGAGCCAAAGCGACAAACCGGCGATCAACTTGACGTCGACGCGCGCTTGTGACTGTGACTTCACGCGTTTGATTCAACCTCCTCCTCGATGGCCCAGGCTTTCGAGCTCCGCGACGAGCTGCAAGCCTTGCAGGACGTCGACACATACAACATTCCCCATGACCATGACTTGTCCTCAGAAGACCCCGCTCGCCTCCTTGAAGGCGCGTCCCCTGTCTTCATATTGCCACTCTCATCCTTACACATTCCCCAGGCGCCGTCGAGGCAGTCGCAGAGTCCAGCGACGCAATAGCCGACCCCGACGTCTTCGATGTCTACCGCAGCCTCCTCAAGTACTCCGACGCCGTACCCGGCCCCACCATGAGCAAGCTCCTCGACTCCCTCACCTCGGGCCTCCAGGCAGAGCTCGACGCGACTGTCCGCGATTTAGAGGACGCGCCCCAGGTCTACCTCGCCCACAAGGGCCCCCTCGAGATGTACGCCTTCCTGCTCCAGTGGTTCGTCACCGCTGCCGAAAAGGTCAAGCAGACCGACGGTGATGTCCCGGCCACTCCCGCCCCCAAGGCACGGAAGCCGCGGGGGGGAAAGGCCGCTACCACCGGCCGTGCTCGTGCGACCACGAAGAAGACCGAGTGGACGTGGATTGACCAGATCCCTGCGACGCTCAACCTCATCAGCAAGGTCTTGCGCTTGTCGACACAACGCATATGGACCACCAGCGCCGAAAAAGATACGTTTATCAAGTGCGTGCCTGCTCTCACAGTCCTATTCGTATTCCGACGCGTTGCAGCTGCCTCACACGCCCCGCCTACCACGTTACTGAGAGTGAAGTATACATGAAATCACAGGACATCAAGCTCAGCGTGTACAAAGTTATATGTCTCGCCGTCAAGCACCACGGGCACGCCCTCACCGCCCAGATCACCATTATACAGAGCCTGCAATTCTACGAGCATCTTTCTGAACCCATGGCCGAGTGTCTTACAATTCTCGCCAAGGAGTTTGACCACGCCCAGCTTGGGGACGAGGTGCTGCGTGAGATCGCGGGCATGACGTTTGGAGGGCAGGACAACAAGGGCCCGCGTACGTTTTCAAAGTTCCTCATCAAGTTTTCGGAGCTCGCGCCGAGGCTTATGCTCAAGCAAATGAGCCTGCTGCTCGGCCAGTTGGACTCTGAGGTCGGTCCTTTCTTGCTGCATCCTCCCAACGCTGACACTGGTCCCCAGGCGTATCCCATGCGCATCGGCGTCGTCGAGGTCATTGGCGCGATCATCCAGGACCTCGCAGACGCGGAGGAAGACGACTCGTCCGACGGGCCCCAAAAGAAGCAAATTAACGGCCTGTACGACCTCCTCCTCGAGCGCGCCCTGGACGTGTCGTCGTACGTGCGCACCAAGGTGCTCGGCGTGCTTTCGCGCCTGTGCGACATGAAAAGGGCCAAGTTCCCGAAGCAGCGGCTCGCGGTAACGCAGGCGGCCGTGGGCGCGCTCGAGGACAAGGTCGCGACGGTTCGGAAGAGCGCAGCGGCGCTGCTCGTGAAGCTGCTGTTGACGCACCCGTATGGGCTGATGTATGGAGGGATGTTGACGCTGGAGACGTGGGAGGAGGATTATAATAAGTTGAAGGCGGAGCTGAAGAAGATCGAGGATCAGGTTGGGGATGGGAGTGCGGCTCAGGAGCAAGAGGAGAGTCAGGGGAAGGAGAAGAAGACCAAGACGGGGGACGACTCGATGGATGTCGATGGGGAGGAGCAGGACGGTGGAGGGGATACGGAGGTTGATGAGTCGGACGAGGAGGATGATGAAGAAGAAGAGGAAGACCCATCAGCCATGTCGGTCGACCCTGATGGCGAGGAGCAGGCAACGCCCAAGAAGAAGAAGAGAAAGGCGCCAAAGCTCAAACCGCGCAAGTCACAAATCGCGGTCGACATGACAGACGAGCAGGTCGCGCTGGAGACGCTCGAGACGAACCAGCTCCTGCACCTCCGGCTCCGCAAGAAATACTACGCCGAGGCGCTCAACTTCATCCGCCAGATAGAGGGCACGATGGAGATTATGGAGAAGTTGCTGGGGAGCAAGAACAAGCCTGAGGTCCTCGAGGCCATCGAATTCTTCCGCGTTGCGCAAGAGTACAAATTTGTGAAGGCTGATGTTCGTGTCGCGTTTTATTTTGAACCGAGGCATAGACTGAGACCGCCTTTATTTAGGTTGGGATCAAGAAGATGCTGCATCTCATCTGGTCGAAGGATAACAGTAATTCGACGTCGGAGGACGGTCAGGAGCTCAAGGGTATCAGGCAGCGACTGCTGGAGTGCTACCGCGGGCTCTACTTTGACCCCATTGCCGGTATGGAGCCCAAGGCGCAAGTGAATCGTATTGCGAAGAATATGATCGAGTAGGTGTTTTTTTTTTGTTGGACGTCGCGACGGCACTAAATATCTTACAGGCTCACGTACAACGCCACGCTCGCCGAGCTGACGAGCTTGGAAGAGATGATGCGCATTATGATGGACGACGACCAGATCCATCCGGATGTTGTTGCAAAGCTTTGGGGCGTGTACAGTCCGTCTTTTTCGTTTCGCTTTCTTGAGCGCAATATTAATCTGGACGACTAGGCGTCAATAAACCCCTCCCAAAGGCGCAGCGTCAAGGCGCGATTATCATTTTGGGGATGCTCGCGTTGGCAAAGCGCGGTGTGCTGACGGACCACGTCGACGTGATGCTCAGGATCGGCCTCGGGCACCTGGGCAAGGCGGACCTGACGCTGGCGCGGTACACGTGTGTTGCGCTGCAACGGCTCAATGGGAGTGCGAAGAAGATCAAGGGATCCCTCCTGGACAAGACCATCCGGATCGAGATGGACAACCCGATTTTCCATAAGCTGCAAGAGGCCGTTGAGAACCCGTCGCGCTCGAAGGAATGGTTTGGGCTTGCGGAGCAGGCGATCAATACGGCGTATGCGTTGGGCGACCATCCCGATGTGCTGTGCAACGACTTGATTAAGAAGCTTACGATCAAGGCATTTGCGCCGAAAGCCAAGGCGGCGAGTGTGGAGCCGGCGGAGGAGCAGGAAGGGGAGAAGGAGAACGAGGGGGAGAAGGACCCGGATGCGATGGACGAGGACCAGCCTGGGGATGTGTCGCGCGTATCGGAAGAGTCGGCGACGGCGCCGCCGAAGCAGAAGAAGAGCGGGGATATGGGCGACGCGTTTGAGCTCAGCCAGCTGCTTTTCGTTGTGGGGCATGTGGCTATCAAGCATATCGTCTATTTGGAGTTGGTGGAGCGTGAGTGGAAGAGGCAGAAGGATGAGAAGGAAGGAGGTACGTTTTCATTTGCTCTATTGCGCTTGAGCCTCTGTTGATGTTTTCAAAGCGGAGAAGCAGGCGAATGCAAAGACCAAAGAGCGTGAGGAGCTCGACCAGGTTGCAGGGAATGCGGAGGATGAGATTGGGGAGCGGATTGCGGGGGTGCGGGAGACGGAGCTGCTTTATGGTCCTGAGTCGTTGTTGGCGATCTATGGGCCGATGCTAGTCCATGTCTGTGGCAGCCCCCACAAGTACAAGGTTTGTCGGACCCTCACTTGCAAAGATAACTCGAACTCATTGTCGTGCAGAACCGAACCCTCAGGGCCGCCGCCACGCTTTCGTTCAGCAAGTTCCTCTGCGTGAGCTCGGTGTTTTGTGACCAGAACCACCTGCTGCTGTTCAAGATCCTCGAGACGTCCAAGAACGCCAACATCCGGAGCAACATCGTCATTGCGCTCGGCGACGTTGCCGTGTCGTTTAGCAGCATCATCGACGAGAACAGCGATGAGCTGTACAAGGGCCTCTCGGATCCGAACCTCGTCGTGAAGAAGAACACGCTCATGGTGCTCACGCATTTGATTTTGAACGGGATGATCAAGGTCAAGGGTCAGCTGGGGGAGATGGCAAAGTGCATCGAGGACGAGGACACGCGGATATCGGACCTTGCCAAGTTGTTCTTCAAGGAGCTCTCCACGAAGGATAATGCAATCTACAACAACTGCCAGATGGTATGTTTGTGACCGTCCTTTTTGGATGGTAATACTGACCCCTCACAGTCATCAGCCACCTTGGAATCGGGGCGCATGCGGTAGACGAAGAGACCTTCCAACGGACGTTGACGTACATCTTTTCCTTTATTGAAAAGGTGAGCTTTCTGCTGAATCATTTCGTGCACATGTCTGAACGCGCGGGGCAGGAAAAACAAGCCGAGAGCATT